>OZ010789.1:568240425-569610425 GCA_963932465.1 Maratus speciosus
AATTAAACGTGATTTAAAGCAAAACGGTATTAAATAATTAAAACAGAAAAAAAGACATCAACTAAACCTATGTTTGGAGAAAATAATCCTTTAATCATGGGTATATTAGTAGATATTTTATGTTTAAATTATAAAAAGAAAGTATGTATTTCTTTGAGAAAATACTGTAGGTATGATCCATGTCAATTCAGGCAGCCAAAGAAAAAATCTTACCTTCATAGTCTCAGAAGTTTTTGAATTGAACATATGTTAAAATTCAATAAAAAATAAGATACTTGTATATTTTGGTTTTGCCCAAAAAAATTCCTGGCCCGAGATACAGGCCGCCAAAGATGGCATCCCGGGCACCATTTCCAATTCGCCATTTTCGATAAAAATTTTAAAGTGCTGTATCTCTAGAATGGTGCAAGATATTTTGTTGCGGTTTTTTTTATTTTAAAGATAATATTCTTCTGTTTAAAAGGATATACCCAAATTTGAAAAATGTATTCAACTTTTCTTGTGGCAACCTTTTGAAAAAAAATTTTTTTTTTTCAAAAAAAATTTTTTTTTTTGAAAATGCCAATCCCAAAAATTTTGATTTTTTTGCTGTTGATCAATACCATTAGGAACTATCTTCACTGTAAAGGAGAACTTCCACTTTTGAGTTTAACAAATTTTAGAAACATTTAAAAAATTCAAAGAATTTTACAGGAACTGTATATATACAGTTCCAGTAAAAGTCACTGAATTTTTGCTTATTTGTATCATATTTGTAAGGATAAGCATACTATATATCCTAAACAAATTAGAAATTGCAATATAAAATGTGGCAAATGAGGTGCATGCATAGTATTAACTAGTTTTATAAATATTCAGATCTTGGGGCAATAAGTGTTATAATCTCAGAATGAGGAAAAATTCTCTCCCAATTTTCCTTCGCTCTCCCTTCTCCATATTATCCTCAGATGTTCTCCTTAAGGCGGCATGTTTTTTATAGCATCGCATTTAACTCGTGAATTTGCAGTTTCAGCGGAATAAGTGTCCATATCTTTTTCAATTATGTCCATGTAGCTTAATCGAGGCCACGAGTGGGGGGGAGGGGGAATCTTTTCGCACTTCTTTACTCTGAAAAACATTTTCCCATAAAGAGAAATGCTTTCACATTCAAAAGAGGGGTATTTTGCGTAGAAAGTAAAATTCCTAATTAACTTCCATTTGGGGGGGGGGGGGGGACTTAACCACAAAGTACAGAAGATTTTCTCTTTTCTGCAAGCTCTTCATAAAGAGAAAGGTCCCCCTCCCCTTCTCTTTTCCCTTTTTTTATTTTATGACAGTTCTGATTGCTTTTAAATAGTATTTGGTCAAACAAATGTTGACGGTAAGAGCTTTAGTTGGTTTAAAAAAAAAAAAAAAAAAAAAAAAAACTGTCGGTCTACTGCAGTCCTCGCAGCGTATAGGACGAATTTTATTGTTCCTGCCACTATTTTGAAATAATCATCTCCAAGCTTTATCTCTAATGCATATGTTAACGAAATTTGTCCTGAAGATTATTGATTAGGAATACTGGTGGGAACAATAAAAATTTTCCTATATGCTGTGATCAATGATTTAGTGATAAAATGACCCTCCCCCCCCCTCTCCACCCGCCCTTTATACATTGTTTGATAATTTTTGGAACCAATTTTTTTAATTCATCTTTTAACATGCACTGGGGGGAGGGCTTAATTATTAGATTAATTATTAAATTATTCATAATTATTAAATCTAATTATTAAATCAAAAGAACACAGATGGCAGCATCTTTAAAATTAATTTTAAATTTATTAAGGAAAATATTTTTTTAATCTAATTAAAAATATTTAAGAACTGCTTTCCAGACAATTATAAGAGCATATATATGTATATATATGTATATCTGAAAAGCATATTTAATTGCATGAATAGCTAAAAAAAGGGAAAAAAAAAACCCTTAAAAAAAAAAAAAAAAGAAAATACGAAAGTTCTTTCAATCCATCTGATAATCAAATATAGTCAATTTAAATTTTCGCAATTTCTCAAAAGAAATTTTTTTTTAATTAAAAAAAAATATTTTATAAAATATTTTACAACTTTTGGCTTTAAAATGACAATATATATATATATATATATATATATATATATATAATATATATATATATATATATATATATATAACCATTAATTAAACATAACCTACTAGAGATGCAACGAGTATTCGGCCGAAGCCGAATATTCGGCCCATTCGGCCTGTCTGCCGAATATTCGGCTTCGGCCGAATACCAAGTCCATTATTCGGCCTTGGCCGAATAATTAATTTGACAATTTATATTCATCATGTATAATGAAAAAATTATTTGAAATTAACTAACACTTTTTTTTTCCATTAACTTTCATACCTCGAATGGGTTTTATCTACCCATTTTTATACAAGAGGCTAATTTAGGAATCATGTTAAAAAAAAATTTATGCTGTATCAGTAAGTACAAAAAATATCTGCTTGTAATAAGCTAACTAATCTGTTAAATTTAAAATTAATCTATTCAAAATTGTTTTAATACAGCTGTACAAGCAAATTCAAATTTTATTTTTATCATAATGGGAAGTTTAACATTTATACCTTGTTACATAAAAAAAAATATATATTTCTTTCAATAATATTTTGAATTATACCTATAAAGAACTCTAGTGCTATCTGCTGACAGCAAAGAAAAAAAAAATAATGATGATAATAAAATGATAAAAATGTTTTTGTTAATTGTCAGCTTTATAAAGTCTACAATGATTTCTTTCCACAGTTTTAGAGGATATATTCCTTTCATCCTTTCTATCAGTGGTTTTTCTTAAGATATTAAGATTTCTTATTTTTTACTTTATTTCATCTGAAAGTTGAAACTTGTGTTTCCTAGTACTTTTCAAATTTTGTCTTTATTTTAAAATGTAATAACAACAAACATAATATCTATTAAAATGTAACTACACAGTACCTGATGAGGAACTTTTGCTAGTAATTATTTTGGGGTGGGGGGGGCTGAATTATATTATTGAGCAATATTTAGGCCGAACATAGCCAAATATTTTTTCAGAGTAAAATAATGCTTTAAAAAATTAAAAATTTGTATATAAATAATTTTTTAAAAGAAAACAATACATTTTAATTGTGAAATATACAAGAATTGTGCATATAGTGCATACTATATTTTGTTTTTATGCAAAAATAAGTTCATTATTCGGCGGCCGAATAGGCCGAATATTCGGCTGTAACTTGGCCGAATATTCGGTATTCGGTTATTCGGCCAAACCACTATTCGTTGCATCACTATAACCTACCACCGTCAATTATTATGAATTAAAGTTGTAAGTATTAAAAAAAAAAAAAAAATTATTATAAGAATTATTATGGAAGAAAAAAGTGGACACCGACAAAAATTGAAAAGCTTATACATTGAATTACGTTATCAAGGGCACAATATATATATATATAATTTTTTTTGTAAAATTAAATCCATTAGATAATGAAATCTGTTTCCGAGAAAAAATTTCAAACTCCGACACTCCGCTTCGAACCGAGAACCTCTTTATTAGCAGGCAGACGCGCTAGCAGGGAGCTTGCGTGAAAAAAGACTGAAATTAAGGTTCTGTTTTAAATTCTAAATCGCAAAAATGGTCGAATGTCATTACATTAATTTAATTTAAATCAGGATTGTCAAAAAAGTGTTTTTTGTAAAAAAAAAAAAAATAAAAAAAGTTTATTTGGTTTAAACCAGGTTTTTTTAATAAAATTTTCTATTGCATACAGATGCATATCTGTTGATAAAATAAACATTGTTGGATATTATATAAGTAATAACTACATTTGAAAATATTCAAATTAAATAGTTAGAAATTATTTCAATTTTCTACTTAATAGACTAATTTAAACCTTTAATTAGTAACAGCTATGTCGTTTGTTCAAAGAATAAACTGCTTATCGACATAGGGAAACATTGATATCTTGAAAATCATATGAAAAATCTTTTGATTAATAATATAATAATAAATAAATATTTGGTACTGTTTCATGAATATAATATATTATTCTGTGGTTATTTTTTTTTTTTTTTTTTAAATATTCAAATACTTCTGGTTATTTTGTTTTCTGAGTGATAACTCCTAGTGTTCAAGTCAACATTTTTTACCATTGGATTCAGCAAGTAACAAAAAAGTTTGATTGGTATTATTAAAATGCTATAACTAGCACTCAATTTTTGCAAGCTGTGTTATTCAACTTCATATCAGTTACTTTTTTAATTTTTTTAAGAATAATCTCCCCCAATCCAGAAAATTTTCTTTCACAACTTGACAAAATTATTTAAAGATTATTGTATTTTGTTATTAACAGCTGTTAGTAATCTGCATTTTTTAAATGAAAATATTTTATGCTAAATATTGAAAATTATCTATTTTATCTTTTCTAATTTTGTGTTTTAAGATAAATATTTAGAGTACCGAACATGTTCGTCCAGCACATATGATAATTTTCATTTTACATGCATAGAAACATGACCTAGACTCATTATGTCTCATGTTGACTACTGAGATGAAGTGTTAAAAGTAGAAATTACTTCCATCAATCACTTAAATAAAAAAAAACTGGAGAACAGGAATTCTGCTTTTTCAGAATTTAGTGTCGCCCCCGGCATTTCTGTTACTTCATTTTCTTCTGATGGACTGATGGCTTCTATTAGTGTTAGGTGAAGATGAAAGAGCAGCCGAAAAATTTAGAACTCTGATTTTCTGGCCAGAAAAGGGGGGAAGGGGAATGGCCATAATATATATATATATTTAATTATGGCCATTTTTTCCCCATTCTGACGAGAAAATCAGAGTTCTAACTTTTTATGGCTACTCTTTCATCTTCACCTAACACTTCTTTCATAATGGCTGTTTCGTAATAATAGAAGCCACCAGTCCATCAGAAGAAAATAACTCGGTTAAGCGGTCCTCTACTGCAGTACAAAACATATTTCAATTTTAAGATTTAAAGCACACGTTTTATTTTATGTAAAATAACATCATTCGTATCCGCTTAAGAATTCCACATTTACGATCTACTCTTAAACATCTACAGTAAAGCATGCATAGCACATCACTATCGCGAAATAATGCACAAATGCAGCAAAAAGATGCCGTCATTCAAGAAAATCGACAAAAAAAAAGGGGGGGGGGGACTATCTAATGATTCATAGATACTTAAAATTAAATTTAGTTTCTAATAGCTCCATGTTTTATCAGAAATCCTTCATTTATATTTTTTCAAAATAGCGCGTATTTTAATTAATTTTTTTTTTTTTTAAGTGGCAACAAAAAGATATAATTCTATTTTTCTTTCACTTTCTACAGAAACGGAGTTTTTCCGTTGCCAATATTAAGCAAATGGCTCTAAAAACTACAAAAAAAAAAAAAAAAAAAAAAATTAATATCTCAAAAATAAATGGAGATGCAGTTTTCAAACACATTGCATTAAAAAATACTTTTTTCCCCCCAATACCACCGTATAAAAATCGAAAATGTGCGATGCTTAGAAGTTTAAAAAAAAAAAAAAAAAAATTGCTATAGAGTATTTAATCGTACTGCTTTGTTTTACGGCTGGCTTCTGTAAGGTAAGGTTATTTTTTGGAATACACAAAATGAGCTGGGAGAAAGAAATAGCATACCGTACCGGGGGCTAAAAAGAGAAAATATAATTAAATTTGTTCTAAAAAAACCAAATGGCTTTTTTGACAAAAAAAAAAACCACTTGGTTTAAACCGTGCCAACCCTTATTTAAATAGTATGACTTTTTCATAAATTTTATGATTTGTCATGTGATTCAGCTATAAGTATGCAAAATTTTAACTCGCTAACTTATACAGTTTCTGAGAACGAACTCTGTGGCGGACAGACAGGGGATTTGACAAATAGGCTTTCGTCAGATGAACGAAACCCTAAAAAATATGTATACGATTTTTTACACGTATTTAATTTTCAGTGGCGAGAAATTTCATTTAAATTTAAATATAGCGCACAAAACCATTAAAATAGAAAATGCAACTTTATTGATGAAAATTTGTTAACTTAATTTAGCTCCTATATCTATCTGCTCATTAAATGGAATGGACATATGTTAAAATTGTGGCGTTCAGAAGACAATCCGACTAACTCCATGTTAAGTGGCTTTTTAGGGTTTCGTTCATCTGGCGAAACTATATATGTTAGAGACTTGAAATTTTGCATACTTATAGCTGAACACTTGCGATCACATGACAAATCATAAAAATTTAAAAAAGTCTTATATTTACTCCTGCTTATATTTCCTCCTCTGGTCCTCTTCCTCTTGTGTATTTTAAGCAATTTTTCTAACTCAGTCTCTAATTAAGTTAGAGACTTGAAATTTTGCATAATTATACAGCTGTAGAATTGATAAAAAAAAGTCACTGGTCCCAAGGACCAGTAAGCATGAGAATTTACTGGTCTGCAGTCATCATCACTGGCCCGCTACATAAAATTCTATTAAGTCCCTTTAACCCTTGAGTGACACCCCCCCCCCCCCCCCTTCTTAGAATATAAACCAAACTCCCTTTACAGCCATCCAAAATTTTCAGCATAGAAAAATGTAAAATTATAATTTACTAAAAATTAAATAAACAGTATACATAACGAAAAACTATAAAATTATTAATTAGATATTTTATTTATCTGATTATTTATTTCAAATGACTGAGATTTAATGCAATTTTTTTAAATTATTGTGTGATTTGTGTTTGGTTGCGGTTTTCTAGGGGGCGGGTAAATTAAGTTTACCTGTGAGAAAGGGGGGAAAAAGTTACTGGTCCTTCAGACCACTAAATTTTTCAAATTAGTGGTCCGATTGCATTTTTGGTGGTCTCGGACCAGCGGACCACCAAGGATTTCGAACGCTGTTATAGCTGAACACTGGCGATCACACGAAAAATCATAAATTTTTCGAAAAGGTCTTATATTATTTACCCCTCCGAGCTCTTAACTTGTGTGTTTTATTCGATTTTTCTAATCTCCTCTCTTTTCACCCGGGGCACTTTTCTAACTTTTGCCGACACCCCTCACGTCATATATCATTGCACAGCCCTTTGACCACTCTTTCATATTATGCACCATAACTTTACATATTTTAGTTCCACTTTTTACCGCCAGGGGTACCTACCTATCTCGGGTGTTATGGGACCGATCCCCTCGACTAATATATCTATGGGTAGTTTGTAAAACGGAGTTTCGTTCGGATAGAGGTTTGTTTAGAATAGAGTGCGCTCCCTGGTTTCGAAATGTGGAACTAACAGATTTTGTAAAAGGATAAAGTCTTTTGAAAGGAATATTAAACGAAAATATCTGTGTGATCTGTGATCACACTTACCCACTTGTTGTTGTTTTTTTCCTCTCCGAGCGTCTTGAGGACTTTCGGCATTTTCATAAAAATGCTTATAAAAATAATCTTAATTTAAATTTTGTTTCCCTGTTTATTTCTAAAATACACTTCATGGCCCTTTATTTGACATACATTTTAAAATACAATTTTGCTTAAAATATTTTTTTCTACAGCAGATTTAAGCTGTTTTTGGGAAACTGAAAAATACGTCCAAACCGCTCAGAGGGTTAAACAAAGGAACATTGAAAATTTTTTTATATTTATACAGTGATAAAAAGTTACCCTTTTGATTAAAAGAAAATAAGTTCAATCAAAATATTATTCCGAGAAAAAATATTATATAGATACAATATTTTTATAGTTATAATAACTTTAACTGTTTATACTTGAGGTCTGCACGGGCTGAAATTTCCCGACTCATAGAAAAACAAGTTCAGCCCGTCCCGGCCCGTAGAAAAAAAATATTGGCCCACCCCGGCAGAAAAGTTAAAAGTTCAGCCCGGCCCGGAGAAAAGTTAAATTCTCGGCCCGAGTGAATTGCTACAAAACATTGATTTTTACGTCGATTTGGTTAAAAATTTGACTCTTACGAGGGGTTCTGAGCAAAAATATTTATCTGAACTTTTTTTTTTCACGTTTCTAAACTTCATTTTTATATCAGTGCTGCAGGCTGCGATATTTATTTTTTTTAATGAATTGCTATTTCTTGTATGTAAATGTTTCAGTTATCATTAATATTGTTAATCCATATTTTATGCGTTGAAATGTTAAAAATCTGAAAAATGCTATACAGTAAAATCTTCTAAGACTCAATTACATAGAAAAGAAAAAAAAAAAATGCGTTATAGACAAGCTCCCTTCTTAGCAAATGTAAATGTATTATATATTCATTAATTTTGCATGTGTCAACACGTTTTTCATTTTAAAACAGGATTCCGTCATTGGCAGGTTCCTTTTCACACGTTTTTCTATATTTTAATTCCGCTATATTTTAATTAGCGTAGAAATTTACTATTCTTTAAAAAGAATAAATGTTAATGTTTAATTGTAGAATAATGGAGATTCAAAAATGTATGCATATTTTGCAAAAATCTTCGGGCCAGGCTTAATTTTACTGACCTTTGAACGGAGAGGCCACGCCGAGACAATGATTTTCATTCGAGCTGGCTCAAAACTAGGGTTGAAAATTTTGGGCCGTGAAGACTAGAAAAGAAACCAGTCCCGGCTCTGTATAGAAAAAGTAATTTAGGCCAGGCCCAGCCCGATTCTTTCGGAAAAAGGTAAGGCCCGAGCCTTCCCTGCCCGTGCAGATCTCTGGTTTATACTGAACATTTTCATTTGATGGCGTTAATCGATTCTTGCACTGAACAGCTCAATTATAAATTGAAGCCTTTACGTTAATATTTTTATGGATTTCTCGTAATTAATTCAGTAAACCAATTCAGTATTAATGTAGTTATTAGAAAAAAAAAAGTTTGACCCGTTAAATATTTAAAAGTTTTGTTTTTTCGCGATGTGAAACAATAGTTTTCTGGCATTAATACCTGTAATATATTAAATTCCTGAACGAATATTGTATACATCTTAAAATTGAGTTTTTGATTTAACGAATTATTTTTCTACGAGGACGATATGTGGAAACAGTTGTTAGTATAAAGTTTATACACTTTTCAATATGCTGTGCAAATTTAAACCGTGTTCTAAACCTTACCACCTCCCCCCCCCCCCCCCCCTTTTTTTTATTTAATAACAATGCACGGCTAAAAAGCGAAATTTATAGTAAAATTTATTATTAAAAAAAAAAAAAACCTATTCTCATAAGTGTATGATAAAGTAAAAATGAAGAAGGGCAACTACAATCCCTCCCCCTCTTTTTTTTTTTTTTTTTTTGCAATTTTTGTAGTTATTATATTGTCAATAAAAGGAACTTTTGCAAGTCCGAATTCAGCAAATTTCGCTATAGAAATGTATTTCAAAGATAACTATCATTTTGTCATTTGACCCAGTTTATTTTATTAGAATTCACAACTTTTTAAAATTATTTTAAAAGTTCTTTTGAATATCCGAAAATCCAATATAGATTGTTCACCAATATTCAACAAAAATTGCTCTTTACGCGGCGAACTATTTTTTAAATGCTTGCAAACACATTTTGCTTTTTGTTATTTAAATTGAATGCGCAAGCTGCTTAATTTTGATAGTTTGAAAAGAATAAAATGTCCTTTGAAAATTATTGATATTTTAAAATGGCAAAGGTGGTTGATGTACTCTTGCTGTATGCATCCCTTTTGAAAATAAAAAAATAAAAAACAATCTCCTCCGCAAAAGATATTGCTAAAAACAATAAATAATTGTTTTAGCATGTTCGATTTGTAAAAAGGAAACCATTTGTTGATTAACTTTGTTTCTTGTTTCTTTTAAAACTAATTATTTTTCTGTATCAGTTTCCTATCTTTATTTTATAGTTGGGCAAATTAATTTACTTGGATTCATATACTAACTCTCTTTTAAAGTAAATTGGTTGTTTTACTTGAAAAAAATTAGTATTTAGTAATTATTACTATTTAGTTTATTTAGTAAATTTTAATACCAGTAAATAAATATTTGATTATGTTCTGGTATAAAAAATTATTGGTGTTTTAAAATGGCAAAGGTGTTTGATGTTACTCCTTGCTATATGCATCCCTCGATGACTATTGTTTTAGCATATTCAATTTGTAAAGAGGAAACTATTTACTAACTTTCTGTTCCTTGTTTCTTTTAAAACTAATTACTTTTCTGTATCAGTTTCCTATCTTTTTTTTATAGTTGGAAAAATCAATTGACTTGGATTCATGCTAACTTTCTTAAAGTAAATTGGTTGTTTTACTTGAAAAAAAAAATTAAAGTTAATTTTAATATCGGTAAATAAATATGATTATTTACTGGTATAAAAAATTTGGATGTTTTAAAATGGCAAAGGTGTTTGATTTTACTCTTTGCTGTATGCATACCTTTAGAAAAAAAAAAAATCTCGGCTAATGATATTGATAAAAACGATGATTAATTGTTTTAGCATATTCGATTTGTAAAGAAGAAACTATTTATCTGTTGCTTTCTGTTTATTTCTTTTATTACTTTTCTGTATCAGTTTCCTGTCTTTGTTTTATAGTTGGGCAAATTAATTTATTTAGATTGAGACTGGCTTTCTTTTAAATTGTTTGATTTACTTGTAAAAAAAATTACTAAAGTTAAGTTTTATACCAATAAATACTTAGCTTGAAATTTACTTGCTGAATCGTACAGGAAATGTTAATTTGGGCACCTAATGTTTTTATTATAGAGTGAAACCTGCTGAGACGGAATCTACGAACGAAAAAAAAAAAAAAAAAATACGACATGGACAGGTTTCCTTTTTAGCAAGTATACTGTCTGTTATAATTATTTTTCTACGAAACTATGAAAATTTCCGGATTTGAATTGAAGGATTTGGCATCAACAGGTGCTGTTTTCGCTGTTTTATTTTACTTTGGAAAACAATCGCACTGAATTAAGGATTTAAGCTGTTCATTAAAATTTTTTGGATAATATGCCTATAATAGTTTTTATTAGATGGGCAATTATTTTTTACTCTTTTCTTTTGCTATAGAAAGAAGAGAAAAAGCTTATCAGCAGAATCTATTTAATTTTACTACGCACATTCTTACCTCTAACTGAAAATGTGAATTATATATATACTTCATTAAAATATGCAAAACCAAATAGATAATAAATCTGAAAGAATGTGTACATTAAATTTTTTTTTAACAATTAACTATAAATTCTTAAAACAATTAAACATTACTTATGCAAAAGACTGTCTGTTTCTCTTCAGTGTGTGGACAAACAGAACTAACTCCATCACCCACTATGAAAATCTTCTAGGTTTCGAAACACCAGTCGATCCTGCATTCGAAAACAATATAAAAACTGAAATAGTTAAAAAAAAATATAGACTTTAAGATGTAAATTGACATGTAAATATTGTAACTTAAATCATATTAAAAAGTAAACAAAACGTTAAGAATGTTATATAAACAGTACAAATTTACTTAAATTCAAAACATAGTTGCATTGTAGTATATATGGATGCAGAACGACTAGCGTCCACTCATACCTACAAGAAAAGATATAAAATGAACAGAATTACCTGTCAAATTACAAATAACAGAAGCCCTTCACTTTTTATCAACAGAAATTAATCATTATTCCATATCCAATATCATAATCTTCAAAAGCCAAGAAGCTTCTGCCCCTTCCTCCGATTCGAGCATCCATGCTGACCCGTTCTTTTATAAAGACTTTTGGGAAAACACAATCATATAGAAAGTTCAGAAACAGGCATACATATAATGGTCATCCCGAAAAACCACAACGTTGCCATTTACTTTTCAAGACCATTTTCAAATAATACGTCAAAAAATTAAGTGGATATTTGTTATTGTAAAAAAGATTAGCAAAAAATTCAAATGTTTAATTGTTTTAAGAGTTTATAGTTAAAAGTTTAACATACACCTTCTTTCTGAATTTAGTATGTATTTGTTTTAGCATATTTTAATGAAGTATATTTTATTGTATTTAATATGAACTGCCTTTGCGCCTCTTATGCATTAACTTTCATTAATTAAAATTGAAATTTCATATATCTCGCTTGTTATTATATTTTGGATATCTTTTATAAAGGATAAAACTTTTGCATATTCACAGTTGTAAATAATAATTTGTGTTGTTTTATGATGGTTATATATATATGAGTATATAATATCAGTGGTGGCGGACCTATGGCATGTGTGGAAGTTAATCTGTCACATGAACAACTAATATGTAATAATCATTTTATAGGTACAATTCAGTTTTCTGCCCGTTTATTTAAAATCTTATTTAAAGCATACAAGCCATTATAAAAAAAAAAAAAAAGGAAGAATTATACTATATTTGCATGAGTCTCCTTATGTAAACATTCTGCGGCATTTTTTTTTTCCAATAAAATATTCAGCTTTACGAATTTTGTCTTTTCTTATTTGAAATTAAGAGATATATATATATATTTTTTTCAAATTTTGTTAAATAATTTAAATAATAAAATGACAAGTGGTGTAATTTTTACCCGACTGCCAAGTTATGTGTTTCACGCGTATCTGGGTATGTGGATTTACTTATACCCTCGAAACATCCCGACAGCTGGATGGATTTTAATGAATGAGGTCTCTATCGATTAGTCTTAACCGTCCGATGGTTATAGGCTAGATTTTGTTTTTATACATTCAAAATGGCGGTAGGGACGAAAATAATTTTTTACGCACCTTATTGAGTAGCATATCATTGGATAGGTCTTTCAAAATGAAGACTATGTTTCATTGACTATTTTATAATCAGAAGCTCCGATTAAATATTACACAACCTGGAAGTTGTGTAGGTAGGATCTCTAGCTTTACTGCAACTCTAACCATCATAGACATCTATAGGCCTCATCAAAATAGTGTTTATAGATAGGAACTAACAATAGGAACTAACACAACTTAAGAGTCATCAATACAAGTAAATAAAAATAAGTAAGTAATATAAAAAATAGTTTCACATTGAAGAGAAATAATTAATTAGTTCGATTTTTACACAGTCGGGTTTTTTGATTTTTTAAATTTAATTTTTATTATTAAATATTTTTAAGAAGAACAAAATGTGAACCACGAATAAAATATTCGGTATCAAACTTACAACAACAGAAATCTCATTAATGTGTAATTAATATGTATTTTTGTACGACATGTATGTTATGTATAGTTTTATACAGAGTTGGCAATAGCATAAGAGTTGAATGTATGATGAATTAAACATCTCTAAGAATAACTTTTGTACCATTCAGTAATTTTAGTAAAATATCTGCCAAAGAAATATATTTTTTTTAAATATATTTTCCATGTTTCTGTGTGTTACATCACAAATGTTGAATGTGTATAAAATAGTATATGCAAATTTCTGGCGCGCGAACGCTAGATCTTTTCTTTTTTAACCTGTAAAATATCTACTCTTATGAAGAATAACCGAATGTGATTTTTATTTTCTTTACTATGAATATTGATGAGATTATGGGCTTTTAAAATAAAAGATTATTTTTTAGATAAAGAAGATTTTTGAAAAGTTTTTTTAAGCAACTTTCTGTAACAGATAAAGAAGATTTAATGTTCCGAACATCAGAAAAAAATGTGTTTTGGCTAAGAAATTTAAAACACAAAAGCCTCCGCATGCTTTGACAGATATAAAGATAAATGTTATTTTTTATTTCTTTTCTCTTGTTATTTCTGGCTGCATAAAAGCTTTTGTTGTTATTTTGAATGTATTATTTTCTTGTGTTCAGTCATACTGTCAGTCTATTGACATTAGGGACCGTTGTAATCCTTTGACTCTTTTTATGCATTGAGAAGCGCAAGTGAAGCAGTTACTATGTCGATTGAATAGTAAGTAATTAAAATTGTATTTTTTGGAATCGTGCCAATATATTTTGGCGGCCTCCCCTTTAATATGAATGAAGCTTAAATTAAAACCCGCGTCGTCATTTATAGTTTAGCATCAAGTTATTTTAAAACTTGAGATTTTGATTTACTTTTAAAATAGCTTCTTTTTTTAAAACGAATTTCAAAGAAAAAGAAGCTTTTCATCCGATACGATACATTGCTGTGTCTATTTCAACAAACACCTAAGTTATGTGTGTGATGTGAACATATTTTGAAATGCATAAAATAATGGAAAGGATCACAAAGCTCATTTAGTCACCATGTTCCATATTAAAATTTTACATAGTGGGAACATTCTTGGGAACTATACATCTCATGGGATGTCATATGCATCTCGAGTTAACCGATCTGTCGAAGTAATGAATTATGTATGAAAATGGCTAAAAAAATGGATTTTATAAGTTGTAACACGTGCTGTTTAAATTTTGTCATATCTTAATAAATATAATTATGTTTAAACAAGTAAAAAGTATTTTTACAAATTCAATTACTTGAGCTAAATATTTCATTTTCAGAATTGTCTTGATGAGGTAGAAATATCGGCGTATTTTTATTTATTTATTTATTTATTTATTTTTTTACAGCGGACAGAGAATATCATATTGATGGAATTGCAAGTCTGCAGAGGCTGGAGTTTTCAGGCCTGACCCGGTATAAAACGAAAAGTTCGCTCCGCTCCAGTCCGGCCGGTGCAAAAAAAAATTTATTGGCCCTGCCCGCTATAAAAGATAAAATCTCGACCTGACCCCGACCCGGTATAAAAGCTAAAAGTTTGGCCCGTCCCGACTGAATGTCTACAAAACATGCTGATATTTCTGGGGCAACACTTTCCTACAATAAAAATCATTCGTAAAGCACACTTACTTCGGCATAGATGTTATTTTCAGATTATGCTCGAAGTGCATGGAATACAAAATAACAATAATATTGATGGCCACTTAGATACACCGATTAAAAAAAAAAAAAGACGACTTAGATAATTGCATTCAGTATATAATATTCAGTAAAAAAGTCAATGTAGTTTTAAAATGAAAGAAAGATTGTAAAATAAAATCATAATTTTTTAAAGGTCTACAAAAAAAGGGAAGGGGGGGGTGTGTTAGATTTTTAAATATATATATCTGCAATTTATACAACCAAATTAAATTACTAAAGATTTCGCTAAACAAATGTACATCACTATAATTTTTACAAAAATAAATAAATAAATTGAAGGCTCAATATGGGCTCTGTGGGGAGGGTGGGGATTTAGGTTTGCATGGGCCCGCCGGATTTATTACAACGAACTCGAGCCGAGCCATGCCTAGACTTCATTATTCCTGGATCAGGTCCGGATTTTATTTTTTTTTCCGAAGACTCTGACCGGTTCTAGACCTTATTGTTCTCGAGCTGTCTGACCGGATTTTTGTTTTTTTTTTCTTTATCCTGTCAGGTTTTGTGCAATAGAAATGCACGTATTATTATTTAAAAAAGAATTCCAGTTCTAGAATAATTGCGATTTAAAAAATATCTGTATTTTTCGCAAAAATTATTGGGCCTCATTTTACTGATTTTTGCACGAACCGGGCCGGGCCAATAAGGATTTTCATACGGGCTGGGTTGGGACTGCGCCTGGAAATTTCGGTCCGTACAGACCTCTGACTGGACTATCAAATTCGGGGTTCGACATAGCATCATCCGTATCCAAACCTTTTGATGCTTGTGTTTTTTTTCTTCTTTTACTTTTCGGTTTCTTATTTTTCATAGTCTTTGAGGCGTCCGAATGTTACACGTCATTGCAATCTTTATTATTTAGGTGAAGAAAAAAATGTTTTACCAACTTTTTAGGTTAGCTACAATATTTGAAGTGTTAAATAAACAAAACGAAACAAAACAAAAAAAAAAAGCAATACTATTTCAAAAGGCATGAATAGTTAAACGGATTTCTCATATTGCCCTGTCGAGTTGTCGAGAATGTTTTCACTTTTTTATTATACATGCATTAATAGGACAGGAATGATATTTTATATCAAGTTATCAGGATGTCCAGTTTTCGTGATTTTCGCTGCACTAAAATTTTAAATTTCAGCCGTTTCAAGGCTTCACAAAAGAGCTTCTGAAAGTAGATATTTATGTTTCTGCAGCTGTATCAGTTCTGCTGCATTCTTGATTTTTCACTGACTAAGGAACTCAATATCTGAAACAACTGCATGCTTTTGACTCTTGCTATTTGTGTGTGTGAATAACAAATTTATAGTAGAATTTACACAACATATATATTTCTGCTATATCATCAGAATAGGAATGCTACATAATTCATTTCTGCTTTCTGTTGCAACTAAATTTCTCAATCGTAAACGAAAAAAATGTTTTCTCTTCACAAAGAAGAAGAAAAAAAACTTGAAAAAAAAATTCTCTGGAAACCCAGGGAAGTAAAAATAATTAAATAGCATCCTTTCCAGAAAATATGAAAATCTCCTTAGTATATCACAAATGACATTTTTTCTCCCCCTTAGAAACACATTACTTTAGCTAGAGTAATAAAAAATGATGAATGCGATGCGTCTTCTCTTCTGCTATACCTCGTTCTCCTTAACATTGCCTGTTTTATACCTCGCGTTAAAATATTACGGTTTCGAGTATAAATTATCTCTTAACGAGGTTCTTTTTTTTCCCAGTTGGTGAGAGTAAATCCTGAATAACAAAAGATAAATTAAAATTCTTAATTGCTGCGAATTTTTGTTCCGCGTTGAAGCGTGAGAGGGAAAGTGCGTTAAATTAAGTGTGCTGCGCTGCTATATGTTTCAATCCCCCCCCCCCCCCCCTTCCACCTCTCTGTGTGTGTTTACGATATAAAAAGAATCGTCATTCAGTATTTTCGTTTTCTGATTACTCAAGGGCATATGAGAATTTGCTTAAATTTTCACAATTTTATAAAAATATACATAATTTATATTAGTTTACTCATTTTTCCTTTTTTTTTCTAACATTTTCCGACGTAGTTGAAAAGTGTTTATGAATTCAGTTTGACTGGCCGTCTGTCCGCGCTCTAACTCTTGTAAATATACTCGGAGTGCCACGTAATTGATATATGTTATTAAGGTTTACCATGGTATGTTCGGTATTGAAAATGAAGTGTGTAGCGTTTATAATTATTTTACAGGAGCACTCAAAAGAATTCCGCTACATTATGGCATATGGGACAAAAGTAGTTTGCGGCCTATTTTAATTGATGTTACACTATTTCAAACGTATTGAAACTGATATACATAACTAAGATTTACTGTAAGGTGCTTACTATAGAATAGGGCGTGCATAGCATTTATCGTTCATTTACAGGAACACATAAAAGAATTCGTTTACAGAACTGTCTATGAACAATAATGTTGGAAGTGAGTTTTAAATCGTGGTATGTATTTTTAAAGAAACTATTTTTTTCCATATTACTTGGTGTGTATAAATTCTGTAGATCGTATGCAGAGCTGCACACAAAAAAAAAATCCGAATCCATTTCCGCTTATTGGCGGAAATTACTGAAAAGGAATTTTCCTCTGTGTTATACGGTTTTTAATTCAAAATAAATTTTTGCACATGTAGTATACTCGTATGTACTACAAATCGTTGGATCATATGTAGGGCTTTACAAAAGGATATGCATGTTTTTCCGGATATGGGTGGCGATTGCTGAAATTGGATCACACATTTTCCAATGTGTTATGCTTTTTCGAAATTGTTTACTTAGACTTCAACTTTCACATTATTAAGCAGTGAAGAGTTGTTAAAGTATTCTGTAAGTGTTGAATAATGTTTTATAATTTATGGCTGACACAAGATTTTTTCTTTTTCTCTTCATTTGATTTGTAATAGTACATATTTTTTTCTGACCAGAACAGTGTAAAATTATATCTTGTAAAGCATTGTAAATATAAGAGCTGAAATGTGTTTGAGAACCGTGCCAATATGCGCGAAAAAGTATTTTGAAAGCTGAATAGCATCTATGCGTAAATAATCAACTTTTCTCTTTAACATTGTTCGGCTTAGTTTTCCTTTTTTTTCACTTAATTTAAATATCTAATAAAATAATGTTATATCCGTTGAGCTTTTAAATGTTATGCTCACTTATCATATGAGGACGTGAGTTTCAAAACTCTCATTATCCAAAATTTAAAAAATCAAGTTTTCTGTATCAGTCTCGGTGATAAAAAAGAGTTCCTCCTAAAGGAGGAATTCTACCTTTTTAAAAGCAAATTTGGACATTCTCTGGATTGATACAAAAATGCAGAAAAAAATATTAGAAGCATATGGGGAGAGGGTAGAAAACTTTATAATTAGATATTTTGTCTACTCAAATCCTTGGAATTCGCTTCTGAATTGCTGCAATATCAAATCAAAGCCGAGCTTTTATTATAAGCATCTGAAAATCATGTAAAATAAGTTCTTTAACCAGGGAAAAGAAGTTTCCATAAGTTTCTTTTTGGAACAAAATGTTTTGTTCTATTTATAAAACACTTCTGGTTAATTTCAGTGATGCATTTTTGGAAATTTATTTCTGGAGTAAAGGTCAATTTGGTGTGCATATATTTAACATAGGGATTTTTTTTTTTTTTTAAGTAAAGTCTTAAACAGTCAGATTATTCAAAATAATATATTTATTTTGGAAAATTAATCTCTGTACTTCACATAAGTTCATCAGATACATTTGAATGGATTTATACTTTTAGCAAACTGTTTCCAATTTTCCTTTTTGATTTAATGAATTTATGCATTTATTGTTATTTAATTTTCTTTTAATACTTTCTGAGTTACAAAAAGAAAATAACAATCATATGTACAATTATAATTCGTTTTATTGCATGAATAACTGTTAAAATGTGTCTAAATTATACGAGTTTTGCCTTATTGTATAGATGGAAAAAATGTTCCACCTTTTTTCCCATTTCCCACTTTCATGCCTGCAATCTATTCTATTGGTGAACTTGCATTAAAAAACAAACAACAACAAAAAAAAAAAAACACTACAACCTGGGGGGAAGAAAAAAAAAAAAAAAAAAAAAAAACTAGTGTTTAGCGATTTCCCAAAATATGAGTTTCTGGATAAAGCGAGTTTTGAAACTCACGTCCTCATATGTAGATGATTCTTTATGACCAAATAAATCATATGCGAAGAACCTTCTATGAATCAAAACGATACTTTTATTTTTTTCTTTAGAAATAAAATTATAGTCCGCACTTGAGTTTTTTCTTTTATTTTTCTGTTAATAGTTTTGTCTGTTGATTTAATTTAAGATACTACTGTAAAAGCACTTATTTTCGCGAGCCGTAATTTCCGCGAAAATGAAGATATCGGTGATTTCGCGAGCTGACAATTTCGCGAATTTTACATGAACAGAACCGAAAGTTGAAAAATCCCGAAACTACCTAATTAGAACCCCTTTTACATAAGGCATTTTAAGAAACTTCCTTTTGTCCGCAAAGTTCGTTCAATTAATTGTATTATTGTTTTTATTCAAGAAATAGTTGTATAGTATTCAAGAAATAGTTGTAAGTATTCAAGAATTGTTTGTACTTATTTGTTATTTAAGTAATTGTAATCATTAAATTTTGGATAAGTAAAAAATTTCTGATTTTTTGTTATTATTTGAGGCGAAAAAAAATATATTTCGCGAGGCTTAAATTTTCGCGATTACGACCGGCTCGCGAAAATCACGAAAATTAAAGCCTCGCGAAAACAACTGCTTTTACAGTATTTAAACTGTGAATTGGAAACTTTTTTCCCCCTAAATTTCCTTGTGTTATCTTTAAATTAAAATTAGAAGAACGATAGCATTGAAATTTGAGTAATTTATTTCTTCCTAACCTTTCTCAAAAATGCATGCTAATTTTTTCAAAACTTAGTTAACTTTTAAACCTACATTATTTAGATGCTAAAAAAAGAAGTTAATTATGTGAAATATGCCAGATTATATTGTGTAGGATTCACATAATTTTGTTTGGGATAACCGTGTGTTTTAATATTCTATATTTACACTATCACACTGTATCCGAAACTTTTACGTTTATGGGATCCGATTTCCGATATCAAATTTAAAGTCATCATTTGCAAGTTCAAGAAAAGTGTAGACTCTGACGTCATGGGAAGGCACCGCTTAGTTTTTTTCACAGTCAAGTAGATTGCGTACAAGGTTTCAAACTGAAATAGATAACTTTCACGGGATCTTTTAATTTATAATGAACGAAACTTATTTACTATTATTCGAAACTATTTTTACTTATCACTTATAGTTATTTTAAGTAAACCACTTCAACTCTTCAATTTTTCTTCTTCCTTTTGTTATTCTTTCTTATTAGTTGTTAAGTTTCGGTTTAAGTTCTACTTCCTCCGTAAAGAAAATGATAAAGTTACTGCGTGTCAAATAAGATAAGAAAATTGTATAAAATAAATAGTTATCTTTTTTCGTACATTGGAATTTCTTTTAAGTTCACGGTTCGTTAATTTTCTTCCGAAAGACAGTTTTTTTCTCTTTAATTGTGGAAGCATACTGTATTGACTTGCATTTAAAAAAAAAACTATTTTTTAAAGACATTATTGGAATTTTATTACTATTTCTCACATTTGCTTGTTTATCAATGTGCGGCTTTTTTTACAGGTTTGAGGAGGAGAACAGGGGTAAAGAAGCTTCTCAATTCAACAACATCTATTTATTAAGGGGCTATTTCAGTCAGGCGAAAATACAAGTTCGCTAACGTTAATCCAATGGGAGAAATTTTAAGATATCTCGTTTCCATTTTAATATTTTAAAACTTTTTTTTTTTGATTGGATAGCTGAGGTAGATCTGTACAAAAGCCGTTTAGTACTCTTTTGGTTTTTGTTCGCAAATTTTTTTTTTTTTTTTTTTTTTTTTTTTTAATGAGGATGCTTTTACTTTCGAAATCGTTTCCGAAAATGAAAGTATCCTAATTAAAAATACCTGTAAACAAAATCAAAAAGTGCAAAACACCCTTTGTCTGTACCTCAGCTATACAATGCCAAAAAAAATAAATAAATAAATAAATAAATAAATAATAAATAAAGATCATTTAAAAATATTCAAATGTAAACGAGATATCTTTAAAAAATTCTCATTGGATTAACCTTTAACTGATGTTACCGGTCTCACAGACAGCTGCTTTTTTCCATTTTTATAGTGTAACTTGTAACTTTCTATTTAAATACAAACACTACCGAAATTTTGCTTCGTTTAGAACTTTAATACTTTCACCAGAGACTTTTGAATAGGTGGTTTTTAATTATGACATTCCTGTACAAAAAGTTTAGTACAAAAACACCATCCTATGAGCTAATCGCGCCTTTTATTCATCTTTCGATGGAGTGGTCTGGTCTCACAGTAGTTGTGTGACAGTTTTTGTCACATCAGTTAATGGTTAACCATTACGCCCATTAGCGAATGGGCGTTTTCGCCTGACTGAAGGTAGCCTCTTATATTTGAATATTTTAAAATGTACATTCCCCATATATTTTTGAATAGATCCACTGAAGAACTATATGAATATACTAGCCTGACTTCACCCGCCTATGGATCGTCTCTAACACAACACACAGTATTATATTTTACTAGTAAATCTGCAGATCAGGAGCCTCGACGTCAGCTCTGCAAGTCATTGTTTTTAAATACACTTTGGTAATATTCAATTTCCTGCAAACCGCAATTTAAAGTTTTCAAATTACTTAATTATTTATAAGAATAAAAAATACGAAGTTTTCAGATATTAGAAGCGTTAAATTAAAAACATTGTTATCTAAGGATATTTTGAAATTTTCATGAGCTACTAATTCTGGTATTTTTTTTTTAGAAAATAAAGTAGATTTCTTCAGGGGGGCCCCGCCCCCCTGAACCCCTCATGGTCTCATTAAATTTACATACATAACTTTTTATTGATTGTGCTAATGGGTATTGTAAATCTTAGATTTCTTTTTACACTTCCGATCCTTATTTTTCAATACCGGTGGACAGAAAATGGTTTACATTGAGGCAATTATACTAAAAGTTCAGGTTTTATGAACGAAAATGTAATTTCCTTTTAAAAACAAAATAATTTTCATTCATATTTTCTGAAATGATGCGGCATTAAGAAGTAACACTCGTCAAAAAATATTTTTTAAGGCAATCTAGTTAATGATTGGTTTTAAGAAAGAAAATATTTATTTCCCGATACATTGACGTCATTTTCGACAGAGATAATTTTGCGGTGCATAATTTTGACATTTACTATCTATTTGCTTTTCAAAAGTTTATTTTATCATTGAAATTTTCGATTAAAAATTAAACATTTCTGTTAGCCGTGTGCAGACGATAAACCGTGGTAACATTTTTTTTTAATAGTAATAAGAATTAATATCATAACACAAGGCCCTTCTATTTCAACCTCAAAGTGTATTCGTTTTATTTTTGATATATGAGGTCAAATTCACCTTCTTTTCGTATTTTTGTTTTATTTCCAATATGAAGACGTATTCATGTCTATTTTTTATTCCGTTTTCCTCTTGCACATGAAAATCTTTCAAATCAAAATTAACTGTTTAGGATAAATTATTATTCCGGGTAAAAACATGGAAACATTTAAAATGCTTCATTTAAACACATTACTACATAGGTGTGGTATATACAAATATATGTGGTATATATATACAAATGTTTTTAAAAATTAAAAACACTAGATGTTAAAATTATAAAAAGCTACTCCGAGCGCTTTCGGCTAACCTTAAGGCTTTGTCAAGGAGAAGAGAATTAACTGATAAAAACACTCTACGCTCGATGTTCACCGCTACACATTGACCGGAAACTCACTTCAGGAAGCCCGCAGGCGGTCTTATCCATTGAAGTAGGTTTCCGGTCAATGTGTAGCAGTGAACATCGAGCATCGAGTGTTTTTATCAGTCAATTATCTTCTCCTTGACAAAGGCTTAAGGTTAGCCGAAAGCGCTCGGAGTAGCTTTTTATCATTTTAACTTCTAGTGTTTTTAATTTTTAAAAACATTTGTATATATTTTATCACACCTATGTAGTAATGTGTTTAAATGAAGCATTTTTAAATGTTTCCATGTTTTTATATAATAAACAAAGGTGAATCTGGCGTTCAAGATTGGACTATTTTATTAAGTCAATTTATTAATATTATTCCGGGATCTGATTTTCTTGGCAACGGTAAAAAAAAATGATTTCTAAATTTTATAGCAAAATGTAAATTTATTCCTTATGAAAATAATGAACTTTTTAATTTAAAAGAGAAGTATTTGAACAAAATAAATCGAACACAGCCTTTCTTTATTTCTAGGGGTAAATTCCATCTATATGTAAAGACGCAAAAGGCATTAATTCGTCCCTTTTTGACGTTGATTTGACTCCAAACAATTACACATACTTTCACATTTACGATATTTTTAGGTGTAGTTCCGTTGCTAGGCAACAGTTAAAAGAAAATTAAAACATGTGCATTTAAAAAAAAAGAAAATATTTGATATTATTGGAACACATATATATAATCCCTCCATAAGTTATACACCGAATTTAAAAACTCTGACAAATGTATACACAAAATTTCAAACTAATATGAATAATGCATGTTTCTAATTAGGAAACTTCATTACCCATAATTTACCATTTAAATTCTTCAATCAAATGAGCCATTTCCTTTCAACATGAATGGAAAAATCGTCTGAATTGCTATAGAAAAGTATTATTGCGCAAAATAAAATATTCTATATTTTCCGAACGAATGAACCAAATATAACAAAAAACTATACAGCTAAATCCGGGTACTTCACCAACATACCCACTTAATTTCAAGCTAATCGGATGCTTTTTGCGGTAGTTATCGCGGAACAGACTAACAGTCGGACTAACGGAAACCAAAACTTTTCGTGTCTCCACAGTAAGCCTTCCCTGACGTTTCGGCAATTATGTTTAGAGGTAAAAGTGATACCTCAAAACATATATGAGGGGCTCACAACCATAGTAGACAAAGTCCATTTTGAAAAAAAAATGATAGTCCATTTTGAAAATGCATTAAATCTGTTTTATCCATCCCCGTGGTGAACCAAATCTGTTTTCACATACTTTCTCATATGTCATCTGTTTACAGACTTGTTTTACCGTGGGAGTGTATAAAACAGATTTTATGCACCTTCTAAATGGACTATCTCTTTTTTTCTTTTCTTTTTTTTTTTTTTTTTTTTTTTTTTTTTTCAAAATGGACTTGGTCTACTATGGTTGTGAGCCCCTCATATAGTCTTCGTATATTTCAATATTTTGATTTTACTAACTTGTGATGTAGTGGGCCAGAGCTTTTTGATTTTCTAAGCTCGTGTATGTTTATCGTTCAAAAACAACACATTTTTCTTTCCAAAGTTCTTTATTAGAACAAATAAATTTAATTTGAAAAATGCAATAATAAAATTTACCATTCATAGATACACTCTCACTTTTTATAAACATATCTACGCTTCGAACACCCCAACAAGAGTGAACGATTTGTACTTCACATCTCTCACGTTGACAAAACACAACCTCTCTTCACCACGTTCTCGTGTCCACTTTCTAGAACTGCGCACTCGCACATCCTTGAACTCTTTTTTTTCTTCTTTCACTAGGGAACGAGCGATTTCGTTCCCACACATTGTTCAGTCCCCTACTATTTCTTCGAAAGTAGAAATACTCTATTATTTAGCAGATCCCAAGGACACAAATAAGCATGCAGTCTCTCCTCCTGCATACCTTTACACAAAAGACTATTGTCCTCCATGGAAATGCCTGTTGCTTCCCCACAGTCAAAAATTTGTTGAGAAGGTACTATGTCACAAACTATACATATATTATTAATGCATCTATTAAAGAGATGGCAAATTCCAATTATAGCGAGGCAATTTTCACCACCTGGGCCATTATATATAACAGTATAACATGTGCATTTTCTTACTGCTATTTCAGAAAACTAATATACACTAGAGTGGTTCAGCCATCTATATAAAAAAATAAACTTTCACTAATATACCAGGCCACCCCTCAATTTTTTTAGACTTCTGTATAGTAATATTCTGCTAGAATTTGAACTTCATATTTCAACTGCAAGAGGGTGCTCAACACCCACTAACTTCATAAGTTTGTGTATTTCGTTCAATTTTTTTCTATATATTTGTTTAATAAAAAATAAAGACCTCCAAAATTAATTTCATAGAAAAGAATAAATCAATATAAAAGTAAAAAATAGAAATGTAATCATATTTGGTCTTTAATATTACAAAATAGTGTCTAAAACTGATTTTTTCGTTGTTTCTGATCATTTTCTCTTGGCTTCTACGACCTGCAGCAAAAATTGCTTTTTATCTTCATCATTTGTTATGATTTATTGAAATCTCCATCAAGCTTAACCCCTCGTTCTGCACTGTCCTTCACTACTTGCAAATTGTGAAGCCATTCTTTTCCTTTGGGATAGTCATCATTGTCTTTTCATTTTTCGGGAGAAGGCTTAATAATGATTTCCTTATGTTCATACGAGGTAAAGAGTTCTGTTGTTCTTCTTGTTGCAAAGTCTGATAGTGGTACGCCATCTTCTTTAAAAAATCTCAAGTTCTCATCTTACGTAACGCTTCTTAAGGACTTGCATAGCTGTATATCGCTCTACAACAATTTGTCTTCCATTTAAATTCTGTCAGAAAAGTGAGAAAGTCTTATGAAATCATCAGAACACTCAGACATGTGATGTTCCATCACTTCTCTAGCAGAAAGTGTCTGTTGCTGTCTCTGTCTGTTGATAGATAATTTTCAGGATCTTTAACTGTGTTGGAATAAATTCATCATCTGAAGGATCAGAGTTTTCCATTACACTATTTAGACAAATATTGGATGAACAGATGGTAGCTGAAGGTAAAGAGACTCCAATGCTTCATTCTTCTTTTATTCTCTGAAGAGAATGTTCATACTTTTTTCGGTAACTCTTTATCTTTTAAACCCATATATATTTTACAATTGGTTCTTTGATCCTGAAGAAATTTAGAATCTTCTTTAATTATTATTTTCATAACACCTTCATAACCAATATCAAAGAAAATAGTCCAAGATATCTAACCACTCCCTATTGTTGGGCTGTAGAAAAAACCTTTGTTTTTCTTTAACAAAAGCCAATGAGAATGAATGTTTTCTAATTTTTTTAATTATGTATGTGTTTCTTTTGTTTTGTAGGAATTTCAGATCTCTACAATATCTGCATTGATTCTTTAATTGTCAAATGACTAACATGTTGTACCAATTTTGATTCTTTCAACTGATAAAGAACACGCTGAAGGATTTGTCTTGTCATAGTTAGTTGTTTCAATCTAGTCAATTGATCTACTGATCTTAGACCAATCAGAAAAATTTCATTATTAAGGCAAGTTGAAACCGGAGCGATTGCAAATTTTTAGCTTTGAAATTTTTTTCAAACAGAAAGAAACGGTTGTTTTTCATAAAATTAAAGTTGTTGATTAATATACAAATTTTGTGATTATTTTATTTCATATTAGGCTTAGTGTTTGTCTTATTAGCTATAACATGAATAATGTTAGCATCCCATAACAGTAGATTAATATTTAATATAAGTAATGTAACCTAAATATAATTCTTGATACTTATTTAATGGTAAAAACTCTTGCAATAAATAAGTAAATGTACTTTAAATATTATTTTCATTTGTCACCTTTCACTTAGGAATAGCCATGAGCTAAATGTAAACAACTTGAGACAGATGTTTGCTGCCGGATACAGAATTTGAAAATCTATAAGATAATTATTTAAAATACAAATTATCATCAAAAATTAAATGTTTCACTTACAAATTGTTTTCAATTGGTAGTAAAAAGGATTGGTAGAATTCTTGTTTTGGTTTAGTGTTGTCTGTAACTTTATCATGTAAATAATTTTTAGAAATGTTGCTACATATAATAAAATATTTCATAAATATTTAAATACAAATATATATAATATAACAAATTAATTTTTTCTAAAAACTTCTGGAAAAAAATAAATATTTCTGAAGTATAAACTATTGTTGCATTTCCTATGCTTCTGCTAATGTTAAATTGTGGGGTCATTGAGCACCCTCTTAGAATCTGAGTAAAAAACTAAAAATGTACCAGTATTATACTATTGATGAGTCTAAAAGTATTAGGGGGTGGCCTGAACTCTAGCTCAAAAAAAAGTTTTTTTGAACCACCCTAATATACACCTTCTTTAATTACAGAAATATGCGATTTAAGCAAGGTACTGGAGATCGCGTAATATTTCGTCGGCAGTTAAGGGGTTAAGTAGGTCTCCTTATCCATTTAGGTTTTCCAGTATGGGGGCACACAATTTAATGAACTCTGGTATAGTATGTGAACAATTTACAGTATTACACACTACTCTCTCTTCAAATAAATAAATAAATATTATCTGTAGTCGATTACTGATTGAATAATACTTGTACAGCATACAGGTGCAGATTCACGGTCGCCAGTCGCCACGTGGCGACTAAATTTTTTGCTTTGGCGACTAATTTTTTGTCTTAGTCGGCATCCTATGGCGAAAATCGCGTTTTTTCCTCGCGTTCGTTTGACGAAAATCGAGGTTTTTTTTGCGATCACTAATGAAAATCACTTTTTTTCTGACGAAATTCAGGTATTTATAGCGATTCTTTTGCGAAATTCGCGTTTTTTTTTCCATGATCCTTTGACGAAATTTGCGGGGTTCTTTTGCGATCCTTTGATAAAATTCACTTTTTCTGCAATCTGTTGAAAATTTCACGTGTTTTTTCTGCAAACGTTTGACGAAATTCCTATTTTTGCGATCCTTTGACAAAATTACTTTTTTTTTCCGCGATCCTTTGATAAAATTAGTGGGTTTTTTTTTCGTGATTTGACGAAATTTGCGGTTTTATTTGGTATTCTTTGACGAAACTCTCGTTTTCACCCCTATACTTTGACGAAGTTGGCGATTTTTTGTGAAGATTGGCGAAATTCACGTTTTTATTTCGATTCTTTCTCGAAATTTGCGAGTTTTTGCGATCCTCTGACGAAATTCGCGGGTTTTCTGCGATCGTTTGACAAAATTCGGCATTTTACCCTTGATCCTTTGACGAAATTCCCGATTTTTTTCTGCTGACGATTTACAAAATTGATTTTTTTTTTTTTTTTTTTTTTTTTTTTGTGACCATTTGTCGAAATTCTGGATATTTTTCCGTGATATTCTTTTATGTCTGAATTTTCGGAATCGAATGCCTTAAATTTTTGGAAAATTCGGAACAGAATCACGTCTGGGATAAGATTTTTTTTTTTTTTAATTTAAGATAATTTTTCTTGCGTGCTCTTGAAAAACAAATGTTCCAATTGTATTTTGATTTTTTTAGTGAAAAATAACCTAACACATTCAAAATTCTTTTTTATATGTGCTCTTGTATGCAAAATGAAAATAAGAAATATTGCTTTCCTAATATTCTCAACTACCATGATTGCTCAGCTTATAGATATCTTTTAACGTTTATCTTGTCCAACTTTATCTTCTGACTGTACATAGCTTAAGATTTATATTGTACTTATTTCATATCCAAATTAAAAGAATTGTGTGATTAAATATACACATTTAGTAATTAGTTTTTTTGTTGTGTTGTTCATGTGTAGGATATTTTTCACTTTGAATTCCTAAGTTTTTTCTCCATATAAGCGCTAATTTTTTTGTTGTTGTTCATGTGTAGAATATTTTTCACTTTGTATTCCTAAGTTTTTTCTCCATATAAGCGCTCCATTTATGCGTTTCTTTCACAATGTGGCGACTGGATAATTTCGATTTAGGCGCTAATGGCGCCTTAAAAACTTTGGGAATCTGCACCTATAGTACAACATTTGAAATCTCATTCTGCATGGCATAATTAATTGTGAAGGGATCATTATATATCTGATAAGAGTTCAAAATTCGGGTTCAAACATGAGTTTAAAGAATTAAAAAAACCGTTTTTAAATGTGTGTTTGGAAAATGTTTTTTAGATGCTCGTTTTGAAGGAAGAGTTACTTTTTATACGGCTACAAATACAATATGATGTATTTCGAAAATTAAATGCAGCATAACATGTAATACGCATTTATCTTCGATGCAGTCTTAAGTTGAAAAGGCTATGACTTATCAATAATCTGAGTCTAGGGATCGTATGCATTTCTTTATTGATTCTTGGGTTCCTTTTTCGAGAAGTGAGGTGATTCAGCTGAAAAGGGGAGGGAATAAGTGTCTGTGGTCACGTATAGCTGCCACACCACCTGATCCCCAATCTGCAGTTTTATTATCGACCGCGGATGGAATATCCCATGTGTATAATAGAAAGAAATCATTTGCCTAGCAGTGCTTTCTATCAAATAGAGAGATAAACTTTGTCTGAGCTGAATTATGTCACTTTGAGGTAACTTCTGTAACTTTTCCTCAAATAACACTGCCCATTTTTAGACACATTTTTAAATTTAATTTTTGTTCTCAAGCGAGTGAAATTGGCAGGTTCTCTTAATTAAATACTGTGTAATCGAACAGTTTTTCCATACTTTGGTAAAAGTAGAATATCTTTCAGAAATTTCTGGCCTTTCGAATTAAATTTTGCATTATTTCCTAATTGGCCTTTGGAACCAAATTTCCGGACGTTACAGTGCTGGAAAAGGGGGAAAAACAGTCTTCCTGAGACAACAATCGCTTATAACTAAAGTTGTAATTCATTTATAAAAAACTGAAGGAAAAAAAATAACTGTTCGATTACAGATCACTTCAATAATCATCCCTGCAAGTGTCGTGTTTTTAATTTTAAAAATGAGTCTTGAAGTTTTGCTTTGTTGAGTGGGGGAAAATATTTCTTGGAGAACCGGCTTAAGACAGATGAATTGAGAACTTGAGAGATTTTACATAGTCAGCTGTACGCTTCTCTAACGCTGCACAGTATTTTTTTTTTCTTTTATCTTTCAGTGCCAGAGTGTTATTGTTTTCAATATTAAAGTGTTTCAATTCACGGCGAGGTTGTGTGTGAAAAAACTTGACAATTTTAACAAAAAAGAGGTTGGGGAGGATTTAGGGTTTTAAACCCGTCTCACAGCACTAAAAACCTGATAAGATTTATACAAAACCACTTGTGTTAAGATGATTGCATGAATATATAGCAAATTAACACCTCATAATAATAGACTGATTTTAATTGCTAAAAGGTGTAAATTAAAACTTTAAAAACAGTAAAAATAGGTTTGCTCGACTGTTTACATGTTTCGACTCTACCCGAGTCATTTTCGAAACAAATAAATACAAATATTCCAAAATTGCACGGTCTATAAACACCATCATTCAATTTTCCATTACGAAAATAAACAAACATCCATGTAAAAAAAAAAATAATAATAATAACGTGCATAATATGAAAAAATCCCAGCCGGCTCGGGCCTACAGGCGGAGGTAGATTTCGAAGTTAAGTACAAAATTCACCAACAAAACTTAAATCAACATTAAAGATAAACCCAGTTCCTTCACTAAGAATGAGCTCTAGGGAGCTAAACATTTTGTGAAAATTCTTATATACACGAATACACACACGCATGTATATGGAATAGCTTTAAAAATGGCTAAAACAAATTCAGAGAACCTCAAAGTGTTAAAATATGTTAATATTTCCATAGTCGGGTTTTTATCATGTTTTAATACGTTTCTTCAAACTCACATGACGTTACATATTCACCTGCTGAGGTACATTATATATACAATATGACGTAATATATATATATATTTTTAATTCGTCAAACTATTTATTTCATTTTGAGTTTTAATTCTGAAATCTTGCTCTATAAAATTTATGACGTAATATTCAATTTGTTTTCAATTCGTCAAACTATTTATTTATTTTTTCACGTGAAAAGTCTTGCAAAAGAAAAGCAATTGTTGTGGTGAGAATTTTACTGTTTTTTTTTTAATTGTTGGCAACTGCTATAATGAAAAATATTTATTTTTTCCTGTCATTGTTGTGTAAGAGCTGGTTTTATCAGAATCTTGTTAAGACGGTATTCAAAAATTTGAACCCTCCCCATTTCCATTCCCTTGGGCCGATTTTGCCCATTTTCAATCCCCGCCGAGATATTAGCCATCTCAAAGTTGTTGGCGAGTTTGAAGACGATCCGTGCATAATTGCGACTTTTATCGTGCGGACAAAATTCAGTACATACATATATATATATATATATATATATATATATAAACTTTTTATGTGAGGGTGGTTTTGGGCTCCTGGGGTCCTATAATGAAAAGTTATGAAGGAATTTTTCAAAAGTCGCACCATGGTAACGACTGCAATAGGTAGTATTTCTTAGGAAATCTACCTAAAAATACGTGGAAAATTGAATGATAGCGTTTCATAGACTGTGCAATTTTAGAATATTTTATTTGTTTCGAAAATGACTCGGGTAGAGTCGAAACGTGTAAACACTCGAATAAACCTATTTTTACTCTTTTTAAAGTTTACATTTACACTTTTTAGCAACATATTTAAAACAAGTTGGAAATTGCTCATCAAACGTGGCAAATGAGGTGCGTTCGTACTGTAACTAGTTTTATAAATATTTTTTGCACCGCATATTGTACTGAATGTATATTTTAGTGCACTTCATAAGTGCATATCATCCATTTCATTCTGTTCGAAAGGCTGTAACACTAACATAATTAAAATGCACTTGAAATTTTTTTTCTCCCATTGGCCGTAATGTAACGGAAAACTTCTGACTCGCCCTGTAATTAAACTATACATCCGATTTTCATAAAATTTGAAATGATTCGACAAAATTTTGCAACAATTACATATTTAAAATTTCAGACCATTCGGTTGGGTAGTTTTTGCTGTTATATGCGGACAGATGGGCGGACTGAACGACGATTATAGGTGCTACGTATTTACATAATTACGAACGCACTTAAAAAAGAAAGAGGGAGAGAGAGATAAACATTATGGAATTTCAGGGAGAAAGAATTTGTACTTATAGACAGTAATAAGCACAAAATTTACATCTCCTCCGGGCAATTCTTTGAACTCAACAAACACTACATAAATCTATTCAAAATTATATCATTTCATTTTTTTATTATTTTCACAGTCGTTTCACAAAACAATGAAGGCGGCTGTTAAACTATATTATTTTTAAACAATACTCGCAATTTTATCACATTTTACCATTATTATAAAATTCAAAAAAAAAAAAAAAAAAGCAGGCAAACATGTCATAAAACCGACACAGAATTCAATTTCAAATAATTTCTCATAGTGAACTGTTTCCTTTCCTTCCTCGTTGAATTTTATTTCTTTTTCGCTTTGGAATATCAAATACCATCATCCGAATTCACTTTTTTTTTTTTTTTTTTTCAACTCCGGCAGCACTTTTCGTCAGTTTGTTTTCAAGCTGAGCAATTCAAGAGCGTTTGATTAGATCTCGAGATTCCTAACTCAATTAGCATTTCCATAGAAAACGAAAAAGTGGCACAGAACTTCCAATTCCGCTTGAATTCGACGCGTAGGAACGTGAGATAATCAATTCGAAATTCGCTGTACCCCGAAAACAGATCTGAGGGGAAAGTAAAGAAAAAAAAAATAGTATTGATGATAGAATATTTCCTTCTATAACAATTCTTTTTTTTTACCGACGAATAGCAGCAGATAGCTATTTGATCGATAGATCTTTTTCCGTTTGATTTCTTGAATAGTTCTCGTTTGTTTAATCGGCACTTTCTTCTGAATAGATTTTTCTTTTTTGATTGTTATTTTAGGTTTCGGGTTACGTCGATATTCCTTTGTGATGCGAAGTATCGTAGCTTCTTGAAATGAAATAATTGAAAAAATTATGATTCGTAATGATTTGTTGAATTACAATGTTAATTTTTTTTTAATGTGAAGTTCCAGGAGTTAGTACCAGTACAGAAGCACGTTCTTTGAGTTTGGAAAAAAGAGAGGAAAAAGAAGGGGCGAAGTAAAACAAAGCACTGTTTTCTATTTTTGAACTGGTACACAGCAAATTAAGAAAAAAAAAATTAAGGACTGAAAAGGCAGCAAAGCTTTTTCTCTCATTTTTTAACACTTTATATCCCACATTATGATTTGACAATTAAAATTAATTAAATTTGAATTTATTGGGATTTTGTACAATATTTAACTCCTCAAATATTTTATGTAATTTTTTTTAAGTATTTTAAAGAATTGGGAAATGTACGAATACTATGCTCTGCTCTTACAATAGAAATATAGAAATATTTCCTAACTGAAACCCCCCCCCCCCCACCCCACCCCGCAATCTTTCAACGTCCAGAAAGCTGAAAAGATGCAAATAAAAAAGAAATCATCCTTTTAATAAAATACTTTCGTTTTCTGCAATCAATAATTCTTCTCGAACAAGATAAATTAAAGTATCTATAACTCATTCTAAACGGTATTACTACTAATCGATGTATTAAATTAATTTTATAGCGAGCTATTTTAATGGTACTTTAAAGTACCATTGGGGCATAAAGGGTTAAACTTCGGTTTGTCTACTGTCTGTCCGTACGCTAATGCTCGTAAATAAACTGTGATTACTATGTAATTTTTACATGTTATTGAGATTTAGTATAAAATATTCGCTGTTCAAAATGAAGTGTATGTAGCATTTATAGTTCGTTTGCAGGCAGGCGCGCGCGCGCACACACACACACACACGCACGCAAATTCTTTAGCAATATTATGATAGTGTTGGAAAGCGTTTCATATTCTATGCCCGATATTTCGTTCTATTTTATTAATTCAAACTATGGATACCAATGATGCGTACTGTACTTATCAGTAATAATGCTAATATTTAACATTTTGAAAAATTAATGCTGATAAGATATAATAGTAATTTTTGATTTATTTGCATTAAGTTTGCTATTTTAATTACACCTTTTAATACTCGTATACTGTGTGTGTGTTAAAAAGTTGCCACTAACTGTGTTATAACATTTTAGCACTTCCAGCGTAGTTTTAAAGTGTTTATGAACGGTTTGTCTTTCGCCTATCTTTCCGTTCTCTAACTTTCGTAAATGCACTCTGATTGTCATGTAATTTTTGTATGTCATTGAGACTTTATGGAATGTTCGCTATTGAAAATGAAGTGTGTGGCGTTTATAGTTCGTTTACGACGGCACAGAAAAGAATTACATTGTACAACGACACAGAAAAGAATTACATTGTACAACGACACAGAAAAGAATTACATTGTACAACGACACAGAAAAGAATTACATTGTACAACGACACAGAAAAGAATTACATTGTACAACGACACAGAAAAGAATTACATTGTACAACGACACAGAAAAGAATTACATTGTACAACGACACAGAAAAGAATTACATTATATTGTGGTATATTCGAGAGATTCGTTTGCGGTGCATTTAATGATGTTATCCTACTGCAAACATAAGGAAATTGATATGCATCGCTGAGGTGAACTATATTGATGTATAGAATACGTTGCATTTATGTTTCGTTTACAGGGACGCAGAAAAGAATTTAATTACATTATGGTATATGGTAATGGTTCTTAAATCGTGGTCCACGTTACCCAAGGGGTCCATAGCGTGTCTTCAAGAGGGTCTTCAAAGATTTCGCGTTTAATCCAAAATTTTTATACAGAATCCGAGAAAAAAAAATAATGTAAGAATAGTCTTTAAAATAGGTATAATTAGTTGATATATCCCTATTAATTTATGTAGTCTCTTCGATATTCTAAAGAATATTAATTAGAGGGGGGGGGGGGAGTGAAGACATAGAAAATACAAAAAGTAGTCCATGGTAACTAAGATATTAAGAGCAACTGATATATGGGGGGAAAAAAGTTTGCGCTGCATTTTATTGATGTTACGATACTTAAAATATAATTTGATATCCATCACTGAGGGGCTCTACAACATGTTGTTTATGGATTATGGCGTATATAGGATTTATCGTGTGATTACAGTAACGCACAAAAAAGGAAAACAAATATGTTAAATTCTGAATAGGATCGATAATTTTTGGAATTGAGTTTTCTACTGTGGTGTACATTTTAAAATTTAAATATTTTTTAGTGTGTTAAATTCTATAGATCGCACACAGGGATGCGCGAAAGAAATCGCACGCATTACTGGATATCGTCAGTAACTGCTGAAAAAGGATTTTTACTGCATTGTGCATTTTTTAAATTAGTGTGTAATGTATTTAAATATACGTGTTGATGTTACTCTTTTCATCGAACGAAGTATACGTGCAATCGTAAATATGTCTGATAGTTAATTATAAAATTATTGCTTTCAAAATTAATAGCTGTTTTAAACAATTAAAGCTTAAAAGAGCTCAAAAACACTTGAGTTTTTGTCATAATCACCTATATATTTTTATCCTTAGATATCTAATTTCATTGTACGAAAGAAAAAAAAAAATGAAATTTCTTATATTCTGATTCTGTTGAAAAGTGTCGGCTCGAGATTTCACATTACAAGATTATTTTGCAGTGCTTGCGCAGCGCGCCTTCTCTACGATGTCGCTGGCCGGTTCGAGATACGTTCTGTTCGAAATTGTTTTTTTGTAAAGTTTCATATTATTACAAGATTACATATAAATTTGAGGCCCCTATGAAAGGAGGAGCCTACTAGCGGGCGAAGCCAATTTCAAAGGACAAACGTGTACACGTATTATAAAGGACAAACGTGTCCATGCGTAATACTGATGTCATTTTGATGGTGTCAACAGCAGACGATTAAATTTACCTTTATTGCAATATTTTGAATTTCTAAGTACCGCACATTTTCAATTTTTACATCGTCGAATAGGGGGGGGGGGGGGGATGTACTTTCAAATGCAATTTGTCTGAAAAATATTTCTCGATTTGTTTGAAAACTGTATCGCAATTTTTATTGCTTTTAAAATAATTTCCAAGCATGAATTCTTTTCAGATCTATCTCTATCGCGTGCAGACGATTATGAAAGAAAAATCCATTTGCACATAAATTAATATAAAAATCTCATCATTTGTTTCCAGCTTATAGTTCCATAGTGAAATTAAAACATTCATCAATCAATATAAAACAATAAAATATGAATAAAACACAAAAATTTAAGACATGTAATCGAATGTAACACTTAAACCACTGAAATGAACAGAATAAAAAAGCTGATTGTAAATAGCGATTTTTTGGCGATTTCTTCGGCTGTTAACTCCTAATATGAAAATATAGCTTTTAATACGTTTCAAAACTTTATTTGAACGCATTATTGCTATTTTTCATATAAATATGATTTTTAGTATGTTAGAGGGGCATTTTAAAAAATGTATATTAAATGTAAAAAATCTATTAGAGTTATCGATTAAAACAATAGATCGTGCGAGGCTTTCTCGCCGCAATCTTTGAGTTTATTTGCCGATGCATTTCTTCATTAATTTTTGATTAATTACAATTTTTTTTTTTTAAATCAAAGAACTTTTTTTAACGAAATTCAAGTAGACTACATGAAAAACCGCTTGCAGAACCTTTTAAAAAGTACCTCATTCATCGCTTCATGTGCGGAGAAAAGAGGATTCTAATGTTATCATTAGAAATACTATATATGATGATTTTTACCTATATTCTGTAACCCGCGTTTTTTTTTTTTTTTTTTTTTTTTCTATCCCCTTCTTTATATAAATTTAAGGTGATTTTACATTTAACTAAATCCAAAAATTTTCTGATATTTTGTTTGATTTGCTATTTGTGCTACTTATTAATGGAATGATTTATTTGAATTTTTTACCTAATTATGTTGATTTAAAAAAAAATGTGGATTTATATTTTTCCATATCATCTAATTAAAGGTTGCATCGTTATTTTTAAATTTTTCAGTTCTTTTATAATCATCCAATACAGAAAAAATGTCATGCAAAAAGAATAATCTGGATTTATTATTTAACTTTATGAATTTCCCAGCAAAATGGCAAAAATTAAAAACAGTTACAACAAAATTATTTTTAATGCGGATTCCCTTTTCTTAAATTAAATAATTTTATAATTACTCTTTTCATGGAACGAAGTATACGTGCTATCGTAAATATGTCTGAGAGTTAATTATAAAATTATTGTTTTCAAAATTAATAGCTGTTTTAAACAATTAAAGCTTAAAAGAGCTCAAAAAGCTTGTTTTTGTCATAATCACCTATATATTTTACAATTTTTAATCCCCCCCCCCCTTTTTCTTTACGGACTCGTGTTATTAGCTGTCGTCTGAATTGATGATTATTTATTTTTATAAAGATATGTTTTTTTAGATTTATTTTCAAATACTTTCGTCGCCTCTTTTTGTTATTATTGTTAAATATTTTTTTCGTATATTTTAAATGCAGAATTAGGCTAGAGATTCTATTGCATGATGTTTCGACAAAAACATTTTTTTCTTCTTTCTGTCCAAAAGCAAATAAATTTTGAGCTCTCGAGGCGTAATATTGGTACGAGTTTGTTTTCCCTGCAACATTTGTCCCCTGAAAGAAAAAATGTATTTACAGTTAGTTTGTCGCAAAATTAGTCCTGTAGAAGAAAGGCGTATTTACAGTTAATTTATTTCTCCAGCAACATTTGTCCCGTGAAAGAAAAAACGTATTTACAGTTAATTTGTTTAACCTGCAACATCTGTTCTGTGAAAATTAAGTTAAAAAAAAAAAAAAATCTAGAAATGCTTGTTTTTCGGGTCCTTATTTTGAGGAGGACCATTTTTATTTTTCTTCTAATTCTTAAGAGAGGAAAAACATTTTCTTATTCTATTTTATCGTGTTAAGAGAAAAATAATTGTAAGATAATTTATCATGAAACAAAGTATAATTATTTATTGTTTTCAATCCTTGATTGTAATAATAATTGCCTTCCAAAAATCCGTGTCAATTTCTCCCAATAATACTAATGAACGTGTTTAGGTTCTATCTGTTTTATTTTAAGTTCTTGTTTTGAGTGCTAACCTGTATCTGAGTAAGAATGCCTAGCTGTGGATTACCTCCTCCCCCCAGTTAAAAGGATTGTATTTGTTTTCACTAAAAGGAGTATTTAGTGAATACCAACAAAATAAAAATTACAAAAAGCTAAAAATAAAGCAAGTATGCTTTGCACTGAAATTTTATACCAATCTTTTAAATAAAATGCTTGTTTTATTTTCAATATTTTACCGTACCGTTTCATAGATTTTCTTTTCTTTTTCTTTAAATGTTTAATCGCTGTGAAGTTAAAATTACCCGGCCCGATATAAAACATTAAAAGTGCGACCCAGGTTCAGTTCGGCCTCTGCAAAATCAGGCCCTACTTGCCTTGGCGTAGCTCAATTTCTGTAATAAAAAATAACATCTTTTTTATTGTGGGAACGTCATGTTATTCTCAATTTAATCAGTATTATTCAACAATTTTTAAAAATGATATTGCGTACATTTTTAGGGAAAATTTTTAAAGTCTCACAATCACTGGATTCTTTCTTATGTCCGTAAGCCATAAAATATAGAATAACAATATGAATAATCAATTAAACAACTAGATATATATATATATACTATATACATGCATAAGGAATAAAAATGTATAAATACATTAAATACCGTTTAAAATAGAGGAAGGGGGGGGGGGGGGTAAGAGTTGGAAGAAAATCGTAGCTTTAAGGTTCTATAAAGGAGTGAGGGGTTGGGCTTAATTTTCAAAAGATCATTTAATAAATTATAATATAGCAATATACAACTTTCTAATGATTCTGTTACATAAATTACCATGACACAAATGTTTAACTATTATTTTTATCCCCCCCCCCTCCTCCCCCTCCAAAATAAAAAATAAACCCTCAGCCTGATAAGGTTCGGGAAAACAAAAGTTCAGACCCGTTCCTTATATATTTTTTCCCTTTTAATGTGGGGTGGGGGATTACATAGCACTATTTTTTAAAATTTAAACTTTTTACTGATAATAGATATTAATTTTTCACGACTTTTTGTGGTAAGTAAGCGAAGGTCTTTCCGTCGGGGATTTATTACTCTATTAGGGGCAAAATTCTGTGAACATAATTTGATGGAGCATATTATTCCTATCTCATCCCGGAGTTGATCCTTTTCCCTACGCATTAACTTGGTGTTTTCTCATTTAAGTGGTTGTTGTAGATCTTACAAATCAAGTGGTAGGGAGGCAGTTATCTGGCACAGAGCCAGCTGCACTCTATTCCCTATCTAAGGTGGATTAAAACATAAGATGGGGGTGAAAAGTGCATGGATTATTGGGTCCTCTTGGCATGAGGCCAAAATATGTAAATATTAAAAGAGAGCATCTAACAAATAAATGTTTACAATAGTTGAATATTTCAATTTACATAATACAGAAAGTAAATTCATAAGAGATCTAAGCTTCAATAAAAATGCAATGTTCTTTTTAATTGAAATCCTGATTTTTATTTATAAAATTATGCACTGCCTGTGTTCAGCATATCTGTATTTATAAATTATAGTTTTGATTTCGTGTCAGTACGATATGATATACAGATTTTGTGTGTTAGAATATTTCTTCCGGTATAAAGGGAAGGTGATTTATTCATATCTAAATCTTGTTCCGTGACTGGAATAAAATATAGCTTTGTGATGAGATAGGATTAACTGACTGATAGATTGATTTAATGAAGGAAATATAAATGAAACTGATTTTATAAATTGGATTAAATTTTATAGATATTAAATTGATTTAATGAATGAAATATTTATTAAAGTTTTATTTTATAAATAAGATTACATTGAGACTAGATTATGTGTATAAGAAATATTCTCTTTATCATATATTTTTATGTGCATGAAATATTCCTTTAAAAAGGAGGTTAAAATGATTTATTTATATCTAAATCTTGTTTCATGATGGTATGGTATTGTCTCAAAGATTGATTGAAATATTTATTATAACTATAGGTTTACACTTCATTGATGTATTTTTTTCCTTTCTTTATAGGATGTTGAGGTATTGACAAATTGGTTGACAAGTCTTCACTTTGAAGAGTATATTTCTTTGTTCCTGCTGGCAGGTTACGATATGCCTACAATAACACGAATGACACCTGAGGTACATATAGTTTTATTTAATCACTTTATTTAATGAAAATTGATAAAGCCTGAAATTCAGAGATATCGAGGAAATATAATTTATGCTTCTAAAATGCTTTCAATAACATTTTAACAGATAAAGTAAAATAAACTACTAGCGAGTCTGTATTTCAGAATAGGTCTTAAAGAATTCTAAAAGTTCATTTCTTATGTAGCTGTCCATAGAAAATTATGCAAATTATAAAAATGTTGTTTTTCAGATATTTTACTATAATGCAAGAGAAAATTTAAATGTTTATTTAGTGAAAAAATAAAGTTTATAATCTTTACTATAAAGGTTTCCCTCACTTTATGCAGTTACAGTTAATGCAATTTTTAGTTAAAGCATTAAACTCATTTTAGATGCTGCCACAGTTAATGTGGGAAAAAATTAGATTATTGTGCAAAGCATAAAATGGGTGATATTTTTTTACCAGTTAATTGGTGTCAATTGTTGAAAATGGAAATTTCAAAGACTGCTGAAAACAAACTAACAATAAAAGCATTCTAACTTTTCCAAAAATAGGGATTCATCAACCTGCATAGATCAGAACTAGACATCAGTAAAAGTATGCAAATACACCAAGGTTTAGAAAATCAAATTTCATTTCTTGCAATGTGTATCTAAAATAGGGATGCACCGAATAGTGATTTTGGCCGAATACCGAATATTCGGCCAACAGGCGAACCGAATACCGAATATTCGGCTAGCCGAATAGTAACTGCCAGGCCGAATATCGAATATTCGGCTTGCCGAATAGTAACTATTTGGCCGAATACCGAATATTCGGCTTGTCGAATACTTTTATATTTCAAAGTTTAAAGGCATTAAAATTTTAAATTTTAAAACAATTTTATATGATATTTAAAACACAAACTTTTATTCTAATAAACAAGAGCTTTTTTCAAGTAAACTTTATGCTAAAAAAAATCTGTTTTGAGTTATTTAAGAAGAGGATGGTTATAAAAAATTTTTTATTAATAAAATTTTAAATTTCATGGCTTCTGGGAATTAAAACAAATGAATAAAATTTTCTTAAATTCTAAAACAAACATTTTAAAATCAAAGAGAAATTATGAAAAAATTGGAAGAAAAATTGCGCAGGATCATATATTATTTGTTTGTCAGGAATAAGTAAAAGTAAATAAATAATACAATCTATTCAAATTTTATATGGTGGCAACTTAGCAAAAATAACCGTTCTGCTCCCTTTTATTAAGCAAGGAAGTTTTTAAATGCATCCTAGATAGGTGTCTGGAGTGGTCAATCATTTTCAGAGATTGTAAATGTTGTTCTTAAAATCTTAGCAAGAAACAGATTATTTACTGGACAATGTTCAGGAACTTGCATTTGTAATTAATTAATTCCTATGAAAATCCTCGTGATTGGTTAATTTTCTTAAATAATACTTAACAAACAGAAAATAAATAATGTAAAAACATTCTCTTTTATTTAAATATGATTCTGTTTCTAATTACTCTGAATATCTTTAAGTTGACTGTTAAACGTAGAAGTTGTATAAGGTTTTTAAAAATGTTTTAAAAGGTTTATTAAGTATTCGGCCAAACCGAATATTCGGCATGCCGAATAGTTTGTTATTCGGCCAAGCTGAATTTTCGGCATACCGAATAATTTGATATTCAGCCAAAACGAATATTCGGTAACATGACTGAATACCGAATAGATACCGAATATTCAGTGCATCTCTAATCTAAAAAGAAGAGAAAACTATACAATTGCAATTATTAAGCTTTGGCTTAAGTAAGGTAAAATGTATGTAAGATTAAAGTAATCAAAATGTATTACTGTAAGTTTAAAAGTAAAGCTAACATCCTAAAAATTGTTGTAATGCATAATTAAACTTGAAATGTGATTTTTAATGTTTCTTGATTGTCACTAATTTAGCTCACACATTTATGTTAATGAAAGCTTGTAGAAATTATTTTTTTTAAACAAGCTGTAGTGTATATACGTTCTAACAATAATACATCAAAAACAATATTGTAGTGCATTATTACATTGCCTATTTGTGTATTACATTGTCTATTTATGTATACTGAATTTTCAGAAAGTTGGCTATGGATTTATTGTATTTTTTCCCATTGAATGTATTTTTTGATTGGAATGTTAATATTGTGAGGTTTAATCAACCGCACTAAATGAGGGAACAATATCCCTTCTCTCTCTCTTTTGTTCATTTTATTTGCCTCAAATTGCAGACTAGGTCTATAATGATCGCTCGGCCCTCTTGCTGGTTAACATACTGTTAAATCTTATATGCGAGTATTATTATTATTAGCAAAATTAGAATATAAATAGATTGACTTCTCTGATTTGTCTAAATGTTGTCATAGTTTTTATCTTGATTTTTATGTAATTCTTTCTTTTCATTTTAGGACCTTACTGCTGTTGGAATAACTAAACCAAATCATAGACGTAAACTTAAAGCAGAAATAGCTAAATTAAATATATCTGATGGTATTCCAGAATACAAACCAGTAAGTAGGATTCATAAAATGTCGAGTACATTAATAATTTTCCTTTCTATCCAAATTTTTAGTATGTAAAATTGTTTTGCCATTTCAACAACTATCAGTATTACTAAAAAAGTTTTACTCTAAATTTGTTGCCTTTTAATAACACTTTTCCCTTTTTGTTTATTATCTAAATCAATGAAAATCTCTAGGAATATTTATTTTTAATCTATAATTTTTAAATTATTATTTTTCATAATTTTAATAGGTTCTGATTAATTTACATAGCATTGTTATTTATAATATGAGATTTTTCCTGTTAAGGTAAATTTTTGATTTTATTTATAACTGTGCTGTTGTTCAAAAATAAATATTTACAGTGATTTATGAGGGTTTTCATTTATATTGATGTACATTCCTTAAGCCATCCAGATTTAGTCTAAATTTATTTCTTAAATTTTGAAAAGTCTATGGCTAATATGAAATATTTTAAAGTAATACAATTTGATCAAAAAAAACTTTCAATTTATGATGAGTTTAAAATTTACCCATTAAGTTTTAAAATAAACATGAACACACCAAAATTATATAAAGGAATAAACTGCAGATATACTGTTAGTGAATGCAAAAAATATGAAATTTTTAAGGGGGGGGGGGGGGGGGGGTGGTGAGTAATTAAAAAAAAGTCTAAGAAAATGATTTTTGGCGACAAAAGCACATTGAGCTGAAGTAACTGTACTAAATTAAGTCTTATAGCCATATCATGCATCTGTATAAAAATATAAACTGTAATTTTACCGAATATTTAATACGTGATTTATCACATTGCTAACTAAGCTTAGAACCAACAGAGTAAAAAATGTCCAAGCCAGGAATCGAACCCAGAACCCTTGGAATAGTGCTCCAAGTGCTCTACTATTTAAGCTACAAGGACGATACCCAGCTTAGCATCTCTCACTCTCATATGTTGGTAAGGCTGCAACTGCAGCACGAGAGTTTTTTAATTAATTGAAAAATTAATTAAATTATATGTAATTTTACTTACAAATTTTATTGTAATGTATCTTTTAAAACATTCATCCAAGAAAATTATAAGCTATTGATTAATACTAAATTACATACAAATGTTTTCTGCATTTTTAATGGTTATGTGTGCAAAACGGGCTATTTTTAAGGATTTGATAATCAAATATATTCTTTTTAAAACATTAATTGGGGATCATCCATTAAATTCTTCACTTCAAGTTTCAAGTGGGATAATGGAAGAAGGATTGTAATATGAAGGGATAGCACATCTAAAATACGAAAATAACAGACATTGGTTTCAAGCTGCATAATAAAACTCATAAAAGAAATATGTATTTCTTATTCTGACAATAATAGGTACATTTTTCCTTTCCTTTGAATTGAAAATAGCTTGAAATAAAAGCACACAAGATCTTGATGGTTTCGCAGTGTTTATTTCTGCAGGTAAAAGATAATATATAGCTTATTATTTTATTTTTTTTTACATAACACTCGTAGAATTGTTACAAAAAAAGTGTCTGGCCCCAAGGACCAGTAAGCATGAGAGTTTACTGGTCCACAATTATCATCACTGGCCTACTACATAAAATTCAATTAAGTACCTTTAACCCTTCTCTTTCTAGAATATAAACCAAACTTCCTTTGCAGTTACCCAAAATTTTCCGCATAATAAAATGTAAAATTATAATTTGTTAAAAATTAAATAAATAATTTTATAGTTTTTTTATGTACTGTTTATTTCCAGTTATTTATTTCAACTGACTGTAAGATTAAATGCGATTTTTTTAAAAAATAAAATTGTGTGGTTTGTGTTTGGTTACGATTTTCTTATGGATGGGAAAATATATGTTTACCTGTCAGAGAGGGGAAAAAAAGGTACTGGTCCCGTGGACCACAAATATTTTAAATTTGTGGTCCAATTGAATTTTTAGTGGTCTCGGACCAGCGGACCATTAAGGATTTCGAACGCTGCATAAGTTGAAAACGTTTACCTGCCTGTTGCAATAAATGTGAGATCACAGCATGGGAGAAGGGATTAAAGGTCTGCATAGGCCAGGTCCGCCTTTTTTTTATTCATGGCATGCTAGCTGGGCCTGGTCATTACTTTTTCAGGCCGGGCTGGGCCTAGTAACTTTCTGGGCTGGGATCAGGCTTTATTTTTTTCTGAAGGATCGGGCTAGACATAATTTTTTTCGTGCCGTGTCCTTACTGGTTTCATTCTTTCTAGGTCTTCACGGGCCGATATTTTCAATCCCAGTCTCGATCCTGCCTGTATGAAATTTACTGCCTCAGCATGCCTTGTTTTATTTTTAAAAAAAGTAAAATTTGTCACTGCTCAAAAGTTTTTGCAAAAAATGCATATATATATTTTTGAATATAATTAAATATTTTACAATTAAACATTAAAATTTATTCTTTAGTAGATTTCAAGGCAATGACATTAAAATACAGGAAAACGTTTGAAAAAGGACCTGCCTATGACTGAATCCTGTTTTAAACAGAAAAATGTGTTGATTCAGGTCAAATGAATATAAAAATACATAAGAAAAAAATATAATACATTTAGACTTGCTGAGAAGGGAACTTATCTATAAAGCTTTTTTTTTTTTTTATGCCATTTTGCCTTAGAAGGTTTTACTGTATAGCATATTTCAGATTTTTGTGTCTCCAATACATAAAATATGGATTAATGATAACTGAAACATTTGCATACAAATAGATTCATTAAAAAAATAAATATCACAGCCTTTTCTTTGAAAATGAAGATTATAAACATATAAGGAAAAAAAAAGCTAAAATAAGTATTTTTGGTCAGAACTCCTCGTACGGGACAATTTTTAGCCAAATCGACGTAAAAATCCATATTTTGTAGAAATTCGGGTTGGGGCGGGATTTTAACTTTTATACCGGCCGAGGCTGAACTATTTTTTTCTAGATTATTATGTTTTAGATTTTCAATCTGATAATTATGTAGAAGAAGAATTATCTGAAAAAAATTGTTCATTGTCTAAGAAAAAGTTGGATTTATTTGCCGATACAGATTTAAGAAAGATACCGGAACATGTAAAAGCATTAAACAAAATGTATGATTATCAAATATTAAATATTTGTTACGATAAAATAAATAAATAAATAAAAAAAAATTAACCAACGCCACTGCCAGTACTTGACCTATATGTACAAAAAGTACTTATAAATATATAAATTTATTACTATGCCTATATTTTTATTTTCAATGTTCATAATCAACTTGTAATATGCGATAGTCATAAATTTGATTGAGCAATTCTACATGTTCCACAATTTTTCTCAACACCCCATCTGCTAGTAAACTCATCGTTTTCTTTACTGTCGTTTCCAAAGCAAACAACACCTCTTGTACGTCCTCGACTGACTGTAACTCGAAAGGAAATACTTCGACAATTTTCTTTTTCTGTACTAAAAACTCTACTACATTAAATGTAGTTGGAACGTGCCTTCTTTTACGACAGATATTCTACGGTGTGGACTCCATTTATAAATTTCATATTCATCCATTTCCACTGAATGAAGGTGGCTGGGTTCCATTAAACGATTAGGCTCCGTTTGAACGGCTTGAGATGAATGTGTGGATGCTTCGTTCTTGTTTACTCTTTTTTCTTTCTTTTCTTTACATCCTTTTTGAAACTTTCTTACAAAGTCATCAAAGGGGTCTCTTTGTCCGTATAATTTGTATATGTCTTTAGCCTTTTCCTCGATAGTTATATCGGGATGTTTTCCTTCCTTCAAATCGATAAAATAGTGATGAAACACGTCATAGTTTTGGGAAAGTAACATTTTTGCCACTTCCTCTTAAATCTAAAACTCATCATCGTCCTTCTATTGCCCGGGCCTGGAAATTTCAACCCGCACAGACCCCTAAAGGGGATATCACTCAAGTGTGATAATCTGTGACATAAGGGAGGGAGGATGAAAAATGCCCACAAAATTTGTGTGAAACAATTAGTGGGTAGCCCCTATGTTTTTATGTATATTAATTATAATTTATATGAATCTTTGACATTATTTTGATTATTATTAATTTTATTTTAGGATTCATTATTAGAATGGTTACAATTACTAAGGTTAGAGGAGTACTATGACACACTCTGTCAACAAAATTACAATACTGTTGACAAAGTAACTGATCTGACGTGGGAAGATCTAGAAGATATAGGAATTCAGAAATTAGGTATAATTTTACTGACAGATATTTACGTTCACAATTTGATGTAACATGTACAAGGATAATAACTTTCTTTGTAGTAACGTTTAGCTATTGTTCCCAAAATGAATATTTTGATGGTTTATGTATGAAACAATTATCTTTCAAGTTTATTATATAATTTGTGTTAAACACATGATTTATTAGGGTTTTTTTTTTTTTGTTCCAACTTTCAGGTCATCAGAAAAGAATACTGCTTGCAATAAAACGGATAGAAGATATAAATCAAGGTAGGCGTCCTAACTTACTTCCTCAGCCATGTATTTCAAGTCATATGAATAGCTTGGTTCGTGATGCTGCTGCATTTCAAAGGCCTTCAACACTAAGTAATTTTTAATATTTTGTTTTAAAAATATATTTTTTCATGATATTAGCATTGGAATGAAAAAACAATATTCCAAAATCATTTTTTACATAAACTGTCATGTAAAAGGTTAAATTAAATCTAAGTTTAAAAAAAGGCAATTATTCTTAAAGAAGTTAAAAGATCCAGGGAAAAAGTTTACGGCAGTCCAGTTTCTCATGAAACTTAATGTCCTTTTTGCTTACGAGGGAATCTTTAATCATATACCACCATCTTCTGTAGAAAACAAAAGCAGTTCAAATAAAATAAGAAAGAAGCAAAATATTGCCCTTGAAGAACCACATCAATCCCAACTTTGCATTTTATCAAAATTGATTTCCCTGAATTGAGGTTTTTCTTATCCTGCACCCTTTAATTGTAATTAACTTTTAACGACTAATATTTGAAACTTTAGGCTTGTAAATATTATGTTTGTATATGTTATGTATAAAGCCTTAAATTGGCCACGCAAACTGTGAAATGGTAAATTTCACAATCTTTTCTGGATTTGGCCAGTCAGTTTGGGAAATGGCATTAGGTCAAAGTCAAAAGAAAAAAGTCATTAGCAGATTTTGGGGCTCTTTATAATTAATAAACAAGCCAGTATTTTCTTCTCTGCTCATGGCTTTCTACTGAACCAATTTTAACTCTTCTTGAGACTGAAAGTTGTTTATTTATAGATAAGCATGATAAATATATTTTTCAAATATTTCCATTATTATTATTTTATTTTTTATTTAAAAAAACATTTAATTAAATTTCTTCAAGGAAACAGAAGGAGATTAATATATCTTAATTGTTGCCATTTTCACATTACAATTAAAAAAGAAATATATTTTCAATTTGAATAGATGTTGTTTAAGACCACCAAGAAGGGTGTCAAGTGCCTTAAAAATAAAATGACATTAATTATTTATCAAAGAAAACATCCATAAACATGAAACTGCGACTTTTTCTCATATCTGCATCAAAATTATAGATTTTTATAGATTTTTCATTTGGCACCCGAGAAAATGACATTTTAAAACGGAATTTGACTGAAAAATGTATATTTTCATTCGGAAACTGCAATGGTTTACTATGATTTTTTGTAAATGACATAATTGTCATGTTTCGTTTCTCAAACATTAGATAAAAGGACTCTTAAATATCTACCACTTACACTGCAAATGGTATTAAGAGCAGAATGGTATATTTCAATCAATGAAATAATGTCATGTTTAAGAGAGAAAAATCTTTTTCTTTCACAAAATTGTTACATTTCAGTAAATTCGTGTCAAAATGATTTTTAACACAGTTCATTTCTTATTTGGTGTTCTCAAGCTCTTCATCTGTAATTATCTCCAACTCTCTGGGCAGATTCAAAGTAGCCTCACTTTTGATTTGTAGATAAACATGACCTCCAGGGCTGGCTATTTGCCGGCAAAAAAGGGTTTCTGCCTTGCCAGTGGCAGAAACTGGTTATAACCGGTTTTAACCAGCAGAAACTGGCAACAACTGGCATAAACACATTTCATGACATAATCTGAGACTTTTTTACTAGTATTAAATTCCTTAAGTACATTTTATTCCGTATAAATAACAAATGAAATATTGTGGGTAGTTTTAATTAAAAAATAAATAGATTTGTATTAGAAAAAATGAGTAATGTAACAGATAAAATTTTTGTTATAGTATGGTTATATAATTTTATATGTAAACAATTATTAGAGTATTTTAAAATTTCAGTTTAAAAATGAAATACAAAACTATATCCAATACTTATTTTAAATTAAACAATGAAAAAAAAAGAAAAATTTCAATACTTGCTCAAAATAATTTTCTGTAATTTAACGTAATAATTTAATAACAACACTATAAATTACCTCTCATAGAAATATTATAGTTATATGCGGATCTGGTAATTCCATGAATTTAAAAAACGTTTCATTTAAATACAGTATTCAAAGGAACAAATCTGACTTTTTTTTTTTCAATTTAAGACTGTTATAAGCATAGATCAAATTTTGTGCGAATTTTAGTAAAAAAGCTAAAATCTTTAATAATGATTTTACACACAAATAACGTATAGACACGACAAAAAACGATTATATGGGATATTTGTGTCGTGTCTGTATGTTATTTGTGCATAAAATCATTGTTAAAGATTTTAGCTTTTTTATTAAGACTGTTAGTTGAAAATGTTCCAACCACATTTTGCACTTACAAAACAAACAACTACAAAGGTTCAAAAGCAGATTTGATACAGTAATAACCGACTACCATATGCTAACTTATTTACTTCATCGTAAGTATATGGGATCAAAATTGACATATGAGCATAAAGAAAAGGCAAGGAAATTGCTTTCTGATATTAATCCCAATTTTGTGCCACATATAATATCCTTCAAAGCAAAATCGACTCCTGCCTCAGAAACATATTTCTCCAAGGAAGACCTAGAAAATGTCTTGCCCTTACCTTCTATGTGGTGGTCATCTTTAAAAACGAATACTGGTGAAAATGAGGATTTTTCAAATTTGCATCCTCAATAATGACATTGCCAGCAAGTAATGATAGTCTTGAAAGAATATTTTCAAACTTTTCTTTCATTCAAAACAAAGAAACAGTGTGTTCAGAAAGATTAGCAAAATTTTGTCCTATGCTATAGAATGTTCTGTGGAAAAAGTAATAATAGTATATTTGAGTGGCAATTTTGTTCTTTCAATATTGTAAAATAATTGTGCAAGATACTTCATTAAATTTTTTTTCTGTTATTTATTGTGCTTCAATTATTTACTTATATAATTTCACAAGAATCATAATCTTTAAGTTATTGCATTGCATTATTTATTTAAAAATACTCTGAAAAATACATTTGTTAAAATATCAGATTTTTTTTTTGTAAATTTCTTTTTTTACTTTTAAATAAAAATTCAACTCTAAACAATAATATAAAATAGTTAAACTTGTACAGCATCAGACTACCATTGAAAATTTCTGTTTTTCAAGTGAAAAAAAATTAGTACCTATTATTATATAAGCAAAGTATATTTATAAGATAATTTTGAAACTTTTTTACAACTTTGAATAACATTCATAATCTTTAATTTTAATTTTTAACTTAATTGTTTACACATCAAATACATATATGAATTTAAGAATCATTGCACATTAAAGTTCTTATTAATATTATTTCTGAGTTTCTGCCAGTTTTTGCCACTTACTGGCAGAAACTAGTTTCTGCCATGCCGGTTTTAACCGGTTATAACCGCTGGTTTTAACCACTTTGGCAGAAACTTGCCAACCCTGATGACCTCTCATGTAAACTACTTAATACCTTGGTAAAAAGAATGTTTTTTGCTGAATTGAATAAATCGAAGACTCAATCCAGTGTCTTGATCCAATTTATCTATTTCCATGTCATAATCATATTCTGAATATCCTGGTTGGCACATTCAGTGGAACCTTGTCTTTGGCTACACCACACCTCAGACTTTTTTGTATACCTGTTGCAATTCAGGTAGCATGTTTTTTAGTTCATTTATAACTTGTTTCGAACAGAATAGTCATAATGAATATACAATAGTCATAATACTGTACAAATACATAGAATACAAAATACAGGCTTTAGTCAAAAATGGAATGGGTAGCCAATTAGGAAACTTTCCAAACTTCAGACTTTAACATATACATGGTACCAGTAAGTTTGGGTAGAGGAGAGCCATTGCCCCTCCCTAGATTTTTAAATTGAATTGCAAAAAGAAAAAAAGTAATATTTATTCTAACTTAAAATAATTAAACACTAACCAAAAAAAAAAAAAAAAAAGACAAAGATTTTTTACAAACCTCCTGAAACTCCCCATGATAGACAATATTTAGTGTTTTTCTTTTTGCTCATGTTTTTAAAAATTATTTTAAACAAAGAGCCAGCCTTCCTGATGATTTAAAAAAAAAAAAAAAGTTTCACTAAAAACTTTAAAGTTGGGCATTATGCTGTTGAAAATATACAAATTAAAAGTATAAACAGTACATAATTGTATATTGCTAAAAGAAGTGTAGAGTCGAAACATTAATAGTTCAGTAAAAAGTCAAATTCTTCCAACAGTTTTGACTAAAACTCTATAGCCATCCTCAGGGATATTTAAAAACATGTGACGTTTGCAGCTTGACGATAGGGAGGTGAGAAGGGGGCAGAAAGGGAAAACCAAGAATGAAAAGAAGGGGAAAATACACATAATATGGTGGAACGATCTACCCAAGAAAAAAAATGAAACCAAACAAATTAACTAATGGAAAAAAGATTTACTTTCAATTTTACATAAAAAAAAAAAAAAATGCTAGAAACTTATTTTTGTGATTTAAATTATTTTTTACTTGTTGCCTTTTTGAATTTTTTTTTTCTTTAACATTGGTATGTTTATAAATTATCTTGCATGAGTTTTATGATAAAAAAAATTTCTTTGTTTACCTTGTTTCAAGTTTATATTCTCTATTTTAATAAATGCAGCGTAGTCTGACACAGGTTAAATATATTCCAAAATCCCTCCCTGGATTTCATTCTGCCTGCACTTATATTTGTATATTTTGAAACATATCTTTTGAGCTGCCAAAACAGCATTGAAAACATCTTTTATTTTGTTATTTTTGCAGGTAATGTTCAACCATTTCAATATCCGAGTCAAGAAGTTGCTATTGCAACACATCGTCCAAAGAGTTCCCCGTCCACAGATTCTATCCCTGAAATGAAAACATTTCAACAGTCACCAATTAGGGAAGAAAGTCTTTTTCTACAGGCTGTTCATAATTCTGCACAAAGTATAGCCCCTTCTCATAACCATAATGGAGCTCTCAATACGGTAATTTACTTTGTTATGCAAACTAGTTTTTGATAATGTTAAAAAAAAAATCATAGTCTATATTTAATGTAAATGAAATTTCTCCTGTACAGTCAACTCTATGAAATCTGTCGATGTGTAAATCCGCAAACATCTATTATCCGCACTACATGTTGGAATGTAAACAATGAAATTTGTCTAGTTAAGCTGATAGATAAAGTTAAATGTGGAATTTTTCATGAATTATCAGCCTTTCAATGAAATAAACTGTGATTTAAGAAAATTTAAATATTTTGAACCCTGTCTTCGAAAATGGAAATTTGTACATAGTAAAAGAGACAATCAAATCAAAATAGAAATTTTTATTTTAAATAGGCATCAATTTTTGTTTCGTTGTTTAATTTTCTCATTAAATATATTAAACCAATGTTGCATTATATTTTTCCTTTCCCTTGTAATTTTTGTGCAGTTGTTCTTCATTTATAGTCAGGCTTTAAAAAATAAAATGTAAACAAAGGGGATGATCTATAATTCACAAAACCCTCAGTTCCTAAGTATGCAGGTTTCACAGAGTCGACTGTAGTTATTCATGTTCATCTGTTCAGTTGAAGTCTGATTATATTGTTCAACAAATTTTAACAAACTTTCTGTGTCACAATATACATTGTGTGTTTCAGGCTGATTTTAGGGTGCTAAAAAAGGAAATATTGCTAAAACTTTTCTATCATCCTCCAGTTTTAAGAAATTTTACTTTCAATTTTCAAACTATATGGGCATTTGTATAACAATTATGATAACAGTACATAGCATAACATTCTGTTTCATGATATGATATACATTGTGTGTTTCTTATAGATTTTAGGGCACTAAAAAAGAAAATTTTCTTCAAAATTCCCTCTCCAACTCCAAGAAATTTTACATTCAATTTTCAGGCTATATGAGCATTTCTACATCTATAGCAATTAGGATAATATTGCATTATCATTTTAATCGTGTAGCAATTATGATAATATTGTATTGTCATTTTAATTGTGTAGCAATTATAATATTGCATTAACATTTTAATTGTGTAGCTATTATGACAATATTGCCTTATCATTTTAATTGTCTAGCAATTATGATAATATTGCATTAACATTTTAATTGTGTAGCTATTATGACAATATTGTTTTATCATTTTAATATTCTAGCAATTATGATAATATTGCATTATCATTTTAATTGTATTTAATCCAGAAACACATATTTTAACTTGTTTCAGTTGAATATTAACACTAGAATATGAACAATTTTTACTCTGGTCATTTTGTTATCTCATGAATTTTCATACTAAATTTGATTTATATTTATAATTTTTTTTTAATTTTTCTAAAAATTAACAGTAACTTTTCAATATTGTAATCTTACTTTTTAGCTATGTAAGTACACAATTAATCATTTATTTTATTATTAAATTAAAATGACAAACTTCATAATGTATATTGCCCGGTTCAAAAATGTATTACAATTAGCATTGTTCAATCTTTTATTTAACTTGTTTCATGTATGTAACGATGGAATTCCGTAATAGACATTTCACTCTCTTCCTGATATGCTAAAATTATAAAAATTATGGACAAGGTATGTTTTCTATGGCAATATAAAACATTTTAATATTTTTAGAACTTAATTATAAATTAATAAATTCATTTTAAAGCATTTTCCTGTTAGCCTGGCATACGTAATAAATTGTCAAATGTTTCAAATAAACAAAATAGTTACAACTGTATAAGAGTTACAACAATGGAGTTAATTATGTGCCAAATCACATTCACTAAAATATACCAACTGGTTTTGAAACTGTAACAATGAAATGTTTAAACATTTAAAAATAGAAAATGTAGTATATTTTTTTTTAATGCACATTTTTCAAAATTTGTAGGCGAGAAAAAATTTCCAATACCCCATTCTTTTTCAACACCCCCTAAAATACAAAATTTGCCACTTACTACATGAGAAACAGATACCTTGTTTAACAGTGTTATAGGTAGAGCTGCATTTGATAATCAATTTATGCATTTATTAAAAAAAAAAAAATAAATAAATGAAATACATAGCTAAATTATTCAAAAGGTTTAAATAGTAAAAGGGTTTTTGTATTATTGATTTGAATAGATAATTGTTTTGAATGTTTCATTTTAGATTATTACAATTTATTTTATTGTGAAATATTTCTCAACTAAATTTTAATTGTCCTTTTTCTTCTTCTTAAAATTATGATTATGAAGAATGGAAATGTGCAGAATTACTAAGCGTTGTGTATAGCCTAAAATAACCAACTTTATATGAGCTTATTGTTTTATAAATGTATAATCCAGATGTTAACATTGTTATCTCAGTTCATTATGTTTATTTTATTTGTTGTTGTGTTTCTTTTATAATATCTTATAGTCTTACTCTTATTTGAAATTGATATATATATTTTTTATATATTTTTTAGATATTATCTCCAACAAGAGGTAGATCACTGGAAAGTCTTAGTTCAGAAAATCCTGTTACAAGCATTAATTCTGTTAGTTCTGTTCCACCTGCTACTGTCATGTCTTATACTCCTATTTCACAGCCATCGACAGTTGCCGCAGAACAATCTAAACCATCACCCAAAGACTGGCGTGTAACAGATTTGGATACAGACTATGATTATGAATGTGAAGGAACTGCAACTTTAAACCGCCCAAAGGGTCTTGTAAAACTACGACCCATGGCAAAAATAGCTGCCAAAACTCGAGAAGAAATAGCTGAGGCAATTATGGACATACCTGATAGTGAATTCAAATCTCTTATTAATCAAAGTAGAACTCTTGATGGGTGGTCTAGCCTTGACGGTTCTCCTAGACATGGACCCGCTACTGTTCCAAGAAGTGCTACATTAAAAAGAGCTCCGCCTCCTCCTCCAAAAAGAAGCAATTCTACTAAAGGTGATAAACCACCTGTAGAGGTTGTTAAAAAAGGTGAACAACTTAGTGCAGTTAAACAGTTGTCAATGGATAGCCCCCTTAAATCAGCTAAGATGAATAGTGATCTTACTGATGACTTTCCTCCTCCTCCTTCCCCTTTGCCTTCTGCTGTTGATGACAAAAACAGCAAATCTAGTGATAAGACAGAACCTATGGATGAGTTGTTTAGTAATCCACTATTCAGACAGAGAAGAAAAGACTCTGCAGAGTCATCTTCCAGCATAGATTCGTCAGCATTACCTTTTGCCAATGAGACTATGGGTACAATTAAACAAAAATCATCAAAACCATATCCAGCACTGCCAATGGAGTCATCTCATGGTTCAACTAAAAAAGGTCAGCAAACCCAAAGAAAAACTTTTAAATTTATCATTAGCTTAGTCATATATATAATATATTTTTGCCCTTTATATACTGTTTAGGACTTTAAATTTTTTTTTAAATTTTTGTGATGTAAATTTTTTTAATGTGTTTGCTAATAATACAAAATTTTAGATTTCATGCAAAATACTTTCCTTTACCATGTTTTTTTTTTTTTTTTTAATGTATGTTTTCTCAATCATTCACACTTGGATAGCTTTTATACTGTAGAATGATGGGTATTGTAAAATCCCCCCCCCCCCATACACACACACACAAAATTCTCATTTGCAAATAAAACCATAAATTATTATTTTATAAAAATTGAACAATTTCAAAAAACAAAAATATTTGTTAACTGATCTAAGTATTGTAAATATTTTACAGAAAAGTGCATAATTATCATGCTTTAATAATTTTTATAAAATGATTTAATAAATCATTTTAATGTACGATGTATATTTTTTTAAATAAATCATTTTAATGTACAATGTATATTTTTTAAAATTAAAAATACAGTCAACTCTGTGAAATTCACACACTTAGGGACCGAGGGTTTTGTGGATTATATATTTTTGCAGATTATAGATCCTGCAAAAGAATTACAATGGAAAAGAAAAACATAATGCAACATTGGCTTATATATATTTCAAAACTGAGATTAAAAATTTAATTGAAAAAAAAAATTAAATCATATACAATGCAAATTTTGCTGATTATTCATTATTTTAAACATTGACACTGCACAATAGTAGTTTCAATTTTGGTTTGTTGACAATAATTTTTTCATTAGTCTATGAACACTCATTACTTTTTGCTCAGGGATAAAATTTTGTTACTCAAGGAAATTTAAATATATATATTCAATTTATATTTAAATATTTATTCATTGGAAAATTGATAACTGAAAAAATATATATACAAAATTTAACTTTATGGGTTTAACTATTAACGGCAATTTTCATTGTTTACATTCCAAGGTGTAGTGTGGATAATACATCGGCAGATTTCACAGAATTGACTGTATTATGAAACATAAAATATTATGTAATCTAATCTATCTTCAAGTATTAGGAGAGAAAATTATTAAGGTGGAATCTTTCTCGATTTATAATTTGGGGCATAAAGGGTTAATGCATTAAAATGTAGATTTTCACTTCCATCTGCAGAATAATGTCGGTATGGTAAATATAGTCTGAATATTAATCTGCCATTGCTGATTATTGACAATCATAATTTACAGATTATTCTGCTTATGTATGTAAAAAGTTAATGAATATATATATGCTAACTATTCAAAGCTATTTTATTTAATTCAAGACTTAAATAAAAGCCTCAATTTCGCCCTTGTAATACTCAACTATATATTTTCTTAAAATAGTAAATCATACAGCTTCCTAAAAAAGTAAATCGTACAGCTTTTTAAAATAATAAATAATACAGCTTTTTAAAATAGTAAATCGTACAGCTTTATAGGGGAAAATATTAACATTGTTCATTTTTGGCTAGAGAAGAAGTTTTCTTTGTTTTTAAGTTCAAATATCTCATGACAGCCTTTGACCATTGTAAACTTTAAAAATATAAGGGAAAGTGGCATCTATTTTTGCACATGAATAGTCTGAAAATCTAGGACCTCTATATTTAAATAACAAAATATCATGATTAGAATAGATATCATTAATGTTTTATCTTCTTTAATTTTTAACGCCTGCCTAACAATCAAGATATTAGAAATAATTATAAATAGCTTTATCTGATATTTATAATGTTAAATTTTAGTTATTTTTATTTAAATTTCAACATTTTTGGATGTTGGTTATAACATTTTAAAATATATCTATAAATAAAATACACTATGCATCAAAATTTCTGATGACGACACATAAAACTATGAAAAAGGTTTCATTTCAAGCATAATAAATGCCTTTTTTTTTTTTTTTTCTCTTTCAGTTTCCTAATCATAACAGTTTAAAACCAACAGTCAGTGCCTAAAACTTAACATTAATAAAATACTGAAAGATTGGGCAATCTAAACTATATTTTATTTATAATTTTTATGTTAGCAAAATTAGTCATTTGGATTATTTTTATTTCAGATTTATCACACCAAAAAGGAAGAACTGTTACAGAAACAAACACTTCTCAAGAACATGAATATGATGTGTAAGTGTTTCTCTCTTTAAAAAAATGTCTCTGAATTCTCTCTGAAAAAAATTTCATCTCATTTTGTTTCTTATACCCTAGTGTTAGCCAAACTTTGTATGACTGACTCATAAATTTCCATTACTGAAGCAGTTTTCAAAATAATCTGACATTATGGTAAACATTTAAAATAATCTGGTATTATGCTGTGAACTCAAAATAATCTAATGTTGTGAATTTATCTTTTTAATTGAAATTATTTCTTTAAAAAGAAAAATACCATTTTTTTTTTTTTTTTTCAAACATTTTGTTTTCTTTGGAAGACAATAGTCCATTCTTTTATGACCAAAACTCACAGACTTGTGATATTTTGAGTTTCTGAAATTTCGGAGCTTTCTGGCACTAAAAACTTGTCTGTCTGTTTTTAATTTACTGTTGTATTTGTCAGAGCATGCAGAAAATGTTTCTAAATATGATGAAACTCATTTAAGGTACGAATCTAGGGACCAAGGACATTTCGTACCTTAGGTTTCATAGGTTCTCAAGTAGCATATGAAGCCAACGCACATTGTTATTAACATGTTTAGCTATTTCTAACTTATTTTACCCATTTCTAACAATTTTTAAATATTCTAGAACATTTAAGTTTAAGATTTTGAAATAAAGAATAATTTTATTTCTTTTCTAAAATTTTATTGAGACACTGTTTGCATGGTAACAAAACAAAAGTGCCTTTATACAATAATCTCTGTCAAATTAAAAAAAAAAAAAAAATTCTTGTTAATCTTTTGAAAACAGTAACTAAAATACTACAAACTCATCGAGGAAAAATAATAAATTTTCATAATTATTTTTAAAATGACAAACTAAATGTATGTAAGGAACAATAATTATTTGGTATGTTATAAATAATTAAGGTACTTGAAGTAGCTTTAGGTTGTTGAAAAAAAGTTGTTTACCTTAGTTTGGTGCAGCGTCGGATAAGATTTTATCACAAGGTTTTCTGCCCTATTGATATGGTGGAACTAGTTGGATGTGCCAATCCCAAAACTTTCTTCTATCTTATACATCTTAATATTTCAAAACCTAGTTACACATGTTAATACTTCAATATTATTAGTTCAATACTATACCAACTTTGATTTTCATCTTAAATTTCTGCTCAAATCAATTAAACGGACTAAAAACGAGTTAATCTATATCATGATATTTGTTAAAATTATTAATTTTTCCTTATTCTGCCGTTATCATCTGTTTGTGAATAGCCGGCTTAGCAGGAAGCGAGTTCCCGCCGATGCACAATAGAACTACGAAAAATCAAGAAAAGTATACAAAAATCGCTAACAAGGAGCCCCTTTACCGCGCAATATTTCCAAATACAAGGAGAACCTGTTGGCCAAAGCCAAAAACAAGCACAAACATTTTGGTTCAATTGTATGCATAATTTTATACGCTGTTCGATGGTACAATAATGAAAATGGCACAGAGATTGGAATTATAGCGCCCCCTTCTTTCCGAATTTTTTCAAGTTCAGGGAGGACTTGTTTGCCATAGCCAGAAACATGCACAAAAAATTTGGTTCAATTATATGGATAGCTTCATACACTTTTCGATGGTACAATAATGAAAATGGTACAGACATCGCAATTATAGTGCCCCCTTCCGGCAGAATTTTTCCAAATTCAGGGAGGACCTTCGTGACATGACCAAAAATAAACACATAAAGTTTGGTTCAATTCTATGCATAACTTCATACACTTTTCGGCAGTACAATATTCAAAATGGCACAAAAATTGTACAAAAATCGCTATTAGAGCGCCCTCTACGAGCGATTTTTTTTACAAATTAAGGGAGGACCTCCTTGCCATAGCCAAGAACTTAAAATTTTTTTTGGTTCAATTCTATGCATAACTTCATACACTTTTCGATGGTGCAATATTCAAAATCGCACAAAAATCGCTATTACAGCGCCCCCTAACGGCGAATTTTTGCAAATTTATGAAGGACCTGCTTGCCATATCCAAAAACTTAAAATAAAAATTTGGTTCAATTCTATGCATAACTTCATACACTTTTGGACGGTACAATATTCAAAATCGCACAAAAATCGCTATTACAGCGCCCCCTACCGCCGAATTTTTTCCAATTTCAGGGAGGACCTGCTTGCCATAGCCAAAAACTTAAAATAAAAATTTGGTTCAATTCTATGCATAACTTCATACACTTTTCGATGGTACAATATTCAAAAACGCATTTACAGCGCCCCCTACCGGCGAATTTTTTCCAAATTCAGGGAGGACCTGCTTGCCATATCCAAAAACTTATAATAAAATTTTGGTTTAATTCTATACATAACTTCATACACTTTTTGATGGTACAATGGCGACAGACAGACGGACACAGAGACAGACAGACATTTTCTATAAACATGTTTTTTGGAATCTCTGACCCCTAAAACATGCAAATCCGTCGAAAACTGGAAGTCGAAAAAAATTTCGATTACAATACTTTCTTCTATTGAAGATAGAAGAAAGTAAAAAACATCTTCAGCAGAGGGACCAGCATCCAGTAAAGAGGCGTACAGTTGAAGTAAGCTGATAAACACTCAGTATAGATGCGAATGATGGCATTGTGACAGCGTTTATGTCGCATACCTATCTTTTTATTCAAAATTAATTTAAAACGTAACTTTATTACTTTTATAACATGCTATCATCCCCCCCCTCTTTTTTTTTTCTATACTGAAATACGCAATTAAATTCATTTCTCAAAACCATACAGTTTTTTTATTAAAGTGTTTTTTTCTTTCTAAAAACATCTTTAATTTAGTGCGCCCAAGGATTCAATTACTTTTTCCCTTTCTCATTCAATCAGTCATCTGTCGGTTACCGCTCCAAGTGCAAAAAAAAAAAAAAAAGTAAAATTAAATTAAAATGCACAGCTGCTGATAGCAATGTCTTCATTTAATTTCATTGGATTGTTCGCCCGCCGCAGTGAGAAGCAATTCTTTATCTCTGATAATATTTTACCGTTGAAATTGTATTAACAACAAAAGTAAAAATGAACAGATCTTATGGGAAGCATGTATTTTTCGTGTATTGTGGTCGAGCTAAAAGCCAGATGCCTGTGATTTTAAGCATTTTTCTCATGCGGCGGTCTGCTTTGTACAATTTTATGAAACAGTTAGTTGGGCAAAGGCCTATCTGTAATATAAACAATTTTCGGTTTTTCTGATGCCTTTCTCAGCATAATTAAAAGTGGTTACTTGCAGCCTAGGCGTCACCCATTCGATAGGGACGCCAGATTATTTGCTGTAATGTTTATCGCCAAAACCTTTGTTCACTTTCATGCAGTCACCAAAAGTTTGTAAATTGGTGATTCTGTGCAACGCCAAGATTTCTAGACTTCTAGCGAAAACTGGGACTTCTGTTCTGTCCTTCAATATGTGAAGGTTCTAAAAAGTAAAGGCGCTTTGGCGCCCCATTTTGTAATTGGGGGTCTCTCTCTCATCTTTCCAGCTGAACCACCTCTAAAGTGTTTTTAAATAAATAGTTCTTCCAGTAAATTAATAGTTGGAGTTTTTTTTAATCAATTTTTCTGTGCATATTAGAACCCGGTCTTCAATCTATATCACAGGCATGGCTGGTAGATCCATTTCCTCATCCTTGTCGTCTTCTACTTCTCCAGAAGGTATAGGTTCTTTGGAACTTTTGACGTCCTCAATTGGACAAACTTCACTTATTACAACCTGATCGTCAATTTGTAAAAATGAGTCTCAATCTCTGCATTCTCCTTGCTGCTACTTCTCTTCAGCGATGTCAGTCTTGCAAAGTGCTGTTGACGTCAAAGACTTTACAGAAGCAGTTTGCAATGATGGTTGGTGTCACTTCTTCCCAGGATGCATGCACTCAGTAAAGGCATGGTGTCCAGGAGTTTAATAGGCTTACAGGTTGGGCAGGACAGGTCGTTTTTTGTAATGGTCTATTTGGTTTAGATGACTTGCAACAACACGCCTTTTATACCTCACTTTAAAAACGTGAATTATGCCCTGGTCCACGGACTGAACCACGCTAGTCGCGTTAGATGGTAAAAAGACTAGCTTGATGTTTTGCAAACCTGGCATAAACTTAGGGTGAGCGGCAACACACAATATTTCCCTGGACTCCTTTTTCATTCGCTCATCGAACTTGCAGATTCAATTCACGAATAGATCGCTTGTCTTCGGATTGACTTTCATAATCGCAGGGTGGATTTCTAGCACTCATAAGCAGCAAGGATTCCAGGATTTGCGAATGACAAGGGGTTTTAATATGTCTGTTCTGTTCATATTTGATCCAAATTGTTCTTTGCTCTGTTTGACTCCAGAAGATTTCTCATCCTTAAACGCCATTGTTTTATCAGGCATTAATTTTTTAAAAGTCCCAGGTCGTCGACATTGTAGATATGTAGATATTGCTGCTTAAGTACTTGTTCAATAGCAGCACAAGCACATTATTTTTCCAACAATTGACATCATCTGCATTCACAGCTGTCGACTCTCTGCACACCTGCCTATAAACTATGTCATTATCTTTGTCTGAAACAGTACCGTTGCCAGGCGGAAAAACCATTCCAAGACATGTAGCAATTTTCCAGGTCTTTTCTTTAATTAATGATACGTTAGTTGGGATGTTCGTCTATCAGGTTTCGGTGAACAACTCAAATAAAACTTTCTTCAGTTCTTTGAATTTTGCTAACTTAATTTTCGTTCTTCCAGAGCCTCCAGCTGACGCACTGTTTTCCAGTCTGTCTGTTTTTAAACAGAGCTTGAAGTGTTGACTCATGAATACCCTCAAATTTGGCAAGGGCTGTCTGTCTTGCTGGTCACATTCTCAGTGTTATATCTCCTTAAAACGTCTAATTTTTCAATCGGAGAAAGTGCTTTCCTCTTTTAAGTTGTTCATTCATTATCTACACCTATCACTATTCAGAGGACAAACAAAAGACTAGATTTATGTGATGTCCCTTCAAGAACTTTACACGGTACTGAGGCTTCTTAAGGGGGCTGGTCACTCAGCTTCGGAATTCTCCTCTGTAATGTTAAGTCTATGGACTTTTGATACATTCGTATATTTCAAATATCTTCTTGGGGAAATTCATATTTTTAACATAGTTTTTTTCTGTGTTCTCTTCTTAAAGGATATCTTTTTTTTCTTAGTTTTCAAAATAATTCTAAAATCTATGCTGAATTTAATATTTTATATGTTAAAAGCGGGCGAACTGCGAGTAAGATTTTAACACTTCATATAAAATTTAGAAATATTTTGAGAACCAAGAAAAAGAGAGACATCTTTTAGGAAGTGTATACAAAACGTAGAAGTTAAAAATATTAATTTACCGAGGATATATTTTAAATATACGAATGCATCAAATGCCCATAGGCTTAACTTTAGTGAGGGGAAATTGGAAGCTGAGTGACCAGCCTGGGACAGGATGGAGTTGCATCACGTCATTTGAAGGAAAACTTTCAGTAGGGAGTCTGAACCACCGCTACTGCGTTCGTACGGATGAAAGGTAAAGAAGAAACTGAAGAGGGAAAGGCAGTGGCAGGGAAAGACTCAGATGGAATTATGATGTTCTTTCATTTCTGTCCTAAAGACATGCGATAAACGGACTGCACAGGCACAGTTTCTTAAATAAAGCAAGTTTTCGACATCAAGGGACAATTTTTCTTTGTATATTAAGTGGGATTGCATCGTATCTGTACGTATATTGATCGGGTAATTTTACATAGGTTTAATAGGTATTTTTCGAGGGACCAAAGGTAACACAAAGCAAGGTCGTAAGCATTCGTTCCTTAAACAAGTTTCACTGTATAGCTCATAGGATTCAAGAACCATATAAAAATATTAAGTGTAACTTTTTGAAAATTATGATAGTATTATTTCATGAACACAATCTTAATTTCTTCCTTATTTTGAATACTTTTGCAATATGCTTATGTATCTCCAACAGATAAAAAATTAGTGTTTGTCTTTTTGGAATTCCTTGTATATTTAAGGTATATATTATAAAGATATTTTCAATTTAATAAGATAAGTCAGTTTTACCTCCAGTTTATTTTTTTTATTTTGTACAAGGTAATTAAAAAAAAGATTGAGCAAACTTAACTACAGTTGAAGAAATCATTAAAGAGTGCTATTTACAGCAGCCTTTTTTATTCTGATAATTTCAATGATTTAAGTGCATAGTTTGACTACATGTCTTAAATTGGTGTTTTATCTACATATTATTATTTTATTTATTATTGAAGAAGTATTAATTTTGTTATGGAATATAAACAGAAAACAAATGCTGAACTATTTATATTAACTTAAGTGCAAACAGATCTATTTTTCGTAGTCATCTGCATGCTATAGAGCTATTATGTTTAAAGAAAATCATGATTCAAAATTATTTTAAAAACCATAAAAATTGAGATAGTTTTCAAATAAATTGCATTTGATTGCACATTCCTCCCCCCCCCCCCTCCCCTATTCGACAGTATAAAGTTTGCAAATTTGCAGTAAAAGTGAAATTTAATTATCTGGTGTTGCCAGCATTACACTTGGACACATTTGGCCTTTATAATATAGATAAGTGGATTATAACTCTAGTTTCCTATTCAAAACTTATGCTGCAGTGTTACACTACTACCTCTTAAAGTTTAGTCTTTTTTTTTAATTGCCTTGAAAGCAGTTGTTTATTGCAGAATGTAAGCATTTATTTACTGTATAATTTTAAAGCCACTCATTCATAAAATTTCCTGTTACATATTTTAACTCACCATTTCTTTATTCCAATTAGGACTCCTGAAGCCATATCCCCAGGTGATGTGATTGATGATATAGAAAATATGTTAGCAAATCTTTCAGATCAGTTGGATGCTATGTTGGATGATGAGCAAGTACAACACTAATTTATGTATGTATCAGATATAGAACTCTTAATCTATACCTGAAACTCCTTGTACTGTACTTACTGCCTGGTGCAGTATGTATTTGTAACATAAGCACAGATTGAAAAATGCTGGAAGAGGCTGTGGCCTACAAAATTACAGATTAGTTCATTGAGAGATAATGTCTGGAATATCAAATGGGAAAATGGAAGATAAGTCTTTTTGTAATCTCAGCAGCACACTGACAAAGTGGAATTTCTTCTGTATTTGTCTGTGGTAATTGAAATGATTAATTCAAAGTGGCAAAAGTTCCTCAGTTTAAATCTCATGTTCTTCAAAACTATAAAAGTGTTCTATCAAAAGTCTTTAGAACTGGTTCAACATTGTGGTAAACCCTCTATTTAGCATTAACATTCCGAAATAACCCAAAATATACTGAAAAATTTAATGCAATTGCTGTTTTAACACTTTGTTGCCAATTAACTTTATATGTGCCATTGATTTTTTTTTTTTAATTTGTTGCATGACATGCAAAATAAGATATGAAATATTTCCATCTAACATCACTCGTGATAAATTGTGTTTCCTGTATTAACTTTAAAAAGTGAGCATTCACAGTACTCAGATTAACTCTTTATTTCCACATTTTTAAGGATATTTTCAACATGTTTTACAATCCTTGTCTCCTTAATAATATTTCATCCATGTACCAGATTTATTTTCTTAATTGCTGCATATGATTTGAACAAAAGTGTTAGTTTACATTTATAGCTGAAAGTTAATTTCTGAAAACGACTCATTTATCAAAGAAATTTAATTGTTAATAATGCATTTAAAATATTTTTGTCTCCAAAATTAATTTGTTCAATTTTGATTTTTAATTTTAAAGGAGCAAAGTTTTCTCTGAGTTTGTAGCAGAACTTTTTATCTCACATGTATAATGAATGTTTGGATTTTTTTTTTTTTTTTTTGTATTAACAATTTCTACTACATATATTTTACAATTTATTTCACATGACTGCCAATGGCTTTTGAATATTTTTGGTTGCAGAGAGTTTCATACTTTATGTATCAAAACATTTTATTATTTTATAATCAAGCAATTAACAAGTAAACAATATTGTTGCAATACAGACTGGGTAATATTCTTATTCTTATGCAAGATATATTTTGTCTGTCTTGCTCATTGTTGAACATTGTGAAAAAAGTTCTAAAACATACGTCGTTTTTAATATTGCTGTAAGTGTTAAAATAAAACCAGTTCATATGCATTACAATTACTTGCTTCAGAATAAATTTTAATATAATACAATTGCGGAATAATATTTGATGTATAAATGACCATTACTTATGAAAATATTTATTAAAACTTCATCACTGCTTCAAAACTTCATCACTGCTCTTTCATATTTAAACTGTCCCAAGTGTAACTTTTTTTTATATTATCTCCTCATTTGATCTAAAATTTATGAACTTATCAAAGAAACTTTGAAGGTAAACTGTGGAGCTTAAATGAGTTAAATTGAGGATTTATTGTATAAATATCAAAATTTGCAAATGTGATGTTCAAACTGAAGGAAGAAATAATTGTTTCTCCAAAACCATGAAACATAGCCTATACTTTGAATTATATTGTTACATTGATTTTAATTAAACTAGACTGATTTCATACTCTGTCTTATCTGATTATTCTGCAAGTCCAATATAAAATAAACCATAAGGGAGTCAACAATTGGAGTTGGCTTGCCTTAGTTACTCTTAATCTATAATTTCTTATAAATTTCTATAATTTAACCACAACAAAAAAGCTTCTTATACATGAATAAAATGGGTGTAATACATACATACAGCTTCATGATTAACAACTAACAACTTTTAAACATTTCATTTAATAATGATTGTTATTAAACTAACTAGGGTATAAATTAGTATTTTAACAAGTTATGAAGCTGCAATGTGTAATATTTAATAAGTCATGATTATTTCTCTTTTCAGTAAACTGAAAATCTAGAAAAGTGTCACGGCTTTCTGATTATTTTTTTAAAAAATCATTCCAAATTTTATATTCATTTTCATTCCATTCAAAATTTCTCATTAAAAAAAATTTCCCATTTCCAAATGCAGTCATACATAATAATATATCCATTTTCATTTTTAAACGCTTCAGTCATTCAAAATAGTATACACATTTTCATTTTCACTGCATTGAAAATTTCTCATTAAAATATTTTTACCAATTAAATATGCCTTAATCATTCTAAATATTACATGTATTTTCATTTTAGACTACATCATTGCTTTTTTTTTTTTTTTCTTTTTGTAAATAGCATATGCATTAGTCCTCTTAAGCAAGGTTTTTAAATATTCATTGTAAGATCAAAAGATCACAATAAAACTGCATAGCATTTTTTTATTATTCACTTATTCCTTTAACTGTGAAGTATACCTAGCCAGTGAAGTATAAATGCAACATATTTAATATTAGGGGGGAAACTGACATAAGTCATTTGGGTTATCAGAACAGCACAAATAAAAGAAACACACAAACACTTATTTATTTATATAGTAATGCCTAACCAATCTGAGCTTTTTAACTGACCATAATATGAGCACAGCAATAGCACAAATCTCATAGTTAAGATTAATAATAAGATACTTTTGGTGCTTCAAACAGAATGGATGCATCTTATTCATTTATATTCAAATAGTTATATTTCATGGTTTTATTAATATAAAAACATAATATTAGATGTAATTTGAATTTTATAAGATTACAGCAAGTTTTCATTTAGTATTTGGTTAAAGAAAATATGTTTTGATACCACTTGCCTTTTTTGTACCATATGTATTTTTCAGCAAAATTGTTTGTTATTTTTTGCTATTATTTTGTAAAAGATTTATTATAAATTTCATAATTATATCATCAAATCTTTTTATCATTATTCTTTTAAATTATTGTACAACATGCAGTACAAGCACATGTAATTTGACAATCTTATGTGCATTTAAGGCTTCCATTGACCCCATATGTTTGCAAAATTATTTGCTTCGAAAAACTTTTTTAAAATGCTTTTTACCATAATTCATGTTGGAAAACTTTTGTGCCAAACTTTAAACCTTACTTATAGGATAAAGTAGTACAATAGTGCTGCTAATTTAGTCATCAAAAATAGATTATACTAGGAATGTCTTGGAAGAGACGTTCATTGTTGCTGTTAACATATAACAAGCTATACACAAGCTCACATATAGCTTTTGCAGTGAAATCAAGTAATGTATTATTATTTTAATTTTGTGCAAGGATGAGTTAGAAGCATTGCATAAAGGCATTTGAATTTTACAATTATAAAAAATTAAAGGATTTAAAACTGCCCATACATACATACATTGACTTTCAAAGTATGTACTATAATGTACCCAAGCTTAAGGTTACCTAATACAGTAATTGGTTTCTAAGTCGTGTATATATTTGTACAGTTTTGAAATAGTAGTTGAATCTATTTTGCCTCTTTGACAACTTTTAGTTCTGTTGACTTTAACAAGATTTTTTTATTATTGTTTTATCTTTTTTGCCGTGTGCATTAAAATAATGCTTCTGAGAAAGTACATAATCTTGTAAAAACATACATTTTTTTTTTAATTATTTTTAAAAAATGGTGGGATTTAATTATAAATTCAAATGCCTTTTAACTATCTGTAAAATAACAAATAATTGAACATAATTTCCATTTTTTGTTCCTTAGTTATTTTGTTGTGAGCATTTATCTGTTAAGTTGTCACCAATAATTTGTTAAAAGTTTAATTATGAAGTAGGCTGAAAAGAAAGATAATTTTGGAACTGAATTCTTTGTGAAATTAGTTTTAAAAATATTAACAATGCTATTTGAGGGAAACTGAAAAAAAACTTCTCATGTGAGTAATTTTAGCATCTTACCAGCATATATTGTATGTATAGTATATATAAATATATGTGTGTATCTTGTAGCCAGAGTTATAACATATTATGGGAACAATAAAATATAACTGTACTCAGTGCTTTTGAATTCATTGGAGGCAGCAAATGTCTTACTATTTTGGTTATTTCTTTTGTAAATAAATTTTGATTTACTACACCATGTGCGTAAATAGTTCATTCATTTATAGTTTTAAAATGAATGCCAAATTATATCTATACTTTCTCACACCACTTAAGGCTACTAGTCACTCAGTTACCAAATTTCCCTCAATAATGTTAAGTCTATGGGCGTTTGATGCATTTTTATATTCAAAATATCTCATCAACTTAATATTTTTAACTTTTATTTTCTGTGTACTCTTCTTAAAGGAAGTCTCTTTTTTTCTTAGTTGTCGAAAATTTTCTAAAGTCTATGCTTAATTTTATATGAAGTGTTAAAATTTTTCTCCCAGTTCATAAAACACAATATTAAATTATGCATAGATTTTAGAAATATTTCGACAACTAAGGAGAAAAGTGACATCCTTTAAGAAGAGAACACTGAAAAAAGAATTATGAAACATTAATTCCCTGGGTGATATTTTAAATATAAGAATGCATCAAACGCCCATAGACTTTTAACATTACTGAAGGAAATTCGGAAGCTGAGTGACTAGCAGCCTTTAAGTTTTTTGCCAAATGCTGCTCTAATTTCACTTCCATTGTGCCATATCATATTACCTTTTGAATTAAAATAAAAGGCAAATGAGTGACAGTGAGCTACTCTAATAGAAAATAATTCTCATATTGGATCCAATAATAAATTGGAAGTTTAAGTAAAAAATGCCATTTACTTTTGCTTCAAATATAAATGAGGGTAAATTGACATAAAATTAGCATATTTCGATACTTTCATCAGTTATGACTATTGATTTGAATATAAAATTATTTATCAAAAACGTGCTTATTTTTAGTCACAATTTGGCAGAAAAAAGAAACTTAAGTATAAACATTTTTGATTTGCAACACATGCAATAAATTGTATAAACTCATTTCATTTTATACAATTTATTGCATGTCAATAGGACACAGAGTTATATATAATAAATTATTCATGTTACAGTGTAATATTTAAAAATAGAAATGAGATTTAAAAATTAGTAAATATAATAATCTATTGTAATAAAAATCTTCAAGTAAGAAATGTTCACTTTCATTGTAACATCATGATATTTTGTACCAGCTGGTATTGGATATGTGCTGAGATGCAAATTTATAAAAAAAAAATCTCTGTGATTATTTGTTTCTTTCCCATAAAATTAGAAACATGTTTCCATTTGTACTATAAAAATCTGATCACAAGATTGATTATTGAAAATCAAGGCTGTTATCATTAACCCTTTAAGACATGACCTACACAATTGTGTAGATGCTACTAAAGAACAAGTAATATAAAAATTTTGTTTTTAAAGTCAATTCCTACTTAGGTCATCAAAGAAAAAATTAATATAATCCCTTAAGCTAGTATTAGTTTTTGTTGCATTAAAATACCTCAATTTGTTGATTTTCTATAAGCAAGTAGGTTTACAATGGAACTCTATGGGAATTTGGTGAAATATTAGAGATATCGCCAAGTTGGCGGCAAACTTGGCGGTATTTTGCGACAGAACAAGGTCCCCCCCTATAGTAACCCCCCCCCCTTATAGATATGAAGATGCATTAAATGCTTTAATAACCAATGACCGCCATTTTGTCTCCCATGTAAAACTAAAATTAATTAATTAAAATTTAATTAATGAATTAATATTTGAAAAAACTGTATTAACATCAATTGTCATCCAGTACAAATTTTAAAAAATTTATTTCAACTTGATAGGATGAAAAATAAGTATTTTATTAACAATTGAAAATTTGAACAAGATATATATAGGGAGAGTGTGAACTAATAGCAGGAATTGAAAAAGAAAAAACATTTTCCTCTTTTTGTGAGACTTAAAGTCGAGTCTGCAGCCACATAATAGCTTGGATCCTCTATTGGCATACGCTGACAACAGGGATTTCTTAAAATACTTTTTTCAACCAAATATGATCCTATTAAGGGAAACCACCAAAACTTTTCATTTCCGCCAAAAATCTTCCAGTCTTTTAAAGGATTATGAGAATTTTCAGAGATTGGGCATCTCTGTATTTAAAATATCAAAAAAATAAAAAATAAAATAAAAAAATAAATAAATAATAAAAATAAAATGTCTATTTGATGACATTCAAATTCAATAGGTATGAGTGACACATAAAATTATATAATCTGTCTGTTATAAGATTCCAAAATTGCAGTCCGTAACAAATTGTTCTTATTTTGGCACAATATTAACTGCACACATGTAACCAGAAGCAAATCTATGGTGAACATTGAACTCACTGCTGAATGATAACCTCACTTATCTACATTTATAACTTACTTTTAGCATTGTAGTAATATACAACTATATTTTACCCTTTCGCGAAAGTAGGTACACAATTTCTATGTTTTATCATTGGTAATTTAAAACGCACATCTTTTCTTTATTTAAGCACAGAAGTTCTGTAATTAAATATGGCAAACTTTGCTATTTAAAATAACGGGTAGGAAAAATTGATAATTCTATATACAGTCGTGGAAAAAAAAAAGTAAACACCCCTTACTAACTCTGAAAAAAAATATCGTACAAGAAAGTTACTGGTACCATACGATTGGTAATAAAGTCTACTTTTAAATGATGTAAACAGAATTTGCTTAGAGTGCCATCTACATATTAAAACGAATCACAATTTTTTCTTTTCAATAGAATTTCAATAGAATTTCTTTTCAACACAATTCTGACAGCATAAATGAACTCTACATCCTTAATTAGCCTAAAAACAAATTTTTATGCAATTTGTATGATACGTTTCTGAGAAATCGTTTTAAAATGAGCGTATTTTAGGGACTGTATCCAAATTGAAGTTTGGAACTCGATTGTTGACCGGGAGAGCCCCTTCTTGATCAAGCATCTTAAGTGCCACTCAAGCAGTCAATGAAGACTGCTGGATTACAAGATAGCATAAGAAATTTCAATATCTGGTCACTTCTATACTATCATACACGGCCCCTTAAACCATCATTTTGCCATTTTACAAAAAATTGAACATATTAGGAGTATAATTTGAGGAGATGTTAATGAAAATATGAAAATGTAATTTAACATTAGAAGCACTAAATTTTGAATGTCTTGAAATTTGGTGTCTAGGAATAGCTTGAACCAGAGATTTGAAATATCTCATTAAAATTGGGTATTGCCATTGAAAAAAAAAAATGAAGTTTGTGTTCGTTTTAATATGTAGATGGCCCCCTAAGCAAATTATAAAGTATTTCTAAATAAATGTTTGTCATGCTGTTGTCTTGGAATAAATACATATTTTATTATCATTTAAAATAAAATAAAAATGTTGAACTACAACATATTGGAATTTTTGCTGAAAGTGATACCTTGTTAATAGATAGTGTGGAAAACGTGCATATGGGTCAATATCTGAAAACCGGACAATTTCATTCCAAAATTTTTATTTTTTAAAATTAATGTACTAACTACTACATACAATTATATACTGTAATACATGTTTTGTCATTTAAATGCTGTAGTGTTTTGAGATCAAGGATGTGTATTTTATGCGTAGGATAAACTTTTATGGAAGAAAGTGTCTATTAACATCATAATCAGTGTCTAATAATTGGGACTGAAATGATGTTTTTGTCTTAACAGCAGCACAGCTGTTTTCTTGAATCATTTTGCACATAAAAAGTTAAATATGGGGACATGAATGATGCCATAAAAAAACACATCCCTATTCAGAACAAAAACTAAATATTTCTAAATATGAAATAAAGAGAACAACTTACCTTCATCCATAGTGGGTAGTTGCACTTTAGTTGCTGTTTCAATGGGGTTTTTTTTTAAGTAAAGTCTTAAACATTCAAAATAATACATTTATTTTGAAAAATTAATCTCTGTACTTCACATAAGTTCATCAGAGACATTTGGATGTATTTATACTTTTAGCAAACTGTTACCAACTTTCTTTTTTGATTTAATGAATTTATACATTTTTTTTTCTTTCAATACTTTTTAAGTTACAAAAAAAAAATATGTACAGTTATAATTTATTTTATTGTATGAATAACTGTTGAAATGCATCTAAATTATACAAGTTTGGCCTTATTGTATAAATGGAAAAAAATTTCCACCTTTTTTCCCATTTCCCACTTTTATGCCCTACACACAAAAAAAATTCTATAACTTCAATATTATCTCTCAAAATAAACAAAATTAAATTATAATTACATAGTTCTTAACTATGCTAAGCAAGAATATTTAAAAACTTTCTTCTCAAAAGAACACTTTCTATTTTTGTTCTAAGAACACAATTATTCAAAATTAATTAAAATTACTTTACTAGCAAAAATAATTCAAAAACATTCTCAAAAGAACACAATTTACTTTTGTTCCGAGAAACAAAATTATCTTTTTTTTTTTTTTTTTTTTTTTTAAACCTTTTAAAACAAATTCAAATTTAAATGTTTAGCATGTTTTCTTATAAAAGTTCTGTTCAGAACTTAATTACGTTCTTTCATAAATCAACGTTATTCAAAATGAAACTCAACTAAATTTTTTTAAAAAAAATCAAATATATTTATTCTATCGTAAATATCTGTCAAAAGATACCATTTTAATAAAATACAGTTTATTAAATTCAAAACGAAATGTTTTCTTAAATTATAACACAACATATAATTTTCACATCAGTAAAAAAATATACTTTAATAGAACAATTTTCTTCTTAAATTATTCTTTTAATCTAAATTAATGAAAGATTTTAACTTTCAGAATTTAATTCTTACAGAAAACTTTTACGTTATCTAAGACTTCTAACTTCAGAACATTTTTACCTCATCTGTATGTCATGACAAAACCAACACAATTTATTTTCTTTAAGAGAAAATTATACATTTTCAAATACTATCTTAAACAATTTTAATATCAAAAGTTTAATAACATAAAATAAACAATATGAGAATGCAATAAACAAAATTCACTAGAATAAAATTACACACTTATCTTCGGATAGCTGCTACACGCATCCATATTTTTATAAGCCTTCAAGCAGTAAAACTTATTTAAGAATAATGTACTCTCTGTTACCGAGATCGACATTCGGTTTACAGGAGTAGTAGAACACTTTGGCACATATACATGAAGCTTATGTGGAACAAGCACCTTTCATGCAACATATTTCCCTTCAACACTATGCAGAACACACAGCATTTTTGTATTTTAATCATGCCTTAGCTGATATCACAGAAGCGACATCTGATCAGAAGATGCTAAAACACTACTTTTCCTTCCTCAAAGCACCAGCCGTTGTAGCACACCATTTGTAGAATACGACACTTAGTATTAAACACCAGCATTTCTAAAAAACGCCATCTTTCTACGTTAAGCACCAGCATTTTTCTTTATTTGGTCGGTTGTGATTCGAGCCTGAAGTTGGGGAAGCCATTTATAGCTACCTTACTTTTCATAAGTAGGGGTCATAATATTTACTGACGGACTCATCACTCCAAAATTAGATCCGCCACTTTAAGATTTAGTACAAAACTTTTAATAGATGATATAAAAGATACATCATTTAACATGACTATGTACAATTATAATACATATGTACAGACTTTAGGAACTTCAGAAGAAATCTGCGGGAATTATTTTCACCTTTCTTCCCTCTGCCCATAAACAAGTTTGGCGGCAGTTCTCATAATTGACAAAACGTGCAGTTGCATTTCACAATATTATCATCGCGCATCGTAAAACTCTCTCTGCGGAAAAAACTTCGCCATAGGGGGTCATAGGAGAAATCTATTTGGCAGTCGCTAACTTAGGGACTGTCGAGTGCTGCCATCTAGTGTAGCAATCTTTAAATATTTGTTACACTCTGGCAAAATTTCATGCATTTTATTTTGGTCACCTTTTTTACTTAATGATTTTATAGAGGGGGGGAAAAAACCCTTCTAAATTAACTTTTAAGACAACTTTTTTCTTTTCGTGCAATATTCCAAAATTTTATTCTTTAATTTTATAAGATTTCACATCTTTTGTCTAAAAAGTTTGATTAAAAGTGATGTAACATAATAAATTAAAAACAACAAACTCTAAAAAAAAAATAGAATTTATTGAATTCATGTTAGGATAAGTAATACTGTTGCAGAAAATATACATGTAATTCTTAAAAACAAATTATAAGCTAATAAATATGCATTGATTTTGAGTTAATAAAATATCAAATGTTCGACATCAAATTTAGTAAAATTGATATTTTAAATAATAAAAATGACACAGATAACATTATTCATTAAAGATATGTATAATATAATATCTAAAATAAGACTTGAAGAAAAAATATTTTACTATCTTAAAAAATAAATACAAAACAATAATATTCTTATAATATATACAATTTTTAAATTCGTTTTAATTAGCATACTTCAGAATTAAGGATGCACCAGTGATTTTGGCCAAATACTTTCATATTTCAGGGTTAAAAGATATTTAAATTTTGAAACAATTTTGCATAATATTTAACACAATACTTCCATTTTTATGAAGATCTTTTCACAAGTAAACTTTACATCGGGGGCGGGGGGGAGGGGATCTATGCTTTGAGTTATTTAAGAAAAAGAGTCTTAAAACTTTTTTATTAATAAAACTGTGAATGAATTTCCTTTCATTCTAAAACATATATTTTAAAATAGAAGACAATTTTTGAAGGAATTAGGAGGAAATTTTTACATTCATATAATGTTTATTTATCAGGAAGGGACTAAAATAACAAATTAAAATAAATACAATCTATTCAAATAAGCAGCAATTAAGCAATAACTTTTCTGCTTTTGATTTGGTAAGGAGGTTTTTAAATACATCAGTGAGCAAGTGTCTGGTGTGAACGATTGTTTTCAGAAGTTGGAATCATGCAGGGTGATTCTAAAAACTTGGGAACAAACTTTCAGAAGACATAATACAGTCCAGACAGACATTTTCAATATAAGAAACTAGCAACTCAAGCCACTTATTCAATCAAAAATAAAGAGTGTCTCAATACAAGCTGAGGAATTTTTGTATGGAACTGATAGTTAGAGCGAATACATACTAAATATTCAGTGTACCATTATTGAGAATATTTTATCGATGGTCTAAATTCGAGTGTTTAGGCATGGTCAGTGCAAAACAATGTTTTAAAGAAACTACTATATATACAAAGTAAAGTGGTGTAAAAAACCCGGGCACTAGAATTTTCGAAACTAGATATTTCTTCCAAAATGAAAAATAATTTTGCATTTACAAACTTAAATATATATATATATTTTTTTTTATGTGCAAAGAAAAAAAAAATAGTTTATTATTTTTTTGGTTTATTAGCCTTTAAATTCTCGTTTTTAAAATTATCAAATTCATAATCACTAAAAACTTCTTTAAGCACCATACAATAAAAAAATATACAATGCATTTTGAAGGGATGAATCCTTCATCAGGCAAAAAAAAATAAACACATTCTACTCCTACTACAACAGTGATGTAGTAGCAGTAGCATGTATTTTTTTGCAGATCGAAACACATTGTGTATTTTTACTAAAAGTAGTGATTTTTTTTTTCTTCCTCACAGTGGAATTATGTCATGTACTAAACAATATAATTAATTAAAAAGAATAATTGGCATTTTCTACTGTTAACTTATACTGTAGTTTTATTTTGCAAATTTATTACCGCTAGTAACCAGCTCCTAGATTTTCAAGCAATTTTTACACCCTTAACATATATAAGAAAACTACCATTCATTCTTTCTCAATACTTTTCTTTTAAAAATTGTTTACCAATTTGCGTAAAACAAATCTCCCAAATTAACTTTTTTCTTATTCATATCCCTGTATTAAAACATTGTTTGGCATTTAACTCCTTGGTAGCAAGCTTCATGTATATGCAACAAATAGTGCTCAGAATCCTTGTTTGTTTCTTTTTTTTACCAGTAAATTTTGCCATAATTGCTGAATTTCTATGATTAAATTAAGAAACATTGTCTATTTTGAAATATCGGAGATAAGACTAAAAATTCTGTAAAGGATGTTCGTCATGGAGTTAAAACAATCTGTTGCAACATTTTAATGATTTTGTCAATAGAACAGGAATAAAGGGTATTTTAATGAAAACTTCAAGGCACCATACATTGCAATGAAAAATTACTAGGCTGCAATAATTTCAACAATCTAATTATACAAAAGAAATATATATGTACACACAGTAGCACCAACTTTTGAAAAATATTGGGTGGGCTAAAATTTTTTTTATTTAAATAACACATACAGTCCCCCCTCCCCTTTAGTGCGTATTTGTGGGGACAGAGGCTGAAGAGGAGCGAATGACTAAAGAGAATATTTAGAAGTCAAATTATGTTTTTTCTATGCAAAATATAAAAGTATTATAATTTTATTAAATAATTATTCACATAAGTTCTTCCTTATGCATAAGTTCTTCCTTCCATTCACATTTATTATAAATAGCAAAAAAATTTGCTAACTATTGATAGTGAAAGAAACTAAATGTCAAGAAAAGCATACATTTTAGTCACCTAAGTGATTTATCGATTCAAATTAATAAAACAGATGGCAAAATATGCAGGAAATCTGTTTTCGAGACAAATTTAATTGTACACCTGCTAAAGGGGCTTTTAGTGCTCCTGTAAGTGTAATTAATGTCTTCAATATTTTGAGAATGTCAGTAAAACCAAATTTTATTTCAGTGATTAAATAAATAAATAAATAATGAAATAAATCAATGGAAATTGTGTGGGTGGAGAGATCAAATTATTGGGTGGGCTCAGGCTCCATATAAGTTGGCGTCACTGTGTACACACACATACAGATATATCATTCAAAAAATAGTAACTTTATACAGTGCTTACATATGAATAGTTTATGATCAAATTTTATAATAATGGATACTTCATTATGTAAAAATACTTTGTTTATTAAAAAAATTATGTAACTGAAAAATAATGAAGTAATTTTTTCCTAAGTAAAGAACTTTATAATCATATTGAAATGAACAGTAAGCAATGTAATAACAATAAATACTAATATATATTGTCATCAGTACAAAAATTGCCTAAAGGCAAACACAGTTACTATTCCAATAAAATATTTATTATATTTACAGCAGATGTGGAAGACATGGTATTAAGTAATAATATTTAGTATTTATATAAAGGAACATTAGCCTGAACATACAAAGTAATGCAGAAATAAGTCAACTCTATTCTCATTAAATGAAACATTAAGTCCAAGATATATTTTATAAATTTTCACAAGAAGCAATACCGATAATGATAAATTTAAAACAAATCCTTTAATATGCAAAGAATTTTAGTTCATTCTATATTAACTTTAGCATTTTGTACATTAAAGGTTACTTTTTCATTTTCATGGTTGTTCAGAGAACAATCAAACACCAACCTCGAATTGTGGTTCTTCAGCATAAAATATACTTGTAATATTCAGTTCTACAACTTCTAACTGTTCTTATCACCAGGTTAGGTTTTTTTTTACCTCCCAGTCTTTATTTTGTGAAAAATAAAATTTGTAATGAAAGATCAAATTCAGAAACTCTAATCCAAGCTAAGCATTAATTAATATTAACATTTTTAGGTCCTCCTGCAAAAGTTCTCTTTTCTGATGGGCTTGTTTTGTTTGCAAATTATACATTCCAAATTCTAACAATAAAGAAAAATAAATCATGGAATGAAATTTTGCGAAGGGCCTCAAACAAAGAACCTAATTTTTGCCAGAATCAACCCCTAGTTATTTATTTTGAACTCTGTATTTTATTGCATAAGTATATATACTCTAATTTATCAGGGTTGCTATTCATGTAGGAGAATCAAATTCCCTGACTTTTCCAGGTGCATTTTATGAAAATTTCAGTCTAGCAGTGTAATGTGACCTGGACAAGACAATGGTAAAATAAATATTGTGTCACGGTAAAATATAATATTTTCAACTGTATATCACAATTGAAATTTTCACATATGCACTCCTCCCTCACACACACACACAAAAAAATGCTCTTAGGACTGCAATAGAAATTGCTTCCCTTAATAATTTCTGAGTATTTCAAAGTAAGTGTCCTGTAAAATGGAAAATATATATATACATATACAATATTTTTGCACTGAATGATAATTTACTTCACAATCTCACTTAAGTTCAACTTTAGGCAAAGGGGGTTGAGAAGCAAACATTTCAGGGTGGAGGTTAAGCAGATTTGAAATGATTTATTAGCTATATTAAATGTCAATAAAAAATATTGCAGAAAAATTTCAAAAAATATTAAGCAGTTAAAAATTTTACAGACAGTTGGGAAAAAGAAAAGAGGAAATTTTAAGAGGTTATTAAATAAAACTTCTAAAAATTGGAATTTGCAGAAACGTGGAAGATTTTTCTCATTTGTCATAGGACAAAGGTTGTACTTATTTGGCGTCTTCCATGAAATTTTATTAAATTCCCTGACTTTTCCAGGATTTTGGATAAAATATAGAAATTCCCTGACATTTCCCTGACTTATTAGACAAATTTCTGAATTCCCTGACTTTTCCAGGTTCTCCAGGTAGCGTAGCAACCCTGATTTATACAATGTATGCAAATACTGAAAATATTCGGGAAAATAAACTGTACAAACAAAATATATGCTTTGATATTTCAAATAAAAAAAACAGCATACTTCAAAAAAAAAAAAAAAGACTCAATTAAACTAATGATAATAATTTATTTGTAAATAATGATTGGAAGAAACCATTTAAACAAGACAGGAGAAATCTTAAAATTTGATTTGCATACTTTACAACTGTTCTGTATGCCTAAAACAAGCCACTCAAGACATCCATTTCGTGCCAAATAGAAGCATGACCTTGAACGCAATTAAATTTGATGTCAGTGAATTCTCTCTGTGCACCTTCAATTTATTCACTGTTACAGACAAAGAAAACAATTCCCATTAAAAAAAAGGGGGGGGGGGGTTACAAGGAGTCCAACACAATGCATTCACAATAAATGAAATTGGCTATTACTTGAGTCTTTTGTGCATGACTAATAGGAGCCACTTAGAAAAATTGTGAAATATACAAACAAAACTTTGAGCTTCCTAAAGTATTGAGTTTAGAGTGTTTCTTTCAATAATTTTTTACAATGAAGTTGTGATTTGCAGCCAGACCAATCTCTTTGAAACACTCTTTATAGACATTCATTATACTCAATTTTGCAACAAAAATTCACTAATATCATAATTTAAGAATATCCATTAAACTCATACAAGAAAAAGTTTCTCTGGACCTTCTCAAATACTAAAAAAGTAATTACACAATAAAAACCTACAAAATAAATTACACATCCTATAAACTTCAGTTGTATAAAAATATAAATATTTGTATAAAATCACAATTTTTAAATAAATACATTTTAATTTACAAATAATTGTTCTAAAAATTATAAATTACTAAAATAAAGTTAATTAAACACCTGCAATTTTAAGCATTTCTTCAATGCTACAGATCTTTTCCCTAGGCTTTCCAGCGGATTTTCCTCTTTCTACTTCAACTTTATCTATTTTCAACCAGTCATCAAATGTAGTATACCTAATTCCTAAGAGAGAATATTGCCAAATTTAAGATAAATAAGGTAATAAGTAAAAAAATATAAGAAGAAAGACATGCATAAAAAAGGAGGCTCAATTTAGTTTGTTCCTTAAACTCTTAACATGTTTGCTGCCAAAGCTGAGATGGTGCATCTGTTCATACACGCCAAGATCATATCTGCAATTTAGTACTTTAAAAAAATTTTCTGTTTTATTATTTAAGTGCTATATATATGGAGAGTTACTTTTAACAACAAATAAATTCACACGAGTATGCTCGTTGTTGGCATAAGAAACATTACAAGTATTTTCTATGGCAGTGCTCATAATCAGTGATTTAGATAAGATCAAGTAACAAGTTATCCCGTAGCTGCAAGGAAACCCAGTTTGCCAACTACAAGTATTCTCGTAGATGGCAGCGGACGTGTTAAAGGTCTGCACAACGCCATTAAAACACACTAGGAACAAGGGTACTGCAGAATGACCATAACAATGTATCTGTTTTTTCAATTACTTTTCATAGATGCCATTCAAAATTTACACTTCAAAAATTAAATTTATTTTATAATGAACATTACGATGCCTGATTATATTTATAATTAATTGCAACATTGTAGTGCAAACAATGCACATTCTACACTATCTTCAATAGTAAACATGGCACATATAAGCTGATTAAAGACATAGAAGACATTTTAAAATTTGTTACATAATTTTACACACATAGGATAGATAATTAAAATTACATACATTCATTATAATGGATATGTAAAATATTTTAGTGCCAAAATGACATGTATCCTCAATATGTTATGTTAAGATTATTAACTCAGCTTTCTTCTTTTACACTGCAGTCAAAGAAAAAACACAAATGAGAGAATTAGACACACTTTAATATGTAAAAGAAAATAAAAGCCACAAACTTTATTATCTCCTCCTTGAAAATATTTAACAAACAGCAGAATGGGTTGGAACAGAAAATCTTTATATATATTTAGTGTATCAATTTTTTGAGAAAAGAAATTCTTTTGTATAAGAATATTGTAATTGTTTTTTCTCATGATACTATCCTTTATACATTTTTTCTTTCATAGTTATTCCTCCCTGCGCTATTTCTTGAATTTACATTAATTATTCTAGTAATATTATGTGAGCATGGGCGAGATGGCAAAAGTATTTTTATCGGTGTCTTACCAATTTTCCACTCAAAAATGGAAATGTGTCTGCATTGTGTATTATTTTAAGAGAGTTTGCACTAAAGTGCAAAATTGCACCACATTTTGATGAATCGAACTTAAAATAACTAATACTCATTTTGACCATGCCACTTAATTTTTAGCTAGAATCTGAAATTTTCACTTTTTTTTTCCCTTGCAGGAATCCTGATTACAGTTATTTCTTTTTAACTGAGAAGAGGTCTTTTGGTGGTAAAATTTGAAATTTATTTTAAAATTATATATATATAATAGCTGAGGTAAACACTTCCGGAAGGAATTAATCCAGATCCCGACAATTTTTTGTTACAATCAGCCATTTTATTTTAATTTTCAGAGATTTAATTTTTTAATAAAGCTGTATAAGATTGTAAAAAACAAAAACAACTTGAGAGATGAGCTACATCGGAATATGCATATTTTTTCATATATCTTGCGTTGAGAATTGTATCACGCAGAAAAAAGCGATGGTAAACAATATGCGATTCATTCCTTTGAGATTCATTAAAATATAGACCATGGGTGCAATAATTTTGCTCAATGGCAATATAAAACATACAAAATAGGGATGCACCGGATATTGATTTTGCCGGATACCGGATATCCGAAGCTCCTTTGTCTGCCGGATTCGGATATCCGGCACTATATATATTTTTAGTTATATGGTGAATTATTTCTTTATATAATGCCATCTCAGAACAATAAATTACAAACATGTTTCACACATCATTAAAACATTTTAAATGTAAATATCAGGGCTTGAAATTCAAGTTTTCCCAGGAAAAGAGTTTCCTACCCAACATTTATAAATGCAGGGGAGTTGAACTGTTAGAAAGGAAAAAAAATCTTTTAACCTCATTATTTTTTATGTGCCACTTTAAGTAATGCATTTATACAGTCATGACAAAATAGCATTGAAATAATTTAAATTAGAAACTCAAGATAATTATTCAAAATTTTTATTTTATTAAAACAAAGGAACATAATCAAGCTTTATATATGCCATGTCTATTTTTCAACCTTCACCTAATGTTATGAGCAGTTAACAATTGGGTTGCTAAATGAATTTCTTAATTTAGATTTTATTCTATTTTGCGTGTTTTAGCCTCTTTCACAAGTTACACTTTTGACAAACAGCATAGTGCAACTTTTATAATTTTAGAAATTATCGGAAACACATGATTATGCTCTCTTAAAAAATTTTAGAAAACTTTGCAAAATCCTATGTCCATTAATTTTTAACTTACTTACATGAATAATGCATATCGGTGATTGTATTGTCAATATACTATAGTGTTTATATGTCATTTCTGAACAAACTTGTTTTATTAGAATCCTTAATGGAATTATAGTCAAAACTGTAATCCCTGGTAATTTCGCTAATTGAACTATGTTCTATACATTTGAATTTTAAATCCATATCCAAAGTTTGAAAAAGGAATAGTCAATTGATTTCTTCTATTACACGTGAAAAGTTTGATTTTAAAAAGTCATGTCCTAATTTTAGTGAATTGCGAGAATCAACTAGTTTGTTGTTTCTAAATATGTTTTTTTTTTCCATGTGCACCAGAAGTATCTCATTTTGTTTAGTGCTGACTATTGGCCAGTTTGATAGAGCACAGTCTCCGGTGGCCGTTACTGCTCTTTTATTTATTTCCTATTTTGGGCAAATGGAAAAACATTGCAAAATATGTAAATCGGTCATAGAAAAAAATATCGCTGATTTCATCAATCATGGTAAAAATAAATAAAATAATTTGTCGACCGGTCGCGAGAAAAAAACCAAAGTTTGTGGGAAATCGACAGCGGGAAAATATCACGAAATTGGTCAATCGATCACGGAAAAATATCATAAAATTTGCCAGTCCATCATGAGCAAATATGAAATTCCTCAGCCGGTCGCAGAGAAAAAATGTTAAAATTTTCAATCGGATGCAGAAAAACAATCGTTACTTTCATCAGTATGTTGCAAGAACAAACAGGGAAATTTGCCAATCGGTCACAGAATAAAATGGCTAAATTTGTCAATTGATCACGAGAAAAAAAATTATGAAATTCACCGATCGGTCTCTAGAAAAAATCATGAAATTAGTCAGTCGGTCGTGGGGAAAAATCGCAAAAATTTTTCGGTTAGATGCAGAAAAACAAACATCAATTTGTTGTAAGAAGAAACTGTGAAATATGTCAATTAATAATGGGAAATATCACAAAATTTGTCAGTCGGCCCTGAGACTTGATCGTAGTTTTACAAAGAAACATTTTCGGAAAATGATTTTTTGGAAACACAAGCCTCCCGTCCCCAATATTCTTTAGGGCACGAATCCTGCCATCCCATCTCAAAATTCAAGCCCTGTATTTGCCATTCAAGCCCTGTAATGCATATTAATAATGCTGTATAAAAAATGTAATTTAAACATCAAAATATTCTGTTTATTTGTACAATGAAATGCTGATAATTACTATTGGATTTGGATATGGGATTGACTATATTGATAATTTCCAATAATTAATTAATTTGCACAATGAAATACTGATAATTTGTATAACAAATTTTAACCAATTAATATACCTATAATTGTAGAGTATTTTCCACAAAGAAATACATACTTTCTTTTTATAATTTAAACATAAAATATCTACTAATATACCCATGATTAAAGAGTCATTTTCTCAAAACACAGGTTTAGTTGATGCCTTTTTTTCTGTTTTAATTATTTGATACTGTTTTGCTTTAAGTAAGTCACATTTAGTTTTATTTTAAGTTAAATTACCTTGATATTTAAAAGTAAAAAGAAAATTACTTTTAATTTTAAATATTTATAATGAAGTTACAAAAATAACTAATTTGATGTGCCAATCCCAAAGCTTTCTTTTATCTCATACATCTTAATGTTTCAAAAGGTAGCTCCAAATGTTAATACTTCAATATTATTAGTTCAATATTATACCAACTTTGACTTTCATCTAAAATTTCTGCTCCAATTAATTAACCAGAATCTCGATCATGATATTTATTAAAATCAATAACTTTTTCGTTATTCTGTTGTACATCAGCTGTTTGTGAAATAGCCAGCTTAGCAGGATACTAAGTTCCCATTGCTTCACGGGCCGCCAATATACAGTACCAAAAGCGAAAAATCGGGAAAATTTTACAAAAAAAAAGCTGTTACAGTGCCACGTTCTGGCGGAATATTTCCAGATGGAAGGAGAAACTGCTGGCCATAGCAAAAAATATACACAAAAAACTGGTTCAATTCTATGCTTAGCTTCATACACTTTTCGATGGTAAAATAATGAAAATAATACAAAAATCACTATTATAGCGCCCCCTTCCAGCAGAATTTTTTCAAATTGAAGGAGGACCCTGATGGCCATAGCCTAAAATATACCCCCAAAAATTGGTTCAATTCTAAGCATAACTTGATACACTTTTCGATGGTACAAGAATGAAAGTGGCACAAAAATCGCTATTACAGCAACCCTTATGGCAGAATATTTCCAAATTAAAGAAGAACCTGCTGGACATAGCCAAAAACATACACAAAAAATTTTGTTCAATTCTATGCATAACTTCATACACTTTTCGATGATGCAATAATGAAAATGGCACAAAAATCGCAATACAGCGCCCCCTCCCAGTGGAATGTTTTCATAAGGACAAGCTGGCTATAGCCAAAAACATTCACAAAAAATTTGGTTCAATTCTATGCATAACATCATACACTTTTTGATGGTACGATGGCGACACACGGACAGATAGACATTTTATATAACCTTGTTTTGGGATCTCGGACCCCTAAAACATCTAAATCTGTCGAAAACCGGGAATCGAAAAAATCTTAATTACAATACTTTCTTCTATTGAAGATAGAAGAAATTTAAAATAGGCCTGTTTAATTGTTAAACTTAAAAGAAAGAAAGAAAATTAATAAAGTCATACTTTAATAAACAACTTCAAGTCTTGTTTTACATTCTGAAAGTAAAGTTACAATTTTCTAAAAGATGTAAACGTAAATTCTTAAATTTATTATAAAGAGTTCAAATATCAATGTTAGGAAAGCTGGCAATTGTTTAAACTTTTGAGAATTACCTTTTACTCATGAATAGTGAACTTTCTTTCATATTTTGCATTATAAACAAAAGTTTTTCGGCATCGTTTGGGTCAATCGTTTGGGATTTCTCTTATCGTTAGATATTAGCTTTGCAGCGTTTTGCCGGATATCCGGCAGAGAAGTCGGATATCCGGTGATTGTGATTCGGATATCCGATGATATTTCGGATATTGAAAAATCAGCCGGATGTGCCGGATATCCGTTGCATCCCTAATACAAAACTAAAAACATTTTACTGCCATTTCATGATTTCAAAAACAATGTTTAATTATGAATGTTTCCAATTAAAATATAGACCATGGAACTCATTGGCAATATAGCAATCTGATTAAAACTTTCTTCTCTTACATTTTAAAATAGCATTATTAGTACTCATTTGCAAGTTTTTTGTGAAATAGTTCTTCAAATTTTGTGAGTGAAGTTCATTTGCATTTTCTATGACATTATTTTGCTAATTAAGTTTGAATGAAAAATGGGCAGTTTTTATAACTCTTTTACCCCACCTGACCCTATTAGTTAGATAAGATAAAATTCATTACTTTATAATTTCTTTTTCTAATGCAATGCTATAGCATTCTTTTAAAAATGCAAACATGTCATTCTGACAGGCTATCTTCTAGTTATAATGCTATAATAAATAAAATAACTTTTAAAATAAATAAATAAAATTATAAGCACTGGTAAAGCACTTATAGTTTGTGTCTATTATGAAGAGATTCTAATAACAGCTATAAGCCAAGACAAACTTTTCTGAGTATTAGGAATAACCAAATGGAAATGGGCTAGAAGATTTCTACATTGTGCATTATAGCTAAAAATCGATCTCTCGCAATAAAAAAAAAGTGATTAAGAAAACTTCTTGACAGTAAAATTGCTATAATTTGAGTATATAAAGAATTTACTATCAGTCAAAAATCTCTGCATGACTGAAATCAGTCCTGAGACTGGAGGTCCTGCACTCATGGATAACACATAGAACAGGAAGTTTTTTAATTACAAATTTTAAATTTTGTATAATGGGGAGGAACAACTGTGTGTGTGAAGAGGATGTAGGGAATTTTGATGAACATTTATTTTTACAGAAAAGTAACAAGGTAGATTATTCTTTTAGTTAAAGTTTTAAATATTTCAAATTTTGTGTGCTATTTTGTGTGGGAGAAAAAAAGAAAGACAAGAAACTCAATTTTTAAAGTCAAAATCTTCTGAAATGCAGAAGATTTTCACCCCTGTGTAGATAAATAATATATTTGGTATAAAAAAACCCCAAAAATGTTACATATTTTTTAATTCTTATAATTACAATACTTACTTCTTTTCACAAAATTAGCCAGAACTGATTCCCTACCACCTTTATCCAAACTAAAATGTCTCGTTCTTGGAATATCTTCTAATATTTTTTCAGCTGTTTCAAAACTCCCATTCATAGTTGATAGGATAACACCAAATGGACCTGTTTTAACCCAACCACTGCAGTATAAACCTATAATGATATTGAACTGTGCATAAATATGTTTATGTATGATAGGTAATAGATTTAACAGCCATGCATTCAATATGTATACATTAAGAAATCAGCAAACAACGTATAACAGAAAAAAAGTTTCAAATAAGAATAGGGAAACTTTATTGAAACACCATAATCTATACACTAATAAAGGGCAATTCCACAGAAAATTATCATTTTTTTTTGGGGGGGGGGGGAGAGAATAAAATTTATAATATGTTTAATTTAAGGGTATAGTTGGAAAACTTGATATTGTTATATTCTATAATAAAAATGCATTGTAAATTACTGTTTACAAACTAAGTTAAGCACCATTATTGTCTTTGTAAAGTCATAATGTTACATCAGTTAAACATGTAAATGCCATTTTTTTTCTTTTTTATTATTCAGAAATTAATTAAACAAGTTACTGTTATAATTTGGCATTACTTAATGTTGTTAAGAACATTAAATCACTTTTTTTAATGGGATAGTTTTGATAATTTTTACACTTCAATAAATGCAGAAAAAAATGTTTGTATATTTTATGTTACGTTAGTTACAGAGTTTTGAAACACAATTTTGGGGACTAAAAGAGAGATTAAAATAATATCTGCAGGTATTTGGGTATTAGGTCCTTAATAAGAAATATTTTAACTTGTAAAAATTTGTTCTAACTTTATTAGTAAATTTTCTACATAGTTTTGAAAACAAAATTCGATGATCAAATGTTGCGTCAGTTACGATGGAATTGCCCTAAAGGAAAGTTTCATTCTGTCTGTGTGTCTGTCAGTTGACGTTAGTTAGGGAAATCTACTGCACATAGAAATCTGAAAATTTGGTTGAGGATAGTCCAAGGCAGGTGAGGCTCACCTGAGGCTCACATTTTTAAGTTTTTTACAATTAGCTGAGAAATATTTAAAAACTCATTAAAAAAACTTTTTTTGCAAATCAGCAGAGATGTGCTCACACAAGCCCAGAACCTATTTTTCGCACAGAAAGTAAGGAAGAACTACATACCATTTAAAATACAGAAAAACAGACTATACATATTCTTAAAGTTTGGGATTTTATGTTTCAAACTCTGTAATCAGTTTTAAAAAAATATGGTTGCTAATCCTTTGAAAAAAAAAATTCAAAAAGAGTTGTTTTCAGAGTCGACTTTTTCTCCCTTTCTCCAACGCTTGCCCAGGGCTCAATTTTAGAGGTGCTGATTCACAAAAAATATGTATTTAAACGAAGCTAAGACCGTCATCTCTTCGATGGTGCAATTGTTTTTCAAAAAATATGAATTTTGATCCTTTCAAAAAATTTGTGACACAGGTCAATTTGCATCTCCCGGAGACTAACTTTTTTATATGCTAAAAGTAACTAAACGTCCATATTTCAACACAATCTTTTTAGACCATCTCGGAAGAACAAATTTACAGCACATACAGAAATTTTGAACCTTTCTGACAAGTAGAATAGTGTTGATTCTAAGTTAACTTGGTAAGGTGCGGGGCCCGGTGGTCCTTTTTAACGACTTTATAAACCCGATGGTCCTTTTTAACTACTTCATGCACCTGGCAGACATTTTTAAATATTCTTATGCGCACCCATTGGCCTTTGATGAACGTTATTAATGTAATGTCCTGGGTTAAAAAAAAAAAAAAAATAGCAGAGAGCAAGAAGTAGAAACGGTATGCTGTATTTATTAACCCTAGTAAATTGAATAGTTTAAATTGCGATTAAATAAAAAAGCCTATTAAAAATAGTTAGCTGAAAAACTAAACATATATGTAATGGAAAGAGATACAAACAAATTAAGAATACAAACACATTTATTTAAGAACTTAAAGTTTAATTTTATTTATGTTTGTTTCTTAAGTATGCTCATGATTTTACTTTTAGATAATTAACTAAAACAATATAATAAACTTATCTGACAGTACCTAAGAAAAGACATCATGACATAGGAACTACATTTCAAACTAAAAGATGTTTAAAAATTTAAATGCAATGCATTACAGCTGATTTCATTGAGCAACAAGTAATTCTAGAGTTCAAAGAAGATGTATGACTGTTAATATGATAACACAAGTTATCAAGGGTAAGCTAAATAAAAGCATGTTTCATCATAAGCTCGCTGCAAATTAACTAAACATCACTATATCACTTGAAATCTTCCAACACTTCATAAAAAAAGAATATAAAAGAAACGATTGAAGCTTTACTTTACATAGATAACTTTATCAAAAGGTTGTTTCACTTTGCTAACTTCAGGAAGTTGAATGTTCACTTACAGACTAAAACACCAATTCACGTAGAAAAACTAAGTCCACATCTCCCATGTTCTTCATCACAACTCCTTTATCTGTAAAGCTGGTTAGCACAGATTATGTTATAGAATGGAGAATGACCAAGTCCAGTAAAATTCAGCCAAATATAGTGAAGTAAATATTCTACTGCCACTTTTATCGAAAACAGCAAAAATTAAATTAAGAAGTAAATGACAAAATGACTAGAACTAAATCAAATAAAACTTTTAAGAACAGTAGAGCAATTTGTTTAAAGAACATTAGGCTGATTAAAAATATAAGAACGAACTCCGTGAGTTGACTATCCATGCCATATTTGTTGAGTCCAAACTAAAAAAAAATCCCTCCCGGCTCGGCCTACAGGCCCAGGCAGATTTCGAAGATAAGTACTAATTTCAACAACAAAAACTAAATCATGATTAGAGATAAACCCACTTTAACAATTTTATCTGGCCGCTTTTGACAAGTTTTTAATTTCATTTTTATACAAAAGGTGGCTTTATCAGAATTATATTAAGGTGGTATTCAAAAAAATACTTTTCCATGCTCAACAACTCGAAATTTTCTGTCATGTTTTCATATTTATTTTTAAAAGAAAAAATATTAAACTTGCTAATGTGATTTTTTAAGAGATTTATAAGCGACCTGTGTTTCTATTTTTCGTTCAATTAATTCAAACTTGATTAATAAATAATTATTTTCTCAGTAGGACCATATTTTTCATTTCCAACACAATCACTTCGGGAAATTCGGTTCAAAATGCCAACTTTGACATCATTTTTTGAAATATATTCTGCCTCTATCAAAAATCGACCATTACGGTACATTATAAAGTTTCTGAATAAGAAAACCTACCAATTGGATGCGTTTGAGAGCAAAAATGAATTTTAAAATGAGTCAGAAAATAAGCAGTTTGGATTTGAATACAACTGGAATACGATGATTTTTTTCTTCAAGCACTATGTATTTTTAATTTGTTTTTGCTGTAAGAATTGGTCCTATCAAAAGATTGTAAATATAAATGTTGTAGATAATATTAAGAAGATATATAATAAATTCATGTGGATTTTATATCTTGTGAATTGACGAAATTATGGATTTTTTTTCTTCTTTAACCCCCTTTTTGTTTTCATTTTTAATTTTTTTTTTTGCGGTACGAATTGGTCCTATCAAAAACTTTGCAATATAAAAGTTGTAGATAATATTAAGAACATTTATAATAAATTTAATTGGATTTGATATGTTGAGAATTGACGAAGTTATGGATTTTTTTCTCCCTAAAACCCTGTTTTTTGCAGCCCTTTTGTCCATTTTTAATTTTATCAAAAATCTGTGATACATAAATTTTTGGCCCTATTTTTAGAAGTAATAAAAACTTTAAACTGATTTTATATGTACAAAAATTAAGAAGTTATGGGGTTTTTTTTTTTTGGTTTTCACAAAACCCCTCCATATTTCCATCCCCTTGGTCCAAATTTGCGCATTAACGAACTTGACCAAGATTCTATGCCCCCAGTTTGAAAGAGATTTGTGCAGAATTATGGAAGTTATCGTGTCCATAAAAAAGTGCGATATATATATAGATAAAGTTTTTCACTGAGGGTGGTTTTGGGTTCTAGGGGTCATGATCGATGCAGATCTGCAAAAATTTTTCAGAAATTCCAACATAGGAGCGATCGCAGTAGTATTTCACAGGTAGTATTTCACACGAAATCTACCTAAAAACGAAGAGCAAGCCTGCATTTTCATAGTGAGAAAAAGATGTTAGTTGCTAGGCAGTTTGTGAAGTAAAAGGGAAAAAAATTAAAATGCTTTATATTTTTTGAACAATTTCACAAAATTCCATAAAAAATATACAGATAATTTCAAATTTCTGACATCTCTTTTGACTAAATTTCAAACAAATCGGAATAATTTGCATGACGCCCTATTGGGAAGTATTGCATCTATGATTAAACATTTAAAAAAAAATTATCCCAATTGCTTTTCAATGAAGGTTTAAATTTAAAAGTTGGCTGCATTGCTATAGGAAAGCATTATGAGATTAAAAAAAAAAAAAATTCTACATTTTTGAACAAATGAAGTGTTTTGTTTGTGGTAAAGATTTAAAAAAAAAAATCTTCATCTCATTTTCTAATGAAACATTTTAAAAGTATGTTAACATACTTAACTTTCGATAAACTAAAGCTTTTAAGTATGGTGACTTGGAATTTTGTGTTCAGCATTAGATTTGTACAAGTATTCTCCAGTAAACAAGTATTCTAGTAATTCCACATCATCGTATTAGAAAAATGATGTAAAACTTTCCAAATGACGTAGTTTTCTTCGATGAAATCGATACAAATGCACACTTTATAAATTGTTCTGCAGAAGGTTCAGCTACATTGGTAGCCCTCGATTTTCAATAATAAGACTATTTAAATTTAAATTTAATTTTAAAATACAAACTGTCCTTGTATTCAATAACATAGGTAAGCCTTAAAAATAATTACAATAAAAAATATTTCTGCCACAGGTTTGGCACTTGTCTCGACAAGGCAGACCAGGATATTATCATAGTACAAGATGAAGGCAACATTTTCCATTTTTTAGGTGCGTTCGTAATTATATAAATACGTAGCACCTATAGTCGTCGTTCAGTCTGTCCGTCCGTCTGTCCGCATGTAACAGAGCAAAAACTACCCAACCGAATGGTCTGAAATTTCAAATATATGATTGTTGCAAAATTTTGTCGAGCCATTTCAAATTTTATGAAAATCGGATGTATAGTTTAATTACAGGGACAGTCAAAAGTTTTTCTTTACATTACGGCCAATGGGAAAAATTATTGCAAGTGCATTTTAATGATATTACAGCCTTCCGAATGATCTGAAATTTTAAAGATATAACTGTTGTAAAATTTTGTCGAGCCCTTTCAAATTTTAGGAAAATCGGATGTATAGTTTAATTACAGGGACAGTCAAAAGTTTTTCCTTACATTACGGCCAATGGGAAAAATTATTGCAAGTGCATTTTAATGATATTAGAGCCTTCCGAATGATCTGAAATTTTAAAGATATAACTGTTGCAAAATTTTGTCGAGCCCTTTCAAATTTTAGGAAAATCGGATGTATAGTTTAATTACAGGGACAGTCAAAAGTTTTTCTTTACATTACGGCCAATGGGAAAAATTATTGCAAGTGCATTTTAATGATATGAGAGCCTTCCGAATGATATGAAATTTTAAAGATATAACTGTTGCAAAATTTTGTCGAGCCCTTTCAAATTTTAGAAAAATCGGATGTATAGTTTAATTACAGGGACAGTCAAAAGTTTTTCTTTACATTACGACCAATGGGAAAAATTATTGCAAGTGGATTTTAATGATATTAGAGCCTTCCGAATGATCTGAAATTTTAAAGATATAACTGTTGCAAAATTTTGTCGAGCCCTTTCAAATTTTAGGAAAATCGGATGTATAGTTTAATTACAGGGACAGTCAAAAGTTTTTCCTTACATTACGGCCAATGGGAAAAATTATTGCAAGTGCATTTTAATGATATTAGAGCCTTCCGAATGATCTGAAATTTTAAAGATATAACTGTTGCAAAATTTTGTCGAGCACTTTCAAATTTTAGGAAAATCGGATGTATAGTTTAATTACAGGGACAGTCAAAAGTTTTTCTTTACATTACAGCCAATGGGAAAAATTATTGCAAGTGCATTTTAATGATATGAGAGCCTTCCGAATGATCTGAAATTTTAAAGATATAACTGTTGCAAAATTTTGTCGAGCCCTTTCAAATTTTAGGAAAATCGGATGTATAGTTTAATTACAGGGACAGTCAAAAGTTTTTCCTTACATTACGGCCAATGGGAAAAATTATTGCAAGTGCATTTTAATGATATTAGAGCCTTCCGAATGATCTGAAATTTTAAAGATATAACTGTTGCAAAATTTTGTCGAGCCCTTTCAAATTTTAGGAAAATCGGATGTATAGTTTAATTACAGGGACAGTCAAATTTTTTCTTTACATTACGGCCAATGGGAAAAATTATTGCAAGTGCATTTTAATGTTATATGAGAGCCTTCCGAATGATCTGAAATTTTAAAGATATAGCTGTTGCAAAATTTTGTCGAGCCCTTTCAAATTTTAGAAAAATCGGATGTATAGTTTAATTACAGGGGCAGTCAAAAGTTTTTCTTTACATTACGGCCAATGGGAAAAATTATTGCAAGTGGATTTTAATGATATTAGAGCCTTCCGAATGATCTGAAATTTTAAAGATATAACTGTTGCAAAATTTTTTCGAGCCCTTTCAAATTTTAGGAAAATCGGATGCATAGTTTAATTACAGGGACAGTCAAAAGTTTTTCTTTACATTACGGCCAATGGGAAAAATTATTGCAAGTGCATTTTAATGATATTACAGCCTTCCGAATGGTCTGAAATTTTAAAGATATAATTGTTGCAAAATTTTGTTGAGCTATTTCAAATTTTAGGAAAATCGGATGTATAGTTTAATTACAGGGACAGTCAAAAGTGTTCCGGTACATTACGGGGAATGGAAAAAAAATATTGGAAGTGCATTTTAATGATGTATCAGACTATGCGCTTTATGAAGTGCAAAAAATTATACATTCAGTACAATATGGGGTGCAAAAAAAATTATAAAACTAGTTATAGTACGAACGCACCTCATTTGCCACGTTTGACGAGCAATTTCCAACTTGTTATTTTTCTTGTATACATTATTCAGAAATAGCCTCTAAAGATACACCAGAAGTGGTAATTTTTGGCTTAGGTACCACTTCACTTTTTGCATCCCCCCAATCATTAGACTCCCCTATTTCTACTTTTGCATAAAATATATATTTTGTTTTTTGTATTTGATAACATAAGGTTTATATACAATCACCTCCAGGCCTATAAATGCAACACCTAAAGCCAACATTTACTTCATTACCTTCTGGCTCATCAATCCGTCCTTCTTTGTTTGGGATAATGAATCTTCGATAATCGAATGGTAAGTCAGAATCTATAGATAGGCTTTTGTAACCAACACTCCTCAGAACCTACAATAAATAAATGTATGAAACAAATGTACAAAATCTATGAAATTAAAAGGCTAATAAAGAATACAACTATTTACCAGTCCACAATCTATTTCTTCTCTTTCACTAGTTGGGACTACTTGAGCTTCTAAATCAGAAATATCCTTAATAGAAAATAAGTATAAAAGTTAAATAGTTTAAAAAAAAAAAAAAAAAAAAAAAAAACTTTTATAAATATTCAATGTTTATCTTTAAAATCATGCTTAATTTCATGTTGTTCCAAAACATTTCTATTACTATATGTTAATTTGGTGTCTTAATTACGATTTTTAAATTTATTTCTCAGCATATAATAATTTAAGTAACATTAAACTGTTGATTGATAAAATTGTATGTTTTAAACAGTATATTACGCTACTTTTTATTTATATTTTATTTTCTATTTTTTAGTTTTAAAATATTTCAGTGTTGCAGTTTTACAGGCATACTTTAGCCAGTGTGGTTTGGCACATAATTTACTTAATTGTTGTATCTCATACCGGATGTCCCAAAAATGACTGATGGATTTGAAAATTGAATAATTTGAAAACGGTGACAGATATATAAAATATTTTTGCAGGAGTGTTATGTAAGATGTCAGGAGTTTTTATGCTGCAATTACCAGTTTTAGTTACAAATAGCAGCAATAGATGGTGCTGCAAGCAATAGGCTATAAATCCAGGCTCGATTTTTAGGCTTCTGTCTTCTCCCATTCAAAAAAAAAAAGATTAAAATGTTTAGAATGGATCCCAAAGTACCAAAAATTGGGTCTAGAATTAGCACCTATTTCTCGCAGTGCAATCTATTGTTTGAAATTTGAACTAAAATCAAGAATCACAGAAAGAAAACTCCTGACATCATACATAACCCTCCTGCAAGAATTTTTTAAATATCTGTCACCGTTTGCAAGTAACTGAATTTTAAAATCCATCAGTCATTTTTGGGACACTGGTATACAGCTGTAACCAGGGTTTTACAAATTTTAAAAATCTGGTAGCCAGCAAAAAATATTAATCACCCTGCTCTCTTGTTAATGATTTTCAAAAAGCAAAAAAGTTTTTCAAGATCCACCAATCTACGAGAAATTCAGAACAAATAAAAACGAAAAACAAAACTTATCCTTCTGAAGTGCAATGAATGATTTTTTATTTCCATTAACTGCAGACGATAATCTATAAACATGTAAATATAAAATATTCTTGAATAAATAATTTGGTTTTGTAATTAAAAATTCTCTCTCACACATCCCTCCCACCAAAATTCTCTGAAAAACTGGAAACTGAATCGTCTCATGAAAACCATTGGTAAACAACCCAGTACCAGACACAGGTGGCACTGATTTACTGAGAATTGTGCAATGCACGCAGGCACCACAATAAGGCACCGAGAAGAAATATTTAAAAATATATATATATTATTCTTTAATTTTATTAAAATTGATTATTTTTGAAATGTTAATAAAGTTTTATAGATTTAATTACTTATAATCACTTATATATTATTTTTTTAAATGAATGTGATAAATTAATCAGTTTTAATTCTAAAGATAAAATTCTGAGTAGAAACGTGCAAAAAAATTGAGCATTTTTAGTATTGGGTCCAATTTTAGATGCCACAGAGGCTGAATTGACACCACTTTCTTATTGTTTTATTGAAAACTCTCAATCCCATACACACACTTTAACCACGTGGCATGCTAGCTGGCAAGAGCAGAAAAGAAAAATGTTTTCTATGCATGCAACAGAAGATGCCTTTTAAACTTGATTCTTCAATTAAAAGTGTACCTAAGAATGAAAAATCACTGCTTGCCGTGCACAAGCCAATTGTGCTCATTTCTTAGATCAATTTTTGTATGGAAATAAAGAAATAAATGCAAGATAACTTGGTCGCCAGTTGAAACCTAGTGACTGCATTTGTCAACCCATGGTTCTAACCATAAAGAATACCTAGTGATTTATCACCTGTACCCAGCTAATGGAAAAATGCCTCAAAATTAATTTGTATTTAAGTTCTAAAAATATTAAAATGCTGTATTGTCATCAGAAACACACTGTCTACATATTTTTTATAATTCTAGCATATCAGGAAATGAATGCATCCATTATAAAATTCAAGCTTTACATACATAGACCAAGTTAAATAAAAAGAGAGTGAAAACATGGAATTATAAAACAAATTAAAAAAAATCTGAACAGAGTAGATGTAAAAAGCATGTTTCCAGAATACATCATGTTAAGCTGAAGCGATAGATCATTTTGATCCCTTGACATCTATGATGTATACACTGTTAACATCATTAAGTTATTGTAGATTACATACTACTATTTGCAATAATCAATTAATTAATTTATTTGTATCGTTTTGTTTTATTTTGCTTGATTATAAATAAATAGCAAAATGGAACATCATTTGATGAAGAATTAAGGAAATACAATTTATACTAAAATCTGCCATATACATATGTATATGAGAAAGACAGTCTGGCAGCCAAAGGCTTAGGGTTTTATTTAAGGGTCAATGTAGGAAATTATTATGAACATTTTAATGAATATTCTACTAAAAAAGAGCATTATTTCACACATAAAAAATAGATGTTTAATACAAAACAACTTAAATGCTAAGGAATTACATACTTAAGCATTACATTACATATTTAAGCATTAAATATGTAATGACAGAATAAAGTTATTTAAGACTTGATTTATCATGACATAAACATAATTTGACAAATTTTTATGACTTTTTTTTTTAACATCAAAAATTAAATTTTTGTGCTCAATCTTCTACAAATTTCAGTTTTACAACTTTTATTAGCAACATACAGGTTGTACATAAATGAATATCCCAACTTTACAGCACTTATGCACCATTTCACTTCCGACAGACATGGAGCATTAGATTCCCCTACTTCTACTCTCCATAAAATAAATGTTTTTTTGTTGTGCTTGTTAACATAGGTTTTTGTGCTGTCGGCTCTTGGACTAATAGGTTTTCTTTTAAACATGAAGTAATTATCATTGGAAGAAGTGTTATGCCTTTTTAAGATAAAAAGGATTTTTATGTTTGGCTGTTTTCTTGATTGTAATACAACATTTTTTCTTACCAGAAAGTCGCACATGTTATCAGTTAATTTTGATGTTTAAACAGAGACAGACTTATAGAGGGTGTTTATAAAATCTCCATACATTCTTGAGAAATAGGTTCTAAATCCAATTTCTTTACAGGTGATTTAATAGAATGCTTTCAACAGAAGAACGAATAGTTCTTGTTTGTACTCATTTGCTAGATTAATGTGTAAACAGGTGAAGAACACTCCCATTAAGTTCTCATTATCTACAACCACCAGCAAATTTTAACACATAGCTGCAAAGTCCTCAGCTTCAAGCTTATGTAAATTTGAATGTGGTAGGCATGTTTGTTTCCATGATATTGTAAAGTTTCCGAACAGCAAAATGTGGAGTAACTCTATGCACAACAACTGAGGTCTGTCTAAAAGATCTGTTTAAAGCTATCAGTTCACTTTAATTTGTTTAACAAGTTTTTAATTGCTCCTCTTGTAGGAGCTGATTTCTGAACTTATCGGTGAAGTCCATATGCACTTGTTCATACATTAATTCATCAAGACAAGCAGAAACAACGGCTATTCTTTCTTCTATTAAAAGCATTCTAACAGATCATCTACAAAGAAATTGGATTTAGAAGCTATTTCTCAAAAATGTATAGTGACTTTATAAACATCTTGTATTATGGTAGTAGTGCCAAGATTGTTTTAAATTTAAAGTTGAGCTTTGAAAAAACTATACTGCATTGTATTTTGTTTGCCACTATACCATATAGTTGAAGTTAAATTCTGTGCCTGTAACACATAAGATTTTGTGGTTTTAACTTCAGCAATGTTTGAATTATATATATATATTCTTTATCAGAACAACAACATAAAAAAATAATTTTTAGTAATGAAACAAGGAATAACTTCTTTAAAATGTCAGGCATTTTGTCAACATATTTATAAAAAAAAATAATTACATGTCTGATAAAGAAATATTTTATCATTGTTATATAAAGGAATGCTTTAGGACCAAGAAAAATCAATGTACAATTAATAAGAACTTATAAAAGCAAAACTTGCAGACTTTCCTGATTTATTTCCAATATTTTACAATTTCTCATGAATTTTCTTGGCCATATTTTGATTCCTAATGTTTACAGAACACTGAGCATCCTATAAATGCTCTATTTAAGAAAGCTGTTTTGTTTGAGTATGTACAAAAGGCTTTTGCTGTTAAAAATGATGTGCTAAGAACGAATTCTAACATCCATAATGGCTGTGTAGACGTTAATAAAATGTAGTCAAATGATTTTGATGGCATATAAAGCACAAGCAGACAAGCATCACTTGAATTTCAATATTACGATAAGAATTTGGGAACTTCCCTCATAGCATGCATGGTCACAGTGACGTCACTGTAAGTCACTGTGGTCACGTCACAACTGTGACCAAAATGCCACCACTTAGCGACGTCACATTGTGACTGATATGTGAACTCCTTAGAAAACTTTTAAAAATTAAAAAATTCTTCAAAACATGTTATTTACCGTAAAAAAATATTTTTCTGGCAATTTAAAAAAATTGTGACGTCACTGTTATGACACTACATGTAACGTACGTCTCATTATGTCACAAAAAACCCTACCATATTGTAAACTCACAGTGTGACAAAACATATGTTAAGATTAAAACTTCCCACTTCAAACAATAAAAATAATTCAGTGTTTGTTCCCGGCTAATATTCCGCAACAAAATTAAAAACTTCATCAAAAAATGTACATAAATAAAACACAAATATAATAGACATGTAATCGAACTACTCGCTTAGACTATTAAAACTATTTGAATTAAAAAAAACTGTTGTAAATAGTAAAATATTTGGCGATTTTTTCGACTATTAGCTCTTGGAATGTTGCTAATATGAAAGTATCGCTATTGAATTTTAAAACTTTATTTGAATACATAATTGATATTTTTCTTATAGAAATGTTTTTTTGGGGTTATTAGTGGTCAATATAGAAAAATGTATTAACTGTAGAGATTTCAATAATAAGAAAATATTTTTATCCTGTATTCTATAATCCGGGAAATTGGTTTGTTATCTATAAATTATTCTTATCAGCGGAAATGGCAGAAATTAATATACAGGTGGAGAAAGCAAAGATTTGTTTGTGTGTGGGCATGGGAAGGGACGGAGTTTTGCAATAAAGCAATGCTTTATTATATAAATAAAAACACTTGCATATTTTCAGTAATAAATTTTTCTGCTAGTGTTTAGTTATTTTTAGTGGTAATTCTTAAAAAATAAATTTGGCTACTTGTGTCACACTTTTTAAATAAATTTAACTTTTTCCGAATATAAAATAAAATATACAAAATATATGCAAAACACGTGGCGTAATTAATTATTCATATTTATTTATATTTTTTTCGTTTCTGGAAATTTATTTTGAAAAATACTGTTATCTTACAAGATGTTTTATTCTACAGGAAATTAAAATAGAAAAAAAATGGCAATTGCCTGATCCCCGCCCCCCACTCCCCCACTAAAAACATTATTTCTCCAGTTATTTTATTTCTTTTTTATGTTGCATTTACTACCTATAATATAAACTTTAATTTTCTATTTTCAAAAGACCTTGCACTATTGCATATTAAAATGAATTTTAAATACTCTAAAAATTTAAACATTCTTTAATTTGTTACACTCCCAATATTAGTTTAATTATTGTCATATTCGACAGTAGCTTTACAAAACTTAAAACTTGAACTATTTTGAAACACATAAAAAAAAAGTTAAATGCATCAAAAAATTCTAGAAAGGAGAAATTTTAATTGGAAGTATGCTTTATGTCATATAAATGTATAAGAACGGAAAAGCCATCTGTTCTTGCCTTGATTTAAAAAAAAAAAAAAAAAAAAAAAAAAAAAAAAAAAAAAAAAGAGCGCTAAAAACCGCAGACCAGACGATAAAAACTAGTGAAAACAACATATTGCTTTTAATCTTTGGAACAGGCGGAAGCAGTTATTTGCTGGACAGTAGGTAGCGTTATGAACATGCAGTCTGTCAGATATAAACATTTAACCTAAAAAATTCATAGGAATAATCATTCCAAGATAATACTTTAGACAAAAATATCCGTCCGAGATATTTACACTAGCTTTGGTGTGGTTTAAACGATTCCCATCACTGCTATTGTATTTATTAAGGACATATTTTCTACTTCAAAAATTTGTTCTGCCTAAAACATGGATTACATCGGAATAAAGAACGACGTTAAGGAAAAAAAAGGTATGAAGAAATATTTTATTCCAGAGTTTGGTTTTCTTTAAATTATAATGATTTTAGTATTTCCTTATAAACATTTCATTAACCTAATAAAGTTTAGTAGATTTATTATTTAATTTATTGAAATAAATAACTGTATATCAACAATTTTAATCAGTTCAGCAGATTAAAATCATTTATATAAATTTATTTTAATCAGATTTGTTTTCTTTTAAAATATTATAGTTTAAAATCACATATTTTCTCAAACTTTAAAATAACGTATAAAAGTATTATAAACAAAGTTTAACATAATTAGCAAATGTTTAAATGTATTTAATGTACTAAATAAAAAGGCCTTTTTATAGAATAAAATTTTTTGATGGTCTGAAACAATTTGCGTTGCACATTTTTATTTAAAAATTAATATCTGTTCAGAAGAAAAGAAGATAATTTATTCTATTTAGAAGAAATAAGAATTTTTTTACATAATGGAGAAGTACTATTTAAAGGATATCATGCATATGTAGTATTAAGCGGGAAAAATCAGTGTCAATGAGTATTATTCGATGTGAGAAAAGTTATAAAAATTTATAAAGAGATATCCTTAGTTGGTAAGAACTTTTCAGTTAAACATTATGAACGAAAAGTTTTCAACGTAAACCGGTGTCTCAATTTGTTGACAAATATAGAAATTATGCAACCCAGTGAGAATTTAAATATGGTTTTATTGAAATATTTTAATTATTAAAAACATATCCATGTACTTGAATGAAGGAAGCTAAAATGTAAAATATATTTCATTATTTTTTTTTCTGGATACTTTTAATATTTTACTTCTTGAATGATTTTATACACATAAACTTCAAAATAGCTATACTATACACTTTATTAGAAAACAGACTGATTAACCCATATTGAAGCACACCGATTAAATATTTTTTAAAAATTTTAAAACTTCAATTACATCATTAATATTGTGTAATTAAGTAGATACTAGCAAAATTTTGAAAAAAAAGTTTTTAATTTTTTAAGTAACTAGTTGTCCTATAAACAGGACATATTAGTAGGACACATAGTAAGGACATATAAAATGCATACATAAACTAATTTTATGGGCAAATATTTTATTTTACTTTAAAAAACTGTTTCTCTTGTACAAAAATACTCTATGATTTCTCCAATAAAAATATAATAATAACGGTAAAATTCTAGATTATAAGATCACAATTCTTAAAGAATTTTTTAAATAGATTTTTTTTCAATTAAATTTTAATTGGTTAATTGTTTTATTTTGTTTTGTTTTGTTTATATGTTATACTTTTATGTATTTTAAAGACGTCATAACAAAATGCATCCAAAAAATCCTTACCAATTTTATTTTAAAAAATGTTTTATTAGCTGTTCTATTTATAGGACAGCGGTACAATGTGGGTTAAAAGGGGCTTGTTATTTATAATTATCTAATCCTGTAAATAAAATAATAATAGTAATAATGAACCAATGTGTGTTTTTATTTTATGCTTATGGTTTGAATTTTTATACTTTATTCACATAAAAATAGCTAACTATTTTATATTATTTTCATTATTTTTTGTTTTACTGTGTCATGTAAAAGTTAAAAGTAAATATGGTTACCTGCATTTGTAACAGATTGTATATATAAAATTTTCACCACCCGTTATTCTAAAACCTTTATAGTAAATTAAAAACTTCATAAAAAATTGTACATAAATAAAACAAATTTAATAAACATGTAATCGAACAGCTCGCTTAAACTACTAAAACTATTAGAATTTATATATATAAAAAAAAAAACTGCTGTAGGTAGCAAAATCTTTGGCGATTTCTTCGACTATAAACTCTTGGAATGTTGCTAATATGAAAGTATCGCTATTGAATTTCAAAACTTTATTTGAATAAATAATTGATATTTTTCATATAAAAATGCTTTTTGGTGTTTTTAGTCAAATGTATTAAAAAGAGGTGCTAGTTCAGTAAAAACAGAGCATGATGACAGAGCTTCAAGAGTAAATGTAATATTAGTAATGTGTTTAGTAATGCTATAAGAAAAAAGTATATAATTTGTTAATATGATAAATAAAGTGACATTAATTTTTAAGGATTTTATGAATTACAAATTCAAAAATACAATTAAATAACGACATGATTTAACAATATCTTGTATTTTCTAAAGAAATAAAGTTCTAATTTTTGCAAGGTCTTGGGCACACTGATTTAGAAATACTGTGGTATGGGGAAGTTTTTTAAAAGAAATCTCCGATTGCAACTAAAGGAGAATTTTATTTTAAAAAAAAAGGATGTATTTCGCCCATTTTAAAAAGAGCAGGGTGCTGCAACTTTAAAAAATGGCCTAGATGGAACAGTAAGTAATTTCAGAATTAATAAAAACAGCAAATAAATATAATTTAGTTAGTGGCACAAATAACAAAACAAGCAAATATGGTTTGCAGCTCATCTTGCATTTGTACAAAAGAATATTACTATTAATCTCCCACGCTTTGGACAGAAGTGAAGATGACATTTTATGGAATCACGGAGATTCTTCATACACCGATTCATATTACAATAGTGGTACTAATACCTTCAGTGAAAGTGATTTATTATGAGAATTTTTTGTCAAAATTTTAACAAAGATTATTTGTAAATTTTACGTCTATAAAAATATTACCATAAAAAGAAAAATGGTATTTAATAAACAGCACATAGATTGGAAACATTTGATAAGTTACTAATTTTATTATAATGTGTTTTTTTTTAATACCAGTAATGTTTTAGCATTAGAGTGTACAATATTGTGTAGTAGATTTCCCCGCATAATAGTCGCACTTAGACTGTCACAATTAAAAATTGGCAAAAAAAGTGTGACGCGAGTAAATACTGTAGTTATTGAGCAGATATCATTCTTTACTTTTTCTTTAGCTCCAATTTGCTGTAAATTTATTATTGCAAAAGCAGAATGAGAAAATATTATCTAATTATCCTTTTACTCTCAAAAGTTTTTTATACTTGCTATGATGTTTATAGAAAAGAAAGAATAGATTGGTTAAACGTGAATTTCGTAAAAGGATCGTGAAAAAATGTAAATTTCGTCAAAATATCATGGAAAAAAGCTAATTTCATCTAAGAATAGCAAATTTTGTCAAAATTTTGTAGAAAAAACGCGAATTTCGTCAATGGGCCGCATAAAAGGCGAAATTTTAAAAATAAATCGCGCAAATAAGGCGAATTTTGTCAAACGATCGCGAAAAAAATTTTAAATTTCTTCAAAAGGTAGTTGAAAAAAACATGAATTTAATCTAAGAATCCCAATTTCGTCAAGAGATTGAAAAAAAACGTGAATTTCGTCAAAGGATCGCGAAAAAATGCAAATTTCGTCAAAAGGTTGTGGAAAAAAGCGAATTTCACCTAAGAATAGCAAATTTTCTCAAACGATTGTAGAAAAAACGCGAATTTAATCAATGGACCGCATAAAAGGCGAAATTTTGTAAATAAATCGTGCAAAAAGGCGAATTTTGTCTAACGATCGCGAAAAAAATCTAAATTTCTTCAAATGGTCGTGGACAAAAACGTGAATTTCATCTAAGAATCACAATTTCGTCAAGAGATTGAAGAAAAACGTAAAGTTCGTCAAAGCATAGTGAAAAAAGCGAATTTTGTCAAAGCATAGCGAAAAAAAGCGAATTTCGTCAAATGATAGTGAAAAAACATGAAATTTTGTCAATAAATCGTACAAATCAGGTGAATTTCACCGAAAGATTTCGAAAAAAACGTAAATTTCGACAAAGTATCATGAAAAAAACATTCTGAAAATTTTCTGTGAACTTCAGAATTTTCTTTTACTCATAATCACTCCTGCCTCCATTGTCATGGTTCATTGATTGAACTCGAATAGCGATTTCATTTTTCAATAAATGTATTGCATCTTAACGCTGTCACAACATTGTCATTGTAGTCACATATTCGTCACAAAAATAATGACAAAATCGTCACAAATTACACAATTTTCACAAAATTGCCAAAATGTGACTTCACAACATTGTCACTGTCGTCACAGAATCATCACAGTGTTAATGACAATTTCGTCACAAATGACACATATTTCACAAATTGGTCACAATGTGACGTCACAAATGAGCTCTAAAACGGCCATAACGACCTCACATTCTAGTCACTGTGACTTCACATCGACGGTCACAAAGTCACAGTGTGACTTCACAACGACGTCGCCGTAACGTCACCATGCCTTACGGGTTAATTGTACTACAGAGGAATGACAACTGAGTAAAAATGACGTCATTTTAACACAATCATAAGTAAAAAATTTCAACCTATCGAATAAAAATGCACATTTTCTACTTTTCAAATATTTAGACTCTGTTATTTATAAAAAACATTTTATTAAAATGTGGAGATTTAATTAACAAAAATTCTGAAAATTAATTTATTTTGTTGGTATGAATGAACATGCTAACTCTTTTGATTATGATGCCATTTTCACCAGTAGGAGCATTCTGTGATTAGATGATGCCTTACCTTCTCATGCAAAGAATGGGTACAATGCTAAAATTAAGATAATGAATGAAATTATGTACCTTAACTTTATTAACTTGAAGAAGCATTTTTTTCGGTTTTTCTTCCTCACATATAATTTTCTTAGGGCTCCTAAAGAATTTGACTTCAAAAATCTTATCATTCTTTTTATTTTCAGCATCTACTGCAGTATTATACATTAATTCCACAAGCCGTTTCTTACTCCTAGGAAGATCTGTAAAACAATAAAATAAATATTAAAAATATTTCAAAGGTACTATAAATAAGTACTAAAATACTCAATAGTTTCTATTTACAAACTCACAATGTGTGAAAAAAATAACTTTACTTCTGAGTAAAACAGGTGGGGAAAAAAAGGCATACATTAAGAGTATTATGGATTCCAAACATATTAATGAAGGTGTTACAACCTTTTTTTTTATATATATCTTAAAACCTCTTGATGTTACATCATACTTAATGAAACAATCCAAGTACAGTTTTGTATGTGTATAGTTCAACCTTTTTAGCATGACTTTTCAAAATTTCAAAACTAAATTTTGGTATAAAGGTGGGAATTTTTCTACTAAATATATTTTACAGCAGAAAGCTACAGTACAAAAAAGAGATTTTGTATTATTATTTAAATGTATTTATTTATTCAAATGACTTTTAAAATGAATCTTTACTTCAAGATCAACTGAATCTCTTTTTTGTAATTGAAAATTATGTGTCTGTAACTAACTATATAATTTGCAATTAAGTAATGGTAACAGTGGATACTCGATATGACATTTTCAAGCTGATCCTTGTAATTTCATCTAAATAATGCCAGAAAGCTCACATTTAATTAAAAATAAAATATGAAGAAAAAATACTTGGTATAAGTTCTGGAATGCCTTCAAAATCACTAGGAGACATAACAGTTGAACAGTCTCTCAATTTCAACATTTCTCTAAATTCTTTGATTGTAAAAGCAACTTGTATAGGTCCTCTCCTACCAATAACAATTACTTTCTTGATTTTGCTCTTTAATAAGCCATCCATAGCATGCTGAGCAATGTCTGTGTCCTAAAAAGAAAAAGTTAAACTTATAGGGCCAGTCAGGATAATTTGGGTATAAATATCTAAATGATTATCTCTATGGTTATCTAAAAACTTTTCACAGGGAAACATGGTATAAATATGGTACAAATTAAGTAATTATTGTAAAAATATATCAAAGCAAAGTTTTAAAAAAATCATTTACTCTCTCATTAATATCCCAATTTCTTTATCAGTATTCTGATTTTTATTTCTAATTTTATTGTTACTTCTTTGGTACTAATTTTTTTTTTTTTTTTTTTTTTTTTTTTTAAACTTCTTCAAGCATTTTTTCCTCCCATGAATTTCTGTGGAATTTCAAAATTCTTCACATCTTCCACAAATGACTTGATTTTGTCATAGATCTAAATTAAGGACTGTTTCTTAAAAATCAGCACAAATTTTGGTGTTCTGAAAAATAGATATGTGTTTTCCGAGAACACAGTCAAAAGAGGAGTGTCTCCGTACTTGTGTGTACAAGCTTTACGAAGGCAATATTCATCATGGGAGCAAGTTACATTTGACAAAAAACAATGGAGTATTAATCCATTCCTTGGCTGCCAAATTCAGTTTTTCACCCAGCCACCTACATAAGGCACTCATCAAGAAGCTTAACATCGAATATCGCAAGAAAAGGGTCATACCAAAATGAACAGAAAAGCAAATGGTTGCCGTGAAAACAAACTGTGGTCACTTGCTCAAAAAATTCTCTGATCAAGGATTCATCTTTCATATTTTACACTCTCTCACTCCACTTTTAACGATAATGGTAGCTACTACATATAGGATGTCTCCATGACACAAGCTATCATCAAATTCAGCTCTAAAGACAAAAAATTCATTTGGATTGCAATGAGTCTGAAAGGCTTGAGTCGCCTGTTCATCTGAAAGTCTGGGTTCGCCGTCAGGCACAACAACAATTGAATAAGCGCATTCGCCGTCATTTCATCTCTTACATTGGTAGGAATTACAATGGCGGTGATTATGTCTTCTGGCATAATGACCAGCAGTTATTATTTCAAAATCGTTCTCAACCACTTTTGCCAGCAAAACATTACTTTCATAAAGAAGTACGACAACCTGGTTAACATTCCCAAAATTCAACCAATTGAGAGGTTCTGGACATATCTTAAGTCCAAAGTGTAAAGCAAAGTGTAGTGCTAAAGACTGAAAAGCAGATAACATCCAGGAATTGATCAATTGAATTAAGTACTGTCTCAAAATAATGGATCTCAATTTTGTACAACATCCAGCAAAGTATCACCAAAAGTAAAATCGATAATATCTGATGAAACAGTTTAATTGAAACCCGATAACAGTTTTAGAGAGTAATATGGTTATTAAAGTTATCTTACAGTGCCCATTTATGCTCTTTGTCTCGTTTTTTCATAGCTTTCCAGAAAAGAAAAATTTGTATGGATTTCTAGGATCTTCCAGTCGTTTTGAGGAGGAAGAGGATAGGTGCATTTTAGTCTACTGGGTGACCTTATAAATTCAACATTAGAATCAACAACAAGCTATATTCAAGATGGAAAGTCATTTTGCATGGATTGGTAACTTTCCAACTGTGTTAAAACACCGAGAATTAAGAGCCACTGGAAAAGATCAAAAACATTTCTGGATCAATTATATTTTCGTATGATTTTGCAATTTTTTTTCTCCAGATTGCCATTTTTGGTAAATAATGGAAATCAAAAACTTTTTTCTCATGATTAACCAGAAAATTCCCTGACATTTCCATGTTTTCCAGGTCAGTGACCACCCTGGGATAACTAGCACAGATTGAATATATTTCTACACCATTTCCTCTATCAATATTGATCCTCTTTGGATTAAGACAGGTAATATTATAAAAACTGAAATTTAAGGCAATCTTTAGCATAATCCATTAATTATTCAGTTAGAGATAAATTTTAAACTTTCATGATGCTGCATATCTCAGCTACATGATCATAATAGCAGTGTGTTGTCAAGGATATACAAGGTTCATATGAACATTTATATATTTTTTTATTCTAATTCTTTAGATTATGAAATTTCCATTTTTGGTGTAGATTGGAGTAGAATTTTAAAAAATTGCCATTTTTGTAGCAGAAAATCTAAATTAGAGCAGTTTGGAACAGATTTTCCATCCCTGTAAATACTATTCGTTAAATCAAAATCAGCCAAATTTAGAATAGCACACCCACTAAAAATATATACAAGAATGAGATTCGAAGGTACCTCCTCTCCAAAATAGTAGTAAGTGATGTCACAAGGCTTTTGAAATCATAGGTCTCGGCCACACACTTCCAAAAGCCTGTTTTAATACAAAAATACAGACTTTTTTTTTTTAGAAAGGACAAATCCAATGTATTTAATATATTGAATTTATTACACTCTTTTGAGATTTCTTAAAGGAAAAATTATGTATCCTGGAGGACATAACGTTTGTATATCCCTCCTCCAAATTTTTTGCTTAAATGATGTGCTACAGTGCATCCCTGGACATTAAAAAACTTATATTTGCTTATGCAGTAAAACTCCAGTTATCCAGATAACTGTCGTCTCTATCAATATTGATTCCCAGTTATGTTGGATCACAAGATAGTATGTAGTAAGATATTTTATATGTAACTTTAGGGTAAATGAAAGAAAATATATTTTTTGAAATTGAGATTAATACTTTTAATAAAAAACTACTTAGATAACATAAAGCTATGTAGCAAACATTAATAAATGTATAAAATTTGGATTTATTTTCCAACAATATACTATTCTGGAGGTAAAAATTACTTTATATAGTTATGATTTGCTACTGATTGAGTTATATTTATGATATCATATGTATCATTTACATGATGCTTCTTTATTATAGCCTGCCATTTAATAGAATAAATGCACTTTCTCAAACCAAAATACAAAAACTTTTTAGAAAATATATGCTGAAAAAAAAAAAAAAATCTTGGAACTGTTACAAATCCATGGAATTTTGAGAAAATTCTGAACTATAAATACTCTTTCATAATCATTTCTATTGGGATATTATATTCAAAAGTAAAAGTAAGTAAAGAATAATATTCCATTTTAATATTAAAATTAAAAAAGAAAATTAATTCTTCAATGTAATGCTGTGCTTCACTATCTCTAATATTTAAGAATTTCAAGTTGAGACTGAATTGGTTTAAAGAAGGATTTAAATCAGACAAAACCAACAAAATTAAAATACATTAAATTGATCATTACACAAACAAGCAAAATTCTTATCAGTTACAAAGTTTAATTAATTTAATATTTAATCAGACAAAAACATCAATGAGACTTGCAAAAAAAAAAAAAAAAAAAAAAAAAAAAAAAAAATTAAATAAATAAAATAATAATAATAATTACTTTTAATTCATCTGGATTTTTGAGTAGAATTCTTGCAACATCCAAAGCAACATTTCCATGTCCAATAACAGTAGCTACTTCAGTGTTCAAATCAAACTGGTTTTCTACATGGTTTGGATGACCATTATACCAACTAACAAATTTCCTTGCTGAGAAAATATTCGGACAGTTCTTTATAAAAAGAAAAACAAATGAATTATTTCACAATTTCTAAAAAATTAACATTTGTCAAATAAAGAGATTAGAATATCCTTTACTCAAATAATTTCTTGATAAATTCAAAAAATAATAATAAGATTGCATTAACTCTGAAAATATGGCTGCTTTTAAAACAGTGGTATACACTAAATTTTCTGTTAGAGCCAAAATTTGGTTCAGAAATGAGCTTCAGGTAAATATTAGTTTTAACCAATGTTAATTATTTAATATCTGCATTGTGGATAAGGTCTGATAGCTAATAAGGGAGATTCCTGAAGATGAGATGAAACTTTATAGACCAAACTTGCAATACTTTGCTGCAGTATTGGGATTGTTAATTGGAAAAAATATATAGGGAGAAATCTTTCATTTTTAATGTATCAGATTTTGAAAGCAATAGTGAGATAGTCAAAAAATACGTACCTGCATTAAAAAAAAAAAAAAAAAAAAAAAAAAAAAAAAAAATTATTTATGTACCCAACTTGTGGGGCTTCATAATGTGTACCACTGTTTGAAACGATCCGTCAAAACAGTTTTTTTCAATCTTAAAACAAGATCCTTTACAATTTTTTTTTTAACTTGGGGGCTCTGCTCCCTACGATCTACGCTTGCCAACCCCCTGTTCAGACACTGCAGACTCTAAAAGCATGCTAATTTGACTGGCTTTAAACAGATTTTGGAAGATTGAATTATAATTTAAAAAACAGTGACGATCTCCCTATAAACAGGTTTCTATTCATTTTTCTTTGATTGGGGGAATTTTAAGGGCAAATCAGCTGCTATTAAAAGATACAATGGCTGTTTCCGTCTTTGATTAAATAAAATCAGTTAAACATTTCAAAATAAGCTAATATAAAATGAATTAAGTAAACAGAGCCTTTGTCTCCTGGTATTTTTTAACAAAGCGAAAAGAAAGTTTTTTTTAGATAAGACATTTTAAATGTATCGTTTTTAATCTGACGTAATTTTCACCAAACTTTTTTTTCTCTTTTTAATATTCACGTGAAAATACTTTTGTTAGAAATGAAATATTATTTGCGGTGTCCTAACAAAAATAGTCAAAAAGATCATCTCAAAATATCAAATAAATGTATCGTGCAATTTTTAAATTTAAACTGTTTTGCAATATTATTTTTTGTTCATTTTACGTAATAAGTGTAATGTGACGTATGTGATGTATGATATAATTTATCCTATTTAAGACTTCTAACGCATGTTAATGAATTTATTATTTTACAATATTCTTTCTCTTTAAAAATTCACGTGTAAATAAAGTTTTTATGACGTAATTTTCAATGAGTCCCTGCTTTTTATATTTTCTGTTTATAATAGTCACGTGTAAATAAATTTTTAATTTGAAGCAAACATTATTGTTTGTGCCTTTTTATACAGTTGGTAACAGTTTAAATTAATACCATTTTCTAAAATGTGTAAAAAATATCTCTCGAAATGCTGAAAATTTGAATTTAAAATAGAAATAAAACCTCAAAAAATGAGTCAAATTAAAGAAATAAATGCAGTCTGCACACCAGGAAATTTTAATGCATAATATGATCTAAAAATGATTAGATTCCCATGTATAGTTTACAAGATTTACTATAAAACTTTTTTAATGGAACGATTTTGTCCAACTTTAGCATTAAATATCTCTTAAAATAATTTTTCGATTGAAAACTGTCTGTATCAGCGTGTTTATCAAACATTTCTTTATAATACAGTACAGGACCTATTATCCGGAATCCTCGGGACCGAAGGCTTTCCGAATTTTGGAATTTTCCGGATTTCGGGTCTCCCCGAATTCCATCAAAATAATCGCGGGAAAAACGCAAATTTCATCAAAGAATCGCGAAAACACACAAATTTCTTCAAAGCACCACAAAAAAAACCACAAATTGCGTCAAAATATAGCGAAAAAAAACAAATTTCTTCAAAGGATCGAAAAAGCCTCCTGCAATTTCGTCGAAAGATCGCGAAAAAATCCGCAAATTTCGTCCAAAAATAGCGAAAAAAAAGAGAGCAAATTTTGTCAAAAGATCGCGAAAAAACCGCAAATTTCGTCAAAAGATCGCAAAAAAACGAAAATTCGTCAAAGGATTGCGAAAAACACGCAAATTTCGTTAAAGGATTGCGAAAGAAAAACGCAAATTTCGTCAAAATCTCGCGGGAGAAAAACGCAAATTTCGCCAAAAGATAGCAAAAAAAAAAAAAAAAAATTCTTCAAAGGATTGCAAAACACTCTCTTAATTTCGTCAAAAGATCGCATAGAAACGCGAATTTCGTTAAAGGATCGAAAAAACGCATAATAGTGCCGAGAGGCCCCCCTCCCTCTTCTGCAAACTTTCAAAAAATTTGCCGTGAATTTCAGATTTTTTTTTTTACTCAGAATCACCCCTGATTCAAGTAATATAATTATGTAGTCATAATATTTTATCGAAGTGAGAGGGAGGGTATGAAATAGCTTTTTTTTTTTTAAACGAATCGTAATATAAATTAATTTAAAACTAAAATCTGAAAAATGATTTTTTTCTAATTTTTTTTTTTTTTTTTGGGGGGGGGAGGGGGCACTGTGTTCCCTCATCACTGATGTAACATATTTTAGTGGTTACACATTGCAACACAATAGACCAAAAAGAAAATTAGGAATCTGTAAAATTTTCGACAAATTTCAGAAATTGCAAAATTTTTGTAAAAATTTACAAATTTATAGAAAATTTTCATTTTTTTTTCTTCCGGATTTTGGGTCCTTCCGGATTTCGGAATTCCGGATAATGGGTCCTGTACTGTACCACCAATTTTCATATTTTTGTATGCAATATTTTTCTTAATATTAATGAAGAAAGACGTCTGGTCACAAAAAATTCAAAACCGGTGGTGGCGGCGGTGACAGCATTAGTTACTTTTTTTAAGAATAGAGAGATCTTAAAACAAGACCCTCAACAAATTTTTCATCTTAAAACAAAACCCTTCACAAAATTCTTTATCTTAAAAAAGGATGTTTCACAAAACTTTTTTATCTCCAAAATGAACTGTTCACTAATTTTATCTGTAAATTTATATTTCTAAATTTAAAGCATTTATATATATTTGCTTATTATAACAGGACATTGTTATACATACAAGCAGGAACATGAATGTAAATGCTAATTTCAAATTCACAAAATTATGAATAGATTTTTCAAAAGTATAATGAAGCATTCACAATTTCATAAAACAGTACACTGTGATAAAGGCCCTGAATTATTATGTGTTATACTCAAAGGTAAATATTATTAAGGTAGTTATTAATCGTTTTATTTTTTATGCTTCCGAGACAAGTTAGGGATACTATTCAGTGGTTTTTAATATATTAGAATTTTGTTGTTGTTGTAGCTATTACTATTTAATAAATGATATGCATGCTATTAAGTAAGCAAGAAATATAAATATATATGTACATATCTTTATTTTCTCTTATGTATATCCTTTATGCCTGTGTCTTTTAAAACAACTTGTTAAACAGTGTGTAACTCCATTTTTTTCTATATTTGAAAGCTTTTCAGAATACTACTAGCCTAAAAAACACCTAAGTAGTAGTCCTGACAAGCATTCAGCAGCTTGTGTCAAAATCATCCCTCATTCTCAATCATACTGTTGCTGATAATTGCATCATCTAATATTTCGTCTAGAGAATCGCGTCTAACGTCGCGAGCCGATTTTCATTCACAGCACTCGGGCCGGGCCTAACTTAATTTTTCTGTACAGAGCCGGGACTAATTTCATTCCTAGTCTTCACGGCCCAAAATTTTCAATTCTAGTTTTGACCCAGTCCGTATGAAAATCATTGTTTCAGTGTGGCCTGGTTCTTCAAAGGTCAGTAAAATTAGGCCTGGCCCAAAAATTTTTCCAAAAAATGCATGTATTTTTAAATTGCCATTATTCTATTCTACACTTAAACATTAAAATTCATTCTTTTTACAGAATAGCAGATTTTTATGCTTTTTAAAATATAGCTGAATTAAAATCTAGTAAAACATGTGAAAAAGAACCTGTCTATGACGGAACCCTGTTTTAATCTGAAAAACTTATTGATCCATGCAAAATTAGTATATTAATACGTAAGAAAAGAATATATAAAACGTTTATACTTGCTAAGAAGGGAACTTGTCTATAATGCATTTTTTTCCCTTTTCTATGCAATTCCGTCTTAGAAGACTTTACTGTATAGCATTTTTCAGATTTTTAACACTTCAATACATAGATTATGGATTAACAATATTAATGATACTGAAACATTTACATACAAGAAATAGAGATTCATTAAAAAAATAAATATCGCAGCCTGCAGCACTTCTACAAAAATGAAGATAATAAACATGAAAAAAAAAGTAAAAATAAATTTTTTTTGGTCAGGACTCCTTGCATGAGACAAATTTTTAACCAAATCGACATAAAAATCAATTTTTTGTAGAAATTCACTCGGCCGGGCCAAATTTTTTTTCTATAAGTCGGGCCGGGCCCAGGCCTGGAAATCTTGGCCCGTGCAGACCTCTAATTTCGTCTATGCAGATGACCCGCTAGAATCTGCTTTAAAAAAGGACTGGAATGAAACTTCTGGCAACTGTAGAATTCTACAGTGATGTTCATGTATACATTCTCATTTCTCATCACTGAAATCATGGGATGTATTGTCAAATTGTAATGGAATTCTTCTGGTATGTCCATTTTTTATAAAGCACGCATGCTGAAAGGCATCAGAAACTTTATCTCTATGCACTGATTAACAAATGCATTGCACCAAGAATATCAATCTCAAAAGGCTCTTCCCGTTCCAAACCAAGGATTACTCTTTGATAAAGCACACTTTTTGTATTTTTGCTTGAAACTACTGATTATTCCCTGGTTCTTGGCTGTAAAAATGAAGTTGCATTTGGAGAAAGATACTCCATATGGATTGCCTGAAGACCACAGGCTTCTATATGTGCAGTACAATTGTCCATAATTAGGAGAATTTAATGCTTATCTGTTAAAAAACAGCTACCTATATATCTCGACCATTTTTCGTAAGTATCAGTAGTCATCCAAATCTTGGTGGTAGCGTAGTAGGCAGTGGAAGGAAGCTTCTGAATATTTTTCAGAATTTTTGTAGCATTTTGGAAAACAACTGGGCTTCAGATACTTTCCAAGAATGAGCAGAAGCAATTTTTGTGACTAGTCATGTTGGCTGCAATGAAAACTATAAGTCGCAAGATTGTGTGCTCATGAAGACTTTTCCATCTATTAGCTGCGGTAGCAGTCTTACTGACTTATGTGAGTGAGAGATGCCAAGCTGAGCATCATCCTCGTGGCTTAAATGGCAGAGCACTGAAGCGCTATTCCAGGGGTCCGGGTCCGATTCCCGGCTTGGACATTTTTCACTCTGTTGGTTTACGCTTAGTTAGCATAGTGATAATTCACGTCTTTAATATTCAAAAACTATAAGTTAGCTTTTTTACCTCTAATACATTTATCTCTTTTGAAAACTAAGGTTTTGTCTGACTAATTCTTATAAAACAAATCTGTTTCACCCACATTAAAAGCAGTGGTGTAGTGATAAAAAAAGCAGAGGGCATACGCTCTAAGCAGAGGGTATATGCTCAAGGCAGAGGGTATACCCTACAGTGTATATACTACAGCTTTTTTGAGAAACAGAGGGTATACTGTGTTCCTTAAAAAAATCCAGAAGGTATACAGCATATATCACCGTATACCCTCCACTACATCCCTGATTAAAAGCACTGCCTGGGATATACTCGAAGAGCAACAATTTTAGGTTTTTTTTCTTTCCAATCATTTTCTGATGATATATCTGAGTCTTCAGTTTCACAACACAGTTTCTTGCAACTGAAACCATTCACAAATTAAAATTTCTTTAACTAACCATCTGGACCTTGAAAAGAATGGATGGATGAGAGTGCATCTTTGTTATTTATTTTTCGTAGCTATTATTGCATGCCCACAGACCCAAACTCTTTTCTTCTATTAGTATCAATAAACAATTTGTCTGTGTGTGTGTGATGGCTAGGAAAATCTACCGCATGTAGAGGACTGAAAATTTGGATGAAGATAGTCCAAGACAGGTCCAAATGTAGCCAAGGTCAGTTTTATCTTCTTTTGATAATTAGGCGGGTTTTTAATTAAACCCGTCTACATTCATTTTCTTTTAACATAACGCCTTTGGTTTTAAAAAATATTAATAGTTTTCAAAAGCGTTTGTTTTTGCAAATGCCATTTTTTTCCGATTGGTCATTGAAAATCAATATACAAACAAACAATACCAGATCTACGTTCATCTTCCTTTCGAATGCTGCAATCGGTTTTTAAAAAATATGAATATTAATCCTTTGAAAAAAGTGCCACATTTTCGCCTTATTTAAAAAAATGGGTGTCAAAATTAGTGGATTACCTTAAGTCATGATATCTAAATGAATGGAACGGGTAAAATTTTATGATAAAATATTTATTAACTTAAAATACAGTAAAGTTTGTCAAAACTGAACCTGTCTACAATAGAACCCTGCTTTAAATTGAAAAACTTGCATGGTCTTGTAATTTTACTGCTAAAACTGAAAACTGTTTAAAACAAATATTTTCTTTGTAGTACCGTGTGATTCCATATTAGCAGGTTTTACTATACTTTCCTTTTAATGTCACAAATAAAGAAATAAAACTAATAAAACTTACTTCTCCTGGTATTCCTAATTCATTATCTTTACTGGCACCAAAAGCCTATCAAAAAATAAAACGTAGTACATCTAATTTTTTGAAAAAATAAGTTATTGAAAATCATACAAATATTACATTATTATCTTTAATTTCTTAAAACAAAACAAAAAAGAAAGCTATTCGGAAATTCTAAACAGGTCACTTCAAAAATATATATGAGGGAGTATCAATAAGTTTTTGCCCTCACATAGAAATAATTGAATGAAATTTCTGAAATTGCTTTTTTGAAATTGAATTTTATGAGTCCTTTTCTATATAGTCAGTGTGCACAGTAACACATTTGTGCAACCAGTATTTCAGAGAGGGGGGATGATGTATTACAGGAGATGTGATAGTACACCAAAGGGGGGCATTTTTCTAACTTTTACCTACCCCCAAATGTAACATATAGTTGGAAAGACCTGTGACCACTTATTCATGCTATGAACCTCCAGAGCCCCTCCTCTCAAATTTGCCCTCTGGGGGAGGGCACTTTTCTAAATTTTGTGGACATCATTCATGCCCCTTAGGGGGCAAATTCGGGGGGAGGGGCTCGGAAGTATATAACATAAATAAGTGGTCACAGGCCTTTCCAATAATGTCACATGCGGGGGTTGGTAAAAGTTAGAAAAATACCCCCCTTTGGGTCTACTATTGCACCTCCTGGATCTGGAATACATCATCCCCCCTCTCTTTGAAATACCAGTTGCACAAATGTGTTACTGTGCACAGTGACTATATAGAAAAGGACTAATGGGCGATTCTCAAAAGGTGGGCACTGGACACACGTCATAACTTTAAGCCTTTCAAACATAACTTTAATTATCATTGACTTTATAATTTTTTTTTTTTACACTGAGTTTTTAATTCTATTCAGAGACAGAAAATGACATAATTTATTGTAAAAGCTTTGTATAAATATCTTAAAATTTTATTATTTTTTGCTAAAGAGGCCAATATCGGACATTCATAACGTTAGCTGCTGCAATGTACCACCAAGAAAAAGAATTTTAACTTTTTTCCAGGTGGTTCTAATGGTAAACAACGAATGCATAAAGGAAACTGATGATTTTTTGATAATTTTGTTAAGAGATGGCAGGCTGATTTATTGCTTTTTTGAAGAATTTTGAAAAAATAATAGGACTTTTCTATAAAGAATTTTTTTGTATTTTGTTATGTCCAAAAGTAACGTACGCGACAAAGCACTTGATTTTATTATTATTATTATTACTGGATAACAAAAAGTTAATTATACATATATATATGTATACACATACAATTATAGGACACATTTACTACATTCTTAGTCTTAAGAATTTTTTAAATACTAAGCGCAATGTCTAAAATCTGTAACGTACGTGCGAAAAAATGTCCAAAATTTGTAACATACACAACTGCTAATTAAATGCTTCAATCATTAATTTTCCAGAATAGTTGCTGTCTCTAAATGTTTGTATATAATTTTTTAGACATACTATTAAAAATATTAATATATTATATTTATAGACAAAATACTATACTATTAAAGAAAAATTGGCCTTAAATTTGAAAATTTGAAAAATTACATATTGTTAACGTTTAATGATCCTACCTTTTGAGAATCTCCCAAATATAATGTAGCAATCAGACTTGTATAAAACCAAAAACTTTCTGCGCACACAAATATTGGGGCAAAAACTTTCTGCAAATTAATTTAATGTTTAATAAAATAGCGTATTGTATTATTTTGACAGTATGAATTAAAAACAGTAGCTCTTAAATAATTACCATTTAAATTAAAAATTAATTAATATTAATTAAAGAATAGGCCTGGGCCTTAAATCGATTTAAGTCTTAAATTGATTTAAAGCTTACATCAGAAATCCGATTTAACCATTGGTCTTAAATCGATTTAAGCTAAAATCGGAAATCGCGATTTAGCCAGTGTCTTAAATCGTGATTTAGCCATTATCTTAAATCACGATTTAGCCATTGTCTTAAATCGCGATTTAGACATTGGCTTTAAATCGATTTAAAACAAAATACTGATTCAGAGCTATCATCGGAAAACCGATTTATCTACTTTGATGTATCTACCACTTACATCGCAAGCTGGTGTTAAATCGATTTAGGAGGATCCGATTTAAGCAAACATCGCAAGCCTCAATGTTTTCCAATTTAAGAAAAACAAGGCAAGCTGGTGTTAAATCGATTTAGCAGGATCCGATTTAAGAAAACATTGAACGTTATTCCCCTCCGATTTAAGAAAACGATGATTTAAGTAAAAATTGATATTTATTTTGTAAACAAGATGCAGAGTTTACGAGATTGGAATGTGTATTTTTCAGAAATTAGGAACTTATATGGTGGAAAGTTGAAAGGAAAAAGTAATGTTTAAATCTTAAAATCCAAATTCATCGAATTTCATTTTATATGCTAATGCAATCTTTTGATGAAAAATTAAGTTTTCACATATTTGAGTAATATTGCAATATGTATTTTTTCTTTTCTAATATTCTGTAATTAATTAAAATGTTTTAAAGTAGAATCCTGCATTATTTCAAAAGATTATTTTCCTGAAATTCATTCAGCATTTATATGATTAAAAATAATAATAATAAAGTTTTATATTTAAAATCCAAACTCATCGACTTTCAGTTTATACTTTTATGCATTCTTATGGTTAAAAATCCATTTTTTACATGTTTTAGTAATATTTTAACATTTATTTTTTATTTTCTATTGTTTTGTAATTAATGAAATTAAAGTATAGTCATGCATTGTTTTGTGTATCATTGTTTGGCTGTGATCCACATGAAATATCTTCTTTTACTAATATTTTTTTCCTGAAATTGATTGAGTATTTATGGTTGGAAAAAAAAGAATAAAGTTTCATATTTAAAATCCAAATTCATCGAATTTCAGTTTTTATTTTTATGCATTTTTTTAATGAAATATTCATTTTTCACATATTTGGGTAATATTTTAATACATATTCTTTATTTTCTATTATTCTGTAATTAATTAAAATATTTTAAAATAGTCATGCATCAGGTTTGACATCCGATTTCAATGCCAGCCACGTGGATTGAGTATTTTGCTGAAATTGATTCACTGTTTATATCCAAATTCATCCATTTTTAGTTTATATTTTTATGCATTATTTTCATGAAAAATTAATTTTCATATGTTTGGCTATTATGGGAATATTTTAGTTTTAATTTATTATTATTTTATAATTAATTAAAAATACCTTAATAAAGTTCTGTAATGAATCAAGTAACTTTATTTTTACAGCAGAATAAGAGAGGGGAGGAGGAGGCATTCATTAGCTTTTATGCAGATCTGCGATTTTCTGCTTTTTTGACATTTTTGTTATCATTAAAAAGAGATATTTTAAGATTATATTTTATTACTAATCTTAAAGGATGGCAACCACCGGGGAAAAAAAATCAGCAATTTCAGTAATATGCTCTAAGGCTCACACTTTCAATCCTTCTCCATCCGCTATATAGATGTCAGCATTTATGTTAAACAAATTTTATTATAATCTAAAAGTTAAAAAGATATAAAATTGCACCTTATTTCTCACATCTCCCCCCCCCTTTTTGTAACTACTTTTCTCATCATGGTAAATGAATAATTAAATTCATCATTGAATTATTTTAATATGCTTCTGTTTTACCTCAATAACTTTTTTAATCTGTGTCTGTAAAAAAAAAATAAATGTGTAGGTTGTTAGCAATAAAGTGCTATTTGGGTGGACTTGGGGAATTACCCCCCCCCCCCCTTTTAAGGAATTTAGATTGTAGCACACATAACAAATCAGACAAAAAAGAAAAAAATCATTTTCTTTTATATTACCTTTTAAAGAATGAGTTTATAAAATGTATTAAAATAGGTCACTATTTTTTAAAATGGAAAAAAAAAAAAAAAAAAAAAAACTAGTGTTTTAGGACATTCAAAGTTTTTTATGTGTAAAATATACCACTTTTCAAAATTATTTGAAAAATTAAAAACTAAGTTTACTAAATAATACAGCAGGGGTGGGGGGGAGGTACACATAAAGACCGGATTTTGTTACTAAAAATTAAAAAATAGGCTTCCAGATTCTAAAATTTAAAATTGGTGTTAAATAGCGATTTAGCACTAAATCGCGATGTTAGATGGATGATAAATCGATTTAAGAAATTTCTACATCGCCCAGTCCTATTAAAGAATAATTATTTTGGTTAAAAAATAATAAAGCTAAAAATCCATGATAAGAAAGGGGTGAAATCTTATCAATTATTTTGTCAATGCATTGAGAAACAGCCCAATCCTTAATAGTGACCTCTTTGCACAAAATCCCAGTCACTCTGTTCACAGAAATAATGTGGCATTCCTTCTGAAACAACTGAATCACATTTTGTAGGGAGAGGTTCATTCATAGGTATGGTTATTAAAAAGACCAATGAGTTTTTTCCGCGGCCTTTTGACGAAATTCTCGTTTTTTCCGTGATCATTTGACGTAATTCTGGCATCATTTGACGAAATTTTCGTTTTTTCGCGATCCTTTGACGAAATTTGCGTGTTTTCGCGAAATTCGCGTTTTGTCACCAATCCTTTGACGAATACGGTTTTTGTGGAAGAACCACACTTTTTATTAAGTTTTTTTTCCATCATTTTTCAACTTCATTTATTGTATTAAGTGTTTTATCTAAAAAGGTACCTTTTACTTTATTTCAATGATAAAACTACTAACTTACTAACAAAACTAACCCTAACACTTAACTTCAACAGCATGCTGGCATCCATATTGTTTACATTTTGTTTTTATGGTTTTCAGTTAAATTCATAGTTAATTGATTGAATGGTTGGTTGGTTACCAACAAGGTATCAGTTAAACTTTGTTGACATGTTTTTCAGGTTGCACAGTGTTACTCAACTTTCTGTTGTTTATGCAAAAGAGTTCCAGCATGTGCTGGCTAGTTGTGATTGGTTGCAAACCATTATAAAATGAGAGAGTTTCTCATTCATGTCATCTAGTTCTTGCTTTGGTGTTACAAGTGTATAAATTGAAGATGTTTCCTGATATGCCTAAATAAAAAGATGTTAGTTTTTATTTAATGAAGTCTTCATTTCTAGTATGTATCATTGTGAGTCATCTATCTCATTTCTGCTACAAGTCTCTTCAAATTTGTAAGTAGACATTTTATTTTCTACTAAGAAGATGGGAGTTAATAGGTATTGTGTTAAGAAATTAAAGACAGTTAGAATTCATTAATTTTTAAAGTAATTGCACTCTGCTATATAGTACTTAATCAGAACAAAGGGTTATGGAACCCAGTATTGCACCATTTTAAAGGCAGAATTTGATGAGTTTTAACTTAGAAATATTTCAGCGTTTGTAAACAAACATGGCTGCTAGCCCTAACCCTCAATTACTATTAACAAGACATAATTACCATTCTTGGGTAACAAATATAAAGAGGATACTAGAGTCAGAGGGTTTAATAATTTGGATAGATAAGAGTAAATGGCCAAAAGTAGATGATTTAGGTGAAATTGATAAATTTAAATTGAATCAAAGTAAAAGCAAGGCCGCTGGTCTATTGAAAACATATTGTAGCAGAGAAGTTGAGCTTCAAATAAATCATTTAAGTGATCCTTCAGTTATATGGGATACACTTAAAACAAATTTAGAAATTGAGTGTAGGTCCTTAAAAGCATATAGGCTTGCAGAGTTTAGAAATTTAAGAATTCTTCCTGATGAAGAGTTACCTACATTTATAGCTAGGTTTGAGGATTGTTATAGAAAGTTAAGTGATTCTGGGGAATCTATTACTGAAGATCATAGGTGTTATCAATTGTTACAGTGCCTGCCAGAGGAATATGATTACCTTGCAAGGGAATTTGAAAATTGTGTCGAGTCTAAATTTAAGTTTGACAATTTAAAGGCAGAAATTTTAAAGGAATATAATCGACGAAATTTCCGTGATCTTCAAAAACAAGAATGTTTTTCAACTGTTGAAAGTAAAGATAAATTAAATCCTAGTAAACCAATTACAATTAAGCCAGGCATAAGGAAAAAGTTAACTTGTTTTTTATGTGGTAAAAGTGATCATTTTGCTAGATTTTGTAAAAACAAAACTTTAGTTTCTAGAACTAAACCTGGAGTCGGTTCTTTCGTCTCTGAATTTATGGTAGATAAGTGTTATGCAAATGAACTTTTTCCTGCAAATAGAGAATGGACTTTAGATAGTGCATCATCGGCACATGTATGCCAAAATAAAGAATTTTTTACAAAATTAAGAAAGCCTCCAGCAGGTGCAGTAGTACGTATGGGAACCACTCCCCACACAGTACAGGGTATTGGTGAAGTTGAATTTAATATTAAAGACCGAAATAAAATAATGACTGTAAATTTACATGATGTTTTATACGTTCCTTCTATTCATAGAAATTTAATTAGTATGTCTAAAATGGATAAGGCGAAAATGCATGCCCGACTAAATAAAGGTTTTCAAATTTTTTCACCTAGATGGAAATACTTATGGAGTGTTAAATTAAAGGGTAATTTTTACACTATAAAAGGCTGGCCTGCTAAAGAAAACTTTCAATTTAAAGGGAAAAATGAAACACTTAAGACACAACATAAAGTAAACTTAAGTAAAGAGAACAATTATAATAGTTCATATGCTTTAGACAGGAATAACATCATGCTGTGGCATGAGCGACTGGCGCATGTAAACTTAAGCACTTTGAAAGATATGTTTAATAACAATCTGGTACAAAATCCTGGAAAACTTAAAGGTGATGAAACACGGTGTGAATCATGTGTAATAGGTAAAAGTACGAGAGCTGTCCACCCAAAATTACCACAAATTAGATCTAGAGAGCTATTAGAACTTATACACAGCGATGTGTGGGGTCCGGCTCTAGTTACAACAAAACAAGGCTATAGATATGTTTTAACATTTATTGATGATTATAGCCGCAGGGCTTTCTGTTACCCACTACGAAATAAGGATGAAGTTCATAGTAAGTTTAAAGATTTTATAGCTATGGTAGAAAGGCAAACTGGAAAGAAAGTTAAAACTGTCAGAACAGATAATGGGTTAGAATACTGTAACCGACCATTAGAAAAATTTTTAGAAAATCTTGGAATCAAACACGAACACACCACGATTTACTCGCCGCAAATGAACGGCTGTGCAGAGCGATACAATTGAGTGCTGTTTGATGGAATGAGAACATTAATACATTCAGCTAATTTAACAGATGATTTTTGGCTAGAAGCCATGATGACAGTTAATTACATAAGAAATAGAACATTTCACACTACCATAAATGACATCCCCTTCAGGCGGTGGTATAATAAAAAGCCATCAATAAATCATCTTAAGAGATATGGCTGTACAGCCTATGTTCATCAACCCCCACAGAAAAGAAATAAATTTCAGCCTCGTGCCAAGAAAGGCATTTTTGTAGGATATGGGTATGGGACGAGTGGTTATAGAATATGGATCCCTGATGAAAATACCATTGTAGAAAGTAAACATGTGACTTTTGACGAAGCAGTGCTAGGAAAAGCAAAAGAGGGTCATAATATTTCCTCGGAATTTGACGATGATGATGATTTGGGGGGCAACATAAGAAACAGTGTTTCAAGTCCCGAATTACAAGTTGATCCAAAATCAGTGCCTTTATCCCAACCAACCAAAGATGAGTTAGAAAAAGCGATTGAATTAAAAGAAGAACCTCGATCACTCACCCCAAGTCCTGAACCAGAATCAAATACAGTTAAATTTCATAGGATAAGAACAATAAGAAGTAAAGGGGCCTCAAAGGGAAAAGTTGACATTTATATTTTTACACCTGACGGGAAGACTTTAAGAAGCCAAAGAGAAATGCAAGAGTATTGTCAGAAAAATAAAATAATTTATGACAAAGATCTAATAAGCTTTTCATATAAAGATGAATATGAGGGTCCTATTATCTTAAAAATGGAAAGTAACACTAATGTACCAGATAGTGAGGAAACCTGCTGTGCAGAAATCATAATACCAAGATCTCCGAATCAAGCAAAAACACTCCCTGAAGCTAAGTTTTGGAAAGAGGCAATGGATGCAGAAATTAAAACTATGATCGACCGAAATGTATGGACATTAGTTCCACAACCAGAAAACTGTAAAATTTTAGGTACTAAATGGGTATATACTCTTAAAAGAAAAGCCAGCGATGGGTTTGGAAACTTTAAAGCAAGATTAGTAGCCTTGGGGAATAACCAGAGAGAAGGACTGGATTATGAAGAAACATTCAGTCCAGTGGTTAACTTCCTATTAATCAGACTTTTTATAGCTTTATTCATATGTATTTTGGGGTGGAAGCATTGTCTTCTAGATGTACGATGTGCATATTTATATGGAGCCATAGATAAAGATATATACATAAGACAACCTGCAGATTACATAACACTTGGAAAGGAAAACCATGTCTTAAAATTACATAAAGCATTATATGGCCTTCATCAGTCGGGAAGGTGTTGGTATGAAGAATTGCACAATAAACTCACAAGTAATGGTTTTAATGAAATACCAGGACTTACTTGTGCTTATTCTTATAAAAGAAAAGCAGTGGTACTAGTATATGTGGACGACCTGCCGATATTTGCTGAAAATGAAATAATTTTAAAAGAAGTAGTTTCTCTTATAAAAAGTTTATATGAAGTCGAGAATATGGGGCCCATTTCTAAACTTTTGGGTATTGAATTTGATATGACAGGAGACTCCATGAAAATTCATTGTAAAGAGTACATTGAGAAATGTCTTGAAAAATTTAATTTTAAAAACTTTACTAAAATCTCTCTTCCTCTCCAACCTGGAGTTGTTCCTTCTAGGAAAGATATGCCGACTGATGACAACCAGATGGAAGATGTTCCATACAGAAATTTACTGGGATGCCTACTCTACATTTCCGGACGTTGCAGACCCGATATCAGCTATGGAGTAGCAGCTCTTTCGCAATTTGTTGAAAATCCTGGACCTATGCATTGGAAATGCCTTCAACAAATCCTGTGCTACCTTGGAACTACGAAGGAATTAGGAATCCAAATGCACCCTCAAGACCCTCCCACTCAGCTCTCTGCCTATGTTGATGCTAGCTGGGCTAGTGACCCGAGTGACCGCCGATCCTGGACTGGCTACTCTATTTTCTTAAATGGCCTCCCGATAACATGGCGTGTGATGAAACAGACCTGTGTGGCTATGTCTCCGATGGAATCGGAATTTATTGCAGCCTCAGAAGCTGCTAAGGAACTTAAGTACTTGAATTCAACCTTAGTGCAACTGTATTCTACTTTTAACCTTGATTCAAATATTATTGGTAACCAAAAACCAATATTGAAGTGTGACAATGCTGCAGCTATACAGTTCATTAAGAACCGAGCTGAGAATATCAGAAATAGATACATAGATTTAAAATACATGTTCGTAAGAGACTTATATCTACAGAATGTGTTTGACATCATTCACGTTAAGTCTAAGGACAATTTAGCTGATCTCCTTACAAAGTCTCTGTGCAAGGACTTATTTATGAAATTTAGATCTGCTTACTTATGCTGAAGAAAAAAAAAAAAAACTTTTTTGAACTTAAAAATCATGAACTGATGAACTTTTTTTAAAGTAAATATTTTCAATTGTGTATTGTACATATGTATTTTGCATAATACATTTACATTTATTCTTGAAAGTATTTAGTAAATGAAAAATGCTGGAAAAGGGGGGCATTTTGTGGAAGAACCACACTTTTTATTAAGTTTTTTTTCCATCATTTTTCAACTTCATTTATTGTATTAAGTGTTTTATCTAAAAAGGTACCTTTTACTTTATTTCAATGATAAAACTACTAACTTACTAACAAAACTAACCCTAACACTTAACTTCAACAGCATGCTGGCATCCATATTGTTTACATTTTGTTTTTATGGTTTTCAGTTAAATTCATAGTTAATTGATTGAATGGTTGGTTGGTTACCAACAAGGTATCAGTTAAACTTTGTTGACATGTTTTTCAGGTTGCACAGTGTTACTCAACTTTCTGTTGTTTATGCAAAAGAGTTCCAGCATGTGCTGGCTAGTTGTGATTGGTTGCAAACCATTATAAAATGAGAGAGTTTCTCATTCATGTCATCTAGTTCTTGCTTTGGTGTTACAAGTGTATAAATTGAAGATGTTTCCTGATATGCCTAAATAAAAAGATGTTAGTTTTTATTTAATGAAGTCTTCATTTCTAGTATGTATCATTGTGAGTCATCTATCTCATTTCTGCTACAAGTCTCTTCAAATTTGTAAGTAGACATTTTATTTTCTACTAAGAAGATGGGAGTTAATAGGTATTGTGTTAAGAAATTAAAGACAGTTAGAATTCATTAATTTTTAAAGTAATTGCACTCTGCTATATAGTACTTAATCAGAACAGTATTTTCTGACGATCTTCTGATGAAATTCACGGTTTTTTATCGCGATCCTTTGATGAAATTTTCGTTTTTTCTGCGATCTTTTGACGAAATTAGTGGCTTTTTCTGCGATCTTTTGACGAAATTAGTGTTTTTTTCGCAATCCTTTGACGAAATTCGTGCTTTTTCTTTGGCCCTTTACGAAATTTGTGTTTTTTTTTTTTTCAGGATCCTTTGACGAAAATAGTTTTTTCCGCGATTCTTTTACGAAATGTGCGTTTTTTCACAATCATTTGACAAAATTTGGGCTTTTTCCGCTATGCTATTACGAAATTCATTTTTTTTTCTGCGGTTCTTTGTCAAAATTATTTTTTCTCCCGATCCTTTGAAGAATTTCGTGTTTTTTCGGTAGTTCTTTGACGAAATTCGCGTTTCTTCCGCGATGTTTTGACGAAATTGATGATTTTTTCTGCGAACGATTGACGAAATGTTTTTTTTTTTCGGTGACCATTTGTCGAAATTCACAATATTTTTCAATGATAATTTTTATGTCTGAATTTTCGGACTGATGGCCGATTTTTTTAAATTTTCAGAACCGAATGCTTTAAATTTTCAGAAAATTCGGAACAGAATCACACCTGGCAAACAATAAATAAATCCTACATAAAATTGGGGAATATTTTTAATTTTTCCGGTAAAAAAAAAGTTACAAGTACAAAAATTTCGTTTTTTTTTCTGAAAAAATTTCCGCAAAGTTCCGAATTTTGCAGAAATTTTTCCGCACAAGGCGTGCACCTATATTATACAAGTCTGGTAGCAATTTCATAAATTTCACTCAATTATTTCTATGTGAGGGCAAAAACTTATTGATACACTCTCATAGAAGAGCATATAGAAATGTTTACTGAAGATGATTTAAATAAAAATTTAAATATATAATAAAAGGCTTAGTAATGTATAGGCCAAGAGCTTTAAAACGACATGTCACACGAAATATATATTTATGATACATGTATAAAAATATGCACTAAATATAACATACAATGAGTGTATGGCATATAAATATGATATATATGTTATTTATCAAAATCAAAATAATATTAATATTTTTTAAGTTTTTATTAATATTTTATTTATATTTAAAAATCTTTAAAAAAAAAAAAAAAAAAAAAAAAAACAATGAAAACTAAGATGGTAAAGCTAATTTAATTAAATACATTGATTACAATTATAATGTATTTTTAATTTAAATTTCCAAAAAGTGAAAGAATGTATAATGTTCTTTATCTGGGTATCTTTTTCTTTATAGTTTTATAGATCATAAATAACGTGACCTCAGATATTTGACCATTGTAATGGACTATCACTAGATATTTTTCAAGGTGAAACATACAGGAACTATATATGAGCTTGGCAATGGAATTGGCATAATTCTGGGAGCCACTGTAATAAGGAAGTACCCCTTTTTCTAGTTCCAAATATATCTTGAGGTAGAATAAATAAAAGAACTGAGACTTTCTACTTCTAAGAAGAAATAAATTTAAACCGAACAAACAAGTGATTAATGTAAAACTTGGTACTGGTCTATTATACTGTCGACCACTTTTTATGAAAAAATAATTGTTTCAAAACAATAGGATTTAATGCCAAAAACGCATAATCACAATGTCACATTTGTTACACATACATGATTTAGGTGCTTTTCACGATTTTGTAAATGCTTCGTCTGGGTACCCCGAATACAGAAGATTGTCAGGAAGGTAACCCACTGTAAAAAAATAGTAAGCAAGACTACTGCCCTAAAAGTGGCATTAGGAAATAAAGTTTCACATCAAAATTTCTTGTTTACCATTTTGTATACTACTATTATGGTTGAGTTTTCTGGCGCAATGTAATAAATGTAAATAACAAAAATTTGGAAGAAAGATATTGTACTTTAATTAGTCAGAAAATGTAAACAGAATAACATATACAATAATGATAAGATACAAATGTAACATATAAAATGTAAATAAATATTAGATAAAACCTTGAAATTATGAGCCAAAAAAATTACCAAAATCATTTTTTTCTTCAAAATATGAAAGAAAACAGAGGAGGATACAAGCAGTTAACTTGTATCCTTCATTAAAAAAAATTAAACTCACTAATAAAAAACGAAACTAGCAAAATAAATAATAATGGGATACATACATTGTGTGCTAGTATTGAATTTGAAATCATAAGTGATGTCATGCTTTAGCATGATTGGGATTAAATCCCAATGTTTGGCAGCGCTTTTTTTTTTCTGAATAGTGCTTGATGGGATAATAGACAATTACCTAAAACTTAAACTACAGACCAAAGAAAAAAACTTATAAAATTTATTATAATTACCTAAGTTACTTACCAATACAACAGCATTATATGCCAAGAGAAGTTCAGATAATCTGATATCATAGCCAACGTTAACATTTCCAAAGAATCTACATTTTTCATGCTGAGCAATTTTCGTAAATGTATTTGTTACAACCTAAAAGAAATGTTCTTTAATTAAAGTAAGTGATAATAAAGTTAAAAAATTACATGCTATCATAATTTTTTTTCAAAATAATAATGCAATAAATAAATAATTGTTAACTTTATATGTGAAAGCAATGGATACAGTAGACTCCCTTAAATCCGCTACCCTAAAATCCGTGTATTTTTTTCAGATGTAAACAATGAAATTTACAGTTAAGTTGCAGGAACAAAATTCAAGATGGCGCCGAAATCAGCGACTATCACAATGTATTTTTTACTAAATTTTTCGTTAATCATTCTCTTTAGGCTATTACAGCTGATTTATTATTAAATAAATTTACATTACTTTTGATTTGATATAAATTATCATATCTATATCAAAAATTCCAGGGTTCGAAATGGAAAAATCCACGAACCGGAATGCTATTTTAAAATCATTGTTCGCAGATTTTTTTTTTTTTTAATTATAGCATTAACACTGTTTTCCATGCTTCTTTTCCTATTTCTTATGTCATCACTAGTTTGAAATACTGGTCTTTTGTTTACTTTATACATATTATATTTAACTACAGTTACATTAATAGTTCATTTTTATTCATCTTTATTTATTTAAATATGTAACTTACTTACCTTTTTCTCGGCGGTTTTTAACCTTAAATACTCTTTATTTAATTTATTTTGGGGATATTTACACCTTGCCATTCTCCATATGTAAAACCATCCATGTAGTGCTAAGAACGAGTAATGACGTATCGATCTTACGATCGCTTTACCACTAGATGGCAGCATAGGAAGTTTGAAATCGAATTAAATCGATTTCATCCCTAATAATTTAATATTTTTCTAAATTTTTATTTTACATAATTATTTTAATAATTACTTACTTTTAAACTAATAAATTATTTTATATTTTACTTATTTTAATGTTTCACTTTATTGTAAGTATTCATTATAATTTCCCTTGCTTAACTACCAATCAAATTAATGTTTCAAAAATGTAAACAAATCAATGACCATAAATCCGCAAAATTCTAAAATCCGCACAACCTCTGGTCCCAAGCTGTGCGGATTTGAGGGAGTCTACTGTATTATCAAAAAATACATATATATTTAGGCATGATAAATTAAAAAATGAGCTTATTAACTTAATCTTATTCTTCATTAACTTAATATTAATTAAAATTTGGTTTTTAGCTTGAAATTCAAAATTTAGTTTGGTATAAAGGAGGCCTTGCATTAAATCCAAATGTAATATTTACACATTTAAGTTTAAAGTCTGCAGTTCTCTGTTTATGCATAGGTCATACATTTGATCTTTTTAGATTTAAATAATTACCAAATAAAATAAGCTAGCTATCAATTTCAAACTTAAAAGACTAGTTTACGGTAAAAATAAAAATAAATAAATTTTAATAGTATGATATGGCCATAACAAAACTTTTCTATTACTTTGCATTATTTCTATTACTTTTTTCTATTACAATAATTTAAATTGCTCAGTTAAAGCTATAGCTCAAACAATTATGAATATGAAGCATACTGAATTTTTTTTTATTTAACATGGTGTGACAATGATCAGTATATTCAAAAACAGTGCTGCTTCTAGTTAAATATTCAAATCAAAAATTGGATCAACATATATATTTTTTTAATTCATAACTTAAAAAATAAAGTTTGGTTATATTTCTACCAAATAGAAACTGGGATACATAGTTATAAGGTTCAGTGCAAAAAGTGTAGCATAGCAGCATCCTCTATTGAGTTATCAAAACCATAATTGTATAAGAATAGTTTTTCATGATAAGCATCTTAAATCTGCTTATTTTGCATCAACAAATGTAGCAACCTGATTATTTCCCTTCATGATGTGTTACATAATAATGTTAGTTACACTGTTAATGTTGTACTAGTTAATGTTGTATTAGTTAATGTTGTATACATTGTTCTCTATATAAGAATATATTTTCTTGTTAGTGAATTTTTGTTTCTGTTTTATTTTAATTATAATAATAAAAATACATGTTTATCTATTTCTTTTTGTGTATGTGTGTGTTGTGTTCTGAAGAGACTGCTGCATGCAGAACTACAAGTTTTGGCAGGAGGTATTTGTATGTCTGAAGCAGGGTTGCCGGCTTTTAGCCAGGCCAAAAAAAACCCGGCCAGCTTTTTTTGGTTTTAACCGCTTAAAAAAAGCCGGCTTTAATTGAAAAAAGCTAGCTTTTATTTTTCAAGAAGGTGGTTTATAGATAATTCATATAAAATTTGGGTTAATTTATTTTTAATACACTTAATATTTTCTACTAACAAAATATAAACTTCTATTAAATTTTGTCAAAAAATAAGACCTTGTAACTGCTAAAATGCAACTGTGAAAGCATTATGTCTGAAAAAAAATTATGAATATTTAGAAGAATACATTAAATTAGACTCTAAAGTATTGGTTTGGAATTCTTTATCATGGCTCTACATTTACACATACCACACATTTTAAAGATTATATGAAAGAATATGAAAATGTCACACATATTAAAATAGAAACCTTCTTACATATACTGATATTTACTTTTAAAATTGATTAAACTAAATAGCTTATATGTATTTAATAACTGAAATTATTTTTAATACTTGAGCAATAATAAGTAATAAGCAATCGATATATAAAAAATACTTATAAAAATGATATATGTAAAAAGTTTTTCTGCTACTATGCTGTTATGTAACTTATTCCAGATATGTCCATACGGACAGATTAAAATCATAGAATGAACAATGTTGAAAGAGAAATTAGGAAGGATATATAACGTTTGAGGAAATTTTAGTACATGTAAGTGCATAAAATAAAGAGAACAATTTTAAAAAAAATTCTCCAAATAAAACTTGTTGAATTAGAATTTTGAAAAGCTAGTTGCTATTTAAAATAGTGCATATTCATGCATAAATTAATGCATATGTTATTCATAATACTGTTTTAATAGAGATAAATGATGTTTTTATTAAATGACTTTATGTGTGATTTTAAATAAATGTTTATGAGAAATAAAATAAGACTTGTATTATTAATATCCCTTAAAATTAGTTAATAAAATATATAACTAAGCAACCATTGTCCTTTTTAATTACATAAAGCAGTAAAAATTTAAAAAAAAAATATTAAGGTCAGTGTAAACCAGACAGAGTAATTGGTCTGGCCTTTTATTCCAATATCAATGTCTTCATTATTGAAAAATTGGGTTATACTGATTTCTACCTCAATTAAATGCCTTTAAAACAAATTAAAAAACACAAAAATGTGTCATTTATAATTAAAATGCTTCACTGTATAAAAGCCAATTTTGGCCAAAAAAAGCCAGTTAAAACCAATAAAAGCCACCGGCGTGGCTTTTTTGCAACCCTGGTCTGAAGTTAATGCACCTTGAAGCGATTTTTTGATTGATTTTTTTAAATTTAATTTTTAATATGATTTTTAGCTTTTTTTTTCTCATTCTGTGGCGATTTTTTTTTAAATATTTGTTTTAACAGACAGAACTCTCCAGTAAATTTTGCTACTGGAATGATGAAAATAGAAGTTGGAAGAGCACAAAAAATTTTAATTTAATCTGTGTTGAAATGAAAAATCACAATAATTCAAGGTTTTTTGATTGTCCTATGAAAATATGTAATGAAGGCTTCACTAAAATCAACCTTAGAAGCAAATAATCTCTTACTTATGATGAAATGAAAGTTGAGCAATGTAGAGATGAAGGTAAATCAGCAATATGATTACTATTTTAAAGAAAACCATTAGAATACACACAGAAAGAGAAATACCTTAATTTCAGGATGGTCTGGTGCTACTCCATATCTAATAAGACCAAATGGTACAGGAAGCTTTTCATATATATCTACTTCACAATCACTTTTCTAAAAAAGACAAAAAAAAAAAAAAAAAACTATAAGAAGAAAAGTTGAAAATTCAAATTATGTTATGGGGGAAAAAAAATAGCTGGCAAAGAGAGCAAGCAACAAATGGGAGAAAAAAAATTAAATGGAAAAACAGAAATTCATTGGGAAAAAGTGATAAATAGCATCAGTTGTGTGTGGAAATATTTTTTGCTTATGGATTTTTTTATGTATTTTAATTACTTTGATTTATGTATTAAAAAACAAAGTTATACTTGAAATACATTCTATTTCTAGTATTTTTTAAAATCCAATAATATATATTCTCTTGATATGTAAAATATCGCTACATAAAATGAGACTTACAACCATAGTAGACCAAGTCCATTTTGAAAAAAAAAAATGAGATACTCCATTTAGAAGGTGCATAAAATCTGTTTTATCCACTCCCACAGTGAACCAAGTCTGTAAACAGATGACATATATGAGAAAGTATATGAAAACAGACTTGGTTCATTGTGGGAGTGGATAAAACATATTTTATGCACCTTCTAAATGGATGTCATTTTTTTTTTTTTTTTTTTTTGAATGGATTTTGTCTACTATGGTTGTGAACCCCTCAAATAGTACACATGTTTTGCATTAAATGTAGTTTTCAAAAAATTAGAAATTTTAATGTAATAAATGTTCTGTACATATTTTCTTAGCTCTATGTAATTAAATGTAGATTAAGATTGTTACCTGTGAGTGACACAGTATAATGCAGTGGTTCCCAACGTGGGACGGGACAATATTACTTTTCAGGGGGGCAATATCAGATTTATTGTTAACACTTTTTTCCTAATGAAAGTAGTGTCTTAGTCTAAAAATAGAAATAATAGATGACAAAATTTTAAAATAACTGAATAAAAATTAATTTTTGAAACGACCCCATTTAAAAGTTCAAAAATACACTGATGCCGGAATAATTATGGGAATTTTTTTTGGATAATTTGACACCTGAATAGCCTGAGAAAATCTAGATAATTTTTTTAATATATAAAAAATATTAAAAAATTATTTTAAATTTTCTGGTTTTAGTATTATATTAGTAAATTATACCTCTTTTTTTTTAGCTATTAAAAAAAAACTTGTACATCTATTCATAGTATATAAGCCCAATGAGGGAAATTTTACATATGAAATTTTGTATGCTATAACTAAAATTGACTATTTGGACACGTTTAATCTGAAAAATATTTTGAATGATGTAAATGAGGTGCTACATTTATGAAATTAATAAAACCCTGTGTGCATCACGGAAGGAAAGGGTTGAAAGAAAATTTCTTATGGCTCTTCTGCAGACCACATATAGAATATGACATTCATGACATATGCATTTAAAAATTTAAAATTGGAGAAAACATGGTGGCCAAATAATAATGGGGAAAAAAGCCCACTATCAAAGAAGTATGTTATGAGAGGAAAGAAAAATAGTAACTTAAAATGGATAAGAGCATGAATATGGAAATGTTACTTGTGAATTATGTTGTCCATACAGTCTCAGCGATAGACAAATATCACTTATTTTTAATAAAATACTAAAATCCATTATAAAATGTATCAATTCTATCAGATGTAATAAATACTATGTGAGAGAGATTTCACGAAATTTTACGAAAATAAAAATGTAGACTATTTATCACTTTTAAATTTGAGGTAAGTTGCCAAAAAACAATAAAACTTTTGTAGATGTAAATGCGAAGATCCATGGCATCACTGGGTTCACGGAGTTAGGTTAAAAGCATACTTGTAATTAAAAAAAAAAAAGTGATTTTGATACATTAAAGAATGTGAAATCACTTATCAGAGCTAAGGCTATTTTCTGATCCATCTGGGAAAATGGAAGTTTATTTTTTTATGTGACAATATTTATATGATATAGAAGGGAAGGGTGGGGGACATCATGATTTTAGAGATGCTTAGGTGGGGCACAGCCAGAAAAAGGTAAGGAACCACTGATATAGTGCCTTCTATGGGCTGCTTAAATCAAGAATAGGAAGGTAACCACTTTACCGGCAGCAGATATAGGGAAACAGTGCTTTTACCCCCAACTTATCTCGGGGCAAACGTTGAAGTGGTTAAATGTGCTAAATAAAAATCACTGAGTTTGTGAGAAGTCCAGAAGCAGAATTTTCTGTGTCAGTCTGCAGCATACTAAAATTTATCTGCGACCCAATAGTGCTAGACTAAGCTTATTAAAACAATATCCCATAAAATAAGAAAAATTTGCCTTTATAATGAAAATATAATGAAATTATGAAACAAATACCATAAATCTGGAGACCTAAAAATAAATTTCATCTTCTTTCTAAGCCCAGCCTTTCTTTTTAAGCTAGTGGATTAATCTGCAAGGTTTAAAATAATCTGCAGTGCCTGCTGGACAGTTTCTGCTACTGGGGTGAGAAGTAAAACTAAAAACAATGTTAGTTTAAAATACATCAGTGAATAGTAGTCATGTAAAAAATCTTTCTTGAGAAATTTATATAAAGTACATTTTAACAGCATTACAGATGAAATGTAACTGTAAATTAATTTAAGCTTAATCATATTTTGTATCAAATATACAGAATCTATGATATTTTAACAAGAAGGACCCACTTTGGTAAAAAGAACCTAGTTTTTTGGAAGTATTTGAGTCCCAGGGATCCAGGATTTCACAAATCTAGTGGCATCACTGAAAATAAATATAACACCACTCAAAAATATAAATTTTTTCCAAGTATGTATTAGTGGTGTACCGAGTAGCTGAGTACCGAGTAGTTGTGTAATAAGAAGAAAAAACACTGATGAGTTGCAGGAAAATTTCAAAAAAGTGTATTAACGAGTTCAAAATTTTAAACTGTGTGTGGGGATGCAGTTGATAAAAGTAGGAAGAGAAAATTTTAGGAGGGTTAAATGAAATTTCTAAAAACTGGAATTTGCAAAAACACAGAAGATTTTTTTCATTCGTCATGGGACAAAGCTTGTCGCTTATTTCATGATCTCTATGAAATTTTATTAAATTCCCTGAATTTTCCAGATTTCAGATAAAATGTTGAAATTGCCTGATTTATTAGGCAAATTCCCTGACTTTTCCAGGTGGTGTAGCAAAGCAACCTTTTTTACATTTTGGCCCCAATAATTGCAGTTTGTAGCTGTGTAAGATTTAAAATAAAGAAAATAAGTGAAGGCCAAGCATTCGTTTGGTAGGGTCAGCCTTCGGCTATGACACTGCCCACCTCAAAAGAAAATCTCCCACAGAGTCATCTGTACCGATTATTTAGATAGAAATGTAAATTTAAAATCTGGATTATTTTTAAAACATAAGCTGTTTTCTCAATATGCAATATTAAAGGTGCAAAATTTTTCAGATGTGCAATTAAACTGTAGATATGTAATATTTTATAAGTGGACTTGGTGAATCATGATCCTAAGTATTACTAGAGAATGAGCTGTTATAAGCTTCAAATCCTTAGAGCTATGTTCATAACTCTTCAAAGGATCAAGTTTAATTATACAACACACAAAATCGCATTCAACCAGGGTTGTAAAAAACCCAGCCCGGGCGGGTAGCTGAGTGGGTACCCGGGCAGCTACCCACTACAACCCTTATAGTTGTAAAAAACCCGGGTTTTTTGTAAAAAACACAGCCCGGGTGGGTAGCTGGGCGGGTACCCGGGCAGCTACCCACTACAACCCTGCATTCAACAAGTAAAAATCTCACTCTTAATATATGCTGTGCCGTGTAAAATCCAGCAGGACCGCTTCCAACAATGCATATTTTTTTACAATTTGAACTAGATGAATAAAGTCGCATCGTTAAAGCAAAACCCTTCTCCAGTACTTTAAAATTATACATAGTAAATCTATTTCACTTTTTAGCTAGCCACACACAAAAAATGACAATACTCAAAACAGAACAGAGATAACTTTTTTTTTATTTATCGAGCTTCAGGTTTATCTGTTAGATCGATTAGTTATCAAAGTAATGTATCATGACACTTTTTAACTCTCAAACTAGCATGCTTTGTTTACGTCCTTGCGTTGTAAGCATCGTATTTAAATGCATCAAAAATTAATATGGATCAGAACAATCTCTAGTACTAAAAAATTTTTCAATAATTTAAATATATAACGATATATATATATATGAGCTAAATCTTCTTATGAATGAAACAATCACTAATTTAAAGAATCAAAATATTTTGAAATTATTCTTTCAGAAAATATGCCATTACTATTTTCCATGTTTATGTTTGGAATTAGAAGTACAGAGGTGGCAATCACTTTTGAAATAAATTTTGTTGTTTGTTTACAACTAAGGTTTACAATGAATTTTTTTAGCTGATGAAAGCTGAATGTTTTTATCTGCGTCTGTTTTTTATTTTATAATAGTACATTTTTTTATCATTTTGTGTTAAGAATCCAAGATTTTATCGTTTTGTCTTCTGTGGAATATAATTACGGCATTTCCGCGTCTGTTTCTATCCATGCCTATGATTCGCTTTGCGTTCATTTATCATTCTCCTGTGGTCATCATTCCTGTCATTTAACATTTTTCTGTTTAAGACAATAGCAATCAACTGCAGTTTTTAAGCATGTTCTAAATATCAGATTGGTATTCACTCTCATTCTAGAAGTGCATTTAAAAATTAAGTAAATATGACTCAACCAAATATTTCCAGGGAATTAGAATTGCAAAACTTATTAGGTGGTGAAAGAGAAAAATATGATCAGCTTAAACAATTGTATCAAACTTTAAAAGAAGAAGCCAGCAAGTAAGATGATAAGGTTATTAATCCTACATTTTATTGTATTTCTCAAGTGATGTATGTCATCATTTTTATTATATAATTATTATTTTATATTTTCCAATTTTTTTAGAGTGACAGATGAACTTAAGCTTGTACATCAACAGTTACGAGAAACCAGATTGAAAAATGAGCAAATGCAAGTAACTAAAGACAATTTCATAAAAAAACTAGAAGAGCAGTTATGTGAAAAGCAAAGAGAAATTTCAAAGTTGTCTGAAGAAGTGTGTTACCAATTATGTATTGCATTACCAGGGGTCGATCCAGGCAAAATTTGAGACCTATTTAGGGCCTTTTCACAAAAATCTATTTAATAAAATAGGCCCCTTCACAAAATTAAATTTAATAAAATGGGCTTCTTCACAAAAATAAATTTAATAAAATGGGCCCCTTCACAAAAATGAACTTAACAAAACAGGCCTCTTCACAAAGTTCCTTTTAATAAAATAGACCCCTTTTGTAACACTCTTTTTCATAAAAACTGTTTTAAAATGTGTAATTTGTAAATAAAACCAGGTCACAAAAAACTAAAATTTAAGCAAGTGGATTTTAAGAAGTTTTTGTTAATAAAAATTCGTGGTTCAAATTTGAGTAAGTGTTCGTTACAAAATGTTATTTTTCACAAAATAGGCCCCAAGTATAAAAACCTGCATCGACCCCTGATTACTTATAAATGGCTTAAAATATCATTTTATCTTAAATTATTGCCTTTTGAAAAAATTTAGATTTTACCAGTTATGCCTGGTCCTGGTGGGACAGTAGACTCCCTCAAATCTGCAAATGCCTAAAATCCACACATCATCAGAGATGTAAACAATGAAACTTATAGACTGGTTGCACATGACATCACATGTCTGGCATCGCTTTGTATGGCGCCCAAACATAAGCCGAATGTGGTGCTCTTTATTAGACTTATTTGCACTATAATAATAAAAATAAGAAAGATCTACCGTATTTTCAGGCGTATAAGCCGCGGTGCATACGAGTTTGAAAGTATAAAATATTCTAAGTGCGGCTCTTACGCCAGGGCGGCAGATATGGTGATTTTTTTTTCTTTTACAGCAATGTCTTATGGCATTTTTTTTTGGTCAAACCGATATTTTATGACGCCATTTCCCCCCCTTTGATCAATAGTTTCATGGGTACTTGTCGGTTAGCCGGGCGCCAGTGTTATGTATACATGTATATGTATATATAAATGTATGTATATATACATATATATTTATACATATATACATATGTGTGTACATATGTATATTTACATATATGTATGAATATAAATTTGTATATATAACACTGGCGTCCGGCTAACCAAAAAGTACCGTTTCATGTTCTCGAATTGGTACTAAAATATTAGAAAAGTCCCTCAACCACAGATGTCCGAGAAATGTTATTTATTTTGTTTATTTTTAAACAATCAGTGGGATGAATAATGTTTGTCTCACCGGTTCTCAAGTTAAAAATGATTGCATTTTCCGCCCATCTGTCAATAATTACTTTACCCTCCGGGTACTCGAATGTACAGCTATCGCGAGCTTTTCTTCTAATAAACCCCTTTCCTTCCACTTGCAAAGCAAAACTGCTCACAGAGTGCTCACTCTGTGAAATTACTGGTCTCTAACTAGAGAAATCTCAAATCAAAGCATAGAACTTTTGTAGAATGGGTCTCCCAATAGGGTTCGCAAAAACCCGGGTTTTTCTGAAAAAACCCGGGTTTTTCTGAAAAAACCCAATTTTCCCCGGGGAAAAACGGGTTTTTTCAAAAATATAATGTATGCGTAATTACATTATTGTATACTATATTTTCTATATATTATATACAATACACTATACATAAAAATATACATTGTTCCCTTATATACAATATTATTGTAATGCTATTTTGCAGATTATAAAATGTATAAATTATATGCATTTAAATTAATTAAATGTCAATGTTTCTCACAAATTAGTTTTAAATATAATAGAAGAGATAAAAATGCTAATTTGCTTTAAAATCAAATAATGAATGGAATACTAAAATTTAAAATATATAAGAAGAAAGAAAAAAAAGTGGTAAACTAGTCGGATGTGCCAATCCCAAAAGTTTCGTCTATCTCATATATGTTAATAATTCAAATTTCGGTATCACAGTGCCAAAATTAAATGACAACTTATGCCCGTTTTGAGGATTGTAAAATATAGATTCATTGAATTGGATGCATACAAGGAGATATAAGTATCATCTGTTGTGTAATTTACAACAAAACCTGATCAGTAACAGTTTATGTCAACGTCTAACTGAATCTGAAGTTTGATGAAAATCCATGCATTATTAGTTCTTGAGATAAAACTATTGCAAAAAGTTAGATAAATGCTGCACAACAGTGCCACTGTTGGGTGATATACACCAAAAACTAATCAGAACCAGTTTATATCAAGCTCTAACTGAATCTAAATTTTTATTCAATTCCGTACATTAGTTCTTGACATAAGAGTTATTGCTGAAATCGCAAAAAATGCAGCATAGCAGCACTACCTGTTGGGCTATGTGCACCAAAATTTAATAAGCAACAACTTAACTTGTAACTGAATCTGAAGTTTTATGAAAATCCATGCATTAGTTCTTGAGATAAAGCTATTGCAAAAATAAATTCAGATAAATGTAGCATAGCAGCGCCACCTGTTGGGCAGTATACACCAAAAAATAATCAGCACCAGTTTACATTAAGGTCTAACTCAATCTAAAGTTTTGTGAAATTCTGTGCATTAGTTCTTGAGAGCACCCACAAAATTTTTTTCACATACAGCAGACATTTTCTAAAAACCATCAAATCGTCTTCAGGACCTTTTTAAAATGTATAAATCCACCATAAACTGGAAGTCGAAATTTTTCACGAATCCAATACTTTCTTCTTGTAAAGATAGAAGAAAGTAAGAATACATATTTTTAAATTCCATGAATATAGTTGATTTGAATTTTTTATATAAAGACATTCTTATGATATAACCTTTACCTATAATTATGTACTATGTATGTTGCCTACTAGGTTCTATGTTAGTAAAGCATTTCAATGTGCTGGAATATATTTTTATTTTACTTCAGATGTGTATGCAATGGCTTTTATATATTAATTTTTTTTTCAAAATTAACTGAAATGAATTCATTAAATGTATATGTTGCTTAAATTTTTAAATCATTTCTGAAAATTGAAAAAATCCACATTATGGGTTTTTCAGTGGGCTTTTTCAAGTGGGCCCATTCTGAAAAAACCCACCGGGTTTTGCCCAGTTTGCGAACCCAGCACAATAAAAACACTGGAGAGCAAGATTTTTTCTTTATTATTTTTTTTTTCAGTACCGGACTCTATAAACTTGGCCCCTAAAATAGAGGCCGTACCCGACTCGGCCAGACAAAATGAATTCAAACTTTGAAACAGGCCGGGTCAGCAGAATTAGTACAATTTTTTTTATGAGCCGGGTCGGGCGATAAACAAAATAAATGGTCCTGACCAATATAACAAATTAAGTGGGACGACTTCAGCGATATAAATATTGGGCTATTTTGCTCACGCACAAACACCAGCTCGTTTGTAAATACTAAGGAAGATTTTTTTTTTTTTTAAATATGTCGTTCGCATTCCATTATTTTTAAATGATCTTTTTTGCATTGGATAGCTGAGGTCGGTCTCTACAAAGAGTCATTTTTACTTTTTCAATTGTGTTTAGAGGTTTTTTTTTTTTTAACTAGAATACTTTCACTTACGAAACTGATTCCGAAAATCAAAGTACACTACGAAAAACATCTGTAAACAAAATCGAAAAAGGGTCGAGATCAACCTCAGCTATTTGACACAAAAAAAAAAAAAAAAAAAAAAAAACCATTTAAGCATATTGAAATGCAAACCCTGTATTTAAAAAATAAAATCTTCCATAGGATTAACATTAGCGAACGGCCGTTTACCCTTGAGTGAAGTAGCCGATCCATAGGGGGGAAAAATCGGCCCGGTCCGCACAAAAAATTAATTAATTAATGGCCCGGCATAAAAGCTAAAAGTTTGGCCTGGCCCGGAAAACATTTAAAATCTCGGCCCGACCCGACTGAATTTCTTCAAAACATTGATTTTTACGCTGATATGGTTAAAGATTGTTTCGTACGAAGAGTTCGCAACAAAAATACTTATTTTTTTTTTACTAAATTATTATTAAATACTTATTGTTTTATAAACTTCTTTTTTTTTTTCATGTTTATAATCTTTATTTTTAAAGAAGCCTAATAAAACTAAAAGATAAACAACACACTTGATTTCAAATTCACTCCATCTCCTCGCTCCTCGGACCAAACGTTCTGACACATTACCCTATGACCTTGACGTGTAGTTGCCTAATAGTTTCTGTTTCATTTCTTTGAAAAGAACTTTGAATGCAGTAGAAAAAAGAGGTAACGAGATAAGAGATTTTTTTTAATGCAAAGTGGATTCGTGAAGTTTCTTCTCTTTCCTTAAACTTGTGATATATATCTTCATAATAATTATCATCATAATAACTTATGATGAAAAGGAAAGTCTAAATTCTGAGCAAGAAATATTTTTAAAACTTACAAAATTATTTTTTAAAATGAACAAGAAAAGATGTGTATGTAGCAAATAAAAAATAAAATCTGCCACAAACAGAATCAATGAAACAGTTATCAATATGTGAATTGCTAAAAAAAAAAGAAAGAAAAAGAAAAAAGGAGCGTTTCTAGTTATCCTAAAGTGGTTTCGGCAGTGTGATATCTGCACAGGCTGGGCCATACTCTTTTCTGAAGGTTCTGTCCGGGCCGGGTTAGGGCATTACTTTTTTTCTGAAAGATCGGGCCGGACCGGACCTAACTTATTTTTTCTGTACAGAGCCTGGACTGGTTTCATTCCTAGTCTTCACAATCCAAAATTTTCAGTCCTAGTTTTGACAAAGCCCGTAAGAAAATCATTGTCTCGTCGTGGCCTGGTCCATTCAAAGGTCAGTAAAATTAGGCCTGGACCAAAAATGTTTGCAAAAAATGCATGCATTTTTAAATCACCATTATTCTGCAATTAAACATTAAAATTTATTATTTTTAAAGAGTAGTAAATTTCATATGCTTATTAAAATATAGCTAAATTAAAATATAGTAAAACGAGTGAAAAGAACCTGCCTATGACGGAATCCTGTTTGAACTGAACAACGTGTTGAGGATCTTGTCTATAACGCTTTTTTCTTTCTTTTTTATACAATTATGTCTTAGCAGATTTTACTGTATAACATTTTTCAGATTTTTAACGCTTCAATACATAAAATATGGATTAACAAAAGTACTGATAACTGAAACATTTACATACAAGAAATAGAGATTCATTTAAAAAATAAATATCACTGACTGCAGCACTTTATAGAAATTCAGTCGGGCTGGGCCGAGATTTTAACTTTTCCGAGCCAGTCTCGGGCCGAAGTTTTAGCTGTTCTATCGGCTTGGCCGAACTTTTAAATTTTGTACCGGGTCGGGCCAATATTTCTTTTGTAGGGGCCGGACCAAACTTTTAATTTTTGTATCAGGCTGGTCTGTGCTGAATTTTTTCTGCGAGTCGGACAGTCCGGGGCCGAATTTTTTTCTACGAGTCGGGCAGTCCCGACCTAGAAATTTCGGGCCGGGCCCGGAAATTTCGGCCCGTGCAGACCTCTAAGTGTCTCCATACGATATTTCAAGACCTCTAAAATCTGGAAAAGCCGCGGCTGAAACAATTTCAGAATTTAGATTGTACAAATATCAGTTCCTTGGGTGCGGCGCTTATGTCGATAAACTTTTTTTTAAAACAGATTTTCATTGGTGCGGCAGGTATTCCCGAAAATACGGTAAATTAAACAGAACGATAACACGTGCTTTTAACGGCAAACGAGCAGTTCTGTGATCCAGATGCAATAGTATCAGTCATTGCTAATAGCAACGTGACGTCAATGCAAGGGGTCTATAGTTCAGATGTAATGACAAAAGTACAGAATTTTTTAGTTTTATATCATTTTGTAGGTAATTTATTATGGGATTGTTGTTAATATGATTGAACTCAAGCTTTTTCATGAAGGAAGTATAAATTTATTTCTGAAAAAAATTAAGATATTGCTGATATCACTGGTGACTACAATCATTTTACCAAATATTTATGTATTAATCAAGCTTTTTTGGTTATTATTGAATGATTAAACCTGAAATAAAACTTCCTTATTTTATGATTTTTATGTGAATTAATAGGATACCTTTATGAGGAAAGTTTCATTGAGTAATTCAAGGAAAATATATTTCATCTTTATTATGCATATTTAATTTTACATTAATTATTTACTTGACCTTTACTTTTAATAATTTTATCATTTCTTTAAATTATCTTACTTTTATCATTTTAGTTTATTACTTTAGCTAATTATTTTAATATTTTACTATATTTCAAGCATTCATTATAATTTTGATTGTATTATTACATTCAAATTACTGTTTAAAAATGTAAAAAAAAAAAAAAAGCAGCAACCAGAAATCTGCAAAATTCTAAAATCTGCACAACCTCTGGTTCCAAGCTGTGTGGATTTGAGGGAGTCTACTGTAATAAAAGTGCTAAGTCATTCCAATTTACATGCAGATTTCCACTTTTGGCACAGGTGTCATATACGCACCGGGTTTGGTGCAATATTTTTTTACGCCAATTTGGAGAAAACAGAGTTTTTGAATACCAGTTACATATATATTTTGAAATTATTTTCTATTATTTTAAAAAGGAAATAGCAATAAATAAATAAAAAAGTAATAAGAACTGTAGAACAAAATAATTTATATAATTTTTAAAAAGAATAAAAGTAAATAAACGATTTCTTAATAAATAAACAACAATAGCTGGGTTACCATGTCAAGCAAAATAACACCATTTTGGCACCAATTACGTAACCCCAGTGCGTATATGACATCTGTGCCCCACTTTTATGGAAGAGGTATTTTTCTTTATATTTTGGCCATAATAATTGCATTTTGTAGTTGTGTAAGGTTTAAAGTAAAACAAATAACTGAAAGCCGAGCTTAATGTTATTTAGCATGCCTGTTGAAAAATGTCTAGTTGTAAAAATTTATAACCTCTGTTACCAGACAAAAAGATTCTCCTCTTATCATATTTATGAGAACAAGCATCCAAACGATTATCTTTACTATACTGTGTTTAAAAGATGCCTTTAGCCAAGTTAATGTTGCATATTGACTAAAAATAAAAGGAGAATGAATAAAAAAGTGACCATGTATAACCTCTGTCATCCAGTTGCAAATTTTAAACTGAATTTTTTTTCAAAAGTCTTTAAAAATAATGCAATGTCAAAAATGACATTTAGTGGCCACTTACAGCATAATATGAATCTACTGATAAATAATCAAAATGAAAAATTTTTGGAAATTAATTGCTCTTTCGTAATAGAAGAACACATGAAATAACACATTTTGTACAAAGTACCTATATAACACCATCTTAATTTAATGATTTTAGTGATTTTTTTTGTTCTTATATGATTTTAGTTTACTACACCACAAATTATTTTTATCAAATGAATTAATAGTTCATTTTGAAGAATAACATTTGTTAGCGTATGTAATCGGGTAACAGAAGTTACATAACAGCTATCCATCACACACACACAGAGCAAAACTTTCTTTTATTAAGTATAGATTATAAAATTTGAATGGATAAAGCAATATCATAAAGAAATCAGTTGTTCTTTATTAAAATCATCATTATTATTACTACCAGTGACCCGGAGCCGAACAATTTTTGATGCTCCAGCTCCAGCTCCGCTCCTAGAGAAAATACTGTGGCTCCAGCTCCGGCTCCAACTCGGCTCCGACTTCGTGCTTTTAAGTTGCAGATTTTAATTTTTTGCTCACAAATAGTTTCTATCTTCATTAAAGATCTGACAAAATGCATTTTTCTTCTCATCAAACTTGAAATGCTTGTTCAGAAAATATGACATCTTTTAGCTTTTGCTTTTAAAATAGAAAGTTTGGTAGAATTTTAAACACAAAAATCTTAAATTTCTTCTACACTTTTCGAACAGCCAAAATTGTACGACTACACATGTAAACAACAGGCGGCCATATTTGTTTTCAAATAGTGTTGTCACTTAGTTCAAGTAGAAAGTAGAAGTAAAGTAGTGTTGCCATTTTTTGAGAAGTTTTCCTTCCCTAATAATAATAATAATAATAAAAACCTAAAAAATGATATAATTAAAATACTGAATAATGATGTAATTAAAATATTTTAAGCCTAGAAATTTAAAAGACTGAAAAAAAAAAGATTTAAAAGAATATTAAAAACTAAAGGAGCCCTGGAGCTGGGGAAAATTTAGAGCTTCAGCTCCGGCTCCAGCTCCAGAGCGCTCCGGCTCCGGGCTCCGGGTCCCTGATTACTACTATTAAAAAAAGTTATTTTCAAAGATATTACTTAGTTCAAGCACTGAACACTTTCCATAATGTGTCAGCTTTAGGGCACTTTACTTGTGATAAGAGTTTTATAAACACTTTTCTGATATTGTTTTTCAAAATCTACAGTTGCTAATTTTTGCCTTTTAGTTATTTATATTAGGGATTGACCGAAGCAGTAATTTTACTGAATACCGAAGCTTTGATCAAAGTGTATACCGAATACGCAAAAATTTTTAATACATATTTTAGCATATATTAGTTTTTTTTAATAACTTTAATTAAAATTAAGTTCTTAATAATTTAATTCAGTTACATTTTTATTCTTAAATCTAATTACAACACAAAAAAATTTAATTGTTTCTTTCCACTTACAAATTCATTCACCCGTCACTTATTTTTTATTATTTTATCACTTGTCAATACCCAAAATAATCTATGAAAATATTAAACTATGCAGACTATTATTAAGGATAAGGATTGCCAGAAAAACAAAAATTCATTCAAATAAAAAGAAACAATGTTGTCATTAAGCTGATTTACTTATTGTCTAAGTCTAATTATAAACATATTACATAGGAATGTTCTCAAATACAAAAGGTATACCAATTTGTACATTTAACTATTTTCTGTCAAATTATTGATACATATTTATATTTTGATTAATATTTTAATATTGTGGTGATGAAGATAACAAATTTGAGCAATTTTAATTTAATGATTATAAAAGCTATAGGATAGGCATAGGGGTATACTTATTTGATGTGTGTATTTTCGGTACTACTTGGTTATCCCATCAACAAAAAATCTATCGCCAAACTATAAGATTAAATGCCAATAATGGTTGATCGTAAATGTCACATTCACTTGATTTTAAGCAAGTTACACGTATTTACCTCATCAAGTGATTTTATTTTGATGTTCTATTTGTATTTTTATTAATGTTTTATTAATTTATTTGTTCTTTTGTTATTTAAAATAAAAGTTATGTCAATTTGTATAATTTGGCGAAATTGGTCAACTTGATAACTAAGTAGTACTGTATTTTCTTTACTATACGCCTTAGATATACAGAGATTAACTCTGATATAGTTATTTGAAGTGTATATTAAAGAAAATACACATTAAATAAATTTAAATTAAGAAAACTAATGTAGAAATAATTAAAATTGAATGATAAAGGAAATATCTTTTTTTTCTCTATCGTGGGCAGTTGTTTTGATTTCACTATTTTAGGAAAGAAAAAGTTTTTTTTTTTAATTAAAAATGGCCTTTGACTTGTTTTTTGTAGCGCAGCTGAACTCTGAACTCATGCACAGAATATTGAAACTCGTTGTTTACTCTATTCTGCTTCTAAGAAAATACTTATCTGCACTCTACTATCACACCAGATATATTCTCTGCTACATGCAACCGTTCTTCATCTGCATTATCATCACCATCATCACTATTTTCTTTCCCATCTACTGAGTATTCTTCATCAATTTTTCACACAAAACTGCATTTCACGAAACAATTCTAGATGGATGAAGAGGTTACTTCCTGCCCTGCTAGTACAAAATGAATATCCGCAGAAGGTCTATTTTTGGAGTAGGCTCTTTTGATTGTTCCATAAAACATAAAGATCTTTTAACTAACTTTCTGCCGTAAAATTGCTTAAAACAGTTGATCATCCTGGCATTAAGAGGTTGTACGACAGATGTAAGAATTAGCTAGGAAAAAATGACTTTTATATTTTTCAAAGGCAACGTATCTGGTGAATGAGATGAATAATTGTCAATAAAAAGAACGATTTTCCTTTTTTGAGCGCCGATTAATCTGTCAAAGTCATGAAGAAATTTTGCAAAATATAATTTTTCTTCCATACTTTGACATTCGAACGGTAGATTAATGACAGTTTCTTTACATTCTTTAAGCATTGAGGTCTAGCAGATTTAGAAATAACGAGGGGTACTCGATTATCAGAACCGTCCTTATTTGTGCATAGTAGCACTGTAAGTCTTTCTTTGCATGTTTACCACCATGACAAGACTCTTCTTTGAACTCTAGCGTTCTTTTTCACAAGCATTTTATAAAACAGGTCTGTTTCGGCTGCATTATAGGTGTCACAATCCTTGTAACCTTCTAGTAACTTCGGAAGTTTTTCAAGCTACATTTCTGTGGCATCAGTATTTACCAATGCGGCACTTTCGCCGCATAATTTCCTGGATACCAATCCATGGCGAATTTGAAACGTGAAATCCACCCATTTGATGCAGAAAAAGTATCCATGCCATATCAGGCAGCTATTTCAAGTGCATTCTCTCGAAGAATATTCTCATCCACAGGAATATTTGACTTACGAGACTGCTCGTACCAAGCAAAGATAAGTCTTTTTTACTCCCTAGTAGACATTTTGCTAGTTTTTCTTTTTTGCAGAAGTTCCATATTTATAAGCCTGCTCTCTAATTTCTTTCTTTTTTGAAATTATCGAATTCAAAGTTGACGGTGGTATACCTAAATGTTTAGCAATGGTAATTTTTTTCTCAAAATGATTCTTTTCCACCTCATCCATGATGTGAAGCCTTCCTTTTAAGTTTCGGATTTGTTTTACCATTCTTAAAATTCACGGAACACATAAAATTTAGCGCAGAATGCATTAAATTGAAAGCTCATACTCTTGAAATTAAACATGTGCACTGCACATAACAGATTAGCCAGGAATGGGAAAGAATGTGGCAGCTGGCCGAATTGGATGCATCCATTCTCCACTTTACACAGAATAGAATAACCCATTCTCCAAGCAAATCCTCATTCAGTTATTTACACGTACATACATGTCACAAATTCACGCTAATCCCTGCCTCCCTTTTCCTAAAACAGCCCAAATGAGTTCTTTTAGGATAAAAGAAGTAATTCCAGTTTGCATTATCATATGGATTCGCGTCACCTTCAATTTCATTTCGGTGACGAGGAAAATTTTACAACGATGAATGCGGGAAAACGACTTTTTGAAGAACGATACATGCGGGTTTCGTTAACATTATTTAAATATAAATTCTACAGGGACCATAGAAATAAAACAATCAGTGCGGGAAAACGATGGATACAGGAACGATAGATCGAGGTTTCACTGTATACGATATCATTTTTAGCATTATAACACTGTTAAATGCAAAATAGCTTCCCATCAGAAAATATTATTTTGTCAATACTTTTCCTACCATGCCGCTTCATCAATTTCTTCCTTCTTTGTAATTTTTTTATACTTTGTGCAGCAGTCAATCCTTGAATTTTTCTTTTGCGATAAGGGCAATAACCCAGATCTTCATTTATAATAGCTTGCATAGTTCTGCAATTCACGTTCTCTTCTGCAGCCATTTTATTTGCAGAATGTTGTGGATTTCTTCACACCTTTTCGCGAATTCTTTTGATGTGCTCTATTGTGAGAACTGAGCGTGAACGACCAGACCTAGATCGATATTTACATAACTATTAGTATTCAATAATCGATTTATAGTTTTATATATAAATGTTTCATAAAAACCAGGGCATTTTAATTGCTTAAAGGTTTTACTTGAGGAAAACCTGCGATCAAAGAGCTGTTTAATCATCATTCTTTTGGCTTCCCTCTTTAAAATAATTTTAAATATTTGCTTTATAACCAAATTCATCTGCACTAATAGAAACTTGCAAAACCCTAAAATAGAGAAATAAACTGTTTTCCCAAACGATTAAAATTAATACGTATTTTTTGGAGTGTAACAGTGTTTAGTAGCCACCCTGTACAACCAAACAACTGATTTGTGGATTTGCAACAAAGATGTTACTTCCATGAACAGCAAATCATCTCAGTATACAGGATATAGGAGCAATTAGTGCAAGAGACACACTATAAGCAGTCAATCTTAATAAAAAATCAAAGAATTCTGCTCTCAAGTTCTAAAACTAAATTTAATATGTTGATGTAATTTTTGTTAAAATTTGAATTATAATTTAGAATGTTTTTTATTTTGAGTAAATAAGTTATTAAATGAACAAATTTGTAATTATGTATTTACATATATTATTCATATTCTATACATTTTATACCGTTATTATAAAATGTTAGAGAAGAGATTAGGAACAAGCACAATGGAAGAAGGGGTGGAGGTATCGTCGATGGACAGACGAGACACTAAGGAAGCAGATATCAAATGCATGGGATTATGTGTATATTAGTTCAGAATAATTCTGACAAAAATGAAAGAAAGAATGTTATTTCAAGGATCGGAAGTCCATAAGAAAGTAAGGAAAAATTAAAAAATGGAATTCTCGTTAGTTCAAATTAAATGAAGTCAACAGAAAATGAGTTCGAATAAATAAAAAATTTTAACGTTATTCTGCCATTGAAAATTTCAGAACTTCATGTTTAGTTAAAATTAAGCGAAGATACAATTTATCCAATTTCGAATTAACGAGAGCCGACTGTATATATCTGGAAAGCAAGAAAATTCCATTAATGTTCACTTTTTTCACCAAAATATTAGAATGCAAAAAATAGAAATGGCAGAACATGTTACAAACATAGTCACTATTTATAATACTATCTTAGTAACTGTATAACTGCATTTGTCGAGACCTGGTGATATAAATATGAATTTAATGAGAATGGTGTGAATGCTGTATTTAAAGATTATATTATATTAAATATGACCCTCATGCAGAAGGGAAGTTTCCCATCTTCCTTTTACATGCCCTTATTTTTTCTTTCCTCTTGTGCTTTTGATTTTTTCCTTGAAAACTATCCTTTTATAGAATTTTAGTTAAAGTTAAAGTATTTTTTGAAAAATCAATAATTTTGTTGCATACTGAAAAATAAAAAAGCACTCCATTATTAAGAATATTTTGCTAATCAGTGTTAAAATGTCTTTTCTTTCTTTCTTTCTTTCTTCACTAATGTATTAACATTTTTATATTTAAGGTCAGATCATATGATCCTAGAAAAATCAGAGATGCTGTATTAGATGAAGCAACAAACCATTATGAAAATAAAATTAAAGAGATACAGGCAGATGCTGATAAAATGAAAGAGCATTATTTTAATCTTCGTCATGAACATTCTCTTCTCAAATGTAAGCTGGAAGGTCGTCAGTCTGAGTTTTCACATAGAATGGAAAAGCTGAAGGTGCAGCATCGCACTGAAGTATGTTTTTATTGCTTGTTACAAAAAATGTAATGTTAAACTGAGATGGGATACATCATATGGTCTTATCATCAAGTGTCAAATATTTAATTAAGTTATGTGTACTAAATACCAAATATTTAATAGAAGAATATCAACTTTTTAAAAGTTCGTTACAATTATAAATGATTAATTAAAAGATTTTAAATAATAGTTTTTAATTTTAAAAAAAGAACAATTATCAGTGGTTAAAAATTGTTTTATTTTTATGTTTTATTCTAATTTTTTCATACAAATTTAAGAAAAAGATAATGCAATTTTTTACTGTCATGCTGCTTATTACAATCAAATTTAATAAATAATAAAGTGGTTCTAAATATTTCTCAAAATATGGACTTGTCCATTACTAAAACTATGAACTTACAAAGTTTACCTCAGGCAGTGTTGAATTCAGACACTTTTCTCTGGAGGGATTTCTGTGGCTCCGGGTGTGTGTGGAGAGAGAGGGGGGGGGGGGGGGGGGTTGCATTTTTTGACCATTGAAAAAATAAAATCTCATCTTCCAGGAGGACATCTTATGGGGGGAGGGGATCCCTGGCCCACCCCCTGAATTCAACACTGACACCAGGTTTTAAAAAAGGGCAGGGTGCTGCTTGTGGGAAAAGGGCACTTTTTTTAATTTTTAAAAGCATTCTTTTGATTTTAAAACTACTTTTAATATTTAATAGTCAGGGAACTCTTTTAAAGACAGCAATGAGTCGATTTTTACTATGCAAGTAAATTTTTTAATACACAAATTAGTAAAGACACCTTGTTTTCAATTGGGGGCAAGAAGGGTGCTAATTTTTTGGATGAAGGACAAGAAAGGTGCTATATTGTAAACTTAAGGGCAGGCAAGGTGCAGCGCCTAAAACTGTCTGTTGAAAACTCATAACTTATTTGGTCAATTATAATACATTTAGAATGTTTTATGCATACAGAATATTGGGTGAGTGCAAAAGTTCTACGCGTTTTTTAGTGAAAACAGAAAGGCAGAGAACACAAAAAGTTGAGCACCTAGGGATTCACACAAACACCATCATTATGTATGACATCTTATCATCTGTCTTTCGGTAAGTGCATTCCACATCCAGTGATGGAACAGCTGCGCCAAATCGATAATGCTGCGCATTTCTGCGTCAAAACGATAATTTTCTGATAGGATTTGATATCAGTATTTAGTCTCATTTGCTCAAAACCCCGCTCATATACTCATACATTTAATGCATTAGTTCATTCATTCACGTTCATTCATCCTCATAGTTATTTTCATTTCATAGTTTTTAGTTAAAAGATCATTTCACTTTGTTTACATAATATACAATAGTAAAAGTAACTTTTTCTTTTATTAAATACACTTTCGTTATTATATTTAATTGATAACTTACCATTTAATAGTTTGCTATTCAAGTTTTACTTTACAATAGATTTTATTTAAGTTTATTTTACTTTGAAAGTTTATTAGCATTCTCGTTCTTTCACGGCATGACAGTCGAACACAATATCGATTACGTCTTAATCGAAGTAATCGATTCAGTCGGTTTGCCGTATGGCACCAGATGGCAGCATATCGCGAATCATCTGATTCGTTGGTATTTGTTAATTATTCATGTAATCTGTGTTCACGTCACGTGATAGAACATTCTAGCGAATGGACGTTTTCCCGGCACGTGTCGTCGATCAGAGGGTATTTATACCGTGGTCGGTTCATTCAACGGCAGACGCACGTCTGTCTGAGTTTTAAGCTTGTTTTGGATGTTTCAAGCAACGGTAGCGTTCTGTGTTGCCGGGGAAATGGCTTTTAGCTATTTAATTAAGTTTGTTTTATTTTCGTTTCTTGCGTTTATTTGAATTATGTTTACCGGTGATACCAGCTAGTTTAGTTATCCTTTTTCAAAACAGCTTGACTCAAGTTAATGTTGGTATGTAAATCAAATCTAGTCATTTACCATCCTGTTGCATTTTTATCATCGTTTTTAACCTTTATCTGTTTTAAAAGAAATGTTATGATACTCAAGCTGAATATTCAAGTATGTGAATAATTATTTATAATAAACTGCTCATCTTCACCAGAACTTTTGACTCTGTGATTATTCTACAAAACTACAATTTTATTTTAATGCTGCTTACCTCATATATTAGCTTAACCTTTCTATTCCTTCATCACTCTGGATTACAAATTAGTTTATCTTTCCAGCGAAGCTTTCATAACGTATGTTTAATTATCTTTGAGACTCTGCCTCTTTAAACTTGTTAGATGGGTTTTACCCTAATATTTTCCAACAAAATTGCGCCCAACTGCACCAATTCGATAATAATTCTTGGGCCAAATCGATAATGCTGCACATTTCTGCACCGAAACGATAATTTTCCAACAAAATTGCGCCCAACTGCACCAATTCGATAATAATTCTTGAGCCAAATCAATCATTTTCCACCCGAATGTCGCCAAAAGATTGCAAAAAACATGTGAATTTGGTCAAATTATCACGAAAAAAAAAAAAAAACCCCGTGAATTTTAACAAAGGATCGCTAATTTCGTCGAAAAACGAACAAAACGCAGTCAAGCGATTGCAAGAAACATGATTTCGTTAAAAGATCACGAATAAAACACAAATTTCGTTAGAGGATCATGAGGAAAACGTGAATTTTGTCAAAGGATCGCTAATTTCGTCAAAAAACAAACAAAACATGGCCAAAAGATCTTGAAGAAACGCTAATTTACTTAAGGATAGAAAAAAACCCCGCAAATTTCATCAAAAGGTCTCAAATTTCATCAAAAGATGCAAAAAACACGAGATTTTCGACAAAAGACCTCGAAAAAAAAACGAGAATTTTGTCAAAAAATTGCTAATAACACGCGAATTTCGTCAAAGGATCGCGAAAAAAACCTGAATTTTGTCAAAGGAGCGGCTAACTTAGTTAAAAAGCGAACAAAACGCGGTCAAAATATCTCAAAAAAACGTGATTTCGTTAAAAGATTTCTAATAAAACGCAAATTTCATCAAAAGATCGCGAAAAAAGCATGCGAAGGATCACGAAAAACACGTTAATTTTGCCAAAGGATACCTAAATTTGTCAATAAATGTACAAAACACTGTCAAAATATTGTGAACGAACTCTACTTTCGTTAAAATATCGTGAAAAAACCCGCAAATTTCATCAAAAAGTCGCAAAAAACACACGAATTTCAACAAAAGATCGCGAAAAGCACGTGAATTTTGTCAAAGGATCGCTGATTTCGTCAAAAAAAAACTGACTAAACGGGGTCAAAAGGTTGTGAAAAAACCGCAAATTTCATCAAAAGGTCGCAAAACCCCACAAATTTTCTCAAAAGATCGTGAAAGTACGTGAATTTTGTCAAAGGAGCGCTAACTTAGTCAAAAAGCGAACAAAATGCGGTCAAAAGATCGTGAGATAACGCGATTTTGTTAGAAGATTGCGAATAAAATGCAAATTTTGTCAAAACAGGGTTCGCACAGACTCCTTAGACTCCTTGGAAACTCCTTAGGAATGAAAACATTCCCAAGTAGTACTTAGAACTACTTAGATAAGCAAACCACTCCTTAGAAACTCCTTAAATTATATTGTGGCTTCGGACGTCAAGCGATATTGCTGGCGAGGAAAAAAAAAATCGTGATTGTAAAACGCACGGTAAATCATTTATGCACGTCATTCATCTGAAGCACAGCATTGATTGGTTAGGATAATCTTAATAGCAGGGCTCCCACTAGGTCCTTTTTTCAATTACTAGGTCCGTAAAGTCGTCCGTTTTTTTTACACTGTTAACCGACCTTTATTTTAAATTTTATCGATGTTTGGCATTTAGCCAAGAATTTCGGAAAAATCGCGCTTAACGTTAATATATTCCAAAAAATACCATCGAATTTCGTCAATCGATTGCAGAAATTTTTTTTTTTTAATTTTGTCAAAGGATCGTGAAAAAACACGAATTTATCCAACTGATCCAGGAAAAACTCGAAAGGATCGTGGAAAAACGCGATTTTCTCCAACAGATCGCGGAAAAACTCTAATTTCTTCAAAAGATCGCGAAAAAGGCTCGAATTTCTTAAAAGACAGCGAAAAAACGCGAATTTACTCAAAGGATCGCGAAAAACGCGCGAATTTCCTCAAAGGACCGCAAAAAAAGTCAAATGATCGAAATAAAACGCGAATTCCATTAAAAGATCGCGAATATCGTCAAAGGATCGCACAAAACACGCGAATTTCGTCAAAGGATCGCGAAAAACGCGCGAATTTCGTCAAAAGAGCGCGAAAAACGCATGAATTTCGTCAAAGGATCGCGAAAAATCGCTTATTTTTCCAGAAAATCGCGAAAAAACCCGCAAATTTCCTCAGAAGATCGCGAAAAAAACGCGAATTTCCTCAAAAGATGGCGAAAAAAACACGAATTTCCTCAAAGGGTCGCGAAAAACACGCGATTTTCGTCAAAGGGTTGCGAAAAACACCTGAATTTCGTCAGAGGATCGTGAAAAACACGCAAATTAAGTCAAAGGATCGCGAAAAGAAGTCAAATGATCGAAAAAAAACGCGAATTCCATTAAAAGATCGTGAATTTCCCCAGAAGATCGCGAATTTCGTCAAAGGAAAGCGAAAAATCGCTTATTTCCCCCAGAAAATCGCGAAAAAACGCAAATTTCCCCAGAAGATTGCGAAAACAGCGTGAATTTCCTCAAAAGATCGCGAAAAACACGCCAATTTCCTCTAAAGATCGCAAAAAACGCGCCAATTTCCTTAAAGGGTTGCAAAAAACACGCAAATTTCGTCAAAGGATCGCGAAAAACACGCAAATTACGTCAAAGGATCGCGGAAAAAACGTCAAATCATTGAAATAAAACGCGAATTCCATTAAAAGGTCGCGAAAAAACGCGAATTTTCCCAGATCTCGAAAAAAACCGCGAATTTCGTCAAATAATCGCGAAAAACATGCAAATTTCGTCAAAGGATCGCGAAAAACACGCGGTTTCCATCAAAAGGTCACGAAAACACGCGAATTTCCTCAAGGGATCACGAAAAACACGCGAATTTCGTCAAAGGATCGCGAAAAAAAGTCAAATGATCGAAATAAAACACTAATTCCGTTACAAGATCGCGAAAAAACGTGAATTTCCCCAGAACATCACGAAAAAAACGCGAATTTCGTCAAAGTTCCACTTTTAAAGAAAGCGATTACCGCTGTTTTAAAAGAATAAATTCAAAACTTGTTATATTTTTTCTTGTATGTTGCGTTTAGCATTCTTTTTTTTTTTAAATACCTTTTAAATTTTTCTTTAAGATGTATCATGTATGTTAATATACATAATAAGTGTTTGGGGTTTGACTAATCTCTATTTATATGACCATTGGTCACTGCATAAAAAAGTTGATTGACTATTTTGTATTTAAACTTACGAAATCAGTAAGCAATATAATGTGAATACTGTGCAATTTCAGTACTAACAATTAAATTCTAATAGAGTAAAATTTGTTTTTGAAAACGATGCAGCACATAAAAACAACAACAACAACAACAACAAAAAATGGCAAATCCTTAAAATTTTATAGACTCCTTGGATTTTTTCGGTACTGCTTGGATTTTTTCTTCCCAACTCTGTATGAACCCTGCAAAAGATCATGAAAAAAAAAGCGAATTTCGTCAAAGAATCATGAAAAAAAAACATGAATTTTGCCAAAGGATAGCTAACTTTGTCAATAAACGAACGAAACACGGTCAAAATATCGTGAAAAAATGCTACTTTCGTTAAAATATCGTGAAAAAAAACACAAATTTCATCAAAAGGTTGCAAAAAACACACAAATTTCATCAAAAGATCTCGAAAAGCACGCGAATTTTATCAAAGGATCGCTGATTTCACCGAAAAAGCAGACAAAACGGGTCAAAAGACTGTGAAAAAACTACAAAATTCATCAAAAGGTCGCAAAAAACCCCAAATTTTGTCAAAAGATCGCAAAAAACTGCAAATTTCATCAAAAGATTTCGAAAAACATGGTAGTTTTGTCAAAAGATTGCGAACAATACGCAAATTTGTTCAAAAAAATCGCGAAAAACACCCAAATTTTGTCAAAAAAACTAAAACTCTGTGGCTATACAATCCAAGAAGGATCTGGGCTGACAGTGCCCATCTCTGTTTTCTTGACCCTTCTGTTTTCTTGAAAAAACGTGAATTTTGTGAAAGAGGCGCGGAAAAAACGCGAATTTCGTCAAAGAATCGCAGAAAAAAACGCGAATTTCGTCAAAGAATCGCAGAAAAAACACGAACTTCATCAAAGAATTGCAGAAAAAACACGAATTTCGTCAAAGAATACCAAAATGACATTTTGCTGCTCCAAAATAGTTATTTTCTGCTCCAAAGTGGCGTTTTGCTACTCCAAAATCGTTATTTTCTGCTCCAAAATGAGATCCACGCTGTTCCATCACTGCACGTCGATGAAAGTGCTCTGTTTTAGAATCAAAATGCTGTTGTAACGCTGTTTTTACAGTCTCCACATCATAGAAGGTTTAGAGAGCAAAGGCGTTGTATATCGATAAAAAAAGGGAGATAAATCGAAGGTGCAAGCTCGGGGCTATACGTTTCATCAGATAAAACTTTCCATCCAAGGTCCAGGAATTTTTGACGAGTCCTTAAAGCAACATAAGGCCTGGCTTTATCGTGATGAAAGCGAACCCCTCTGCGATTGATGAGTGCTGGCCGCTTACATGAGGGCTTTGCTCACAGTCTGACCAATTGTTGGCAGTAGAGGTCTGCATTGATCGTTTGGTTCGGTACGAGGACCTCCGAGTTGATTATTCCCTTAGCACCCCACCATACACTGAGCAAAACATTTTCGGGATGTTTAGGTCGATGGAATATGTTGTGCATCATCTGCACACAATCCTTTGATGCTTCACATTACAGTACAATATCTACTTCTTATCCGTTACAATTTGGTTCAAAAATGGCTCTTTACTGTAACACGAAATCAAAGAAACACAGTTGCTGATCCTCTCTTCACATTGCCTTACTGTAAGCTTGTGTGGTACCCACTGATCGAGCTTGGTAATGAAGCCAAGCGCATCTATCAGTCTTTCTTCTGTTCTGTGTTCCGAAAATGTTTCCACTAATTTTTCGACTGTTGGATGTGGGGAATTTGTTATGGCTGTGTCCAGATCCTAGTCAGAAACCATTCATGAGTATCCAGAACAGGAATGATTTTTACAGCTCCTGTGTCCATTCCGCAATTTCCTAAACCAACGGCAACAGGTGCTACCGTCCATGGCACCATCGGCATACACTTGACAAATGCTGCGGCAAGCTGCGACTGCTGTAATGGCTTTATCATACTCTCACAGTAAAAAAATGTCTGTTGTGGTCTTTCTTGCTTGCCATGTTGTTTCTCGTTCGGCCTGAATTCTTCTGACAAACGTTATGCCTATGTATACTCTATTGCTATACGCGTTATTGGCCACTTTCCTGTCCTCGAAACATCAGCTGTAACGTCCGTACTCCTCTTGATGTTTACATATCTTCAAAACGGGTAGAACTTTTGCACTCACCCAATAATTACAAGCGATTTAGTATTTTTTACAGATAATTTAGTTGTAAGTATATATAATTTTTTTTAAAAGTTTTTTAGTGTTGCATACTTAATAAACAATTTACATTTGTACTGACTAAATGCATTATATTCTTCAAAATTTCATTAATGGTGAAAAAGTATTCAAAATACAAATAAAATTATCGCACTATGACTTATGTCAGATTTCATCATTTACTTTTTCACTTCTGTAGTGAGAGTTCTTGTATTGTTGTCCTTTTTTTCTATATTTCTTTTGCACTGTGAAACATATTTAATGGGAAGCAGACCTGCCAACTGCTACGAAAAAATCATAGTTGCTACGACTTGGATCTTTAAACTATGATGCTACGAAAATCGGTCTCAAACTACGATATAAAAAAAAAAAAAAAAAAAAAAAATACAAACGCATTTTTTTTTTTCCAGTTGAGATTTTTAGTCTACGCAGCACATTTTTCAGGAGTGATTCTACTCTGAAAATTCCTAAATTTTAAAGTATTCGGTTCCGAAAGTTTTAAAAAATTGGTCATTAGTCCAAAAATTCAGACATTAAAAAATGCTCAAGTGAAAAAAAAAATTGGACTGCAAAACAAACTTCTTAATATAAAACCCACTTAATGGATATTAACCATGAGTGAATCGTGCATCTGTAAATATTTGTTAAACAGGAATTCCCTTCCTTAGAAACAGGGGCGCCATTTTAAAAGTTTTTTGAGGGACAGGGTTTGAAATATTGTGCGGAATCACGCGATTTGCACAAAGAAAAGGAAAGTCCTGCATAATGAAAACTGCTGTGCAGTATTTCCCTCTGAAAATTCTTCCACAGACCTATGATTTTTCTGCGAGTATATTTTTAAATTTCTTGGAAATCCGCAAATTTTTTTCTTTTATGGAATTTTTCTAAATTAGTTCGGGAATCGGTCGTGGAAAAAAATGAGAACTCCTTCAAACGATCGTGTGAAAATATCTGATATTTCGTCAAAGATCTCAGAAACAAATAGTGATTATCTTCAATTGTTCCCTGAATAAAATCTAATTTTGTTAAGAGTTCAGAAAAAAATTGAAAATTTCATCAAAAAATTGCGAATTTCGATAAACTATTGAGGGAAAATATTACAAATTTCTTCAAAAAGTCGCAGAAACAAGTAGTGAATTTTGTTAATTGGTCGCGAAAAGATATCGAAAATTTTACCAATTGGTCGCAAAAAACTGTTGCGAATTTTGCTGATCGGTTGCACAAAACTGTTGCAAAATTTGCCGCACTGTCGCTATAAACTATCGCGAATTTCGACAAGTGACCACTTAAAAATCAATTTCGTCAAAGTATTGCGGTAAGAGTGTGAATTTAGTCAAAATATCACAGAAAGAAAACACGAATTTCGTCAAAAGATCACGGAAATAAAGCGCAAATTTCATCGAAAGATCAGTAAGAAAACGCAAATTTCATCGAAAGATCACGGAAAGAAAACACGAATTTCGCCAAAGGAACATGTAAAAAACGCAAAATTCATCAAAGGATTAAGATAAAAAATGCGAATTTCGTCAAAAGTTCGGGGTAAAAAGTGCGGATTTCAACAAAGAATCGTGATCGAAAAACTTTAATTACGATTGTGGGGAAAAGAATCGTGAATATCGGGAAATGATCACAGAGAAAATTAAAAAAAACGCGAATTTTGTCAAAATTTACTTTATTGAGCTAAAAAATTGGAACTTGGCTCCTTTTATAAATGAAAAAAAAAAAAAAAAAAAAAAAAGCTGCGAAATGAGAAGAAGTTCAAAAAATCGTATAAAAATTTTCAGAGGAAAAAATTTACTATATTGAGTTGAAAGACTGAAACCTTATTCTTTTTACGAACGTCAAAAAATGATTGCTAAACACAAAAACCAAACAACCAACCTCCAGATTAATTTTAATTTTGAATGCTACGATTTCTCATTTTCAAAAGTTGGCATGTCTGGGAAAAAGATAAAACAACTATATGCTATTCTACTATATGCTATTCTAAACAACTATATGCTATATGCTTTCAATTTGTTTTAAGGATCTATATATTTGATATTTAAATGCAATGCCATTTTTTTTAGTCATCTGCCCTGAGCTTTTTACTGAACCAGTTTCGATTAAAAAAAAAAAAATTAAGTGAATGCAGTTTATTTGTAGATTTTTTATTACACTAGCTATTTTTAGAAATATTCTCATTTTTAAATTTTAATTTTAAATGTATTTTTATGGAATTTCTTTATAATGATCACAATCAGATTATTTCCATTGTTGCTGAGAAAAGAAATAGTGGTAATGGGGTTTACAGTCAAGCCCCAATTTAACGAATTTCTCGATTTAGCGATTTTTTTTATAGTCCCGACGAAAATGGAACAAAAATACTTCGATTTAACGAATTTATAATCCCGATTTAACAAATAATTTTCGATATCAAAAAAATGAAAAATTGAAGAAATTTTCTAATATTTATTATAAATTTTCAATGTCTCTGATTTTTAATTTTCTGAATATGTACCTTGTGATGCAGAAATATCTGCATGTGAAAAATGCACCTTACACCGAGGTTACGAAATCAGTAGTAATGTGGATCGGATGAAAAAGATGAAATAGAGATGAAGCATGTAACGTTCAAAAAAGCAGTTAGCAGCTTTAATACTTTGAAACAGTAGTTGATAGCTCATGATGCTAAATGACACTGTTTTCACAGCTTCAGAAAAAAATCGATAAAGAAGTTCAGAATACAAAATCAAAACAGAGCAAAGAAACATCTATAAAAAGTGTCTTATAATTTATCGATAAAATTTGAATAAATGAAATTTTTTTAAAATTACAATGCTTTTGATTTATAGTAGTACATAAAAAAAAAGAATAATTTTTATACAGAGTGTTTTCTTAAAGCAACAAATGTTTAACATCAAGTGAGCATTGTTCTTATTATTTATTTCCATTTTTTTTTTTTTTTTTACTTGTTCTGTTGTATAAAAATATTCCTTTGATTATTCCGATTTAATGAATATACTCGATTTAACGAACAAAGTTGATAGTCCCAAACGATTCGTTAAGTCGGGGTTCGACTGTATTTAGTTTTATTTATTCCATCTTATTATGATAATTCAAAATGACTTTTTGCACAGAAAATGATGTCATGCTTTAAAAAACACTAATTTTTCTTTGTAAAGCTGTCACAATTCAATATTTTTCATTCCACTGTTACCGAGTTTGACAGTCTCCTATTATCTCTTAATCAGTGGTGAAACTTTTCTTTATTTCACTGAATTTCTGATTTAAAAAAGTCATCTAAATTTTCCTCCTTCTGAAATATCACTTCGTCCTTTTTGAACCCCCTCCCCATACGCACAGTATCCAAAGTTTTAATATCTTTAAAACTCCTTAATGTTTTTAAAACTTTTTCTGCTGTTTGTTAATTTATTGTAACAACGAATACTCGATCATATAAATGCCATTAAAATTTCATCCAAACTCCCCCCTCGCCCCCCCCCCCCAAAAAATTTATTTTTTCATTTCCCTCCCCCTGCCCTTCAAAACCCAAAGTTTGAAATCTTAAAAACTGTTTATTTTTTTTAGAACTTCTGCTCTATTTGTTATTTTATAGTAACAATAAATATCGATCATAAAAATTACTTTCCCCTCCATCCGAAATTGGCATTTCCTTTCTCAACACCCCCCCCCCCACCCCCACACACACACACACACCACCACCACCAATTCATCTCTTACCAAGAACACTTAGTAAAGTAAAGAAATAATAAATTATCTAATAAACTGTGCCGTTTCTTTCCGCCTCCCCCCCCAAAAAAAAATAAATAAATAAATAAATAAATAAATAAAATAAAGTCTTTAAAACTCCTCAGTTTAAATTTTTTTAAACCTATTTAGAAATATTTAGTAAGGTAAAGAAATAATAAATTATCTAATAATCCCTGTATCTCCCCCCTCCCCTTCCCCCGTGCAAAAAAAATCTTCTCCCCATTTGCTATCTTAGCTCACAAAGTTTTAAATCTTAAAACTCATTTTTTAAAAAAAACCTTTTTTGCTCTTTATTTTACTTAAAAAAAAAAAAAAAAAAATCAATCATATAAGTTTCTCCTTCACCATCCAAAATTGGCGTTTCCTTTTTGCAACCCCCCCCCCCCCCCTCCATTCTTCTCTTGCCATGAAGAATGGAGGGGGAATTACAATTAAAGGTAAAGAAATAATAAATTATCTAATAAATGCCGCCGTTTCCCCCCCCTAAATAAAAATAATAATAATAATTATACATAGAATGACACTAAGTGTATAACGCTTCCGGGGTTGAACTCATCCTTTTCCTGAGAATCCAAACGCGGCCACGTTAGGCTTAAGCATTCGGATGCCGTATTTGCCGACTACCTTATTGAATCTGGGTATCTATTCGTTGTGTAACATATTCTTCTTCAATTTTTCTCAAACCTTCAAAAAGTATACAATTATAACGCTTTAAGATCTAATTTAAAAATAACCAGATACCAACAACAGGGTTCCGATGTATACAAGCGATTACCGTTGCCATTCATAAACACAAATAACAAATCCAAAAACAAATGAATGACTCTTTCAGCTATTCATTAAATACTCTTAAAATATTTTTCAAAAGCATATTAATATTTTGAAATGCGTTTTTCACTTTTGTTTACATTTATTTACAGTTTGAATTCAGTATACACGGTTAAAAATATCGCGAAAAAATACCTCTGTTTTTCAAGGCTATCTATTTTCTGACCAATGAGAACGCTTCATGGTGTTCAGTGAATATAGCTATATTCTGTGATTCATTCCCGTGAATTATTTTGTACCGGATTAACGTTTCCTTTCTAAAAACAAACGTATTTCAAATTATTTAAAGGCTTTATTATGGTTTTACAAATATTTTAAGAGCAAAATCGGATGTCGACCGTATTTTTTAATGATTCGTTCAAATGAGTCATTCAATTGCTTCTGGATTTGGATTGTGTTGTACATGTGGCATCACGAGTGAATGTGGATTTGATTTTCAATCTTAAAACGTTGAGTAAAACGTGCTTTCTTTTCCGCAAAAGTTACATTTTTAGACAGATTATTCAAAATAAATTAACATTTAAGAGATTACATTCAAATATCTAATATTCTGCTGCGATAACTTCAGTTAAAATTAGATTGATAGCTTTATCTATCCCTATATGAAAGTAAACAAACGATTCATTCGTCTTGAACTTTTAAAATGTTAAAACAAACGTTTATATGTTCTGTTGCGCCATCTGTCGGTAGTTTAAAAAAAAAGAAATTTTCTTTTAAAAATGTTTTTTGAATTCCGAAGACATTGGGGGGAAAATGAATATTTCTCATAAAATGAAATTAGAATATCAGAAATATGTAATGCCGTATATATATCAATGCATTATTATAATAAATAAAATTTTGTATTTTGTAGGGAAAATAAATTTGTAATTTAATAACAGAATTTGAGAAAATAAATTGTTAATGTAATTAAGAGTTGCAATTTACTTATGTGATAAAAGATGATTTTTAATTATCAAAATTTATTACAGGTTTCTTTTATGCATGTTTAAAAAAAATCAGGATTTTCTCTGTGCAACTTTTTAAAATTTAAGTTATATAATTATTATTTTGGCAATTAATAAAAACAAATAAACTTTCTGTTGGAATTGTCTTTTATTTTACCCCATACCATCAGATAAAATAGTTAATTAACAATATGTTTTAAAATACCATTATTAGTACTAATTTGAATGTTTTTGTGAAATATTTCTTCAAATTTTGTGAGTGAAGTTCATTTGCATACTTTATGTTAGTATTTTACCAATTCAATTAATAATTTTCTTACAAATTAAGTTTAAATGAAAAATGGGCTGTTTTTACTTTACCTCACCCCACCCTATCAGTCAGACAAGACAAAATTTATTACTCCACAATTCTTTTTGTAATGCAATGCTATATAATTTTTTTGAAAATGCAAACACGTCATTCTGACGGGCTATATTCTAGTAATAATAATAATAATAATAATCTGCTTCTCTCCTTTTGCTATCTTAGCTCACAAAGTTTAAAATCTTAAAACTTGTTAATTTTTTTTTTTCTCTATCTGTTATTTTATTGTCTATATATATATTATGCTAACGTACATGGCACAGACATCGTGATTATTTGTTATTGTTTAATGGCAATGACCGAGAAACGCATCTCATTGGTTATTGTGTAAAAGTCCTTTGGCAGGATTTAGGCATTTAGGGCGATCGGCTTTATTTACATTTATTTCGCTCTTTCGCTGCTTCAAAATATCATTTGAAATGCCCGTAAAAGATCTCGGCAAATGCTTGAAAGTGAAGAAGAAGCTGAATTAAGAAGAGAAAAAAGAAATAGATTGGATCGAGAACGCATCAAACACAGAGCTATAAGCGATTGCCAAAATAGGCTTAATAACAGCAGCATGCAAGCGTTGCTTCTGAAATCCAAGTTACTGATTTAAACGTTCCGGGGTATAACTGTGGGACTTTGAAAGAAACGTGCAATTTCTGAAAAGCACTGTATTGGAATTAAACAGCAGCAAAAAGTTTACAAAATGTTGTCATGATGTTAAAATAATTTTGCCTCCTTTATCAGAAACTCCCAATTTGATAAAAGATTTGTTGTGTCAAAATTCGTCCCTGGTAATTTACACCGTCTCTACTTCCCCTCTGTACGGACCTGCGATACAAATTTCAGTTCATTTAAGATATTATTACGGGCCCACCAGAAGTTATATACAATAAAATCTGCTTAGACAAAAATGACCAGTGATAAATTCCATTTTATGCAGGTTTTTTAAATTGAACAAAGCATAGCATTTTTTGGGGGAGGGGGGATTTTGCTCAATGGTACTTTTTTTTAAATCTATATCTTAATATTTGCTTACAATTTTATTATTTCTTTTCCAGTATTACAGTTTATGTTGTATTTGTAATTGCTTTTCATCTAAAGATTTTAAATAATAAAAATTGAATTATTGAAAATACAATTTAATTTTAATTGAATTCATCGATTAATTTGGAATAAAAAAGTTTAAAGTATGAGATATATAAAAATTAAAAAACTTAACCTGTGACTTTACACAACTTTGGAACTGAACAAGAGTCGGGTCCTGGTAATTTGCACGATCTCCCCCCCCCCCCCCCCACTGTATGGACCTGCAATAAAAAATTCAGATTCATTTAAGAATATTATTACGGGCCCGGGCAACGCCGGGCACATCAGCTAGTAACAATAAATAATTGCTCATATAAATTTCTTTTCCACCAAAATTGACGTTTCTCCTGCCCCCCTCTTACCAAGCACACAAAACTTTCTTTGCTTTATCTGTTACTTTATTGTAACAATGATAATAAATAATCATTTAACATCCTCCCACCTACCTGAAATTGCCTCTGCTCCTTCTTTTCTTCCACACAACTTAATCTTTAAAACTCTTTCATTTCTTATTTTTTCCCTGTCCCAATTGTAAATTTTTAGTAATGATATATAACTGAGCAATCATCTAATCAAACTCTTTCTGACCTCAAAAAACTTATGCTTCTCACATTTAGTAAACTCCCACCCCCCCAGCTTACAAAGCTTAATCTTTAAAACTTTTTATTTATTTATTTTTTTACTTTTCTGTTTTATTTGTTTTTATACTGTTACAATAAATAATCACTTCCCTAAATTCTTCCTCTCTGCCCTCCCCTTTCTGATTCCCCCTTTTTCTCCTGCAGAAAATATGCAAAGTCTAGAAGTTGTTTAATATTTAAATATTTGTCTGCCCTTTTTGTAATGCTATAATAATGATGAATAAATTATAATCTAATTGAGCTTCCCCCCCTCCCCCCCCCCCCCCCCCGCACAAAAAAAAAAAAAAAAGTTACGAGGGTAAGTCAGTTAGTAGGTCACAAACTGATATGAGAGGTTGGAAATTAGTAGTAAATTGTTTCCAAATATGCCAATAGGTGGCAGCATAATCCAACTATAAGATGTTCATTTCGAATCTATGAGACAGCCGTTGTACAAGATGAGCAGGGTCGTTCAAAAGATGTTCCTGAAGAGCGAAGTGGCCATCCAGTTGAGATTGTTGAAGAAGGAGTTGAGTAGTCTTGAGTTGAAGAATCAGTGCGAAAGGTTGAGAAAATGGTTAGAGCTGACATGCGAACAACAATAGACAGCATAGCAACCATTTCCTCAACTGTCCGCATTGATTCTTTTGTTGCAATCTCAACTGGATGACCACATCGCTCTTCGTCAACAACTTTTGAACGACCCTGCTCATCTTGTACAACTGCTGTCTCATAAGTTGAAAACAGTTGTAACATAGTCAGATTTTGTGTTTTCAGAAGTTTTAATCAACTTTCAATTTCTAAAATATTTGTTTGCAGTTTATTTTCTTTGTTGTATTTAATATATGAGCTTAAAGAAATTATTTTATGTAAAGTTGTTATAATTATTTATTGGTGAAATTTAATAAATTATACTTTTTTTCAATTAGTCAAAAAACATCTAACTGAATTCATCAGGTGTCTCACTTGAATGTTAGACCCACAAAGTTCTAAGGTCAATAGAGATGCAGTATACCATAAAAATGATTTGCAGTATGCACCCGGTTATCGCTCAAATTTAAATGCCCTCATTTGGCTCAAACAGGACAACCACAGGAGAAGAGACCTTAATTCTTTTGATGAGGAGTTTTAAAGATCATTCTTTGAAGTCTTTAGTACATGAACTTTGATGTCATGTGTGTGTATCACATGTGCATTTCTGTAAATGAAAGTGATCTGTTTAAGTTTAAGCCTTCTAAAGTAGCATTTCAGAAGAAATAGGACATTAAAAAAAATTATCTCAATTGAATTGTTACTTATTAAAATAAATTTTTGCTTTTAAAAATAATTGGATTTAGAAAATTAATGATAATGTTGTAATTATGTTGCAATTATATTGTAATTAGAAATTAATGATAAGTTACAAATGTTAAAATAGAATTTTAAACTATTTACAGCATCAAACATGTAATACAAACTAAGAATTTTATTACTAAAAGATTTTATTTTCACTTTAAATTTTATTTTATTTTATGTATGTCAGCTGTGAAAATTAAACTTGAAATATACATTAAATATTCAACAATAGAAAAAGCATTTAAAAAGGTGCAGTAAACTTAACTTTTAGGGAAAACAAATCATGAAAATAGCATTAAGTAGAATAGTATATAGATTTGAGCTCAGGGAGCTTTATCCTCCTTAAAGACAATTTTGTGTTCTGTTTTCCTTTTACATTTATATGTAAAGGTTTAGGGGCAAAACTGCTACTGATGAATAAAATTAAAAAAACTGTTTCAGTTATTCATCTTGAAAGAAGAATTTCCGGCAGAAGCTTATTTTTGGATTTTTAGTGTCTTTGGATCTTATTTGTTGTACTTCTGTTTTATTTTTTATATTATGGGTATAAAAAGTATTGTATACTTCAGTTGATTTCAAATATTTTCTAATATTAACTGATAAAATATTATTTTTCAGTAAATTGTAAGACTGATATTTTAGTAACTTTTCATATTTAATAGTTGTAAGTACAAAGTAGTTTAACTTTGTGACTTTCAAGTGAAATTTTATGACGCTTCTGATGTTATGAAAATACATATGATAAAATAAGCAAATAATTTTTATGCATGAAGTGATGTGTTAGTATTCTTAATGCATCCTAATCTGGTACTGCATCCTACAACTACACATATTGTCATTTTTATTGAAATTTTTATCATACATATGACCAATACTCGAATGATGTATAATGATTTCAAACCCAGGCATAAAAAAGTTCCTCCTAAAGGAGGAATTCCACCTTTTTAAAAGCAAATTTGGACATTCTCTGGATTGATGCAAAAATGCATAGAAAATATTAGAGGCATATGGGAGAAAACTTAATAATTAGACATTTTGTCTATTCAAATCCTTGGAATTTGTTTCTCAATTGCTGTACTATCGAATCAAAGGCGAGCTTTTATTATAAGCATCTGAAATTCATGTAAATTAAGTTCTTTAACTACGGAAAGGAAGTTTCCAAAAGGTTATTTTTAAAATAGAATATTTTATTATTATATGAATTAGTCCCTTCTGGGTAGTTTCAGTGATGCACGTTTGGAAATGTATTTCTGAAGTAAAGATCAATTTGGTATGCATATATTTAGCATAGAGATTTTTTTATTTAAGTAAAGTCTTAAACAGTCAAATCATTCAAAATAATACATTTATTTTGAAAAATTAACCTCTGTACTTCCCATAAATTCATCAGATACATTTGGAAGTATTTATACTTTTAGCAAACTTCCAATTTTCTTTTTTAATTTAATGAATTTATGCATTGTTTATTTTTTTTTTCTTTTAATACTTTCTAAGTTACAAAAAGAAAATAACAATCATATATACAATTATAATTTATTTATTGTATGAATAACTGTTAAAATGCGTCTAAATTGTAGGACTTTGGCCTTTTTACATAGATGGAAAAAATTTTCCACCTTTTTTCCCATTTCCCACTTTTATGCCTGCAAACCAACTGTACTAATGCAAAGAACACTTGTACATAAAATCCATCAAAATTGTTAGAATTCTTTATGCAATAGACTCCTTCAAATCCGCACATCATTGCAGGTGTAAACAATGAAACTTTCAGTTCAGATGGAGGGCCAAAATTACAGAATTTTTTAGTTTTATATCATTCTCAGACCTGCCAACTGCTATGGAAAAATCGTAGTTGCTACAATTTGGACCTATCAACTACGATGCTACGAAAATCGGTCTTAAACTACGATTTTTTTAAAAAAACACAAACGCATTTTTTGTTTCTAGTTGTGATTTTTATCCCTCACAGCATATTTTTCAAGAGTGATTCTGTTGTGAAATTTCCAAAATTTCAAAGTATTCATTTTCGAAAGTTTTATAAAATTGGCCATTAGTCCGAAAATTCGGACATTAAGAAATGCTCATGGAAAAAAAAAAAATCTGGGCTGCAAAACAAACTTCTTAACATAAAACACTCTCTTTATGTATATTAACCACGAGTGAATCGTGTTTCTGTAAATATTTATACAGGAATTCGCTTCCTTAGAAACAAGGTGCCATTTTAAGAATTACTAGAAAGGAGGAGGAGGGGATTCTTTGAGGGGCAAGGTTTGAAATAGAATAGTGTGCAAAATCGCACAATTTGCTGTAAACTACCGTGAATTTCGACAAATGACCATATAAAAAAAATCAATTTTGCCAATTGGTCGCAGAAGAAAATAAATTTCGTCAAAGAATCATGGTAAAAACGTAGTATTGATTTCAGGGAGTGGCCCGGCGGGAGGGAATGTCCCTTTCGGAAGATTTGAGATTTTGTGTTTCAATGGTGTGAATTTTGTCAAAATATCGCAGAAAGAAAACAGGAATTTCATGAAAAGATCAGTAAGAAAATGCAAATTTCATCGACAGATCAGTAAGAAAATGCAAATTTTCACCGAAAGATCGCAGAAAGAAAACACTAATTTCGTCAAAAGGATTGCGGAAAAAAATGCAAAATTCGACAAAGGATCGTGGTAAAAAATGCGAATTTCGTCAAAAGTTCATGGTACAAAGTGCAGATTTCAACAAAGAATCGTGATAGAAAAATGTGAATTACGATTGCGGAAAAATTGTGAATATCCTGAAATGATCGCAGGAAAAAATCCCGAAATTCATCAAAATTTACTGCACTGGGCTAAAAAATTAGAACCAGGCTCCTTTTACAAATGTTTAAAAAAAAAAAAAAGCGCTGCGAAACGAAAAGAAACTCTAAAAATCGTATAAAAATTTTCAAAGGAAAAAATTTACTATATTGAGTTGAAAGACTGAAACCTTATTCCTTTTACAAATGTCAAAAGATGGCTGTATAACACGAAAAATCAACCAACCAACCTCCAGATTAATTTAAATTTTGTGTGCTACGATTTCTCATTTTCAAAGGTTGGCAGGTCTGCATTCTATATGCATTTTAATATGTAATTCTCAAAATTATGACTGAAGACGGTTTTTCATGAAGGAAGTATGAATTTATTTCTAAAAAAAAAAAAAAAAAAAAAAAAAATCAAGATATGCTGATATCATGGGTAATCACTATCTTTTTACCAAGTATATTGTTTTTTCTAGCTTTTTTGGTTATTAAGACTGGCTAAACCTGAAATAAAACTTCTTTACTTCATGATTTTGATGTGAATTAATAGGGTACCTTTAATAGGAAAGTTTCATTGAATAATCCAAGAAAAATGTATCTCATCTTTATTATACATTTTTAACTATACATTATTAAATTATTTACTTGACTTTTACTTTTAATAATTGAATCATTTAAAAAATTATCTTACTTTTTATTATTTTAGATTGTTACTTAATTATTTTAATGTTTTAATATATTGTAAGTATTCATTATAATCATAATTGCATTATTATATTCAAATTACTGTTTAAAAAATGTAAACAAAGCAATGACCCGTATACATTTTTGGCTATAAGATTTTAGAATTTTGAGGAAAAATTCTAAAATCTGCACAACCTCTGGTTCCAAGTTGTGTCGATTTAAGGGAGTCTACTGTATTAACCCATTTGTGCCTGAATTTTGGTTTTCTCAAATGTTTTGGTAAAATCACTTTAAAATATTGCAAAATGAACTGGAAAAATACTAAAAAAAATTATGCTTAAATTTTTTTTGTAATTATTTTATAAAATGTAAAAAAACTAAATATGAGTATTTCTAGCAGAATAATATACATAATTATATGTTTTATCTATATTTATATTTAAAAAGTTTTTAAATTGTATATTATGTAATATAATTAGAATTTTTATGAACTACATAAAAAATATATTTATTTCTTTACAGAGACTAATAACATTATAACTAATTTTAATAATAATATAAGAATAATCGTATTGCTGACTTAAAAACAAATTATTTCATAAATGTCTTCAAAAGGAGATTACATAAATAACTGTTTCCTAAATGTCCAAGAAAAATATGTGCCCATTTGTGCCTAGAACCCTATATTTTGGACGCTACAAAAATGCATAAAAAATAGCCTTGAACATTTAATTTCGCAATTTAAAAAAATACGTATTTCAAAAATGTCTACAAGCTAAGATTATGACTTGCGTTTTTAGATCCTTAATAGAAAAAAATACAAATAAACTTACTTTTTACATTTCACCATCTTGAAAAATTAAATATTTATAAACACCGAAAAAAGCCTTAATTTAAGCAAATAAATATCCACCTTATGCTGTCATCTCTCGGTTATAGATAAAGACATTTATAAATAATGATTTCATATAATTTCCATGTTATAAAGGCGAAGAAAATTACACTTATTCATTAAAATTTGAAACGTCCCAAAAATGGGACGCTAGGCACAAATGGGTTAAAATGTTCTTTAAATTGTTGACCTTCTTACTGTGAGTGACAAACCCCACAGGTATTTGAAAGCGAGCTGTAAGGACTACTTTTGAGTGGGACATCCATTATAAAAAACTGAATAAATTTTTCTATGAATCTAAATTAAATTCTGCTTAAATAATTAGATTATTACACTTGTAATAAAGCCTCATTTTTATGTTTTATTTATTTTATTTTATTTTAGATTGAACAACTGCAAAATAAAATAGAAAGTTTAGAAAAGGGAATGTCATCTCCTGACGATAACACTGCCATGGAACTTAAAACAATGAAACATGATAATTTGGAGTTAAATGCTAAATTTAAAGGATTACTTGCGGAATGTGAAGAATTGAGAGCCAAGAATGAAAATCTAACTCTCCAATTAAGCAGTGCTAATAGAATCCATTCAAAACAGCTTGGAGATAATCTCAGCAACATTAGAGCTCTTGAGGTTTAAATCAAAATTATTATTAATTATTTTTTTTTTTTTGTTGTTGTTTTATTTATTAATATAATTAATATGTATGAAAATTTTCAATATCTTGAAAAAAAAATGCTAGCAATTTCAGTTTGCTTGCAGATAAAATGGTATTTGTTAAAAAAAAAATACTTATGTCAATCATACTGATTGAAGAAAAAATCATATGCATTGAAATTTTCCGAAGTTTTCACTCTGTTCAAAAATTTCAACTACAGTAGTATAGGATCTGTTATCCAGAATGCTTAGGACCTGAGACATTCTGGATAAGAGATTTTCCATAATTCTGAGCATTTTACTATAAGCATTAAGAAATGTACAGAATAACTATATGAAATGTATAAAATATGAATAATATATGTAAATAATTATAAATTCGTTAATTTAATAGCTTATTTGCACAAAATAAAATATATTCTGAATTATAATTCAAATTTAAAAAAAAAAAACACATCAACATATAAAAGTTACGTTTTAGGACTTGAGAACACAAATCTTTGATTTGGATTTTTGGAAAATTTGTATTAAAGTTGGTTGCTTATAGCATGTGTCTTGCACCAATTGCTTCTGTATCCTATACACTGCCATGGTTTTCTGTTCATGGATTCTTTGTAGGATTCTTTCTAGGGAAAAAAAAATGGCCATAATTTTTTTTTCAAAAAAAATTATGGCCATTTTTTTTTAATATTCTGACCAGAAAATCAGAGTTCTAACTTTTTATGACTCCTCTTTCATCTTCACCTAACGCTTCATTTATAATGGCTGTTTCATAATAATAGAAATCACCGGTCCATCAGAAGAAAATGAAGTAATGGAAATGTTGGGGATGGCACTAAATTCTGAAAAATCAGAATTCCTATTCTCTAGTTTTTTTTTTTTTTTTCTTTTTCTTTTTTTTTTTTCTTTTTTTTTTTTTTTGGAACATTTCTCCCATTTTCTATCTTACTGCCTAAAAATTTGTATATTACAGATTAAATACAGTGAAACCTCCCTGTGCGACCACCTCCCTGAACGGCCATTTTTTCATGGAACGAAATTTATTCCCATAGGCTCAATACTAATTTTACCTCCATTCAGAGACCATTCCAGTTGAACACCCTCCATGAGCGACCAATTTCTTTGAAGAAAATGAAACAAATTCCGTTTTTTCCTGCTCACTTGAAGAAGGTTTTATTAGAAAAATAATTCCGAAGAGCGCATTATTCATCAAACTTCTAAACTAAGTTTAGATTTTTTTTTTTTTTCCCCGGTAACATTTAAGTGTTTAGATCCCTTTGTGCCTTTTTAGGCATTGAATTTAACTCTGATGACAAATTAAGGATGACGGTCAATAAACTCCCCTGCCCTATTCTGTCGGGAAACTCTCAAAGAAATAGATAAATTAATGAAATCATCATTATTTGTTTCCATCCAAAAAAAAAAAAAAAAAAAAAAAAATTGCATTTATTTACTGAACTTTAAAAGGACTTAGAAATAAGTTATAAAAGATAAAACCATAAAATCAAAGTAAATGTCAATGTATTCATTTTTTAAACTCTGCAGTAATTAACTTATGTAATTAACTTTTGTTTTGATACTTAAATTTTCATATTATTTCCTAATGTGAAAAATAAATTTTAGTAACATTAATTGATACATTTTTCAGCAATTAAAATCTGGATTTAAACATGACCTCCATTAGGATACCACCTCTCAGAGCGACCAATTTTTATTGGAACGGAGCGTGGTCGCTTTAGGGAGGTTTTACTATACATATAAAACTGAACTACTAGTGGTTGTTAAACAAATTGGATTATTGCTCTGCCTGTGAACTTTAAAACATGATTTTTTTTTTCTGAAATAAATATAAATAAATAGTGATGCAAAGAAACACAAACAATTTGTTTAATTCTTGCTAGTTTGAAATGCTAAGAAAAACAAGCAAAATGCCTTCAAATTTTTCAAAGAATGGAATAATTCATTCCTTATTATTACCATGTATTTAAAGCATTGTTATAAGAACAAAATATTGTAACAACAAAAAAATAGATAGTACAATACTTTTTTTTTTCTTTCAAGAATCTGTTATAATCATCTGCATTCACTGTTTATGGAATAGCTCTTTTAATCTTGCAAAATATTATATAAAAATTTTAAAAATAAAAATGTTATTAAAACCAAAAACTGTTCTACAAACATTAAGAGATGGTATAAATAATAGTAAAAAATATACTTTTTTAAGGCTTTAACTTTTTACAATTTACATCTGCCAAGTCTTTTTTTAAAGGTAAACTCCTTTATTTTGACATTATCCCCCTTTTCCCCTAACATTAAAAAATTTTTCCCTTTTTTTTTTTTTTTTTTTTTTTTTTTTTTTTTTTTTTTACTACAACTGCATGTAATGTTTTAAAATTTTCATAACAAAACTATAAATTTGATCAGAATCTGTATGAAGAATTTTTATTGAAAACTAAATCTGCTGTTACTGTACATAATCAGATGTAAATTTATTTATTTATTTAGTGACATTTTTAGCAATGACCATAGTAACTATCTTACAAAGAAGGTCTTCATAGGCACATACCGAGAAAAATGTGAAAAAAGTTACACAATGTTCTTGTCATGAGGATATATATGTTGATAAAAAAAAATCCTGTGGAACCTTGGTATATGTAAAAAAAAATAAAGAAAATTGCAGGTTTTTTTTTTTTTTTTTTTTTTTTTTTTTTGTCGATTTATTGTTGGTTGGCGACACAATGAAATTAAAAAATATACAGTAGAACTTCAAAAATCCAGCATCATCGGCACCGAGACTATGCCGGATTTTTGAAGTAATGTCAAAAGATTAACTAGGAATATCAAAAGTAGTACTATATTCTTAATGGTGCCTTTAGCCATAATTTAATTCATTATTAAGTGATAATTATGTAAGAAAACGAGAAAATTAAATATAAAAAAACTTACCTTAATTGATATTTTCTATGTTACAGAAAAAAATGTAATAAAGAGTGAAATTATTTCGTCTTTTGTAATTTCGGAAGCATCGATGTCAACTTTTTTTGGCCATTCTTTAAAAAGTTTTTTTTTTTTTTTTTAATACAAAAGAAGAATGTCTATTTCGGAAATACAGTCTTTTTTCTCTACAGCAGATATTAATTCTCCAGTAAAATTACAACCCTTGCTGAGCAACTTTGCAGCTCCCAGAAAATTTGTTCAGAAAATAATTCAGAAATTTGCCTCTGACAAATGAAGAAAAAAGTCAAATATTCTTTTTTTTTTTTTCAATTTTAATTTCAATCTTTAAGTTTTTAATTCATAAAGAATTGCTATTTTCCTTCTTCCATAATTTGAAAGTGTAAAAGAAAAGGGGAGGGAAAAGATGGTTTTGAAGTCACACTGTATATGCTTTTATGATAAATACTCTTTAAGAGAAAACTTTTTATACTCTTCATACTGAACTAAATTAAGTAAATTTAAATTAAATAAATGAAATATTATAATTACAGTTTTGTCATTTACATTTGTCATCTATGATGAAATTTAATGATCGGTAATTATATGGTGTAGAACAAAATTTAAATTCATTAAGATTGTTTCAAACTCAAAATTAAAGTCCAGTTCTGAGCATTTTTAATTTGACTTGAATATTGTTAGTGTTGGAGACAAAAGAAAACAGTATTGTTACCATGGAAACGCCGATTTATTCAATCTGAAAAATTCGAAATGACTGCATTCTTAATCAGACAGTTACTTTGAAAATGCACTTAAAATGTATATAGCTGGGGAAACCATGTAAAATTAAATAATTGTAGCAATATATTATGTAAACATATAGAAATAATAATAATAAACTATTTCATCATTTAAGTTTAAATTCATTAAGTACTGTGCATTTAAACACTCATTTAACAAGCAATTTCCAAATGTATTAAAATCTCTTGTATTTGGCAAGAAAAATGTATTGCTCACCAAATCACGTCTTTTTTGCAGCAAATACTTGAAATTTTATTTTTTTACAGATCCTCTACTGGAATTCCACACCTAAATTTGGCTCATCCTTTATAACATACATGATCATTTTTTTTTTTTTCAAAATATTTTAAGTATGCACTTTAAGGAGACCTTCCTTGTTAGTGCGTAGAGTTAAGTGTTAAAGAAAGTTCTTAAAGTTGTTAAGAAAATAAAGAAATTAGTGTTAAAAAAATACTTTTTTAAGTTACTTGTTATACTAAAATATTTATATATTTTTAACCATTTGGAAAAATGGTTATTGTCCTCGGTCAGGGTAGGAAATCAAAAACGTATCTGAAGCATTTTATTAGTTGAATCCCGCATTTTATTCGTTTTCTGATTGGTCTATACATTAATCTGTATTTTCCCTTTACTTTCAACAGAGATGGATACTTCTGTTGCCACTATGACAAAACAGTAATAAAAACTACAAAAAAAATTAATAACTCAGAAACAAATTGAGATACAGCTTTCAAACAAATTGTATTTAAAAGTACATTTTTTTCTCTATACGACAGTGTGAAAAGTTATATTGTGGGATGTTTAGAAGTTTAAGAATGAAATTTCATTTTAAATTGGTCCAGGAATATTAATGTTTAATCCATGGCGTACGTAATGTATGACCAGCTCCGTAGAAGTTTAAAAATTTACAGTACCGAAAAATGTAATCCATGGCGTATGTGTATGATCAACTCCGTGTGATTTTTTATGTCTTAAATTTTATTAAACATTTGGAAAAATGGTTATTGTCCTCGATCAGGGTAGGAAATCAAAAACATATCTGAAGCATTTTATTAGTTGAATCTCGCATTTTATTCGTTTTCTGATTGGTCTATACAGTAATCTGTATTTTCCCTTTACTTTCAACAGAGATGGATACTTCTGTTGCCACTATGACAAAAAAGTAATAAAAACTACAAAAAAAAAAAAGAAAAAAATTAACTCAGAAACAAATTGAGATACAGCTTTCAAACAAATTGCATTTAAAAGTACATTTTTTCCTCTGTACGACGGTGTAAAAAGTAATATTGTGGGATGTTTAGAAGTTTAAAAATGAAATTTCATTTAAAATTGGTCCAGGAATATTAATGTTTAATCCATGGCGTACGTAATGTATGACTAGCTCTGTAGAAGTTTAAAAATTTACAGTACCAAAAATTGTAAAACTGAAATTTCTTTTAAAATTTGTTCATGATGGGTCCAGGAATGTTAATGTTTAATACATGGCGTACGTAATGTATGACCAACTCGGTAGAAGTTTAAAAATTTACAGTACCGAAAAGTGTAATCCATGGCGTACATAATGTATGATCAACTCCGTGCAATTTTTTATGTCTTAAATTTTAGTCTTTGAAAAAATCATTTTCCGAATGGTTGTTGTAATTTGTTAAATTGCATTATTTTTTTTTCTTTAGAAAATATATATTAATTTAAAAAGATCTGCTTTACTCCTTTCTCTTTTTGTAATTTTTATGTTTATCTGTGTTCTTCAAACTGCACACGAACGCGGAAAATGTCTCTACTAGAATAATCTTATTTTTTGCTCCAAAGATGGCAGGTATGATAATTCATTGTCTGTTTTAGCTGGACTGATTTTCTTGCCATGATTGCAGAATTATTCAACCAGAAATGTTTATGTAACCCATTATGCTCCAGCATTACTTTAAAGTACCAGTAGAATCACCATTGATATAAAAAGTATTTGATTCATCCATTATCTATGACACTCTTCGGGATCAATGTTAAATACTTCACTCTACATCGATAAATAGTATTTGTAATTGTGTGAAGAAAAAAATGCTTGGGAAAGATTTTTTCCAGCCTTTGGATCACATTTTAGCTTTCATATTGTTGAGTGATGTTGATGTACAATAGTAAAAATTTTTATGATAATCTGAACATTAATAGGTAAACTGATTGTTATTTTATTTTTTCTAAAGTTTGAGAAGTAATATTATTTGTTAATTAAAAAAAATATTTATTACTTTTGGTTCAATGAAGTGATACTTTTAAGTATTTTTATGGTTAGAAAGCAATTATTAATGTACCTACTTTTGGATTAGAAATCGAATAATAGCACACCCCTGCAATGGATTTTTTTCTCTTTAAAATGTAGGATGTTTTTTTGTTCATTTTGAATATTGTACTAGAAATTTTTTATCAGCTACAGTTTTGACTCATTGTGAATTTCTGTTTGATTGGTAAACTATTAATTTACTCATAAAGATCAATAGCAAAGCATCAATAATAAATATGATAGCACATTAATATTAATCGCTTCATAGGAAATAGCTGCAAATAATGCACAAGGCAAAAAAGAGAAGGGGGGACATCTTTCTTTAAAGAGGAAGAAAGTACATTATAATAATATCTATCTTAGTTGCAACTATAATTAACATAACTACTTAATAAAATCTAAGATACAACCTATTTTTAAATATTTTCTTGATAAAAAAATTTTTTTCACTCACTCTACTACATCATCTGTGTTATTTTCCTGAATACTCATCTTCATTTTGTCAAAAATCTTACGTAATAGTGAAGAAGACTCATCATTTTTGAATACTTAATTTTCATTGAAAAATACTACTAACACCTCAAACGACATTTGTTGGTCACTTATCAAACTGTAGTTGATGTGCATTGTGCTTTTACATTTAAGTGAAAAGAAAAATTGTTTTTGTAATTTTCATTTAGGCATATACATGTTTCTGGTTATAAATGCCATTAAAAAAGTGCAATGAAATATTTTGCATTTTCTTTGTTTTCACAGTTATGAAATATTTATAACTATATTGATCCAACAGTACAGTAGAACCCCGCTAATCCGAACTAATTGGGACCAGTGCCTGTTCAGATTACTTGAAATTCCATTTTAAAATTTGAAAAGCAAAAGATGTGTGCTAAAAAGCTCAGTAGTACAGTAAACTTCCTCTAATCTGACATCCTAAGGTCTGGCATGCTGGATAATCCGGCATGACGTTCGGGAAAAAAAATAGTATTTCTTGTTTAATCACTCCGGATGTTTATAATAATCCAATGGAACTTCAATGAAGAATTACATAACAACACATTACAAACGGTTCAAAATCACAAATCTCTAAATAGCTCAGTCACCATGTCAACGAGGGGAGGAAGAAAAAAATAATTCTGTAGATAATTTGAGAAATGAAACTGTTGAAAGGAAAAATAAATTTTTATCATCTGAATTAAATACTTTTTGCATTTTAGAAAATAATTTTATAGTGACTGGCAGACAAACTGATATTCGAAATTTTTTTAAGATGAATTCTACAATTAGGCCTACAGTGCACATTTTCATTTTATATTCGTGTACATATGTTGTTCTTTTACATTATTGGACATTTTTTTTATTCTATTCAAGCTGTTTAAAGAATAAAAAACATGCTTTGCTGTCATTTTTTGTTTAATTCTAACTTCTACACGTTTTTCCCGACATTCATCCTGTAATCTGGAAAATTTCGTAAATTAATCTAATCAATTAATCTGTTCGAAAATGAAATCGGTTCGGATTAACCGAAATTTCGGATTAGCGGAGTTCGGATTAGTGTGGTTCTACTGTACTTGAAAACTCTGGTTCATTTTTTAAGCTCTAACCAACGAATTGTTTTTTAATTTTTTATAATTATTGTATAAATTTTCTAATATGCTTATAACATATTTAAAAAAAAGTTTTGTGGAGATATATATTTTTTTAATTCATAATTTGAGTATAAAGGGTTAAAGGATGTTATGTTTAATTGCAATATAATTTATAGTATGTATTTTTCATTTGGTGTTATTGATATATTTATATCAAATGGTTAAACAACTAGACTTTGATTGCATTTTTTATTATTATTATTAATATTACTAGCCAGGCTTCACCCATCTAGATGGTCAGTTCAAGGGCCCCATTGCCCATCTATCCCATAGTTTTGAATGAAAATCTATTTTTAAATAAGCTTCTGGTGCAAAAATAAACAGGTGAAGCCCTGTTCAAAACAAGTTCTAACTAATTTCATTAAACTGTTTGACAGATAGATGAAGAGCCCAGTTCTTTGCTACCAAAAAAATAATCATTTTTCATTTTATGCATGATTCTGTTATAGACAGGTTATGTCTTAACAGGTTTAACATTATCTCATTGGGGGTGAAACCAAGTTATATGCTACCAAATATATGGATTTTTCATTTTATGTATGTTTCCATTTTAGACAGATTCTGCCTTAACAGATTTAACCTTATTTCATGAAACTTTTGAACAGGTGAAGCCTGATTCTACTATTCTGAAAAAAAAAAAAAAAAAAAAAAAAAAAAAATCATTTTATGCAGGTTTCTGCTACAGATAAATTCTGTTTTAAGAGGTTAAACTAACTTCATAAAAAAACATTGGGCAGATGGGTGAAGCCCAGCTCTATGCTACCAAATATATAGATTTTCATTTTATGCTGTTTCCAATATAAACAGATTTAACCTTATTTTATTAAACTTTTGAACAGGTGAAGCCTGATTCTACTATACTGAAAAAAAAAAAAAATCATATACAGATTATTGTTACAGATATGTTCTGTTTAAAGAGCCAGAAAGAAATTATTATTTTTTGTTTTATGCAGGTTTCTGTTGTAGAAAGTTTGTCTCAACGTGTTTTTCCATACTTTAATTAAAATTACAATATCTGGAAAACATGAGCCCTGTGCGTATGTCATAACCCTTAGAAAGGCACTGCATAATGTACTTTTACCTCTATCTCTGTAGTTTAATTTGAATGAAAGATTTCCTTCTTGGTTTAATAATTTTGTGACATGAATCAAATCACTTATTAAGTTAATCATGTTTAATTTGGCTGCAATCAGCTATTTTGGTCAGATAACTACTAAGTACTTAATTTTTATCAATAATATAATTTTAAGATGCATTTTTAATGTCCAATAAATGTTTTTGTACAAATAATAAATAGTTTTATTCTGATAACCGATTCTATGTTTTATTCAAATATTCAATAAATAATTAATTTTTATCAGTAATATAGTTTCAAAATGCAGTTTTAATGTACAATAAACGTATTTGTATCAATAATTATTTAAAAATTCTAAAAATACTTTTAAGAAGTTTTAAACACTTTTTTAGTATAAATTATTTTAATTATTTATAAATCATTTTAAAAGATCAAATGATTTTGCTTACATGGAACAGCAATAAATTAGAAGCTGTTAAAAGGTGATATCTCAAGAAATATACGTATTTGGATATAAGTTTTTTCACAAAATATGAATAATTTTGATTGGTCATATAAGTGTATGATTCGTGTAGTTTTTTAAAAAAATAGCCAACCGACTTATAAGACCACCCATATTTGTTTCAGATGGTCAGGAAACTCTCCCTTTCTAAATATAATTATTATATTTCTTTCTGTACGATAAACAGCAAGAAAAAAAAATCATGTGTATGACATAGATTATGAAACACTTTCCAACACTCTCTGAAAGCTTTAACAAAACTTCGTTATTTAGGGAAATAAGATATATAAGATAACTAAGTTAACATTTAAAAAATTGATTTTAGCAGTTACCATCCATAGCCAAATATGTATTACAACTCTTTTAAACAGCCCTGTATTTGATCTGTATGTTGATATATATACTATATAATAGGGAAATTTAGTTTAGCAAAAAAACGCATAACAGGTTGAAATTTCTCTTTCAGAAATTTATACTAATAGATGGAGAATACTTTTGTACAGCCCTGTAGTTTACATAGTACCTTTATTACATGCCACTATTTAGCTAAAATTTAATTCAAACTAAAACATGCTTAAAACTAATGAAATCACATTTCCAGAAATTATCATTCATAGACGGTATGTATCCAATTCTTTGCGTGATCCTGTGTATCATTTTATCAATATCCTACAAACATTTCTTAATAAACTAAATGCAGTTGAGCGTAAAAATGTATAACTCATTTAAAAACCACCTTTAAGCAATTTGTGCTCACACCCAGTAACCCTTGCGAATTCTTTTGTATAGCCCTGTATATAAATTATAGCATTTATACACACCATATAGTATGCATAAATATAGGGAAACATAAAAGCGCATATCATAATTGAAAATGCATTTCCAGCAATCATTGCTAATGTACTGTACTTCTGATACAATATAGTATCTGAAATCTTTTGTGTGTCCCTGTAAATGCTATGCACTTCGTTTATGCATGAAATAACTTATAGTAATCCTCAGTGACGTATATCAATTTCATTATATACAGTGGGTTGCCAAATTATTAGGGACAGTCATGAAGTATAGGTTTTTTGTGCAACATTAGGATATAATTTGAAAATAAACACTGTTTTTAAGTTTAAAAAGCTTTTTTGTTATGTTTTAAGTTTTTACGCAATATTAGTATATGAAAAAAATCCAATAAAAATATAATACAGTCAATTTACCAATGTTAAGTAAAAATATTAATATTTAGTGACATTTCCTTTGACTTCGAGACGTGCTTCGATACGCCTCTGCATTCTGTCTATGCAATTTCTGGCACTTTCTTTTATTTAGGGTTGTGATGCCATTCACTTTTTAGTTTTTCGATGAGTTGTATCTTGGTTGTAATCATATCTTTGGCGATTTTCGCCTTGGGGATCTCCCATAAGTTTTCTATGGGGTTCATGTCAGGAGAATCGCCAGGCCAAGGTTAAAATGGGGCATTGTGGTCTGCCAAAAAACTTTGTAACGCTTCTAGCTTTATGACAATCCGCTGAATCATGCATAAGCATGAACTCCTCACCACCTGGGAACCATTCTTCAATTTGCGGCAGCAACCGAGTTTCCAGAACTTGCCTGTACTGGTCTTGTTTCATGGTTCCCTGGACAATGTATAGGCGTCCAACCCATTTAGCGCTTATGACAGACCACACCATTATTTTATCAGGGTTTTTAATACTTTCCACGATGCAGTCAGGGCGGTATTTTTCGCCTGGGCGTCGTCTGACAAAACTGCTTTTAACGGCTAAAATCTGAAAGGTTGATTCATCTGAGAAACATACCTAAAAAATTTTAAATATGTTAATAATTTAGAAATAAAGGATTTTAAATGCCATAAATAGTAATTATCTTAAAAACAGACCTTACTCTAGTCATCAACTGTCCTCTGACGGTGTTTACGAGGCCAGGTAAGGCGCTTCTCCTTCATCGCTTCTGTCAACCGGGGTTTCTTGGCTGGACGATAACCTGTCAACCCTTCCTCCGCTAATCTCCGCTCCACAGTTCTTTTAGAAACTGATATTCCAGATTCTTGAACGATCTGAGTAAGGAGTCCCACACTTTTCTTTCTGTTTCCTAAATAGATATCCCGAATTTTCCTATTGGTGCGTGGAGTTGTTATGCGTTTTCTTCCATTTTTACCTTTTTGTTTGGCTGAAAGTGGCTGGTTTTTGTCCAGATTTACATTTATTTTGTTAAATAGTGACTTGGAAACTCCATCAAGTTCTGCTATCTTCCTTTGGGAATGACTCGTATGCAGAAGAAAGGTTTTTACCTCAGATTTTTTCCTAGAGGACAAATCAACCCCTCGCCCCATACTGAAATTGATAAAAATAAAAAATTAATTAAAATCGTAAATAATTTCGCAAAAAACAAATATTTAATCAATAAAAGAATGATAATACTCACATATAATTCTCAGCTTTTCCAAAAAAAAACCCCAAAGAATTTTGTTTAAAGTAAATAAAACCGTCTTCCACTATTGAGTGTGTAAAAGACTCAGCGTCTCTCCCGTTATTAAAATATTTATAGAAAGCAAACAAAACTTTTAACAGACCAAAAGTACTTAAAAGTTGAATTACAGAGATGTTGACAATGGTAAAATACATTCCTGCAACACTTAAACCACTTAGAACAGCAGTCAAGTGCACCCAAAATATAAAACTAGCAAAAAATATGACTGTCCCTAATAATTTGGCAACCCACTGTATGAAATAGTTTAACATAATTAAAATACGCTGCAAACAATCCCCCCCCCCTTTGTTTGACTCTCCCCTAATTTTTGTGTGGTCCTGTAACTGAATAATAACTATACTTTGCACCGCATATTCTACAGAATACACATTTTAGTGCACATCATAAATGCATATAAATTTTGTTGTGTTTGGATGTGTGTAACATCATTAAAAATCATTTGGAACGATTTTTCCCCATTGGCAGTAATGTAACGGAATACTTTTGACTGTCCCTGTAGATGAACTAAACAAGCTACAAACTTAATTTGAAATAGGGATTGTGCTATGGTAAACGTCAATAACATTAAAAAATTTCAGGGCAATCCGATTATATTTACGAGTTAGAGCACGTGCAGACGTACAGACAAACCGAAGTCATAATCACTTTTCAACTTTGTTGGAAAGTGTTAAAAAAGATAGTAACATTTTTAAAATTCATGTTTATTTTTGTATATGTAACTGTATGACACCAAATGAAAATTATCTATACATGATCAACATCTAAAATAATAACTAAAGTTACTAATTTATTAATGGTACTTGTTTAAATTTTTGCTATTATAAAGAAATGATACCTATTTAATGATTTAACATACCATGATGTTTTGTGCCCTATACCACTGAAGAGTGAACTACAGAGGATTAAAGTAGTTATTACTTTTTTCAATTATAATTTTTATTATTATCGTATTGATCAAAACATTTTTCCATGTTTCAAATGATACTTCTCTTTATATTGCTAGTCTGAAAAACAAAAGTCTGTGATGCAGAAGGAGGTGCTAGAAAAAGAATTCTCAAACCTTCAAGAACAAAAAAGAATTTTAAATAATGACCTGCAAGCTTCCAGGCGAGAAATATTGGTTTTAAACAGCAAATTAGAAGAATGTGAGCATAAATGTCATATGATTGCAACAAATCTACAAGTTGAAAATGATCGGCTTAAAAATGAGTATCAATCTGAAAAAGAAATAATGATTGATGAAATTACAAGTAATACATGCTTTTAACTTTCTAAAATTGTTTTTTAAAGTTATATTTATTTTAAGTAATTAGATAATAATTTTAAATGATTAGTTTTGAAAATTAAATAATAATTTAACTTAGTAGCGTATGAAAGGTTTTCTTAAAGTGTAATAAATAACACTAACTTGCAAAATTTGGGTTGTGTCATGTCCTTTTAGCTTTTGATAATTGATTCTTATGTATTTTTTTATGCTGAATCCGAAAGTGACCTTCATTTTTAACCATCACATCAGATTTTTTTCGCAAATCATAAATTTAAAAGTTAAAAAGTCAAAAATAGCAAAAAACTGATACTATAAATGATTAGTTGTGTTTTTCAGTTTTTGATAATTGATTCCTGTGTATTTTGTAGTGTAGAATCTGAAAATGACCTTCATTTCTTACCATCACATCAGAATTTTTTTGAAATTTTTAAAAAATCGAAATATTGCAAAAGTCTGATACTATAAAATATATGTAAAACTTTTTTTCATAATTTATTCATCTTTTGGCTTATACTATGTATTTTTACAGCTAATATTGTAAAATATAGTGTATTTAAAATCCTTACAATTTTGTCCCATGTGTGAAAGTTCCTTTGAACCGCTCATGCTCTGCCTCGTGCTTTACTTGAAATTTATATACAAAGCACAAACAGATCCATCATTAATACTAAATGCTGTATTCTACATTGGTTTTAAGAATAATTTGTATAAGCAGCTTATTTTCATTTCTTTATTCTTGTTTATTTTTAGTGTCTTTAATATTATGAGTTGAAAATAGACCCTTAAAAATATCAATTCTAAAAAAGAATTCTATATATATGTGTGTGTATTCAATCAAAGTATAAAGATCCTTTTCCTAAATCTTAATTTTTTATATTTTTACTTATCTAATTCATGCATATTCAGCATAATATATTAGTATTAAAAACCATAAATATAAAAATATTTCACAAGAATCTTAATTGCATCATTACATTTTAACTTGTAAGAAATTAAATGTAACATAATTTGAAGGTTTTAATTTTCTATTAATACCCATTGTTTAACTTTTTTCAATAGTACTGTCTTCAAATGTTTTAATTTTTTCACCTGGATTAACTTTTTATTTATTTATTTTAAGCGCATTTGCTGTAAGAATGGAATAATTAGTTTTATAATGATGAGCAGCATTTTATCCAAAAAAAAAAAAAAAAAAAAAAAAAAAAAAAAAAAAGCTTTTATACTACACATTTATCAAAAGTGCTCTACCAAAATCAATTTTTTTAAAGTTGTTTATCAGGACTGGAAAATTAAATATGATCATTACAAAACATATTCCATGACAGTTACTATAGCTTCACTTCTTTTAATATATTTTCATAAAAATTGTCATGATGCTGCTTTAAAATGTAAATTCTTAAGTTTATTAAATTTTGTTTATGGAAAGTTTATCATTCCAAGTGCTAATAATTAGGATTTTTATACTTATGTTTTTGACATAACCTGTTGAGCATGCAGGAATATTAAGTTATGAGCTAGTATTTGGTACTACTATAAGCTTCTTCGTGAATGGCATTTTGTGTTCAAAATGTACTCATATTTAATAATGAGAATATCGGTAATTTTATAATTGTCTTAGCATAGGAAAAAAAAAAAACATGAAAAATTTCCAGAAGCTTACAATCTTTTGTATTTTTGTGCTTTTTATAATTTTTTTTGTTTATTTTAAATGTCTTTCTTATTCCCAATTATTCTTGGATGAAATTCACGTGTTTTATATTATCAATTTCAAACTTAGGATGATTGTAACATTGAATTATTTTATTTTAAATGCTTGCTTTTTTATGTCATTTTTTTCTAATATTTTTCCATTCCTTCTGATAACAGGAATAAAGTCTGAGCTCAAAGATATGGCTGCAGAATTAAATCATGCTCACCAAGTTCTGATGATTAAAGAACAGGAATTACAACAGAATTCTGTAATTGTTCGTCAGCAGTTATGGAAACATTCGAATGAACTTCAGGAGGAAAAGTGAATATAAATTTATATCATTATTTCTTTTCTTTCTTTCTTTTTTTCTACTACAGTGGTGGCGAGCCTTATTATTTATTGTGTAATTTTACAAAAGATCATGAAATATCTATGATATAATAATACATCACATATTAGATACTTTTATACGTTTGCTTAATTCATTTTTACATGCTTTTAACTTAACTTAGTTCATGTATGTAACGATGTAATCTTGTTATTGATTTTTGATTCACTGCTTGATTATCTTCTGAAAATTATGTACAGTTGTCTTTTTTGATGGCAATCCAATATTTTTATATTTTCAAAATTTAATTATCGATTAATAAATTAATTTTATTAAAGTTCAATTATGCATTGAGAAAACAATTTAGAAATCATTGATTAAATAATTTTCATGCATGATTTTTTTAAAATCTATTTCCATAGGTTCGTCAGTAATTTTGTTACAATGATGTAAATATTATTTGCAGTAATGTGCTTTTTTCATTCTTGTTATCATATCTTAGAAATTGAGCAAAAATTTAAATTTTTTTTCCCAACTCATGAATTTTTAATAGGGTTTTCATGGGAATGTGACATCCTAAAAAGAATGAAAATTTTCATTTATAAACAATTAATCTTAAATTCCACATATTTGTACTTTTAAATATTTTTTTAAAAGCATGTTTTTAAAAAAGCTATTTTTACTTTTATTATTATTGTATTAAATTCGTGTTATTTCCTGTCTTTCTGAATTACATTGTTGTATGTCAATGCAAAAGGGGAAATTTTATCTTTATTAGCATAGAAATAAACAGTGGTGGCAAAAAGAAAGCATGTTATAAATTGCTAAATTTAATACATTATTTACTCTATTTTTGCGGGAAAAGAAATACAATTAAAAATCTTTATTTTTCAACAAATTTGGTAAAAAATATGTAGTTTTACTAGCAGATTTTGCCTGCTATGCTGGTTTGTTTTTCCAAGCAAACCTTGAATGATTGCATTTTTTTTTTTTTTTTTTTTTTTTTTTTTTTTTTTTTTTTTTTTACGAACCTTGAATCAAGCTAACTCTTTCCCAGATGAATCTAGTTTTGGGTACTTCACTGCTGATCATGCTACGCACGCTCCAATCTATTTATTTTTTGAATGATTTTCATTTTTATTTAAAGAAATGTGTACAAACCCTGTTGTAATTTCTTTAAACCATCTTGGGTGCTTTTAAGACCTTGAATCATATGGAAATAAATTTTTGACTGTGTACCGGAAAGTTTTAAGTAGCTTTCATTACAAAAAGTAAAAAGCTACCTATTGCAACCGTCCAGAAAAAATCCCTTCCGAAACATTTTGGTACTTTTTCACCGATCATGACCCCCAGACCCCAGAAACACCCTCCATTCAAATGTGACATCCATATATATACAGTCGAACCCAGTATATAACGAATGAAAATTTTGGTCCCATCGTTTTTCTATTTTATTTAATGTTAATTTATCCTTTTATAGCGAACCTTCGAAATCTTAATAACCGGCTATAACAAACATTTTTTTCCAGTCGACAATGATTTTTTAACTTTTTCGCAGTTGTGAAAACAGGACTTCGACTCCAATTTCATAAGAAAATGTATGCCAGCTAGTGAAACATGGTGCAAATCAGCAATAAGTCTTTTTATTAAAGGATAGAAACAACTGCATTCTTTCTCTTTTACGATAGCCACTCTGCAGGTATGATCCTGCCAACCCATCAGTCATTTTCCCTTATTCCTGATCCTGATCACAGCTGTGTGCAAGATTGAAGACAGAGCTGAAAATGAGGGGGGGGGGGGGGACGTGAAAAAGAGAAAAAACAGCCAACTTGTTGGGAGGGGGAAAATGCTCGATCAGAACAAGTAAAAGCATGAGCAGTAAGGACATACGTACCTGTGCTAGATGAGGGGGTAGGGTGAAGTAAAAATCAGAGCATGAGAACAAGGGGAAAGGTCGTCTCAGAGTCGCACCAGAACAAGTATTTCCAGTCGTTTCATCTTGTTCGCTTATTTTAATGTTTCTCTCTATAGAGCCTGTGCAAAATGATCTCTGGTTGCAGACTTCAAAGTGAAAAATTCACTTTTAACAAATCATTAGGTCCATCATGTCGAGCAAGCGTAAAGCATTCTGCATCGAAGAAAAAGTAAGCATCATAAGAGAAATACAAAATGGAGGTAGCCAAGTTGACATTTGCCGAAAAAAAGATTTATCGAAATCTACAGTTGAAACAATATGGAAAAACAGAGAAAGTATACTTTCTGCTTTCGAGAAAAATTTGAACTCTAAAATAAAATTGAGGAAAGCCGAACATGAAGAAGTGGAAGAGGCTTTATTAAAATGGTTTTTCGTTCAAAGAAGCTGAAATGTACCAGTTTCTGGGCAAATGCTTCAGTAAAAAGCTGATGAATTTGCCAGTAAATTTGGAATTCCATTTTTGTGTTCTAATGGATGGTTAGACAGATTTAAAAAGCGGAACAACATATCTTCCGGAAAAATTGTCGGAGAATCGGGAGGTGTTTCAACATCTGACATCGATACGTGGAAAGAAAAAATTTGGGATGAAATCTCACGTGAATACGATGAGAATGACATATATAATGCTGATGAAGCTGCACTGTTTTACAAGATGACATCAAACCAGACATTAAAATTTAATGGAGAGAAATATAATAGCGGAAAATTGTCAAAAGACAGAATCACATTTCTTGTGTGTGCCAATATGAGTGGTGCTGATCGTCGTAAGCTTCTAGTGATAGGAAAATCTAAGCACCCCAGATTCTTCAAAAATATCAAACGGCTTCCTGTTGCTTATGAAGCAAATCGCAGGGCGTGGATGACTAAGGAACTGTTTGAAAAAGAGCCTCGAAAGTCGGATCATGAACTGTCAGCTAAAAAGTGGAAAATTCTACTTTTGCTTGACAATTGTAGTGCACACAAAATCGATAAACACTTTCAATCAATTAAAGTTGTACTCTTTCCCCGAATACAACATTTGTAGTACAGCCTATGGACCAGTGTGTCATCAGAAGTCTTAAATGCCATTACAGGAAGCAGCTCATTTTACAAATTTTAGAGGAATATGATAAAAATATGAAATGTGACATTTCTCTTCTTGATGCACTTATAATGCTCGAAAAATCTTGGCGGTTTGTTATGGATTCTACAATTAGAAAATGTTTTCGACATGCAGGCCTAGCAAAGAATATTGAAGATGCAACTAATGATGAAGAAGCGAAGAATGTTGAAGAAGAGGATGATGAAAATTTACCTATCGCGATGTGGATAGAAAAGCACAAAATTTCATCATTCTCAGTTTGTGATATGCAATTGTTTGAAACATGTGATGATGAAGTCATTACATGTGAAGATCCAACTGATGAAGAGATTGTGGAAGAAATTAAAATGAATCATTCTGAAATTGAAGATTCTGCATCTGATGCTGATGAAGAGGACCACATAAATGATGAAATCCCCACAATCGCAGATGCTACAGCAGCGATGCGTGTAATTAATAAGTTTTTGTCTGCACAAACAGTGCAAGAAAGAGTGTTGGAGTCATTTGATGCACTAGACAAAGAAATTCATAACATGTTTTTGAAATCGGCATCGCGTCAGCAGAAGATTACCGATTATTTCTATATCAAAACAGTGAGCAACAATTAAAGGTAAAATTAATTTATTTCTGTTTGTCTTTATTGTTAGTTAATTTAATTAATATTGTGTCAGTTTAATGTGATCGATTTTAGTCAATTTAATTCTTTAATGGTCATATTTAATAGATTTCACCCTTTTTTAATACATCAGTATTGAAAATACACATACAAACTAATAAGTTATACATTTTATGAACTTTAACATTTTTCTTAACTGTTCGGATATAGCGAACAAAACCTTCGGTCCCTTGAAGTTCATTATAATGGGGTTCGACTGTATATATATATATATCCATATTAGGGCTAGACTATTTATCAATATATCGACAGATATTGATATTTCTTAACTATCGCAATAACACTGTCTAAACTTTGAGTCTGTTGGTATATCCCAATAAAATAACAGTGTTGACAAACACTGCAATTATGAACACGAGCCCGAAAAAAATATCGCCAAATATCTCAAAACTCAATAAAATAATCATGTTTGGCGCTCACTGCCGGGGGGAAAAAAAAATTCTATTCCAATATCTTCAACCTTCTGCCTCATCCAAAACAGAAAATCTATATCGATAATCTTGCTTTCCACTGATTATCTCCAATAAAAATTATCCCAATTACTGCAATACATCTCTACACTGTAAACCTAGAGTTCGTACGTCTGTCTGCGTAATACTGAATAACACTTATCGCCCTTTTTTCTCTCATAACTGTGATTGGCCTACACAAATTCCAGTAACTCCAGATAATTGATACATCATAAATAATCATGCATGAGCACTGGTTATTCATTGTCGGGTTTGATATAGAAGATAGCTGGTTATCATTGAGTCTATACATAAGCAGCTGGAATGCTTGGCTTGAAAACAACCAATCAGAGTCCGCTAATGAGACAGTTTCACCTTTTGTGTATGGCCAAGTTGGTGAAAAGCCCAAGGTCGAAGCAGTCCTTCATTGTAATGATATGCTTGTAATGATTGCTTTTAAAAAGAGCTCCCCAGTCAGTAATGCTTATTCATATTGTACTATGACTTTCTTCTTTGCTGTTTGTTGTATTTTCGTTAGAGCGAAGTTTTCTCGAGTGAATTTAATATTTTCAGCTATGAATATTTATCAAAAAACAAAATTTAAATTAATATAAAACTATTTGCAAATATGATTTGAGTATTTATATATATATTTTTAAAGGTTTCAATGTTGTTGTTGGGTTTAAAGGCGAGCGAACATTTTTTATGCGCATTATATCTGCGCACTGCCAGTCTTTTCCCCCGGCGCACTCAGTCTGCGTGCGAACGATAGAAGAGTGTAGACGTAAAAAAATATTCTGTGTGAAGTTATTATGAAAAAGTAATCTGTGTGAGAAATTTATCTTTAAATTAATTGTTATGTGTTTGTGCAGTGTTTCCGTTTAATAAACTGTTTGTTCTGTCAACATCCACGGACTTAGTGAAAATTAATATTAGTGAAAGAACAACAAAATGGTAGCAGTTCGCGGTTGATATTCTAAATCGAAATTAGTTTTGTTAAAAGAAACCATGGACAAGTTAAATGTCCCCGAATTAAACGGAACTAATTATTTTATATGGAGCCTAAAAATTAAAGCTGCTTTAAGCCTTAAAAGGTTGGATACTTTCATATCCGAAGTAAAAGCAGAAGGACTGAATGAAAAGGATTCCACCGAATGGGACCAAAAAAATAGCGATGCCGTCGCATATATAAAGCTGTCATTGTCTGATGAACAGGCGCTACAGTTTGCAGCAGAAGAAAATGCGAAATTATTATGGGAAAAAATAAGATCGACTTTTACCGGTCAAGCAGAAGATAGAAGAATAGATGCCGGCAATGAGTTAAAGAATCTAGAAATAAAATCAAATGAATCTGCAAATGACTACATAGCCAGAGCTCGAGGCATCTCAACAAAATGTCAAACACTTGGATTGGCTATAACAGAGAGAGAACTTGTATTCTACACGGTACGAGGTCTGAAAGGAAAGTTCTCGAAAGTAAGAGATATTTTAAAAACTCAACGTGAGAAAAGTATGGATGAAGTACTAGAAATTCTACGGGAAGAAGAACTGACGAATACCGCTCGTGCTGAAGGGACCGCCGCTGAAGTATTCTACTCAAGGAAAAATAAAAGTCCGAGACTTTGTTACATTTGCAGACGTCCAAATCACATAGCCAAGGATTGTTTTTACAGGAATAATATTTCAAGAAATGACAGATCCAATGGAAATCGACAAAGAAGAAAAACGCACCACGATGTAAATTATCCAGTTAAGGACAGAAACAATTCGGTACTTACTATTTCATCGGAACAATGTGAACTATGTGATAATATATGATTATTAGACAGCGGGGCTAGCTCGCATATGTGTAAAGATAAAATATGGTTCAGGAATCTAATTCCTGAAGAAAAGGATATCTATCAAGCAGGTAAAAATTCCAAAATAATTTCGAAGGGTACAGGTACGGTATCATGTGATACGGTAAGTAAAAATGATTCTATACATTTGACAATAAACAATGTTAGTTTTGTACCAGATTTGAGATATAATTTATTATCTGTTACTGCTTTAATGGATAAGGGTTGTAGAATTATTTCTGAAAATAACTGTGTGCTAATTTTTGACAAATATAATAAATTTCTAACTAAAGCATTTAAAAATGATAATCGATTAGAGATTAAACTTCAACCTGCCTATAATTCTGAGTGTAATTTTACTGATAAGAGTGCTAGTAATTATGAACTGTGGCATAACAGATTGTGTCATTTAAATTCAAAATATATGTTAAAAATGAAAGAGTATATAGATCTTAAAGATGTAAATGTGTCTGATTTTAAATGTGATACATGTGACATAAGTAAAATAACCAGGAAAAGTCATCCAAATATTGATATTGACCAAAGTTCTGATATTATGCAGTTGTTTCATTTGGATTTATGTGGCCCGATACAACCTGAATCACTTGGTGGGGCAAAATATTTTATGATATTAGTGGATGATTTTTCTGGAATGTATTTTACTTATTTCCTCAAAAGTAAAAATGAAGCATTTGATGTATTTTATAAATTTAAAGCTAAATATGAAAATCTTATGGGTAAAAGAATTAAAAAAGTGAAAAGTGACAATGGGCTCGAATTCGTAAATACGGAATTTGACAATTATCTTGCTAATGCAGGTATTTTTCACGAAAAAACTGTCCCATATAACAGCGAAAGCAATGGAAAGGCTGAAAGGGCGAATAGAGTTCTATTAGAAAGGGCTAGGTCTTTGTTATATGAAAGCGAACTTCCCACCAAATTCTGGGCAGAAGCTATCAATTGCAGTACACAGGTATCTAATATAACACCCCGTAAAGGAAAAGAAAAACTCCCCTTAGAAATTTGGACAGGTAAAAAGCCCAATTTAAATTATGTAAGAAAATTTGGTTGTTTAGCTTATTTTCATATTCCTAAAACAATGAGAAATAAATTCGATGCACCAGGAAGAAGTGGAATTATGTTAGGATATGCTAGAGCAGAGGTTCCCAAAGTGTGCTCCGCGGAGCCCTAAGGGCTCCGTGTGAACTTTCCAGGGGCTCCTCCGCGCTTTAGGAAAATAAAGAAAAGTTTAGCGAAAAAACACATTTAAAACAAAGTTTTTTTCCTTCTTCCTTTATTCCAAAAATGTAAACAGATTCTTTTTTTTTTTTTTTTTTTTTTACTAAAATATTTATACATTGAACTTCAACTATCTGGGCTCTTTTAATAAACTAAAGTCTATTTTCTTTAAAAAACTTCTGGTACAGATATTAATTTCTACTAGCGCTCTATTTTTAAGTTTTCCGATCAAAAAATGCGATAAATGGGGAAAAAATGTAGATTTAATATTAAGAAAGCAAGAAATTGTATTCTGAAGGAAAATTTGGATATTTGAATTTCCCAACTCCTCCTGTCAGTGTGACTTGAGGTGTAATGTTATCCAATAATTCCACGTTTCATGTTCAGCTGTGTCATCATTTCGAAATAAACCATTCTGAATTTGAAAGAAAAACCGCCTCAGTTTTTTCAATATGAAGAGCAAAATAAAGTGTGCATGCTTCAAAAGAAACAATCAAAACACTTGCTAAAACAACTATGAAATGTCCTGGACATATTCGCAGACTCCACTGGGACGAAATAGGTCATAAGATATATTTCTACCACTAATTTAATAATTTAATTTTGACCTGTTTAATCACTGTGGTTAATTAGGAAAACATAATATTCTAAAATTAGTGATGGAAGTTTGCCTGGTTTGACCCCGTAATCCCCGATAAGTCGGGGCTTATGATCGCACTCACCTGGTACACATGGCGCTTACGTGATAGTTTAAAGTATAGCTTGAGTTCGTGAAGATCATATAATTGCAAAGTCACTTAATAAACCTTGTAAAATTGATATTGTGAAGAATTTGCTTTATGAAAAAGTTTTCTATTTAGTGTCCAATATTCACTTGTAAAATAACATCATATGTTTTTTTAATTAACTATATGACATTTGGCATAAAAGAACACTTAACTGCCTCTTCAGGCGTACTAAATTTACACTACAAATGCATGAATCTACTGACGTTACTGAATTAGCAGTTTTGTTAGTATTTTTAAGTTACATATACTAATATCCCGTTCAGACCAGGGTCGTTAAGAGTCTTAACTTACTTTTTTGAAATGGGCACCTGCAACTAGACTTGACCTCTCTATTACTACAGTGTTTGGGAATATTAACTCGATGAAAATTAAGTGCCATACTAATGCTAGTCTGAAAGAGGTTTCAAAAAGCTATCAAGATCATATTGTTCGTAGATCACTACAAATCAAAACACTAAGGAACAAAATATTTTTTGGATGAATAATACATAGTAAATCACATATGAACATAAAAGCAATGATGGTCACAATGCAAAAGGCATTTCAAAAATTGAACAAATAGCAAAGCACTATAGCACCATCTATTTCGCTCTTTATACCAGATACACGCTATCCCCGAGAAAATATCTTCTGAACTATTGAAAAGGTTGAATGATGCAATTAAAGTACACTGATGTGCAAAACTTAAGCAACAAGCATAAAATGCTAATTTTCGAACATGTGAGTACTCAAAAGTAAATAATATAAACACCAGGTGTAGCAAATATGTATTATATCTTCAACAGACCTAGTTGACGTGACATCTCCTTCATGTTACACATGGCCACAAGTTATCACAGTTACTACGGAGAAACAAAATTTGGGATATTTTATTCGTCTCATTATTACTCTAAAATTATCGTGATATGGTGACTCCACTTAGAAGTCACTGTGACTGTTGCTTTGTGGTGAGTCACCAGGTGACATTACAAAGCAGTCACATTGTGATTCTTATGTGACTGCCATTTGAATACTCAATTTTGAAGTCATCATGAGCATTATATTGTTCTGAGTCTCTAAATAATGTTACAATGAAATCACATGGTGACTTTCAGGTGATCGGGACTCTACTGTGAAGTCACCATTGTGAAAAGTCACCAGATGATTTCATGTTCCATCAATTGTGAACTCGTCACACACCATCTATCGTGATGATTTTACAATGGAGTCTCCAAATGACGTTCACATGGGGGTCAGAAGGTGACTTCATTGTAAAGTCATCTGGTGATTCGTCACAAAGCAGCAGTCATTGTGACTTCTCGGTGGAGTGATCAAATGAGACTAAGAATGAGACAAATGAAAGACATCACATTTCAGTTCATTGTGGTGACTGTGAGACTTGTGACTTTTTGTGACGTCATGGAGACTATCTATAGACTGGCTGTGCTGTTAGGATAACACGTATTTTTTTTTTTTTACAATTGCTGTTTATAGAATTTTCTTTTGAGTACTCAAGTGTTTAAAAATTAACATTTTGTGTTCGTTGCTTAAGTTTTGCACACTAGTGTAATAAACTATATAAAATCACGAACTCTTAAAAGCAAACTTTTTAAGCTTATGCGTGAAGTTGTTGGAAACCAGCATCCGCCTGTCCTACTGCATACCGATGTAAAATGGTATTGTCGAGGAACAGCGTTTCCACTATGGTTGAAACTGCAGAGTTGATATTAGAAGAACCAGAACTCTAAACTGGTAAAACTTATAATTAATGAAGATTGTGAATGCTAATTGCATATTGGTCCGATATGTTTAGCAAAGGGAAATAAATGTATCTATCATTACAATGATAATTTGTCACAATCTACGATGCATTTACCAAACGTGTTTTCTTTTAACATGACACGTGTATTCTTCTGATTCAGAGCGAAACAATGGTATCAATTACATCCCCCTTGTTAACCCTTTGAGGGGCAAGATATTTTATTTGTGCAATGTTGAATTCACACCGGAATTTAAAAAAAGAATTACTTCAAAAAGAAGAAAAGCAATTTTTTTTTTTACTTTTTCCACCAAAGTTTAAAAAGTAAAACTTTATTAAAAGTTTCTTCTGCGAATCTTCATTAAAATTAGGTCCCATAGGTGGATATAATGCACTATTTTTCACATAAATATACATTCCCACTTAATGTGCTCGGTAGCAATGCACTTAAAAAACCTTACCTTGTAACATAGGGCATGGTAGGCTTCAGGGGCTCCGCCATAGAAATTCATTCTAAAAAGGGCTCCGCGAGTCAAAAAGTTTGGGAACCACTGTGCTAGAGATAGGAGGGGATATCGTATTTATGATGTAAAAAATAAGAAAGTGATTGAGGAACGTTCTGTTAAGTTCAATGAAACTATAAAAGGAAGTAAATATTTTGGATTAAGTAAATGTTCAGAGTGTTGGGATATTGAACCGCTAATAAATAAAAATTTTCCGGAAGAGAATGAAATTCGTGAAAATCAAAAGAATAAATCTCTCAATTTAGAAATTTCTGACACAAGCGAAATAAAAAACGGTTGCGCAACCCCATTAACAAAACTTAATTTGTCTCCAGCTAGACATGAAGGCGCGGAGAAAAGGAATCGAAACAACAAAATAAAAGACCGAAGTGAAAATATGACTGAAGTTCGAAGGTCAGAAAGATTGAAAAGTAAATATTCGTCAGCTAATTTAACTGATAATGTCCCGAGCAATTATTTAGAGGCAATAAATAGTGTGAATTCACGTGATTGGGAAATAGCTATGAAAAATGAATTGGATTCTTTAATTAAGCATAATGTTTGGGAAATCGTTGATATGCCAGAAAAAACGAAATTGATTAAAAGTAAATGGGTCTATGCTTTAAAAGAGGGCGACAGTAAGGAAATAAAATATAAAGCCAGATTAGTGGCAGCTGGATTTAATCAAATTAAAAACAAAGATTATACTGAATCGTATTCACCTGTTGTAAATATTGAGTCATTTAGATTACTAATTGCACTTGCAGCTAAATTAAATTTGATTGTTAAGTTTTTTGATGTAAAAACAGCATATTTATACAGTGATTTGGAAGAAACTTTATATATGTCACCACCACCTGGATATGAAAAACTGATAGGGGTTAATAAAGTTTGTAAACTGAAAAAGAGTATTTATGGATTACCCCAATCGGGTAGAAATTGGTATTTAAAAATAAAAGAGGAACTTGGTCATATTGGATTAAATCAATTAGCTTCTGATAATTGTGTATTCATTAAAGTTGAAAGTGATAACATTTTTATATTATGTATGTATGTGGACGATTTAGCTATCTTTTGTAATAATCAAATAATGTATGAAAATGTTGTTTCTAAAATTAAAAATGTATTCGAATTGTACGAAAATAAGAATTCTAAATTTTTAGGTATAGAAATTGAAAAACATGAAAAAGGTATAAGTTTGTCACAAGTGGAATATATTGAGTCATTGTTGGTAAAACATAATTTAGAAAATTGCAAATCTGTGAAAACACCTATTGTTAAAGGTGAAGATAAAAGTTTTCCTCCAACAAATGAATTGTTTGACATAACTATGTATCAGGAAATTATTGGTGAACTTTTATATTTAGCCAATAGAACACTTCCTGATATATCATTTGTCACAACTTATTTGTCTCAATTTAATCACAAACCAGAGAAAAGGCATTACATTTTGGCTAAAAGAGTATTAAGGTATTTAAAGGGTACAAAAGACAAAAAATTATTTTACAGCAACGAATTTGGGTATTTAAATAGTAGTTCAGATGCTAGTTGGGGAAATGGAGAAAATGGAAAGTCTTTTTCAGGAGGAGTTGTATTGTTAGGAAAGTCATTAGTATCTTGGAAATGTCGTAAACAAAAAAGTGTTAGTCTTTCTACATGTGAAGCAGAATTATTTTCTATTTCAGAAATGTGTAAGGATATAATATGGACTGTAAACTTATTGTCTGAGTTAAATTGTAACCAATTTATAAAAGATGCCATAATTTTAAGCACTGATAGCCAAGCAGCAATACAGTGGATTAAATGTACAAAATCCTCAAATAAATCTAGGCACATGAATTTAAGATTTCATTTTGTCAGGGATTTATTGTCAGAAGGTATTATTTCATTGGAATATGTTCAAAGTGAACATATTATTTCTGATTTCCTTACTAAAGGTGTAAATGAAGATAAGTTGTTATATTCTATGGAAAGTATTTCACTATTATGATATGTGTAATAATTGTATGTAATTTGTGTGTAATTTTTGTATTTATATGTATATGTGTTTTTTGGAATTGTTTGAAGAGAAAAAAAAAATGTATCTCTCGCAGGAGGGGTGTGTTGGGTTTAAAGGCGAGCGAACATTTTTTATGTGCATTATATCTGCGCACTGCCAGTCTTTTCCCCCGGCGCACTCAGTCTGCGTGCGAACGATAGAAGAGTGTAGACGTAAAAAAATATTCTGTGTGAAGCAGATTATGAAAAAGTAATCTGTGTGAGAAATTTATCTTTAAATTAATTGTTATGTGTTTGTGCAGTGTTTCCGTTTAATAAACTGTTTGTTCTGTCAACATCCACGGACTTAGTGAAAATTAATATTAGTGAAAGAACAACAGTTGTTTTCTTGTAGTAAATAGGTAGGAAGATATAAATCCACTGATTTTTTTTTTTTTTTTCTATTAAGAATGAATTGATTCCTTAGAGAAAGATTGAAAAGCAACATTTCTGTTGCATCTATCATCCACTGAGACCTGTTTAATAACAAGTACATTAGCATGACATGTGGCATTAAATTAATTTTAGTTTTTCCTGAGCTTCCTCTTTTCATGTGTTAATTAAAATAAGATCGTCAACGTCCTAAATTTAAGATTTTTTTTATTTTAGTTTGTATTTTATCATTTTGTCAGTTACTCGCAAAATAATTAAATAGTTAAAATGCTACTGATAAATAATGCATAGAGTAGGAAGAATAGGAAACATACTGTTTTTGAAGGAAAATACTTTGCAACAAATGGTATAACTGCAAACGGATATCAAACATTGGTTTCTTTTCTAAAATATTTTTTGTATAAATGAATACTTATTTTAATGATGCTGTGTGAACATATATGTACAAGACATTGATTCATTGCTCTCTACATCTGTTTTTACTTAAATTGCTGCTACTATAACATTTATGTTTCGAAATTAGCAAAATTTCTATCCTTGCATAATTTAAGGTAGTCATCATGATATATCACAAATATCAATATTAACTCATTGATATATTGTGATATTAAATGTCTGATATCGTCCAGCCCTAATCCATATATATATATATATATCTGATTTTTGTCATGCGATAACTCTCATATTTATAAACTGATTTGGATGAGATTTATTGTGTGTACATATATAATGTTTCAACCGAGTTCGTTGGCCAACTTCATCTGCCATCTTGTTTCAAAATGGCGGCCATTTAAATATTTAAAACTAAAAAAATACACAGAAAGTTTGGAAATCCAAATTTATTTTATGTTTAAGTTTTAGGCTTTGATACAAGGATTCCGAAGTATTTTTTGTTTCATCTCTAACTTAAAAAATAGTTGAGATATAGCAGTTTGAAATTCTAGGGTGGTTGACATTTTGAAACAAGACAACAATTAAAGAAAATGGGGTATTAATTTATGAGTGTTAGTGAACATTAGCTTCAAATTCTTGCCATGCTTGGCGACACTTGGCAAAATATTAACAAATTTGGCAACCAAAACTAAGCAACCATAAATGATGCCAACTCTGCTGTAGCTTACTAATTTAGCGCAATTCTCATTCAAATTTTCAGTATTGATGAATATTCTTTTATCGGGTTTGTTGATTTTTAGCTTCTTAAAATTTGAGTAAAATTTCAAAGTTTTAAAACCAAGAAATATGGAATTTTTATTGAATCATCTAATCGAGTTCCACTAATTTTAGCTTCATGTATTTGAGTAAAATAAGTTATATTTAAAAACACAAGGAATGTGAAAGCTACCTTTTCCTCTCGGCACATGCTGAAAGGACTTTTTTTATTTTGTTGAATAAATACATTTCTAATAACTTTTCATCATAAATGTTATTAATGTATTTTTGTTGTTGTTATTCTTTTAGGGAAAGATTTGAAAAAAAGTTCCAAGATTTTAAAAATCAAAAAGATCAGTTAATTTTGCAGTTGAGTCATGAAATCCAAGCACTTCAACAAGATCTACAGTCTAAGTTAGAATTAGAAAAAGAGTTACATATGACCAAGTAATGTGCTGTATTTATTTGTATCATTATTCTTGTCACTGATTACTGAAATAATGTTCTTAACTAAATTAAAGTTTTGAAAGTATTTTTCTTTTCTTTGTTTTTTATTTTAACATTTTATTTAATTTGAGGATTTTGTTGTTATTTCCAAGAAACTTTAAATTTTCGTAATACCATAAAACCTCTGAAAATGAAATCGCTAGAGTCTGGGGAATAAAAAGAAATATTCTTTCGGCAGATTTACATATTAGTATGTATAATTGTATGGTATTCCTTCTGTGGAAGAAATGAGATTTTCTCGTTTGAGCCAAGATTCCATTATAAATAGGTTCCATTTTCACATGTTTTACTATACCAGGGGATACCACCTGGATTACAAAATATACTGCCCAATGTATAGTCGTAGAAAAAAAAAAGTAAACACCCCCTACTAATTAATCCAGTAGCAGAATTTTCAGTGTCCATCTGCAGCAAACCAAAATTTGCCTGCGATGCCACCCAACAATGCTGAACCAAGCTACTATCATAAATACTTATAGTAATCCATAAAATAAGCAAAAATTGCATTTTACAAAAAAAATAAATAAATAAACACAATAACTTTTAAAACAAAGTAACATTTTTAGTGAATTTTAAGCCCAGTATGTATTTTTAAGTTGGTAGGTTAATCTGCAAGATCTAAAATAATCTGCAACACTGCTGCCATGCTGCACAGTTACTGGTACCAAACAATTGTGAACAAAGTCTAGTTCTAAATGATTTATAATAAATTTGATTAGGGGGCATCTACAAATCAAAACCAGACCAAACTTTGTTTTTTTCAATAGCAATACCCAATTTTGACAGTATATTTTAAATCTTTGGTTCAAACTATGCCTAGATACAAAATTTCAAGTAACTTGGATGAAAAGTTGGGGAGAAAATTATTCTCCAGGGGAGAGCCAAATTTGTGTGAGGGAGAAAGAAAGGTTCATAATATGAAAGAGTGGACCGAGGGCTTTCTGATGACATCAAGGTTTCTGACAAAGTTTGAAAATTCCCCCCACCCCCCAGAGTTGTATAATATAGACGCAGGCCGTGCGCGGAAAATTAACCACAATTTTGCGGAAATTTTCTTAGAAAAAATAATGTAATTTTTGTTTTTGTATTTTTTTAATACCGAAAAATTAAAAATGTTCCCCAATTTTATGTACGTTTTATTTATTATTTGCCAGGGGTGATTCTGTCTTGAATTTTTCGAAAAGTTAAGGCATCCGGTTCCAAAAATTTTTAAAAATCGGCCACCAGCCCGAAAATTCAGACGCAAAAAAATATCACAGAAATATATCACGGATTTCAACAAATGGTAGCCGAAAATGAACCAATTCCGTCAGTCGTTCGCAGAAAAAATGACCAATTTTGACAAAGCATTGGGGAAAAAACACGAATTTAGTCAAAGGATCACGGAAGAAATGCGAATTTCTTTAAAGAATCGTGCAAAAAAATAATTTTATCAAAGAATCGCAGAAAAAACGCAAATTACGCCAGAAAGAAGCGCAGGAAAAAAACGAATTTCATAAAAGTATAGCGGAAAAAGCGCAAATTTTGTCAAAGGATCGCGAAAAAAATGCAGATTTCGTAAAAGAATCGCGGAAAAAAACTAATTCGTCAAAGGATCGCGAAAGAAACACGAATTTCGTAAAAGGGCCATGGAAAAAGCGCGCATTTCGTCAAAGGATCGCAAAAAAACACGAATTTCGTCAAAGAATCGCAGAAAAAATCAAATTTCATCCAAAAAGCGCAGGAAAAAATGAATTTCGCAAAAGCATAGTGAAAAAGCACGAATTTTGTCAAACGATCGCGAAAATAAAGCAAATTTTGTTAAAGAACCACAGAAAAAAACTAATGTCGTCAAAGGATCGCAAAAAAAAGAAGCATGAATTTCATCAGAACGCCGCGAAAAAAGCAAAAATTTCGTCAAAGAATAGGATAAAAAAAGCACATTTTGTCAAAGAATCGCGAAAACGTGCGAATTTTGTTAAAGAATCGTGAATAAAAACTCAAATTGCATCAAAAAATCGCGGAAAAACGGAAATTTCATCAAATGATCTCGGAAAAAATGAGAATTTTGTCAAAGGGCCTCAATAAAAACCCATCCGTCTCTTTAATGATGATACCTGTGAATGGACCTCTCCTTACAAAGTGTGATTCAGTTGTTTCAGAAGCAATGTCCATTATGTCTGTGAACAGGGTGACTAACATTTTGTGAGAAGAGGTCACAATATTAAGGATTGGGCTGATTCTAAATGCATTAACAAAATAACTGATAAGAATCCACCCCTTCTTATCATCAGGAGTGATTCTGAGTAAAAAAAAAATTCTCACATTCACAGCAAATTTTCTGAAAGATTACAATAAGGAGGGGGGGGGGGGGGGGGGGTCCACTCTCGGCATGACGGAAATTGCAATTTTTTTCGCGACATTTTGAGGAAATTTGACGTTTTTACGATCCTTTGGCGAAATTTACGTTTTTTCTACGATTCTTTGATGAAATTCACGTTTTCTTCGTAATCCCTAGACGAAATTCGCGTTTTTTCGCGATCCTTGATGTTTGTGTTTTTTGAGATCTTCTGACGAAATTTGTGGATCCTTTGACGAAATTGGCAATTTCTCTTCAAACGATTGACGAAATTGATTTTTATCGGCGACCATTTGTCGAAATTTATGATGTATTTTATGTCTGATGATGTTAAATTTTTGGATTTATGATCGATTTTTTTTTTTTTTTCGGAAATGACTGCCTTAATTTTTTAGGTAAATTCGGAACAGAATCGCCCCTACTTATAATGGATTTTTAGCTTTATTATTTTTTTAGCCAGCATAATTATTCTGTAATTAATATTAATTTTTAATTTAAATAGTAATTATTTTAAAACTACTGTTTTTAATTCATACCGTCAAAGCAATATAGCACGATACAGAATCGCCCCTACTTATCATGAATTTTTAGCTTTATTATTTTTTTAGCCAACATAATTATTCTGTAATTAATATTAATTTTTAATTTAAATGGTAATTATCTTAAAACTACTGTTTTTAATTCATACCATCAAAGTAATATAACATGTTATTTTATTAAACATTAAATTAATTTGCAGAAAGTTTTTGACCCAATATTTCTGTGCACGGAAAGTTTTTGGTTTTATACAACTCTGCCCCACCCCACCCTATGAGTCCACTCTCGGGCCCTGAAATTTACCCACTACCCTCTTTGAAATTTTCATATTTAATAAATAATATTTATCGGAAATCTCCGTCAGAAATAAACATATAAAGGATACATAATGTAGAAAATGCTGCTGTTTTAAGAAAAATTATCACACTTCTCCTCCTTCTCCAAAAATTCAACTCTCCCACTTTAAAATTTTAAAGTGTTATCAAATATCTCAAATGTTAAAGTTGATCCAAAAAATAAGACATAAAATAATACTTAGTTGACAAGCACTTTTCTACAAAACTGTACTATTTAAAAAATTTCTTCCCTCCACCTGAAATTTAACTCCACCTCTTTCATTAAAATTTTTAAGTGATATCAAATATCTGAAATCTTAAAATCGATCTAAAAAAATCACAAGTAAAATAAAGACAATTACTGGAGGAAGCTTATACAGTAGACTCCCTTAAATCCGCGTATTTTTTCAGATGTAAACAATGAAATTTACAGTTAAGTTGCAGAAACAAAATTCAAGATGGCGCCGAAATCAGCGACTACCACAATGTTTTTTTCACTAAATTTTTTTTTAATCATTCTCTTTTGGCTATTACAGCTGATTTATTACTAAATAAATTTACATTACTTTTGATTTTGATATAAATTAGCATATCTATATCAAAAATTCCAGAGTTCGAAATGGAAAAATCCACGAACGGGAACGCTATTTTAAAATTATTGTTCGCGGTATTTTTTTTTTAAATTATAGATAAATTTATTTCTTAACATACAAAGCAGTATAAGAAAAGCATTCAAGACTCTAAATAACAATGAAAAAAGTTACAGTGAGCGCAATAAGCTATATATACTGATAATAGCATTAACACTGTTCTCCTTGCTACCACTAGATGGCAGCATAGGACTTTTAGAATCGAATTGAATCGATTTAATTCGTAATAATTTAATATTTTTCTGAATTTTTATTTTACATAATTATTTTAATAATTACTTACTTTTAAACTAATAAATTATTTTAATATTTTACTTATTTTAATGTTTCACTTTATTGTAAGCATTCATTATAATTTCCCTTTCTTAACTACCAGTCAAATTAATGTTTCAATAATGTAAACAAATCAATGACCAGAAATCCGCAAAATTCTAAAATCCGCACAACCTCTGGTCCCAAGCTGTGCGGATTTGAGGGAGTCTACTGTATTTAAATAATGTGCCATTTCCAAGTCTTTCTTTTTAAAAATTGTATATTCAGTAAAATAAAAAGTTACTTATCAGTTTTTAAGAAAATTACATATTCATAATCAGCGTGAAAAATTAGGCACAGATGCATAAGTTTAAAATCTCAAAATGTATTCTCTCAATATTTTTAAAAATTTAATACCCTTCAAAAGAATGCTAGTCTAAAAATTATCTGTGGTTTTTATTCTGTATCACATGTCTTGACTTTTAAAATGAGACTTTCAAAGGAATTTCAATCCAATTAATGAAATAATAACAAAATTTCCATTTGCATTTTAATATGCGTAGTAGATACGCTAACTACACCTTATTTCATTTTTATGTTGAATATTCTTGTTCTATTTTTACTATTTATTCATTTATTTTCCAGAGAGAAATTAAAAGAAGTTGTAAAGAACACTGATACACATGCAATTGAAATGCTTTCAAAACAAAATTTGGAGTATGAACAACAAATTCAACTATTAAAGGAACGAATTAGCCACTTGCAATCCAGTAGTAATATTTATTTTGAAGATAAAGACAGATTACTTAGTGAAATCCTCTCTAGACGAAAAGTTGAAGTAAGGAATCTTTTATTATGTTTTATTAATATTATAAATAACATTTTAAAATATTCATTTTTCAAGATTCTTGCATTTTCAATAACATAAAATTTCATGCATCTTGAGATGCTTAGATAAGTACCACCATAGTGCAAAGATTTAAATATTTCATATTTTTAAAAAGTAATCAGTGCTTTAATTGAAATTTAGTTATGTATATGTATTTTATATATTCATTTAGAATTCAAAATTAATATTTTATCCTCAACGTCCATATTAAAATTAAAAATTTAAACTAAATTCCAGAATTCTTTATCTAAATTTTTGTAACTTTAAAATCTAATGCTTAGTTCTGATTCTGCCTCTTAAAACTTATTTGTTCGGTAACAATTATTATTTTCAGTTAATGTGAAAAATGGTGAAGTAAGTATACTATTCTTCTTTTATTGTGGTCAGAGATGCAGAGCGGTTGTCTGGGATTTTCTGAAAGGACTGGCCCAAATATCAATCAAAAGATAATAACTCAATCATTAAGAATGTAAAGGCTGTTTTTCTCCCTAGCCCTCTAATTGGAAAAAATAGAACTGAAAATATAAAAACAAATAACACAGCTCAAGACCAATTTTTCTGCTTGAATGATTTGATCATAAACTTATGGACCTTTAAGGGACCAGGTCTGACTTTAAAAGATTACATTATTTAAAGGATAATAAAAGTCAGGTCCTAACTGAACTGGCAGTGTGTTTTACAAGATAGCCACGACTACCTCTATTTAAATTAGAGTGATGGGTATGAATAAAATTGTTTTATATATATATATATATAAAGTTGAACTTCTTTTCAATGAATCTCATGATTTCTCCAGGAAAAAAAAAGTAATATAGGAACTCCATTAAATGGAAATTCAGTCAAATACCTTTAAATATATACAGTGCGTTAAGAAATTATAAGACCACTAACGAATTGGCGTTATTCTGAAGAAGAAGACACAATATGGAAATTTTTAGCGTGTGTATTTACGATCGATCGTAGAATGTTTTCTGTTATAATTGCTGCATTAAAATTTAAGTTACATTTTATTAAAATCTTCTAATTTTTTTAAAGCGTAAATAAGGTGGCTGTTAAGAAATTATAAGACCACCTGAGGAAATTAGCATATTATATGTCACATCAAAATCATTATAAAACATACGAGTTTGTATATCGTGAAAGTATTCCTGAGAAGCAAAGGTGCGGGTTTAGACAGTGTTATTTACGATATATTATAAGGGTGCTGGTAAATCTGGATGAGAAATAGCTCGGTTAATGAAGCATTCTATAACTGCCACTTACAATGAAATAATTAGAAAAAAGGATTCAATTAAAATTATACGATCAGGAAGAAAAAGGATTTTGACAGAACGGGGTGATCGACAAATATTTCGATTATCAACTCAAAAGGTCTTTCAACTTGGGAAATTTCGAACCGTTTCAGCAAAAGAACCTCACACGTAACAGTTTGGAAGAGTCTGAAATCAAATGGTAATACAAAATATATGAAACTGTTGAAAAAACCGAGGTTAATGAAACATCATAAAGAAGAAAGACTGAAATGGGCTAAAAATGTCATGTCATGGGATATGAAATGGAAAGAAGTGATATTTTCAGATGAAAAAAATTTAATCTTGACAGACCAGATGGTTATAAACACTATTGGCATGATTTGAGGAAGGAACCAAAACAATACTTCAGTCAACAAATGGGAGGAGGAACAGTAATGGTTTGGGGAGCTTTTAGTCATGATGGATTATGTGATTTAACCCGAATTTTGGGACGTATGAACTCTGCACAATATCAGGCTGTGTTATATTGTCATTTGATACCGTTCAGACCTTTTTTAGGTGGTGCTAACTGGATGTATCAGCAGGACAATGCTTCTTGCCATGTGTCTAAATCCACCCAGCAATGGTTTAAAAAAGAAAAAATTCATGTTTTGTCATGGCCAAGTCGAAGTCCAGACTTGAACCCTATGGAAAAACTTTGGGACGTATTAAGTCGCAAAGTTTATGCTAATAATAAACAGTTTTTATCTGCCAATGAACTAAAAGTAGCCATTGTAAAAGAATGGCACAATATTTCTGAATCTGTACTTAATCACCTGGTCACTTCTATGAAAAGCAGAGTGTTTGAGGTTATAAGGGAAAATGGAGGACCAATATCGTATTAATTTACATATTATTTTTGTTTTTAGACAAGTGATCTTATAATTTATTAACAGTGTATTTTTCAATCATTGCTTATATTTTTGTTAACATACTTATTTATTGCATTATTCAAAATTATTGCAAAGTAATTTTAATAAATAATGTTGTATTTTGATGTCTCATGTGTTTAAACTATAATTACAACCTTTATTTACTTCATAATTTTAAAATCAAAGTGGTCTTATAATTTCTTAACGCACTGTATATATATGTGTGTGTTGTCGTTCTTAGCTATATTTTAAATACTACTATCTTTTTGTTCAAAATCATGGTTTGGAGAAAAGTTTCGTTAAATAGAAGTTGAACTGAATATATGTCTATGCTTAAGTTTTTAATAGATACTTGATTTTGATAATTCTTTTTGTTGTTGTTGACAATGGCTCATTTTGATAGTAGTCTCATATAAATAAATGGTATGTATGTCTGCCCTTTTTCTTTTTTGCGATTTTAACTTTTGTAAAAATAGGCATATCACTATAAATTTAAATGTATTGTTATTTCTTTTCTCAATTTTTGCTTGGTTTAGAGATAATTTACCTCTTAGCTCCTTTTTTACTTTGTGAAAATGTTACAGTTTAAATTAAATGGACACTAAGGACCATAAATACAGTAAAAACTTTAAGCTGAATCTGAACAATTTTATCTTTTCCTTTGTTTTGTTTTCCCCCCCTCTGTATTCTTTCAATTTTAGTATGAAAGACTTTTGGCTTTCAACAGGCACATGAAGGGGATCGAGAAGTCTTGGAATTAAAATTAAGTTGGGAGCAGCAGAAGCACCAGTTTCACCAACGAATACAAGATTTAGAATCGCAGTTGAAAGAAATAAAAAATAGTTCAGCAGCTGAAAAAGAAAAGATGGAACAAGTAATCAAAATTTAGTTATTTCTATATAGTATTTTTCAATATATATTTAGTCTTGAAATTTGTTTCTTTGTACTTCATTTTATTTACAGTGTGCATCAGGTATTTGAGAACACATGTTAAAAGTGAAATATCACCCTGTATATCATAGTTACAAATCTTTTTCTGTTATATGTATACATGTCAGAACCTAAACTAACTGAAGATATAAAGAGGCATGGTGTCATTGGCTCAAGAACACTTCAATTTAGAGATTGCCACATTCTTGAAGCTCGCCCGGTCATTTATCTTTAATGTAAGGAGATAACTGAAGGCTGCCAGGTTTCATGTAGGAAACGGCTTTGTCAGCAATATGAAATCATCAAGACACCAGAATTCGTCAGTCAAGTTGATGAGGGTATTCGTGAGGGAGATTCAGCACTAAATTACTTCTCTAACACATGCAAGGCCATACATTTTTTAACAAGATTCTGCACTATCCTATATAGCTCATACAAACCAAAAATGTATGGCCAAAACATTCATGGTAAAGTCAACCTCAACTTGTTGCCCCCCCCCCCCCCCCCCCCTGCCAGCTACACAGATGTTAACCAAAAGGCCTATCATGTATGTGGCATAGTTGGAGGGACTCTAATAGTAATCCACACAACAATGTTGCGTCTCTCAATGCAGCTGTTGTGTATGCAGTGGCAAATGTTCCCAATACTCATCTAATCATTACCTCCTGTCAGTTTTGACAGCCTATAAGAGGCAGTTATTGCGGATAGCAGTGGTTTCAAGGAATGATGTCATCCAGTGTGTTTGTGTATGTGGTCACTTGTACAAACCGTTAAAATAAAAATAATGCTCTATCTCTCATGTACATTCCTGTTTGAAAGCAGTCATTGATTTGTTCTCAAATACCTAACACACGCTGTATATATTTGAATATGTAAATACATACAGTGGGCTCTTGTTAATGTGTCTCCGCTTAAGACATATCTCCTTTCAATGCGAACACATTCGTTTAACTCATCGTTTTCTAATTAATGTTAAGGACTCCATTTAATGCATTCTTAATTTAATTACTAGTTTGAAATAACCATTTTTATCAACTGTTGTCAGGTTTTATAACGCACAGATAATAATATTTAAAACATTTTTCAATCAAAATATATATTTGCATGTGAATATTTAAAAAGAAAAAAAACTTTAAAATTAATTTAATTATTATGTGCAAAAAACATTTAATTGGGAAAATTATGTAATTTTTAAAAAGAAGATCTTATAGCTTCTAAAAGAAAACTTTTATTCTAGACGTTATAAAAGTCCGGGAGGCAGCGATATTTTTTTACTCACAAGGAAGGTCTCCTTACTGGGCATACATGGAATATTTTGAAAAAAATACCAATTAAACTACTTATGTATGTAATAAAGGATCAGTCAAATTTAGCGGCGGAATTACAGTAGAAAGTCTGTAAAAAAATAAAATACTTTCAAGTATTTGGCGCAAAAAGACGAAAGCGTAATGCGATTCAAATAGTTTTACTGTTCATGTTATATTGATGCAACAATTATCTTTCATCAGAGAGTGGTTTCATTTAATAAAATTTTTTTATTTTCTGGACGATATCTAGTGTGAGGAAAATATTGTAATTAATATAGAGATCGATTATGAAAAATTGGTTTATCTTTACATTTTGAGGTTACCTGTAAGTTATAACAAAATGGTTATTATTTTTGTAGTTATATAAAGATTGGATAGCTTGGAATGTGTTTCATATAAAATACCAATATATTAGTTTCATTTTATATGACTAGGGGGCTCTGCCCCCTACGAACTTCGCTCGCCAACCCCCATTCAGACTCTAAAAATCCGTTTAAAAAGATTACGGAAGATTAAATTATAATTAAAAAGCCAGTGGCGATATCCCTGTAAAAGGATTTCCATTTATTTCTCTTTTAATGAAGGATTTTAAGGCCAAAAAAGCTGCTGTGAATTGCTGTTTTCATGTTTGATTAAATAAGATTTAGTTAAACAACTCAAAATTAGTTAATGTAAATGAACTAAGTTAACACAGTCTTTGCTTCCAGGTATTTTTTAATACAGCTATAAGAAAATGATTTTAAATCACACGTTTTAAATGTGACGTAATTTTAACCAAACTTTTCTTTTTGTAATATTCACCTGGAAATATTTCAATTGTTAGAAAGGAAATATTATTTTTCCTTTGGGTACTTAGTTATCTGATCGACCAATTTCGCCAATTTATATAAATCGCCAAGCCACCCGCCAAATTATACAAATTGACAATTTTTATTTTAAATAACGAAAGAACAAATAAATTATTGTAACATTGATAAAAATACAAATAAGACGTCGAAATAAAAATCACTGGATGACATAAATATGTGTAACTTGCTTAAAGTCAAGTGAATGTGACATTTATGGCCCACCATTATTGGCATTTATTCTTAGAGTTTGGCGATAGATTTTTGGTCGACGGGATAACTAAGTAGTACCTTAAAAAGATTATATTGAAACATGAAATAAATCTCACGTGTACGTGTAAATATATATTTTAATTTAAATTGTTTGGCAATATTATTTGACTATTTGAAATATGACGTAATTCCACTCGCATTTACTGCTTTTAACACATATTAAATAATTAATTGTTTTATAGGTTTTTTCTTTTTAAATATTCACATGTATAAACAATTTTTATGATGTAATATTTTAATATTTTCCTGCTTTTAACACATAATTATTTAATTCTAATTTCATAGGTGTTTTTTCTGTTTATAATAGTCATGTGTAAATAAATTTTCAGTTTAAAGGAAATTTTATTGTTTGAGAAGTTTTTACAATTTTGGCGACAATTTAAAATAATAACCATTTCTAAAAGAGGTAAAAAATATCTCTGAAAATTTGAATTTAAAATGGAAATAAACCCTAAAAAAATTGGCCAAATTAAAAAAAATAAATGCAGTCTGCACACCGGGAACTTCTAATGTATAAAATGATCCAAAAATTATTAAATTCCTTTGTATAGTTTTTGCTGCTATAAAACTTTTTTAATGGAACGATTTTGACCAACTTTAACATTAAATATATCTTAAAATAATTCTTCGATTTGAAAACTGTCTGCATCAGCGTGTTTATCAAGCATTTCTCTGTAATACCACCGATTTTAGTATTTTTTTATGTAGTAGTTTTCTTAATATTGACGAAGAAAAACCCCAGGTCATAAAAAATTCAAAACCGGTGGGCAGTGACAGCGTTAGTTACTTTTTTTTAGAATAGAGATATTATTTAAACATGTAAATTTATTATGTCTCCTTGGTCTTCTGTCTTTTTTCTTGTTTTTTTACTGCTATGCTTTAGTGAGATTTTATTAAGGGGGCCTTCTACATTAGGAGACCAAAAAAAAAAGCACTTATTTACGATTTTTTTGTAAGAAAACGGCATGATTGATCTTTTTGAAGTTTTAACAGTTTATTGTACATATCTTAAGGTATACACAAGAATTTTTTTATTGGATTTTGTTCCTTCTACTGTAAGTTATAAACAAATATGTTCAACCACATTTTTTGACACGGTGGGCAAGATTTAAAAAAAAACTACTGAATGGATCATTTTGATTTTTTTTAATTAAAGCTTATTTAATTACCTTCAATATGAATTAAAGCTTTTACTAAAATTATTAGAAAAAAAAAAAAAAAAAAAAAAAGGTTATTAACAAATAAAAACAAATTTTTTTTTTTAACAAAAAAAATTTTTTTTTTTAATCAGCCATTACATAACTTTTTTTAAATAAATTTATGGGTTCCTTTAATTTAACTGGAAGCTATACTCACAAAGTTTACGAAAAAACTTTATTTTTGTGTTTCAGATAATTAATTCTACAAGGCGCTATCATGCCCACCGTCCAGATAAAATTTTCCAAAGCAGTTGAACATATTTGTTTATAACTTAGAGTAGAAGCAAAAAAATCTAATAAAAAAATTCTTGTGTATACCTTAAGATATGTACAATAAACTGTTAAAATTTCAAAAAGATCCATCATGCAGTTTTCTTACGAAAAAAATCATAAAAAAGTGCTTTTTTTTTTTGGTCTCCTAATGTAGAAGGTTCCCTTAAATAGAAAAATAAACTTACTTTAAAAAGTTGAAGAAAAATATGAATTAAATTGTTCCTATTTATTTCAGAAAATTGAACAGTATTCTAGGCATGTAAATAAATTAAAGGATAAGCTTGGGTGTCTAAAAGCTAGAAAGGATGAATTAGAAACTCTCAAAGAAACATTTGAGTAAGTATATATTGTTATTAAAGCTTTGAAAATCTCTGTTTTAATCCTTATAATATTGTTATTGTTTCCTGCTTCTGCATCATTAAAACAAAATACAGTTTGATTTGTATAAAAAGAAAGTATTGAAATTGAGAAACGTTTTGGTTTCTTTTCTTTTTTTTTTTTTTTTTTTTTTTTTTTTGTGTGTGTGTGTGTGGATTTATACATTTTGAGGTGTCTTACTTACTCAAAGAAACATTTGAGTAAGTATATATTGTTATTCAAGCCCTGAAAATCTTTGTTTTAATCCTTATAGTATTGTTATTGTTCCCTGCTGCTGCATCATTAAAACAAAATATGGTTTGATTTGTATAAAAAGAAAGTATTGAAATTGAGAAACGTTTTGGCTTTTTTTTGGGGGGGGGGGGAGTGTGTGTGGATTTATACATTTTGAGGTGTCTTACTTACTCAAAGAAACATTTGAGTAAGTATATATTGTTATTAAAGCCCTGAAAATTTTTGTTTTAATCCTTATAGTAGTGTTATTGTTTCCTGCTGCTGCATCATTAAAACAAAATATGGTTTGATTTGTATAAAAAGAATGTATATATATATTACGCTAACGTACGTGGCACAGAAATCGCGATTATTTGTTATTGTTTAATGGCAACGCCCAAGAAACGCATCTCATTGGTTACTGTGTAAGAGTCCTTTGGCAGGATTTAGGACGATCGGGTTTGTTTACGTTTCACTTTTTCGGTGCAATATCTTTCGCTGGAATTATGTAACTTCAAAATATTATTAAGGGTATCATGCCCGTAAAAAATCTCGGCGAATGCTTGAAAGTGAAGAAGAAGCCGAATTCGAGTCGAATCGAAATAGATTCGAAATGCAAATAATTGATCGAGAACGCCATTAAGCGATCGGCAAAATAGGCTTAATAACTGTAGCATGCACGCGTTGTTGCTTCTGAAATCCAAATTACTGATTTAAACGTTCCGGGGCATGCGCATAACTGTGGGTGAAACGTGCAATTTCTGCAGAGTATTGAAAATGCGAATTAAACAGCAGCAAGAATTTTACAAAATGTTGTCATGACGTAAAAGGTAATTTTGTACGGACAGGTAGTTTTGACTGTACGGACGTGCAATACGACTTTCAGGTTCATTTAAGAATATTATTACGGGTCCCCCAGAAGTAAGATACAATAAAACCTGCTTAGACGGAAACGAAAATGACCAGTGATAAATTCCGTTTTATGCAGGTTTTTTAAATTGAACAAAGCATAATAGCTTTTCTTTAGGGGTGAGGGGGGAGAACTGGAACTTTTTTTTTCATTTATTCGTTGTATATGTATTCGTATTTATATCTATTAAAAAATAAATTTGCTGGATGGTACTTTTTTTAAAAATCTGTATAGTAATATTTGCTTACAGTTTTATTATTTCTTTTTCAGTATTACACTTTATGTTGTATTTGTAATTGCTTTTTCATACGAAGATTTTAAATAAAAATTAAATTATTGAAAATATAATTACATTTTAATTAAATTCATCAGTTAATTTGGAATAAAAAAGTTTAAATTATGAGACATATAAAAATTAAAAAACTTAACCTTTGACTTTACACAACTTTGGAACTGAACAAGAGTCGGGCCCTGGTAATTTGCACCGTCTCCACCCACCCAACTCTGTACGGACCTGCGATAAAAATTTCAGATTCATATAAGGATATTATTACGGGCCCGGGCAATGCTGGGCGGGTTAGCTAGTGTATTGAAATTGAGAAACTTTTTGGCTTCAATTTTTTTTGTGGATTTATACATTTTGAGGTGCCTTGAAAATGATTTGACTATTTTTGGAAAATGTCTGTCTGTATGTGACACAATTCTTGTAACCACTCTATCTCAAGAATTAATGCACAATCTTTTTATTCTGTTAGACATTGAACTGGTACTGATTAGGTTTGGATGTATATCACACAACTTGTGACCCTGCTGTGCTGCATCTTTCACGATTTCCATGATAGCTATAGCTCAAGTACTAATGCACAAAATCTCATAAAATTACATATTCTCTTGAACGTAGGCATGAATAGATGCCGATTAGGTTTGGGTGTATATTGCCCAATAGGTGGCACTGCTATGCTGCATTTTACGCAATTTCCATCTTAATTCTATCTCGTCATCTAAGGGATGAAATTTCATCAAACCTCATATTCAGTTACACCTTGACATAAATAGATACTGATTATGTTCATTTTCCCCAACATGTGGGACTGCTGTCCTGTATTTTCCCATGATTTCTATGGTAGCTATGTGTCAGCATCTATGGGATGGATTTTTATCAAATTTAGTATAGAATTAGACCTTGACATAAGTTGGTACTGATTAGGTGTGGGTGTATCTTGCTCAACATGTGATTCTGCTTGCTGTTCTGTTTTTGTAACGATTTTTGTGATATTTACATCTTAGATTCCATGGGATGAAATTTCACCAAATTTAATATGCAAGACATTTGTTAACAATTATGTTGTTTCAGTTTTGACTTTGTTTATCCATTAGAAGGTGCTGCTATGTCATGCTTTTCCTGCCATGTCTGTAATAGATCTCATCATCTATGGGATGGAATTTCACCCAAATGCAAAAGCAAGATTTTTATAAAAATTATGTTGATTCAATTTTGACTTGGTTTACTCAGCAGAGGACACTGTTATACTATATTTTTATGTTGAACATTATAGTAGTGTCCAAATTTTATATTTCAAGGTATTAATTGAAAATATATGTTGTTTCAATTTTGTATTTGAATATCCAACATGTGGCATTGTTGAACTGTGCCTTTTTTAATTCACTGATCGCTGTAACTCTGAGTTAAATTCAACGAAATGCAATCTATTTGACAATTGCTAGTGTTTAAGTTAAAATTGATATATTAGAATAATTTAGAAGAAAATTTTCTGATTGCTACAACATAATAGTTATTATCATTCATATATATTATTTGTGTTGTCAACATACATCCCTTTTTCTATGCAATTATAAAACATAGAGCAATGAATGGGGTATCATTCGAAAGGCTTTTGAACCAGTTTTTGACATAGTACATTCATGTTTTATTAAAACATGTTTTTGATTAAAAATTAAATCAGCATTCTTTTCATAAATTAAATGAAAAGTTTTCTCAAATCAATACTGCCACAAAAATAAAATATTGCATTATATCATGCTCAGCAGCGGTTATAAGAAGAATAAATAGTGCAAAAAAATAAATAAAAATAAATATATGACTTCTTCTTACACTTATGATTAAAAAGCAAATTGAAATGTTTAGAAGAATAGATAGCATCGATCGACCAAAGCAGTGGTATTTCACATGAAGCCTAAAAGCTATGGGTTTTTATATTAAAATAAATTGTATTGTATGCATATTCATTTTACTTACCCATCATCATACGTAGTAAGTCTTGTAAGTCTGGTAAGTCTTGTAATCGTTTTAAAAATCGAAAAAAATTTTTTGATGGATTTACACATTTCAGACTCTGGAGATTCCAAAAAACATATTTTTAGAAAAAAAATTTGTCTGTCCGTCTGTATGTCTGTGTGTCTGAAATCACTCTATCTCCCGAACAAATTGAGATAGAGACTTGAAATTCGGTGTGTACTTAGGGAGTAACAATGGGAAGAAGCCTATTGAATATCAGTAACCTCGATTAACTGGAACTATTTTTTTCGGACTCTTGAAATACTTCGTTCTGATAAAAGGTGTACAAAAATTTTCAAAATTGTTTATTTGAAGAAATGAATATAAAAGACAATAAAAAAACATAAATTTTGCATCATGAATGAACTTGATCGGATGATTAGTTGCCGAGATATTTGTAATTCTATTTTTCACACTGTTCGATTTTTCATGACCCTGTATTTCATTCAAATTTCAATTCAAAGATATATTTTAATTGGAAGTGAGACGCTTAATCCGACGCAGTGAACTGTTAGTTAATAGTATTATAATTTTTCGAGTTATAAGGATGTTTCTTTTGCACAATTCGGGGCTATTCAATTATCCCGTCGACCAAAAAACTATCGCCAAACTATAAGATTGAATGCCAATAATGGCTTATCGTAAATGTCAAGCATTTAATGCCTCTCCATACCTATAAGGTGGTTTACCATAGGGGGGGCCCTGTTCTGCCGCCAAATACCTTCAAGTTTGTTGCCAACTTGGCAGTATATCGCCAAATGTGTCGCCAAATTGGCAGTATCTCTAATATTTTGCCAAATTCCCATAGACTTCCATTGTAAACCAATAGCGTTCACTTGTTCACAGAAAATCAACAAATTGAGATATTTTAATGCAACAAAAAGTAATATTAGCTTAAGGGGTTACATTAATTATATTTAAAGAGGTCCAAATAAATTAAATTATGAATAAAAGTAACATGGTACAATGCTTAGCAAATATCACATGTTTTATTTTCATATTTTATATTATCTATATCCATGATGGGTAAGTATTACGGTGGCCCCCAACAACTAGTTTGTTTTATTTTTATTTTATTTTTTTGTTTCGTGTTTTTCTCGAAGCGATGCCATGATCCTTTAATGAAGTTAAAATATCATTGTTAGCTTTTCTCGTGCATACCTTTTGTTATCATAGATAATTTTTTACTGTAACACTTTGATGGAACAAATGAGATGATATTCTGGGTTGACTAATGTTGTATGCAGATATTTTTTATCCTTGATCTTTATTTTTATTACTTTCTTCTATCTTTACAAGAAGAAAGTATTGGATTCGTGAAAATTTTCGACTTTCGGTTTTCGACGGATTTGCATGTTTTAGGGGTCAGAGAACCCGAAAAACGTTTTTACAAAATGTCTGTCTGTATGTGACACAAATTTTGTTGGCACTCTATCTCAAAAAGTAATGCACGGAATTTAATAAAAATTTATATTCAGTTAGCCCCTGATATAAATTGGTGCTGATTAGTTTTTGTTGTAAATCGCTCAACAAGTGGCGCTGCTATGCAGCCCTTTTCACAATTTCCGCAATAGCTCAATCTCCAGAACTAATGCACAGATTTTCATCAAACTTTAGATTCACTTAGTCCTTGACATGAATTGAAGTTTTGTTCATTTTGGTGTAAATCGCTCAACAGGTGGCACTGCTATACTGCATTTTTTACAATTTCTGCAATAGCTCTATCTCAACAACTAATGCTTGGATTTTCAACAAACTTCAGATTCAAGTATACTTTGATATGAATTGGTGCTGTTTGTGTTTTGGTGCAAATCGCTCAACAGGTGGCGCTGCTATGCTGCACTTTTCAGAATTTCCATTATAGCGGTATCTGAAGAACTATTGCAACAATTTTCACCAAACTTCAGAATCAGTTAATCCTTGATATGAATTGACATTTTGTTCATTTTGGTGTAAATCGCTCAACAGGTGGCACTGCTATACAGCCTTTTTCACGATTTCTGCTATCGCTGTATCTCAAGAACTAATGGACACATTTTCATCAAACTTCAGATTCAGTTACTCTTTGATATGAAATGATGCTGACAATGTGTTGGTGAATATCGCCCAATAGGTGGCACTGCTATGCTGCATTTTGCACTATTTCCTCAATAGCTCTATCTCAAGAACTAATGCACGAATTTTCATCAAACTTCAGATTCAAGTACACCTTGATAAATGTTGATACTGATTATGTGGTTGTGTAAATCGTTCAACAGGTGGCGCTGTTATGCTGCATTTTTCATGATTTGCACAATAGCCTCTATCTCAAGAACTAATGCACAGATTTTCCCCAAATTTCATATTCAGTTAGACATTGACATATGTTGATGATAATTAGGTTCTGGTGTAAATCATCCAATAGGTGGCGCTGCTATGCTGCATTTTGATGGATTTACAGGATTTCAGGGACAGTAATATCTCAAGAACTAATGTACGGAATTTCATCTTTTTAGAATCCTCATGATGAGCATAGATGCACTGTGATAATGAATTTTGAAGTATTGACAAGTATGAGATAGAAGAAAGTTTTGTGATGGCCACAACATACTAGTTTTTAAACCTGCATCAACAAAATATTACACTGAAGTGTGAAGCTCTCACAAGGTTCCACTGATATATATTTTATTTCTGATGTCAACTTCCCCTTTTCTATGTGCATGCATAACGATGAATGATGTATCATGCAACAAGTTTTAGGTAGCTTTCGTTACAAAAAGTAAAATGTTACCTATTGCAGCCATCCGGAGGAAAGCACTTCTGAAAAATTTTGGTATATCATTACCGATCATGACCCCCAGACCCCAAAACCACCCTCCATTCAAATGTAACTTATATATCTATCTATCTGATTTTTGTCATGCGGTAACTCTCGTATTTATGAACCGATTTAGATGAAATTTATTGTATGTATAGTACATACAAATGTCTCGACCGAGTTCGATGGCCAACTTCATCCGCCATCTTGTTTCAGAATGGCGGCCATTTAAAAATTTAAAACTAAAAAAAATACTCAAAAAATTTAGAAATCCAAATTTATTTTATGTTTAAGTGTTAGGCCTTGATACAAGGATTCCGGAGTATTTTTTGTTTCATCTCTAACTTAAACTAGTATGTTGTGGCCATCACAAAACTTTCTTCTATATAAATCACGTCAATTAAATCATTTAAATAGTACAAGAAATAACAACGATTTAGCACCAATTCATATCAAAGTATATCTGAATTTGAAGTTGGATGAAAATTCGCGCATTAGTTCTTGAGATAGAGCTATAGCGGAAATTCTGAAAAAATGTAGCATAGCAGCGCCACCTGTTGAGCGATTTACACCAAAAGTAAACAGCACTAAACGATATCAAGGTATACCTGAATCTGAAGTTTGTTGAAAATCCAAGCATCAGTTCTTGAGATAAAGCTATTGCGGAAATCGCAAAAAATACAGCATAGCAGCGCCACCTGTTGAGCGATTTACACCAAAAATTAAACAGCACTAATTTATACATCAATTCATGTCAAGGACTAACTAAATCTGAAGTTTGATGAAAATCCGTGCAATAGTTCTTGAGATACAGCTCTTGTGGAAATCGTGAAAAATGCAGCACAGAAGCGCCACCTGTTGAGGGATTTACACTAAAAATTAAACAGCACTAATTTATACATCAATTCATGTCAAGGACTAACTAAATCTGAAGTTTGATGAAAATCCGTGCAATAGCTCTTGAGATACACCTCTTGTGGAAATCGTGAAAAATGCAGCACAGCAGCGCCACCTGTTGGGCGATTTGCACCAAAAATTAAGCAGCACTAATTTATATCAGGGACTAACTGAATCTGAAGTTTGATGAAAATTCGTACATTTTTTCTTGAGTTAGAGCTATTGCGATAATCATGAACAATGCAGCATACCAGCGCCACCTGTAGGGCGATTTTAACAAAAAAGTAATCAGCACCAAACTATATTCTGGACTAACTGAATCTGAAGTTTTATGAAAATCCGTGCAGTAGTTCTTGAGATACAGCTATTGCAGAAATTGTTAAAAATGCCACATAGCAGCGCCACCTGTCGGGCGATTTTCACTAAAAACTAATCAGTTCCAGTTTATATCAAGGTCTAACTAAATATGAAGTTTTGTGAAATTTCGTCCATTAGTTCTTGAGATAGAGCGTCCACAAAATTTGTGTCACATACAGACAGACAGACGGACAGACAGACTCACAGACAGACATTTTGTAAAAACATGTTTTTTGGAATCTTTGACTCATAAAACGTGTAAATCCGTCGAAAACTGGAATTCGAAAATTTTCATGAAACCAATACTTTCTTCTTGTAAAGATAGAAGAAAGTAAAAATAGATGAGATATAGCAGTTTGAAATTCTAGGTTGATAGACATTTTGAAACACGACAACAATTAAAGAAAATCGGGTATTAATTTATGAGTGTTAGTAAACGTTAGCTTCAAAGTCTTGCCAAGCTTGGCAGCACTTGGCAAACTATCACCAAATTTGGCGACCAAACCTAAGCAACCATAAATGATGCCAACTTGGCTATAGCTTACTAATTTGGCACAATTTTCATTCAAATTCGGTATTGATGAATATTCTTTTATCGGGTTCATCGCATTTTAGCTTTTTAAAATTTGAGTAAAATTAGCAAAATTTTAAAACCAAGAAATAAGGAATTTTTATTGAAGCATCTAATCTTTGTGTGTTCGAGTAAAATAAGCTATATTTAAAAAAAAACAAGGAATATGAAAGCTACCTTTTCCTCCCGACACATGCCGAAAGGACCTTTTTGAATAGGTTTTTGACATAGTACACTCAAATTAATGAAAAACGCATTAGCAAAAATTTTTAAAGATTGCACTACAAAAGCCTTGCATAGGTCCCCTGGTTATTATTATTATCATCTTAATAATTGATATCATACATAATGTGCACTTTTGTAAATGAAGACAAACATTTGTCAGATTTGATGCTTAATCACTTGTACTTGTAGTAAAATATGCTAACTCCAGAAAATATCAAAATTTTCTAAAGTCAAAAATGCCAAATTTCTTTTATCTGCAAGATTATGAACTTGTGTGTTTTTTTTTTCTTTTAGACAAAGTGTTCCTTTTGAAATCCATATGCAAGTCAAGAACAAACTTACTGAATTACATAGACGTCTTGAAGAATATCGCCTGATTGTTGGTACTGAACCTCATTTTTCTGGTTGTACCAAAACGTCTACTGTAGTCTCTGAAAAGTTACTGACAGATATAAAAAATCTACAGCTGAGACTACCCCCTTCTGATGTATGTATTAAAGCATTTTTGAAAATTTTATAGAAGCATTTTTGTTTGAGTGACCTGTAGAAGTATAGAAATTACATTTATATAGAAAGAATGAAAACAGCTAATATTTACCCTTTTATGTTTATTAGCTGGTTCCAACTCTGCAAAAGTCATTCTGAAAGTTAGTTTTACATAGAGGCAGCAGAGAAACAAAATAACATTAATGGTAGGGATGATAATTAAACATTTAATGCTTGAACAAATGCCCAAGCCCACCTGGATGGTTTTTCTGGGTATTTGTGTACTTTTGGCACATTTTTCTAGGACTCCAAGATATTTGTTTCTAATACTGTTTGAATGCGTGTTTTTTTTTTTTTTTTTTTTTTTTTTTTTTTTTTTTTTTTGTATGTGTGTGTGTTTAATAAATTTAAGTGTAAATTTCATTTTCTATGTATTATCTAATAATAAAAAAGGTTCAGATGGTATTTTTTAAAGCTAAAAGCACATTTGTAATAGAAAGCTTGAAATTTCTAAGATCAGAATATGTTCCTTAAATTCACAAACAGCTAAATCAAATGTTAGTTAATACAACATTTTAAAACAAAATTACAAATTAAGGTTCATATAAAGAGGAAACAACCTTAACTTTGGTAAAGCAAGATTGATAGCCTAGTGTTGGAAATGACTCAATTATTAGCAATAGTGTACATGCAGCAAAAGAGGCATATGTTTGAAAATTTATAGGTGTAGGATCAAACACAGAAATTGCAGAAAATTGCATTAATTATTATTAATCAGCGAAAGTTTATAAACATTATCACAGTAGTTATAGCAAAACTGAAAACTTCTTGTAAACTACAACAAGTGTTTTACATTAATTTTAATTATTTAAAAGTAACAAATTTACACCTGTGACATTCTGATTATTTTTTGTAAGAAATTTACATCATTTATATAACATTTAAATGTAAAATTTCATCTAAAAGCATTATTTTTATTCTGAGAAATAGGATTATAAAAATTTTATATAAAATCTCAGACATATTTTCTTGGCTGGCCAAAATTGGTACATATGAAGAATGTGGAAGAAAAATAAATAGTGGCTGATTATGCTTGTGTTCAGTCAAATCGCAAAGTATATAGTAGCTACAAAATATGTTGGAAACGTAAAATAATGCAGTGTGTGCTTCCAGGACTACTGAATCTCAGGGTTTCATTCTTGTATGGCAATGAAATGAACTGCACACAGCATGAAAGACTTTCAAAAACATTTGTCATCTCTATTATGATAAAGATTGAATTGGCCAACTGACACTTCTTACCTCCCTCTCTCAGATTTCCACCTGTTACTTGCATAAGCTGAACTGTTGTGAAGTCATTTTGGAAGCTGTGCAGAAATACAATAAGCCGTTAATGATATTGTCAAATTGTTTTATCAGAAAAGTTTCTTCATCTTGATTGCATGATGTGACAAATGTAACAATGTTTATGGTACTTGTATAAAGATTGATCCAGTTAAAAATTGGATCCTCTTTAGCCTTTTACAAAAATCCATCTAGTGAAAAAGGAAGAAAAAAATGCAATTTAACAAATTACAACGACCATTTGGAAAATGATTTTTTCAAAGACTAAAATTTAAGACACAAAAAATCACATGGAGTTGATCATACATTATGTACGCCATGAGTTACATTTTTCGGTACTGTAAATTTTTAAACTTCTGCGGAGCTGGTCATACATTACGTACGCCATGGATTAAACATTAATATTCCTGGACCAATTTTAAATGAAATTTCATTCCTAAACTTCTAAACATCCTACAATATTACTTTTTACACCGTTGTATAGAGAAAAAAATGTACTTTTAAATGCAATTTGTTTGAAAGCTGTATCTCAATTTGTTTCTGAGTTATTAATTTTTTTTTTTAGTTTTTATTACTTTTTTGTCATAGTGGCAACAGAAGTATCCATCCCTGTTGAAAGTAAAGGGAAAATACAGATTACTGTATAGACCAATCAGAAAACGAATAAAAGGCTGATTCAACCAATAAAACGCTTCAGCTATGTTTTTGATTTCCTACCTTGACCGAGGACAATAACCATTTTTCCAAATGGTTAAAAATCCATTTTTGAAAGGCGGTGGGGGAGGGGGTGTGTGCAAAAATCCCATTTATTAAAAGTAGAACTCTTCACAAAATCTCATTGCATAATTTCTCATAAATTACACTGGTCAGGACCAAAATCTACCCTCTCTGTACGAAAAGTAATCTATTGTTATAGATTTCACATTACTAAATTCAAATATGGCAATGAAATTATGGTCTCCATACCAATTTTTAGGTAAGAAGGCTTGCTTTTCAAAAGTATTTTATGTCTTACTAAAACAGAAATGGAAATTGCTTAAATACTTATAAGTAAATAATCTATAAATAAATGTCTATAAAACATTAGCTGAGATTCGGCGGCAAAAGTGATAAAGATATGTTATTAGATACTGCTGGACATTGTGAGGATTCTCTCACATTGTTTGTGTTTTGCAATCAATCAGCATTTTCATTTACCGAAGAAATGATCTGCTTCATCAGCCAGCGGCAGTTGCATCATCACTCCTGGGAATGTTTTTTGTCTGTGATCATGGGACCGCACTTGCATCTGTGATAGTACAACATTATAGATGATGTTGTGCTATCAGCATATTTTATTCCTCCGTTTGGTAAATGGTAGTTCAGCTTTTTTAGCATATGATTTTGAAGTTTTTCTTAATTTATTTTGAAGAGTCCATTTTATAAAGTTTAATTTTTGATTGTACCAGTCAGAGTCAGTTGAGTTTCGAAGATAGACCAGAGACTGAGGTTATGTGCTTAGCTGAAGCAATTATTGCCGTTATTAAATTTTAATACGGGGTATTGCTTGTGAAAAATTTTTAAGTATTCGTCCAAGATAGATTTTTTCTACAATATTTTAATGGCCCAAAAGGAAAGTCAATTTACTGCTATTATCATGATGGTAATAAAGAAGATTTTTTTATTAAAAGAATGGCATATTTTTTTCCACTTTGCATTCTCCAAGACAATGGTAACAATTAATCTCCTCTACAAAACTTCTATTTCTGACCTCAAAGAACTCAGAGTTATTGCAAATATTGAAATTTGCAACTGCTTAAATTTCTATGTGATCAAGTCTTCTATTTTTACACCACAGGCATGAAATTGGGAACGTCAAATGTCACGTAAAATGAACGTATACGTCAAATGAACGTATGAGACAAATGTCAGCAAAATAGCTTTCACGATATACTTTTATCAATTTGTTATCTAAGGCAGGGAAAATACCTTTATCATATTTTGAAAATTTTCTAGCATTGTCAATATTTTGAATCTGATTGTAAGAATATTTCACTATTTGTTATTATTATAAAACTCCTTCTCAGAAAAATTGTAACTTGGATGTCATATTTAGATTTAGCAATGTTAGATCTATATAGTTCACATATTGGTTTGGAAACAGACAAAATTTTTATTTTATTTTATTTATTTATATATTTTTTGCCAACCAGCGCTATTGTTCTTGTTAAGATTGAAAATAAATTTGGTTTACAAATAAAACAAGCTCATCAGAAAAGGCAACTTTACCAGGAAGACTTTTAAAAGTTAAGGTTAATAAATATTTAGTTTGGATTTGATATTTCATTACAAAATTTTATTTTTTACAAAAATATATTACATTTTACAAAACAAACTTTTTCTTTCACAAAATGGAGAATCCAAGAAAATGTACCTTGCACGCAGGGTTGCAAAAAACCCGGGTTTTTTATAAAAAACCCAACCCAGTTGGGTTTTATTGGGTTTTGTAGGGTTTTATTGGGTTTTTTCGGGTTTTATTGGGCTTTTGGGGTTTTTTAGGGTTTTATTCAATTTCTTGTTTTTTTAAGAAGCGGGGGTAGGGGGAGTCCCTTATTTTTTATAAGAAATCTTATTATATTTTTATTGATTAATTTAATATACAAGTAATTTTAATTGAAATATAAATAAATCAGTGTAAAAGTCTGGAAAAAAGCTTTTACTTCTGACATCATATAATATTATGTAATAACCACATATTTAAAAGTTACTTTAATAGCTTACGTTTTATCTGTATTCCTCACTAAGAACACATTTTTGAAACAAATCTTTAATCTTTTATTATTTATTAATCAAATAATGCTTTATAATATTTTCAACTATGTTTCATTGTATATTTTGAAAATATCCAACACTGTTTATTTTTATCAACAAGCATGCATCTATATGTAATAGGAAATGATATTTAACCTGTCCCCCCCCCCCAAAAAAAAAACCCAGGCTTAAGCAAACAAACAAACAAAAACCGGTTTATTTGGGTTTTTAACCCCCCCCCCTTTTTTTTTTGCCAATCCTGGCCAAAAGTGAATAAGTTAAATTTGTATCCAGTTGGGAATTTATGAAGTTTTATATTGTTAAATCTTGATAAAAGACCTTGTCATTTTTTAGCTAATGCAAAAGTGTTATGATTAGCTCTGTATATTGATTTTGGCTTCTTTTTTTCATAATATTAACAGGCTTTTTTAAAAAAAAGACTTTCTAAAAGCACATTATTTCATTTTGACTTTGTCAGCTTTGGATTTGGCAGTACACCTACACAATAAGTTTTAATAGGACAGTGTAACTCTTGAAACACAAATGTTAAAAAACTAATATAAAAGTTACTGAATATTAAGTAATATTATCATGAATTGTAAAAAACCCAATAAAACCCGCTTTAATGTGGGTTTTATTGGGTTTTTTAGAGTGGGTTTTACCCAAAAAAACCCACCCGGGTTTTTTTGGGTAGGTGGGTTTTTGCAACCCTGCTAAAGGGAAGAGGGGGGGGGGATGGCTAAACATTGTCTTGTGTTCTGATCAGGGATTTTAAGTAGGTAGGGCTACCTTCTTCTGAGTTTCAGATTTTCTTTTATCATTATCTATTTCTTTACTTTCTTATTGTTATTTGGATGTTTTCACTTGTTTTTACCAATAAATTAGTAATTGTATTAGAAAAAATATTGGTTTGGAAATATGTATGAACAATGGATGTGAAAAAATATGTCATTTCATGTGCACAGAAAATCTAGGTTTACTATGTTCAACAAAAGGAGTTTGCCCTCCAATCGAAGTATGAAATGACACTCCTGGTTCTGAAACTACATGTTCCTGCTTATAATAAAACTTTTCTCTGTAAAACAAAAACAAAATGTCCTTTCTGAATGTCCTTCATAAAGTTCACTACTAAATTTTTCTCCTTCCATTTGGACTGAAAAAAAAAAAAAAAAAAAAAAAAAACTACATATTTTCTCATGTTTTAATTAATAAAAAATTATAAAGACATTGCAAAAATGTGTAAATAAGTGTGATGTGTATTTATTTTTGTTACTACCTCTATCGTTATTATTAATTAGCCACTTCCATAGCATTCTTGCATATTTGAAGAGAAATGAAAATTTTCTACAAACCTGCGATTTGTTACCAGTAACAGAAACTGTCCAGCATGGCAGCGGACACTGCAGAATATTTTAAACCTTGCAGATTAATCCACCAGCTTAAAACAAAAGGCTGGGCTTAAAAATTTTTGAAATTTACTATAAGTCTTTAGATTTATGGTATTTGTTTCATAACTTTATCATATTTTCTTTATAAAGGCAAATTTTTCTTATTTTATGGGATATTGTTTTAGTAGGCTTAGTCTAGCACAGTTGGGTCACAGATAAATTTTAGTATGCTACAGACTGACTCAGAAAATTCTGCTTCTGGGGATTTTTTACTTATTTATATTTTTTGTGGATCTCTGACTGTCTCCACTGCTTAGTACTTTTTATTTACTTTTCCTATTCTACTGGTAGGATTTTCTGCACTGTTTAGTGTTATTTAGTTTTTCTTTTTTTTTTTTCTGCATTTCTTTTCTCATTTTCCTCTTTCTATTATCTATTAAGTTCTTTCCATTTCACTTTTGTAACCTTATTTCTAAATTTTCATTTTAAAGGTTTTTGTTGTACCTTAAATTTACATATTTTTTTACCATTTGGAAAAATGGTTATTGTCCTCGTCAGGGTAGGAAATCAAAAGCATATCTGAAGCTTTTTATTGGTTGAATCCACATTTTATTTGTTTTCTGGTTGTTCTATACCAGGGTCGGTGAACCTTAACACATCCGCGTGCCCAATTTTTTTCAAAAAAGGTTTTACATGACCATGTTGTGCCAAGCACCAAAAAGTAATTTAGTGGATCAAAATTTCTGGATTTTTATTCATTGGAATTTAAAACTATGGGACAATATACACCTAATAATTAGATTAACATACCGGGTGTCCCAAAAAGGACTGACTGATTTTAAAATTCAATAACTTGTAAACGGTGACAGATATTGAAAAAATTCTTGCAGGAGGGTGATGTATAAAATCAAAAGTTTTTTTCCTGTGATTCTGGATTTTAGTTCGAATTACAAACAATAGATGGCGCTGAGAGCGGTATGCACTCAGTTGAGGCCGAAACTGACGTCACTCAGCATTGATGCGAAAGGAGGAGATTAAGGCCGTGGAGTGGGTCTCGTTTGACAATGCTATCTTGCGCTTAGGGCCCGATTTTGAACCCAGTCGATATGATTTCGATTTTTTTTGGCGTCAGCAGAACGATAGAGGAAAATAGTGTTTCCATGGAAACAACGTCTTGGAAATAGAAAGGTGCAACAACTTTCAAAATACCGTTTTTAGGGTTTCGCTCATCTGATATTCGTCTCGCTCCTCTGTCTGTCTGTCTGTCCGTCTGTCACGCTGTTCTCAGAAACTATACATGTTGGAGACTTGAAATTTTGCATACTTATAGTTGAACACCACACATCATACGACAAATCATAAGATTTTGAAAAAGTCGTACATTTAACCCTTTGGGCTCCCACATGTGTATTTTAAACAATTTTTTCTAAGTGAGCCCCTCATTAGGTTCGAGGCGTGAAATTTTACATACTTTTAGCTGAACACCTCACATCAAACGGAAAATCATAAAACTTTGAAAAAGTCGTACATTTAACCCTTTGTGCTCCCACATGTGTATTTTAAACAATTCTTTCTAAGTGAGCCCCTCATTATGTTGGAGGCGGGAAATTTTACACACTTATAGCTGAACACCTCACATCAAATGAAAAATCATAAAATTTTGAAAAAGTCGTACATTTAACCCTTTGGGCTCCCACATGTATAATTTAAACAGTTCTTTCTAAGTGATCCCCTAATTAGGTTGGAGGCGTGGAATTTTGTATACTTACAGCTGAACACCTCACATCAAACGACAAATCATAAAATTTTGAAAAAGTCGTGCATTTAACCCTTTGGGCTCCCACATGTGTAATTTAAACACTTCTTTCTAAGTGAGCCCCTAATTAGGTTGGAGGCGTGAAATTTTGTATACTTACAGCTGAACACGTCACATCAAACGACAAATCATAAAATTTTGAAAAAGTCGTGCATTTAACCCTTTGGGCTCCCACATGCGTATTTTAAGCAATTCTTTCTAAGTGAGCCCCTATTAGGTTGGAGGCGTGAAATTTTGCATACTTATAGCTGAACACCACACATCATACGACAAATCATAAAATTTTGAAAAATAGTACATTAAACCCTTTGGGCTCCCACATGCGTATTTTAGGCAATTCTTTCTAACTGAGCCCCTTATTATATTGGAGATTTGAAATTTTGCATACTTATAGCAGAACACCTGAGGTCAGGCGACAAATCATAAAATCTTGAAAAAGTCTTACGTTTAACCCTTTGAGCTACCACATATGTATTTTAAGCAATTCTTACTAAGAGAGCCCCTAATTAAGTTGGAGACATGATTTTTTTGCATACGTATAGCTGAATACCTCAGACCATACGGCAAATCGTAAAATTTTCAAAAGTCTTATATTATTTACCCCTCCGGGCTCTAACTTGTGTATCTTAAACAATTTTTCTAACCTTCGCCCTTATCACCCGGGGAGCACTTTTCCAACTGTTTCCGACACTCCTTTGATCATTCTTTCAAATTATGCACCATAGCCTTACATATTTTAGTTCCACTTTTTACCGCCAGGGGTGCCTACTTATCTTGGGTGCTATCGGCCCAATCCCCTCAACTAATATATCTACGGATAGTATATAAAACGGAGTTTCGTTCGGATAGAGGTTTGTTTAGAACAGAGTGCACCCCTGGTTGCGAAATGTGGAACTAACAGATTTTTCAAAAGGATAAAGTGTTTTGAAATGAATATTAAACGAAACCCCCTGTGCGATCTGTGATCACACTTACCCACAGATTTATAATTGTTTACATTCCAAGAATGTTAGAATTTTATTTTAACTGGATATCTTCTTTATCAATCAAATATTTTTTTTCCCTTTTAAGACTTTCCAACATAGTTGAAAAGTGTTTATGCCCTCAGTTTGTCTGGTCGTCAGTCTTTCTTCCTTTTTTATATTATAGATCATATACAAGGCAGAACAAAAGATTTCGAGTACACTTCCCTTTATTGACGGAAATTGTTGAAGAGTTTGTTTCAACTATGCTATGCGTTCCCTAACTGAACAAAATTTTTGTGCATACTATGAGTATATTTCAGATCTGTAGAATATATACAGGGCTGCACAAAAGAAATCGGATATTTTTCAAGCTATTGAATTCCCGAAATGGGGTTTTCAAATATGTTATTCTTATCCCAAATGCTTTATTTAGAAATCATCTTTCACCTTATTAAACGGTGAAGTTTTGTTAAAGCAGTCTGAAAGTGTTGGAAAGTGTTTCATAGTATGCCGTTACATTATGGCCTATGAGAATAAATGGTTTACAGTCTATTTTAATGATGTTACACAATTTCAAATTTATTGAAATGGATCTAAAGTACTGTACTACACTACAAGAAGTTTACTATCGAACATTGTATGTGTTGAAATTATAATTCACTTTCAGGATCACTCAAAAGAATTTCATGATACGACGATATATTGAAGAAATTTTTATGGTGTATATTATTCATGCCACACTGTGAAAAACATAATAAAATTTATTTACATTTATGAAATTCACTAAAATAAGCTTTCTGTATAATATGGAATCTAAATCATTTATTATTCGTTTACAGGGCCTCCCAAAAAAATTCATTTACATAATGGTCTACAGGAAAAACTGTTTGCAGAGTATTTTATTTATGTTACACTATTTCAAATATAATGAAACACATATAAATTACTGAAGTTCACTGCAAGATACTTGTTTTATAATATAATGTGCATAACATTTATCGTTTATTTAAAATGACGAAAAAAAAAAAAGATTTCGCTTACAATACTGTATCCAGAGTACTGTCCATGAGTGATAATTGCTGGAAGTGCGCTTTCAGTTATTGTATGTGTTTAAAAAAATATCGTTGTGCATTACACGGTCTACATTATGCTATAGATCATACACAGGGCTACAAAAAAAATCCTAATCATTATCGAGTATGAGAATGAATTTATTAAAAGAGTTTTTTTAACAGAGTTATGCATTTTAATAATATCATATACAGGTCTACGCTAAGAAATGAATACATGGCCGATGATGGATGATAATTTCTGGAATTGTTATTTCAGAAGCTTTAAGAATGTTTTTGTCTGGATTAATTTTAATTAATTATTTGACTTGTAAAAAATCTATATGTTATAAACAGGTCTATGGAAAAACAAAAAACAAAAAAGAACATGTTTTCGTGTATTAGAAGAAATTGCTGAATGTGAATTTTCAACTAAGTATTTTCTTATTAAACTAAATTTTTGCATACTATATAGAATATATACAATTTTACAGTTTCTATTACAGGGCTTCAACGAAAGAAGTGGAGTACTTTTTCGATTATGGATAATAGTTACTGAAATTTCGTCTTCCGATGTATTATGCGTTTTCTGAAATGTTTAATTTGATATATTCTTTCAACTTATTAAATGGCGAAATTATTGTGGCGTTTCAAATGTATAGGAAGTAAAATTAGAGCGAATAATTTAGGTTGCGATAGTTTTCGTTTGCATTTTTTGTGATAAACCCTGTTGAGATGATTTTGATTACTTCTTCTTAAAGCATCACCTGTAAAAACTTATTTATCGCCTTAATTTCAAACACTTACATAATGTCGTAAATGAAATTAAAATTAAAAACATAAATAATGCGTTTTCAAATATTTATCACACTATTTATTTGTCAGAAATACAAAGCTCTTTCAAAAATAACAAATTATTATTACAAACTAAAGATATAATAACAAGTATAATAATCACTTATAAACAGATTAAGTTAAATAATGCTATAAAAAGTGATAAAATATCTTTATTAAGATTGACGATCGTTTCATCGCACAAATAGCGACATTTTCAAAATCATTTACGATACAAAATATTTTTACATAATTTAAAAACAATAAATATAGTAAACAATGTCACGAGACATGATGCATAATGAAAAACATTGCAAACATAACATAAAATGAAAATTAAATTAGCTATTTGCGAGCGTAGATTAATTTTCACTTAATTTAAAAACAATAACATGAAACAATGTCACGAGACATAATGCAAATGAAAAACATTGCAAAACATAAAATAAAACTAAAATTAACTTGGTTATTTGCGAGCGTGGATTAATTTTTACTATTGTTACTAAAATTACATAACATCTCTTTCCAAATTTTAGGTAAATCAACGGACACTGAATCATTGCATATATTCTCCTTGCGTAAAAATATCTCTATTGATTCACGGATTATGGATGGTAAATAAAATCTTGATGGATGAATTAACTTGCTATTTTTAAAATCGATCTGTAAAGGTTCTCCGCTGATTACCATGTTATTGTTTTTAAATTATGTGAAAATTAATCCATGCTCGCAAATAGCTAATTTAATTTTTATTTTATTTGATGTTTGCAATATTTTTCATTATGCATTATGTCTCATGACATTGTTTACTATATATTTATTGTTTATAAATTATGTAAAAATATTTTCTATCGTAAATGATTTTGAAAATGTCGCCGTTTGCGCGATGAAACGATCGTCAATCTTAATCAAGATATTTTATCAATTTTTATAGCATTATTTAACTTAAACTAAAGATATGCACACAGAATATCAACTAAACTGTATAGTGAAAGTTTTAGGAATAATAAATCAGAAATGACACTATTGATTATAATATTGATTATAAAATTGATTATAATATTGATTATAATATTAAATAAAGTTAGTAAAGAAATACTGCGCGAAATAACAAAATAAAATATTTTCAAATATTTTCGAACATTTCAAAAATTCTAAAAAATAACTAATCAATAAACTTATATAACTAAAGTAATTAACTAAACAGTTAAGGAAAATTAAAAGGAATAAATACAACTACATAAAATTCTCTAAACATATCAACCCTTTAAAATTGAAATTGAAAAGAATGTGAATACCTCTATTAAAGGATGAAAGGGCAAAGACCAGAAATTAGATGCTCGCAATCACATTATGATATTCTCAAAATGCCCACCATTCGACACAGTCAAATGTCTTAAACGAAGTACAAAATTATCACATACGTTCCGTAAAGTTGCCTCTGAAATAGCTTCACATTCATGACTAATTATTTGTTGCAGTTCCGTTATAGTGGTGGGATTATGTCGGTGAACAGCATCTTTCAAGTGGCCCCATAAAAAGAAATCGCACGGATTGAGATCCGGCGAACACGGTGGCCAATTTATACCTGTACCAGTTGCATTTCTGTAATGCAATGCAATTACGAAATTTCCAAAATATTCATCCAAAAAAGTGAAAACATCTGAGGTCCGATGAGGTCTCGCACCATCTTGCATGAACCAGTGTGAGTGTAAATCCCCTAAGGTATTCAATTCAGCTACAAACTGTTGCAAAATTCCGATGTACCGTCTTGAGTTTACAGTCTCCTCCAAATAAAAGGGCCCAATAATACCACGGCTGGAAAGGGCTGCCCACACAGTAATTTTCTTTGAATAGACTGATCGTGGCACACACACATGAGGGTTTTCAGTGCCCCATATCCGCCAATTTTGTTTGTTTACGAAGCCATCAAGATGGAAATACGCTTCGTCAGAAAACCAAATTTGGTTTACGTCAATACAACAGTCATCTAATAAATTTAACATTTCATTTGCAAATATCAGTCTTTCTTCTTTCATAATAACAGGAAGCGGCTGCTGAGTTTGTATTTTGTATGGATACATTTCTAAACACTTTCGTAATATTCTGCGTGTTGTGGTTTTACTCACCGAACACGCAGCTGCAATTTTGCGGACGGATTTTTTCGAATCTTGTGTAATAACATTTTTAATAATATCCACGTTAGATTCTGTTATGGCCGATTTTTGTCGTCCAGCGTTTTCCACCAAATCGTCAGCAACACTACCGGTTCTTATAAATTTATCATACAGTTGTTTAATTGTATTTGGATGTGGACCATTAATTACATTAAATTTCATTTTGAAGCTTCTTCTAGTAGCTATTATACTTTGATCCAAGCGGTGGTACTCCAACACTATAAATATTCTTTGTTCTAAAGAATAAACCATTTCCGCGATTTCTTTACAACATACATAATATTCTACTGACGAACTTCCTTAAAAGAACTAAATTTTCTTAGAATGTAACAAAATTTATGATATTAACAACAACAACAAAAAATACTAAATAGCTTCAACTAGTTTAAAAAAATGATGCACAAAATATTCTTTAAATCAGATAATAATAAACAATCCGAGAAAATAAAGCTTCATAAATGTAAAATCGTCTGCAAACTCAAATGCTGCTTGTTAAATCCATGCCCGATTGAGAACGCTGTTGTTATATCGAAGAATTTGTTATTTCCATGGCAACAACACATTTCACTGAAATCATATCGACTGGGTTCAGAATCGGGCTCTAAGAGCAAGATTGCATTGTCAAACGAGACCCACTCCACGGCCTTAATCTCCTCCTTTCGCATCAATCCTTAATGACGTCAGTTTCGACCTCGACTGAGTGCCTACCGCTCTCAGCGCCATCTATTGTTTGTAATTCGAACTAAAATCCAGAATCACAGGAAAAAAACTTTTGACTTTATACATCACCCTCCTGCAAGAATTTTTTCAATATCTGTCACCGTTTGCAAGTTATTGAATTTTAAAATCAGTCAGTCCTTTTTGGGACACCCGGTATATTATAAAGTAATAAAATGGTGAATGATATCGGTTATGCCAAATATTAATAGGTGTTCAACCTACTCACTTTTAATAGGATGCAAACTGAATTCGAGTTAACTAACAAGTGGTTTGGGTTTCTAATATTTAAGGCTCCTGTCCCTGCCGGCGAAGACACTCACGAGCTAATGTTAATCCTAAGGATTTTTCTAATATCTTGTTTGCATTTTGATATTTTTAAATAATTTTTTTTTGCATTGGATAGTCGTGACCCATCTCTACATCGCACCTTTTTTACTTTTTTGATTTTGGTCGCAGGTATTTTTTATAAAGTTACTTTCACTTTCAAAACCTGTTCTGAAAATGAAAATATCATTCTAAAAAATATCTCCAACCAAAATCGAAAAAGTAAAAAAGGTGTGATGTAGACACAGATCTCGGCTATCCAATACAAAAAAAAATTATTTAAAAATGTGGAAATGCAAACGAAATATTAGAAAAATCCTTCCCCATAGGATTAGCATTAGGTCGTGAGTGTCTTCACCGGCAGGGACAGGAGCCTTGAGATTTTCGTATCATTTCCGAAAATAATGACCCGCAGGAATAAATAGAGCGAGCAATTGTAAAAACTACATATTTTATACCAAGTCGCTTTAGTTTCATCACTAGGAGTTTTATTTATAATGCCTGATATTGTTCTTTTTAATATTTTCATTGACTTCTCTTAATTTGATAACTTGTTGAGATCACGCTGAAATAAATTAGAAATTTAATTAGTTGCTTTCCAATAAAAAAAAAGAAAAGAAAGAAAACCCCAGCTTGTATAAGTTTGTGTGTTTTGTTTAACTTAATTATATTTTGTTTTAGGATTTCAATCAACGCAGTGCCGAAAATATTCTATCGCGTGCCATAGGTTTGCCGTCCCTGGTCTATACAGTAATCTGTATTTCCCTTTACTTTCAACAGAGATGGATACTTCTGTTGCCACTATGACAAAAAAGTAATAAAAACTATAACAAAAAAATTAATAACTCGGAAACAAATTGAGATACAGCTTTCAAACAAATTGCATTTAAAAGTACATATTTTTCTCTATACGACGGTGTAAAAAGTAATATTGTGGGATGTTTAGAAGTTTAAGAATGAAATTTCATTTAAAATGGGTCCTGGAATATTAATGTTTAATCCATGGCGTATGTAATGAATAACCAGCTCTGTAGAAGTTTAAAAATTTACAGTACCGAAAAATGTAATCCATGGCGTACGTAATGTATGATTAACTCCGTGCGATTTTTTATGTCTTAAATTTTAATCTTTGAAAAAGTCATTTTCCAAATGGTCATTGTAATTTGTTAAATTGCATTTATTTATTTATTATTTACTTGTATTGATGACTTTTAAGTTGTGTTTAATTGTTAGTTCCTATCTATAAACACTGTTTTGATGAAGCCTATAGATGTCTATGAAAGTTAGAGTTGCTGTAAAGCTAGAGATCCTACCTACACAACTTCCAGGTTGTGTAATATTTAAATGGAGCTTCTGACTGTAAAATAATCAATAGTCATTTTTTTTCTATACGATGGTGTAAAAAGTAATATTGTGGGATATTTAGAAGTTTAAGAATGAAATTTCATTTAAAATGGGTCGTCAGATTTCTTGGAAATCTGACGATGGAAAAGCCTTTTCCCGAACAGCCAATGAAATGCTTGGATAATATGTAAGTTTCAGGTGGATAATACGTAATGTTCAGGAAATCTGGGGCATTGCAGGCGATTTTTGTCGCTTGCAATTTTTATGTGCAATAACACTATTAATGTTTAATTCATAGCGTACGTAATGTATGATCAACTCTGTGCGATTTTTTATGTCTTAAATTTTAGTCTTTGAAAAAATCATTTTCCAAATGGTCATTGTAATTTGTTGAATTGCTTTTTTTATTTTTTATTATATTGGGTGGCCTGGGAAGTTCTTGTCAATTTTGAAGGAAAATTGAAACACAGAAAATTTAAATTTTAGTGTACATTTTTTAATTATATAGGTGCCATTCTGTCCTACAACCTTTCTCCATCTTTCTGGCATCTTGAAAATTCCATCCTTCCAGAATCTCTCAGGTCTTTCAGCGGAAAACTTTTCTACATGATTTTTTATCTCGACCGAAGTTTTTTCCATCAAGGGAATTTTGTAATGATCGAAATAGGTGGAAATCAGAGAATGCGAGGGCTGGTGAATATGATGGATGGGGTAAAACATCCCAACCCAAGCTCCAACAACTTTTGTTGAGTTATCATAAGTCACATGAGGCAGCGCATTGTCCGGGTGAAACACAATGCCCTTCCAATTGCCTATTTCTGGATGTTTTTGTTTAATTGCTGTATTTAATTCATCTAATTGGGAATAATACTTCTCTAAATTTATAGTCTCATTGTTTGGTAAAAGCTTATACAGTCGAACCTCTATTTAACGAAGTCGCTAAATCCCAGAGAAAAGTTCGTTATATGGAAAATTCGTTAAATAGAGATTCACCTTTTAAAATACTTTAAACTACATAAAACAGATTTTAAATTCATAAACACTAAATATTTTTACTAAAAGTAATTAATCACATTTTTTTAAATAAATTATATCGATTTGTATTATTTATTTTACCCACCATTATCCATCATCAATTCATTTTTTCTATGTCTTTTCTAGTTTTTCTATGTCCACAAATCTTTGAAATCTGCAAGAAAAACAAAACATTGTCCAGGAATACACTGTATTTTTTTTTTTAATAAATAGTTTTACATTAAAATTAACGAATTTTAATGACATTATCGTATTTATTATTATTATAACAAATAATTTTAATCATACATTAACATATGCATCCTTAAATTTAATTTCTGAAAAACTCTGTTAATTTTGCCTGAGTTTTTTCTTTTAAAAAATGCTCTCTCTCATAATACGTCTCGCATCTTTGCAATGCATCAAAAACCCCTTCATGCGTATTTTCTTCTAACTATAATCCACGTCGGATTCTTTCAAATGATTTTAGCATTTCATCATACGAAGTTTTGTTAATTCCTGCATCATGATCATTTCCATCATCCATCATCTTAATTGCAATTCATTGTTGTAATGTTTTTATTTTTCACACTGTCAAAAATATCCAATTCGGATAGTGTTTCCGAGGTTTCAATTTCAGAATTAAGTCAAATACAATCATCAATCAGCACATCATGGTTAATTTCTTCTTTTTTTCTCATCTGTATCCACATTTTTTTAAGTTACTCTAAGGGATTATTGTCTTCGTCCTCCGTACTTACCTAATTCTCACTGCTGACAAAGAACGCGCCTTGTAAAACCAGTTCAAGGTCATTGAACATCATAAAATGTGTTTAAAGAAAGAATAAGTTTGAAATGTCCAGAAATATTTTGAGAAATGGGGAGAAAAAAAAATTAGATCACCAGAAAAAGTTTGTTAAATGGAGAATGCACTTCGTTATTTGGAGGTTATTTTATGAAGGAATTCGTAAAATGTTCTTGGTTCCAAGGTAAAGTTCGCAAAATAGAGAAATTCGCAAAACAGAGGTTCGTTAAATAGAGGTCCGACTGTAATACAGGATGCCTTTCCAATCCCACCAGACACAGAGCATGACCTTCTTTGGATGAAGACTGGCTTTTGGAGTGGTTAAAGGTAATTCTTTCCACTTTCCCCAAGATCTTTTTTGCTTAACATTATTACGAATGATCACCCGTCACTACTTTCTTCAAAAAGAGTGTCTCCTCATTGGGTTTATAGAGCAAGTCACAAATGGAAATGTGATCCATTACATTTTTCTCTGTTAAATCTGTTGGGGAACCCATACTGTGGCGGTAATTAATGTGATCGTTTAAGTGGTTTAGAACAAATTGCGAAGGTCTTTTAATATATTACTATTGATCGTTAAAGAAATAATAAAACTGGAGTGTTCTTACTTGAAATGTAGACAGTGAAGAGGCAATTTGATGAAAACAACTATTCTTTATTTCGGTCGTTAGTAGCAGTAGAAGGTTAAGAAAATACTTGCTTCTGGTCACCATTTTAAAATAGAAGAACTAATCTTTTAAGAAGAACAATAGCAGCCAACATGGAATAAATCCATGGGATTTCTTTTAATGAGAGCAGCACAATTTTAAAGCATTAAACTTTGAGAAAAAAAAAACATCCACTTAAATAAAATATCAAACTCATTCGGCCAAAAAAGAACGGCACGGCATTCGAACGGCCGGCCAGCGGGCTGGCGCTCCGCTAAAAAATACGTTAAAAGACTACATCTTTTGCAGACAACATCAAACCAAATTCTGAATTGAAAATTAACGAGTTTTAGTATTTAAATGAGGAATACGGGGTTGACAAAGTAATTAAAAGGCAGACTTTAAATTGATTAGCTAAATTAACATTTACGAGAAATTAATGAAAATCGAATTACAAGCTGCAGAATTTAAAAAGTTTCACTGATTGGAAAACGAAACAAAACGATTCTCCTGTCAGCGATCGGCGTCAAAAGAGGGCGGAGCATAATTTCAATGACGTCATCATAATGCAAGCTGTCTCCATCGATACGAGAGCTCCAAGATATGTTCCTAAAATACGGAGTGCGCATGCGCTAGCTGCCGATCCGCTCCCAACGCAGATATGAATATCGGCGGTGAAAAATGAACTTGCTTTACGGCGAGAGATAAAAGCGTCAACATCGTGGCGTAAAGATTGAGTTTAAATAGACATCGATGCAAAAAAATAGCTGAAAGGAAATAAAAATAAACCAAATTTAAATACTGTGAGAAGTATTCTCACATTACCTCCCTTCACCGAGAAAATTTTGTAAGACCAGGAGATGTAAAAGGCAAAATTGATCAAAAACCTTTTACAGAAAATGGGATGACAAAATTTTGAACTGCCAAAGCGAAAAAAAAATCATTAAAGTCGAACAATAAAATTTAAAGTTAAGGTGCTGGAAAAAAAATTGGTGATTTAACAGTTGAAAAAAAAAAATTGGTGATTTAACTGTTGAAAAAAAAATTGGTGCTGGAAAAAAAATATTGGTGCTGGAAAAAAAATTGGTGCTAGAAAAAAAATTGGTGCTGGAAAAAAAAATTGGTGCTAGAAAAAAAATTGGTGTTAGAAAAAAAATATTGGTGACCAAAAGTAAGAGAGAGAAAAAGAATATACATTGCATAAAGTACATTCATAATCCAAAAAGTATACAATACATCAAGTATACAATAAAAATGCCAAAAATACAGTAACATTGGCAAAACCTTCTATTTGATCTCATAAAATTATCCTAAAAATGTTGACATATTCTGAGTTAACAAAATTGAGATCATTGACTAGTCAAAACAAATTTTGCTATCTTGGTACCAAATAAAAACAGAATTAACTTCTGATAAAAGTTGCAAATACAAAAGCAACAAAAAAGTCAAGAAAAAATATTTTGTAATTTGACTTTTACAACATGCCTAGGACTTTTTAATTTTAGAATTATATCTAAAAAATAAAGAGTTTTCTATTACTCTTAACATGAAAGGAAATGAAATGGCCATATATAAATAAACTTTCATAAAACTTAATGATATCATTTTAGTGTATCAAACTTAGTATTTCATTTAAAATAAAACAGACAACCAATTGTATGTGATACCAATTGTGTAATTGAGTCGTGCACTACTCAATCACCCAAACAAGGTATCCCATAAAAACAAGTTGCTATTTCAATCAAACGACATGTCATAATTAAGTGTCATAAATCCCATCTTAGACACAATTTCTTTAAACTTTATACTTTACTCTAAATAAAAATTTCAATATATTAGTCATAAGAATTCTTAATATATATGTATGAGACTCAAAAGATTAGATAAATATACATATACCATGGTTTTTCTTCAAAATATGATAGACTGGTGATCACCAAAAAAAAAAATTTAAGTACTTCCATATAGAATGAAAGAAAAAAATTGACAAAATCATGAGTTTATAAAACTAAAATACCATGTACCAGGAATATATAGGTGAAAACTGGGAAATTGAGTTAGTAGCCAGTGGCCGGTAGACTCAGTTTCATTAGTGGCCACTTTTTAAAGTTAGTGGCCACTATAATGTTTCAAACTTTCTTGACATCTAGATAAACTATTATCGTTGTATATATACGCATTTTTCTATAAATCAGAGTTTTATACCAGCCAACTATTCGTGATAAGAATAGGGAAGCAATCGAAATTCAAGAAAATTACACTTTAAAACCACAAAATCTATTATCATATTGATTTATTTTAGAATATATTTTTAGATTATTTGTATATGTTCATAAACACTATTATCAATCAAATTACTATTTCTTTCTTTATATAAAAAATAACTAAATCAAAATTCCAACAGTTAGGTGTATACAATAAAAAAATAATCAAATAAAACACAATAAAATGTTATTTGTATTTTATTTAATAAGTAAATGTGTTATTAACATACTACACACATTAATTACATACAGCTGAAATCTAAGCTGGTGAGTGTATTTCACAGGATTAAACAATATCTCTTCAAGAAAAATAATCTAACTTGTGAGCATGTGGCAAGAGTCAAAATATTGAAAATACTGCAATGTTCTTAAAACATGCTTGCATCCGGTGAAAAAAAAAAGAAAAGAAATTATTTGAAATGCATGTGGAATCAAAGCTGATGAACATATTTTGCAGAATAAAACTGTTCTTCTTGAAAAAATAATCCAACTGAAGGGCAATGGCAAAAAGCCGAAATATTGAAAATACAGCTAAATCACTGCAATCTGCTTGCATCCGGTAGAAAAAAGAATTAACCAGTTTGCTAATTAGATGTAATCAAAGTAGAGACACATGTTTCTATGAAAAAAGCTATATTTCACTTGGCGATCGATAACAGATTTTTTATCGCCACTTGGCGAGTGGCGACTAGGGTGGCGATCGATGGTCGATTTTTTAATCGCCACTTTTACAACTTTAATCGCCACGTGGCGAGTGGCGACTGCTAATTTTCACCTATACAGGAATATAATTTTTAAATAATCATTTAAATATAATATAGAAATAAAATTATTACAATTCAATGTTAAGCTCACAATGATGATAATGACAAAGATAAATCATCAGCAACACTGTAAACAAACACAAAATTAGATATATATATGTAAATATTGAAGTCCACAACCATGTCGATGACCATCATGCCCTAGCCACCAGCATATCTATGAACAAAAATAAACACATATATGAACTCCTACGTAAAATTTTAGGTGGCTTGGATCTCCTAACAAGGCTCCTAACATCTTAAGTAAAAGAAAATTTTAATTATAAATAAGAAAATAGTAACATTGTGTAACTGCAGGTGGTAGAGGCAATGTTTATGGATTCAAAACAATGTTTATTGAGTCCAGAGCCATATGGAACAAGGCTATTTGAGATAAATAGATGTCACTGAATGTTTAGTAACACAACATGAGGTAGTACACTGGTATAGTGCTGTCGAAAAAAACTGGAACATTCACATAATAATCATCAAAATAGATGATCTTTGCATGATGACATTAGAACATTTTAACATGACGAGAGACTTTGTAGAAAGTGAGAATGCATTGCATTCTCTTTGTAGCACTTAACTGACGACATCGTACTCATTACTGCAGAGCAATCATACTTCTGCGACACATACATGAATCACTTTTGCAGAGATTAACAAGGACGAGAAGTCGGTGGTTCACTTATGATGAAATGTAGTATGATAGGACATAATCGGTATTTGAGGTCAAGAAGCACTTAAAAAAAATTCCACTAGATGATTTATAGAAAAAAATTCTATATATATATAAATGCGCTGGTAAAAAATTTCATCTAGAGTTGTGCTTTTGTGTAATCTTCTTGTATTATTTGTAGGTATGAAGAGAAGACATTAATAAATTTCACTTTCTTCATAAAACATTGAAAACTTCAAAATGAAGATCATTTTTACTATTCAATTCTTCATAAAACAAAAAATCTTCAATGAACGAATCCTTTTTTTTTTTATATACTAAAGTAATGAGGCAAATGGCAAAATAAAAACTTAGAGGCTTTGGGTATGAAATAAAATTAAAGTAAAAGGCACTATGCACATAAGAAATAAGTAAATATGGGGAACTTTTCAAAATAACTTGATCTTGCATAAACACTGTAACAAATATTCACAAATTTCTTATATTAATTGAGAATTTACACTTGATTATCAATGAGCAAAAATTTTGCAATGTGAGGATGAATTGCTACACACAAGCAAAAATTAACTCTGAATACTTTTAATTGCACGTGCTAGAATATTTGGAGAAAATGCAGCATAATAAAATAAAGTTGTTGAAGGTAAAATATATCAGTAATTTTCAGGTAATATAAATTTAAACTTCCTTGTTTTGAGAAGACTTAGAATAAAGATATGGTGTGAATAACTGAGTTCTAGCAGCATACAAGTCAACAATTTCACTTGATGAGGATATTTACTCTCACATGAGAAACGTTAACTGACACACTATTATAATCAGTAATGAAAGTTATTTATTTATTTATTTTTAAGAGAACAAAGTAGTAAACACTATTTGTAGCTTCACAAACCGAAGAACTCTAATGAAGTGGTTTCATAAATGGATATTTGCCTATAAATGAAAAACATCTCCACCAGGCATCTTATGGCTGAATACGAAGCACACAAAAAATTAAACTATTGTAGATGTAGGAAACTTTTGAAGAAGTAGGTAGGTAATTTTATAATTTTTAGCTTCCATGATAACATGTGCAGCAACAAAGAAGAGACCAGAAGAAATGGATGTCACACAAAACCATTGACCACCTTCATCAGGTAAGCAACAAATGAATGGAAGAAAAGTCTGAAGAATGTCATTACAGGTAATTAAAAAAATTTTCTAGCAGCATATACAGGAACAGTCATCATCAAATATGGCAAAAAGCACATCACTATTGATAGTTAATATATATAAAAGTAATCTTCACTATTGGCAAGGAAAAAAAAAATTTCTTATGGTGAATGGAATTTTTAAGTAGAACTGTTACAGGATTGAAGAAGCCCCATTTCATTTTAAATTAAAAAAAAATAATGTTGCTCTTTTCATTTTTTATGAAGCAACATGAGAATAAGGTATGATGATGCCGATGTGGATATGTCATGCATAGACTTATAAATTTGTGAAAGAATTGAATTTGCCAAAGAGAACTGAAGCAATGAAAATTTTGAATATTTTCAATTTGTTAGCTGAGAGTTCTATAACATCAATAGGTAAATTTAAAAACAGGAACAGTTCTTTAAATATTAGAAACACTTCTTTAAATATTAGAGATGAAATCAGACTAGTCCACAAGACAACATGCTAACTACACATACAGCATATTTCATAAATCATCTAAGGAGCAAGTCTAAGAACTTTTCAAAGGGGATAACTGTTTATAAATTTTCATATTATATTTTTGTTATTAAGAGAAGCAGGCAATACTTCAAAAATAATCATACAGGATAATTACTACTATAAATTACTTGAAGAATACCAAACTTCAGTTGGAGAAAATAGGCGTAATTGGTGAGATGAGAATAACTTCAGGTGAAGACAAAATTTCTCAGTAACAAGAATTAAAAATAATACTTCAATAAAATTTCAATCATTTTTAAAAAAATATATATATTGAAATTCAAATTTATAATTCATTTAAAGTGCCATTACTAAGTAGAAAATTAAAAAAAATAACCCAAAAGCCATGCCTCCTAAAATAACACATTATGTTCTTGAGAACAATTTTTGCCAATCTTCAAATTCATCGAAATTATTTGAGAACATAAATTCATTTGTAAAAATATTTCAATTTCAACAATTATTCTTCAAAATTATTTTTAATTCCACAATTTTCAATCAATTGAAAAAATGTAACTGCCTCAGACTTTTATTCTTAAAAACAGAATATCTCTATTATTTGCAACAACATAAAATTCATTTTCAATATTGTAATTATATAAATTCATTTCTTGATTTGAATAATAATATATTCTACAAAATAAAGTAAAATTTAAATATGAATTCTTTAGAATATTGTAAGAAAAAAATGCAACTATTTAACAAAAAAAATGGCATAACTCAAGAATTTTTTTTTAGAATGAGAACATCAAATATTTTACAATATTTTCATAAATTATATCCAATAAACCTTGAATTAAAGAAACCATTTTCTTTTGAACTAATGAGAACAATTCCTCAAAAAAAATTTTACTTGACTTTCTTGAATAACGATCTTAATTTTCTTCAAAAATTAGAACAAGTTTCATGAAAATGTAACTTCTATTAAAATATTTCAACCAAAACTCTCATAATTCTTAAAAAAAAGAACAAAAAGTTCTAAAAAAATTATCTTCTAGAATTAGTAATTTGAAAATTGCAATATCCCAAAGCAACATCGTTGCAATTCGAAAGGTACTACGGCGCCAAATTGTGGCGGTAATTAAGTGATCGTTTAAGTGGTTTAGAACAAATTGCGAAGGTCTTTTAATATATTACTATTGATCGTTAAAGAAATAATAAAACTGGAGTGTTCTTACTTGAAATGTAGACAGTGAAGAGGCAATTTGATGAAAACAACTATTCTTTATTTCGGTCGTTAGTAGCAGTAGAAGGTTAAGAAAATACTTGCTTCTGGTCACCATTTTAAAATAGAAGAACTAATCTTTTAAGAAGAACAATAGCAGCCAACATGGAATAAATCCATGGGATTTCTTTTAATGAGAGCAGCACAATTTTAAAGCATTAAACTTTGAGAAAAAAAAAACATCCACTTAAATAAAATATCAAACTCATTCGGCCAAAAAAGAACGGCACGGCATTCGAACGGCCGGCCAGCGGGCTGGCGCTCCGCTAAAAAATACGTTAAAAGACTACATCTTTTGCAGACAACATCAAACCAAATTCTGAATTGAAAATTAACGAGTTTTAGTATTTAAATGAGGAATACGGGGTTGACAAAGTAATTAAAAGGCAGACTTTAAATTGATTAGCTAAATTAACATTTACGAGAAATTAATGAAAATCGAATTACAAGCTGCAGAATTTAAAAAGTTTCACTGATTGGAAAACGAAACAAAACGATTCTCCTGTCAGCGATCGGCGTCAAAAGAGGGCGGAGCATAATTTCAATGACGTCATCATAATGCAAGCTGTCTCCATCGATACGAGAGCTCCAAGATATGTTCCTAAAATACGGAGTGCGCATGCGCTAGCTGCCGATCCGCTCCCAACGCAGATATGAATATCGGCGGTGAAAAATGAACTTGCTTTACGGCGAGAGATAAAAGCGTCAACATCGTGGCGTAAAGATTGAGTTTAAATAGACATCGATGCAAAAAAATAGCTGAAAGGAAATAAAAATAAACCAAATTTAAATACTGTGAGAAGTATTCTCACACATACATAAAACGGTTTATGTAGCCAAGCTTCACAAAATGCTCGTGGATGGTGGATTTTGACACATTTAACATTTCTGCTAATTTATGTGTCATATAGTGAGGTTATTCTCGATCAGCATTTTAATCTAATCTTCATCTGTTGTGGATGACCTGCCCTGGCTCTCTTGATCTTTGAGGTTGAAATCACCAGTTTTAAACCTAGCGAACCACTTCTGCACAGTTCTTTCAGCTACAGCACCTTTGCCATAAACAGTGAATATCTTGTTTGCTGCTTGTGTGACATTTTTGTCTTTCCAGTTAAAGAAAAGCATTAAATGCCTAAAATGCACTTTGTTTTCTTCCATATTCAAAGACATATAAAACTGACAAAAATTAACGTATCGTAACAAAAATTTTTTTCAAAATATGCTTGAACAGTCTTTTGCGATATGTACGCATGTCTTTTTTTTTTTTTTTTTTTTCAGTCGTTCTGATATATTCGGACCTGTCCATATTCCACCTACTGAAAATCGGCACAAACTTTCCGGACAACCCAATACTTTTATGCTTTTTAGTATTTAAATAATTTATAAATAAATAAAAAAATTGGTATAAATTTGTACATATTGTTAAGTATTGAAATCCTGGCTACTTGATTTGAAATTTATAGTTTTGTAAAATAGTTCGACTTGATATTTTTCTCTTGAAATTTTCAATGAGTATGAAAGTGCGTTATATCTTTTTTATATTATTTTCCCATATTTATAGGATTTGCCTCAAGAGTATGAAACATTAAAGTATACAAGAGAGAAACAAGCAGAAAAAGCTAAAAAAGCTTTGCATCATAGAAAAAGGCCTCTTAAAACAAGAAACAGAGACATTCCTTCTAAAACAATTAGCCCTACCATTACGTCTAGCAGTGATTGAGAATCAGAAAATTTATGATTTATATTTTAATTATTTATATAATTGTATATAGTTTTTTTTTTTTAATATTTTATAAATAAAGGTACTACTTTAATTTATATAAAATGTTGCATGAAAATTCCTTATTCATTGATTGATTTTTCATTTATTTACTTTAAAAAAAAAATGTATCTGTGAGGGTTAAATTTCACATACAATAAATTCCAGTTATTCTGAACACCTTTTAATTGAGGCAAAATAACAAGAACAAAATCGAAAAATACCATTGACTTTATTTCTTATAAATGGGGCAGCTGCTTTACCAGGAAAAGTCATTCGGGAACTGGTTGTTTTCTGAATAACAATAATCTACTGTATTAAAGTGTTTTGTTAAGATCGCACAAACTCTGCAAAAAAAGAGTTCTTGCTCTAAATAAATAAAGAAATAACATGGGAAGTATAACTTTATGATCTATAGCTTGTGAGAAAAACATGTTAGAAAAATTTCAGGTTACATGTGGTGCTTAAAAAATAAGCTTTATAGAGTTATATGCAGCAGGATCTCTATGTGTCTCATTGGTGCACAGCAGATAAACGTACCTCTTATTGGCTGATATCAGTTGCCTTTTCACTTTACATGGGCAGGCTTTTTCTGCTAGCGGTGAGAGACTTAGCTTCATTGATTCTCTCAGGTTTGTCCTCTAATGGATTTGAATCAATTAGATATTTGCTAAGTGTGTTTTGGAGGCAGTGTTTTTCTAAGCAGGGTGTGATTGGAAATATTTAGAACATTCCTTACTAGTTATAAATATAGAATTGTGCCTGTGAAAGCAGGTATTGGTTGACTGTTATTGACAGTTAATTGTAGTTTTTTTATCTGACTGAATGAGACATCTTGGGGTCTTGCTATTGGAATTTATTTCATGTTTTTACAAGAAATATCTGTGTATAGAAAAATTGGAATTAGCCAGTTGGTTTTCACATGAATGTATTTTGGAACTTTCAAAGTCTGTTCTTAGAATATTGTTCTGATATTTTCTAGCGTTCTAGCTGGCTGATTCTAACTGCCTATCCGAAAGTTTAATAAATTCCGCTATTTGTTTTTATTTATCTTTGTGAAATCCTGATTCTTTTGGATCATTCATAAAATAGATATGTCCAAAGGACTGTTTTTCTTCGGTTATTATCTACATAATCTTGAATTACAACTTAATAGATGACAGCAAAATAAATGTTTATGCACACAGTTGTTAAAGTTAGATTACATTTCATGTGACTTCAATGAATCAAACCTCAACTAATTACAGGTACTAATTTAGTAACTCGTTTTCATGGTGCATTGAATTCTATAGACATGTCTCTGTTAGATCCCATGTTATTATCCATTGCATGAGTATCACATGCTTCTTTTTTTTTTTTTTTTGAGGACTTATTGATGTAAAAGTAATTTCATATAGAAGTGTCAATGTAGATACTTCCAAAAAAATTCATTTTCTTGTGCATTGGATGTCATATAGTATTTTTTTTTTTTTTTTTTTTTTAAGTTTTGTTGAAACTTATTGGTGATATAGGCATTCTTCTTGGGTCATTTTTTACTTACTTTAAATAAAGATTCTTGCTCTGTAGAATTTAAGTAAAATTCTATTTCAAGTCAACCCAGTTGGCCAACAAAATGATTTTCATTTACTCAAAACTTGGCACACTTTCGCCTATAAATGAAAGGAAATTAAGTAATTTTTAATGCAATTATGAAAAAGTAGTCTATCAAGTTTATCTTTTATGTGGAAAAATAAACATATATACTCATCAATATTCAAATATATTACAAATCATGTTTTTTTTTTTTTTTTTTTCCAAATCTGAATTTTAAAATATACATTGTTTGAAATTCATACTTGCAAAAAGTATGAATTGTGACTTGTGGCTTTTTCCAACAGAAATAAATTTCTAAGAGCTTCAAATATGTGAATCCAAAATCAGCTCATTCCACTAAATAGTTTTTGAGATATGCTTTAAAAAGCTACAATGATTATACTAATTATTAATAACTCTTATTTTTTTTTTCTTTCTACATTGTGACTGCATTTTATACTCCGAATTTTTAGTTTGGACGTGTCTTAACTTATTTTTTTTTCTACATTTTTTTTATATTCTGCATTTTGAATAAAGTATCTGAGGGATTTCAAAAGAACTGAAACAGCAGCTATTCTTTATTTGTAGAAATTGTGGTACTATTATCTACAGGGCGTAAAATTTTTTTTATCATTTAGTAAATGAGACATAAAGAACTCAGTATGTTCGAATTATCCAAGCCAGTGCCTAAAAATTCTAATTGCATACAAGTTTTTAATATTGCTATAAATACAGCTTTCAAAAATAATAAACTTAATTTCGAATAAACTGGCTTTTCAAATTATCCAAGTTTGAATTAAGAAAAACCAATTTCATGATGTCAAATGTATATGTAAAAAATCAATAACTTATCTTAGTTTCTCTCTATTCTAAAAAAAGGTAACTAACGCTGTCACTGTCACCGGTTTTGAATTTTTTGTGACCGGGGGTTCTTTCTTCATTAATATTAAGGAAACTACCACATACAAAAATATGAAAATTGGTGGTATTATAGAGAAATGTTTGATAAACACGCTGATGTAGACAGTTTTCAAATCGAATAATTATTTTAAGAGATATTTAATGTTAAAGTTGGTCAAAATCGTTCCATTAAAAAAGTTTTACAGGAACATAAACTATGCATAGGAATTTAATCATTTTTAGATCATTATATGCAATAGAAGTTTGCGGTGTGCAGACTGCATTTATTTTTTAATTTGATTCATTTTTTGAGGATTTATTTGCATTTTATATTAAAAATTTCAGCATTTCGAAAAATATTTTTTACATCTTTTAGAAAAGGGTATTATTTTAAATTGTTGCCAATTTTTAAAACTGCACAAAGAATAATATTTCCTTCAAATTAAAAATTTATTTACACGTGACTATTATAAACAGAAAAAACTTTCAAATTAGAATTAAATGATTACGTTTTAAAAGCAGGAAAATATAGAAAATTAGTCATAAAAACTATATTTACATGTGAATTTTAAAACAAAAAGGAATTTGTAAAATAATAAATTCATTAATATGCATTCAAAGTCATAAATGGAGGAAATTACGTCATATTTAAAATGGACACAAACAGTTTAAATTTAAAAATATATTTGAGTGAGACATTTATTTCATATTTTGAGATAATCTTTTAAACTATTGTTGTGAATTCTAAGACAGCACAAATGATATTTACTTTCTAACAACAAAAGTATTTCACATGAATATTAAAAAGAAAATGAAAACTTTGGTGAAAATTACGTCAGATTTAAAATGTCTTATTTAAAAGAACTTTCTTATAGCGTTGTTAAAAAATACCAAAGACTCCGTTTACTTTATTAATTTTATATTAGCTTGTTTTAAAATTTTTCACTTATCTGATTTAATCAAAGACAAAAACAGCCCGTTAACAGGGAGATCACCACTGTTTTTTTATTATAATTCAGCCATCCAAAATTTTTTTAACCCAGTCAAATTAGTCTGCTTTTAGAAATTACTGCAGCAGTGTCTGAACGGCGGTTGGCAAGCATACAAGGCCCCTAGTTTAGTTGAAATATATATTTATTTCCATTGATGTTATGATTCTATTAATGATCCATTGAATTTTACTATCCTATGTCCAATTACAATAAACGATATTTTATTTTATCTCTGACTAGTGGGCCTGTCCAGTATTTCCCAAAACCGGAATAATGAACTTAAATATACCTAAAATTAGTATTGAAATGTAACATTTTTCTCCAGGAGGGATTTTGTGCTGGGGAACGCACTACCTTTGGCAGCATACACCTTTGTTTTGTATGGTATTGTATTTTTAAACGAAAATCTATGCCATACGAACCTAAAGTTGGGATTCCACTGACTTTGGCAGTGTACACCTGAGTGTGGTACTCGCGCTTGGGTCTACTTTTGCAAATGACTCTCGCATTTGTGTGATTTTATATTTTAAAACAGAAATCTATTCAAATCTCTATTATCTGAATAAACCTAGTGTTGGGGGCCACACAACCTTCGGCAGCAAATTCTTGGAAGTGCTACACATGTCTGTTTATGCAAATGAATTCTTGGATTTGACATTTTTAACACAGTGGGAAAAAAATCGTTCAATCACTTGCCATCTTTTAAAATGTGAAATGATATTTCCGAGTATTGGAAAACGAAAATGAATAAAAAACCCTAGCACAATTCTCTTAAAACATGAAATGATATCTTCGAAGACAGACAGACAAACATCTTTCTTTTATTAATATAGATTATAACATATACATTTTAACAACCAAATGTAGATTCAGTCTAAAGTTAAGCTGTTTAGAATTTCATATACATGTCTTAGTAAATGGTAGTTTGAACTTTTATGGTGGTATCAATTCAATTGCAGGATTTTAACATCTGGTAGATTTGTCTTAAACAGAAAAAGATAGTATGGTTCAATCTCTTTTGACAAGAAATCACTTTATTATTTTTTTTATAAAATATATAGAAAATGAAATAGTTTCTTTGAAATATCGAGGAATGATTTTTTTCTTGCATTATGTTTCCACAAATAACACCATAGAACACAAATCACTCTATTTGCTTCAAAATGTTTCTTAAAAACAAAAATCTAAATAGTTTGAAAGAAATTCATAGTTAAAAAAATTTTTGAGGCAAAATACAGTGGGTGTTATGAAAAGGAATTAATCTTGGCTTACCTTTCATCCATAGTGTGGAAGTTTAGATAAATAATTGAAATCCACAATTTAACCCAAAACTGTTAATTTCTTATCTTGGATGAACCATGCCGCTTTCACATTTCAAAAGCATTGTTTCATTTAGGACACCATACCAGGGTGTATCAATAAGTTTTTGCCCTGGCATAGAAATAATTGAGTGAAATTTATGAAATTTCTACATTTTATGAGTCATTTTCTATATAGTCAGTTTGTAAAGTAACACATTTGAGCAACTGGTATTTCAAAGTGAGGGGGTAGGATCAGAATGCCATTTCATAATTTTCTTGGAGGGCAAAGATTTTTTTTATGTTAGTGGCATAGCGCAGAGTTAGGTTCGGGGGGAGGAGGGTTTACCCTCTCCCCTCCGAACAAGAACTGGTAAAAATTTCCGTTTTAAGCAGGTTTTCATCTTAGTAGGTACGATTTTAAGATGCTGACCAAGAAACTTTTCCATTTAAGACAGGATTCCGTTGTGGATAGTTTCCAATTTTACAAGTATCCTCAAAGGCTATTAAAACATCCTTTTTATAGTACACCTCTGAAGAGCATAAGTATATTATATTTACTGTAAAAATTTGTGAAAAAAATCAAGTTTCTGTGAAAAAGACACCAGATAATTATACTTACGGAGACCTGTCTAAAATGGAGATTTTTTACTGGCCTTTCGACATCTTCTTTTCAGGTTTTACTGCAGGGGTGGGGAATCATTTCAAGAGGTTCTTGGAGGGGGTGAGGGACAAAGTTTTCTTTGAGGGGAAAAGTTTGGAATAGTGTGCAGGATTTCGCCCTCTTTCACAAGCATGGGATTCTTCTAGTATTTTTTAATCGTCGTGGAAGACTGCTGTATTTTTTCTTTTTTTGCGGAACTACGAAAAATCAATTCAAGGATTTTGTCAATTAGACTTGGAAAATCTAGTTAATTTGGCAAATTAGTTACGGAATAAAATATAATTTCCTAAATGAACTGTGGGAAAATATTGCTAAGATAGCAGAAACAAACATCGATTATAGTCAATCAATTGCGGGGGGAAAAGTGCAGATTTCAGCATTCAGCCGCGTAAAAAAATCAAATTTGTCCATCAGTTGCACAAAAAAAATTGCTAATTTCGAATATCTATCGCAGAAAAAAACAAGAATTTCGTCAAAAGGTTTCAGAAAAAAAATCGCGAGTTTAGACAAAGAATTAAATTATTAAAAACATTAAAGAATTTCGTCAAAAGATCGCACAAAACAATCGCTAATTTTGTCAGTCGGCTGCAGGAAAAAACAAAAACAAATTTCAACAAACGATCCTAGAAAAGAATTGTAAATTTCATCAAAAATCTCAGAAACAAATAGCAAATTTCATTAATTAGTCGCAAAAAAAAAAAAAAAAAAAAAAATATTGTGAATTTTGACAAATGGTCACGGAAAAAAATGTGAATTCCGTGAAACGATCACAAAAAAAATCGCGAATTTCGTCAAATGGTCGCGAAAAAAATCGTGATATTCGATCGGTCACGAAATTTTCAAATTTAATGACCCATAGAGATAAGAAACTTTCACCAAAGATTTGTCGTTAAAAAATTTTTTTAATCATTGTCTGCCTTCTTCTTTAGACTATGAACTAAGTCACACAGTTCAGAAATCTGCAAAACCCTTTGTCTCAGGAAGGGTCTGTATTGCGTCAGGTTACCCGCACATATTGAGGTGAGTTGACGTTCCTTTTTCCCATTTCAGGTCAGGTTGACTTTTGCCATTTGATTATGGTCGGGACATATACATACATCCCTGTGGATTCTTTTTTATTTTGCAACTTTCTGCCAAACACTTATACAGTGCGTCTCATAAGTATATGGACAAGCTTTTTTTGAAATAGCAGCTCAAAATATGAAGCCATAATCACGAAAAAAATAATAAGCATATAGAATCATAATATATGTTTGTTACAACAACGAAATACTGTATAGGTTTTACAGAATTTTTGTAAAAAAATTAAATTCAAAATAAGCTGTCCCAAAAATATATGGACAATGAAGAGAATTGCTTTTATTTCCACCGTATCAAAAAATTTGCATTTTCTGCGTTCTGTACATGTGAAATACCCACTGCAAAATACAAAATCAGTGCTCATTCTTCCATTATCGAATAGTGGGAAAATGCCTCGCAACGCTCAATTCTCTGCTGCTGATATAGCTAAAATTTGGCGTTTAAAGACTCAAATGTTAAAATTTCTGATATTGCTAAACAAATAAAGAGTATCAGATCCGTAATTTATGAAATTTTATCAAAAAGTGACAATACGATTGCAAAACAACATTCAGGTCAACCAAATAAAAGCAAATCTACGACAAGACAGAGAGATTTTTCGAGCAGTTTCAACCCAAAAGAAGTTTGTTCGTGAAATTTCGAAAACTTTAGCGTTTCCTATTACGAGATCTACTGTTCACCGTTGCATACAGGCAAGCAAAATTCATAAATATCGCAGAATCTATGCTGAAAGTGCACCATCGAAATGCACGCGTTCTTTGAACTAAAAAACACAAGCCTTGGGAAGATGAATTGTTAAGTGTTTCTTCAGTAACAAAAACAAAACCAATTTGGATGGCCCTGATGGCGGGGCATACCATCGGCATGATCTGCGACAAGAATCTCAGGAGTTCATTAGTCAACAACAAGGAGGAAATTCTCTCATGGCGTAGGGCGCGATCTGTTTCAATGGAACAACGGATATTGCTTCTCTTAATGGTCAACAGTTCTCTGAGGATTATTAAAATGTAAAGCAATCTACTTCCATTTGGAAACATTTTTGGAAGGGATAACTGAAAATTCCAAGAGACAATGCGTCGATTCACATCTGCCATTCAACAACAGCTTGGTTTACGCAGAATCAAGTAACTGTTATAGACTGGCCAGCTATCAGCCCAGACCTAAATCCAATTAGAAACCTTTGGGGAGTACTCTTGCACAAGATGCATATGCTCATGGTCGTCAATTTTCTACTATTCAGGTATTAAAGCAAAACATAGAGCAGAATTGGTTCTCTTTACAGCCACACATCCTCCAAACACTAGTTTGAAGCTTACTTGATACGGTTTTCAAGATAATTCAAAGGAACGGATCCAAAATTTGAATTTAAATGCAAGAAACTCGAAAAGTCCATATATTTTTGAGACAGCCTATTTTGATTTTGATTTTTTTACAAAAATTCTGTAAAACCTATACTGCATTTCTTTGTTGTCATAAACTTGTATTATAATTCCATATGCTTATTATTTTTTTTTTCGAGTTAATGGCTTCATTTTTTGATCTGTTATTTCAAAAAATCGCCTGTCCATATACTTTTGAGACGCACTGTATTAAGATATTTTCAAGAGAACCTTGATAATGTTGTAATAGCAAATTCTTTAAAAAATATTTTTGATAATTATACTCACTGCCAAAAGTTAAGCATGCAGAGGAAAATGTAAATTTTCGGAAGCCAATCTGAATCGGAGGCGCTGCAGTTCACTGCGGAGTTAGATGGGAGTATGGAAATATTGTTATAAAACAGCCAATCACGGCTTCGTGTCGAGCTGTAAGCACAAAAGGCAGTCGTATAAGAAGCCAGCATTGTGAAGGGTTACAAGAGTTGCATGTAAGTGCTGATAAAAAGTGTTTAGAACTTTTGTATGTATTTTTTGAAGACAGACGTGTTTCTGTGAGTTCCAGAAAACGAATGGAAGATTTTGAGTGTTGATACGTCGTCGGACACCTTGAAGAGGGACAGTCAATCACAGATGTTGCTCTTTTCTTCGGAGTTCATCATTCCGTAATTTTAAGAATATGGAAACAATCCCTAACCAGCCAAACAGTTGTCCGAAGACCTGTGGTCAGTCTTTTGAGGATTACGACACTACGGATAAGCGATATATTGCTGTTATAGTGTAGTGGAATTGAAGAGCGACTTTCACACATGGAACATCTATGGTTGCAACGTCCATTAGTAAAACGATATCTTCCACTACTGTGTGCCAAAGGTTACACATGACTGAACTGTAACCCCCGGGACCCCGAGTTTGTGTTCCTCTATCAGTCCAATCCAGAGGGGCATGAATTAAAGTGTTATGGCAACCTATCTTTTGGACTGTGTCTGATTGGGGCAATGTTATGTTCACGGATGAGTCAAGATTTGTCCTGAAACCAGATGACAAGCATGTAAGGATCTGGAGAGAAGTAGGCATACACAATCGGCCCCAGTACATCACCGAATATGGCACATTCCGAGGTGAAAGCATCATGGTTTGGGCAGGGAATTCGCTTTGATATCACACTGACCACATCTTTAGACGGGGTTCTATGACAGCTGCTTTGGTATTAGGATGAAGTCCTAGACCCCAATATGACATTGTACAGTGCAGCTGTTAGTCCTACTTTCGTTTTAATGGATGAGAATGCGCGTCCCTATAGAGCCGTCCTTGTCGAAGACCACTTGCAGAGTGAGGGGACTGCACGTATGGAGTGGCCGGCACACTCAACCGACCTTAATGCCATTGAAAATCTTTGGGATGTCCTCGGCGTATCTGTGTGTACTCATTTTTCACTCCCAGCCACTCTCACAGAGTTGCAAACATACTTTACAGGAGGATTGATGATTATTTGTTTCTACTTTAGTTGATCACCTCGTAGAAAGCATGATCACTCTGTAAACATTGTATGCAAGCTAGGGGTACTCACACACCCTATTATTGTCGGTTTTGTTTGTTTGTTTCATGTTATAACTTATGTAAATTGAATATTGTTTTCATCTTTGTAAGTAAATCTTTGATTTGTTTCATACATAAATGTACTTTCTACTTTCCTGCCGTATTTTGTGTCAATCCAAGCAGTACTTGTCGATTTTTTCGCATTTTACCACTGCGTGCTTAACTTTTGGCAGTTAGTGTATTAGTTTGCGTGCCTAAAGTGTTAATTTATTACATGTGTTTTTATTGTAATAAAATCTGACAAGTTATTTTAGCTTTTGAGCAATTTTTGAAAAAAATTTTTAGTCCGACCTGTAATGACGCATAAATTTTCTGAAATATCAAATTCCTTGGGGGGAGCAGTTGACCCCCAGACCCCCTCAAATGGTGTCTCTGGGTAGGATGTATTCCAGGAGGCGCGATAGTAGACCCAAAAGGGGGCATTTTTCTAACTTTTACCGACCCCCACATGGGACATATTTTTGGAAAGGCCTGTGGCCACTTATTCATGCTTTGCACCTCCCGAGCCCCTCCCTCCAAATTTGCCCTCCGGGGGCACTTTTCTAGATTTTCCTACCCCCTCACTTTGAAATACCGGTTGCTCAAATGTGTTACTTTGTAAACTGACTATATAGAAAAGGACTCATAAAATGTAGAAATTTCATAAATTTCACTCAATTATTTCTATGTCAGGGCAAAAATTTATTGATGCTATGCACCTCCCGAGCCCCTCCCTCCAAATTTGCCTTACGTGGGGCACTTTTCTAAATTTTGCGGACATCATTCATGTCCCCCGGGGTCAAATTTGGGGGAGGGGCTCGGGAGGTGCATAGCATAAATAAGTGGTCACAGGCCTTATTCCAAAAATATGTCACATATGGGGGTCGGTAAAAGTTAGAAAAATGTCCCCCTTTGGGTCTACTATCGCGCCTCCTGGAATACATCCTCCCCACTTTCTTTGAAATACCGTTTGCAGAAATATGTTACTGTGCACGGTGACTATATAGAAAAGGACTAATACAATGTAGCAATTTCATAAATTTCACTCGATTATTTCTATGTGAGGGCAAAAACTTATTGATACATCCTTGTACTGTAGAATTTTTAAAGTAGTTCATATTTAAGGGGAATTAGTATCCTTTGAGCTTTTATATATATATATACACTAGGGGGCTCTGCCCCCTGCAAGCTACGCTCGCCAACCCCCCGTTCAGACACTGCAGAATCTAAAAGCACGTTAATCTGATCGGTTTTAAAAAGAGTAGAGAAGATTGAATTATAAAAAAAACCTGTAGCGATCTCCCTGTAAACAGCTTTCCATTCAATTCCCTATTGATTGCAAACATTTAAGGCAGAATCAGTTGCTGTTAAGAATTCCAATGGTTGTTTTCATGTTTGGTTAAAGAAGATCAGTTAAACATTTGAAAAGCAGCTAAAATAGAATGAATTAAGTAAACAGAGTCTTTGTCTCCCAGTATTTTTTAACAGCGTTATAAAACGATTGACATAATACAATTTATTACAATTACTAAAACTTGCTGCTTTAACCCCTTCAAGGGCGGTGGATCATTTTTGGACCACTTAATTTTAATTCTTAAATGCCACATTGGCACCAGAATATTGGGATGAAAATTTTCCTTTTATTAAGTAAGTGAACAAAAGCATTTTTGTATTTCGAAATTTGTTTGTAAATTCCGGTACCATTCACTGATTTCAAGATTTTACGAATAGAAGTGCCTTGCCCCTGAAAGGGTTAAACGCATATTAATGTATTTAATATTTTAAAGTTTCCTTTCTCTTTTAACATTCACTTGTAAATACAATTTTCAAGACATAATTTTCAATATTTTCCTGCTTTTAACACGTACTCATTTAATAGTAATTGTAAAGTTTTTTTTTCTCTTTTCAATAGTCACGTGTAAATAAACTTTTAATCGTTGGGAAATATTATTCTGTGCGCTAGAATTGAAAACACTCTCTATAATAATAGCCTAAGTCATGTAACTATCATCAACAGTTCCAGGCGGATCTCTTCGCTTTTTATATTCCAGGCGGCAATTTTGGTACTTTAATGTTAGCCAGTCACAGGTGTGATAAGTCGCCAAATATTATTCTATCGCCATTATTTCATTTATATTATAATAGTCCAAGTCATGTAACTGCCATAAACAACGGGCGCTTTCAATCCCTTCGCTTTTCATAAGAAAGGTTTCCATTTTGATTAAAGAACCAAAATTATTTTTTCGAATAAAACTACATAAAAGTTGACATGATCGCAAAGAATTCCTGGTACTTTTATGTTAGCCGCGTGCAAATCTCGCCAATAGCTTTTTTTTTAACTCGCTAGTTAGCATTTTTTTATTTTTCGAGTGGTAAATTAAAACGGTGCTACTTGGTTATCCCATCGACCAAAAATCTATCGCCAAACTATAAGATTAAATGCCAATAATGATTGATCGTAAATGTCACATTCACTTGACTTTAAGGAAGTTACACGTGTTTACACCATCAGGTGATTTTTATTTCGACGTTTTATTTGTATTTTTATTAATGTTATACCAATTTATTTGTTCTTTTGTTATTTAAAATAAAAATTATGTCAATTTGTATAATTTGGCGAAATTGGTCGACGGGAGAAGTAGTAGCATTAAAACATTGCTTTGAAGTGGAAATTAAATGCCATGATTTGTTGCATTGTCATATACGCACCGTGTTTGGCGTGATTATTTTTAGGACAATTTGGCGAAAACCTCGTTTTCGAATACCAGTTACATATGTATTTTTTTAAATTATTTTCTGTTATTTTTAAAATGAAATAACAATAAATAAAAATAAAATTTAATTAATAACTATAGAACAAAACAATTTATAACATTTTTTGTAAATAAATTCAAATAAACCTTTATTAATAAATAAGCAACAATAGCCGGGTTACTATGTCAGGCAAAATAACGCCATTTTAGCGCCAATTAGGTACCCCGTTGCGTATATGACATCTATGCCTAATATTAGGTAGTTTTCATTACAAAAAGCTACCTATTGCAGCCGTTCGGAGGAAAGCGATTTCAAAAAATTTTGGTATATTTTCATCGATCATGACCCCCAGACCCCGAAACCACCCACCGTTCAAAAGTTGGTATATATATATATATATATATATATATATATATATATATATATATATATATATATATATATATATATCCATATATATATATATATATATATATATCTGATCTTTGTCATACTGTAACTCTCGTATTTATGAACCGATTTGGATGAAACTCGGTGTGTACATAGTAGACACAAATGTCTCGACCGAGTTCGTTGGCCAGCTTCATCGGCCATCTTGTTTCAAAATGGCGACCATTTAAAATTTGAAATGTGGTACCAAAAAATTAAAAATTGAAAAATATTTTTTTCTTATGTATTTTACCTTGATACAAAGATTACGTAGCAGTTTTTGTTTTGTCTATATCTTAAAAAATGGCTGAGTTATAGCACTTTCAATTTCTAGCGTGGCTGACATTTTGAAACGACCTGATATTTGTCACGCGATAACAGGCGTATTTATGAATCGATTTAGATGAAACTCGGTGTGTACATAGTACATACCAAAGTCTCGACCGAGTTCGTTGACCAGCTTCATCCGCCATCTTGTTTCAAAATGGCGGTCATTTAAATTTAAAAAAAAAAATTAAAATTTGAAATATGATACCAAAACATTGAAAATTGAGAAATATTATTTTCTTATGTGTTTGACCTTGATACAAAGATTCCGGAGCAGTTTTTTTTTTGTGTATATCTTAAAAAAGGGCTGAGTTATAGCATTTTGAATTTCTATTGTGGCTGTCATTTTGAAACGACCTGATATTTGTCACGCGATAACAGGCGTATTTATGAACCGATTTATATGAAACTCGGTGTGTACATAATGCATACTAATGTCTCGACCGAGTTTGTTGGCCAGCTTCATCCGTCATCTTGTTTCAAAATGGCGGCCATTTACATTTTTAAAAAAAATTTTAAATTTGAAATGTGATACCAAAAAATTGAAGATTGAAAAATGTTTTTTTCTTATGTGTTTGACCTTGATACAAAGATTTCGTAGCAGTTTTTGTTTCGTCTATATCTTATAAAATGGCTGAATTATAGCACTTTGAATTTCTAGCGTGGCTGACATTTTGAAACGTCCTGATTTTTGTCACCCGATAACAGGCCTATTCATGAACCGATATGGATGTACCTTGGTGTGTACAAAGAACACACCAATGTCTCGACCGAGTTCGTTGGCCAGCTTCATCTGCCATCTTGTTTCAAAATGGCGGCCATTAAAAAAAAAAATTTAATTTTAAAATTTAAAATGAGGTATCAAAAAATTGAAAAAGATTTTTTAATTATGTGTTTGACCTTAATATAAAGATTCCGGAACAGTTTTTGTTTCATCTATATCTAGAAAAATGGCTGAGTTATAGCATTTTTAATTTCTATTGTGGCTGACATTTTGAAACGACCTGCTTTTTGTCACGCGATAACAGGCGTATTTATGAACCGATATGGATGTAACTTGGTGTGTACATAGTGCATACCAATGTCTCGACCGAGTTCGTAGGCAACCTTCATTAGCCATTTTGATTCAAAAGGGGACATTTAAAAAAAATTATTTAAAATTTAAAATGAGGTATGAAAAAATTGGAAAATGAAAAAGGTTTTTTTTTTATGTGTTTGACCTTGGTACAAAGATTTCAGGGCAGTTATTTTTTCGTCTACATCTTAAAAAAAGTTTGAGTTATAGCACTTTGAAATTTCTAGCATGGCTGACATTTTGAAACGATCTGATAGTTGTCACGCGATAACACACGTATTTATTAACCTATTTGGATGTAAGAAGGCATTTGGATAGTATATAGCAATGTCTCGACTAAGTTCACTGGCCAGCTTCATCCGCCATCTTGAATCAAAATGGCGGCCATTAAATTAAAAAAAAATTATATTTAAAGTGAAGTGCAAAAAATTTAGAAATCGAAAAAGGTTTCTTTCTTAAGTATTTGACTTTGATATAAGGATTCGGAAGCATTTTTTGTTTTGTCTTTATCTTAAAAAATGGCTCAGATACAGTAGTTTGAATTTCATTATGTGGGTGACATTTTGAAAATCTGATTTTTGCCTGCGACAGCACTCATATATATCAACCGATTCCGATGTGAGCGAGCGTGTGCACAGGAATTACTAAGTTCTCGACCAAGTTCACTGGTTAGCCTCATCCACCATGTTCTCTTAAAATGGCAGGCACTTCACAAATCGCCGAATTTGGAAACCAAATATAACTTTAAATAAAATCAGCTTGGATACAGCTGACTAATTTCGCGAAATTCTCATTCATAAGGATTTAGTATTGATAAAAATTAGTATTGAATCTTCTATTATTCTATGTTGTCTTAAAATGGCAGGCACTTTAAGGAATCGCCGAATTTGGCAGCCAAATATAAGTTACTTTAAAGAAAAGCAGCTTGGATAAAGCTGACTAATTTCGCGAAATTCTCATTCATTATATTGATAAAAATTAGTATTGAATCTCCTATATTCGGTTTCCACTAAATTGAGCTTCGTGTGTTTGAATAACATTAGCTAGCTTTTTAAAAATAAGGAATTTGAAAGCTACCTCTTCCTCCCGGCACTGGCCGGAAGGACTTTTTTTTTTTTTTCGTTTCGTTTAAAAAAAAGGAAAGAAGTGAAAGCCATTTATTTTAAATGTTTTAGTTTTAAATAAACATTTTGTATTAAATAAAATGATAATGAAATACAAATTGAATTATGAATAAAAGTAACATGATGCATTTCTTAGCATACATTTAAGGGAGGCCAAACTGGTCGCCAAATTAGTTTAAAATAACAACATTTTCTAAAATATGAAAAAAATTATCTGTTATGATTAAAATTTGAGATGCCATCATTAGAGAAAAGTATTAAAAATTAGAAAAAAATTAATATTTCGAAAACTAATTCGAATTTAAACATTCTAATACCAGTTTTGAGATCTGCGTATCACTACGGATTTTTGGTGTTAATTTCATCGCAAAGTACTCCATATTTTAGGAGAAATCGCCGTGAAACATAATCAGTTGTTTAATCAGTCGTTTCATAGAATCGTTTCAAAAATTCCTTACATTTCAGTCGTTTCACAATATCCGTTTTATAAATTCGTTTCATTAGAATTTTATATATATAGGGTAGATTTGAGTATTTTAAAATATTTTTCGATTTATTATCAAATGGTTTTATGAAAGAAAATGATTAAATCAAACAAAAATGCAATTTTTAAAAAATAAAATTGGGAAATTTTCATTACAAAAAATTAAGAAAATTTTAAAATCACACTTCTACAATTTTGAAATGCCTATTGTGGCAAACTTTTTTTAGAAGTGCACTCTGTAACAGTAAGGATCAGATATCCAAAAAGCTAATTAATTTAAGAAAAGCTAAAGAAAATATAATGATATCTTTTTATAAAATACACTAAAAAAATTTACTTAAAATTTTCATTATTAAAAAAAAAAAAAAAAACTTTTAAATATGAAAATCCGATTTTTCGTTTTATTAAATGAACCTTAAGGATCGCTCGAAAAAAAGGGAGTGAATTGAAAAATATATGTTGAAGTTTTGTCATTAGGAACATGTCAATGTATTGAAAAAATACAATTTCAGAAAATGAATTTAAAAATTGCAGCTCTGAATCATTTAAATGGAAATAAATGGTGCAAAAGGCTTTTTCGCATATTTTTAATTATTGGATGTTTACGGCACTTAGTGAGAATATACTATAGATGTCTAAATTCATTATAAGAAAAAGGCGGAGAATTGATATTTTAGTGCTTTTTCGCAAAATGAAGGGTACCCAGTCCCTTTAAATTGTCTCAAAACGGAAGAAAAAAATAGTATAATAACTTTTAACACTCTAAAGAAAATTACAAGTCATATATTAAGATAAAAATGTATTTTTTTCTGCATAAAATGTTTAGAATATCATATGTAAATCTAACATTCTTTACAAAGTTCAAAACTGTTTAAAAAAGAAAACGTTTAAAAATAACATGTTACAGCGAATTTTTATATACATAACTACTTATAATTATAAAAACGTACAATGAAGAAAATAATCTGTATATACAAATATTACATTTGCAAATTTTCTAGTTTTACCTCTTTTGAAACTATGTATAAAATACAAATAAAATTTCTATAAAACGCGATTTATTTTAAGGCGGTTCTCAAGAATATTTTCCCTCGCTCATCAATGCGAAACTTTCTAACATATTCATTGACTCATTTTTACACCTAAAAACATGAAAATGGCAGGCAGGACTATTGAAGTGATTCGGATTCAAATAGTGTTTTTCATTTTTACTTTCTTCTATCTTTACAAGAAGAAAGTATTGGATTCGTGAAAATTTTCGACTTCCGGTTTTCGACGGATTTATACGTTTTAGAATGCCCAGAACACGATTTGATGGTTTTTAGAAAATGTCTGTCTGTGAGTCTGTCTGTCACTCTGTGAGTCTGTATGTGACAAAAATTTTGTAGGCGCTCTATCTCAAGAACTAATGCACGGAATTTCACAAAACTTCATATTTAGTTAGACCTTGATATAAACTGGATCTGATTAGTTTTTGGTGAAAATCGCCCAACAGGTGGCCCTGCTATGAGGCATTTTTCACGATTTCTGCAATAGCTATATCTCAAGAACTACTGCACAGATTTTCATAAAACTTCCGATTTAGTTAGTCCAGGACATAGTTTGGTGCTGATTACTTTTTTGTGAAAATCGCCCAACAGGTGGCGCTGCTATGCTGCATTATTCACGATTATCGCAATAGCTCTAACTCAAGAAAAAATGCACGAATTTTCATCAAACATCAGATTCCGTTAGTAACTGATATAAATTAGTGCTGTTTAATTTTTGGTGTAAATCGTCCAACAGGTGGCGCTGCTGTGCTGTATTTTTCACGATACCCGTAAGAGCTGTATCTCAAGAACTATTGCACGGATTTTCATCAAACTTCAGATTTAGTTAGTTCTTGACATGAATTGACGTATAAATTAGTGTTGTTTGATTTTTGGTGTAAATCGCTCAACAGGTGGCGCTGCTATGCTGTATTTTTTGCGATTTCCGCAACAGCTTTATCTCAAGAACTAATGCTTGGATTTTCAACAAACTTCAGATTCAGGTATACATTGATATCATTTAGAGCTGCTTATTTTTGGTGTAAATCGCTCAACAGGTGGCGCTGCTATGCTACATTTTTCAGAATTTCCGCTATAGCTCTATCTCAAGAACTAATGCACGAATTTTCATCCAACTTCAAATTCAGATATACTTTGATATGAATTGGTGCTAAATCGTTGTTATTTCTTGTACTATTTAAATGATTTAATTGACGTGATTTATATAGAAGAAAGTTTTGTGATGGCCACAACATATTAGTTTAATAAGTTATCACATCTTGAGTTATAAACAATTGCTGTTTTATGATGACCTTTGTCGGGTATCGCGTCTTTCAATTCGATTTAAAACGCCAACTTTGATAGCATTTTCTGAAGGAATTAGCTTGTCTTTATCGAAGAATGGGAAAAGCTATTCCATTTCAGTTTTTGAATAAGAGCACCTGCCGAATTTATACGTCTTAAGGTAAAAAATTACTCCGTAGATGCGTCATAGATAACCCATTTTGCGTTTAAGTACACAGTTAATAAAGTTTAAAAAAAAATAATATTTTTTCCGCCTCATCTAAAATCTTTGGTACAGATCATACATAAGAGGTCTTTATTCAGGACCACTAACCTTTGGCGGTTGTCTGCGCGGCACACATTGCACACTGCGTCGGAGCGCCGCTGTTATTGATCGTACCGAGAAAACAAAAACAGTTTTAGATATAGTTAATCCTCTGCCTAGAGGTCTGCACGAGTCGAAATTTCCAGGCTCGGGCCCAGTCCGACTCATAGAAAAAAAATTCGGCCCGATACAAAAATTAAAATTTCGGCCCGGCACGTAGAAAAAAATATATTGGCCCGGCCCGGAAAAAATTTAAAATCTCGGCCCGTCCCGAGTGAATTTCTACAAAACATTGATTTTTACGTCGATTTGGTTAAAAATCTGTCTCATACGAGGAGTTCTGACAAAAACTATTTATCTTAAATTTTTTTTTCCATGTTTATAATTTTCATTTTTATAGAAGTGTCGCAGGCTGCGATATTTATTTTTTTTAATGAATCTATATTTCTTGTATGTAAATGTTTCAGTTATGATTAATATTGTTAATACATATTCCATGATACAGGAGTGTTAAAAATCTGAAAAATGCTATACAGTAAAATATTCTAAGACGGAATTGCATAAGAAAAGAAAAAAAAATGCGTTATAGACAAGTTCCCTTCTTAGCAAGTGTAAATGTATTATATATTCTTCTCTTACGTAATGTATATTAATTGTGCATGGATCAACACATTTTTCAGTTTAAAACAGGGTTCCGTCATAAGCAGATTCTTTTTCATACGTTTTACTATCTTTTAATTTTAGCTATATTTTAATAAGCGTAGAAATCTACTGTTCTTTAAAAATAATAAATTTTAATGTTTAAGGGTAGAATAATGGCGATTTAAAAATGTATACATTTTTTGCAAAAATGTTTGAGACAGGCCTAATTTTACTGATTTTAGAATGGAGCAGGTCACGTTGAGACAATGATTTTCATACGGGCTGGGTCAAAACTAGGACTGAAAATTTTGGGCCGTGTATAGACTAGGAATGAAGCCAGTCCCTCTGTACAGAAAAAATAAGTTAAGCCCGGCCCGGCCCGAGTGCGTTAATGAAAATCGGCATCTCTACATGATGAAAATGCATCTCTAACTCTGCCTCCGACAGGAAAAACGGAGTTTGTTAAAATCCAGCTGAATGTGATAAAATTAAGAAACTGGTTTTTAAACTCGTATTTTTTTAGATCTAATTTCGTAAAAATCTAGAAACATTTTAAAAGAATATCGAATAAATACTATTGAATTTTAACAGCGGTTGGATGCACTATTGTAAATTTTGTACGCTTTTTTTTTTTTTTTTTAATTGTACAATCTTCCAAATAAAACAAAAATTGTGATATTTACGAAAAATTGTGTATTCGAATGTAGTGAGATACCTTAATTCTTACGAACTGTATGTAATGCAAAGTATGATCACGTGTACGGATCTGATACCTCAGAAATAGTTATTTTATGCAAAAACTTTTTATCATAACCGGTGCCCTCCGTTGCGTCATCAACTTGATAATCGTAATTCTCTGAGAATTCAGTATCTTAAATCTTCTACCTAAAGTGATTTGATCTAATAATATAATAATAGTGGCGTTAATAATTAGTTTGAATGATTAATTATTGATAATTCTAATTGTTCAATTTATTTGAAAACAATAGCGGAGCTCCGAACGCTTCGTTTTTTTTTTTTTTTTTTTTTTTTTTTTTTACGAACATCGAAATAAACGAACATGGGGTTGTGGATCTCACTGCTTTCTGCAGCATACATACACCTGTGCAAGTTACGCCCTGGTCTCGAATCAAACGATCCTTGAATTATCGTTATTTTTTATTTTGACGCAGATCAAATTCAAATTTTCCACATCGTCGGTCACGGTATTATGGGTACCTATTTGGCATTCTCCGAACTTGCATTTAATCACGGTATAGTAGAAGAAGTTACCGGAGAGTTCGTTTCGTTTCAGAAAAAAAGGTCAAAATTTCGCCGTGGTGCGCGAAAAAAAAAGTTAAAAAACACATAAAAAAAATTCACGAAAAATTCAAAAATGGCAGAGGACAAAATTTGTTTTATTGATATAAAAGATTGAACACGGATTCCTTTTATGAATGTCAAAAAATATCCACTGAACACAAAAAAGCGCTAAAAATCAAGTAAAAAATTCGAGAAAAATTCAAAAATTGTTAGGCGAATTTCGAATAAACCTTATTGAAAAAGGATAAAATGTACTCAATTGAGGTATAAAAGATTGAAAGCGGATTATTTTTTCTAATGACAAAAAATCGCCGTAAAACGCGAAATAACTTTTTAAAAAAAACTGCTGTAAAACGCGAAAAACTCAAAGAATCGTATAAAATTCGAAGAAAATTAAAAAACCGCTACACGAATTCCAAGCCTTATTGAAAAGAAGACGAAATTTACTGTATTGGGCTAAAAGACTGAAACTAGATTCCTTTTACTAAATTTGAAAAATCACCGAAAAACGGAAAAGAACGTTAAATATCGCATAAAAAATTAAATTGAAAAAAAAAATCGTGAAAAAACTGGTTTCTAGGTGCATAACTTCAGGCATACAGATTACCTTCCTGCCAAATCTCATAGGTCCGAGGGTTGCTATCTCTTCAGAACTCAGCACATAGACACATACAGACACATAAACATCTATACTTATTATTATAGATGTCTATTTGAGCCACTGCCATAACTTTTTAATTGTTACACCACCGCTGCATCATACCCAGTGGTTCAATTGTCTAATTTTAATATTTAGTGCCATTTTTTTTTCCAGTTACTTTTTTGGGGTTCTTTTATTAACGAAGCATCAAAGAATAATTAATTTATGCACTCTCTCAAAATAATATAATGTCGGTAAACAAACTTTGAATAAAAGTATATGTTTTTTCAGTTAGTGAATTACTATTCGTTGTATTGTTTTTCAATTAATATTAAAATATATCTATTGTTCTGGTTAATTGTTTATTATTAAATTAGTGAGTAATTTTTTATAGTGTATTTTATTTGACTATCGTTAGAATTGTAAATTTTAACATTTACATTGAAGCACAAAAAAAGGCACATATTTCCACATATTGATACGGTTATATGTTATTCTTCTTTAAAGTACAAGGAGTTCAATTTCAAAATGTTGAAGTGCGTGGTATTCGTGGTATTGGTACTCAAAAAATACATAAATTGATTAAAAGACTGTACAAAGCTAAATTGTGTCAAATTTTTTTCAAGCATGAGTGAATCAAGTAGATAATATTTGATCATTTCGACTAACGGATATTTCTTCCACTGTGTTATACTGTCATTAGATTCAATTATATTTCAAAATTATCAAAAAGATGTTACAAAGCACTTACAATAATCTGTTTGCGCTATGAATGTAATCCGTACCACTGTCTGCTTGCTGCTAGTTATATTTATTTATTTCACATTTAGACATCTGTATTTATATACTTCGTGACATTTTACATATTCAGTGTTACCATATAAGGTTTGTTCGAATATAATAACACATGAAATGAAGTGTTTAGTCGGAACTACTTATCGTTCTGATACGTTTTACGCTGCTCTCGATGATTGATCCATTTATGACCTCGATAAGGATCTTTCATACTTAATGCCATTTGATGCTATCGATGAACTTTTGAACTCTGAACTTTCAAAAATATTTTTGACAAGTTCCGAACTGATCACAAGAGACTCTAGCTTTCGACTGATCTTCTCTGGTAACCATGCATACAACTGCGTTGTTCGCTGTGTTTGTTTTATCTGTAGCCTTCTGCTATGGTTCTGTGCAAGGTAAGTCATTTCACTTTAATCCAGTAAATAAACCTGGAAGTCTTTGGGAGAGAAATATAAATATTTGAAAACAAATAAATTCATCGTAAGGTCAGGGGCCAGAAGGGATGTAGTGAAGGGTATACGGTCGTATATGCCGTATACCTTCTGGATAACTCCATATATCATCCCAGGGTCGTACTGGCCCACCGGGCAAAGAGGCAAATGCCCGGTGCGCCCACCATCACTTTTTTTTTTTTTTTTTTTTTTTTTAAACACACTTAAAGTTGTGCATTCTGAAAGGCATAAAATTTTCAAAGATTTTCATTTGGAAAATTAAAAAGTAATGCTTTTCATTTTTTAAAGTATAGCATAAGCAAACTATGTGTGATCAAAGACAATTAGATAACCCAATTTCGAGATACATAGGTTATCGACAATCAGATATGCCATTGTTACACCTCACCATTGTTACCCTCGACCAGTTTCAAAGCCTGTACTAATGTACCTCTGTAAAAATGATTTTCAAAAAACTATTATCGTGTTTTTCTAATCGTGGCGCCCTTGGACAGATTTTTTTCAGCGCCTCTGTAAAAAAAAAAAAAAATATCCTGTTTTTATATTCATGGCGTCCTGGGCCAGACTTTTTCGGCGCCTCTGTAAAAAAAAGTTTAAAAAAACTAATATCGTGTTTTTGTAATCATGGCGCCTTTGCTCAGACACTTTTCAGTGCCTCTGTAAAAATGCCCTTCAAAAAGCTATTACCGTGTTTTTCTGGCGCCCTTGGTCAGATTTTTTTCAGTGCCTCTGTAAAAATGCCTTTCAAAAAACTATTATCGTGTTTTTCTAATCATGGCGCCCTTGGAAAAAAAAATTTCAGCGCCTCTGTAAAAATAAATTCCAAAAAACAATATCGTGTTTTGTAATCATGGCGCCCTTGGACAGATTTTTTTCAGCGCCTCTGTAAAAATAAGTTAAAAAAACTAATATCGTGTTTTTGTAATCATGGCGCCCTTGTCAGATATTTTCAGCGCCTCTGTAAAAATGCCTTTCAAAAAGCTATTACCGTGTTTTTCTAATCATGACGCCCTTGGACAGATTTTTTTCAGCGCCTCTGTAAAAATGCCTTTCAAAAAACTATTATCCTGTTTCTCCAATCATGGCGCCCTTGGACAGATTTTTTCAGCGCCTCTGTAAAAATAAATTTAAAAAAACTAATATCGTGTTTTTGTAATCATGGCGCCTTTGGTCAGGTACTTTTCAGCGCCTCTGTAAAAATACCCTTCAAAAAGCTATTACCGTGTTTTTGTAATCTTGGCGCCCTTTGTCAGATTTTTTTTCAGCGCCTCTGTAAAAATGCCTTTCAAAAAACTATTATCGTGTTTTTCTAATCATAGCGCCCTTGGACAGATTTGTTTTCAGAGCCTCTGTAAAAATGCTTTTTAAAAAACTATTATCGTGTTTTTCTAATCTTGGCGCCCTTGAACAAATTTTTTCAGCGCCTCTGTAAAAATAAATTTCAAAAAACTATATCGCGTTTTTGTAATCATGGTGCCCTTGGCCAGATTTTTTTCAGCGCCTCTGTAAAAATAAGTTAAAAAAAAAACTAATATCGTGTTTTTGTAATCATGGCGCCCTTGTCAGATATTTTTCAGCGCCTCTGTAAAAATGCCTTTCAAAAAGCTATTGCCGTGTTTTTCTAATCATGGCGCCCTTGGTCAGATTTTTTTTAGCGCCTCTGTGAAAATGCCTTTCAAAAAACTATTATCGTGTTTCTCCAATCATGGTGCCCTTGGACAGTTTTTTTCAGTGCCTCTGTAAAAATAACTTAAAAAAAACTAATATCGTGTTTTTGTAATCATGGAGCCCTTGGTCAGATTTTTTTTCAGCGCCTCTGTAAAAATAACGTTCAAAAAACTACTATCGTGTTTTTGTAATAGCACCCCCCCCCCCCCCCCACACACACACACACACGCACGCACACTCCCCACAAACACACACATAAATTGATGCTTTTAATCCTACTAAAGTGCACAGCTAAAGTGGAGCATTTCATAATTTCTTAATGATAATATAAGTTAGACCGCCAAGACTAATTCTTCACAAGATTTTGCAATGGAAACTTATGTAAATTTTGCTTTTGAAAGAAAAAAATGTTAATTTTTCATATTCATTTAAAAATTCGATAATATTTTTAGCATCCAAAAATGCCAATATCTAAAAACGTTTTTTTTTTTTTTTTTTTTTTTTTTTTACCGCATCTGCTTAACCACTTTAAACTTCAAACACCACCCCGATTTATAAATTAAAAAATACACATGTAATTAAAATAAATAGATAAACCACTAAAATTGTAAAAGTCGTTTTACAAAAGAATGGATGAATATAAGTAAAGAGAAGCGCACATGTGTTTCTGTTCAGTTTTCAATGCTGTTAGTCAATAACGTGGGAGTTCCTAAGAAGACAAATTACCATTTCGGCGGGATTTCAAATTAACTAGATACGGGTTCTATAGATACCCAGGTTTCTGTGGTAATACCAGATGTGACAATTTTTATTGATTATACCGTATTCTGAGATTTCTGGAGCTCTGTATCTTTATGGAGATAATAGAAATCGGATGTGGAGGTATTTTGCCATGAAATACTAATTAACAGACGACACACGCTCGGCATACAGTTCTCTGTGCAGAAAGAATAGTTAAAAACGAAAAAATAAAATATTGAATTAAGCAACTGTTATAGCAGTTTTATAAAGTTTTGAGCAATAATACAAGTGGTGTATTACACAAAATTCCTCTTCAGTCGAGAATTATTAATTTTTTACATCTTTTTAGCTGTCCAAAACTTTTGATGACATTATTAAGTAATTTTCATTGATACATACATAAAATTTTAAAAAATTCCCATTAAGGTGAAAACAAAAAATAACTTTGCCAATAAACCTTATAATTTTTTTATACACATTTCTTTTTTTTAAGATATCGAGTGAAAAATAACTGGAAAATAATGAACACATATAAGCATGTGGTAGAATAAAAACGTGTTATTCTTCTTTTCAATTTTTTTTCACATTACGCAATTCAGGGGGCTGGTCACTCAGCTTCCGATTTCCCCTCACTAATGTAAAGTCTATGGGCATTTGATGCATTGGTATATTTAAAATATCTCCTCGGGAAATTAATATTTTTAACTTCTATTTTTTGTGTACACTTCCTAAAAGATGTCTCTTTTTTTTTCTTTCTCCTCTCAATATATTTCTAAAGTATAGATTTAATTTTATATGAAGTGTTAAAATCTTACTCACAGTTTACCCGTTTTTAACACACAAAATATTAAATTCAGCATGAATTTTAGAAATATTTTGAAAACTAAGAAAAAAAAGAGACATCCTTTAACCCCTTGGGGACTAGCGACCGGTATTCGTGTCGCGTAAGGTGCTCAAAATCAGTTATTATTCTCACCAGTAAATGTTTATTGTAAGTTTTGCCTTATTTAATACGAGCATTTTCCCGATTCAATGAGGCAAAAATTTCTGTTTTAAAAAGCCGCTGATAAAGGATTAAAAATTCTGTAAAAGACGCTCGTCCCGAAAAGGTTAAGAAGAGTACACAGAAAAAATATGTTAAAAATGTGAATTTCCCGAGAAGATATTTTAAATGCACGAATGCATCAAAAGTCCATAGACTTAACATTAAGGAGGAGAATTTCGAAGCTGAGTGACCAGACCCCTTAAGTATTTCTATTTTCTTTGACTTTGTTTTTTATTTTGTAATACAATGCTTAAATATAATTTTGATACATATTACTTTTAAAATATGCAAATATATTTGAAGCTATTGCCGCTCTTCTAGTGGTTTTTTTTTTTTTTTCTTTGTGTGTGTAAGTTGCGGCGACCATTGTAGTTTAAATTTGGCTCATCTGAAATTAAAATAAACAGTAATTTTTAATTAAATATGACTCATTTAGTGACTAGACGAGGCAAAGGGTCAAGTTATGAAAAGCTCTTTTTATTTATTTATTTATTTATTTATTTTTTAAATGCTGATTATTTGAAGAGGGTATTCAACTTTTATCGTAGAAAAATACTGATTTTTTATTATTAAAAAAAAAGTTCTTAATGCACTGCATAGTTACATAAGAAAAAAAAGCTGACAAAATTAGAAGTGAAACAATTCAGTATTATTAAAGTAATCGTGTCGTGGTCATCTATTTAAAAATGCAATTTTGAGAAAAACTAGTTTCAATTTTATGTTACGATTATAATAGAATGCTTATTGTATTTTTTTTTCTTTCTTTCTTTTTTTTTTTTTTTTTTTTTTTTTTACTTACATAGAATCGTCTATTCCAGATTCTGGCCACATAAAGAAGTCTTAATTCCATTGATAAAGCCGCTAAAATAAAAACTCGATTTTCCGAAATTTATAAGTTATGATTACGTGTAAATCCTTAAAGCGGTTCTCAAAAAAATATTTTTTAACGTTCAATAATACGAAAATTTCTGTTAATTTACAAACATAAAATAGTGTTCGACAGAAACCGAATTTCGGTTACCTCCCTAGTTTCGACCGAAAACGAAAGCGAAACTGTTTTAAAAATAAATTCAAAGTAATTAACATAAACATAAATATACGCAGTCATCTGAATAATGTTTTGCGTAGAAACGGCAGCACATAATAATTAATTAAAAGTTAATTTGATTGAAATAAAATTAATTAAATATAAGGTGCTATAAACATACAAAATAATTTAATTTAAAAATAGCGAATTTAATCAATATTAGTAATACCTTCTAGATTTATCCCCTTATACGTAAATACATAGCATGTGCGGCTCTTTGGATGGGAGTTTGGGGGAGGCTAGGAGGGGCAGTTATAGTAATACCGAATATTCGGCAGTATTTTCGCCGAAACTAAGATTTTGGGCTGAAAACGAAAATGAAACCGAATATTCGGCCAAACTCTACACAATAGAATGAGCCTTGCAGGCTTAGTTATTGGAGTGATTTGTAATACAATAGATTCTTTCCTTTAAATTAATTACATCTTGAGTTAAAATTGATTCTTGTCTCGTGACAAAAGATTTCTTCCTCTTCCCACAAGTCGCGTCCGGAAATTTGGTTCAAAACGCCACCTTTGACAGCATTTTCTGAAAGATCTTTTGCTTTTCTCAAAAAATATAAAAGACAGTTCGATTACAAAGTTTCTGATGGGAAATAAAAAATAGCTGGTATTTTCGGCCACGTAAAGCAGTTAGCAGTTGTAATGAAATTTAACGAAAACCTTTAAAACAAAATTATCATGCAATAAAATTCAAGCAATACTACTTTTCAAAATAATACATTCAACGTTTAAAGAATTATTACTTTTCCGAAGATTTTCTGCCCCCTCCCCTTCCTTCCTGCCTTGCGTACACACATGAATCGCGGTAAAAAAAAAAAGAACAAGATCTTCGAAAAACAGAAACAATTCCATTATTGGGCATAGCATTTGTAAGTTTGCTCATTTCAAAGGAAACCAAAATACCTTATGTCCCAGGAAAAAGAGAGTACCGAAATCAGCCACCTATTGTGCACTCCACAGAAATTGGAAATGCATTCCTAATTTTCAACCGATAGCCGGTATAAATAAAGTGCCCCTGGTGTGAAATCAGCTTCGTTTCCCTCGTTCTATCCAGTGTTAAAGAACTACTCCGTCTTTATATTATTTGCCTGTGTCCTGAGTTATTTACTTATTTTTGTGTAATCTTAAGCATTTTTCTTATAGTAAGCTTGTGCTTACTTTTTAAAAAATAGTGTACAGTGTTCATTATAAAATATCATCACTATCACAGCTCAGATATGCTGATGTTGCATTTTCAGGGGTCTGTCCAGACTTTTCTCATAGGGTCCTGTTTTTGTGAAATTGTGAAGTTTTTCTTATATTTGTGAAAATTCATATCATAATTTTGTGAATTTGAAATTATCTATATATTCAGGTTCTATTATATCAGATTCTTCATATATAAAAAAGTTAAGCAATATGTTCTTTGATGAGTTCAGCTGTTTTGTTACAGGTCAGATTTTATTTTTAAATGATTAAATTTATGCAAAGTTCAATTTGAAGTTGGAAAAATTCTTGAAAAATCTGTTTGAGAGAAATAATTTTGTGAAGGGTCCTGTTTTGGGATAAAAAGTTTTGTGAAGGGTCCTGTTTTGGGATAAAAAAAATTTGTGACGGGTCCTGTTTTAGAATAAAAAAATTTTGTGATGAGTCCTTTAAAGAATCTAAAATTTTCCTAAACATATCCCTGATCTTACAGAACAAGAACTGTGAATTGTCCATGGAAAAGCAATATAAGGTAAGATTACTTATTATTAATTTTTTTTTAATTGTGTCTCTTTTACAAGAGTGTTTATTAGTTTGAATTTTTGCGAAATCTTCAAAATTTGTCAAATGTATTTCTTTCTTTTCTCTTTATAACTGTTGCGAAAAAAAAAAAAAAAAAAATCTGGGATGAAAATTAAATGATATTTTTAATATTTCCCGAAATATGATTTATTTGTTGCTACGAACTAAATTGAATAACAGCGAAAATTGTAGTAATAATGTTAAAGAATATTTGTCTTTCATGCAATTTCAGACTATATATTTATATTTAAACTGTTTAAATAGCGAGACTCAAACCAAACGCTTCTCTATGATATCTTTTTAATGTTGAAAAAATAAAGAAATAAAACATTTTAAAAAAATAATTCACGTAAAATAGACGTCATTCTTGCCCTGAACAAAAATAATTTTTCTGAAAATTTTCACACCATAATTAGTATTTGTATCCGAGAGATTGTATTATATAAAATATTACTGAATTGTATAAAATAATGTTTTGCACTTTTGAGTTTTGACCCAACGGAATTGTTTTGGTTTCTTTTATTTTAATATTTTATTTTCCATTTGGAGATAATTGTATGGAGATTGTTATTCGGATATACGAGGTAAAATTTGAATTAACTCATTAAGGTGATCGGAATTCGAAAATAGAGATAGCTTTTTTAGAAAAGTGTGATGAAAAAAAAAAAAACTTCTAAATTGGCAACACTGGTCTAACATCAGACTTTTTTTTTAAGTGCAATGTTTTGCGGGGAACTATTTTTGTGCATGATACATTTCTATAGTATAAAATACTAATTTGGGTGTCATAATTATTTTAGGAATAAAGTTTTCGCTATAGCAATATACTTGTATGTATTTTTAAAGTGATTTTTTATACATAATTTATATAGCATGTGTGTATGTGTATGTATGTATATATATATATATGTATGTATGTATGTATATAAGTATTTGCGCCCTTTTGTAAGGAAATCGGCGCCCTTTTTATCCATTTTGCCACCGCCCTCTCAGTTATGCCAGTACGACACTGTATCATCCATAGCTATAGCGTTTAATATCTGGTACCCACCCTCTGTCTATAGTGTATACCTTCCGGGTTTTTTTTTCTTTTTTTTTTTTTAACGCCTACACCACTGGAGGCCAGCCAGAGCCAGATGTATTGTAGTTGCTTTCAACTCTCCCTAGCTTCAGGAATGAAGTTTGCCGGTTCGATCCTGCAAGGGCCATGCGGAATGACAGTGCAAGACAGCGAAGAATTCAAGCGGTGGCTCAGGCTCATATCCACCCCCCCCCCTCCGAAAGATTGTGAATTTTCTGCTATTCATTGGTCTACAACAGTGGGATTCAACGTGGGACGTCACTGGGGGTAATTTGAAGTAATTATATAAATACGTAGTACCTGTAGTCATCGTCTGGTCCGTCCGCTTGTCCGCATATAACTGCGCAAAAACTACCCAAGCGAATAATTTGAAATTTAATATATATAATCTTTGCAGAATTTTGTCGAGTCATTTCAAATTTTATGAAAATCGAATCAAAACTTAAAAGGTATTAATAAAAGTGTTCTTCATTCTATTAAAAATCCTATCATACGTCATTAATTCAATGATATCCCATGATAGGTAACGATTCTAGGTTGCCATGGCGATGACGTCCTACTTAAGATGGAGTCCTATTATTTCCGTATTACTGAATTTAATATGTATAATGATAATAAATTTTGTATTCATGCATTTTTGCATAAGAGTGCAACAGCTATTGCACCAAGATCTGAATACTTATAAAACTATTCATAGTACGAACGCACCTCATTTGCCACGTTTGACAACAATTTCCGACTTGTTTCTCTTTTTTGGGAAAAGTTTGTTGAAATCTAAAAATAAAAGTACTGCATACTTAAAATATATATATATATCTTATACTATAATGCGAGCAAAAATTGTGTGTGTGTGTATGTATGTAACTTTTATCTTAAAAACGGCTCTAACGATTTTGAAAAAATTTTGTATTTTGCCATTTTCGGGCACGATAAGACCATTGGGCTAGGTCACGTATTCGAGAAAATTCGATTAGTGGGTCATTTTGGGTCATAATGGGTCAAGGTCAAGCTAATTATATCTAAAAAACGGCTCAATTGATTTTGACTAAATTTTATATCCAACCGTTTTTCGGCACGGGAAAACTATTGGGCTAGGTCACATGTTCAAGAAATTTTGATTAGTGGATCATTTTCGTGTCACTATGGTTCAAGCCAATTTTATCTAAAAAACGGCTCTAACGATTTTGACTAAATTTTGTATTTTCTCGTTTTCGATTACGAGAAGACCAATGGGATAAGTCACATATTAGAGAAAATTCGATTAGTGGTTATTTTTGGGTCTGTGGGTCAAGCAAAGTTTATCTAAAAAACGGTTCTAACGATTTTGACGAAATTTTGTATTTTACCATTTTCGGTCACGAGAATACCATTGGGCTAGGTCACGTATTCGAGAAAATTCGATTAGTAGGTCATTTTGGGTCAAAATGGGTCAAGGTCAAGCTAATTATGTCTAAAAAACGGCTCAATCGATTTTGACTAAATTTTATATCCAACCGTTTTTCGGAGCGACAAAACTATTGGGCTAAATCACATGTTCGAGAAATTTCGATAAGTGGATCATTTTTGGGTCACTATGGGTCAAGCCAATTTTATCTAGAAAACGGCTCTAACGATTTTGACTAAATTTTTCGATTACGAGTAGATCAAAGGGATAAGTCACATATTAGAGAAAATTCGATTAGTGGGTCGTTTTTTGGATCACTGTGGGTCAAGCAATGTTCATCTAGAAAACGGCTCTAACGATTCTGACGAAATTTTGTATTTTACTATTTTCGGGCCCGAGAATACCATTGGGCTAGGTCACGTGTTCGAGAAAATTAGATTAGTGGGTCATAATGGGTCAAGGTTAAGCTAATTCAATATCTAAAAAACGGCTCAATCGATTTTGTCTAAATTTTATATCCAACCGTTTTTCGGAATGTGAAAACTATTGGGCAAAGTCACATATTCGAGAAATTTCGATTAGTGGGCCATTTTTGGGTCCCTATGGTTCAAGCCAATTTTATCTAAAAAACGGCTCTAACGATTTTGACTAAATTTTGTATTGTGTCGTTTTGGATTACGAGAAGACAAATGGGCTAAGTGACATATTAGAAAAAATTCGATTAGTGGGTCATTTTTGGGTCACTGTGGGTCAAGCAAAGTTTATCTAGAAAACGGCTCTAACGATTTTGACGAAATTTTGTATTTTATCGTTTTGGGGCGCGAGAATACCATTGGGCTTGGTCGCATGTTCAAGAAAATTTGATTAGTGGGTCATTTTGGGTCCCAATGGGTCAGGGTCAAGCTAATTGAATCTGAAAAAAGGCCCAAAACATTTTGACAAAATTCTGTAATATACCGTTTCCGGGCATGAGGTGACCATTGGGCTAAGTCACAAGTTCGAGAAAAATTGATTAGTGGGTCATTTTGGGTCACTGTGGGTTAAGCAATTTGTATCTAAAAAAACGACTCAAACGATTTGGTCAAAATTTTCTATTATAGAGTTTCTGGACATGAGAAAGACCATTGGGTTAGGTCACATGTTCGAGAAATTTCGATTAGTGGGCCATTTTTGGGTCCCTATGGTTCAAGCCAATTTTATCTAAAAAACGGCTGTAACGATTTTGACTAAATTTTGTATTCTGTCGTTTTGGATTACGAGAAGACAAATGAGCTAAGTGACATATTAGAGAAAATTCGATTAGTGAGTCATTTTTGGGTCACTGTGGGCCAAGCAAAGTTTATCTAGAAAACGGCTCTAACGATTTTGACGAAATTTTGTATTTTATCGTTTTGGGGCGCGAGAATACCATTGGGCTTGGTCGCATGTTCAAGAAAATTTGATTAGTGGGTCATTTTGGGTCCCAATGGGTCAGGGTCAAGCTAATTGAATCTGAAAAAAGGCCCAAAACATTTTGACAAAATTCTGTAATATACCGTTTCCGGGCATGAGGTGACCATTGGGCTAAGTCACAAGTTCGAGAAAAATTGATTAGTGGGTCATTTTGGGTCACTGTGGGCCAAGCAATTTGTATCTAAAAAAACGACTGAAACGATTTGGTCAAAATTTTCTATTATAGAGTTTCTGGGCATGAGAAAGACCATTGGGTTAGGTCACATGTTCGAGAAATTTCGATTAGTGGGCCATTTTTGGGTCCCTATGGTTCAAGCCAATTTTATCTAAAAAACAGCTCTAACGATTTTGACTAAATTTTGTATTCTGTCGTTTTGGATTACGAGAATACAAATGAGCTAAGTGACATATTAGAGAAAATTCGATTAGTGGGTCATTTTTGGGTCACTGTGGGTCAAGCAAAGTTTGTCTAGAAAACGGCTCTAACGATTTTGACGAAATTTTGTATTTTATCGTTTTGGGGCGCGAGAATACCATTGGGCTTGGTCGCATGTTCAAGAAAATTTGATTAGTGGGTCATTTTGGGTCCCAATGGGTCAGGGTCAAGCTAATTGAATCTGAAAAAAGGCCCAAAACATTTTGACAAAATTATGTAATATACCGTTTCCAGGCATGAGGTGACCATTGGGCTAAGTCACAAGTTCGAGAAAAATTGATTAGTGGGTCATTTTGGGTCACTGTGGGCCAAGCAATTTGTATCTAAAAAAACGACTCAAACGATTTGGTCAAAATTTTCTATTATACAGTTTCTGGGCATGAGAAAGACCATTGGGTTAAGTTACATGTTCGAGAAAATTCAATTAGTGGGTCATTTTTGAGTCACTGTGGGTCAAACTAAGTGTATCTAAAATCGGCTCAAAACATTATGGCAAAATTTTGTATTATGTCGTTTCTGAGCATGAGCATACCATTGAGCGAAGTCACATGTTCGAGAAAATTCGATTAGTGGGTCATTTTGGGGTCGCTGTGGGTCAAGCTAATTGTATTTTTAAAAAAGTTTTCAAACGATTTTGACAAAATTTTGTATTATACTGTTTCCGGGCAAGAGAAGATCATTGGGTCAGGTCACATGTTCGAGAAAATTCGATTAATGGTTCGTTTTTGGGTCACTGTGGGTCAAGTTAATTTTATCTAGAAAACGGCTTTAATGATTTTGATTAAATTTTGTTTTCTATCGTTTTCGGGTTCGAGAAGAGCATTGGTTAAGGCGTGTGTTCGAAAAATTTCGGTTAGTGGGATCCTATGGCTTAGGATCATGCCAATTTTATCTAAACAGCAACAGTTATACAGTGAGAATGAAATATCGAATTGAACACAAGGCTAATTTTGACCGAGCTTAGTTCGCTCATGCCCGCTAGTATATATATATATGCAATTTTCAAAAAGTTTCCTTAGAAAATCCAGAATACAGTTACAATCGGAAAAATTATACAATGCTTTTTTTCATTAGCATTAGATACCTTTTCCTATTTATATATTTCGTTCATTTTTTCTTGTTATTTTAGAATATTGCGCAATTTTTTCGCTTGTTTATTAAACGAACCTTGTTTTCCTATTTACTCTACAATATATCGCATGAAAGAACTTTTACGAAAGGGTATATCTGAAACTGACGTTCTTGAAATATATTTAACACCAAAAATATTTAAAATATCAAAGTACTGCCAACCTTAGAAAAATTACAAATCCTGAAATGGGGATCGCAGAAAGATGCTAGTTAATATTAAATTTTGTATAGCTGTGCTGCGAACCTTACGCATACATAAATAAATACACATTATGACTATTTTGAATATTAAAATCGAAATAGCGCCAACTTTTGAAAAATATGGGTGGTCTCAAAAAAGTTGAGTAAAATAACACATACAATTTTTTCCCTTGCAGTCCGTGTGTGTGGAGAGAGGGGCGGGAGAGGAGCGAATGATTAAAGATGACAATTCGAAGTCAAATTATGATTTTTCTAAGTAAAACATTAAAGTATTATAATTTAATAAATATTTTATGGTATATTCTTACAAGTTCTTCTTTATAAATACTTCTTTATATTTATCATGCAAACAACATAAATTTTGCTAACTATTGAAAATACAAAAAACTAAATATTAAGGAAAACTAAATATCATTTTAGGGCCTTTCATCGAATCATCAAGGCATTCACACTGAAGGCAAAATACGCAGGAAATTTGTTTCTGTGAGAAATTTATTTTTACATCCGCTGAAGGGGCTTTCAGTGCTCTTGTAACTCTAATCGATGTCATTACTATTTTTCAAAAAAAGTTATTTTGAGAACTTCAACAAAACCATTTTTTATTTCAGCGATTAAATAAATAACGAAATAAATCAATGGAAATCGGGTGGGTGAAAAGACCAAATTATCGGGTGGACTCGCGCCCCACGGGCCCATATAATTTGACGCCACTGATACCTACTACGAGGCTCATTCAAGAAATTGTGTGAACGGTACAACTAATAAAATATAAAATGTTTGTTTCGCAATCAGAAAATTTTTGAAAGGGACTACAAAAATCTTCTTGGTGTAAAGACTAAGATGTGATGTGATTTCGTTTCATTTTTAAGCCAAAAATACATTTGTGACAAACATTTTACCTCTTTCATAAGTTAAACAAGAAAAAAAAATCCTGCGTCAAGCATAGATTCAGGGGTAATTCTGTTCCGAATTTTCAGAAAATTTAAGGCATTCATTTCCGAAAATGTTAAGAAATCGGTCATCAATCCAAAGATTGGGACATAAAAAATATCGCGAATTTCGACAAATGGTTGCCGAAAAAAAAAAAAAAATGTCAATCGTTTGCAGAAAATCGTAAATTTCGTCAAAGAATCACAGAAAAGACGCAAAATTCGCCAAAGAATCGCGGAAAAAACGCAAAGATCGCGAAAAACGCGAAGTTCGTCCAACGGCGACGGAAAAGATGCATGGTTAGTGCAGGGAGTTGAGTTCCTCCTCCCTCCCCCCCCCCCCTTTGCTGTAACTTTTCAGAAAATTTGCTGTGAATTTCAGAATTTTTTTTTTTTTATATCAACTTAGAATCACCCCTGCTTAGATTATGAAACACTTTCGAACATTTCCAGAATACTGTAACAAACCTTCGCCGTAAACGGCTGAAAATAAGGATGATATACATCGATTTTCATAAAATTTGAAATGACGCGACGAAATTCTGCAACGATTATATATATTAAATTTAAAACCATTCAGTAGGGTAGTTTTTGCGCTGTTATATGCGGACAGGCGGACGGACCAAATGAGGACAATAGATGCTACGTATTTATATAATTACGACATTTCCTCATAGACCATAATGTAATGGAATGCTTTTGAGTGTCTCTGTAAATAAACTGTGAACGCTACATACTTTAATTTCAATACCGAACCTGGCATAGTAAATCTCCATAACATATATCAATTACAGTGCAATCCAACTATATTAACGCAAGTTAGAGTTCGGACAGACAGACACAAACCGAATTCATAAACACTTTTCAAATATGTTGGAAAGTGTTAAAAACGCATAATAGGTTAAACTTTCACTTTCAGCAATTTATACCAATAGACGAAAGCATACTTGAATACTTTTGTACAGCTCTGTATTTTACCTGCTATCTTTATATACACGCTGCTATTTGGCTAAAATTTAATTAAGACTAAAACACGCTTAAAACTACTGAAATCACACTTCCAGAAATTATCATCCATAGACGGCCATGTATCCAGTTTTTTGCGCAACCCTGTATATCATTTTATCTGTATTCTACAAACATATCTTAGTATATTAAATGTCGTTCAGTGTAAAAATGCATAACTCATTTGAAAACCACCTTTAAGCTATTTTTGTTCATACTCAGTAACCCTTACGAATTCTTTTGTATAGCCCTGTATATGATCTACAGCATTTGTACACACAACGTAATATGCAAAAATTTAGTTAAACTTAAAACTCATATCACAACTAAAAATGCACTTCTAGCAATCATCGCTGATATACAGTACTTCGGATACAGTATGGTATCCGAAATCTTTTATGTGTCCCTGTAAATACTATGCACGTTCTGCTATACAGGAAGTAACTTGTAGTAAACCTCAGCAACGTATATCAATTTCATTATATGTGAAATAGTTTAACATAATTAAAATCAACGCGAACAATGTTTTCCCCTATACCATTATGTAATGGAATTCTTTTGTGTGGTTCTTTTGTGTGTAAATGAATAATACATTTCTTTGCACCACATATTCTACAGAATGTATATTTTAGTGCACTTCATAAATGCATATCAATTTCATTATGTTTCGAAAGGGTGTAACACCATTAAAATGCAGTTTAAACTATTTTTTCACATTGACCGTAATGTAACGGAATACTTTGGCTATACATCCAATTTTCATAAAATTTAAAATGACTCGACAAAATTCTGAAACGATTGTATATGTCTAAGCTAATTGAGAAATCAGGCTCTTTCCAAAGATCCTAGGCTGTTTGCAAAGAGTCGGGTTAAATGTAGAATCATCTCATTTTTCCCAATCAGCCTGATACTTTTCAGGCTTATTGCAAAGAGCCTAAGACAGTGTTAGGCTAATTGGAATATGGCCATTTATTTCTCTATCAACCTGATATTTTTTTGGCTTATTCCAATGAGTATACGTAGTTTTAGACTAATTAGAAAATGAGCAACTGTTTGTCTAATTATCGTGTTGTACCCGACCCGAACTTGAAAATTCCATTTAAAATTCACCGAACCCGGCAAAGAAAAGTTCCGTCGAAACGCAGCGCGATACTAACAAGCTAAGATAATTTCAGTCGACTCGAAACCCGATCCGAACCTTAAAATTATTTTTGAAGCCAACACGAACCCGACGAAAATTCCATCGAACAGCAACCCGAGACGAACAGCACAAAACAATTCCTGCAATCCGATGCATTATGCAATCCAATCTGATTCTGAAAATTCCATTTGAAGTGAACCCCAACTAAACCCGATAAAAAGTTCCATCTAACCTCGACCCGATCTGAACACGACAAAATAATTTCCGTCGACACGCAACCCGAACCGAACCTGAAAATTCTTTTTGAAGGCAACCCGAACCCGACAGAAAAATTACATTTGAAGTCAACCCGAATTTCTGATAAAAAGCAAGCATAATTGGTTGTAAATTATAAACTTAAAATTATTTCACTTCATTGAATAGGTTAGACTAACAGCACCATCTATAGCCTTAAAGAAATAGGAATCACTTATGCAATATAGAAATTCGTCACGTAATTCTTCATACAATAATTAATTTAAAAGCAACTAATTAAAATTCAAGAATTTTTCCAATGAAACATTCAAGTTATTTACCGTTAAATTTTGACGGGCACTATCTAGTAAAAGATAAAAATTGGTATTAGTGATATAATTGTAGACTATTTTTCATAACTGTATTGAAAGATGCTTTAATTTCCTTTTATTTAATGCTCGGGTTGAAGCATTTCGGGTTCTAGTTGAAATATGCCGGGTACCATGTCGATTAAATTAATTTTTCTGGTTCAGATCGGGTTGCGGTTCGGTAATTTTTTTTTTGTCGGGTTGCGGGTTGAATTCGAATAAAGTTTTCAGGTTCGAGTCTTGTTGCATGTTAATTTAATGGTTCAGGTCCGATTGCATGTTGACGAAATTATTTTTTCGTGTTCGATCGGGTTGCAGTTCGATGGGATTTTTTTTGTCGGGTTCGTATGGAGTTCAGGGTTGACTTCAAATGGAATTTTTAATTTCGGGACGAGTTGCGTGTCGACGGAAATTATTTTTCCGTGTTAGTATCGGGTTGTGGTTCGATAGAACTTTCCTTTGCCGGGTTCGGGTTAACTTCAAATAGAATTTTCAAGTTCGGGTCGTGTACAACACGATATTTAGACTAACAGTTGGTCATTTTCTAATTAGCCTAAAACTGCGTAGACTCATTGCAATAAGCCTGAAAAATATCAGGTTGATTGAGGAATAAATAGTGATATTCCAATTAGCCTAACACTATCTAGGCTCTTTGTAATAAGCCTGAAAAATATTAGGCTAATTGGAAAAAGTCAGAGGATTCTACAATTGGCAAACAGCCCGCAGCTCTTTGAGAGAGCCTGATTTCTCAATTAGTCTACGACATATGTATTAGAATTTCAAATCATTCAGCTGGGTAGTTTTTGCGCTGTTATATGCGGACAGACGAACAGACAGACGGACAGACTAGGCGACGGCTGTAGGTGCTATGTCTACCCTATCTATCTATATTATAAAGGACAAACATATCTGTGCGTAACGCATACGTCATTTTGCGAATGGCAACACTTTGAAATTTGAAATAAAATTTTGGATTTGCAATTTTTCTACTGCAAATTTTTAAACTTCTAAACGTCGCATATTTTAAATTTTTACACCATCGTATAAGGAAAAAAATACTCTTTTAAATGCAATTTGTTTGAAAACTGTATCTCAATTTATTTTTCAGATATTAATTTTTTTGTAGTTTTTAATAACATTTTTCTTATCGTGGCAACAAAAGTACCTCATTTCATTGAAAGTCATCGAAAGTAAACGGAAAATAGTCGAAAATAGGAGATATCTTTCTGTTGCCATTTTCTCATAAAACCTAAAAAAAAAGGTTGAAATTAAAATATGGACTATGTCAAGAATATTGTCTGTTATTCTGTGATAATGACGTCATATGCACACTTTTCTATAGACGAAGTTTAAAACTGGATTGTAAAAGGGGATTGCTTTAGCGGATGCAAATGACGTCATTTTATAAAAAAACGTGTATTTTATTTCTTAAACCTGAATTATGTTTTGTAGAAGTGCGTCATTTTTACAGCCCAGCTGCTTTGAAATTCTTCACAGGTGAAAATGCTTCACATTTAAAAATAATGTAATCGAAATCACACACTGATAAAACGCAATGTTTTACAAAAATTTAGAGTATCTTTATAAAGTATATTTTTCAATCTTCTGACCATCGTTACATTTTCAATTTTCGTCGCATAGAGAAAAAATTTACTTTTAAATGCAATTTGTTTAAAAACTTTATCTTAATTGACTGATGTATTATATTTTCTAAAATAATTTTTAAGCATGATTTTTTTAAAGTTTATCTTATCACGTGCCGGTTTCAATACATAATAATAATAAACATTTTTCACATAAAGCAACAAACATTTTTCAGCATTTGTTTCTGACTATTTTTGCATAACGAAATTAATACTTCCTTTATAAACAAATAAAAGAATAATATTAAAAAAACCACCGATCTAACATATTTGTGAAAGACAAATTAACGAAATTAATACTTCTTTTATAAACAAATAAAAGAATAATATTGAAAAAACAACAAATCTAACATATTTATAATCGTACAATTTAAATTTTTAGATCACCAAATAGGATTTTTTTTTAATGGAATAACTTTGCAAAGTCCATCTCAGTTTACTGATTGTCTATAGTTTTAAAATCAATTTTTAAGCATGAAATATTTTTTAATTTATCTATATCGCGCGGAGCTCGATTACGAAAGATTAATCCGTTTGCCCTTAAAACAAAATACAGACTTCATCATTTTCTTACGGCTAATATCCATTAAAAAAATTCCCTATGAATAAATAAATAAAATAATATAAATAAAACACAAATTTACCAGACATGTATAAGCTCTGAAATTATCAGAATATAAAAGGATGCCATAAGTAGCAAAATCTTGGCAAATAACTCTTAGCATGCGGCTAATAAGAAAATATCGCTTTTCATAAATTTAAAAAATTTATTTGATTGTATAATTCGTATTTTCCATATGAAAAATGCTTTTTTAATGTAAGTTGTCAATCTAAAAATATTATGGAATATAAAAAAATTATTAGTTTTCAATTTAAAAAAATGATTTCACCTATATTCTTTAACCCGGGAAGCCGGGTACGATCCCCTAGTATATATAAAATCCTAATGAAACGAATTCATGAAACGAATATATGAAACGCCTGAAATGTATCGATTCTTTGAATCGACTGATTAAACAACTGACTTTGTTTCACGGCGATTTCTCCTAAAATATGGAATACTTTGCGATGAAATTAACACCAAAAATCCGTGTTGATCCACAGATCTTAAAACTGGTATTAGAATTTTTAAATTCGAATTAGTTTTCGAAATATTAATTTTTTTCTAATTTTAAATACATTTTTTCTAATGATGGCAACTCAAATTTTAATCATAACAGAAATTTTTTTTTCATAATTCAGAAAAGGTTACTATTTTAAATTAATTTGGCGACAGTTTGGCCTCCTTTAAATCTATGCTAAGAACAATGCTTTTTTTTTTTTGTATTTCGTTATCATTTTATTAAATACAAAACTTTCATTTAAAAATGAAACATTTAAATTGATAGCTTTCACTTCTTAAAAAAAAAAAAAAAAAAAAAAAAAAAAAAAAAAAAAAAAATATTAGGCACAGATGTCATATACGCACCGGGGTACCTAATATGCGCACAAATGGCATTATTTTGATAGACATGGTGACCCGGCTATTGCTGTTTATTTAATAATAAATGTATATTTACTTTTATTTCTTTTTTAAATTTATATAAATTATTTTGTTCTATAGTAATTATTTTTTTTGCTATTTCCTTTTGGAAATAATAGAAAATAATTAAAAAATACGGTACAATCTAGTAGTTATTCCGTCACCCAATTTCGCAAATTATATAAATCGCCAAACCACTCGCCAAATTGTACACATTGACAAAATTTTTATTTTAAATAACGAAAGAACAAATAAATTAGTATAACATTGATAAATATAAAAATAAAACGTCGAAATAAAAATCACTTGATGACGTAAACACGTGTAACTTGCTAAAAGTCAAGTGAATGTGACATTTACCATCAACCATTATTGGCATTTAATCTTATAGTTTGGTGATAGATTTTTTGTCGACGGGATAACTAAGTAGTACCAAAAATACATATGTAACTGGTATTCGAAAACGAGGTTTTCGTCAAATTTTCGTAAAAAAAAAAAAAAAAAAAAAAAAAAAAATCATGCCAAACATACGCGTATATGAAATCTGGATAAAAATTAAATTATGTAACAAACCATGACATTTAATTTCAACTTCAAATCAATGTTTTAATTTACCACTCGAACAATAAAAAAAATGCTAACTGGCGAATTGAAAAAAAGATATTGGCGAGATTTGCACTCGGCTTTTTTTTCTTTCGGCACAGATGTCACATACGGCCCCATATTGGCGCGATTTTTTTCTGACGCCAGTGTCATATACGCAACGGGTACTTAACTGGCGGCAAAGTATCGTTATTTTGCTGGATATGGTAAGCCGGATGTTGTTGTTTATGCTGTTAATGCGTTCCCCAAATTGGCGTTGGAAAAAAATCGCGCCAATATGGGTATATGACATTTGTTCCAAACCTTCATATGAAAGGCGAAGAGATCAGATCGTATTTGTTTATGGCATTTGATGACTTGAACTATTATAATATTGATGAAATGATGGGGATAGAATAATATTTGGCGACTTATCCCCTGTGCCTGGATAACATTAAAGTATCAAAATGGTACCTAGAGTATAAAAAGCAAAGTGTTCCGCCCGGAACTGTTGATGATAGTCACATGATTTAGGCTATTGTTATAGAGATTGTTTTAAAATATCGGTTGACAAAGACTCTGAATACTTAATTCATTTTATTTTAGCTTCTTTTCAAATGTTTAACTGATCCTCTTTAATCAAAAACGAAAACAACCATTGGATGTCTTAACAGCAAATGATTCTCCGTTAATTTTTTGCAATCAAAGGGAATTGAATGGAAACCCGTTTACAGGGAGATCTGCACACCTTTTTCAGTATAATTTAATCTTCTCTAATATTTTAAAAACCCATTAGATTTTTAGATTCTGCGGTGTCTGAACGGGGGCTGGCGAGCGTAGCTTGCAGGGAGCAGAGCCCCCTAGTATTTATATAATTACGAACGCAATTAAAAACGCATTTCCAGCAGTTATCGCTGATAGACAGTAGTGTAACCGAACACTTTTACGTTTGCCTGTATATGAATGATAAATTCTTTGCACACCATATTTAACATTAAGCACCTTGTTGTGCACTTTAGTGATATACATCAATTTGGATAGTAGTGGTGAAAGGAGAGTTCTGGATCAGCCGGGTGCGGAAGCGTGCCGCCGCCAACCCCTCCTCACTTTTTCCTATCGCACCCGCCGACCACCTCCGCACCCATCAAAAATCGATTTAGACGCCTCTTAATGGGAAAACTTAAAGTTTTTCGGATAAAATGAGGGTTTTTTTACTATAAGATGAGGTTAAATGGAAAACATTATCATACTAAAAGATAAAGATTAAATTTATATTTGAATTTTTAATGATCAACACCTTAATGAGAATTATTAATTAAGGAAAACAATCGAAAATATCAATTTTTGAGGAAAAAAGCTGATTTCATAAGAATTTTTCTACTATAAGATGAGATTATTAAACTTTAAAAGAGAGATTAAACTTATGTATTAGTTTTCGAACAACTATTACCTTAATGAATATTAATAATTGAACAAGTAACAAAGGAAAATATCGATTTTTTAATGAAAAAAGACGAATTTAAACAAATTTGATTAACTTTTACACCAGTTTGAAATTTTATCATACTTTTAGACACTAGTTATGTAGGATTTTAATCCTTGCACGACCTTCATCTCAAGAAATATTCATAATTAAACAAAATAAATTAATTTTTTGTCTAATCAATAACTAGAAATTTCACATTTTAATAAATATTTTCATGAATGTATATATGAAAATACGAGTTTACAAACTAATTTCCTTAATTTTATCAGATTCAACTGGATTATTTTTCTGCGCGATGGCTATAAGGGAAAAGAATTCAAAACAAGTACCTCCATTCGCTAATACCCTTTGCATTCCTCAGGCTTGGGGTTCTTAACAAATGATTTTCACGTCATAATTTGTAAAGGTTGAACATAAAGATTTTTTTTTTTTTTTTTTAATATTTGACTCAAGAAAACAGAAATTTTACATAGAGGTGAACGTAATATTATTTCAAGTTTGAAATACATTTGTGTATATATTGTTACAATGTACTAATTATACTGTGAAACCTTAACTTTAGTTATGTTTTTAAGCTTGACTGCCCTTATATAATATATATATATATTCATCCACGTGCTGAATGCATTTGAGATCTTGCAACCAATAGTACAAAGTTCTTTTCTATGTTGGAAACTGAAAATTGATAAAATTGTTTCGTGCATTTGAGATCTTGCAACCAATAACAAACATTTATTTTCTATTTTAGAAACTGAAAAGCACTTTTAACTGCTACAATCATTTGATATATTTAAACTAGCCTGAGTTATTCTGCTTATATTATTTATGAAATTATCATATGTTCCACCTTGCACCTCACAAATTTCTGAATTGTCATCCATGAAGCTGTTTAAAATATTAATACTATCTTTACAGTTTTTTAATGATACAAAGTATACATAAATACAAACTTTAATTTTTACTAAACATTTCATATTTTATATAGCCTATATTTCAAACCACACAATTTGAAATCTTCTCCACAGAAGAGAAAATATGAGACTACATCTTAACATAAAAATTCCTATTTTTAACAAACTTTAATCATGTGATAGTATTTCACCATTACTTTTAGAAATAGAAGATATCTAAATAAATTAATTTTTCACATACTTTAAGCGAAATTTCGTCAACTCCTTATCCCTTTAAGACCCAACCCGCACGATCGTGCGGGTTAGACATACATGTAAATTTTTCCTTCTGAAACAATCGTATGTAATGAAACCCCGAATCGAACGATTGTTCTGGTTTGCAAAAAGAGTAAAGTATCATTTTTATCAACGGATGACGGTTGTAGTACATGTTTTACTTTTAGCTGGCATGATTAGCTTTGTTTGCAAGTACAACGAAAACAGCTCATCATTTTTTCTGTCGTAAAAAGGTAATTATCAGTATATTTCTAATTGCTTAGATAAATATTTTTGCTTTAATGTCTAAATATGTGTAATATAATAAAAAGCATTAATTATACACTATTTATGTTGCTCATAGGACTTCAGATTTCGTTACCCGCACGATCGTGCGACTTGGGCGTTACGTTAGTCAGTGCTACTGTAAAGGTAAGAGCTTTCTCAATGTTCATTTTGTTTTCTGTTTCAATAATTTTGATGACAACCAGAATAAAAACGAAGTATGTTGTTATATAATTAATGCCATATTTTGTTGGGTGTTGTTATGGATGAATTATTATTTTTTTTCAATTAAATTTTACTTTTTTTTTCTTTTCAATTAATAAAATTTTCTAAGACATTAAAAAAAAAAATACTTTGTTAACTTTTAACAAAGCAAAATAAAATACTTTTTCAGATGCCTAAACGGAAAAGAATTCTCACATAAGAAGAAATATTGCAATTGATGAAAAAATCAGACTCTGAATTTAGAGGTTGCGGACAAAATATTTGAAGCAGATTTATTAGATGGATAGTCAAGATCAGATGGGCTCGATGAAGAAAAAAATACAAATATTTCTTTAGAAATGGCATGGATCATTCTTCCTTATCAAAGTCCCCTGAACTCATTCCTCAAAGTTCTACCTCCAAGCCAGTTTCGGCAGAGGCTAAGATAATGAAAACAACAACAACAAAAATACATGTGGGATGTTAAGAAGTTCATTTCTGTACCTCATTTTGCTCCTTTAGATTTCATGCATTTGCAGGTATGTCTTTCATTTCTTAAATTTTAATTTAAAAAGTTACAGACTTATAGAAAAAATAAAATCGATATCATAAAAATTTTTTAAAATAAGGCAAACATTTTTAAATGAATTAAAATATGAATTTTTTGAAGTCGATAAGTACATTTCCAATATTAATTTTTTTTTCTCCTTTTCAGGATTTAGAGCCAGTAAGGATTCCATTGCAGTATTTCAGCCAATACATCCCAAATCATCTTATAAGTAATTATTTCACAGGAAAAGCTCAACCCGTACGATCGTGCGGGTACGCTCTACGCTCCAGGGGTTCACGAAATTTTTTTTATTTTTTTTTTTAAGTCTCATTAGGGTCAGTATAGCGTTAATAACCAGAAGAATGTAATATTTAAATGTGAAAATGTTCCGGGTCTTAAAGGGTTATAGAAAGTCCTGTTTTCACACAATTTCTTGAAAATTTTAACAACAAAATTGATCTTTTCCGCAATACTTGTCTTCATAAAACTTGATTCTTTCCCTATATATTTTGGTATTTCATAATTTTAACAACTGTTTTTATGTACACTCTGTCATTTATGAGAAAATTATTAAATTACAGAACGATTTTTTCTTCAAATTTTCACCCCTCTTGCTTATCATTCTAATAACTATCAGATATATTCCTCAGAAATATTACTACATATGTAACAGTAAAGAAAACTAAATATATATTTAACATTTAATAACCCCATACACGAAAATTACCACAGAAGGAAAAAACTGATAATCAATTAAAACAATTAACTGCCACATAAAATTCAATCTATTAGACATAAATCGTAACTATTGAGTGGGAAAATATACAAGTCAGTGAAAAATTGTATCGTTTTTCTCAAAAAAAATTTAAAAATTAATAGATGAATAAAAAATATACACTTTCTCAAAATAATTTCATGCTTTTCGCAAAAAATTACAGAAATAAAAAGAAATACAAAAGTTAAAAAAAAAAAAATAATAATAATAATAAAATACAAGTTATTGAAAAATTTAGCATTAAAAAAAAGGTAAAAAAAAATTACAAGTTTAACTGCTACTTTAACCATACCATTACCACTATCTCTTCTCAGAATATAATAATCTAAGGTTTACTATAACAAAATTTTTTGCAACACTTATTATAAAACTGATTTGTACGCATGCATGAGTTGCCACGTGACCAAAACGAGTGACAATAATATAAATTTTTGAAAGCAGCGCAGCATTTTTCATTTCCACTGTTAGAATTGTGAGGGAAGGTGACTCTAAAACTAGCGCAACATTTCCATTTCCACTGTTAGAATTGTGAGGGAAGGTGACTCTAAAATAGTGCTGCACAACCTTTTTGTCAGGAAAATTGTTTGCCACCACAAAAAATTTCAAAGTAACATTTAAATTATTTAATAGCAAAGTTTCTGTAAATTAACTAGGAGAATTTACTGTATAATAATAGTGGTACTCTTGGTGGCCCGCGGGCCACAGGTTGTGCACCCCTACTCTAAAAGTAGCGCAGCATTTCCATTTCCGCTGTTAGACTTGCGAGGAAAGGTGACTTTAAGTGCACAACTCTGATAAATTTCCAGATTTTAATTCAAGCGAGGAATCAATTTTTTCGTTAGTGAATAAAGTAAGTTTTAATGTATCATTGTAAAAAAAAAAACCCAATAAAAGCTTATTTATCCTTTAAATATTTTCTACGTATATAAATATATTTATTTTGCTGTGTAGATGTTATAATAAGAATAATCAAATCAGTATAAACCCTCTATATCAGAAATGGACACTGAATGATTCGTCGTTAGCACATGAAAGAATTAAAGTATAACAATCACGTAAGTACTTATATGTTAAATATTAGAATGCATACATTAAACATAATTAGAGCAAACTTACATTAAAATATTTCACCCAACATTCTTTAAAAAATGTTTTTATCTGTAACAATGGAGTGAATTCCAACTGTTTACATTTATTTCTCTTGCAGACGCGTTCTATTTGTGACAAAAACTTTTCATCTAAATGGAATTTAAAAGAACATATAGAGATCCACACCAATGAAAAGCCATTTACTTGTGAGGACTGTGAAAAACTGTTTACAAAAAAGCGCGAGTTGAAAAGCATATGATGGCGTATGATACTGTATAACCTGGTGTATGTGAAGTTTGCAAATTATATTTTACTAGAAAATGTTCTCTAATAACAGATAAGACATGTAAAAACACATTCACATAAAAAATTGTTTAAGTGTGAGAAGTGTGAGAAAATCTTCGGCCATCGTTATAAATTAAATACACATGGTTATTCATAATCGACCACAATTACACTGTAATGAATGTGGAAATCGCTTTCAAGTGAAGATATGTTGAACCACCATTTGAAAGTTCATCCAATTCAACATTGCCCATTGTTTAAGTGTGAAAAGTGTGAGAAAACTTTCGCCTATCGATATAGTTTAAATAAGCATAAGATTATCAGAATCGCCCTCAATTAGCTTGTAATAAATGGAAGAAAACGTTTTCAAATGAAGATAGGTTGTACAGTCCTTTGATAGTGCATGAAAATCTAGATTATACATGCGATCAGAGTAAACGAAAATCTAGTCCAAAATCAAATGTAAATCATTATTTGCTTACACACTATACTAAAAAACTTCTTGTTGCTGCTAGAAGTGAAATACCACAACCCAGTGTGGAGTTTAAAAGGTTAAAGCATAACATCGGCTTTCGGAGTGTTTAAAATTTAACTTTTCATCCTGAGAAACGTGAAGAAGGCTTCTTAATTATTTTTCAAACTAATTTAAAACCTGAGTTGCAATACAATCTTCAAAGTGAGATGAGTGAAAAATAGGCGATAAAATGGTATATGATTACTAAAATCTAGTTTGAACGCGAAAGAAGTGAAGGTGATATTGAAACAATCACATTTTATTTTAGAGTGACTGTTATATCGATCTTGTTGAAAATAGTATTTCAAATCATATTGATGTGTGATATTAAAAAATTAACCAATCGTTTGAAGAATGGAGACGAGACTTCGAGAAATTGACTGTATCATGAAAAATATATATCTTCTTTAATCACTGAATTAAATTATTCCAATGGCGAAATTTGTAAAAAAAAAATAAAATAAATAAATAAACTGTTGTGAAAAATGTTCTTGCTTGTTATTTTCTAATTAATATAAATGTAGACAATTTTCATAATGTATTGTTTGAATGACTATAATAATTTTTTTGTCTATACATATCTATGCGTTTATTTTTATAAAACTTGCTTCATTATTGTAATATATTGTAAGATTTTTTACTTTTAATTTCCACATGCTAGCTAATAACTAATTTTACTTTACGGGAGTTTTAAAATATACCTCTTATCTTTTACAACGAAACAACATTTTCACCACCGAATATCCAATTTACACACATACCTATGAAAATCAGCTTTTGACGATACTAAATAACAGATGAATGAAAAAAATATGCAAATCGGTAAAATAATTTCAAAGTTTTCTATAAATATTTACAAATTTTTTTTAAAATTACAAAAAAACTTCAAAAAATTACAAATGAATAAAAAAAAAATATCAGTGTTTTCTAAAAATGTTTTGAAAAATGTAAAATCTTTATAAGAACCCACAAAAATTAACAGATAAATGAAAAAATATGCAAGTTAGCAAAATAATTTGAAAGTTTTCTAGAAATATTTACAAAATTTTTAAAAAATTCACAAACTAGCACAAAATATTACAAAAATTTAAAAAATTACAAAAAAAAAAAAAAAATTACAACATAAAAAAGTTTGCAACATAAGAAAAATTTACAAAAGTAAAAAAAAAAATACAACATAAAAAAATCACAAAAGTAAAAAAAAAATTACAACATGAAAAAAATATAAAGGTAAAAAAAATACCGCATGAAAAAATTTACAAAAGTAAAAAAATTAAAAAAAATTACAATATGAAAAAATACAAAAGTAAAAAAAAATACAAAAAGTTAAAAAAAATTTAAATTAAAAAAAAATACAAAAAGGTTTAAAAAAATAAAAAAAAGTTTTCTAAAAAATGTTATTTTAAACAGTAGTATAATGGTTAACCATTATACACTTCCTTTCTGCAGAGGCATTCACGCTTCTTTTTATTTACTTATCTTAATCTAAATCTTAACAACTTTAATGGAATATTTTGGGCAACATTTTTTATTGTTTTTATGATTTTATATTAGAAAGTTTTACTTTTTAATTTACTTAATCGCAATATTTCATGTTTTGAGATTATTTTTTTACATAATATTTTATAAATAAAACTGTGTTAACACAAATTTTGTGAGTTTTGTTTAGTTGGTTGCAGATATGATACGGATTGTGATTTCCATGAAGCTTGTATCAACAATCAGTGTATGGGTAAGTATAGTATTTAATTTTCTCCCAGTGTCCATCATTTTTAAGCTTTTATCATCAAAATAAAGAATATTTAAGCAAATTTAATAAAATGTGACGTTTTTGCTAGACTATCATTTTCAATTATTTTCAACGCTAGAATAATTTATAGTTATATCAATATCAAATAAATATAAATAGTTATCTTTGTATTATATTATATTATATTCGATTATATTAGTTATCTTTGATTTTAAAGTGTTTATTTTTTTAAATTGCAAAACATTTTTTACAATGTATTGTCGCTTTAGCTTATGTTATTTATTATTATAATTATTATTTAGATCCATGTGATAGCTTAACTGCTTGCGGTACTAATGCTAACTGTTATGTGATAAACCATTCTATTCGCTGCACATGTTCAACTGGATTGACTGGAGATCCTTTCACCAAATGGGATCGTGCCATACAAAGATGTGATGCAGATGACAGATGTGGCTTAGGACAATATTGCGACTCTCGAAGCTGGTAGACGGGAGGTGCTGGGTTCGATCCCAATCGCGCCCGTCGGCCTAATCGTTCGGAGTTTTCGTGGTTTTCTTCGAACCTTGGATTTCCAAGCGTTAATACGGGTTAGGTTCCCTTAGAAAGACCCCTACGAAGGGCACACCCCCCCGGATCTATATCCCTCGCGCAGATAATTGGCCGTCATAAATACAACCAACCAATATTGCGAAAATACCATCTGCAGGGTTACTTGCAGTAGTGATAACGAATGTTTGGACAATGAAAAATGTATTGAAAAAAGATGTAGCATTTCCTGTACCAGTGACAAGAGTTGCCCAATTGATTTCATCTGTGAGTAATCATCTTTCAAATAACTGCTCAACCTATTTTCACTTGAAAACGTTTTCTCGCATTCATTACAAGCTAATTGTGAACGATTGTAAATAACCACATGATTATTTAATCTAAAACGATAGCCGAAGGTTTTCTCACATTTGTCACACTTAAACAACGGACGATGTTGGATTTGATGAACTTTCAAATGGTGGTTCAACCTATCTTCACTTGAAAACGATTTCCCACATTCATTGCAATGCAATTGTCGTCGATTGTGAATAACCACGTGACTATTTAATCTATAACGATAGTCGAAAGTTTTCTCGCAATTTTTTTATCTGAATGTGTTTTCATATGAGTTATTAGAGCCCATTTTCTAGTAAAAGATAATTTGCATCTTCACATACAACAGGTGATACAGCATTATACTACGTCATCATATGCTTTTTTAATTCACGCTTTCTTGTAAACAGATTTTTGCAGTCCTCACAGGTAAATGGCTTTTCATTGGTATGGATCTGTATATGTTCTTTTAAATTCCATTCAGATGAAAAGTTTTTGTCACAAATAAAACACGTTTACAAGAGAAATAAATGTAAACCGTTGGAATTCATTCCAATGCTATAGATAAAACATTTTTTAAAGAATGCAGAGTGAAATATTTTAATGTAAGTTTGCTCTAATTATGTTTAGTGTATGTATTCTAATATCTAACATGTAAGTACTTACGTTTTCGTTATTCTTTAATTCTATATGTGCCAACGACGAATCATTTAGAGTGTCCATTTCCTATATAGAGGATTGATACTGGTTTGATTTTTCTTGTTGCAACATCCACACAACAAAATAAATATATTTATATACATAGAAAATATTTAATGGGTAAATAAGCTTTTATTGATTTTTTTACAATGATATATTAAAACCTGCTTTATTCACTAACGAAGAAATCAATTCCTCACTTGAATTTAAATCTGGAAATTTTTGAGTTGTGCCCTTAAAGTCACCTTCAGACGCAAGTCTAAAAGTGGAAATGAAAAAATGCTGCGCTGCTTTTCGAAAATTTATATTATTGTCAATCGTTTTGGTCACATGGCAACTCGCGCATGCGTACAAATCAGTTTTATAATAAATGTTGCCCAGAAATTCTGTTATAGTAAAACTTTGGTTATTATATTCTGAGAAGAGATAGTGTTAGTGGTGGTTAAGGTAGCAATTAAACTTGCAATTTTTTAAAACTTTTTTCCAAAAATGTTACATTTTTCATAAACTTGTAATTTTTGTACTTTTGTATTTTTTTGTATTTTTTTTTACTTTTTAAAATATATTTGAAACTTTTAAATTTTTTAAATTTTTTTAAATTTTTTGCGGAAAGCATGAAATTTAGTTTGAGAACTTGTGTATTTTTCTATTCATTTGTTAATTTTTAAAACTTTTTGTGAAAAAGATGCAATTTTTCATTGACTTGTATATTTTTCCGTTCAATAGTTAAAGTTTTATATCTAATAGATTGAATTTTATGTGGCAGTTAATTGTTTTAATTGATTTTCTGTATTCTCCTTCTGTGGTAATTTTTGTGTATTGCGTTATTAAATGTTAAATATACATTTAATTTTCTTTCCTGTTTCATATAATAGTAATATTTCTGAGGAAGATATCTGATAATTATTAGAATGATAAGCAAGAGGGGTGAAAATTTGAAGCAAATCTCGTTCTGTGGTTTAATAATTTTCTGATGAATGGTAGAGTGTGGATAAAAACAATTGTTAAAATTATCAAACGCCAAAATATATAGGGAAATAATCAAGTTTTATGAAGATAAGTATTGCGGAAAAGGTTAATTTGTTGTTAAAATATTTGCAAGAAATTGTGTGAAAACAGGACTTCCTATAAGGAGTTGACGAAATGTCATTTAAATTATGTGAAAATTTAATCTAATTTGGATATCTGCTATTTCTTTATCACATGATTAAAGTTTGTTAAAAAGAGGAATTTTTATGTTAAGATGTAGTCTCATATTTGCTCTTATGGGGGGGAAATTTCAAATACTAGTTTGGTTTAAAATATAGGCTATTTAATCATATGAAATGCTCAGTAAAAATTAAAGTTTGTATTCATGTGTACTCTGTATCATTAAAAAACTGTAAAGATGGTATTCATATTTTAAACAGTTTGATGGATGAAAATTCATAAATTTGTAAAGTGCAAGGTGAAGCGTATGATAATTTCATTCATAATATGAGCAGAATAACTCATTAAAGAAATTTGTACTATTGGTTGCAAGATCTTAAATGCACGAAACAATTTTATCCATTTTCATTTTCCAACATGAAAAAGAAATTTGTGCTATTGGTTGCAAGATCTGAAATGCATTCAGCACGTGGGTGAATATACCGAGTGTCCCAAAAATGACTGTTGGATTTTAAAATTGAATAACTTGCAAACGGTGACAGATATTAAAAAAATTCTTGCAGGGGTGTTATGTAAGATGTCAGAAGTTTTTATGCTGCGATTCTCAGTTTTAGTTACAAATAGCATCGATAAATGGCGCTGCAAGCAATAACCGCTAAATCCAGCTCGGTTTTTCGACTTCTCTGTTCTTCCATGCGAAAAAAGGAGATTAAAATGTATTGAATGGATCCCGAAGTACCAAAAATCGGATCTGGGCTGAGCACATAATGCTCTCAGCGCCATCTATTGTTTGAAATTCGAACTAAAATTAAGAATCACAGTATAAAAACTCCTGACATCATACATAACCCTCCTGCAAGAATTTTTTTAATATCCGTCGCCGTTTGGAAGTTATTGAATTTTAAAATCCCTCAGTCATTTTTTGGACACCTGGTATATATATAAACACTAGATAAGGGCAGTCATGCTTAAAAAAATAACTAAAGTTTACCAGTATAATTAATATCTTGTAACAATATATAAACAAATGTTTTTCGAACTTGAAATGATATTACGTTTACCCCTATTTATAATTTCTGTTTCCTTGAGTCGAATATAAAAAATAAAAAAACATTTTTATGTTCAACCTTTACGAATTATGACGTCAAAATCATTTGTTAAGGTGCCCCAAGTCTGAGGAATGCAAATGAGACTAGCGAATGGTGATTCTTGTTTTGAATTCTTTTCCTTCATAGTGATCGCGCGGAAAAAAATCTAGTTGAATCTGATAAAATTAAGGAAGTTAGTTTGTAAACTCGTATTTTCATATGTACATTCATGAAAATAAGGGCAGTGTCAATGATGCGAGTTAGAACTTTTCTAAGTATATCAACTTCAATATTTTGTTTATGCATGATATCCTTATTTATGAGAATCTCAACATCTGCATTGTTCTTGGACATCAGAAAATTTATGGATATGTTTTCATACACTTTCGAGATATCGTGAACAGATCTAACTAACTAGATCTAGAACTTATAAGAACTAGATCTATATAAATATTTTTTTTTCCATTGGCTTTATGTCCAAGGACAAACGGATTTAGGTTATCAGCGGTAAAAAGGACAAACTGAACAGAACATCTTGTTATATTCTAATCAATAGAAAAGCCACTTTCGCTATTCAACATTGTTACCTTGAGAATTGTGATACTACTGTGTTTTGAAGGGGTTTGAAAGAAGGGTTGCTACCTGTACTTTCACATGAATTAGTGGGATGATACTTCATAAAGTCAAGTTTTTCCAGAAGTATGGGCATCAGGGAGGGTTTCACAAAATGAGAATTTTTTCAGAACATCATGCTCATCTCAAAGTTTGTTAATCTTACTGTCGTTGTCAAATACATCGGTATCAACATCGGCAACGTCAAATAATTGCTTCTCTTCTCCATAAGCTCTTCTTGTCGCGTGTCTCCTGGCATTTTTTCTATGGAATTAGAGATATGAGGTTCATTTATTGTATTATTTTTAATTTTAACAATGTTTTTATTTAGTACTATTAAAAAAGAAAATATATGGCTTCGAGGCCTTTTGTCCTCTCCTTTCCCTCAGCACATTCTACCAGCCCAATGATTCGGACGTTTTCTATTTCCATTTTCTGCACAATTCCTACGCATCCAGTCCTTCGATTCTCGAATTAAATGGAAGATAAACAATGGAATAGCGACCACTATAGAAAATTTGAAATATTGCATTGGTATTCTTTTTTTTTTACTGCGCAAATGTCAGCAGGCCGACACATCCCACCAAACAACTGCCCACCATTCACTGATCGCATGTGTTTTTTACTTTATCTCAAATTTTCCTGTGCTTCGATACAAAATGAGTAATTTGCATACATCTTCCAATGATTGCTGGTGGGAGAGGGAAAGGAGAAACAGTAATACCTCGACTTACGTCAGCAATTTGTTCCAAGACCAGCGACATAAGTCGAGGTACATTTAGATAAGCAAAAAAGGATAAAAAAAAAGCAATTTAACAAATTACAACGACCATTTGGAAAATGATTTTTTCAAAGACTAAAATTTAAGACATAAAAAATCGCACGGAGTTGATCCTACATTACGTACGCCATGGATTAAACGATAACATTCCTGGACCCATCATGAACAAATTTTAAAAGAAATTTCAGTTTTACAATTTTCGGTAATGTAAATTTTTAAACTTCTACGGAGCTGGTCATACATTACGTGATGAATGATGTACATGAATTAAAGATTAATAGTGTTATTACACGTAAAAATTGCAAGCAAGAAAAATCGCCTGCGACTCGTCAGATTTCCAATGAAACTTACGTAATAGCCAAGCATTTCATTGGCTGTTCGGGAAAAGGCTTTTCTATCAGATTTCCAAAAAATCTCACAACCAATTTTAAATAAAATTTCATTCTTAAACTTCTAAACATCCGGCAATATTGCTTTTTATACCGTCGGATAGAGAAAAAAATGTACTTTTAAATGCAATTTGTTTGAAAGCTGTATCTCAATTTGTTTCTGATTTATTAATTTTTTTTGTAGTTTTTATTACTTTTTTGTCATAGTGGCAACACCCTATTGTCCATCGTTGTTGAAACCAAAGGGAAATACAGATTACTGTATATACCAATCAGATAACGAATAAATTGCGGATTAAACCAATGAAAACGTTCAGATATGCTTTTGATTTCCTACCCTGACGAGAACAATAACCATTTTTCCAAATGGTTAATAAAAATTCTACAAAATCCAATGAACATATTCTATTGTATTTAGGGATAATAACACATACATTTAACACTAACAAAAACATGTGTTTGCAATGCAAAAACTTAGAATCTATATGTTGTTAACTTACAATTTATTGCTGCTCTAGCTGCCCTGTTCGAGTCTTTGGGGATGTGAAAAATATCTTGCAATAAAGTTTGAACAGAGGATTTTTTTTACTTTTAGAAGCTCTTTGTAACAGCAGAGTGAGTTTTCTAAGCTTTTTCAAGTGACTTTTTTTTTTTTATTTGTTTGCCACTATCACTTGACAGTCGCGAAAAAAGTTTCCCTTCATGGAACCAAAAATCTTCAAAAAAGTTCAAAGTGCGTTTTAATTAAGGAATTTTTTTCAAGGTCCAATGACGTAAATGCGGAGTGACGTAAGTTGAGAGGACGTAAATAGGGGTACTACTTTATTAGAAATTAATCAATCAAAAGGGAAAAAAGCGCTTCACCCCCCCCCCCCCCCCCAAAAAAAAAAGAAGAAGAAAAAGAAAAATTGAGTATCATAACTTAATTTTTTTTTCTTTTAGTTTTATTGAAAAAAAACTTCAAGATATTGTTTTGCCCACTACACCAGTTTGGCCCACCCCGCGATCGCGGTGTAGAGGGGTGGGCCAGTCCGCCCCTGACTAGCGATGATTGCAGGAAATGCATTTTTAATTATGTTATGCGCTTTTACGTTTCACTATATTTTTGTATAGTATATGGTGTGTATAAGTGCTATAATTCATATACAGGGCTGCAGAAAAGAACTCGTAATGGTTACTGGGTATGAGTGCAAATTGCTTAAAGGTGGTTTTTAAATAAGTTATGCATTTTTACGCTGAACTGCATTTAATTTACTAAGAAATGTTTGTAGAACATAGATAAAATGATATACAGGGTCACGCAAAGAATTGGATACATGGCCGTCTGTAAATGATAATTTCTGGAAATGTGATTTCAGTAATTTTAAGAGCTTTTTAATTTGAATTAAATTTTAGCTAAATAATGGCGTGTAATAACGGTATTACAGGGTTGTACAAAAGTGTTCAAGTATGTTTCCATCTATTAGTATAAATTGCTGATAGAGAAATTTTAACCTGTTATGCGTTTTCTTCTTAAACTAAATTATCCATTATATAGTATGTATATCAACCTACAGATCAAATACAGGGCTGTTCAAAAGAATTGGAATACATATTTGACTATGGACGGTAACTGCTGAAATCAGTTTTTCAAAAGTTTTATGCGTTTTCTAAAATGTTTACTTAGTTATCTTATAATTTCCCTAAATAACTAAGTTTTGTTAAAGCAGTCAGGAAGTGTTGGAAAGTGTTTCATAATCTATGCCTACCACATGATTTTTCTTTCTTGTTAACCATCCCGTCAGGATATTTTCCAAATCGTACATTTTAAAGATAAAAAGCAAAAAAAAAAAAAAAAAAAAAAAAATAGCGAAAAATCTGAAATTTGTGTTTTTAGCTTTTGATAATTGATTTTTATGTATTTTTTAGCGCTGAATTCGAAAATGACCTTCAGTTTTCACCATCACACTAGGATTTTTTGCAAATCGTAAATTTCAAAGTTAAAAATAAAAAAAAATAGCGAAAATCTGTCAAAGCGATTTGCCAAAGGGTTACTAAAGGAAGGCAAGTGTTTTAAATACATCTGCCACAAATTTCCAGCCTTATCAACTGCCAAAATAAAAGAAGACACCAAGATGACCCCCATAGAGAATATAAAAGGAAATGAGCGGTTCAAAGAAACTTTTACACATCGAATGAAATTGTAAGGATTTTAAATGCACAATATTTTACACGTTTAGCTGTAAAAATGCGTAGTATAAGCCAAAAGATGAATAAATTATTATGAAAATAAAAGTTTTACGTTTATTTTACAGTATCAAAACGTCGCAATATTTCAACTTTTTAAAAATTAAAAAATTTGCGATTTGCAAAAAATCCTGACGTGATAGTAAACAAGAACGCAAAATCATGCGTACAGCATAGATTATGAAATACTTTCAACACATTCAGAATACTATAACAAAACTTTACAGTTTATAAAGATGATGTCTAAATGAATAATTTGGAAAATGCATAACCATAACGTATTTGAAAACCAAATTTCTGCTTATTACCATGAATAGTAGGGAAAAAAGATATTTTTTTGTGAAGTCTTGTATATGATCTATTGATATGTATGTATACTACATATTATGCTAAAAGTTAGTTCATTTAAACGCATACCACAGTTGAAAATTTTCATTCAGCAATTTCCGCCAATAAACGGATGTTGTTTAAAAATTTTGTGCAGCCCTGTATATGATGTACAGAATTTATACCTACCAAATAACATTTGGAAAATAATTAAATTTACAAACGTACATCAGAACTGAAAACGCACTTCCAGCAATTATTGTTCGTATGTTTCAATAGTTCAATTATTGTTCATTTTCTTCCGTGACCAGACTCTTTTGGGTGTCCCTGTAAATGAATGATAAATTCTATGTTCTATAGTAAGAAATTGTAGTACACTTCAGTTATAAATATCAATTTCAATATGTTTAATATAGTGCAATGTTATTAAATTACACCGCAAACGATTTTTCCTCATATGCCGTAATGTAAAGGAATTCTTCTGAGTGTCCCTGTAAATGAACCGTGAATGCCACACACTTCTTTTTCAGTACTGAATATGCCATAGCGATACCCAATAACATATATCTATTTCATGGCAATCGGACAATATTTACGCGAGTTAGAGTACGGACAGACAGACAAACCGAATTCATAAACACATTTCAACTATGTTGGAAAATGTGAAAAATGAAGATCATTTTCGTATGCAGCATTGTAGCACTACAAAATACATAAGACTCAGTTATTCAAAGCTAAAGAAACACAACCCTCACCTCTATTTTATAGTATCAGATTTTTGCTATTTTTTGACTTTGAAATTTACGATTTGCGAAAAAAAACCTGACGTGATGGTTAAAAATGAAGATAATTTTCGAATTCAGCACTACAGAATACATAAGAATCAATAATCAAAAGCTAAAAAACATGACACTATCCAAATTTTCCAGGGTAGTGATAATTGCTGGTGTGTAACCAGGGGCGTAGCCACAGATAATTTTTCGGGGGGGGAGAATTCGAAAATTTCCCAACTTGAAACAAATTGCTCCAATTTTCGACTAAAATGATATACACAACGTGTGTAATAATTATAATGATACTTCTGCATAAAAAAAATTCCTTTCCAAAGAAAAATTCTGAAACTGAAAACATAAAAATTCTAATTATGGGTTTGTTTACTAAAAAAATAAATACGCTTTTTACTTTCTTCTATCTTTACAAGAAGAAAGTATTGGATTCGTGAAAAAATTCGACTTCCGGTTTTAGACTGATTTATACGTTTTATTAAATCCTGAACACGATTCAACTGTTTTTAGATAATATCTGTGTGTCTATATGTGATACAATTATTGTGGGCGCTCTAACACAAGAACTAATACACGAAATTTAATAAAACTTTAGAGATTCACTTATACAGTCGAACCTCGTCAACGCGAACACTCAAGGGGAAACTTTTTTTGTTCGTATTAAAAGTAGTTCGTGTTATCGGAACTTAACTACATTACATACAACTAGACGAGGCAATCGGAAACAGTTCGTGTTAATGAGGTTTGACTGTACCTCGATAAAAATTGGTGCTAATTTGTTTTTGGTGTAAATCGTCCAACAGGTGGTACTGCTATGCGGCATTTTTACGATTTACATGATTTTAGTGATAATTATATTTCAAAAACTATTGTACGGAATTTGATCAAACATCATATTTTGTTAAACTTTGACATAATTTGATACAGATTAGCTTTTTATGTATATCATATAGCAGGTGGCACTGCTATGCAGCATTTTTCACGATTTTGCGATAGCTGTATCTCAAAAACTAATGCACGGAATTTAGTCAAACTTCATATTCCACATAAGTAGCACTTCCACATAAATAGATCCTTATTAGGCTTGGGTCTATATTGTCCAAAGCTATCGCTTTTGTGCACTTTTGAGTAAAGAATTTTGGTTGCAGACATCTAAGAGGCTGGGTGCCAAAATTCATTCTTTGAAAAATACTATGCTTATATCTCCTTTTTAAATGCACACAATTCAACAAATCTATATCTTCAGAGTTTGTTATTATAGGCAAAGAATTGTCATTTAATTTTGGCACGGTGATTGTAAATTTTGAGGCATTAACATGTATGGAGTAGAAGAAAATTTTGGGATTGGCACATCCGACTAGTTTTCATTAATTTTTGTGGTCTTCAAAGAAGCCCACCTGTTAATAACATCACTTAGTTTAATAAAAATCCCTATTTCACTTTCATATCTTAAAAGCATTAGGCTGTCAAGTCTGTCATCCCTCACTGTAGCTTGCAATATATATTTTTAAAATTTTTATTTGTCTAAAGATTCTTTCATTAGATACAACGCCAATACAGATAAGCTGCTGTGAATGTTAAGGTACGAGTATATAGTTTGACGGCATGACCCAAATAGTCTTTGAATTTCATGGCATGAGTATGTGGCGACGCCATCTTGCACGGTCGGTAAAACGAGTTTCTCGCAGGAAGCGATTGAGCTAGCCTTTTGCTCGGCACGTAAGATCTCGCTTTCTGACCGTGGGTTCTCCGGTTCGATCCCTATCGGCGCCCAAAGCCTGCATTGGTGACCTTGGACAAATGAACACGTACCTTCACAAACATCATCATCTCCTTTTGAGTCCAACAGATGGCAGCACTGAAAACGCAACCAGCAATCAAAGCCTGTGAAACTATCACAGCACACAAGCAAAGCCTGTGAAACGCTCACAGCACGCAAAGTCTATGACAACTCTCATAGCACGAAGCCTATCACGCCGCGCATCTTCGGGGGCACACATGCGTACGGCAGCATCACCTGGCAACCGCCAACGCAACACGAGTGCACATCGCTCGTACAGCATCAACGGGATGCTCTTCTCACTGGGGGTGGAGTACTGTGGCGCGCCATCTTGCGCGGTCGGTAAAACGAGTTTCTCGCAGGAAGCGACTGAGCTAGCCTTTTGCTCGGCACGTAAGATCTCGCTTTCTGACCGTGGGTTCTCCGGTTCGATCCCTATCGGCGCACATCTCCTGCAAGTAAAAGGTTTGTTAAGTGAGTTGGGATTTGGTTTATTTCTATTTGACTCTGCAAGTCATGTACATCCGGTTTCTCATATCCAGGTGGAAACATTATTAACTTTTCTCTTGCACAATTGTAATTTAAATATGGAATGCATTGCTGCAATATTCTCTTGATATAGGGAACATTGTCATATAAGCCCATTACTAAATTCCCGAAATTTTCTTGTATTTCTTATAATTCTTTACTGTAAAACTTATGTGTATCAATATCCATTGCTGTGCTATTATTTTTATCTATTGCCTTTGGTGAAACCATTTTTCTACGGTGCTTTCGGAACTCAGCTTCTCCAGTCACATCCTGATATTCATAATTGTTTGTGATCTTGTCTGTAAGGAAATCTTTATTTCTTCAAAATTTTATTCAAGTGCAACGTGCCAGTGTTACAGTGCATGTCGATTTTTCTTCAGTTGATGGACTGCTTTCATGGTCATATTTCTGTTTCAAATTAAAATCGTCCATTTTTTACCTTTTACATCCTCGAATGGATTTTTAGATGCTCCAAAATCTTGCACGAAAACCCTTTTCCTATTATGAAGGGTTTCTTCGTGCTGAGATTTATAGTAACTTTTTAGAACAGCTTTAAGCACAGAACACTGGACTTTTGGTTTAAAATTTTATAAACACATATGAATATAAACGAACAGGACTGATATATATTTCCGCACACAAATAAAAGTAAAATGTGACAAATTTATCTAAATTAACGACTTCTTATATCTGCATTTGCTCATATAACGCTTTTTACTTGGCAGAAAAGGGTTAACTAATTTTTGCGGCAAAAAAATCATGAGAATGACTAAATTTTTTTGTCCAAAAATCGCAAAATTAGTCAAAAAAGTTGTGAAAACTCATCAAATCTTCTTGCCCATAGCTGTGTTTCAAGTCGGTTACTATATTCCTTTCTGTTGCGCTACAAGTGATCTCCAATTTTCAAAAGAAGCTGCAATCCATTTGGATTAAAATAGCTGGATTCTCTTTTGGGAGGAGAAGGGGAGGAAGGGTGAAATTTTTGAGAAAGGAACAAAGTTTTGGAGGAAATAAAGGAACTGGTTAGTCAGTTATTGATGGACAGGAGTAAGGTCTGGTAGATGTACAATATTTTTGTAGAACTGAAAAATGCAATGATAGATTGAGTGTGGCTGATTTCGTTTTGTATTTCTTTTGTTAATTTAACTTGTTTGCTGTTGCAGTACTCAAAATAATCACCAAAACAATAAAAAATTCGTAATTTTTTTACTATTACTTTTAAAAAAGAAAATGCCTCAAAAATCTAGAATTTCCCAACTCTAAGCTCAAATTTCCCAACTTCACATATATTGGGGGGGGAGGCTCCCCCCCCATACCCCCCCATGGCGACGCCCCTGTGTGTAACTGTGCTCTTTTTAAATTATTATATTAAAATGATATAGAAGAAAGTTTTGTGATGCCACAGCATATTTTTTTATTAGCTCTGAGCAAAGTGTTCAGGGAATTATTTTATTTATCAATAAAATTAATAGCATTCTTTTGCTTTTTCTGAATTTCTTTTGTATTTCGCTCTTAGTTCAAATGCCTGAAGCTGCAGAACTGCAAGATCCAGGCGATAAAGACTTGCAAGGTCAAGTTAATGAATTACAGAAAAATGTCACTGCTATTTGGAACTATATTTACCAGCTTCGAAGTGCAGTATCTCACCACCTAACGCATCTGAGGCAGCACCAAGTGGAATTGGAAACGTCAATGCACCGAATGGAGCACCTTCACGAGAGTAAGGCTATTTTAATTATTTCTCGATGAAATAATTTGTCGGACTGAATTTTGAAATAAAAGTAACATTTCGATTATTCGATATGATCCAGACAGGTGACATAATCCAGACATGACTTACATCCGAGTTGTAATTTTCCAACTGAGGGAAAAATGTCCGGGCCAGGATTCAAACCATGGATGTTTTGGCTTAAGCTGCTAATGCTCTGCCAAATGAGCTATCCCGGACGAATCTGGGGGACCTAATTCAGCCATTTAACCTTATTGATCATAGTATCTGGCCTGATATATGATTAAGCTCAACAGAATAAATCGCAGGTTATTGAACACCAGTAAACGCTGGAACTACACGTAATTACACTAGATGACTTACATTGTCTGATAATACAAAATAGAGGAAAACAAAAACAAGTAGGATACATTTCAAGAATTATGCATTTTTTTTTATTATTAAAAAGCAAAGATACAAGGTGAATAATAACAATCTTCACAACTTTGGCATTCAGTAAAATCTGAAAGAAGTAAGGTAGCCAAGTTATATTAATTGTAAAAGTAGTCTAAAACCGCATACCTTATTATTAGTTGAAGTCAGATTTTTGTACAGAATTTAATGTATCGTTACGTATCTATTCTGAACTTATCCTTGCACCAAAATATCATTTAATACACATGAGAAATTCATCCCAATTTTATTAATAAATGATTATTTATAAAAAGTCAAATCATTCGGTCTTACCCAACCGGCTATCTTATTTCTTTCAGATTTTAGAGAGTGTCAAATTCTTAATGATAATTCTCATTCATCTGTGTATCATTATTCGACGTAACTTTTAATTACTGAAACAACAAATTAGTTCTACTGAATAATTTATAGTAGATAATTATTTTTTACTCTATATTTTAAACTAAAAGTTACTAATATCACGAGGCAAATACAGGGATAAATCCTGGTAATTGTGTTGCGGTAAATATGTGACAAAAGATAAATCATTATATGCATTCATGGTATCGAAGGAAAAGTGGAATGTGTTCATAAATATTTTTAAGCAATCAAGGTTGTATATAAAAGGGAAGTTCAGAAACGGAATTGCAATACGATTCAAAATGATTACCCTGACAGAAAACTATAATAATTTCGTTGTAAACAATGATAGGAAGAACGCATTTAAACACAATACCGAAAGAGCTTCAAAGTTTTGTTTCATACTTTATAACTGGTCTGTGTAACTACCTTAGAGCACAAGGACAACATCCAATTTGTAGTCCATTTCATTCTAAGCACTTCGAAGCCTCATGCATGTTCGTAGTCACTGTTGCGCCGCATCTGTATCGAGTTACTGCATGAGCTCTATCTCTTAACATACCCAAATGAGTGCTCTACCTGTAGCAGTAGCTTCAGCAAAGAAAAAAAGTCGACACTGGTTTTGAAATTGTACCGAAACGCCGACTTTAAGTAGGTGAGCCTGTGCGACTTAGGGGAGTGACATGAAAGAGTACACACATTTTTTAAATTGTAGAATAGAATAAAGTTAATGTCATTTGCGATCAGGGCAGTCAAATTGAATAGCTCGGTATTATGAAAAAATTGCAAAAAAAGTAGAAAAACGTCTGTGTAAAAAGATAATAATATACCACAAAGATAGTAGGATTTCATATCACTTTTCGTCTGATAAGATCTGTCAGGGTAGTCTTCCAGATCTTCCACACGTTAAAGTAAGTGTTGAATTGAATTAAAACTTTTACTCCGAGTGATTTATACAACTTGGAGAGGAACACTATTTATTATTGATATTACCTATTGCGCAGATTATTACAGAGGAACAATTTTTCCAACATATTTAGACAACATAATTTCACTTTGCATCTGCTATGATATCCGATAAAGTTGCTAATCCGATAAAATTGCTATTATTGTTTTCAAAGAATCATTTAATTAATACCCATAGTTTTTTTTGTCCTATTGTTTATTAAAAAAATGAGTTTTGTTATTCTTTAACTATAAGAGTATGATTTTAATTTCATATTTAACAATATGACATGTAATAAAATGGCAAATTATGTATTACAGGTGATATGCAATCAAGTGCAATGCATCACCATAGCGGTGAGCAACATTCTCACAGTGGAGAACACCATTCCCACGGTGACGATCACTCTCATGGAAGTGATCACAGCCATGGCTCTATGGATGGCCATTCGCACAGCGGTGAACAGCATTCGCACAGTGGAGAGCATCACCACAGTGATGAACATGGGCACCATTCCCATTCTTATTCTCATTCTCATTCTTCTCATGATCACAGTAAAGAAGATTCTCACTCACATGGAGGTCACGACGACCATCATGATCATGGACATGATCACAAGTAATATATCTCACTTTTCTCAATTTGGTTATACGACAGATATGTTATAATAACTTACAGTTTTTTCTGCAACAATATATTATATGCAGAATGACATCTAACTGATTGAGATATGCGCATTTTCTCACATCTATTACTCTGAATTCTTAACAACTCTTTTGAAGTATATAAGTTAAATTTGTAAAAATGACATAGACTTACGGATCTTGCTTGTAATATTGCGGAAGTTCTTTAGGCATACACACCTGTCTGAACGGGCCCGGGCTTGGCTCGAGGACCGTACCTGACTCGCGGATCGGCAAACCCATCGGAAAATTTACAACGGGCCAGGCCGAGCAGAGCCGCTGGATTAAAGTCAATTTTCTTAACGGGCCGGGCTGGACCGATGAAAAAAATTAAGCGGGCAGGGCCGGGCCGAGCCGATAAAAAAATTCTGCCGATATAAAAATTTAAAAGTATCAAACTAAGCCAATAAAATATTAACAGTTTTCAATGGACGCGACTGAGGCGAGGATAAGTATAAATCATCTGCACGAGCCGATGCTTGATTGACAACATCAGTACAGAAATATAACATGTCCAGCATGTAGAAGAGATGGGCGTTGGCTGTTGCAGCATGTCTGAACCAGGGCTTAATTATTTCAGCAGACTCAGGACGGGCCAGGATCAGGCTTACATTTTCTTCATACATACTGGGCAGACCACGTGGCGAGTTGGTAGTGATGCCATTCTGCATTTTGTCGCTTGCGAACATATAGTAATCTGTAATGTTAAATTTTCCCATAAATATGTATGCAGTATTCTAGAAAATGTAAGTTATATATTAAGAAAAATCGGTATTTTCTGCGGAAATGATTCAGGTCTGATTTCATTGATTTTTATTCAGGCCGAGCCTGTGTTCACTGATTTTAGCACGGACCGGGCCGTAAACCACGAAAATACAAACAGACCGGGCGGGCTAAGATAGCTTTAGTTCGCTCCGGGCCCGGGTCTGGAAATTACAGCCCGTGCAAAACTCTAACCTGTTATTGCTTGTTGTTTTATTCTCAAAGCCTATGAAAATGTAATGAAAAATATAAACTGTTTTAGATTTTAATTATTTAATATAACATAAAAAGTACAAATTATTACAGATAGCTAAGAGAGATAGCTCTTAGCTATAGATAGATAGCTAAGAGCTTTACATGAAATACGGAATTTTGTAAACGCTTGTAAAGTAAGACTTGGTAAACTGTCCTTAGCTTGTTCCATCGGAATGAAATTATCATCTTCCTAATTGACAATACATTCTATTGCGTACGCAAACTGAAAAAACTATGATATCCATTTGATGGCATTTTTGCATTACACTGTGCACTTGAAGATGACTCAGCGAAGTCTGTTTTCTTCTAGAATTAGAAAACATATATGCCAGTATTCCAAAATCAGATTTCTAAATTACCACTGTTATTTTCTTCTCAGAATCGTTCTCCTGCACTTACGAAGTATAGTTACAAAATTCGATACAGTCACCTCTTACTTATGCGCCTCTCAATTATACGCGTTTCTCAGTTATACGCGAATTTCGTAAGGTCCCGTCACGAGGAATAGGGAAATAATCTAGAGATCTCTCTCTTATAAGCACCTCTTTGCATTGTGTCTCTCAGTTATACGCGAAAATAAGAGCGCAATTCACAGACTTTGAGTTAACTTTTTTTTTTTTTTTTTATCTATAAAGAATTTGGTAAATCCAAGAAACCACAGTGTTTAAAAAATGTAAAGAAATTTCCAAGTTTTTATGCAAGTAGCACCAAAGCCTGGATGACATCGAATTTTTTTCAGACTTTTTGAAGGAATTTGATATGAAGATGGCTAAAAAAGAAAGAAAAGTTCGTTATTATGGATCAGTGTCCCGCCCATCCTTCAGATCTCCCATTGCTGGCTCATACACAAGTTATTGCTGACACATACACGAGTCCTTGAAAATTGTACTAGGAGACTCCAGTCATTAGATCTCGATAATGATAGGGTCAGTTAAAACGCTGTATAGGAAAGTTTTGTTGGGAAGAATGTTTATATGGAGCAGAAAAAGGAATTCAAGAAAATGTGGATTCTGGATGCTATCATATGTTGATTTTCTCTTGGAATGATGTAACAGTCACAACACTTTCTAACTGCTTTAGAAAAGCCGGTATTGTTCATTCAAACAATGCTGAAGTTATTCCATTACAGGAAAATTAAAACAACAGAAGTAGATTTTAACATAGGCGAAGAAGAATGGAACAACATAAGCCAGGGTTCGCTTTCTTTTCAAGATTTCGCCAATGTTGATGAAAACTTAACAAAAACAGCAATAACAGATATTGAAACTGTTTTTGATGACGTGGCAGTTGAAAAATGAGAAGATGATGACAATGATGAAACTGGTACTGTAATTTTCCCATCTTATGCTACTGCTTTGGGAGCCCTGTACACTTTGAGATTTTACGTTCAAAATGCTGAAGTGGCATCAAGTACAATGATGCACTTTAATGCATTAGAAAAGGTCGTTGTACAAACGCGGCCTAAGCAAAAACAAACTAGCATTGAGGACTTCTTAAAAGGGGATTAATTGACATTTTTTTAGTATATCTTCTTCTATGTAAAAGGAAATTTCAAGTTTATTGTATTTTTTTAAACTACATTTTATAGTGAAAGTGTACGGATTTTTTTACGTACGCTATACTAATATAACACACCTTTTATTTTATAAAATGTTATTAACCATAATTCTTATATTTAAAAATGTTTTTCTTTTCCATAATGCGTAGAAAGAATTAATACATACAACATTCTCTCAGTTACGCGCTATTTGAAATCCATCCCTTCAAACGCGTATAAGTCAGAGGTGACTGTAATTTTCTAATATTTGTAACACTTTTTCTGATGACGCATATTCATCACCATGTGTTTGCCCCCAGATGATAAACCAGGTACATTTCCCACAGAAATTAGGCTGTTCAGCGTTGCACTAGCTCATCATTCTCTATTTCCCTGAACAATATAGGCACGGATTTATCCGAAATTGTTCTCAAGTCAATAAAATAACTGAGCTGTTTTAATTGCGAATTTAATTTTTCCGATAAGTACGACAAAGAGATCAAGGCATGTAAGGTCCAAAGTTTCTGCATGAAATGATGTACACAACAGCACATGATACACTGAAAATTGAATGCATTTCATACGTAACATGCATGAGTATGTTGATGTGAGGGCTTGTGGTATTTGAATATTTAGAAGTGCATCTGCATATCTGGAGTAATATATTATTTTTATTTTAAGAGAAAATTTTTAATTTCTTCTAAATTAAGAAAAGTTCGAATTCAATAGTTTGATAGAAAGTTTCCATTTAGATCTAAAACGAAAGGGCATCAAAATAATAATAAAAGCATCTATTTATACGTATCTATAATATAGTATGTAATAGTATGATAACCTTTTTTGCACACGAGGTTAGATCGGGGGGAAAAGAAAAGAATTCTGAAAATAAAGTTATTAAGTTGTAAGAATAATTATATTGTAAGTAAATAATTAAACTATTTTTAGCTTTTTCATTTCAGTAACTTTAAATTACTGCTTTCTTTTTCTGAAAGCTGTTAATAGTAGATGTTATATTATACAATAATTCGTTGAGTACGTAAATATTCTAAATAAATTTCGTTGTGATTTTTGATTTAATTTTTATTGCTTTGGTTAAAATAAAAGAAGATATTTTATGTATATGCCGTTTCCACATTCTTTATCTATGGGAGTCACACTGCAATTTTTGAGATAGGGCTAAATGGTGCAGGTTGAACTGGAGTATGCAAAGTAGTTCCCTCGAAGATCGATGCATTTCTGTAGGCGAATTTTCCAAAGATTAAATGTTTCAATCCTTTCATTTCTTGTAATAGATGAAAAATATGCTTTTAATAAATCGTCAGTTTCATCTTCTGAATAAAAACGACGCCCATGTAATTTTTTTTTCTTTTAGATTAAAAAAAAAGTCACACATCGAAAGATTAGGAAAAGAGGATGGAATTTCTATTACTTTGATTTTTTTTTTCAAGAAATTCGTCTGTAATCCTTGCTGAATGAGAAGATTCATTGTGATGAGGAAGCATGAATTCCCTAAGATTCACCTCTTAAAAAAAATTCTGGAAAATACTTAGTGGTGTAGCAGTTGTCTGCCCTACCTTCTGTTTCCTGTCCCATGTTCCTCTAGGTTTTTGGCTTTGACCAGCCCTGTACTTCGAAAGAACACGGCATACATTACTACTTTTTTCCTTGCTTGCTGTCTTTGCAACAGTGTTGGTTTGAAGTCATCATTAGAGACCCATACTTTACTTTCTTGACGTGTTGTAACATAAAAAAGGTTATGTACGTTTCCTCACCAGTTATGATTTCAGAAATAATGCCGTACCCACCATCCTTAAGTAACTTTAGGTTATCTTTACTGATCCTGACACGATCCGCTGTTTTGCGTTCTGTTAAATTATGGGGTTCCCAATGACAAACTATTTTTTTCAATTCTTCATGAATAATTTTATGTATAGCATCTGACCCAATCTTAAGTTCCTTCTGTATAATTTTGTAGGTATAGCAATTATCATTAATTAATAATTTTTGCACGGTTGACATATTTTTCTGGAACTACAGCAGACAAAGATCTTCCCTATGTATTCTTCATCCATACGGGAGAATTTCGATCTATTCTAAATTTTGTAAACCGCATGAACACAGTGGCAGGAGATGGAGCTTCACTTCCATTTGTGAATTGTAGACGTTGAAGGCATCCTTTCTACTTTAAAGCCCTACTTTAAAATCAAGGTTCGATAATGTTCTCGCGTCAACTCCATTTTCTCTTCTTTAAAAATTTATTCTACGATAGCTAAATTGCAGTTGTTTCTACAAATTATCTTCTGGGGACATAAAAAGTTTAAACTTAAATATCCAAACTTTTTTTTTTCCAATATCGTTTTCCCCTTTCTCAAAAATGTTAGTGTTACCATCGTATCAACCTTAATTTTAAAACACTAACGAAAAATCATGCATCAAGCATAGATTATGAAACACTTCCCTTCCCAACACCTTCAGAATCATGTAAGAAAACTTCATAGTTTATTAAGGTAAAAGATGATGCATAAACACATTTGAAAACTCATTTTCTACAATTACCATCAATAATCGGGAAATTTTCCGAATTTTTTTGTGTAGCCCTGTATATGATCTATAGCTTTGTATGCATACTACATAATATGCTAAAAGTTAGTTCAATTAAACGCTTAGCAAAATTCCCATTCAGCAATTTCCGTCTATAAATGGAAATGTACTTGAGATCTCTTGAGCAGCCCTGTAAATGAGCTATAGAATTTATACACACCAACTATAATACCCAAGAAAACGGTTAGATTTAAAAATGTGCACTGCAACTGAAAACCCACTTGCAGCAGTTATTGTTAATGGGCCAAATATAGCCAAATTCTTTTGAAATTGAACGGTAAATTCTATGCGCACCATTCAAACGCAAGCGCTTTGTAGTACATCTCAGTGTTATATATAAATTTAAATATGTTTAAAATAGTGTAATATCATTAAAGTACACCTCAAACGATTTTTCCTCATAGACCGTAATGTAACGTAATTCTTTTTACTATTCCTGTAAATGAACCGTGTAAGTGAACCGTAAATGATACACACTTCATTTTCAATACCGAACATGGCATAGCAAACTACAATTACATATATCAATTTCATGACAATTTGACAATATTTACGCGAGTTAGAGCACTGACAGACGCCAGACAGACAAATCGAATTCATAAACACTTTTCAACTACACTGTTAAAAATTTGCAGCATTCTGGCAGGTCATTTGACCGTTTTTTTCCGAAAACGTTTAAAACAACCGTAATTTAACACTATTCTGACCATATTATTGGCCATTTTATGGTCAGAATATAGTTAAATTATGGTTATGAAACCGTTTTTACAAAAATCGGTCGAATGACCTGCCAGAATGCTGCAAAAATTTTAACAGTGTATGTTGCAAAGTGTTAATAAGGAAATAGGAAAAGTTATAGAAAACAAAATGTAGAAAAACATATTTAATGCGAACCACACTTATCCTAAAAGAAAAAAAAACTTTTCTTACAAGTTATTAATATCATCGAGGATAAATTTTGTATCAGACTTTTATTAATTTTAACTTTTTCCAACCTACACTGTTAAAAATTTGCAGCATTCTGGCAGATCATTTAACCGTTTTTTCCGAAAACGGTTACACAACCGTAATTTAACACTATTCTGACCATATTATTGGCCATTTTATGGTCAGAATGTAGTTAAATTATGGTTATGAAACCGTTTTTTCAAAAAACGGTCGAATGACCTGCCAGAATGCTGCAAAATTTTTAACAGTGTAGTTGAAAAGAGTTTATGACTTCGGTTTGTCTGTCTTGCCGTTTGCCATTTGGCCGTGTTTTAACTCTCGTAAATATTCTCAGATTGTCATATAATTTTATACGTTATTGAAGTTTACTGTAGTATATTCGCTATTGAAAATGAAGTGTGTAGCATTTCAGTTTGTTTACAGGTCACACAAAAGAACTCCGTTGCATTTAGACCGGGAAGCGGATGCACAAACCATTACCACACCGAGTTGACGGCTGAAATTCCAGGATTAGTTAAAACTCGATTCGCATATTAAAATGCAACTCGTCTGTCAAGTCATATCTTGATGGAAAACACCTACAAACCCGATTTTAGCGTTTCACTGGTAGGTTTGTGTTTCCTGCTTCCAGTCCTACATTTTTCCATGCCTTTGAGTGCAGTAGAACGTAATGATAATCGTACGATCAACCATTAAAATCGGGTCTGCGGGTGATTTCTACCCACATATGATCTGGCAGACCAGTTGTATTTTAATATGATAATCTAGTTCTGTCTAGTCCTGGAATTTCAGCTGTCAGCTCCATGAGAGGAAAGTCTATGCTGCGGCCTCCCGGTCTAATTTTGGCCGATGGGAAAAAAATCATTTGCCTTTTAATAATGTTGTACATTTTATAATTTAGAAACTGCCAGTTTAGTTTAAATTGTATAAAATCAATCTAACCTTTATACTGTTTATGAATAGCTCAGAGATTATTTCTGAACTTTTAATTTTTAATAGTACTAGGGGGGCTCTGCCCCCTACGAGCTACGCTCGCCAACCCCCGTTCAGGCACACCAAAATCCAAAAAGCACGCTAATTTGATCGGCTTTAAAAATATTGAATTAAAATTAAAAAAAAAACAGTAGCGATCTCTCTGTAAACGGGTTTCCATTCGTTTTTCTTGGATTGGGGATTTTTAAGACCAAATCTGCTGCTGTTAAGAGATACAATGGTGGTTTTCGTATTTAATTAAAAAAATAGTTAAACATTTGAAAATAAGCTAATGTAAAATGAATTAAGTAAACAGCGTCATTGTCTCCCGGTATTTTTTAACAGCGCTATAAGATAGTTCTTTTAAATAATTCATTTTAAATGTATCGTTTTAAATCTGACGTAATTTACACCAAAGTTTTATTTCTCTTATTAATATTCACGTGAAAATACTTTTGTTGTTAGAAGGAAATATTATTTCCGCTGTCTTCGAATTCACGATAATAGTTGAAAAGATTATCTCAAAATATCTCGCACAAATATATTTTTCAATTTAAATTGTTTTGCTATATTTGTTTGCCATTTTAAATATGACGTAATTTCCTCAAGTTACAAGTTTTAACGCATAATAATGATTTTTTTATTTTAAGATTTTGTTTCTCTTTTAAAATCCAAGTGTAAATATGGTTCGTCGCAGATGTCATATTGGCGCAATTTTTTTCTGACGCTAATTTCATATACGCAACGGGTACTTAACTGGTGCTAAAGTGTTGTTATTTTGCTTGATATCGTAACCCGGATGGGTACAGATGTCATATTCGCCCCATATTGGCGCGATTTTTTTCGGTTTCCAATTTGGCGAAAACATCAACAGCATAAACAACATAGTCCGGGTTACCACATCAAGCAAAATAACGACACTTTGGCGCGGAAAAAAATTGCGCCAAAATGCTCGTATATGACATCTGTGCCTATGGTTCTTATGACGTAATTTTCCTGCTTTTAACATGTAATCATTTAATTCTAATTTTAAAGTTTTTTTTCTGTTTGTAATAGTCACGTGTAAATAAATTTTTAATTTGAAGTAAACATTATTGTTTGCGCTGTTTATGCAACTGGCAACAGTTTAAATTAATAAGATTTTCTAAAATTTGTAAAAAATATCTCTCGAAATGCTGAAAATTTGAATTTAAAATTGAAATAAAACATCAAAAAATGAGTCAAATAAGAAAACTAAATGCAATCTGCACATCGGGAACTTATAACGTATAAAATGATCTAAAAATGATTAAATTCTCATGTATAGTTTTTGCTCCAATAAAACTTTTTTAATGGAACGATTTTGTCCAACTTTAGCATTAAATATCTCTTAAAATAATTCTTCGATTTGAAAACTGTCTGCATCAGCGTATTTATCAAACATTTCTCTATAATACCACCGATTTTCATATTTTTGTATGCAACAGTTTTTTTAATATTAACGATGAAAGGCCATGCTTAAGCATTCAAATTGGATGTGGTCTACCCGGAATATCTACGCAGATGTTCATTGGTCCATTTCCAAATCAAAACTTTTTTTTATATATAGAAGGATTTCTTGTTAACAATTGTTTCAATATGTCTTTCAACAACTACTCAGATAAAATAAACACTAAAATATTAAACTGCATTTGTTAGAAGCATGCGATACATTAAAAAAAAAAGGACAAAAAGAACTGTTAGAATATATTTAATGTCATGCTTTTATTATTATTATTATTATTATTATTATTATTTACAATTCTTTAACTGTGCTTTTATTTTTCAGAGATTCTCATGAAACAGAAGACTTGCAGCAAACGCAGAAAGTTGATCCAGTGGCTGAACCAATTGTTACAGCGACCACCAGACAAGAGCACTATCATCATCATCATTCCTACAATTCCGCCGACTCTATGAATCTCTTGAATGAGCACAGTCATCACCATCATCATGACCATCATCACGATTCAAGCAGCTCGCGTAGAAACAAGACTGTGGTTCTTCCAAAATGTGTGTACATTTCTTTCATGTTAAAATAATTGATTATTATTGTTAAACGATGAGCCATAACACAAAAAAATATTCTTGCAAGAGACGTATACGTTGGTATAAGTGGAACTGTAAAATAAAACTTGGGTTATTGAAAGCAGGCAGATAATCGATTACAAATTGTCTTAATTGTCAAATTACTAGTCTTTGGGATTTACCCATCATGTTAATCGGTTTACATATTTATAACTCCAAAAATGATAATCATATTAACTAGGTAATGGTTTACTACGTCGTATTAAGCATCTCATTTCCCATTAAAATATATCTTTGAATTGAAATTTGAATGAAATACAGTGTCATGAAAAATACAAGAGTGTGGAAAATATGATTACAAATATCTCGGCAACCAATTATCCGATAGACTTCATTCTTTATGAAAAATTTATGTTTTTTTAGTCTCTTTTACATGTGCTCCTTAAAATAAACAATTTCGAAAAATTTTATATACCTTTTATCAGAACGAATATTTCGAGAGTCCAAAGAAAATAGTTCCGGACAATCGGGGTTACTGAAATTCAATAGGCTTCTTCTCATTATTACATTTGAAGTACATACCAAATTTCAAGTCTCTATCTCAAATTGTTCGGGAGATAGAGCGCTTACAGACACATACACAGACACACACAAACAGACGGACGGCAATTTTTTTTTCTAAAAATATGTTTATCAGCATCTCCAGTGTGTGAAACGTGTAAATCCATCAAATTTTTTCTTTCGATTTTTAAAACGATTACAAGACTTACACTATACTACGTATGATGGGTAAGTAATAAAATGTAATCTAATTCCAAATCACGTTTTGGCTGACGTTCATGCATGAGTTATGGGCCTTCAAATGTCGTGCAACGCTAGACTATCATGTACAGGCTGATTAAAAAAAGATTGGAAAACTTGAAAAGGTGGTAGTGCGTATTACAATAAACAATTTTGTATCGGTTACTAGGGTCACAATTCAGTTATTTATTTCAGGGTATCTCACTCGAATCCAAATTAGGGATTTTTATTTATAACTTAACATGAAGATATTTTGAAGAAAACAAGGCTGACTGTTTTTTGTGTAAAATGTGAGAATATCAAAAGAAATGATAGAAGTGGCTACTATCCTTATCCAAATAACGCTGATTTAGACACTGCATATTTATGAGTACAATTAAAAGTTCATAGGGTTTCACTTACCGGAACTGCTGCAGTGCTGCACGCTTTCATCACTTTTCTTAATATTTGATGTCACACAAAGTAAGGTAAGTCTACTGAAAACTGTTTTTTAATATCTTTATTACAGTAAAAGTTATGAATGACAGTTCTGTAAGGATTGAAACAAGATATCCTGCCCAGATAGCACGAACATTGGCAGCAAGTTTGATTTTTTCTGACATTATCTTGCCGTGACAAATTTGAATTGAGAAATTCGCAACAAATTTCCTGCAAGGTATACCATCCCCACTTGCACGAGTAGTTTGTTGTGAAACTGATGGCAAGACTGTCTTTAATTCACAAAAGTGACGAAAGCAAAAAATCCCTCTGTTGAGAAAACAGACAGTCAGCACATACGCAGAAATTGCAGAAATTTTATTCAGTTGGCACCGCTTTTTCTAAACGCTATAATTATCGAATACCAAAAAAGGCTCGTATTGAAAAGTACAAATATTACCTTAACTTGTTTATGGTGATGAAAACGATGCATCCAAGATAGCATGAACATTAACAGCAAGTTTGATTTTTTCTGATATTAGCTTGCCATGACAAATTTGAATTGAGAAATTCGCAGCAAATCTCCCGCAAGGTATACCATCACCCACTTGCATGAGTAGTTTGTTATGAAACTGATGTCAAGAATGTCTTTAATTCACGAAAGTAACGAAAGCAAAAAATCCCTTTGTTGAGAGAATAGAGAATTAGCAGATACACAAAAATTGTAGAAATTTTATTCGGTTTTCACCGTTTTTCATAAACGCTATACTTTACCAAATACCAAAAAGGGCTCGAGTTGAAAAGTACAAATATTACCCTAATTTGTTTATGGTTGTAAAAACGATGCGTGTGCATCAATAGACCTGATCAGGTCTATGGACACCTTCGAAGAGGTTAAACTTATATGTAACAGTTGTAAACAGTTAATGTGGCATGGAAAGATTACTACTTTGCAGTAAGTTAACAGTATTTTTAATTACTTGTTTGCCGTTAATTTGCAATAAATTTGATACAGCATGAATTTAACTTGCACGACAAGTTAGCTGCAAGTTCAAAGTGTGGTAACTTCGGCGTTTGCGTTATCTTGCTGCAGTCTTGTTATGAACTTTCAGTCTTAACATGCTGAGCTTGCTGCAACTTTGCAGGTTTTCAAAGCAAGATAGCTGCAAATTTTCTGAATTAATTAAAAATGCTATCTGGGAATGTTTTTGAGTGAAAAATGCAGGGATGTAATAATGGGTATAGATGCATGAATAACAGGCGGTATACGCCGTATACCTTATAGATTTTTTAAAAGAAACTCTGGATACCCTCTATTTCTCAAGTGAAGCTATAGAGCATACTCCCTAGCATATACCCTCTGCGCCTCCTCCTTCTCTAGCACATAAAGTTTAAAATTCTTCTTTCTTTTTAATTTTTCTCTCCTATTTGTTACGTTAAAACAACAATCTTAAAATCAACTAAAGTCTCTAACATCAGTCGCGTAAAATATTACCTCCTTTCAAAAAAGGGGAAATGTCTGGAAGGAGGCAGAGTAAAAACATTATCTCTTTTACACGCTTTTATTTAACTTATTCTGTTGTCTGGATGTCTGGTCAAATCTTGCAATAGATTTTCGATCCATTTCCGTCGGATCGATTTTCTTCAAATGCTACACACAAATTCATTGTGGATGACAATGCATATTCAATGCATTAAATTCTGAATTAAAAGTGTATTACATACTTTTTTTTTAAGTTATATTTCTTGTTTATAGTTTGGCTGTTCTCACCTCTCTTTACTCAACACCATTTCACTTTAGCATCAGCCAAAGCCGCAGTAAAGCTTGTGTAGGAGGTGTCGTGGCATCAGGCACCAAGTCTGAGTAAAAATGAAGGTTAGAAAACGATTTTAAAACCGGTGTTTCACGACGAATCTATGTTGATAACATTTTCTTTTTCATTTGCCTACAATTTTCTTTCAATCATTAATAAAATTTCTAAGATTGTCGTCAAGAACCCTGCTGTCGACACATTAAATCTCGAATTCATTTACAAAAACATTTTTTTAAACTTTCTTCTCTATATGAGAAGAAAGTTTTCGATTCGTGAAAAATTTCGACTTCCAGTTTTGGATGGATTTATGTGTTTTAAAAGGTCCTCAACACGAATTGACTATTTTAATAAAATGTCTGTCCGTGAGTCTGTCTGTGTGTCTTTCTATATGTGACATAAAGTTTGTGGGCGCTCTAACTCACGAACAACTGCACGGAATTTAATGAAGCGTGAGATTAATTTAGACTTTGACACAACTAGTTGGTGATAAGGTTTTGGTGTATATCGCCTAACAGGTGGTGCTGCTATGCTGTATTTTTCACGATTTCCAAAACAGTTACATCTCAAGAACTAATCTGCGGAATTTCATCAAACTTCCTATTATGTTAAACCTTGATATAAATAAATGCTGGTAAAGTTTGGGTGTATATCACTCAACCGGTGGCGCTGCTATGCTGTGTTTTTCACTATTTCTGTCATGATTGTATCACAAAAACTAATATACGGAATTTCATCAAACTTCATGTTCATTTAGACCTTGACATAAATGCATGCTGAATTAATTTTGCCTGTGATCAATCAAAAGGGGGGGGGGGTATCCTGTGCTTGGGGAAAGATTCCTAATCTTGTCCATAATCAATTAATGCGATTTTGTAAAAAGTGATTTTTTTCTATTATTATTCATTGATCACTGTAATTTTATGTTAACTTCAAAGAAAAGACTTTTATTTCATATCCTTAATTGTTGCTAAAGGATATGCTATTTAAATGTATTATAGTAATGTAGAAGAAAGTTTTGTAATGACCACATCATACTAGTTGTATTTTGGGTCTAAGCCCACAACAGTATAGAGGGTCAAGTAACTCCAATTTACACTAATTCTAGCACTTTTCTTTTAGAGCTCTTTCAAAGAATTTTAGTAAACTGTTAGACTGTAATTATGGTTTATATATTTTGTCCTAAATGTATATATTATTTTTATTTCAGATTCCGAATACGGTCTTTATGATTTAGCCTTGTGCCGAGTGCAACCTAACAGTGCTCTTCCTGAAGAACAGAAGCAAAATGTTTTCGGAACTATTACTATGTGGCAGAAGGTATACTTTACTTATGACGTGCTCATATCGAGTGCCTTTGCATTTTGTTGAGAATTCATCAAAACAGTTTTTAATTTAACAATAACAAAATGTTTATTGTAACAATCAATCTCATTGATCAACTGGGTAAAATTAACCTATCCCTAGCGCAGAATAAACTCTAAGAGTGGAGGTGAGGGGGATAATTCTACATTCAACTTCGAACTCAACACTAAACACAGCCAAAATCTCTTGTCTTTATGGATGGCCTGAATTATTAACTACAAAGCTCTTTCACTTAAAACAAAACTGCGATTCAATCATTAACTTTAAATAAAGACCCTACTGAATCTCTATGAGTCTTTAGATCTCACATAGTCTTTATTGAAGCACAAATTAGATTTAAAACTCTTGGCATTACTGACTCACTTGCGATGCCTTCCTCAAACTTATCTCCTTTAACCCGGAAACATTTGCACATGGTATAATATACTCCAAATGCGTACGTTTTTTCCAGTTTGAACCATTATATTAAAAAAAAAAACCGTGACTTATTTTATCTTATTTTAGTTTGTAACAATTGCCGGCGATTAAATAGGCCGACGATTTTTATTTGGAAGTATTGGTGGCAAAATGAAATCCGTATGCTGGGTTTGCACCAGTGTGCCTGGATTAACAAAGATCGCTGACTAATTAAAACAGATCCAACTTACAATAGACTTTCAAGGAAAATGATCCAGAGGCACTGCAACTCACCGGACTGTATCCGATAGAGCTCATTGCGAAAATCCGATTTCTGTAGCGATATCTTCACAATTTATAGCTCCCAAACAATTACGTTCATCTGATATCATAAATTCGCAAAATAAAAATAACACTCCAATTCCACTGAACTCATTCACTCTCAAGGAATTTAAAGATCTAAAAGTAAATTGTATTTCGATAACATTAACACACACGTGTTAGTTTTTGATACTACGATAGCACCCAAAACGAGGTATACTCGTATCCTTTACGGTCAAACGCGGACATTGTACACATATTTATTGAAGAAGAACTAAAAGTAAATATTTGACGTTTTAATAAAATAATATTTTTATTTATTTTACTTTATTTCGTTTTTTACAAATGTTAAAAAAATATATAATAATTTGTTTTGCAAATGTTTATTTTTATGCATTTTGTTTATAACTTATTTATTTTCTTTCTTTATTTATTATCTTATGTAATTTATTAACAGAATTTTTTATTATTCGTATATACCTAATTCACATCATAAAATTAAAATAACAAATATCTGCTTTAATTAACAGGACATTCCATATTTAAATAAAGCGAAAATAACCATTGAAACTTTCTGGTGTAAAGTCAGATTCGCTGTACTACGTAATTTCTAGAACATATTCTATTTTGGGAATTAAAAGGTTAAAGATTAAGTTTTATAAGATAAATAATTATATAAAATAAGGTATTTGGAGACATACTTCTTAAAATATTTACTAATTTGCAATATTTTAGCCTAAAATAGCCAGACGACAGTAGTTTTTACTTATATTGCAAATGTGCAACAGAAGAAAAGTTTGGCGTATTACATGAAAAACGTATCTCTGGTTTTTTTTTCATTATTTTTCCTATGTAAAAAACCTTTCAGAGAATCATATATAATTTTTTCGAAACAAAATAAAAAATCGCGCATTTAAGGGTTAAGCATAACTGATTTGTATAGCGATACTATTTCCAATGGTCTAAATAGCGCGCTACAAATAGCGAAACAAGATTAGTCGCTACTTTTTCTGAAATAGTCATATAGTTTGTGCTACTTTTTGACATAATGTAATGTAACCAAGAGCGCAATACTAAGAATCACTAGTTTGGTAAGCGTTATTTCCAGAAAGATCAAGTTTTATCGCTATATGTGCCAATAAATAAATGTGCCATTTAAAAAATCACTTGGTCGTCTTTGCACTTTCTGAGTTAAGTACCTGGTAGACCGAGCATTGCTCGGTTATTATTATTTTTTTTTTCTACGATCATTTTGTACTGAAAAAAATTTATTTATTTATTATTTAGGTGTATTTATTTCTACATGAAAATATCATTTCTACTTTCTGAAAATAATAATAACAAATACTAACAATTCGCTTTTTGAGCTTTTTATTTATCGACAATTCTATATACCTTTCTTAGTACTTTCTAGAAAACCTTTTCCTTACACATTTCTGCAGTCTTTAAGTACTTAAGTTGATTGGTGTTGTTGGTGTATTCGATCCTTCTTTCTTACAAAACATTATGAGTGTGGTGAGGATTTACAGTTGGTAGAAATGCCTTTAAGGCTACTTTGACTCTTAACTCTTTGAGGGGCAAGCAATAATGTCTCTGTAATATTGAATTCTCACCGGAATAATTGAAAAATTTTATGTTAAAATATGGAAAAACAATTTTACAAGATTTCGTCCCCAAAGTTAAAAATATAAAATATAGTTAAAAGTTTCTGGTGAGAATTTTGTTAAAATTAGGTGGAATATAATATATCCCACCGTCCTTCAAGGGATTAACGCTGGAAAAAGCAACATAGAGCTTAAAAACACGTATCCGTAAGTCGACGTCAACGAAGTGGAAGGTCTAACTTTGAGCTTTGTGTATAGTTATTGCAAATGCTAGCCTCGAAGGGAAATAATGCCTTTACATTAGAGGTCTGCACGGGCCGACATTTTCAGGCCCGGGCCCGGCCCGATAAAAAAATTAAAAGTTCGGCCCGAGCCCGGCCCGGAAAAAAGTTAAAATCTTGGCCCGGGCCCGAGTGAACTTCTACAAAACATTGATTTTTACGTCGAATTGGTTAAAAATTTGTCTCGTACGAGAAGTTCTGACCAAAAATATTTATTTTAACTTTTTTTTCATGTTTATAATCTTTATTTTTATAGAAGTGCAGCAGGCTGCGATATTTATTTTTTTAATGAATCTCTATTTCTTGTATGTAAAGGTTTCAGTTATCATTAATATTGTTAATCCATATTCCATGTATAGAAGTGTTAAAAATCGGAAAAATGCTATACAATAAAATCTTCTAAGATGGAATTGCATAGAAAAGAAAAAAAAATGCGTTATAGACAAGTTCCCTTCTTAGCAAGTGTAAATGTATTATATATTCTTTTCTTACTTATTAGTATATTAATTTTGCATGGATCAACTCCTTTTTCAGTTTAAAACAGGTTTCCGTCATATGCAGGTTCCTTTTCACACATTTTACTGTATTTTAATTTAGTTATATTTTAATATGCGTAGAAATCTACTATTCTTTAAAAATAATAAATTTTAATGTTTAAGTGTAGAATAATGGCGATTCAAAAATGTATGCATTTTTTGCAAAACCTTTTGGGCCAGGCTTAATTTAACTGACCTTTAAATGGATCAGGCCACGCTGAGACAATGATTTTCATACGGGCTGGCTCAAAACTAGGACTGAAAATTTTGGACCGTGAAGACTAGAAAGGAAACCAGGCCCGGCTCGAACAGAGTGGAGCCCGGGTCCGGCCCAGCCCGAGTGCCGTGAATGAAAATCGGCCCGAGCACGGCCCGTGGGCCGGGCCGGGCTTCGGGCCGGCCCGTGCAGATCTCTACTTTGCATCATGCATCCAAGCCTTTGCTTGAATCGCCCATGGCCTCTGCTTGAATCGAGAGCAGGGGAGTAGTGGAGGGTATATGGAGGAATACGCCGTATACCCTCTGGATTTTTTTGAGATGCTCCGTATGCCCTCTGTTTTTCAAATAAAGTATTGGCGTATACTGTATCCATGAATGTTCATGACTCTACCATATACGCTCTGCCTATAACGTATATCTTCTGAGTTTTTAACGACTACAACACTGATCGAGAGTAATTCGCGAAATATGTACTTCGAGACCTGAATATTCTCCTGTGATTATTTTTGCTTTGATGATGTTACTGCAAAGATCTTTGACAATTAGCTTTGTTCCATTACAAAGGTTTTCTGAAACATCTAAATTGCCGAACAATATGATTATTGTCATTTTTAAGCTTTAATTCATGAGGTGGCAAATCAACTATGTTCATGGAGTTGGGAAATTCTTTTGTAAGCTGGCGACTATTCTTATATTTATTAGCCCCACTACTTTTGAAAAATAAATTTTGCAGTATATTTCTCCTGCCCATGTTGTTAAATTATATGTGAAAGATTTTCGTTTCAAGAAAGTGGTGCCAATAAAATATAGTTAAAAATAGTTACTAGTGGCAGCCCCGCTAGCTACTTTTAAAAAGCAACTGACTGTATCAGAATCTTTCTGAATTTTTGCGATATTTGACTGAAGTTTTTATATAAGTTGCCCTAAATAGCTGAATACCAAATATTGAAATAAAAAATTTGGAATCTTCCCCGCATGCGTAATTAAAAATTATTTCATATAAATGTCCATATCTTATCATATCTCATCAGATATTCAATAAATTCATGTTTTAGTTACAATACTACTGTTTTTAATGTTATTTTTCAAGTTTGCAGAAAGTAGTGTTAAATTTGGTTCAAAATTCCTGTATGCTATAAACAACAAAAAACGTTTGAATTTTTCACAGAGACGTTAACATCTTCACAATATGAGTGCTATGCTTACACAGATGTACGCAAACGTTGAACAGGACCTACATAGTCATTTAATACAGTGACAGACTATTTCGAGCACTTTCTGTTACTTGGGTGATCGCAAATATTATTTTATTATTAAATTTATTATTAACCCTCTAATTCTTCCCGCGACTAAATTTTCACTGAAAAATATGAAGTCAAACATGTTCTTTACATCCCTGAAATTCAAGGACAATTCGTCAAGAATTTCCTTAGATAGTCGACAAAACGTGTAAAATCGAAAGCATTTGGTCACTGCCCCTTAAATTTTAAACATCAGTGTATTAACACTTCGCTGATCGATGATGAGTATAATTCGCCACTAATTTAGGGCATCTTAGAATTCAAAACATCTATCAGATTTTTCGAATAGTAATCTTTATTTAAATGTAGAATGTCTGCCATTAAATAAAGCAGAGATTATTGTTCGAAAATTCTGGTAGCTATTTTTAAGAATAAAACTTGCTAAAATGACAACACTTCCAGCCAGTGATATGTAAACTGAAGATTGAAATATATCCTCTTTTTTTCTCCATATAATGATTGATGAACTCAACTAATGGTTTAGCGTGCGATTAATTAGCAAGTCTTATCATCACGTAGTTATTAGAAAGTAACACCCTAGAAAGGATAAAAATGTGTTCTGTCCCAGTATGCTTTTATCTTTGTTTGCTACCATTTGACACTTTCGAAATTTTGTATCTGTAATCGTAACAAGATGTTTCAGAACTCCACATAAAAACTTATAGAGGGGATGTAGAAACAATATTCATATAAGAACGCATATCATAAGGAAATGAAAAGACACAAAGCCAAAGTAAGAACACAACACAAAGAGGTCTGTAAAGCGCTTTAATAAGGGAATTGAACAAGTGGTAGACAAAGCGCATACGGTTTCATACGCAATAGCGTTGAAGGTTTCACAGAGAAAGAAATCCATGCATGTTAAAACAGGGGACTGTGGTGGCCATTCAACTAGTCCACTCTTCCCAAACAATAGGTTCCGGAAGGTTCGGTCCAAATACACACATGTCTACCTGACGTAATGTGCTGGAGCACCGTGTTGGAACCACAACCTGCGACGCACAGTTAGGGGCTCATTGTTAAGCTACCCCTATTAAAGCCATTTTACGCACTTTTTTGTCTTGTGTTCTTGCTTTGTCTTTGTGTCTTTTTATTTCCTCATGGTGACTGGCATGTTCGGACATGTGTTTCCATATGATTATGGTTCCTGCTGATGTACTCTATTTCCTCTTGAAAAGTTTTTACTTGGAATTTTGAAACATCCTGTATATCTAAAATTTCATTCCGATTTCTTAAACGTTCAGGGTTCTAGGGGCTCATTATGTTGGCAATTTTTTTTATGACAACCCTAACTCTATATTGCCTTCTAGAAAACTGGCGGACCACTGAATTTTCATGTTCGACTTCAAGGATTTGATGTTGGAGATCACGCACACCATCAGCAGACTATTCAATCCCAAGCGGAAGAAGATAACGAAACTCCTCAACCAGTGGGTCACACACACGGATTTCATATTCATGCCTCTGGCGATCTCAGCAATGGTTGTCAATCGGCTGGACCTCACTACAATCCAAAAGGAGTAAATCATGGAAAACCAGGACCCGATGCCCTTTCCAGGTAAAAAGTTCGTCTGGATAATAATATCAAAAATCTGCTTCGTTGCCATCCGTACGCATTGCTCTGGTAATAACACCGTTTACAAATACAATAAAACTTGCTAAGATGGAATTGAAAATACCGGAAAAAATAATTCCATTTTAGACAGGTTTTGTCTTAGAAGATAAACCGCGAGTTGTAATGGTATCGGATAAATTTCACTGGGTCCATGGAATTTTCTATTTAAAGCAGTGTTCCGCTATAGTTAAATTCCATTTTCACAGGTTTTACTGTATATCCAGGTTATTTAATATTTTTCCTGTTTGAATGCATGGATCAGTGGAAGAATTTTAAAAGTTCCTGTGAAGTTTTCCTTCTCGGCTGAAATTTTTACCTTGAATGGGAAATATTAGAACTAGTATTTCTAGGGCAATAACACTGGCATGCCTAGATTCTCACTATTTCCCTATAGTAATCTTCCCATTATTTAATCAAAGAATTTAATTATCGCAGCGATTGAAAACCGGCGAAGTTTATTATTCAGAAATAATGGTATCTTGGCCTCCAACACATACGCTGAGCGCACCATTACTGAATAATGAAATGAGGCTAAAAGTTGCCTGAAAACCGTGAGAAAATGAAAGAGCCAAACGTGGTAATTTGTACAGAGTAAAGAGAAAGAATTTATTTCTTACCTCCGTGCGTAATTTGCCTGAGATATTTATATAGGATAAAAAATAAATGCCAAAAAATTACTTTAAATTTAGATTTTGTATATTCTTACCAAAATATGATGTGATTAGTTACTCTATACTTTTATATATTTGCAAATGCTGATGGTTTAAAAAAATTTTAATATTTTAAAATATTCAAAAACTATGAATAAAATTGGTGTACAAGTTGTTCACCAACGATAAAATAAAATATCCTTAAATTAACTAATGCTTTCGCCAAAAACAATTCGAAAAAAATATTCTAGATTTCTTTAATTTTCTTTGTCTATTTTTAGTAAATTTTACACGTTTCTCAAAATAGAACATATCTTTTTTCTTCGGCGAAATTGACACCTTTTGAACATTTTCCGCCGAAAAGATTATTTATATCAATTTATTTCTTGTTTTCTAATCTACTGTTACATTTCCCCCTCATAGATGGCAACACTACGCTACAAAGAGTTCAGTTATAAACAAAATATGTTCGATTATTATCTCATGTTATTTGAATACTTGTATCATGATGCCATTGTTTGAAAGGGAAAAAGAAAAAAGTTTCCGGTTTAGATATCTGTTTAATATTCTTGCTGAACTGGAATGCTATTCCTTTTAGTGACCTTGAAATTATTATTTTTTATATTCTTTCCGACAAGAAGAGTAAATATTGAACTTGATCCTTGAATTTTTGAGCCATGAAGATTCAACATTACATAATCGTATGACGCTATTCGATATCCGAGAGAGATCATTTCACTCCAGCATTTTTTCCCAAAGAATTTTGCCATTTTTCAAAAATGCTTGATGAAATACAGGAATGATGAATTGATGCAGCGGTTCCCAACCATTGCTCCTCTGCTAATCCAAATTGAAAAGAGGGGGGAAAACTTGCTATTTGAGAAACAAGAATGTAGTCTAAGTCTATCCCTTTAGGTAATGTGTGCGAATTATTTCGTGTAGCTCTGTATGCTATCTATGGGATTTATACACACAAGCTAATGCACTCATAATTAAATAAGTTTTAAAATGCTTGCAAAAGGGTATTATCCACTGCCAGCAATTATCGATTTAAGTCAGTTCTGTAACCTATAAACGAATTCTGTTGTGTGTTTCTGTAAATGTTAAAAATGCTATATTGCTATGCGCAACATAAACTATCGAAAACACGTGTAGTGCACTTCAGTGACTTCATTATGTTTAAAATATCATATCATTAAAATGCACGATATTTTCCCATAGGTAATATTCTAATTAAATAATTTGTACGCCTCTGTAAACGAACTATAAATGCTACTTATTCTATGCCCCTGAGAAAGCATGTCATAGTGTCCATCTCAGTGATGCATATCAATATCATTTCTTTGAAATATCGTAACATCAATAAAATGCACAGCAAATGATTTTCCCCATAGGCCATAACGAGACGGAATTCTTTTGTGTGTCTTTGTAAATGAAATATAAATGCTACACGCTTCGCTTTCAATACCGAATCAATTGTAAACTTTAATAACATATAAAAATTTTATGGCAGTATATTTATGAGAGTTAGAACACGGACAGACAGATAAACCGAATTCATAAATTATTTTCAACTATATAAATAAATAAAAAACAAATTTCAACTATGTTGGAATGTATTAAACAAAACTATTAAGAAATTTAAATTTCACAGCTTTCTAAACAAATAGCTATTTTAACGTAAATGTCTTTTCGTATGGTGAAGAATAACATTTAAAATACACGCCTTTCACTCATTTCATTTTTTTTAATGAAAAAAAAAATATTAAGAAGAAACAATACCATAACTCCATTAAACTACAATTTTATTTCAACATTGAATATTATATCTAATTTACACACGTTGAAAATAGAAGATTGGCTCTAATGTTACTGTAAATTTTTCATGTTTGTCTGTAAAATGTGTTTGTTGAACAGGAAAAAGTTTCTTGAGAATGAATAGCATCTGAAAAACTAATACTCCGATTTGATAAAATTGATTAATACACTAAAAGAACTACTGAGAAACGTTTATGATAATCAGTGGCAGTAAAAGAAACTTTGTTTTTTATAAATATTTATATGTCGAAAACATATTGGTTTCTGAGGTTTCTAAAGATAAAGACCATTTTTTGGAAGTAAGAGGTTATTGGTAGGGCTGCCAGAGGCGACTATTTTTGTATTTCGTTCGCACCACTATTTTAAAGAAATAAACTTTGTAATATATTTCTCTTTGCAAATGTTGTCAAACTTTATGTCAAAGACTTTTGTTTTGGGAAAGTGGTGCGAGGTAGAATTAAAAAATAGGCGCCTGTGGCAGCCCAGTATTGGGTATTTTCGTTCCTGATTATATTATATTTTCCTAGATTTAGAAATAGTTGTCTTTTTACAGCGTATTTTATTGGTTATTTAATAGTGAGCCAAAATAGCGTTGTAAAATGTTTAAATTACAAAAAAAATGCTTAGAGGGTAACGAGCCTCTTTAGATTACATTTAGGAGACATTTTAATTCCTTAAGAGCCTACTGCAGTCAAACGAAAAGACCCGTTCGCTAATCCTAATCCTATGGAAGACATTTATAAAGATATCTCGTTTAAATTTAAATATTTTTAAATTATTTTTTTGCATTGAATAGTTGAGATCGATCTGTACAAAGAGCGTTGTTTACTTTTTCGATTTTCTTTACAGGTATTTTTAATGAGGACACTTTCATTTTGGAAACCGGTTTCGAAAGTAAAAGCATCCTTATAAAAAAAATCTGCAATCAAAATAAAAAAAGTAAAAAACGGCCTGCATACAGGTCGATCTCAGTTATCCAATACAAAAAAAAAAAATTATTTAAAAACATTGAAATGCGATTGAGATATCTTTATAAATTTCTTCCATAGGATTAGCATTAGCTAACGCGTCTTTTCGTTTGACTGAAGTAGGCTCTTAATAGGTGGACTCTGTTTAGAATGCATCTATGTCATAAAAAATGATGACTATAAATGAACTTTTACCGAAAAGCTATTAAAAATTCTCCAGGAAAAAAAAAAAAAATCTACCGCAAAAGTTTTAAATACCAAAAATTAATAAAATCATTTTAGCATAAAAGTGCTTTTTTTTGTAAGTCTTTCTTTTTCTTTGATAAATTCAGCTGATATTTTCCCACGTGTATCACAACGTCAATGTGACGCAGTTGGTAATTGTTTTCCATCATTTATTTGCGTTATATTTTTCTATATTATCAGTAACTGGAATATTTTAATATTAATTTATTTATCAGATAAGAGATCAATTAGAAAATAAATGAGAAAAGCGATGATTATCACATCTTTAAAAATGAAATAATATTTTTTTAAAGGTATGTTTATCATCAAGTCAGAATATTTTGTGAATTCCCCTTGAGGTCTGTTTATTTATTTTTATGGAAGAAAAGGCTAAATTCTCAATAATTTCAGAGAAAACCGATATTCTGGTTTGAGAAAAGTGATTATTACACTATAAAATCTACTCTGAAATGTTTCTGAAAATCAGTGGTGCCAAAAGAAACTTTGTTTTTATCATTTCTTCTTAAGTACATTGGTTTCTGAGGATAAAGAATGCTTTTCGGAATCATGGGCAACTCGGAAGAGGTCATTGTATGCTTTTGCTCGTGGTTTAGTTATATTATAATTTCCTAAACTAAGGCGGTTCTCAAGTTCACTGTTCAACAAACGCTAAACTTTCTGAGCCATTGACATTTATTAACTCATTTTTAAACGTAAAGGAGCAAAATTGGCAGGGATGACTATTGAAGCGATTTGGAATCGAAATGAGTTTTCCTTATATATATATATATATATATATATATATATATATTATAACGTGCCAGACTATTATTAAATCCTTGGTCAGCCATGGTTAGGTTGCAAAAAATTTGTACCACCTAGACATTGCTGCTGGAGGCATCAAAATGGTAGAATATTGGCAGCTGTGGATAGGCTGAGTACTTTGCTCATGACCAATTTAATCAACTATATCGATTTGTTTGCAGTAGTGAGATTGGCTAAGTCCAATCGAAACATCAGTGATTCATGAAGCAGTCAAATTCTATTTCGATGGTCAGGCCATATGAGTGGTAAGCAACAGATTAAGTAATCCGGTAGTTTCCCCATTAAAACAGAAACCAAAATCACGTTAAAATGTTTATTCAACAACACATAAAACCGTGAACAACTCCCACATTGCAAGAGTTTTCGCAGAGCCTTGAGGCTAGAGCACGAATTACTATTCCATGCTAAACAGATCTTAATGCACAAATTTAGATGTTTTACTTGATGATAAGACACCTGGTAACAGAGTTTTAAAACAATCGAACAATACAGAATCCTTCTTCTGACCTCATGCACTATGATTTTGTCAGAACTCGCGTAGGAATACAGATTGGAATATAAACTTCATGACGAACCAAACAGATTCAGGAATGAGACACAGAATGAAATGCGCTCGGTTACTCAACCAAGCGAGAGAGGAGCGTAATAGAGAACGAGTTTCGTATCTGCTCACGGAAGGATATCGATGTAATATGCTTGGCACCACACAGGTGCGCGGGAAGCTGATTCATGGAATAAAATAATAAATAATAAAATAGCTTTTAAAAACATTTGAAAAATAAAAAGTAGCTTCTCTCAGAATATTACAGTTTTGGTAGCTGATAAAAATTAATGAAGGGATTAAAAGTTTTAGATTAAGGTTTCGAATAAGATAATTATTAAGATACCCGTTTTAAGTCTATAGGAATTTAACTAGAAATAAATAATAGAGATTATTAAGAAATAGGAAAATAATGAATATGTCGGAAATTTAGAATAATTTTAATGAATGTTGCAAGTAAAATTTTTATATAACACACACACACACACATATATATAAATTACTTATCGAGTTATAACTTATAAGCACCGTCACGTGGGTCGCGTGACAACCAGTTTTTCTCCTTTCGTCCGGAAATTCGGTTCAAAGCGCCAAACTCGACAGTGTTTTCTGAAAGATTTTTTACATTTACCAAAAAATGATGGCAAACGTCTTTCGATTACAAAGTTTCTGAATAACAACACCTGCCATTTCACGCGTTTCCGAAATAAAATTAATCAAAATTTGAGTCATAAATTTGCCCTTTTGGATTTAAAAATAGCCTTAAAAAACATATGTATTCTTTTACAGTGAAGAGTAGGATGACAATACACATAGAAATGTTTTTTTTAAACTGTGGACCTGAAAATATAAAAAAAAGATAGTTTGAGAACCGCCTGACAATAAAGGTAACTCACTATATTCAGAGCCATTTTTGAAAGCTATTTTTTAGATCCTTTTCGGGGTTTTTAGGTAAAATATTAAATGAAATTAATTGAAATGCTTTATTAATATCACACTTTTGAAAAATTCGGTTGGTTGGTTGGTTATATTTATGTCGGCCAATTATCAGCACGTGGGATATAGGCCCTAAGGGGGGGGGGTGCCTTCCGTGGAGGTCTTTCTAAGGGAATCTAACCCGTATTAACGCTTGGAGAACCAAGGTTCGAAGAAAACCACGAAAACTCCGAACGATTAGGCCGACGGGCGCGATTGGGATCGAACCCAGCACCTCCCGTCTACCAGCTTCGAGAGCAGAACCTCTCGGCCACTGGTGGGGCTTTGAAAAATTCGGTGATTTCAGGTAAATTTTACTAAAACGGCTGACACCTTATAATAAATTCCAATGTGAGTATTTTCCACTTTCCTTTATTCACAAGATACATATGGCAATCTTCAAAATGAATTAAAAGCTATAGAAAATTTTAAAATGAAAAATAAAATACAGATAGTTATACTCTCTAATACGTATATCATTTTTACAAAAGTTTTGACGCATTTTTAAACAAAAACATTTATAAGAATAAAAATATTGCATTTTACATTAAATGTTTTGATTTATTTCATTAAAAAAAAAATCTTAATATCGAAAACAACATTTTCTGAAGATTGAATTACCTCGTTCTGCTTTACTTACTGCTTAGATGCTTTCAAATGTCATTTATGATAGTGAAGATATTTTCAAAAAACAAATTTAGGTTTAAATAATTTGAAAATGTAAAGTTTTGTAAAAACATAGCAAACAGTTTTTTTTTTTTTTTTTTTTTTTTAAACCGATGGAAAGCGGAAAAGCTCGACTAACAAAATTCTTTGATACAAATAAAATTGCCCATGAAAACGAAAATCGCTTTTCGAACATAGGCAATCACAATATCAATGTAGACAGACAGTATAAAATTTATTAAATCTAATGCATAAAATTACAAATTTCAATGTGACATCCGCTATAATTTTTTTGTTAGATAATTAGATATACGATATGTCTCTCTAACGTGTCTGAGAGATTAAGCAAATGCATTCATATCCATTCGATCAAAAACTTTCATTAAAATAAAAGAAATCTAAAAAACGAACAACAATTTGATAGCTTTGTAATTTAAATATATTCATTTTCGCGTAAAATAATGTACAGAAAATATAACAGTCTGACGTTATGTCGTGCCGGAGACCAGAAAAAAGAGAGGTGCAACATAAGTAAAAGTATTAAAAAAAATTAAGAAAGATTATAAAATACAAATAAATGTTTCATATTTGTGTCCTAAATACTAGGTACAATACAATTTCTTAAATATATTTAATAATAGTGAATTACGGGTATCTTAACATATAAAATTACTTTAAATATGTTTATAAAATAGAACTTATTTCATTTTGGGAAACATGAAAAAAGAGCGATATAATAAGGTGTTTATGAATTTATAGAAACTATTTAAATTTAAAATCGAAATTGAAATTAAATATTAAAATTACTTTACTTTACTGCTTACATAACGACATTCTCAACAATGATTTTCAAATTTTTGCAAAGTACTCAAAAAACAGCATTTTTTCCTTTTTTCAATCTAGAAATTAACTTATTTATTAAAATGGCTGATTCCGGGTTCATTATTGTTTTGATTCATTACAGTAATTCTATTTTATTTTAATTTCTGAGGTAATATGTGTTATTCCGAATCCTGTAACAGCTGCGTGATTCGGTCACGTCAAAACTTTTCGGGGATCGACATCGGTTGCAATAAGATACTATATTTCAGCTATTACAGATGCCCCATAATAGTAAAATGTACAATTAAATGTTATTGTAATTTCTATTAACTATAGTATATTACTCTTTTCATCCACGCCTTATTAACGCTTTACAAGATAATTAAAAACTGTTAATGATTTTGGTTTGTCTGACTGACTGTCTACTGTCAGTCACGAAAACAAAAGTTTTACAGATATTAGTTTCTAATGAGTATGTATTGCCCTATAGGGGATTGATACTTTCTACAAAATTGGTGTCATTCTCGCGAACATTAGCTGCTAAATTTGGCACCAGACATTAATCTCAAAAATTTCAGAAACCAAAATTCCAAGACCAATTAGAGCCGAATTATTAAATTATGCTTTTAAAACCTCAATTTCGATTATAATTTCAACTCCAAAATTTACTTTTTTTTAGAAAAAAAAAGAGTGCAAATGGTATGATTCTGGAGTTTTTTAAGCATTGATATTTCTTATAAAGTTAAAAAAAAAAAAGTTAAAAGTTATTTCTTTTATTTTTCTCAAAAGTGAGCTTTTAGTAAATTGTGTTAAAAATCGCCATAACTCAGTAAATAATAGTTAATTAATACAAGATTTTAAAATTAGGTTTAAATATATATTCAAAGAAAGTAGACTATTCTTATGCAGATTTCTTGAAAAGTTTATAGGTTACACAATTTTAATTTACGTGTCTCTCAGTTACAATTTATGCGGGTCTCTCGTGAAAGAGACCAGAAAATGGAAACATTGAACTATATCATCTATATTTTCTTGTATTAAACATTTCAGATACTTTTATTGATAGATTTTGGATCATATTATTAGCACACTACAATATATTGAAGAAATAAACTATATGTTTAGTTTTCTAGACTCTCTGCAATTAGGCAAAAACAAGTTTAAGATCATACGAGGTGTGGCAATTAAATAACGAGACTAATGCTGTAAAATATTTTATTTTAAATTTCTACATATTTAGTTATTATCCCCTTCGATAGACAGCCCTCCTTTATCCCTACAACGCTCGATGCGAATTTTCCATTGTTTGAAACACTGCTGGAAGTCTTCTTCTGTGAGCTCTTTCATGACGAGTGCCGCTTTTTCTTTCACAGCTTCAACGGTCTGAAATCTGCTTCCTTTTAATACAGTGCAGATTTCACCTTGAGGAACAGATGAAAGTCACATGGCGCCAGGTCAGGCGATTGAGGCGGATGATCCAACACTGGGAAGTTATATTTCACTAGCAACGTCTTAACAGACAATGTAGTGTGGACCGGTGCGTTGTCACACAATGCCGCTAGCATTGTGTAGGGGTAATACGTAAGTAAAAAAGCGTGCAAAAAGACGTTCGTCTGACATTAGCCTAATAGTTTGTCCTTCAGGAACTCAGTGAAGGTACGCAATCCCATGAATATCGAAAATTTCTCCGTTGTTGACGTGGAAGGGCGACCCGGGCGAATATCATTTTCAATGTCTTCTCAGCCATCTTGGAAACACTTAAACCACACAAAAAACAGCGCACGTGCTAAACATTCATTGCCGTATACTTCTCTTAACAAATTATGAGTTTCAGAAGTGGATTTTCCAAGTTTAAAAATAAATTTCACATTAATTCGTTTCTCCTTTAAAACACTCAAAATTTTCCGGCAAAACACTAAAATAGAGTTCAGACTAAATGAATGTCACGGGTAGACTAATTGATGCAGCCAACTTAGAGGCGGTAATTGATACAAGAGGTTTTGCGCTACAAAACTATTGGTCATACGTATTTGGCGCATGCGTAGTTCTTCTGTAAAGCATTAATATCGATAGCCATACCTCTAATAACATCTTATGGTAACATGCCTTATATAAGTTTTAGGTTTTAGCAGTGTACTAGCAAAGTGAAAATCAAAGCGGTGAATTTTCATAGTCGGCTCCGGTACCCACGCCGTAACGCATTGTAACGAACATTTTTTTGGAAAAATCATGAACTGCACTCATGAATTTACCCTTTATTTTCAAGAATGCTTATAAAAAGAGTGTTTTTTAAACTATTTTTACTGTTATACTTATTTGGACATGAAATCTTAAAACCTAACTCTATCTACTTATACTGTATTACAATTGAATTCCAAATTTCATTTCTTTTAATTAATTGCTGCACAGTATTCTCTAACATTTAAAAAATATTTAAATTAATGGAAAGCATGGTGCAACAGTTAGTTAAAATATTTCTAAACAATATTTTTGCAGTTTATATATCTTTACTTTTTTTTATTTTCAAATTTAAGAAAATAATCCATAAAAAGTTCTTGACCTCTACAATTTAGTCACGTTTTACAGTTTATGAGCCGCTGTATAAAATCGAAAGGTTGTATTTTTATAAAATAGTGATCAATCAATTGATCGATCTACTGAAAAAGGTCACATCAGCGCAAGGAACTTATTTTACCCTCATTTTATCAGAGATAAAAGATATTAACAAACGTCTGATAATATCTTATCAGTATACTTTTGCGACAACAACAGCGTATAAATAGCTAATCATAACATCGGTACTTATTAATATTTTTAAAACCATATAGCAAATACTGATAAGATTATATATGCTTACACTTACATCTACTCTTTATGCAGGATTGACACAGGTGACTATTTTTTTTTCCCATTCGTACCACTATTTGCAAAATTTGTCTTTATGGTACAGTCGTGGAAAAAAAAAAAGTAAATACCCCCTACTAACTCCGCAACAAATTATCGTAGAAGAAAGTTACTGGTACCGAACGATTGGAAGTAAAGTCTACTTTTAAATTATGTATATAAAATTTGCTTAGGGGGCCATCTACATATTAAAACGAACCATAACTTCATTTTTTTCAATGGCAATACCCAATTCTGACAGCATAAATGAACTCTACACCCTTCAATTAGCCTAAAAAACAAATTTTTATGCAATTCACACCATAAGTTTCCGAGAAATTAATTATTTTTAAACGAGCATATTTTAAGGGCTGTATCCAAATTGAAGTTGAGAACTCGATTGCTAACAGAGAGAGCCCCCTTCTTGATCAAGACAACTTAAGCAGTTAATGAAGCCTGTTAGATAACAAAGGCAGCAGAAGAAATTTCAAAATATCTACTCACTTCTATCATAGACTTAACACTTAAAAACAAAAATAACTTAAACCATCATTTTGCCGTTTTTTAAGCATAATTTGAAAACTATTTGGAAGAAAATGTGAAATTTTGGATTTTCATAAAGCAGGACTTAATAAATCTAAATCCGTCAAAAAAATTGGAAATTGCAATTCATAATTTTTTTCGAATATTAATTTCATAATTCATAATTCATATCATAAAATTATAAAAATTGCAAATTCAGTGTATTTATGTTTTGGCACATTAGTTTTATTGCTACACAAAAAATTAGCACATTAGGAGCATAATTTCAGGAGATATAAATAAAAATATGAAAATGTAATTTAACATTACAAGCACTTAATTTTGAATGTTTATAATTCAAAAACTTATCATTCAAATGATTTGAAATGTGGTGTCTAGGCATAGTTTGAACCGAAGATTTGAAATATCTCGTTAAAATTGGGTATTGCTATTGAAAAAAATGAGGTTTGCGTTCGATTTAATATGTAGATGACCCCCTAAGCAAATTTTGTATACATCACTTAAAAGTAGACTTTATTTCCAATCGTTCGGTACCAGTAACGTCCGTCTACGATAATTTGTTGAAGAGTTAGTAGGGCTGTTTACTTTTTTTTTTCTCCACGACTGTATATTTCTCTTGAAGCTGTCCTAGTAATGTTATGGTAATGATTTTTTTAAAGTGTTACGAAAGGAATAAAAAACAGCCGCCTGTGGCAACTCTGCTTTATGTTATCCCTTGGTTCAACTTTTTACGAAATTAGAATTAGTTATTATAAGTAAAATAAGAGAAAATTTCGTCCAGTATGATGAGTGAAAATGCAGTTAAAGATAGACCAAATAAGAAATTATTTCGCATTACTTCTTTGTTATTGACTCGCTTGCAGTACTACATACGCAAAATGGCGACTCCTGAGCGTAAAGCGTCATTGCTGGGCTGAAGATTTAGAGCCATATCGATTTTTTCCGTTAGGGCTTTATAAAAGATCGCGTCTACGTTCCGCCGCTACCTAATGATTTGCCAGGGTTGAGACACACAATTGAAGAGGCTATTGCTTCCCTTGCTCCGGACTTGTTAACTGAAGTGTGGGAAGAATTGGACTTCAGGTTGGATGTGTGCCGTATAACTGAAGGTGCACATACTGAAATATGTGAGAAAAACTAGGTTAGTTTACCTTCAATTTGATGTATGATTTGTTGTAAATAGTCTAAATTAAACTGTTATAATATAACCATTGAAACTGGAAGATTCTTTTATGGACCACCCGTATATTTACTAAAAAAAGAGAGATTGAGAGTATAAAACATGTGCGATGAAAAATAAAAATCAAATTATACCAGAAAAAGCGAAAAGTGCCACTCGACTTGATTGAAGTAAATTGAAAAGGTTCGTTTCCATGTTGAAATAGAAAAAGAAAAAGTCTTTAACATTTCCATTACTAATATCTAATTTTTAGACCAAAAAGCAAATCTCTCATTTAAGCCTAATAGACCTTCATATAAGCCTAAAAATACAAATTTTCAAGTTAAAGTTTATCTCCCACACATAAAGTTTCTATTAAAACTCTGGATCTATTCAAAATTTCGAATTGAGCTAATTTTGGCGCTGTCATAAAATTTAAATCTATTAGCTATATATTAAAAAGAGCAAACGCGTCTGTGCGTAACGCTGACGTCATTTTGATGGTGGCAACACCAAAGAATTAAATTTAACTTTTACTGCAATTTTTTTAAACTTCTAAAAGTCACACATTTAAAAATTTTCACAGTCGAATAGGGAAAAAAATGTACTTTCAAATGAAATTTGTTTGAAAACTTAATCGCAATTGGTTTGAAAAATGTATCGATATTTACTAAATTTTTATTGTTTTAAAAATAATTTTCAGGCATGATTTAAAAAAAAAAATCTATGTATATCGCATGCAGTCGATTACTTAAGATAAATCCGTTTGCACTTAAATTAATGTAGATATCTCAGCATTTGTTTCCAGCTTATATGACAGAACGAAATTACAGCATTCATCAGTTAATAAATAAAACAATAAAATGTAAATGAAATGCAAATTTAAGACATGTGATCAAACTATGTATTTAAACCACTAAAATGATCATAATAAAAAAAGGTAGATTTTAAATAGTAATGTTCGGCGATTTCTTCTGCTGTTAATTCCTGACGCGAGGCCTATACTCCTATACAAAACTATCTATCGTTTTCGATAAATTTCAGAATTTTATTTAAATTACCATTTTTCATATAAATATGATTTTTTGTAATTCTAAAAAATATATTAAATGTAAAAAAAATCTAATATAGTTATCAATCAAATAAAGGGTTTTCATCTATATGCTGTAACCCGGGAAGCCTGGGTATACCCCCCCCCCCCCCTAACCACTGTTATTATAAGGTTCAGATATGATGCAAATTTTACTGACACACTCGAGTCTGATTATTTTGACGGGATGGATTTCCTTTTTTGTTTTAAATAGTTAAAGACAGACATCTGATAGAAAAAATTATCAGATATCTCATTGGCAGATTGGAAGGTGCTGAATGCACGAAAATAAAAAATATATACTTGAGATTCTTGATATTAACACTATAGAAAAAAGCAGCGTGTAAAAACTTATTATAGGAAATAGGAATGAAAATATTAGAAATTAATTTAACCTTGGGAGATAAATTTTTACATATATGTAATTCTTAAACTTATTCAGCGAATAACTAGAAAATCGAAACTGAAGTTAAAATTTATCTGTTAAATTAGAGATCTACGTTTGGAATTTTTGAAGTTTGTTTCTTTATTAATTTGGAGGCGGAGTTCTCACTCGTAAAGAATGAAAGAAAAACAACATTGTCAAACGAATGATACATTTCGCGTCTCTAAGCGACAATTTAGTGATTAAAAAGTATAGTGCGTTCTTTTCTTCCTCTAATTGTACCCTATTTGTGTTATTTCTAGTCGGTCTTGTATAAAAAAGTATGGGAATACGTTTGTGATTTTATCATAAGAGATAATTCATATTTAGAATATTTTATATTATGATTCATGATTATATTTTAAAACAATAAACAAACTCAAATTTCTAGTATGCAGGGTCAGGGTGCCCACTCTCAATGATGTCCAATGGCTAATTTACAAACCATTAGTCATAGACATTTAGTTCCAATTACAAAAATGTTTTATGTTATGATTCATGATTATATTTTAAAACAATAAACAAAAAAAGTTAAACTTAGACTAAGTGCAAAATTACTTAAAAGATGACACAGTATTTAAAATGTTTATTAAAATAATTTAACATTTTAAATACTGTGTCATCTTTTAAGTAATTTTGCACTTAGTGTAAGTTTAACTTTAACTTTTAAAGATGAATTAAGCATTTCTATTTATTTATTTACTGAACAATAAACAAACTCAAATTTCTAGTATGCAGAGTCAGGGTGCCCACTCTCAATGGTGTCCAATAGCTAATTTACAAACCATTAGTCATAGACATTTAGTTCCAATTACAAAAATGTTTTATGTTATGATTCATGATTATATTTTAAAACAATAAACAAACTCAAATTTCTAGTATGCAGGGTCAGAGTGCCCACTCTCAATGGTGTCCAATGGCTAATTTACAAACCATTAGTCATAGACATTTAGTTCCAATTACAAAAATGTTTTATGTTATGATTCATGATTATATTTTAAAACAATAAACAAACTCAAATTTCTAGTATGCAGGGCCAGGGTGCCCACTCTCAATGGTGTCCAATGGCTAATTTACAAACCATTAGTCATAGACATTTAGTTCCAATTACAAAAATGTTTTATGTTATGATTCATGATTATATTTTTAAACAATATAAAGAAACTCAAATTTCTAGTATGCAGGGTCAGGGTGCCCACACTCAATGGTGTCCAATGGTTAATTTACAAACCATTAGTCATAGACATTTAGTTCCAATTACAAAAATGTTTTAAATGAGATAAAAAGTTATTTTATAAGTCGATTTGATCAATAAAAGTATTTTTTTAAAAGTTACGAAATTTGAATTTTTATACGGTCCCCCGATTCTGTAAGTGGTATTTAGTAAAAATTTCTTATTACGCTAACAAGTAAGACAGAAAAAGTCCCATTCATCTAACACTAAAATTTACAGAGTTATGTAACTTTGAATTACATGACTTAAAAATAGCAAATAAAGCCTTTGTGCAACAATATTAAAAAGCAGAAAAACCAACGTTTAAAAATGCACAAATAATACATGAAAAGCAGCAAACAGCTGTTTCGAATCTACTAGCGAGATTCTTCTTCAGTGCAAGATAGGGAAAAAGGAACAGCGTGCTAGAAAAAGCGCGTGGCTCAGCCTTGCTTTTTCTAGCACGCTGTTCCTTTTCCGAAACAGCTGTTTGCTACTTTTCGTGTATTATTTGTGCATTTTTAAACGTTGGTTTTTCTGCTTTTTAATACATGACTTATGGCAATTTTCTGTATTTGAACACAGATGAATTGGATGATGCTTCGAGCAATCGTACACAAAGTGGTTAAAGTATAACAAGGATTTATTTCTTGTGTACATTTCTGCATTGCAGCCGAAGGCAGTAACTTCGAGCAAGTTTTAAGATAACTTTAATTTTTATTAAATTTTAGATTAGATAATCTAATAGCATTTTAAAATATGTAATATTTTATATAAAAAAAAAAAATGCGACTGTTACTTTTCATCTATTAATTTAACAAAAATTCTGTTATTTTTTAACTTATATTTTTAGTAAAAGTTATATATTTTTCTTTAATATGTCAGAATGAAAATAGATTTCAAATTTATATTGTAATGTTAATTTTACTTTCTATTTTTATTTTTTTATATTTTATACTTCAATTAAATTTGTGAATGACCCTTATTTTGCAGCAAAAAATATGCTTCAACTTTACTCGGTCGCTTTTTTTAATCGTAGAAGAATGGGTCTTTTTTTTTTTTTTTTTTTTTTTTTTTTGTCTCAGATCTTAGAGTAATGGGGATATTTTTACTAAGTAGGACCGGATCACCGTCTAAAAATCTAAATTTCGTAATTTTTTTAAGAAATGTTTTTATTGACCCAAATCTCTTTTAAAATATTTCTTTATCTCATTTAAAATATTTTTGTAATTGTAACTTTATATGTACGCCTAACGGTTTAAGAATTAGCCATTAGGACACCGTTGAGAGTGTATAAATAAGCTGTTGCATTTTTAGATATAAAAAAATGTGCGTGAAGAAATTGTTTAGGCCATTTCCAGCTAATTTGCCTCCGACATTTTTTTTAGCCCCCGGTATGCTATTTCTTTCTCCCAGCTTATTTTGTGTCATCTCCAAAAAATAATGTTACGTTGTATAAGCCAGCCGTAAAACAAAGCAGGTATATCATAGTATAGTTAAATTGTCTACTGCAATTTCTTAAACTTCAAAGTATCGCACATTTTCAATTTTTATACCGTCGTATTGGGAAAAAAATACAATTTGTTTGAAAACTGCATCTTCATTTATTTTTGAGACATTAATTTTTTTGTAGTTTTTAGCGACATTTGTTTAATTTTGGCAACTCAAGTACTCCATTTCTGTAGAAGTAAAGGGAAATAGCAATTATATCTTTCGTTGCCATTTCCCCACAAAAGCTGAAAAAAAAGTGTAATTAAAATATATGCTATTTTGAAAAAATATAAATGAATGATTTCTTATAAAACATGGAGCTATTATAAACTAAATTTAATTTTAAGTATCGAATGTTACAAACAAATGAAGGCATAGAAATCATGAGGTAGCCGATTTCTTTCTTTTTTTTTTTTTTTTTTTTTTTTTTTTTTTGTCGAGTTTCTTGAATGACGAAATCTCGTTTTTTTTTTTTTTTTTTTTTTTTGAATTTGTGTATTATTCAGCGATAGTGACGTCCTATGCGTACTTTACTGTAGATGTTGTTTAAGACTGGATCGCAAATGAGAAATTCTTCAGCGGATACGAATGACGTCATTTTTATATATAATAAAATCGCGTGTTTGAAGTCTTAAAACTGAACTACACTAGAGTCCCGATTATCCAAGTCCCGCTTAACCGAGTTGCCGCTTTAACCCTGACATTTTCTTCTGATGGACTGATGGCTTCTATTATGAAGCAGCCATTATAAATGAAGTGTTAGGTGAAGATGAAAGAGCAGCCGTATAAAATATATATATAGCCATCCACCCCCCCCCCCCCCCTTCTGACCAGAAAATCAGAGTTCAAAATTTTTACGACTGCTCTTTCATCTTCACCTAACACTTCATTTATAATGGCTGCTTCATAATTATAGAAGCCATCAGTTTACCAGAAGAAAAGGATTCTTTCCAAAGGTATAAGTTCGATTAACTCGGATAATCGGGATTCTACTGTATCTATATTTGTATACATTTTTTTTTCATCGGGGGCGATACTAAATTCTGCAAAAAAAAAAAAAAAAAAAAAAAAAAAAAAACAGAATTCCTGTTCTCTAGTTTTTTTTTTTTTTTTTTTTTTAGCTAAACAATGTCGTTACAGATTTAAATAAAAATAATGTATGCATCTAAAAATAAAATAAAATTAATAAGTAGTAAGTTTTTATTTAATTTTCAAAAAGTCTTTGTTTGAGAATTACGCTAAAACAACTAAAACCAGAAATTTTGAATAAATTTCATAAAACTTTTTCAGGCTGTTTATGAAATAAGTCTTGTAATTCTATTTACTCTGCTGTATCTCACAAGAAAATATACCAATAAAACAACTTAAGAGTACATATAAAACTAAATGTCTTGAACACACATGAAATAAGTCTTGTAATTCTATTTACTCTGCGGTATCTCACAAGAAAATATACCAATAAAACAACTTAAGAGTACATATAAAACTAAATGTCTTGAACACACCCACCTTAAAAAAAAAAAAAAAAAAAAAAAAAAAAAATGAAATATTATAGATACTATCAAACTTAGAAAAGGACTAAATTTTTAATTAGGGATCACAGAACAAAATGGGTTAAAAATGTGTTATAAGAAGTATTTCTAAGAAGTATTTTTAAAAAAACATGAAAATGTTACTATATTTAAGAAAAACGAGATTTGTCACAGTAAAGTTTTTTCAAATAAAGGGTGAAACCTGAATTTCTCTTCGAGTATACATGCTATCCCCATAAAAATAAACAAAAATTATTATAATAAGCCACTTAATCATAATCTACAGTTTGAACGCCTTTTTCTACATTTGTTTTGACAGAATTATCCAAAAGATATTCGTTCTTTTTCAATTTGTTGACGGTCCCCTATCATGTTTCAGGAAAACATCTTCGCGGAAATGTATGACCTATACTATACTGTTTACACACCTGGAGTTTCAGGTTAATTCCTCTTGTATTTTTCTAGATATTTAACAAAACGTCTAAAATCGCAAGTGGCCGGTCACCTTTGGCGATATAGCGTACAGTCGTGGAAAAAAAAAAGTAAACGCCCCTTACTAACTGTTCGGACCTTGTGCGCATGCCGAACGAGCTCCGTAGCTTTGCGGTCATGTGACCCAGTTCAGTTGCTGCTTAGCTGCCATTGCGGCACGTTGTGTATTCGAGCGGGTCTTATCCCCAAGTATATAGTCGTTCTTTAGCTGCCATTTCGGCACATTGTGTATTCGAGCGGGTGTTATCCCCAAGTATAGTATGTTGTTCTTGAGCTGCCATTGTGGCACATTATGCTATAGCGGGTCTTATCCCCAATTATTCTGTTGCTTATAGCGGGAGTATTCCCCAAAAGATGTTTTATGAACGTCACTTGTTCTAACAGCGGGTTATTACCCCAAAGTCACCTCATCATTCTACATGTTTTTCAGTGTTTGTGATTGTTTGTAACATTTGTGTGCTGTGTGATAAAAATGTGAAAAAGAAAACTATTTGTCTTCAATCTTAAAGTTACACACAGTATTCACACACATTGTTGTGGTCCGTCGATTTCGCAGCGAAATAGCTGCTATGGAAAAATTAAATAGAACAAAAGGTGCTCTAAAAGGTGCTTTAACGAAATTAGAAAATTTCGTAAAAGATAATACAGACGAAATTAATTACTCGAGTACCGAGCTCGAAGTAAAGATTCGAAAATTACCCGAGCTTCAAGCAAAAGTATCGGAAATACGGGATAAATATTATGATATCCCTGAGATTAAGGACTTACCAGAAATCGAAAACGAGTTAGATGAACTCGAAGATCGTCTCGAGAAACTTGAGGTAAGTCTCAACATATTTCTTAAAAATCTTAAAGTTTCTGAAATAAATGTGCATGCTGATAGTATTGAATCTATAAGTTCGAATAATATTAAAGTTAAGTTACCTGAAATCCCACTACCAACATTCAATTGTAAATATGAAGAGTGGCCAATCTTTAAAGTACAATTTACAAATTTAATTATCAATAATGCTCAGTTAAATGACGCTCAGAAGCTGTTTTATTTGCGAGCATCGCTGAAAAATGAAGCAAAACAACTAGAGAGTCCAGACGATTCCTTTGAATCATTGTTTACAGCACTTACTGAAAGATTCGAAAATCAACGTTTGCTCATTGACACTCATTTATCGGCCATAATTAATTATGAAAAAATACATTACGAGTCTTCTAAAGAATTGAGATCCTTTATTGATTGTGTAAATAAAAATTTGAGGGCCTTAAAAGTATTACAATATGAACAAAACAATCTGTCTGATGCTATCCTTATCAATATTATATTGCAAAAGGTAGATAAGGAATCTCGAAAATTATTTGAATATTCGATTAAAAAATCAGAATACCCGCAATTTAATGAATTAATGTCATTTTTGGAAAACCGCAGTTCTACGTTAGAAAGCGTAAATAGATACTCTGCTTCAAAACCCTTAAACAAAAACATTCCTCTTTCGAACAAACAAAAAAATTTCATGCTAAATTCGAATGATAAATCGAATGGAAAAACTTGTATTCTGTGTAAATTGGCTTTTCATAATTTGAACAAATGTTCTCAGTTTCTAAAAATGAATGTTTCTGAACGATACGATTTTGTGAAGAAAAATAAACTCTGTATTAATTGTTTGAATAATTCTCATTGCGTAAATTCTTGCATTTCAAAATATAATTGTAATACCTGTGGATTGCGACACAGCTCATGGCTTCATCGAGAAAAAGAAAATAAATCCAAAAATGAATTGGCTTCCCCCCAAATTTCCTCCCCTCTTGCAGGTGCGGTAAATAGAGAAATGAAAAACATTTCGGTAAATAATGACGAATCTTTAAAGTCCTTGAATAATATAAGTAAAGAAAGAAAATCAATTTTATTGAGTACATGCTTTGTTTTTATAGAAGATAATTTCGGAAATAAACGAAGGTTTAGAGTCATTTTGGATAATGCTAGCAATGTCAATATTTTAACTAAGGATTGCGCTGACATGCTGAAATTTAAAAAAAGGATAATTAATGTACCCGTTACAGGATTAAACGGTTATACTTATAATGTAAAAAATAAAATTTCGAGTGTAATTACAAACGAAGATGGCTCTTTCAGGGAGAATATAGATTTCTTAATTGTTCCCAAAATCACGGATGTAATTCCATCAAAGCAATTAAATGTATCGGACATTAATTTACCGAATATTGTGGAATTGGCAGACCCCACATTTTTCAAACCGGGAAAAGTTCACGCATTGGTTGGCGCTGAATTATTTTATAGAATTTTAAAGCATAATTCAGTTAAGATAAATGATAAACTTTTTCTGCAAGACACTGTTTTTGGATGGATCCCAACTGGGGCGCTAGAGGAGAACACGCAAACAAACAATATTACTATGTGCAATTTCGTTAGAGATTTCGATGAAATAAATGATAATTTAAAACAATTTTGGGAGCTTGAGTCTATAGGCATAAAACATGATGATCCGAAAATATCGGAAACTGATCAAGCACAACAAATATTCGATAAAACTGTCAAATTTGTAGGCGATCGTTATGAAGTTCAGTTACCCTGGAAAAGAGACTGGAAGGATTTAAATGATAATTTTAATGTTGCGAAACAGCGTTTGGAAGGTCTAAAAAGAAAATTTTATCGAAACCCAGAGCTTTTTCGACAATATTCTGAAATAATCACGGAATATTTAAAGCAAGGAATTATAGAGCAGGTGCAAGAAAATGAACCTGTTTTAGACAGGGCAGTTTATTATTTGCCCCATCATGCGGTCTGTAAAGAAGATAAACATACTACAAAGGTCCGAATCGTCTTCGATGCCAGCTCTCATGATAACAATGATTTGTCCCTTAATGATTGTTTATGGCCCGGCACCAACTTAAATCCACTTCTATTTGATATTTTAATCCACTTCAGATTATACGAAATTGCCTTTTCTTCTGATATCGAGAAGGCGTTCCTTCAAATCTCACTAGCTGAAAAAGATCGGGATTCTGTTCGTTTTCTGTGGTATGATGATGGTTTAAAATCTTTCAAGGTCTTCAGATTCAAACGTGTTATTTTTGGAGTCAATGCTTCTCCATTCCTCCTATCTGCTACCATAAAGGAGCACATCAAGCGGTTTACGAACCTACACCCAAGAACTGTTCACCTACTCGATAAATATATTTATGTGGACGATTTTATATCTGGCGAAGATACGCTGCAAGAAGCTCTTGATGTTTCCCTGAATGCTAACAAAATAATGTCTGAAGCAGGAATGATTCTTCGAAAATGGATAACAAATGATGAAGCGTTACTGCAGTGCTGGCAAAAGGAAGGTTTAAATATTCAAGCAGAACATGCTGCAATAAGCCTAGGAAGCAATCTAAGCAAGGTATTAGGAATGTCCTGGAAAACAGAAGAAGATTGTCTGACATTCGAAGTCAAAAGTTTAATAGAATTCTTGTCATCGCAAAAAAGCTCAAAACGTCTACTATTGCAAGCAGTTGGTAAAATCTTCGATCCGTTAGGCATGCTGACGCCATTCACCATTAGAATAAAATGCCTGTTCCAAGAACTATGGCTAAAGAAGACAGCATGGGATGAACAGTTACCAACTAATGTGCACGAAAAATGGTTAAAGTGGCTCGAAGAACTTCCAAATTTAGCAGAATTAAAAATTCCGAGGAAAATTCTTGGTTGCTTGAATCAAGTAATAGCTGTAGAAATACACGCCTTTTCTGATGCTAGTAAAATAGCGTATGGATCTGCAATTTATCTGAGAATAAAAAGAGAGAGTGGTGTGGAAGTCAATCTCGTGACTTCAAAGAGTCGTGTTGCACCGATAAATGAGATAACTCTGCCTCGGCCAGAACTTCTCGGAGCCTTACTAAGTGCAAGACTGACCAATAAAGTAAAACCCATCCTAGATCAAAAAATCACATCGAAGGTGTACTATTGGACAGATTCCAAAATAACCTTATTCTGGATCAAAGGATCATCAAAGCGATGGAAGCAGTTTGTGGCAAACCGTGTCATAGAGATTAATGCACTTTCAGATTCGAACTCTTGGTATCACTGCTCCAGCAAGGACAGCCCTGCCGATCTCTTGACCAGAGGTGCGAGTGTTAATTCCCCTGTAGAGAATCCAATGTGGTTTAGGGGACCAAAATTCCTAGCAGCTGATGACTTAGTGACTGAGCAAGAAACTATTTCTGTGCCAGAAACAGATTATTTTCCCGAGACTAAATCAAAATATAAAAATAACTGTAATGATTTCAATTCTAATATTTCTCTTTCTCTTTTCAGGAATCCTGAAGAAGTAAATTTTTTTCTCAACATAAGTGGTAAATACTATAGTATTCTTCGCATACTGGCATATGTTTATAGGTTTTTTCACAATTGCAAATGTAAGTTAGCAGACCGGCGCAGAGGCAGCCTCACAACCCCAGAAATAAAAAATTCAGAAGTTTCTCTAATTAGATTAGTACAAAATGCAGACTATCAGGAAGAGATTAAGGGTTTAAAACGGGAATCAAGGGTTCCCCCTTCCAGTAAAATTAAATGTTTATCCCCCTTTTTGGATCAAGATAATATCTTAAGAGTTGGCGGTAGGTTGGAAAATTCAGATTTAAACTTTGATAAGAAGCATCAAATCATTTTGCCGAAAGGCCATAAGCTCACAAAACTCGTATTTGAGCATTTTCACAGGAAGTATTTTCATATTGGTCCCCAAACTTTAATCCATTACGTACGAATGCGGTTTTGGCCCGTAAGTGGAAAAAATTTAGCGCGAAAAGTAGTGCATGATTACGTTGTCTGTTTTAGGAACAACCCAGTTACTGCTAAACAAATCATGGGTGACCTCCCATCGGAAAGAGTAACTCCAAATTTTACGTTTAACCATACAGGAGCCGATTTTTGCGGCCCTTTTGAGATTAAATATAAAAATCAAAGAAAGGGGATTTTTCATAAGGTTTATATCGCGATTTTCGTTAGCTTAGTAACAAAATATTTCTTCAGAAATTTAATGAAATCTAATGTATATACTTATTTCTCATTGTTTATGTATTTTAAGGTGCACCTAAGATTTACATGTTATTTTACATTCAACTTTTCTTAAGAACAATATAGAACTATTTTTAGAAAATAGCTTAAATTTTGTAACAAAGAATTTAATTTTATTGTATTGTATAGTCCTTATTGTTGCTACTTATTATTATTGTATTTGTATTGTAATATTATTTTGTGGTATTGGTATTTTATTTAGTTCTTGTATTTATAGTGTATTTTTAATATTTTGAATGTGCTACGCACATTGCAACGCGGGGCGGCATGTTCGGACCTTGTGCGCATGCCGAACGAGCTCCGTAGCTTTGCGGTCATGTGACCCAGTTCAGTTGCTGCTTAGCTGCCATTGCGGCACGTTGTGTATTCGAGCGGGTCTTATCCCCAAGTATATAGTCGTTCTTTAGCTGCCATTTCGGCACATTGTGTATTCGAGCGGGTGTTATCCCCAAGTATAGTATGTTGTTCTTGAGCTGCCATTGTGGCACATTATGCTATAGCGGGTCTTATCCCCAATTATTCTGTTGCTTATAGCGGGAGTATTCCCCAAAAGATGTTTTATGAACGTCACTTGTTCTAACAGCGGGTTATTACCCCAAAGTCACCTCATCATTCTACATGTTTTTCAGTGTTTGTGATTGTTTGTAACATTTGTGTGCTGTGTGATAAAAATGTGAAAAAGAAAACTATTTGTCTTCAATCTTAAAGTTACACACAGTATTCACACACTAACTCTGCAAAAAATTATCGTAGAAGAAAGTTACTGCTATCACACGATTGGTAATAAAGTCTACTTTTAAATGATGTATAAAAAATTTGCTTACGGGGCCGTCTATATATTAAAACGAACCATAAGTTGTTGTTTTTTTTTTGTTTTTTTTTTCAATAGCAGTACACAATTCTGACAGCATAAATGAACTCTACGTCTACACCCTTCAATTAGCCTAAAAGCAAATTTTTATGCAATTCGTACGATAAGTTTCCGAAAAATGAATTATTTTAAAAAGAGCATATTTTAGGGGATATATCCAAGTTGAAGTTCCGTACTCGATTGTTGACCGAGAGAGCCCCCTTCTTGATCAAGGCATCTTAAGCGTCAGATTGAGTTGGGTTGGGTTGATTTTTGACGGCCAATTATCTACACGAGGGATATAGGCCCGGGGGGAGTGCCCTCCGTGGGGGTCTTTCTAAGGGAACCTAATCCGTATTAACGCATGGAAGATCCACGGCTCGAAGAAAACCACGAAAACTCCGAACGATTAGGCCGACGGGCGCGATTGGGATCGAACCCAGCACTTCCCGTCTACCAGCTTCGAGAGCAGAACCTCTCGGCCACTGGTGGGGCCCAAAAGCGTCAGATTGAAGACTGCTAGATTACAGGATAGCATAAGAAATTTCAAATTATCTAGTCACTTCTATCATAGATCATCTTAAACCATCATTTTGCCGTTTTTTAAGCATAATTTGAAAACTACATGGAAGAAAAATGTAAAATTCTGGATTTCCATAAAGCAGGACTTAATAAATCTAAATCTATCAAAAAAATTGTAGGTTGCAATTCATAATTTTTTCGAATATTAACTTCATAATTCATATCATAAAATTATAAAAATTGCAAATTCAACGTATTTATGTTTGGGTATTTTTGTATTATTACTACACAAAAGATTTGCACATTTGGAGTATAATTTCACGAGATATTAATAAAAATATGTAAATGTAATTTAACATTAGAAGCACTAAATTTTGAATGTTTATAATTCAAAAACTTGTCATTCAAATGACTTGAAATTTAGCGTCTAGGCATAGTTTGAACCGAAGATTTGAAATATCTTGTTAAAATTAGGTATAGCCATTGAAAAAAAAAAAAGAAATTTGGGCTCGTTTTAATATGTAAATGGCCACCTAAGCAAATTTTATATACATCCTTTAAAAGTAGACTTTATTTACCATCGTTCTATACCAGTAACTTTCTTCTACGATAATTTGTTAAGGAGTTAGTAGGGGGTGTTTACTTTTTTTTTCCACGACTGTACATGTATATTATGTTTTTGACTAGCTATATAAACTGATTTGTAAGCCACATTTTTTTCTCTTTTAAAAATGTATTTTTAAAGTTATATAAATGTTAAAAAACCGCAATGTCTGTTAATATATTATTTTCTCATATATTTTGTTTTGAAAAATTAGTACTTCCAAAAGAATATTTGCGATGTTCTTCAAATGTAGCTAAACAATATTTTGATCTTAGAAAATCTTTATCACAACCTCTTTATCTTGAAGTATCTCTTTTCATATAACCTTTTCGTTCTTTTTTATTTTTATTTTCTGTTTCTCTTTTTTTATTAAAAGTTTTTAAATCTTAAGCCGCCAAGCATCGGATAGGAAATGTTTACATTGTCGCCTTGTTCTACATCCCGTATCTGTAGATAATGAAATAATCGAAGTAGTAAACACTACAGGTAGTGATTGAAAAACACACCCATTTATCTATATGAGTTGCCTTCAAGTTTGAGTAATGCACAGATTCAACTCAGTTTAAAAATTAACAAGAAAGAAAAATAATGCTTCACGAAGGTATACGGGTAAGGATAGATTAGGAAATACTTTCGAATCCTTACGGATCTATAAACTTTATTAAAAACTTATATATTTCATTAAAAATACTTTAACATAGCTTTGTCATGGGTCAGTCATTCATAACACTTTCCAACAAAGTTGAAAAGTGTTTATCTCTTTAAGACCGGGAGTTTTTTTGGTGGAAATTGAAAGTTTGGGTGGTTTCCCCTTATCGATAGGACAGTATTTCATTGAAAAAAAAATATACATATAAAAAAATACCCGATGTCAGGTTATGCCAAAGGAGGACCCACACAATTGTGCGGGTTCGGCCTTAATGCAGCCGTTTTTGGGCTAAATCTACACAATTGTGTAATTTGGGATTATGTGTGCAAATACCTAAAGATAAAAGTTTAAGCAAAAAAAGTTGTTGTTTATTGAGATAAATTTTATCAACCACAAGGAAAATGTTTGAAACAATTTTTCTCTTTGGACAGACCACTACAATTTCATTTTCTGAGACATGCTCAATGCTCGCACCCCTCTTAAGAGCCGTTGACAAATGGTATGCCCTTCACTCCGTTTGGATTGTGCCTGATCTTTCAAATTTCTTTCTTTTCTTTTCTTTTTTTTTTTTTTTTTTTTTTTTTTCCAGCAGCGGTATTTTGTTGAAATACTGATCGAAGTACATAAAACTAGGTCTGAACCAGAGTAAGGACTACAGCAGGTCCTAAGCCCAGATCCTTGTGGACCAGGTCTGTACTTTCCCACTGGTATACTACAAAATTTAAAATTATCCCAGATGATACTGTTACAACAGAGTGTGGTTTTTTTTATATATACTTCTTTAGTGAAGCACATCCTAATAAAAGGAATCGTCTGCTCATCTATGGAAAATTTTCCCTGATCTCCTGGTAAATTCAAGCAGACACTACGGAATTTGTCTAGCATTTGCTGAACTTTCCATAATTTATTATTTATTCCTGGTGGTTTACTTGCTGTGTCGACAAAATGGAATGAATTTATCAAACTTAAAAATCTATCTCGTGATATGCATATAACTCATATAAAACTTATAAATCATATATGTCATCTATAACCCTGTAAGACCCAACCCGCACAATCGTGCGAGTTAGACATTCATTTAATTTTTTTTTCTGAGTCGTATGTAATAAAAACTCGAATCGAACAATAGTTCTGGTTTGCTTATAGAGTAAAGTATCATTTTTTATCAACAGGTAGCGGTTGCAGTCCGTGTTCTACTTTCTACAGGCATGATTAGCTTTGTTTACAAATACATCGGGTCTTAAAGGGATATCTCAGAGCAGAAACATACAGCGATGACAGCGATGACCACCTCGGGAACTCAGCTTTCGCTTTAGAGTGTTAGTGCAATCCCGAGGGGTGAGCAGAAACATACAGTTCGTTACATGTGCATATTATATACACGGGCCGGGCCTAGTGACTATTCTTTACGGGCCGGACCGGGTTTGGGCCTTACCTTTATCCGTAAGAATCGGGCCGGGCCTAACTTATTTTTTCTGTACAAAGCCGGGACTGGTTTCTTTTCTAGTCTTCACGGCCCAAAATTTTCAGTCCTAGTTTTGAGCCAGCCCATGAAAATCATTGTCTCGGCGTGACCTATCCGTTCAAAGGTCAGTAAAATCAAGCCTGGCCCAAAGATTTTTGCAAAATATGCATACATTTTTGAATCGCCATTATTCTACAATTAAACATTAACATTTATTCTTTTTAAAGAATAGTAAATTTCTACGCTAATTAAAATATAGCTAAATTAAAATTTAGTATAACGTGTGAAAAGGAACCTGCCTATGACGGAATCCTGTTATAAACTGATAAACGTGTTGATACATGCAAAATTAATATGCTAATACGTAAAAAAAGAATATATAATACATTTACATTTGCTAAGAAGAGAACTTGTCTATAACGCATTTTTTTTCTTTTCTATGTAATTGAGTCTTAGAAGATTTTACTGCATAGCATTTTTCAGATCTTTAACAATTCAACGCATAGAATATGGATTAACAATATTAATGATAACTGAAACATTTACATACAAGAAACAGCGATTCATTAAAAAAACAAACCTGCGGCACTGATATAAGAAAAGAAGAAGTTTAGAAACATGAAAAAAAAGTTCAGATAAATATTTTTGGTCAGAACTCCTCGTAAGAGTCAAATTTTTAACCAAATCGACGTAAAAATCAATGTTTTGTAGCAATTCACTCGTTCAGCAATTCACAAATTTTCATCAAACTTCAGATTCCAGCATACCTTGATTAATATTGCTGCTGATTATGTGTTGGTACAAATCGCTCAACAGGTGGCTCTGCTATGCTGCATTTGTCATGATTTGTGCAATAGCTCTAACTCAAGAACTAATGCACGAATTTCCCCCAAATTTCATATTCAGTTAGACGTTGACATAAGTTGATGATGATTAGGTTCTAGTGTAAATCACCCTATAAGTGGCGCTGCTATGCTGCATTTACACGATTTCAGCGATAGTCATATCTCAAGAACTAATGCACGGAATTTCGTCTTTTTAGAATCCTTAGGATGAGCATAGATTGCCATTGGCAAAGTGATAACGAATTTTGAAGTATTGACATGTATGAGATAGAAGAAAGTTTTGGGATTGGTACATCGACTAGTTTGTTCTTGTTAAGATTAGAATAAGAATTCTTTTCGTTTCTATTTCAAACAGATACAGAAGCAGGCAAGCTAAATTCATAAAATCATATTATGACCTTGCCTTTCGGAGCGTTGAAAGATTTGTAAATGAACACGCACAATTAAAGAATGCAATTTATGTAACGAATATTTAAAAATAACTTCTCTTAATTCGTGCTAGAAAAGTCTCGAAAACATTATAGAATGAGAAAAACCTGAAGACTCGGGTCGAGCAGTTCTATTCCCTTGACTTTGCGCAAAAATCTTGTGAAAACATACCAGATAACCTTGAACATTCTTAACTCGTATGCCTTCGGAACAAATAAAAAAAAATTGTAAATTTTATATTCAAAATGTCTAATTTTTATTAAAAATGTTATAAAAATGTGACATAAACATACAAATAAGTAATTTACTTATTTTTTTTTTTACTTGAAAAAATAGTAAAAGTTAAACGAAAAATTGCTATTTTCTTAAAACTATTTAAATTTAAAACTGTTAAAAATAAATAAACGGCACGAATGTAATAATAAATGTAATAATGTTATACAGGAACTACACTATTATTATGACAATGACATTAATATTTTAAAACTTATAGGTACAAACAGACAAACAACGCTGAAAATTCATGAAAAACGTTTAAATTTCTTACTCTTTTTTAGGGGCAGCGGGAGGGGGGGGGGGGGGCGAGTGAAGGGGGAATATTTTTTTCTAGAAAAAATAATGTTGTAGAATAGGAGAGACCAACCCTTAAGCTTAAGGCTAATGTCAGACGGACGTCTTTTTGCACGCTATTTTACTTACGTACTATCCCTTCACAATGCTAGCGACATTATGTAGGGATAATACGTAAGTAAAAAAGCGTGCAAAAAGACGTCCATCTGACATTAACCTAAAAATCATTTTCACCAATATTTACGAATTAAAATTTTTGCCTGATTAAATGGCAGACTTTCTGTCATTAAATAAGGAAAAAAATATTTTATGAAAAAATAGTAGTGGCGATGTGCAGATTGGGAACCCCTGTTATTGAGTAAGCAGAACAGTAATAAACTAGTATGTTGTGGCCATCACAAAACTTTCTTCTATATAAATCACGTCAATTAAATCATTTAAATAGTACAAGTAATTACATCAATTTAGCATCAATTCATATCAAAGTACATCTGAATGTGAAGTTTGATGAATTAGTTCTTGAGAAAGAGCTATAGCGAAATTCTGAAAAATGTAGCATAACAGCGACACCTGTTGAGCGATTTACACCAAAACATAAACAGCACTAATTGATATCAAGGTATACATGAATCTGAAGTTTGGTGAAAATTCCTGCATTAGTTATTGAGATAGCGGAAATATATAGTGGAAATTCTGAAAAATACAGCGTAGTCCGCTGTCCGCAAGTCCGTTGAAAATCCAAGCATTAGCTCTTGAGATACAGCTATGGCGGAAATCGAAAAAAACAACAACAGCATCATAGCAGTGCTACCTGTTGAGCGATTTACACGAAAATGTACAAAATGTCAATTCATGTCAAGGACTAACTGATTCTGAAGTTTGATCAAAATTCGTGCATTAGTTCTTGAGATACATCTATAGTGCAAATTTTGAAAAAACAGCATAGCAGCGCCACCTGATGAGAGATTTACACCAAAATGTATAAAAGTCAATTCATGTGAAGGACTAACTGATTATGAAGTTTGATGTAAATTCTTGCATTAGTTTTTGAGATACAGCTATAGTAGAAATTCTGAAAAATGCAGCATGGCAGCGCCACCTGTTGAGCGATTTGTATTAAAACATAAACAGCACTAATTCATGTCAAGGTGTACATGAATCTGAAGTTCGTTGAAAATCCAAGCATTAGCTATTGAGAGCTATTGCGGAAATCGTAAAAAATGCGATATAGCAGCGCCACCTGTGAAGCGATTTACACCAAAATGTATAAAACTTCAATTCAGGACAAGGACTAACTGAATCTGAAGTTTGATGAAAATCCGTGCACTGGTTCTGAAGACTGAGCTATTGCGGAAATCGTGAAAAATGCTGTATTGCAGCTCCACCTTTTGAGCGATTTGCACCAAAAACTAATCAGAACCAATTTATATTAGGGACTAACTGGATATAAATTTTTATTAAATTCCGTGCATTAGTTCTTGAGATAGAGTGCCCACAAAATTTGTGTCACATAAGACAAACAGACTCACAGACACACAGACAGACATTTTGTAAAAACATGTTTTTCGGAATCTCTGACCCCTAAAACGTGTAAATCCGTGAGAAAACCGAAAGTCGAAAATTTTCACGAATCCAATACTTTCTTCTTGTAAAGATAGAATAAAGTAAAAAAGTAATAGATGCAACTTAAAAAAAAAAAAACTAGTCGGATGTGGCAATCCCAAAGCTTTCTTCTATCTCATACATGTTAATACTTCCTGAAAAATGCAGCCGGTTAGATGATTTACACCAAAATCTAATCAGCAACAACTTATGTCAACTTCTAACTGAATCTGAACTTTCTGAAAATCCGTGCATTAGTTTTTGTGTAGAACTATGGCGGAAATCATAAAAAAATCTGCATAGCAGCGCCACCTTTTGGGCGATATATACCAAAACCTAATAAGTAACAACTTAAGTCAACTTGATAACTGAATCTGAAGTTTGATTAAAATCCGTGCATCCCTTCTTAAGATAAAACTATTGCGGGAATCAGGAAAAGTGCAGCATAGCAGCGCCATCTGTTGGACGATTTACACCAAAACGTAGTCAGCGCCAACTCATATGAAGGACTAACTAAATCTGAAGATTGTTGAAAATCCACGCATTAATTCTTGAGATAGAGCCATTGTGGAAATCATGAAAAATGTGTATAACAGCGCCACCTACTGAGCGATTTACACCAAAACATAGTAAACATCAACTCATATCAAGGACTAACTGAATCTGAAGTTTCTTGAAACACCGTGCATTAGTTCTGGAGATAGAGCCATTGCGGAAATCGTAAAAAATGCAGCATGGCAGCGCCCCCTGTTGAGCGATTTGCACCAAAAACTAATCAGCACCAATTTATATTGGGACTAACTGTATATAAATTTTTATTAAATTTCGTGCATTAGTTCTTGAGATAGAGCACCCACAAAATTTGTGTCACACACAGACAGACTCATAGACAGACTCACAGACAGACATTTTGTAAAAACATGTTTTTCAAGATCTCTGACCACTAAAACGTGTAAATCCATTGAAAACCGGAATTCGAAAATTTCAATCGAATCCAATACTTTCTTCTTCTAAAGGTAGAAGAAAGTAAAAATGTTTAAATAAGTTTGTTTGCAGTTGCAAAAAGATCTCCGCATTTGAAAATTACGATATTTATCGTAGTATAAAAATAAATTAGTTAAATTTTGTAAAAATATATATATAAATAGCGTTTGGAATATTTTTTTTTATATAAATTTCCCAGTTAGTATCTAATTTTAGATTTTATACAACTTTTTAAATTGTTTATTAAATAGTCTTGTATTTCTATTCATTTTCCAATATAACGGTAACTGCTGCGACAGCTTGTATTCTTTTTTAATCCCCATGGAAATAAAACTAGTATGTTGTGAACATCACAAAACTTTCTTCTATCACATACATATCAATACTCCAAAATTCGTTATCACAAGGCCAAATTAAATGGCAATCTGTGCTCATCATGAGATTTCTAAAAAGATGAAATTCCGTACATTAGTTCTCGAGGTACGACTGTCGCTGAAATCGTATAAATCCAACAAAATGCAACATTGCAGCGCCACCTGTTGAGTGATTTACACCAACACATAATCAGCAGCAATATTAATCATGTTATACTTAAATCTGAAGTTTGATGAAAATTCGTGCATTAGTTCTTGAGATAGAGCTATTGAAAAAATAGTGCAAAATGCAGCACAGTAGAGCCACCTATGGGGCGATTTACATCAACACGTAGTCAGCATCATTTCGTATCAAAGAGTAACTGAATCTGAAGTTTGATGCAAATGTGTCCATTAGTTCTTGAGATAGAGCTATTGCAGAAATCGTGTAAATCCTACAAAATGCAGCATAGCAGCGCCATCTGTTGGGCGATTTACACCAAAACGTAAACAGCATCCATTCATGCCAAGGACTAACGGAACCTGAAGTTTTATGAAAATCCGTGCATTAGTTCTTGAGATACAGCTATTGCGGAAATCGGGAAAAATGCAGCATGACAGCGCCACCTGTTGAGCGATTTGCACCAAAAACTAATCAGAACCAAATTATATCAGGGACTACCTGAATATGAATTTTTATTAAATTCCGTGCATTAGTTCTTGAGCTAGAGCGCCCACAAAATTTGTGTCACACACAGACAGAGATTTTGTAAAAACATGTTTTTCGGGTTCTCTGACCCCTAAAACATGTAAATCCGTCGAAAACCGGAATTCGAAAATTTTCATGAATCCAATACTTTCTTCTTGTAAAGATAGAAGAAAGTAAAAATCATTTTTAAGTCTTTATATTTTATTGGTTGTTTAAATGTAGCATCTTTACTAATAAAAGAACAAATCGCTCTCTCTCTGTGTGTGTGTGTGTGTCGGCGATGGCTTGCGAAATCTACCGCACGTAGAAGTCTGAAAATTCAGAAGTGATTAGTCAAAGATATGTCCTGATGCACCTGAGGCTCAGATTTTTAATTTCTTAAGGACCGGGGCCCAGTGGCGTAGCTACGTTTTTTTGCGCTCGGGGCGGGAAGAAATTTTGCGCCCCCCCCCCCCCCCCCCCTTCCTTAAAGAAAACATATAACCCCATTATTTTTCCTCAAGGCGGAACAAAAGTTTTTTGGCTTGTACAAAGGCAGCTTCACTGTTCCTTGTTACTCAAACACACGAAACTAAAATGTGTGGAACCCGATTATAGAAGATTTCTAGTTTTCGTCAATACTGAATTTGGATGGGAATTTCAAAAACTTAGCGAACGTTCACGGATATGACTGTTGTTTTAAGCGTATGGGAGTAGCAACAGTGAAAATAAATTTCCGAAAAAAAAACACGTTTGCTAAAACTCCTAAATTACGCCCAATTAGGGGGGGGGGGGGGAAATCTCCTGTTTCAAAACGGCAGCCACCCTAGAATTTCAAATTGCTGTACTCGTCCATTTTTGTAAGATAGAGGGGAAACCAAAAAATGGTCTTGAATCTATCAAGACCTAACGGTTATGCAAGAAATAAATTTGCATTTATAATTTTTGTATACATATATTTTTTTAGTTTGAAGTCCTTGGTCGTAATTTTGAAACAAGATGACGGATCAAGATGTCCAACGAATTTGGTCGAGATCTTATAAACATATGCTCAATCGCATCGAAATCGGTTTATAAATGAGCACAGTCGCAAGGCAATGATCAGACATCCATAGCGAGAGATATATGCTATATATATAGATGAAATGGATAATAATTAAAATCCTTTTAAAATTCAAAATTAAAATTAAATTAAAAAATTTAAATTAAAATCTCTAAGTTCTTTTTCCTAACTTTAAATCTTATATTCTATAATACGTTTTACTCCTTATAGCTTTGTTTCCCAGTATAACATTTATTACGTTCACCATTAAAATCAGAGAGTAATCAGTTGAAAATGCTGACGTTTGGGCAATTCTGTCTCATTTGTGGTTAAAGTCTTGTACGTCACAGATCCCGGGAATTGTGCGGGTCTTGACCACAAGTCAATTAAGAGCTAATTAACCAATTAAACTAAATGTTCCTCCAAACTGATATCTTTGCCCCCAGCTGGAAAATATTACAATCCTTAACATATTAGCAAGAAGGCGCACGAAAAAGATTAAATTTTGCCCATTCGAGGAGCCAGCACAACCTACGATCATGTAGATCCCGAAATTGAACTAAATGACTCGAGGAACGTCCGATCAAACTCACGAAGATGATTGTAAGATGCAACGGCGAAATAAACGAATTCGGTTTACAAAGAGGTTCCCGAGTCAAATTCTTTTTTTCCCATCCATCTCCCAGTTATTCCTTACGTACATAGATATAGCTTTCTCTAATGCATATGCACTGAGTTTAAGTATATATGAAATATATTTAACTTTTAAAACGACGAAAACAACCATTTGTACTGGTCGTACTAGGAAGACTGAAGTCCTGCTTTTCTTTTTATACGATTTAAGAAATTTGGTTTCTCTCAATGCCAATTCAACGGAAAAATGGAATTTCCAATAAAGATGAAATAATATCTTTACTTGTTCTTCCAGTTAAATCCATTTTGCATTGGTTCACAGATGCCCCCATTTCACAAAAATATTCATTTGGAATGCCAAGAACACAAAAATCAGCGTGAAAACCAATCTGTGTGGTCTGTATGTGGCGGAGATGGCTAGATACCTACCGTACGTGGAAGCCTGAAAATTTGTGTGAGGTTAGTCCAAGGCAGGTCCTGAAGTACATGAGACAGATTTTTAATTTTTTGATAATTAGCCGAGAATATTACTTAAAAGCTAATCAAAAAGGCGATTTTGTTTCACAAAATAGCAAAATCGCGCGCACATCTGAACCTGATTCCACAGCCGAAATAAAAGAAATTAAGAATTTTCACTAATCAGCAAAAATTATGAAAACTAATTAAGGTATTGATGTGAAACTTTTAGAGACCATGTAGAAAAATATTTTACACCTGTGTAAAAAATTTTGGGTCGGTAATTTTTCTAATTGTTTTCAAAAAATTGATGGCGACAGTACAAAAGTTCGGAGAAAGAACCATACAGAGACGAACATTCATTAAAAGCCGAACTAAAAAGAGCTCTTTTATCCGGTCGAACCCCCATTTAATTTCCGAAAATCGACGGAGCAGAGATTATGACATGTAACAATCCACTTAATTATTAAACGTTTCCAAATACTAAAAACATAATTTAAAAGCATTTCATCAATTTAATCGAAGGTTATTAATGTTTTCTGTGGCAAGAGTCCTATGATACAGCGCCTAGAATACCTAGTGTGGAAATATGCTATCCAAACAGTGCTAAAAATTAGTATCCCTTAAATGTGCGACGATACTGCTAAAATCCCAAGTGCCGATTGCAGCGACATCTGCGGGATTCTCGTATTACTAGTATTACATTGTATAGACTAGCAGTTGTAGAAAATATCCTGCAGATGTCGCTGCGATCTGCATATTGCAGCAGTATCATTGCACATTTAAGGGATAGAATATTTTAGCGCTTTTTTTAAGTATTACAGGGATAGCCGATTTCCTCACTATATATATTCTAGGCGCTATACCTATGATATGAGTTGAGATTTGGTCTAAGAGGGTTTCTCCCCTTTATTTGCATTTAGAAATATCTTTTCGGAAATATAGTCGTCTTTCACCGCCATTATAGAACATTAACGATGCATTCATTTCTCGGATTCTATGGGCCAAGTTTCAACGGGAATTGATTCACTCAACTTAGCTTACTAATTTTCTGGCAGTCTTTAGCTCCACCTTCTAGAGCAGGGGGCGCACTCTTATTTCGGGTTGTATGGACTCAATTTCAACTGGGTTTTGCTCACTCAACTTGGTTTTCGATTGTGTTTCGATTTGTCTTTCGATTGTCAGTTTTTAGTTTTACTTTCCACTGCCAGGGGGCATTTTTATCTGAGGTTTCATGGGCCTGACTTTGCGGAATGTTTCGCTCAACTCATCTTAGGATTCTCTTCAGATTTTCCGGCTCGTGCGTAGCGCGCCTGCTATATAGGGACCCGTGCAGGAGATTCATTTTGAAAGAGAAAAATTTGAATGTAGGTATTCAGTGGTAGGCTCATTTTTAGCGATTCATTATTATTTTTTTTAAATTTTAATATGAATAGAGGTTTTAAACGTTCGCGGATTGTTTGGAAAAATCTACGGGCGGGTCAGCTAGTATACAACAGAACAAAGTTCTTTTGATACCAGAAATGCGACTCCAAGTCGCCAACAGGCCTTTTGATTTATAAACTGGAGGCTAGGCAGTTACAAATCTCCATTCCATCAGCAATTGACAATTATGGATCTCTCCATTCCCCCATTTCACTGAATTTCTTCAAAACATTCACACACACACAAAAGAAAAGGTCAACAATTCTTATTTATGTTCAAAATATGTGAAATAATTTCTGTTCAAAGCCCCTCTCGATTTGGAGCCCCCTATTTAATCACTTTGAGCCTCAATTCAGGTACATAATTATCTGAGGTACCAAATGTGTTGAGCCATCCCTAGAAACATTTACAGAAGCTTTTCATTTGTTCATTATTTGGATATAACAAAATATCTTACTAAAGAAAACATTCACACATAGAACCAGAATTTTTTTTAGATCAACAATTTTTATTTATTGTCAAAATATGTGAGATAATTTCGGTTTAAACCTTTCTCAATTTGGCGCCCCTTGGCCTCGGCGCCCGGGGCGGCCGCCCCCTATGTCCCCCTTAGCTACGCCACTGCCGGGGACCCTTTAAGTTTTTATGCACTAGTTTTAATCTAGTAAACTAGTTTTAATTGTAATTTAAGTTTTTATGCACTTGTTAATAACATGCCTCTTTTCTATCCGATCTTCTTCGTTTTTGGGGTGAATTCTCCTTTCAATTTCTGCCCTATTTCTGCATTTCAGTTAAGACCCTGGCATCCTTGCAAGGGGGCCGGTATAGGACCCCTTTAAGTTTTAGTGCACTAAATTGTTAATAACATGCCTCTTTTCTATTCGATCTTCTTCGTTTTTGGGGTGAATTCTCCTTTCAGTTTCTACCCCATTTCTACATTTCAGTTAAGACCCTGGCACCCTTGCAAGGGCCCCGGTACAGGGCCCCTTGAAGTTTTAGTGCACTAAATTGTAATAAATTTCTTCCTTTTTATCCGATCTTCATTTTAAGGATACTTTCTCCATTTAGTTATTCTCCCGTTTCTATATTCCAATTAAGACCATGGACCCGTCTAGGGTCCCGTAGGGCCCGGTCCAGGGTTTCTTGAATTTTTTGTGTGCCTTGCGTTTTTCACACCCTAATTTTCTTACCTTCGCAGTGCGTAATTTTAAAGTTGAGCCTTGAACTCTGCTCCCTAGATCAACACTCACATATTTTTATTGGGGTCCCAGGGCCCTTTTTAAAGCATTTCACCAATTTTTTGCGCATTTGTTAAGTACTAAAACGTTTTAACAAGTTTTCATGTTAGGGCCCTGTTCTCAACTATCAGTTGGCCCCTTTTGGGCCCCCTATTATAACTCCCTTAAAAATAGTCCGATTCACTAGCTTTTTTTTTTTTCTAACATCTTAGGTTCGCCAGCTATTACATGAACGACAAAAAAAAAAAAAAAAAAAAAAAAAAAAATCAGACTTCAGCTACCACCAATTTTGGATATTAATCGCCTTCTTGGGCCCTTTGTGAAGCTTATTTAAAAATTATCCGAATGCCTTGCAATTTTCTTTACCATAGTTCTAGCATCATCTAATTACTTTAACAACTACTAAAAAGTATATTTATGCTAAACTACTTTCCACTTAAATCCCTGACCCCTTGGGGCCCGGTACAAGGCCCCTTTAAGCTTTTGCACCATAAATTGTTAATGAATTGCCCCTCTTAATCCGATCTTCATTTTTGGAACCAATTTTTCAATTTACTTTTTCTCCCGTTTCTATATTCCAGTTAAAATCCTGGAGCACCCCAGGATCCCGTAGGGCTCGACCGGGGCTCTTTGAACTTTTTTTTTGCCATGCATTTTCCCCCTTTAATTTTCTCACCTTCTCATTGCATAATTTTAAAATTGAGATTTGGACTCTTCTCCCAGGAACAACACCTTCATATTTATATTGGGGCCCCAGGGCCCTTTTTAAGCATTTACCCCATTTTGTGCGCATTTCTTTAAAATATTATTCTAATGATTAATTCATACCCTATGCTTAATTTTGATTAATTGAAGATCTCAAACACTAAGTACTAAAACATTTAAACATGTTTTCGAGTTAGGGCCCTGTTCTGAACTATCAGTTGGCCCCTTTGGAGCCCCCCCCCCTATTATAGTTTCCTTAAAAATAGTCCGATTCACTAGCTTTTTTTTTTTTTTTTCTAACAACTTCTTAAGTGCTCCAGCTACTACATAAACGACAAAAAAAAAAAAAAAAAAAAAAAAAAAAAAAAAAAAAAAAACCTTCAGGCTTCAACTACCATTAATTTTGAATATTAATCGCCTTCTTGGGGCCCTTGATGCACCTTCTTTAAAAATGATCCGAATTCCTTGCAATTTTCTTTACCATAGTTCTAGCGTCCTCTAATTACTTTAAAAACTACTAAAAAGTGTCTTTATACCAAACTACATGCCACTTAAGTCCCTACCCCTTGGGGCCCGGTACAAGGCCCCTTTGAGCTTTTGCACCATAAATTATTAATAAATTGCCCCTCTTAATCCGATCTTTATTTTTGGAACCATTTTTGCATTTAGTTATTCTCCTGTTACTATATTCCAGTTAAACTCCTGGGGCACCTTAGGGTCCTGTAGGGCCCCTTGAACTTTTTGTGTGCAATGCATTTTTTATACCCTAATTTTCTCACCTTCTTATTGCATAATTTTAAAATTGAGCCTTGGACTCTTCTCCCTAGACCAACACTCTCATATTTTTATTGGGGCTCTAGGGGCCCTTTTTAAGCATTTACACCATTTTTGCGCATTTCTTTAAAATATTATTTTAATGATTATTTCATACCCTATGATTAATTTTGACTAACTGAAGATCTAAAATGCTAAGTACTACAACATTTAAACATGTTTTCATTTTAGGACCCTGCTCTCAACTATCAATAGGACCCTTTTGGGCCTCCTGTTATAGCTCCTTTAAAAATGGTCCTATTCACGAACTTTTTTTTCCAACAACTTCTTATGTTCTCCAGCTACTACATGAACAACAAAGAAAAATTTCTGATTTCAGCTACCACCAATTTTGAATATTAATCGTCTTCTTGGGACCTTTGGCTTTGTTGCAGCTTCTTTAAAAACTATCCTATTCTGTTGTAATTTTCTTTAACTTAGTTTTAGCGTCTTCCAGCTACTTTAAAACCGTTAATTTCGTAAACTTTCTTATACCCGACTACATTCCAGATAACACCATGGCCCCCAGGGCCCGGTCTTTCTTTACACCTCAGCTACCACCTTAATCTCCTCCACATTTATCTCCTTTTCCAGCATCAACTTACGTCTACTCACTACAGCCGTAAATTAAAAATCGCGTTACTTACTTTAAAGCTAACTTTAGATACGAGATTTCATCCGTTTATTAAATATCGTGTTAATGCTAACAGTAATTCATGAAATTTACAAGGGGAGGGGGCATCTCCCACCGCTTGGGGGCGCGTTATTTCCTCGGGTTTAAGAGCCCAATTTCAACAGGATATGCTTCCTTCAACTTAGATTACAATTCAGCTTCTTTCTGTATTATGAAATTTTATCTTAGACTTTAATTACCAACATTTTCTAACATTAATGATGCATTCTTTTTTTGGATTCTATGGGCTTGATTACTAAGAGTTTTGGCTCACTCAACTTGGTTTTCGATTGTCTCCGGCAAGTACGGGCACTTCCGGTAAATGCTGCCATAGGTAGCAAGGATCTAGATTACAGGTTCGTTCGGAAAGAAGTTTGATGGGAACACACTAGACGCTGCGGAAGGAAATGGGGCCTCCGAAATTAGGTTCATTTAAAAGAATTTCCAAAGATATTAAATCATGCAAACTTAAGTTTTGTTTAAGGTTATTATTTACAAACCCCGGGCAACTCCGGGCGGGTCTTCTAGTTTCTTAATAAAGGTTTTACAAAGAACGTAGAATTCTTTGAATAATCAGTAAGGTTCCACTAACGGTTTAGTTACTTTTTCACTTTCCAACATACCTGAAGAATATTATGAATTCGGTTTGACCGTCTCTCTGGCCATCCGCGCTCTAACTCGCGTAAACGGGGGTTGCTAGACAATAGATATATGTTATTGAGGTTTAATGTAGCATTTTCGTTATTGAAAATAAAGTATGTAGCATTTGTAGTTCGTTTACAGAGATACTCAAAAGAATTTCGTTACATTATGGTCTGTGGGGAAAAATCGTTTGCAATGCATTTTAATGCTGTTAGAATATTTTAAAAGTATTTATATTCATATATATCACTGAGGTGCACTGCAAGATACTTACTATAGAATGTGTTGTAAATAGCGTTTATCATTCATTTACAGGGTCACACAAAATAATTCCGTTACAGCACTGTCTATGAACGGTAATTGCTGGACGTGCGTTTCCAGTAACAATATGCGTTTTTAAATGTAATTAATTTTTTGCACATTACTTTATGTTTGTAAATTTTATAGATCATACACAGGTCTGCACAAAAAAATTAGTACATTTCCGTTTATTTATGGCAATTGCTGAAAGGGAATTTTCAACTGTGCTATGAGTTTTCTAACTATATTTTAATATACTATGTAGTATATATACAAATCTTTAAGTCATATGCACAAAAACAATGTAATACTTTTATACTTTTCCGATTCTAGATGGTAATTGCTGAATTTGGGTCGTCAAATGTGTCATGCGTTTTCTAAACTATTTACTTAAATATCATCTTTCAAGTTATTAAACGGAGATGTTTTATTACAGTATTTTGAATTCTGAATGTGTTGGAAAGTGTTTCATAATGCATGTTTAACACGTGACATTTTTTTCTTTATAAATAAATTCTCTTATAATAATGACAGATACTACAAACAATGCATTTAAATTGTCGCACAAATGCTTTCTAAAATATGGTTACGTCTTTACATCAAAGTTTTGTAAGGGCTTTCTGCAACAATGTTAACACCTTCCAGGGCGGTGGTTCACTTTTGTACCACTTAAAGTAAACACCTAAATGCAACATTGGCTCCAGAAATTCGGAATGAAAATTTTCCTTTTATTAAGTACGTGAAAAAAAAGCTTTTATTTATTTTCAAATAAATTTGTTTTTAATTCTGGTGTCATTAAATCATTTCATCATTTTTTGAATCGAAGTACTTTGCTTCTGAAAGGGTTAAAGTGAAATGGAACATGATTGAACTGAGCTCTCTTTTTTCAATAAAAAATCAACTCATTTTCCTTAAAACTTCCTTTCAGGAAACATCGGCACGAGTCCTTGCTTTTGTAGGTATCTGTAATTTCAAGACACAATTTGATTGTAAATGAAATGGCATGCGTTGAATTAAAGAAGCTTTGATTTCGCAAACGAATTATCTTAACCAGGTCAAACAGAATCGATCAGATTGTGTTCGTTCAACTTCTGTCATGAATATCGTTATCAGGAGAATAAGAAGATATTTTAAGCATAACCTTGCATGTTTTCAGGATTTAGGGACTGACCATAAAACATTTAAAAAGCACATGCGCATTCATAGTTCAATGTTCATTTCGTTCATAGTTCAATGAGTAGGTGATGAGATAAATGGCTTTAGCAATTGAAAAATAATGGGAGGAACTCGAGTAGACATTTTTAAATAAATTGCAATGTTAGGATTATTGATAATTAATAAAATACGAGTCTCGTATTTTATTAATTATTGATAAATTATTTAAATGATATTAACACGTTGACCCCCTTACGAATGAAATATACGATTCATGCTCACATTTCTTCAATCTTTGAGAATCATTCGGCAGTCAACTAGTTAAATAAATTTTATTAATAGTTTAAACTATTTATTAATACTATTATCACAAAATCAACATTTTAAGTATTTTAGATAAGATATTTAAAATACTGAATCTCGGAGAATTGCGATTCCTAAATCAGTGAGTTATCGGGAGATTCAGGGGGCAGAGTTCTCTTGTAATGAAATTGAAAAGTACTCATTTGGTCATATTAAAACTAGTCAGATCTGGGAATCCCAATACTTTCTTCTATATAAATCACATAAACAGCACTAATTGATATCAAGGTATACCTGAATCTGAAGTTCGATGAAAGTTCGTGCATTAATTCTTGAGATAGAGCTATAGTGGAAATTCTGAAAAATGCAACATAGCAGCGCTACCTGTTGAGCGTATTGCAATGAAAATTCGTGCATTTTTTCTTGAGTTAGAGCTATTACGATAATCATGAATAATGCAACATAGCAACGCCACCTGTTGAGCGATTTGAACCAGAACATAAGCAGCACTAATTCATATCCAGGGATTGTACACCTGAATCTGAAGTTTGTTGAAAATCCAAGCATTAGTTCTTGAGATAGAACTATTGCGAAAATCGCAAAAAATGCAGCATAGCAGCGTCACCTCTTGAGCGATTTACACCAAAATGTATAAAACGTCAATTCATGTCAAGGACTAACTGAATCTGGAATGAACTCAGGGAATAACTGAATATAAATTTTTATTAAATTCCGTGCATTAGTTCTTGAGATAGAGTGCCCACAAAATTTGTGTTACATACAGACAGACAGACACACAGATTGACAGACAGACATTTTAAAAAATATGTTTTTTTTTTTATCTCTGACCCCTAAAACGTGTAAATCCGTCGAAAATAGGAAGTCAAAAATTTTCACGAATCCAATACTTTCTTCTTATAAAGATAGAATAAAGTAAAAATAACAGGAAATAAATAGTCCTGAGGTGAAACAAAACAACAATGCATTTAATCGTATCGAGTTTTGCAATTTGTAAAAGTGAAAGCTCAAAAAACTACTAATGGGAATTAAACCAAATTGCTGGTTCATTATTTTAAATAATAAATGTTCAATATGAAAATGTGACACCCATACTTAATATATCCATTTTTATGTTTATTTGGTAAAAAACCCGAATGTAAATGGAAACTGTAATGCAAAACAGAGCAAAATCAACTTAAAATTATCACGACACAAATGCGGCTTTTCGCCTCTAATTTTTGATTCGCGATACACCAGTAGCTAGTGTTGAATTCAGGGGGTGGCCCGGGGGGGAACATTCCCCCCGGAGCAATGAGATGTCCCCCCAGAAGATTTGAAATTTTGTGTTTTCAATGGTCAAAAAGAGCAATTTTTCCCAGGACTCTATGATGTCCCCCCCGGAGCCACAGAAATCCCTCCCGGAAAAAGATGTCTGAATTCAACACTGCCGGTAGCAAACACGAATGCTTTCAATGTTTGTCGAACAACAGTAGTCCCATCTGATTTTGAAAAGAAAATGTAACTTGAAAAAATTTAAAAATAACCTTTATATCTTTAGAAAATTAGTGTTTATCTTGTAAGCTTGTAATCCAAGGCTTCAATCTCAGCAAAATATGTTTGCGATAGCATTTTTTTTATAATATTGCTTAAAAGTGCTAAGGATGTTCCCAAATCCAAAGGAGGTACTTTTACTTTCTGATACATTTCTGAATTTAATTTTTGTTTGAAAACACATGAAATCGGCTCATGTTCTCATTTAGAAATTATGTAATCAAATGGCGTTTTCTTTTTTTTTTTTTTTTTTTGTTGAAGGCAGAAGATAGTTCAGACAATACTGTCAAAGTGGGTGTTTTGAACCGAATTGCCGACGCAGAAGCACGAGAAAGGGGAAAAACGTGTCTTCACTTGACAAGAATCAATTGCAACTCTATAAATAATTTACTTATCAAAACCCGAAAATCACTATTCGGTTCCAAATCGGTTCAGACATGCCAATTTTATGGCTTTGCGTTTAAAAATGAGTCAGTAATTGCGTCAGAAAGTTTCGTGCGTTGTTGAGCAGGGAATTTGAGAACCACCTTAAGAAAAATTAAAAAAATTATGTTATAATGATTTTTAATGCCTATTTATAAAGCATTTTTAATAATTTTATGAAAAAGCGTTTTAAAAAATTCAGCTTTAGGATGCATACCAGAGGAACGCAAAGTTTTGAAAATGAAGTAATTGGGATTCATTGTAGTTTGTAGTCATATGTTTGTTTAACTAATAAAAGTATGCTTTTTTTCTTTTGAAAAGGTTGTCATATTCGAACTGTTTTCCCCTTTTCTCTGTTGACTTCTGCATCATATTTACGTACATCCTTTCTCTTCTTTTCTTTTAACATTTCTTGCCCAATTTCTTTTTTCTTTTCTTTAGACATATATATATTTTTAATGCTTCTTTTAGTAATATGCATACCTAAAATAAAATTTTCTTCATGTGTTAAGCGGTAAAATTACTTTAAAATAAAATTGTCGTCATGTGTTAAGCGGTAAAATTACTTACAGTATTCATTAGAAAATGTGGGCTGTTAAATCTTGTGTCAATGCATGCCTCCGACAATCGAAACCTTATCACTCTTTTCTTCCTTGCCATCATTTAAATCATATTTAACGTCCATCCTTTCCTCTCGCTGTAACAGATTTCTGACCACCTTTCTTTTTTTTTTATCTTTAGAGATATACATATTTCTAATCCTCCTTTTAATGATATGTATACCTACATAATATTTATCCATTTGTTAAGCAGAAAAATTACAGTATTCATTAGAAAATGTAGACTCTTAAATCTTTTGTCAATACTTACCTGCAATAATTGAACATTTTACCTCTTCTTTTCTCTTGCCATTATCTCCAACATATTTACGTCATCCTTTCCTCTCCCTCTAACAGATTTCTGTACATTTTCTTTTTTATTTCTTCGGAGATATACATATTTTTAACCCTTCTTTTAATATTATGCATAGTGGAAAAAATATTTAATTATGTGTTAAACTGTAAAATTCCTTACAGTATTCATAAGAAAATGTGGACTCTTAAATCGTGTGTTAATACATGCCTCCGATAATCGAACACTTTCCTTTCTCCTTTTCTCTTGCCACCAGCTGCAGCATTTTTGCGTCTATCCTTTCATTTCTATGTAACAGATTTCTGCCCATATCGTTTTTTTTTCTTCGGAGACATACATATTTTTAACCCTTCTTTTATTAATATACATACCTCAAATAAATTTTATTTCATGCGTTAAAGAGGAACATTACTTACAGTATACATTAGAAAATGTAGACTCTTAAATCTTTTGTAAATACATACCTCCGAAAAGTAATCGTACACTTTTCTCTCTTCTTTTCTGTTGCCATCATCTGCAGCATATTTACGTTCATTCTTTCCTCTCCCTTTAACAGCTTTCTCCCTATCTTCTATTCATTACTCTTCGGAGATATACATATTTTTAGCCCTTCTTTTAATAATATGCGTACCTGAAATAAATTTTATTTCATGTGTTAAACAATAACATTAACATTACTTACAGTATTCATTAGAAAATGTAATTTCTTAAATATTTCTCAATACATATCTCCGACAATCAAACACATTCCTCTTCTTTTCTCTTGCCATCATCTGCAGCATATTTTACGTCTATTCTTTCCTCTCGCTGTATCAGATTCCTGCCCATCTTCTTTTTTTTTTCAGAGGTAGACCTTTTTTTAACCCTTCTTTTAATAATATGCATACCTGAAATAAATTTTATTTTATGCGTTAAACAGGAGCATTAATTGCAGTATTCATTAGAAAATGCAGACTCTTAAATCTTTTGTCAATACATACCTCGAATAATCGAACACTTTCCTTTCCCTCTAACAGATATCTGCCCGTCTTCTTTTTTTTTTTCTTCGAAGATATACATATTTTTAACCCTTCTTTTAATAATATGCGTACCTGAAATTAAAAAAAATTTCATGTATTAAAGAGTAGCATTATTTACAGAATTCATTAGAAAATGTAGTTTCTTAAATATTTTCTCAATACATACCTCCGATAATCGAAAACATTCCTCTTCTTTTCTCTTGCTATCAGCTAAAGCAGTTTTACATCCATCCTTTTCTCTAGCTTTAACAGATTTCTGCCCATCTTCGTTTTTTTTTCTTCGGAGATATACATATTTTTAACCTTCCTTTTAATAATATGCGTACCTGAAATAAATTTTACTTCATGTGTTAAAGAGTAAAATTACTTACAGAATTCATTAGAAAATGTAGTTTCTTAAATATTTTCTCAATACGTACCTCCGATAATCGAAAACATTCCTCTTCTTTTCTCTTGCTATCAGCTGAAGCATTTTTACATCCATCATTTTCTCTAGCTTTAACAGATATCTGCCATCTTCGTTTTTTTCTTCTTCGGAGATATACATATTTTTAACCCTCCTTTTAATAAAATGCGTACCTGAAGTAAATTTTATTTCATGTGTTAAAGAGTAAAATTACTTACAGAATTCATTAGAAAATGTAGTTTCTTAAATATTTTCTCAATACATACCTCCGATAATCGAAAACATTCCTCTTCTTTTCTCTTGCTATCAGCTGAAGCATTTTTACATCCATCATTTTCTCTAGCTTTAACAGATTTCTGCCCTTCTTCGTTTTTTTTTTCTTCGGAGATATACATATTTTTAACCTTCCTTTTAATAATATGCGTACCTGAAATAAATTTTACTTCATGTGTTAAAGAGTAAAATTACTTACAGAATTCATTAGAAAATGTAGTTTCTTAAATATTTTCTCAATACGTACCTCCGATAATCGAAAACATTCCTCTTCTTTTCTCTTGCTATCAGCTGAAGCATTTTTACATCCATCATTTTCTCTAGCTTTAACAGATTTCTGCCCATCTTCGTTTTTTTTCTTCGGAGATATACATATTTTTAACCCTCCTTTTAATAATATGCGTACCTGAAATAAATTTTATTTCATGTGTTAAAGAGTAAAATTACTTACAGAATTCATTAGAAAATGTAGTTTCTTAAATATTTTCTCAATACATACCTCCGATAATCGAAAACATTCCTCTTTTTTTCTCTTGCCATCATCAGCTGCAGCATTTTTACTCCATCCTTTCCTCACCATTTAACAGATTTCTGCCCATCTTCGTTTTTTTTTCTTCGGAGATATACATATTTTTAACCCTCCTTTTAATAATATGCGTACCTGAAATAAATGTTATTTCATGTGTTAAAGAGTAACATTACTTATAATATTCATTAGAAAATATGTAGTTTCTTACATTTTTTCTCAATACTTACCTCCGATAATCGAAGACATTCTTCTTCTTTTCTTTTGCTATCTGCTGAAACATTTTTACATCCATCATTTTCTCTAGCTTTAACAGATTTCTGCCCATCTTCATTTTTTTTTCTTCGGAGATATACATATTTTTAACCCTCCTTTTAATAATATGCGTACCTGAATTAAATTTTATTTCATGTGTTAAAGAGTAAAATTACTTACAGTATTCATTAGAAAATGTAGTTTCTTAAATCTTTTCTCAATACATACCTCCGATAATCGAAGACATTCCTCTTTTTTTCTCTTGCCATCATCAGCTGCAGCATTTTTACTCCATCCTTTCCTCACCATTTAACAGATTTCTGCCCATCTTGCTATCAGCTGCAACATTTTTTTTGTCCATCCTTTCCTCCCCCTTTAACAGATTTCCGCCCATCTTCTTTTCTTTTTCTTCGGAGATATACATATTTTTAACCCTTCTTTTAATAACTTGCGTACCTGAAATAAATGTTATTTCATGTGCTAAAGAGTAACATTACTTATAATACTCATTAGAAAATGTGTAGTTTCTTAAATCTTTTCTCAATACATACCTCCGATAATCGAAGACATTCCTCTTTTTTTCTCTTGCCATCATCAGCTGCAGCATTTTTACTCCATCCTTTCCTCACCATTTATCAGGTTTCTGCCCATCTTGTTATCAGCTGCAACATTTTTTTTTTCCATCCTTTCCTCCCCCTTTAACAGATTTCTGCCCATCTTCTTTTCTTTTTCTTCGGAGACATACATATTTTTAACCCTTCTTTTAATAACTTGCGTACCTGAAATAAATGTTATTTCATGTGCTAAAGAGTAACATTACTTATAATACTCATTAGAAAATGTGTAGTTTCTTAAATCTTTTCTCAATACATACCTCCGATAATCGAAGACATTCCTCTTTTTTTCTCTTGCCATCATCAGCTGCAGTATTTTTACTCCATCCTTTCCTCACCATTTATCAGGTTTCTGCCCATCTTGTTATCAGCTGCAACATTTTTTTTGTCCATCCTTTCCTCCCCCTTTAACAGATTTCTGCCCATCTTCTTTTCTTTTTCTTCGGAGACATACATATTTTTAACCCTTCTTTTAATAACTTGCGTACCTGAAATAAATGTTATTTCATGTGTTAAAGAGTAACATTACTTATAATATTCATTAGAAAATGTGTAGTTTCTTACATTTTTTCTCAATACTTACCTCCGATAATCGAAGACATTCTTCTTCTTTTCTCTTGCTATCTGCTGAAACATTTTTACATCCATCATTTTCTCTAGCTTTAACAGATTTCTGCCCATCTTCATTTTTTTTTCTTCGGAGATATACATATTTTTAGCCCTCCTTTTAATAATATGTGCACCTGAAATAAATGTTATTTCATGTGTTAAAGAGTAAAATTACTTACAGAATTCGTTAGAAAATGTAGTTTCTTAAATATTTTCTCTATACATACCTCCGATAATCGAAAACATTCCTCTTCTTTTCTCTTGCTATCAGCTGAAGCATTTTTACATCCATCATTTTCTCTAGCTTTAACAGATTTCAGCCCATCTTCTTTTTTTTTTCTTCGGAGATATACATATTTTTAACCCTCTTCTTAATAATATGCGTACCTGAAATAAATTTTATTTCATGTGTTAAAGAGTAAAATTACTTACAGAATTCATTAGAAAATGTAGTTTCTTAAATATTTTCTCAATACATACCTCCGATAATCGAAAACATTCCTCTTCTTTTCTCTTGCTATCAGCTGAAGCATTTTTGCATCCATCCTTTTCTCTAGCTTTAACAGATTTCTGCCCATCTTCGTTTTTTTTTCTTCGGAGATATACATATTTTTAACCCTCCTTTTAATAATATGCGTACCTGAAATAAATTTTATTTCATGTGTTAAAGAGTAAAATTACTTACAGTATTCATTAGAAAATGTAGTTTCTTAAATCTTTTCTCAATACATACCTCCGATAATCGAAGACATTCCTCTTTTTTTCTCTTGCCATCATCAGCTGCAGCATTTTTACTCCATCCTTTCCTCACCATTTAACAGATTTCTGCCCATCTTGCTATCAGCTGCAACATTTTTTTTGTCCATCTTTTCCTCCCCCTTTAACAGATTTCTGCCCATCTTCTTTTCTTTTTCTTCGGAGATATACATATTTTTAACCCTTCTTTTAATAACTTGCGTACCTGAAATAAATGTTATTTCATGTGTTAAAGAGTAACATTACTTATAATATTCATTAGAAAATGTGTAGTTTCTTACATTTTTTCTCAATACTTACCTCCGATAATCGAAGACATTCTTCTTCATTTCTCTTGCTATCTGCTGAAACATTTTTACATCCATCATTTTCTCTAGCTTTAACAGATTTCTGCCCATCTTCATTTTTTTTTCTTCGGAGATATACCTATTTTTAGCCCTCCTTTTAATAATATGTGCACCTGAAATAAATTTTATTTCATGTGTTAAAGAGTAAAACTACTTACAGAATTCGTTAGAAAATGTAGTTTCTTAAATATTTTCTCTATACATACCTCCGATAATCGAAAACATTCCTCTTCTTTTCTCTTGCTATCAGCTGAAGCATTTTTACATCCATCATTTTCTCTAGCTTTAACAGATTTCAGCCCATCTTCTTTTTTTTTTCTTCGGAGATATACATATTTTTAACCCTCCTCTTAATAATATGCGTACCTGAAATAAATTTTATTTCATGTGTTAAAGAGTAAAATTACTTACAGAATTCATTAGAAAATGTAGTTTCTTAAATATTTTCTCAATACATACCTCCGATAATCGAAAACATTCCTCTTCTTTTCTGTTGCTATCAGCTGAAGCATTTTTGCATCCATCCTTTTCTCTAGCTTTAACAGATTTCTGCCCATCTTCGTTTTTTTTTCTTCGGAGATATACATATTTTTAACCCTCCTTTTAATAATATGCGTACCTGAAATAAATTTTATTTCATGTGTTAAAGAGTAAAATTACTTACAGTATTCATTAGAAAATGTAGTTTCTTAATTCTTTTCTCAATACATACCTCCGATAATCGAAGACATTCCTCTTTTTTTCTCTTGCCATCATCAGCTGCAGCAGTTTTACTCCATCCTTTCCTCACCATTTAACAGATTTCTGCCCATCTTGCTATCAGCTGCAACATTTTTTTTGTCCATCTTTTCCTCCCCCTTTAACAGATTTCTGCCCATCTTCTTTTCTTTTTCTTCGGAGATATACATATTTTTAACCCTTCTTTTAATAACTTGCGTACCTGAAATAAATGTTATTTCATGTGTTAAAGAGTAACATTACTTATAATATTCATTAGAAAATGTGTAGTTTCTTACATTTTTTCTCAATATTTACCTCCGATAATCGAAGACATTCTTCTTCTTTTCTCTTGCTATCTGCTGAAACATTTTTACATCCATCATTTTCTCTAGCTTTAACAGATTTCTGCCCATCTTCATTTTTTTTTCTTCGGAGATATACATATTTTTAGCCCTCCTTTTAGTAATATGTGCACCTGAAATAAATGTTATTTCATGTGTTAAAGAGTAAAATTACTTACAGAATTCGTTAGAAAATGTAGTTTCTTAAATATTTTCTCTATACATACCTCCGATAATCGAAAACATTCCTCTTCTTTTCTCTTGCTATCAGCTGAAGCATTTTTACATCCATCATTTTCTCTAGCTTTAACAGATTTCAGCCCATCTTCTTTTTTTTTTCTTCGGAGATATACATATTTTTAACCCTCTTCTTAATAATATGCGTACCTGAAATAAATTTTATTTCATGTGTTAAAGAGTAAAATTACTTACAGTATTCATTAGAAAATGTAGTTTCTTAAATCTTTTCTCAATACATACCTCCGATAATCGAAGACATTCCTCTTTTTTTCTCTTGCCATCATCAGCTGCAGCATTTTTACTCCATCCTTTCCTCACCATTTAACAGATTTCTGCCCATCTTGCTATCAGCTGCAACATTTTTTTTGTCCATCTTTTCCTCCCCCTTTAACAGATTTCTGCCCATCTTCTTTTCTTTTTCTTCGGAGATATACATATTTTTAACCCTTCTTTTAATAACTTGCGTACCTGAAATAAATGTTATTTCATGTGTTAAAGAGTAACATTACTTATAATATTCATTAGAAAATGTGTAGTTTCTTACATTTTTTCTCAATACTTACCTCCGATAATCGAAGACATTCTTCTTCATTTCTCTTGCTATCTGCTGAAACATTTTTACATCCATCATTTTCTCTAGCTTTAACAGATTTCTGCCCATCTTCATTTTTTTTTTCTTCGGAGATATACCTATTTTTAGCCCTCATTTTAATAATATGTGCACCTGAAATAAATTTTATTTCATGTGTTAAAGAGTAAAATTACTTACAGAATTCGTTAGAAAATGTAGTTTCTTAAATATTTTCTCTATACATACCTCCGATAATCGAAAACATTCCTCTTCTTTTCTCTTGCTATCAGCTGAAGCCTTTTTACATCCATCATTTTCTCTAGCTTTAACAGATTTCAGCCCATCTTCTTTTTTTTTTCTTCGGAGATATACATATTTTTAACCCTCCTCTTAATAATATGCGTACCTGAAATAAATTTTATTTCATGTGTTAAAGAGTAAAATTACTTACAGAATTCATTAGAAAATGTAGTTTCTTAAATATTTTCTCAATACATACCTCCGATAATCGAAAACATTCCTCTTCTTTTCTGTTGCTATCAGCTGAAGCATTTTTGCATCCATCCTTTTCTCTAGCTTTAACAGATTTCTGCCCATCTTCGTTTTTTTTTCTTCGGAGATATACATATTTTTAACCCTCCTTTTAATAATATGCGTACCTGAAATAAATTTTATTTCATGTGTTAAAGAGTAAAATTACTTACAGTATTCATTAGAAAATGTAGTTTCTTAAATCTTTTCTCAATACATACCTCCGATAATCGAAGACATTCCTCTTTTTTTCTCTTGCCATCATCAGCTGCAGCAGTTTTACTCCATCCTTTCCTCACCATTTAACAGATTTCTGCCCATCTTGCTATCAGCTGCAACATTTTTTTTGTCCATCTTTTCCTCCCCCTTTAACAGATTTCTGCCCATCTTCTTTTCTTTTTCTTCGGAGATATACATATTTTTAACCCTTCTTTTAATAACTTGCGTACCTGAAATAAATGTTATTTCATGTGTTAAAGAGTAACATTACTTATAATACTCATTAGAAAATGTGTAGTTTTTTACATTTTTTCTTAATACTTACCTCCGATAATCGAAGACATTCTTCTTCTTTTCTCTTGACATCAGCTGCAGCATTTTTACTCCATCCTTTCTTCTCTATTTAACAGATTTCCGCCCAGCATATTTTTTTTTCTTCGAAGGTATACTTATCTTAAACCCGTCTTTTAATAATATGCATACCTGAAATAAATTTTATTTCATGCATTAAACAGGAGCATTAATTACAGTATTAGAAAATGTAGACTCTTAAATCTTTTTTCAAAACATACCTCCTATAATCGTACACTTTCTACTCTTCTGTTCTGTTGTCATCATCTGCAGCATATTTACGTCCTTTTTTTTCTTTCTCTCTAACAGATTTCTGCCAGTCTTCTCTTTTTTTCTTTGGAGATATACATATTTTTACCCTTCTTTTAATAATATGCATACCTGAAATAAATTTTATTTCATGCGTTAAACAGGAACATTAATCACAGTATTCATTAGAAAATGTAGACTCTTTATCTTTTGTCAAAACATACCTCCAATAATCGTACACTTTATTCTCTTCTGTTCTATTGCTATCATCTGCAGCATATTTACGTCTTTCTTTCCTCTTCCTGCAACAGATTTCTGCCCGTCTTCTCTTTTAGGTAGATTTCGTATGAAATACTACCTATTGCAGTCGTTACCACGGTGCGACTTTTGAAAAATTCCTTAACTTTTCATTATAGGACCCCAGGAACCCAAAACCAGCCCCACCTAAAAAGTTTATATATATATATATATATATATATATATATATATGTATGTATGTATTAACTAAATTTTGTCCGCACGATAAATTCGCAATTATGCACGGATCGTCTTCAAACTCGCCAACATCTTTGAGATGGCTAATATCTCGGCGGGGATTGAAAATAGGCAAAATCGGCCCAAGGGAATGGAAATGGGGTGGGTTAAACATTTTTAATACCATCTTAACATGATTCTGATAAAGCCAGCTCTTACACAACAATGACAGGAAAAAATAAATATTTTTCTTTGTAGCAGTTGCCAACAATTAAAAAAAAGCAATAAAATTCTCACCACAACAATTGCTTTTCTATTGCAAGATTTTCACGTGAAAAAATGAAATTAAATAAATAGTTTGACGAATTGAAAACACATTAAATATTACGTCATAAGTTTTCTAGAGCAAGATTCCGCATGGAAACTCAAAATGAAATAAATAGTTTGACGAATTAAAAAAATATATATATATTGCGTCATATTGGAAATAAAATGGACCTCAACAGGTGAATATGTAACGTCATGTGAGTTTGAAGAAACGTTTTAAAACATGATAAAAACCCGACTATGGAAATATTAACTTATTTTAACACTTTGAGATTATCTGAATTTGCTTTAGTTATTTTTTAAACCTATTCCATATACATGCGTGTGTGCATTCGTGTATATTAGAATTTTCACAAAATATTTAGCTCCCTAGAGCTCATTCTTAGTGAAGGAACTGGGTTTATCTCTAATCTTGATTTAAGTTTTGTTGGTGAATTTAGTACTTAACTTCGAAATCTACCTCCGCCTGTAGGCCCGAGCCGGCAGGAATTTTTTTATTCGGAGATATACATATTTTTAACCCTTCTTTTAACAATATGTATACCTGAAATAAATTTTATTTCATGCGTTAAACAGGAACATTAATTACAGTATTCATCAGAAAATGTAGTCTCTTAAATCTTTTGTCAAACATACCTCCGATAATCGTACAGTTTCTTCTCTTCTGTTCTATTGCCATCATCTGCAGCATATTTACGTGCTTCTTTCCTCTTCTTCTAACAGATTTCTGCCCGTCTTCTCTTTTTTCCTTCGGAGATATACATATTTTTAACCCTTCTTTTAATAATATGCATATCTGAAATAAAATGTATTTCATGCGTTACAGTAAAATTACTTACAGTATGCAATGCAAAATGTAGACTCTTAAATAGTATTTTCTCAATACGTACCTCCGATAATCAAACATTTTCTTCTTCTTTTCTCTTGCCATCATCTGCAGTACATTTACGTCTATCCTTTCCTCTTTCTTTAATATATTAGGTTGTAACGAAAGTTTTCAGCCAAATCACCATTATATAATACTAATTATAATATATATAAATAACTGTAATTTTATATATAACCACCATTCCGCCAAACCTTCACAGTGTCATATGATACAACACTAGTGCCTAAAACTGTACACTTTATTCAGTGACATTCTGTAGCTGACTTTTTGCAACAGAACCGAAAGTAAATGATGGTTCTAATCTGGTAGCGTGATAGTTCCATTTCAGACACGTTGTGTTTAATGATAACGATATATATATATATATATTTTTTTTTCTTTTACAAATTTCACAACACAGTGTTATAAAGCAATTCTCTTTCTTTCAAATCGGCGCAGCATGTCCCCTCAGGGACTTTGCGCCATAAAACCCCATACAACCAACCAACCTCTTTCTTTCAAATGCCAAAAATCGTTTGACAAAATATGAGCAAACACGTCAACGCGAACTGTTTGCACAGACCGTATTAGCTGTGGAGGGAAACTTTCGTTACAACCTGATATTTCTGCCCATATTCTGTTTTTATCATTAGAGAGGTACACATTTTTAACTCTTCTTTTAATAATAGGCATACCTGAAATAAGTTTTATTTCATGCGTTAACCATTAATGTTACTTACAATATTAATTTGAAAATGTAGACTCTGACATCTTTTGTCAATATATACCTCCGATAATTGAGCATTTTTCTCTTCTTTTGCTATCATCTGTAGCATATTTACGTCTTTCCTTTCCCCTCTCTTTAACAGATATTCCCCCTTTCACCCCCCCTTCTGAGATGTACATAATTTTAAGGCTTCTTTTAATAATATGCTATTTCGCTCCTAATATCCACGACACGTCATATATATTTTTAAAATTATAATTATTACAATTATTAAAGAACTTTAATTAAAACAAACTATCATATACTGAAGTGTAAATGATAATATATATCAACGTTATAATATTCATAATCAACATAAATGTTTCAATGTATAAATTCCGTTCTGTTCTGAATTATTTTTCTTTCAGCCGCATGTATATAAGTTAAGGATCAACAGCATGAGTAGATTCTAACCAAACAGCCAAACTCAGATTTAGTGAAAACGAGATTTCTTATACATAAGAAAACAATATTTAATTTCCTATTCAATACCTTGTTATAAAATTTTCATTTTTCATTTTTAAACAAAATTTTTGATAATATTTGATAATTTAATACAAATATTTTAATTCCTGATTATCCTAAATTGTGCGTGCTTGGATATAAGATAGGCTTTACTGAAAGAAAATTAACTGTTGACGTGAACAAATAACAGTATTGTTGACTTTTTTTTTGTTATATTGCACTCAAAAATGATTGTTGTGAAATTCGTACAAAAATTATTATTCTGGATTAGATCATACAAAAGTAATTGTTGCAAAGTACGCACAAAAGTTATTGTTGTGAATTACAATAATACTTGCAGCATACTGTTGAAAACCATTGTTGTAAAACCGCGACGTAGGGCTGTGGCGCATCGTACTACGTCTGCGGCAGAAATTCGAGCTGCAGTTGGTACCACAGTGACACAACGATCTGTTAGAAATCGGTTACTTCAAGGACAGCTCCGAACCAAGCACCCTGTAGCGTGCATTCCACTGACTCCAAGACATTGCCGTTTGCGACGCCAGTGGTATAAAGCCAAAGCTCATTGGAAGACGGAGTGGAGATCTGTTGTGTTTTCTGATGAAAGCGGATTCTGCCTTGGTGTCAGTGATGGTTGTGTGTTGGTCAGAAGTAGGCCAAGAGAACGCCTTCAACCAAACTATCTGCGGCCTAGACACACTGGGCCTACACAGGGCGCTTAGCTCGGAGCTGGCCTTGAAGTAACCGATTTAACAGTTCGTTGTGTCACTGTGGTACCAACTGCAGCTCAAATTTCTGCCGCAGACGCAGTACGATGCGGCACAACCGTACGCCTAATACGACGGTCTTCCCTCTCAGTAGTGACATGTGACCACCCGGAACCCGATCTTCTTGAGACAGTACCATCCATTGGCCACTGCTCCCAACAATCATGCAATGTGGATACATTCCGGCCAAGTGTTCCTGATATATCGCAGAAAGAAAATCCACCTTCTCGTAGCCCTATTATACGACCTCGTTCCAACTCGGTGAGCTATTGATAAAGGCTTCTTCGTCTTCTTAAAGGCATTCTTGGCTAACAACAACTCAATACGTCAAATTTCGAAGATAAATAACTCTCACGAACTTTACATCAAACATTTAAAGCAAACCTGATTTGCAAGTTCTGAGTTCTAGCGCCACACTTATGCGCAAAGCGCGAAATTGGAATCGATGTCACCTTTCAGATGTATAAACACGCCTACCAAATTTCGTTTATATAACGCAAGTCTTTCTTGGTATTGGGATTTTTCGCTAAGATGTTATATATTCCCGCGGCCGCCATTTTGGATTTCTTGGCGATGTTTCGATAAGGCAACACCGACGAGTGACGTGTTCTGGCAACCCCGTTAAGCCTTACATGCGCATAAATTGCTGCTTGGCGGAAAGGTCTTCACGCCAAGAAAAAATCCAAGATGGCGGCCGCAGGAATGTATAACATCTGTTCCGGATTTTTTTTTTCCGTCCGTGTATATAATACATATACTAATTTTTTAGTAGCTGGCTGAGAATCGTCAACTTCAACAGTGAAATTCAGGGGCAAAGGACCCACGACTTTTTGAGATGAATTTTGGGTACTTTTATATTAGACGGGCACATGTGATTACTCACCAAATATTGTTCTCACTACCATCAATTGTATTGCATGTATTTTATTTTATTTGTAATATAAACGTTTTACTCATTTCATTTAAAATACATACAGTAAAAATACATGCCTTTCACTCATTTCATTTAATAGTTAAAAAATGATAAGAAGAAGAAATAAAGCTTAAGCCAAAAACATCAAAGCATTGTTTCTAATTTACACATGGGGAAAATAGAAGATTATAGCTTATATTGAAAAGAAAAAAAAAGCTGCCCGCCTAGCGTAGAAAAGTACAAAATTTTGTAATAAGCTGATGTGTCATTACAACAATAAAAGCATGCTTTTACATCTCAATCATATTTTTTTTCCTCTTAGTGCCTATTTTTGATGATTTCCTTTTCTCAAAATCATGAAAAATAAAGTTTTTTTAGAATAATTTTTAATTTTCGGGAAAGAGCACACGCTCTCTTCCTCATATTCCACAGCCAGATGCTGCTTGATCATTGAAAAATAATTAAAATGTTCTTTAGAATATTTATTAAGGCTGTTCTTAACTGCTCTGCTCAACAAGCGCACAACGTTTTGACACATTTGCAAATTCATTTTTTAACGGAAAGGTATAAAATTGGAAAGCCTGGCCATGGAAGCGATTTGGAATTGAACTGTTGTTTCCATTTTTTGATCAATCAATTACCTTTTGAGTTATAAGCAATTTTGATCACGTGACAAACACGTTTTTCGCCCGCTCTTGAGTGTTCTTTCTTCCTTCGCGCGGAAATTCGGTTCAAAACGCCCACTTTGATACCATTTTCTGAAAGATCTATCGCGTTTACAAAAAAATAGAAAAAAAAACAGCTCAATTACATAGTTTCTGAACAACAACACCAGCTAGTTTCATGCATTTTCGAACAAAAATAAATTAAAACTTATGTCAGAAAGTTGTCCTTTTGGATTTGAGAACACCCTTAAAAGATGTAGCGCTCGGAAACACTGTGATATTTTTATGGTGGAAATTATAGTGTTAAATTATCGAACTCTGGCTTTTAACACATTTTAATATTTTCATACACATTACTGTCTATGATTTCACCGATCTACCTGTTCGTGCTCTAATTTTCCTAAATATGTAATTTCAAAGAAATTAACACATCCCATTTAAATTCTTAACACATATCCTGTATGAAAGTGGTGACCGCAGTATTTATCATTTTTTTTTTTTTTTTTAATTTGTCACATAAAAAATTCGGGTACATTAGTGCATTTTAATGAAGTTAAACTATTTTAAAAATAAAGAAATTTAATACGTGTTACTTGAGTTCACTGAAGCGTAGTTACTAATCCCTTCGTTGCTGTAGTAGTCAAAGTAGTTAGTTCTACAGACATTTGTGAATAATGAGTTAAATGTATCGAACAGTATAGAAGTGCACCTTGGTGAGGAATTTGTCAACTTTTGTGAGAAAATTTGGCGACAGATGCTTATTTCAAAAGTTCCAGAAATCTGGTCTGTACTATCGGTGCCAGGGCTGTCCCACGCGGCGTCTTTGAAGGCACCAGTTTATATGTTTCCTGTTACCAGCTTTTTTTGAGAAAATAAAATAAAAATCTATTTTGGAAGATTCTTTTTCTAAAATCAATAATATTTGCAAGTTACTATTGTTATTATTATTATTATTATTATTATTATTATTATTATTATAGGCGCGATTACGTTTTCTGGCTCCTTTCCCTCCAATAATTTTGAGATAAGCCCCTTCTCATAAAAATGTAAATCTAATTTTACTATGATTTATTGCTTTCATGAATTATTTTTTTACCGAGTTCATCTGTGTTATGCGTTTTATAAAAATTTTAGCATACTATGTAGTGTGTACTATACAGATTTATACATCATACACAGGAATGTATAAAAGAATTCGAGTAACTTTCCGACTAAAGACGGTAATTGACCACGCGCACTGGGCGGAGCTTGCAATGTTTCCCACAAGCATCGGGGTATTTGATTGGCTTTTGGTGAGAGCTTGTGGGAAAAATCAAGAAGCTGATTTGCTATAATCCATCGTGACGTTGTGTGACGTCGGTAATGCTTGTGGTCCATTCCTGAAACTGGTTTCACTTCTTTAACGCCAAAATTACGTTGCAGTGTTCTGGAAGTGTTGGAAAGTGTTTCATACTCTATGCCTGACGTATGATTTTCTTTCTTGTTTATATTTCAGAACATTCATTTCGGAATTTTTTTTATTATTTAATTCTTGTTTTAACTATTTCAGTATTTTACATTGTTGTCCAAGTAGACGTTGGAAATACATGACATGTACCAACGTTTTGTTTTTTTGTTTTTTGATTTTTTTTCTGGCGGTGATCGTGTCTTTTAAAAAAGATACAAGTAACATTCAGCTACGAAATTTAGTATTTCAGTTTAACCATGCATCGTGTTTGTTTTGCATTTTACTTAATTATGTCAATTAAAATGAAGTATTCGAGTTTTGTTTACTTTACGCAACATCACTAAAATTATTTGAAAAGTAAGCAAAATTTAATCACAATAATATTTCTTTGTCATTCGAAACTATGTATAATAATATTACTTTTAATAATTGCGTATCACACTAAGGAAAAGATGAAGTCACCACCTGCATTCCAGCTGTTTATGCCTTCTCTCTTTTGCTTACCGTCAGCTGATCAAACAATAAAAATCTATATGCATTTTGCAGCTAGCCTTGAGAAATTCTTTTTAGATTTTTTTTTTTAGAAACAAACATGCATGTTTATAGAAGCAAAATGCCCTTTTCCTTCTCCTTTTTAACTTTCCATCCTTTCTTATTGTTTTTCCATAGTATGATTCTCTTTACTATGACTTATTGCATGTACAGTAAACTCTGTGTAAGGCGGACTCTGTGTAAGACGGAAATCTGTCTGACTCGGAAAGATTTTCAAGTCCCTGCGAATTTATTCACATAGAGTAAAATTTGTCTAAGGCGGAATATTGTCTACTGCGGAAAATTTTCTTGGTCCCGATCGATTCCACTTTAGACAGAGTTTACTGTATATATGTGTGTAACTTGTTTATATGTATGTAATGGATGTATATTTCTGTCTTTGTGATATACAGTCGGACCTCTATTTAACGAACCTCTATTTTGCGAATTTTTCTATTGTGCAAACTTTTCCTTGGAACCAAGAACATTTTGCGAATTTCTAATATTTCTGGACATTTCAAACTTATTCTTTCTTTAAACACATTTTATGATGTTCTGTGGCCTTGAACTGGTTTTACAAGGCGCCTTCTTTGTCAGTAGTCAGAATTCGGTAAGTACGGAGCACGAAGATGATACATTCGGACCTCTATTTAACGAACCTCTATTTTGCGAACTTTTCCTTGGAACCAAGAACATTTTGCGAATTTCTTCGTAAAATAACCTCCAAATAGCGAAGTGCATTCTCTATTTAACGAACTTTTCCTTGTGATCAATTTTTTTTTCTCCCCATTTTTCAAAATATTTCTGGACATTTCAAACTTATTCTTTCTTTTAACACATTTTATGATGTTCAATGGCCTTGAACTGGTTTTACCAGCCGCCTTCTTTATCAGCAGTGAGAATTCGGTAAGTACGGAGGACGAAGACGATAATCTCTGAGATTACCTTTAAAAAAATGTGGATACAGTGAGAAAAAAAGAAGAAATTAACCATGATGTGCTGATTGATGATTGTATTTCACTTAATTCTGAAACTGAGACCTCGGAAACACTATCCGAATTGATATTTTCGACAGTATGAAAAATAAAAACAATACAGCAATGAATTGCGATGAAGACGAATATGATGATTATAGAAATTATGCAGAAATTAACAAAACTTCGTATGATGAAATGCTAAAATCATTTGAAACAATCCGACGCGGATTATAGTTAGAAGAAAATACGCATGAAGGGGTTTTTGGTGCATTGCAAAGATGCGAGACGTATTATGAGAGTAAGCACTTTTTTAAATAAAAAACTCAGGCAAAATTAACAGAGTTTTTCAGAAATTAAGTTTAAGGACGCATATGTTAATGTATGGTTAAAATTATTCGGTTTATTAATAATAAATACGATAATGTCGTTAAAATTCGTTAATTTAATGTAAAACTATTTACTTTAAACAGAAAATACAGTATATTCCCGGATAATGTTTTGTTTTCCCGGAATATTTCGAAGCACATAGAAAAAATGAATTGTTGATGGATATTGGTGGGTAAAATAAATAAAAACAAATCGATATAATTTATTTAAAAAAATGTGATTAATTAGTTTTAGTAAAAATATTTAGTGTTTATGAATTTAAAATCTATTTTATGTAGTTTAAAGTATTTTAAAAGGTGAATCTCTATTTAACGAATTTTCCATATAACGAACTTTTTTCCGGGATTTAGCGACTTCGTTAATTAGAGGTTCGACTGTAATTCCTTAGAGTAACTTTAAAAAATGTGGATATAGATGAGAAAAAAAGAAGAAATTAACCATGATGTGCTGATTGATGACTGTATTTCACTTAATTCTGAAATTGAGACCTCGGAAACATTATCCGAATTGGATATTTTTGACAGTGAGGAAAATAAAAGCAATACAGCAATCAATTGCGATGAAAACAAATATGATGATGATGGAAATGATTATGATGCAGGAATTAACAAAACTTCGTATGATGAAGTGCTAAAATCACATGAAACAATCCGACGCGGATTATAGTTAGAAGAAAATACACATGAAGGGGTTTTTGGTGCATTGCAAAGATGCGAGACGTATATTATGAGAGAAAGCACTTTTTAAAAGAAAAAATCTCAGGCAGAATTAACAGTTTTTCAGAAATTAAATTTAAGGACGCATATGTTAATGTATGGTTAAAATTATTTGCCATAATAATAATAATAAATACGATAATGTCATTAAAATTCGTTAATTTTAATGTAAAACTATTTACTTTAAACAGAAAGTACACTGCATTCCCGGACAATGTTTTGTTTTCCTTGCAGATTTCAAAGATTTAAACACATAGAAAAAATGAATTGATGATGGATATTGGTGGGTAAAATAAATAAAACAAATCGATATAATTTATAAAAAAAAATGTGATTAATTACTTTTAGTAAAAATATTTAGTGTTTATAAATTAAAAATCTGTTTTATGTAGTTTAAAGTATTTTAAAAGGTGAATCTCTATTTAACGAATTTTCCATATAACGAACTTTTTTCCGGGATTTAGCAACTTCGTTAAATAGAGGTTCGACTGTATATATATATATATATATATATATATATATATATATATATATATATATATATATATATATATATATATATATATATTATCTAACCATTAAATAAACATTACCGACCATCAACAAAAACTGTGAAAATATGAATAAAATGACATTAACAAATACAGTTCCCCCCCAACACACTTAACATAGATTCCAAAAACATAGTAAAAACAGCAGAAATTGAATAACAGAAATGGGATAATGAAAATTTGTAGAACTGAGACAGAATTATCGGGTCCCAAATGCCTTAAATTCCATAAATAAAATGTGTGGTTTCATCTTCTTTTTAGCCATAAATTAGCTAAAGAATATGAATTTGGCACTATCACACACAGAAAACCAAGAAATAAACCATTGAACACCAATTAAGTTCAAAATGAAACAAGATTAAAAAGTATAGAGGGGAAAAAAACAAATTACCAAATTAAAATACATACTGTCATAGCATTAGGTATAACAAATACACTCATTATGCATTTTATTCTCATTTAAGATGGTATACTGTAATAAATTAATATGATATTGTCCTGAGTAGGCTAAAATTTAAATACAAGTGAATCGTTAACTTTATTAAATATTAATTAATATGAATAAATTTAATATGAATTGATAAATATATAAATATAACTACACCATTATACATATAAAAGTATCGCATCAATATCCATTATAAAATGTGTATTAGCAACATACAGGGTGTCCAGCGAATAAGACCCTGATTTCAAAATTAAATTTCTCAAAAACAAAGATGAATAGAATTATGTGGTAAACGGTTTGTTTATTAGCTAAACTGTAAAAATGTTATACAGAAGTTTCAAAAATTAGTTGCAAAACCCGCTAACAGATGGCGCTGTAATAGCAATGCCTATAAACTGTGTTTTGAAATAGAGAACACTAGCGTCTCATTCATAGATGGCTTCCTATGGAAGAACGAAAATTGAGAATGACCACTTTTTCGTTGGGGTGATGTGCAGAAGTAAAGACATCTGGTCACATGATTATTGCATCAGCTTCAATTTTAGAGGCATTCAATTAATAGAATTTTCATTAAAAAGTTTAGCAATCATTATATAAGAACTTATTAAAATATTTTATTTGGGTAATGTGCAGAAGCGGAGCCATGTGTTGACAGAATTGAGATTTGTTTCAAATTTTGTTATAAGCTACTTCGGTCCGGATACCAGTATCTCTGTAGTATGTCTTTTCTCTCATTGGTAGATCGTGCAATCGAATCCAAGTATCCAAAGTTTCTGGTTTTAAAATTTAATTAAGCTACAAGAAACCCCTTTTTTAAAAATCATTGAGCATTTATAATAATTATTCATAAATCATTTTTTTTTAATTGTAGAGTATAGTTTGAATGAAAAAATGCAAAGTTTCTATTTTTAAAAGCTTAATTAAGTTAAAAAATATAATTTTAATTTTAAAAACTCGTTTTCATTTTTTTTTTTAAATCATTGAACACAGAAATATGGTGCAGCTTCTAGCGATAGGATCCGAAGTGTTGGAAAGGAATGCAGCATCCAAAATACTTTTGCTTTGTCGTTGATGATATGACTTATCATCAATTCCTTAAAAGAAAAAAGAAAAAACTAGAGAACAGGAATTCTGTTTTTTTAGAATTTAGTGTCGCCTCCGGCATTTCCATTAGTCCATGTCGCTTACAAGCAGCGACTCGATAAAATGATATCTACCCGATAAAACTTTACCGTCATAAAAATCAGCGCGTGAAAATAATTTCTTTACTTAGAAGGAAAACGAAAATCATTTCAGGTAAAAATCAACAACATTTTATTTCCGCTTTCGTGCCGAGACGTATTTCGACACATCTTCACCGCACACTCATAATTTACAGACTGCCACAGAAAGAGGGCGCGGGGGGGAAACATATTCTCTTTCCATTTAATCATGTACATCTCTGCATTGTGCCGCCCTCTGTCCGTGAATATTAATAAACATTAATCAAATTCACGACAACCTCCCACCTTGAGTTTTCGTCAGACAAACTCAACAATGGGTACAACAAAATGCTAAATCAAATAAAATGTGACCAATACTTACAGTACACAGCCAAAACATACAATTCTAACATTACTTTTTTCAAAACAGGCAAATAAACATTTTCTTCTGCAAAATTCAAATAAAATTAAACATATTATTACAGATTCAAATTAACACAATGAAACATATGAAATATACTAAAAAATAAAAATAAGGTCTACACTAAATAATAAAAATGAAGGAAAATGTCTATTCAGTTCAAAGATATTTAAAGTTTGTAGCGAATTGGAACAGTCACTTTTCTGCCACTTCTTGTTCGCACCACTGGATCATTAGATAGTTCTTTTGGGATCTCTAAATTATACAGTTTTTGCACAGGTCTTAAAAGTTCACCACTTTCAGTTTTTATCCGTGCAACTCTTGGATGACCATCTTTTCCAGCAATAAGTTCTTGCACACGGGCTAAAGTCCAATATGCACGTTTTTTATCAGATTCTATGAGTACTACATCACCAATGGTTAGTTGCTTGATTGACTCATTCTTTTGTATAGAACTTTGTTGGCGTAATTGCCCTAAGTACTCAATACGGAATCGTTTTCGAAGGTGTTCTCGAACGTTTTGCCTATACTTAACTCTTTTTTTTAATTCTTGTGTGTCAACTGCATCAAAATCTACCACATCTGAAGATCTTATTTCCTGTAGGAACATTGATGGTGTTAACGGTGCTAGATCGTTCACATCTTCTGTAACATACGTTAATGGTCTAGCATTCACAACTTGTTCACAATCACAAAGAATAGTGATCAGTTCTTCATAAGATAATGAAGCTCTACCTAGGACTTTTCTCAAGATGCGTTTCACCATTTGTATCAATCGCTCCCACCAACCACCCCACCAGGCAGCGGTAGGCGGGTTGAATTTCCAACGAATCTTTTGTGTTGCTGCTACGGCAGAGATTTGCTCCCAATCTATTTCTGAAAAGGCTTTGTCTGCACCGACGAAATTTCGGCCGTTGTCAGAATACACTGTGGTTGGTCTTCCTCTTCGGGCTATAAAACGCCTGAAAGACTGGAGAAAAGCATCAGTTGACAATGATGTCACTAATTCTAAGTGTATGGCCCTATACACCGCACAAGTGTACAGCACAATCCATGCTTTTTTCTCATTCCTTAGATATAACGGGCCGGCTAAATCAACTCCAGTTATTTGGAACACTGCAGCGTCTTGAACTCTATCGGCTGGTAATGCAATAGGAAATGACTCTGTCTTCTGAGCACTAAATCTTCTGCATCGCACACATTTCTGAACTACTGCTCGAATAGTTTTCCTGGCTTTCAGGATCCAGTAGTCTTCTCGTAACGATGTCATCAAAAGAGCCACTCCAGCATGTAAAAGCTCTTGATGTTTCCAGGAGATCAGTCGGTGGACTACAGGATGGTCAGAAGGCAAAAGAACTGGATACTTAAAATTGATAGCATCTTCTCTATAAATAACTTGCGTCTTCACTCTTATGATACCATCTTCATCTAGAATTGGTCTTAAACTACGAATCTTCTGATTACTCTTCTCATCGAATCTGTCTCTCTGGATCAAAATCACCAATCTTCTTTCAGCTTGTTCTAGTTCAAAACACGTAAGTTCAGACACTTCTTTTGAATTCGGTTTTCTTGCATTGTTTATAAATCTTAGGATCCAAGCGATCAATCTTATGATTTTCTTGTATGATGAAAACCGTCGATAATACCAATCATCAGATTTTATGTTCTTGTTCATTGCTGAAATGACACTCTTCCGTTTTTCAGCATTAATAACTTCTTCATCTGGAGCTTCGACACTTTGAGGCCAAGTAAATTCTGGTTCAGCCAACCAGGCTGGTCCCTCCCACCATCTTAGCTGTAAGAATTGTTCTACGGAACAACCTCTAGAAGGGAGATCAGCCGGGTTAAATTTTCCTGAAATGTGTCGCCATTGGTCCTTTTGAGTTAAGGATCTGATTTCTTCTACACGGTTCCAAACGAATGTTCCCCATCTTTCGTCTCGATTTATCCAGCTTAAAGCGGTGGTTGAGTCAGACCAATAAAATATCTTCAAATTTGGAATTCGTAAATCAGATATGACCCGACTTCCCAACCTGGCCCCAATGCAACATGCTAACAGCTCTAAACGTGGTACAGTTAGGTTCTTAAGGGGTGCTACTCTTGCGCGTGACTGTATAAAAGTCACCAGAATTTTATCTTTGGATTTTACTCTCAGAAAAATGCAAGTAGCATATGCATGTTTACTGCCGTCACAAAATATGTGAAGACCTACATCATCACGTTCATAATTATCAAAATTCATCCAGCGCTGTAATTTGATGTCAGAAATCAGTTTCATTCCCTGCACCCACTTTAAAAATTGTTTAGCTAAATTTGCTGGCATTAACTCATCCCACTTAATTTTTAACTTCCAGCATTCTTGTAGAATAAGTTTAGGGAGCAAAGTCACAGGTGAGGTAAATCCAAGAGGATCAAAAACCTTCTGAGCCAATGATAGTAGAGCTCGTTTTGTAGGAACAATTTGTTCTTCCTCAATAGGGCCGATTTTGCAAGATAGGGTATCGTTTTCCAGATCCCAGTTTAAACCTAATACTGGTGTCATCTTTACTATTGAATTTTCAGAAATAATTGGAATGGGATAATTTGACAGCCATCCCCTTAGATTAAATTTTGCAGAGGACAGTAACATTTGAGACTCAAATATAAACTTGTTTAATTCTTCAACTGTATTGAAACTGTAAACACAATTGTCCACATACATAGATTCATTCAAAGTCTCTGCTGTAGAAGCAAAGTCATCAGGCGCACTTTCTAAGGGATGTTTCAATGTAGCCGCTAGTAAAAACGGGCTGCAATTGATCCCAAAAACTACACGTTTATGTCTATAAATTATATCATTTTCCCATAGAAATCGCAGAAAGTCTCTATCCTTTTCTTTAATACCAATTTGTAGAAATGCCTTCTCTATATCAGATACTCCACCAATAGGAAATTTCCGAAAACGGTGCAAAATTGAAGGAATCATTTCAATCATATTTAATCCCTTATCTAGGCAATCATTTAGAGAGGGGGAGCCTTTAACATGAGCCGAAGCGTCAAAAACTGGTCTAACTTTAGTAGTTTCACTCGATTCTTTAAATACAGGCCTGTGTGGCAAATAATGTACTTCAGTTTGTTTATTATCAACCACCCTTTCAATTATTCCTGCATTTATCCATGAATCAAAAACTTCGCTATAAACCTTAGTTTTATTCAAATTTGATAACTTTTTCTTTGTTGTGGCAAGCCGTTTTTCGGCCAATTCTCTGTTACTAGGTAAGCGAGCATTATCTAGCACCCAAGGCAATGCTACTTCGTACCTCCCTTCTGAATCTCTTCTTATGTTATTCTTAAAATGCTGCATAGTTTCTTCATGAATCTCAGATTTAGTTTTAGATTCTACTGGATAAGTTATACCGATAATATCCAGTTTCCACAAATCAGCAACGGAACTATCGTTCCAAAGTGATGAAATAACCATAAGAGAATCATTTGTTTCAGATTTAACACCTGGAATTTTTCCCATTAGAGTCCATCCCAAATGGGTTTTTACAGCAACCGGACCACTTTTTAAAATTTTAATATTTCCGGTGAGTAATTTTCCCGCCACATCAGAACCAATTAATAATTTAATTTCATTTTCGGTTTTGCATACACTATTTTCTACATCAGAAATCTTAATAGCACATTTATTCAGTTCTGATAACCAAGGCCCATTTGGCACTTTTTTTATTTTAGAACAAATAACAGGAACACCTAAAACATGCATATCACATTTATAACTATTATCCATACTACTCAAGTGAATTCTATATTTACTATGCTTTGTTTCATTTGTTTCAACTCCACCAAATAATTTGTGAATTAAATTAATTTCACCAATACTTTTATAATTCAAATACTTAATTACATCTTCTGATAAATACGAACGTTCTGATCCAGTGTCGATAACTCCACGCACTATTTTCTCTTTACCATCGTGCTTTACACGTACATTCAAAGTTTGGAGTAACACAGTTGGATCCGAACCTTGAGTAGTTAAAACAGTATTACTACTCCCTGACTCATGTTTGCGACTTTCAAACGCCGCATTACCTTCTTCATTAAAAACATTTTGACATAATATAAAATTATGTTTTTTCCCACAATTTGTACATTTAATTTTAGCTCTACAGTTGCGTGAAATGTGATTCTTCTTCAAGCAAAGGAAGCAAGCCCCCTTTTTCAAAATTAAACTACGTTTTTCATCAAAAGAAAGCGAATTAGCTTTAAAACATTTTTCTGATAAGTGACACTTGTCACAAAATATACATATGTCCTCACACTTTTTGACTAAATTTTTATCCTTAGACTTATCACTTATAAACAAATCATTAGCAGTTGGCACAGAATTGCTTTCATTGTTTAATTTATTAAATTTCTTAGTGTTATCAAAGCCAAGACTAGAACGCGCTAAAAGAACACGTTCTTCTGAAATTACTTCGTTTTTCAAAAAGTCAAGAATAGAATTTAATTCACTCTTACCTTGAGCCGTCTTCTCACGCTGTCTTTCCCATATACGCAACACATCATGAGGCAAGCAGGATTCCACAAGGGGAAAAAGAATACTGGCGTACTTGTCTTCTGTAACGCCTAGAGATTCCAAAGACCTAAGTTTTGTCTCTAGGTTATCATATAAAGATGATAAATTAAACTCTCTTTTTGATGCTCTGTTATTGGTCAACACTAGTTGTAATAAGTCTCTCACGTATATTTGGATTAGTGTGTCTTCTCTTCCAAATCGTTCTTTAAGATGCTGAATTACTTTCGGATAGTTGTCCGCGGAAACCGGATAACTATTCACGATTTGTGAGGCTTTAGATTTCGGCGTTATCGCCTGTAGAAGATAAACAAACTTTGAATGGTCATCTAAAACGTTATCCTCATGGATTTTTCTAAAAGAGTTCCAAAAATTCAACCATAGTCTTGCATCGCCATCAAACGGCTGTAGGTTTATTTCGGGTAGGCGAAGAGGTCGGGACGTCGTTCTTTCACCATCTATAAAATTCTGTAAACGCTGTTCTTCGATAGGCTTACTAAAAATTTGCTTCACCTTTTGCTTTATTGCAATCAATTTTTCCGTATACTCTTCACAAGCTTCAAATTCTTTAGAGTAATCTTTTTCAACAGCATTGTTATTTAACATAAAATTTAATATTTCTTCATCCACCGCACGCAGTCTAACACTTTTGTCTTCTAGCTGATTTAAAGCTTGCTCAATCAAATTTATATCAGGGCTTGAATTATTTAAAGCATCATTTAATGCATTATATGTCTTCGTAAATGCGCTTCTAAGAGGAGTTCTCTTTATTTTTAACGCATCCATAATTTGTGTTTTAAAAAGTTCCGGTTTGAATCAAAACTAATTAATTACTTCACGCGTCCGTTGTTCGGGCGCCAAATTGTCGCTTACAAGCAGCGACTCGATAAAATGATATCTACCCGATAAAACTTTACCGTCATAAAAATCAGCGCGTGAAAATAATTTCTTTACTTAGAAGGAAAACGAAAATCATTTCAGGTAAAAATCAACAACATTTTATTTCCGCTTTCGTGCCGAGACGTATTTCGACACATCTTCACCGCACACTCATAATTTACAGACTGCCACAGAAAGAGGGCGCGGGGGGGAAACATATTCTCTTTCCATTTAATCATGTACATCTCTGCATTGTGCCGCCCTCTGTCCGTGAATATTAATAAACATTAATCAAATTCACGACAGTCCATTTTCTTCTGATGGACTGATGACTTCTATTATTATGAAACAGCCATTATAAATGAAGTATTAGGTTAAGATGAAAGAGCCCTCGTAAAATGCAGAACTCTCATTTTCAGGTCAGAATAGGGGGGGGGCGGGATGACCATAATTATTTTTTACGGCTGCTCTTTTATCTTCACCTAACACTTCATTTATAATGGCTGTTTCATAATAATAGAAGCCACCAGTCCATCGGAAGAAAATAACTCGGTTAAGCGGGACTCTACTGCAGTACAAAACATATTTAAATTTTAAGACTTAAGGCAAACGTTTTATTTTATGTAAAATGACGTCATTCGCATCCGCTTAAGAATTCCACATTTACGGTCTACTCTTAAACATCTACAGTAAAGCAAGCATAGTACATCACTATCGCGAAATAATGCACAAATGCAGCCAAATGATACCGTCATTCAAGAAAATCGAAAAAACAAAACAAACGGCTTTCTAATGATTCATAGGTACTTACAATTAAATATAGTATATAATAGCTCCATTGTTTTAACAGAAATCATTCGTTTATATTTTTTTCAAAATAGCACGTATTTTAATTACATTTTCCTTCGGTTGTTACAATAAAATGACAACAAAAATATATAATTACTATTTTAAAACTATTTTTCCTTTACTTTCTGCAGAAATGGATAAAATGCCGTTGCCAATATTAAGCAAATGGCTCCAAAAACTACAAAAAAATTAATATTTCAAAAATAAATGGAGATACAGTTTTCAAACAAAATGCATTTAAAAGAACTTTTTTTCCCCAATACGATGGTATAAAAAGTGAAAATGTGCGATGCTTAGAAGTTAAAAAAATTACTAAAGAGTATTTAATCGATAATGCTTTGATTTACGGCTAGCGTCTGTAAGCTAACGTTATTTTTTGGACACAAAATAAGCTGGGAGAAAGAAATAGCATACCGTACCGGAGGCTAAAAAATAATGCATAATTTCTGTCAGTAAAACTTTGTTTACAAAGAAAAGCAAATATATGTGTTGTGCTAAAACCAAAGTATTATGCCGTGATTTAAAAATAAATGAAAAATGCAAAATTACTTTTTTATTTATAATAATTCAGGTATAAACAATAATACCAAAATATTAAAAATATAAAAAATAAATAAAAAGTACAAAATTATTTTTCTAAATGTATGCATTTTGATTTAAATAATTATATGGCATTAAAAATTGAATTTAATAAAATATTTTAATAAGTTCTTATATAATGATTTCTAAACTTTTTATTGAAAATTCTATTAACTGAAATTTTCTAAAATTAAAGCTGATGCAATAATTCTGTGACCAGATATCTCCACTTCTGCACATCACCCCGATGAAAAAGTGGACTTTCTAAATATTCGTTCTTCCGAAGGGAGTCATCTAGGAATGAGACGCTAGTGCTCTGGACTTCGAAGCACAGTTTACAAGTATTGCGATTACAACGCCATTTCTTAACGGTTTTCGCAACTAAATTTTGAAACTTCTGTATAACATTTTTAGAGCTTAGCTAATAAAAAAAACCGTTTACCGCATAATTCTATTGATCTTTGTTTTTTAGAAATTTAATTTTGAAATCAGGGTCTTATTCGCTGGACATCCTGTAGTTATCTAATATATATATATATATACACAATTCTATAGCTAATATAGTTTTTCAATTCATTTTAGTTTTATATAATTGAAGTGTAATATATGTCTCTCATGTCTCGCACTAAAGCTATAAAGCTATAAAACTTAACTTTCCAGGGTGGTTATCCATTTATCCATTTAGTACAATTATGTGAGGCACGAGAAAAATTTTGCCATCTGAGGTGGGCTGTAACATATATAAATTTATCAGCTTTTTGGTAATTTTGGACACCCTCCCCCCTTACGATATGATACGTTATCATTTCCCCCGCAATGATATCGTTATCAGGATCAAAAAATTATTTATAAAGTCTATTAATTTTTGCATTTTTTTGTTTATTTTTCTTTTTATATGTTTGCAGTGTTATACAGGTATGATTATTCATAAATTATTTTCAAAATTTACTTATTCAGATGAAGAGGAGTAAATAAAATATCTCATATTAAATAACTTTATACCAAACTAGGGGGCTCTGCCCCCTGCAAGCTACGCTCGCCAACCCTCCGTTCAGACACCGCAGAATCTAAAAACACGCTAATCTGAACGGTTTTAAAAATATTAGAGAAGATTGAATTATACTGAAAAAAGCTGTGCAGATCTCCCCGTAAACGGGTTTCCCTTCAATTCCCTTTGATTGCAAAAATTTAAGGCCGAATCAGTTGCTGTTAAGACATCCAATGGTTGTTTTCGTGTTTGATTAAAGAGGATCAGTTAAACATTTGAAAAAAAGCTAAAATAAAATGAATTAAGTGTACAGAGACTTTGTCTCCCGGTATTTTAAAACAATTTCTATAACAATAGCCTAAGTCATGTGACTATCATCAACAGTTCCGGGCGAACCACTTCGCTTTTTATATTCCAGGTGCCATTTTGGTACTTTAATGTTAGCCAGGTACAGGTGATAAGTCGCCAAATATTATTCTATCGACATCATATCATCTATATTATAATAGTCCAAGTCATGTAACTGCCATAAATAAATACGCTCTGATCCCTTCGCTTTTCATATGAAAGTTTGTCCCAGATATCATATACGGTCCCATATTGGCGCGATTCCTTTCCGACGCTAATTTGGGGAAAACATCAACAACATAAACAACAACATCCGGCTTACCAAATCAAGCAAAATAACGATACTATGGCGCCAGTTAAGTACACGTTGCGTATATGACATTGGTGTCAGAAAAAAATCGCGCCAATATGGGTGCATATATGACATTTGTGCCGAAAGTTTTCATTTTGATTTTAAAAAATCAAATTTCTTTTTCGAATAAAACTAAATAAAAGTTTCCATGGTCGCAAAGAATTCTTGGTACTGTTACGCTAGCCGGGTGCAAATCTCGCCAATAGCTATTTTTCAACTCGCCAGTTAGCATTTTTTTTTTTTTTTTTTTTCGAGTGGTAAATTAAAAGATTGCTTTGAAGTTGAAATTAAATGTCATGGTCTGTTACATCATTAAATATTTGACCAGATGTCATGTATTAAATGTAATGTTACACGAAGCGGGTTTGGCGTGATTTTTTTTTTTTTTACGAAATTTTGGCGAAAACCTCGTTTTCGAATACCAGTTACATATGCATTTTTGGTACTACTTAGTTATCCCGTCGACCAAAAATCTATCACGAAACTATAAGATTAAATGCCAATAATGGTTGATCGTAAATGTCACATTCACTTCACTTTAAGCAAGTTACGCGTCTTTACGTCATCAAGTGATTTTTATTTCGACGTTTTATTTGTATATTTATTAATATTATACTATTTTATTTGTTCTTTTGTTATTTAAAATAAAAATTATGTCAATTTGTATAATTTGGCGAGTGGTTTGGTGATTTATATAATTTGGCGAAATGGGTCGAGGGAATAAGTAAGTAGTACCGTATTTTTTAATTATTTTCTATTATTTTAAAAAGAAAATAACCAAAAAATAATTAACTATAGAACAAAACAATTTATGTAATTTAAAAAAAGAAAATAAAGTAAATAAACATTTATTATTAAATAAACAACAATAGCCGGGTTACCATGTCAACCAAAATAATGCCATTTTGGTGCCAATTTGGTACCCCGGTGCGTATTTGACATTTGTGCCTAATATTTTTCTTTTCGTTTCGTTTAAAAAAGAAAGAAAGAAGTGAAAGCCATTTATTTTAAAAGTTTCAGATTGTATTAAATAAAATGATAATGAAATACAAATTGAATTATGAATAAAAGTAACATGATACATTTCTTAGCATACATTTAAGGGAGGCCAAACTGGTCGCCAGATTAGTTTAAAATGGTAACCTTTTCTAAAATCTGAAAAAAAAAATATATATGTTATGATTAAAATTTGAGTTGCCATCATTAGAGAAAAGAATATAAAATTAGAAAATAATTAATATTTCGAAAACTAATTCGAATTTAAAAATTCTAATACCAGTTTTGAGATCTGCAGATCAATACAAATTTTTGGTGTTAATTTCATCGCAAAGTATTCCGTATTTTAGGAGAAATCGCCGTGAACCATAATCAGTTGTTTAATCAGTCGTTTCATAGAATCGTTACATAAATTCGTTTCATAATATCCATTTCATTAGGATTTTATATATATAGGGTAGATATATATATATATATATATTTAAAAAATAGTAATTTTGTAAGTAACGGTGGACGTTTAAAAAAATTTCTTTTAATTTTCATAATAGAGATTTGAAATTTTGTGCAAATATACATTTCACCATAAGTATATTAGTCCGGGTGCTACGGTTGAGAAAACTGCAAATCGTGATAAGAATATACCTCTTGGTGAGTATCTACTTTATGTTAATACAATGCATTTCAGAGGGGGAGGCATCGCGAAAAGTCGTGGGTATTCAAGATGACGGCTGTTATTCAAAATGACGTCATTTTCTGAATTTTCTTACTATACATCATATGAATGTGTGTTTCAGGTCGATTTCGATGGTTTTAACGTCAAAAATATCTTTTTAACACTTTCTGTCATAGTTGAATGAGTTTATGAATTCAGTTTGTCTGTTTGTTTGTCTGTCTGTCGGCTTGTAATCCCATGCCCTAACTCGCTTAAATTCACTTGGATTGCCATGTAATTTATGTATGTTATTGAAGTTTACAATAACACGTTCCGAATAAAAATTAAGTGTATAGATTTTATAGTCCGTTTACAGAGCCCTCAAAAGAATTCCATTACGTTATTGTCTATTAATCCGGGTGCTGCTGTTGAGAAAACTGCAAATCGTGAGAAGAATATACCGATTGGTGAGTATCTACTTTATATGAATACAATCCATATGAGAGGGAGAGGCATCACGTAAAATCGTAGGAATTCAAGATGGCGACTGTTATTCAAAATGGCGTCATTTTCTCAATTTTCTTACTATCTATCATATAAATGTGTGTTTCAAGTAGATTTCGATGTTTTTAACGTCAAAAATTTCGTTTTTAATACTTTCCGCCATAGTTGAATGAGTTTATGAATTCAGTTTGTCTGTTTGTTTGTCTGTCTGTCTGCTTGCCATTCCATGCACTAACTCGCTTAAATGTCGCTGCTCGCTTAAACTCACTCAGATTGCCATGTAATTTATATATGTTATTGAAGCTTACAATAAAATGTTCCGAATAAAAATTCAAGCGTGTAGGTTTTATAGTCCGTTTACAGGGCCCTCAAAAGAATTCCATTACGTTATTGTCTATGGGGGGGAGGGGGAGGGAATCGTTTGCAATGTATTTACTCATGTAATACTCTCTAAAACACTTTCAAATTGGCACACATCAGTGAGGTGCACTAAACGATACTATACTTACAATAGAATAAGGTGTGCATGGTATTTATCGTTTATTTCCAGTGACACACCAAAAAAAGAATACGTGCGGGTGTAACTCGCGTATAAATTCTATAAAGATCATCAGTTAAATCAACTATTATAGTGGAGCTGCTAGGTATGAAAAAACTGCATTTTGTGATAAAGATATCCCGAATGATCAGTATATACTTCATATTAATACAAAGCATATAAGAAGTTGAGGCATCTTGCAAATTCATAGGAATTCAAGATGGCGGTTGTTATTCAAAATTGTTTGCATTTTTATACCTATACATCATATAAAAGTGTCTATAATGTCAATTTCGATATTTTTAAACTGCAAAAATTCCCTTTTTAATATCAGAAATACACTTAAAATGAAAATAGGACAATTATTAAAGTGTTTTTGTATTTTATAGTGAGGAAAATGAAAGGAATAAATAAATAAATAACTGCATTTTTATTAATACCTTAATTATACAAGATATTAAAAATATTGCATGTTACATTTAAAGCTAGAGAATATAAAAACGTCACTTTGTATCATTATATTTCTCATATTCGTTTTTGAAGTTGCACAATAATGTGCAAGAAAGTCTAAACTTTCTACAGCCACACTTATTTTTACAGATTTTGCACAGACATTTTACATCAAACACACTTTTATACAATGAATAGTATGAAAATTACAAGAATTCCAGAAAATGACGCAATTTTGAATAACAGCCGCAATCTTGAATTCCTACGACTTGACACGATTCCTTCCCAATTTATATGGATTGTATTAATATAAAGTAGATACTCACCAGTCAGTATATTCTTCTCACGCTATGTAGTTTCCCGCACTATTAGACAATAACGTAATGGAATTCTTTTGAGGGCCCTGTAAACGGACTATAAAACCTATACACTTCCTTTTTATTCGGAACATGTTATTGTAAACTTCAATAACATACATAAATTACATGACAATCTGAGTGAATTTAAGCGAGTTAGAGCATGGAATGGCAAAGAGGCAGACAGACAAACAAACAGAAGAACTGAATTCATAAACTCATTCAACTATGACGAAAAATATTAAAAACGAAATTTTTGACGGTAAAAACATTGAAGTCAACCTGAAACACACATTTATATGATGGATACTAAGAAAAATCAGAAAATGACGCCATTTTGAATAACAGCCGCCATCTTGAATTCCCACGACTTTACGCGATGCCTCCCCATCTGAAATGCATTGTATTAATATAGAGTAGATACTGACCAATCGGTATATTCTTATCACGATTTGCTGTTTTCTCAACCGTAGAACCCGGAATAATAGACATTAGCGTAATGGAATTCTTTTGAGGGTCCTGTAAACGGACTATAAAAGCTATACACTTCAATTTTTATTCGGAACATGTTATTGTAAACTTTAATAACATATATACATTGCATGACAATCTGGGTGAATTTAAGCGATTAGCGATATTTAAGCGAGTTAGAACGTGGAACGACAAGCAGACAGACAAACAAACAGACAAGCTGATATCATAAACCCATTCAACTATGACAGAAAGTGTTAAAAAGATATTTTTGACGTTAAAACCATCGAAATCGACCTGAAACACACATTCATATGATGGACAGTAAGAAACTTCAGAAAATGACGCCATCTTGAATACCCACGACTTTTCGCGATGCCTCCCCCTCTGAAATGCATTGTATTAACATAAAGTAGATACTCACCAAGCGATATATTCTTTTCACGATTTGCAGTTTTCACCTTATTTTGGTCGTTAGCACTCGGACTATATGGAGCATCTTTTAAAAAAAATTTCAATCTTATTATAATTTTAAGATCTTTTAAAAATTTTTAAATTTTAAAACGAAATTTTAAAATATTCCCTGCGTTTTAATTTTTTAGATATATCCTCGATTTTGGATTTTAATTACGTAAAACTCTATTACAAACAAATCTGCATATCGATTTTTTAATAGCTTGAATAGTTAAATTTTTAGAGATAATTTTCTGAAATCCATACAGATTTTCACCAAAATTCTGCCTTATAATATGTTAAAAATCAAATTTAATTATCTTAATGAAGTCGAATTTTAAAATGCATACACAGTTTCTTTTTAAACAATATCAGGATTCTTCCTTATCAGTTTCGTGAACTTTGATCAAAAATTAAAACAAGAAAGAAAACTCATGCGTTAAGAATAGATTATGAAACACTTTCCAACACTTCCAGATTGCTTTAACAAAACTTCGTTATTTAGGGAAATAAGGTATATAAGATAACTAAGTAAACATTTTAGAAAACGCAAAAAACATTTGAAAAACTGGTTTCAGCAGTTACCGACAATAGCAAATATGTATTCTAATTCCTTTGAACAGCCCTGTATTTGATCTGTAGGTTGATATATTCTATATAATGGGAAGATTTAGTTTAGCAAGAAAACGAATAACAGGTTGTAATTTCTCTTTCAGCAATTTATACTAATAGATGGAAACATACTTGTATACTTTTGTACAACCCTGTAGTTAACCTAACGCCACTATTTATAAATTTTAATTCAAACTAAAACACTCTTAAAACTACTGAAATCACATTTCCAGAAATTATCATCCATAGACGGCCATGTATCCACTTTTTTGCTTGATCCTGTATGTTATCTTATTTATATAGTATTAGAAACTTTTTTAATAAACTAAATGCAGTTCAGCGTAGAAATGCATATCTCATTTAAAAAACAACTTTAAGCAATTTACACTCAAACTCAGTAACCATTACGAATTCTTTTGTGTAGCCCTGTATATGAATTACCATATACTATGCATAAATATAGTGAAACATAAAAGCGCATAACATAATTAAAAGTGCATTTACAGCAATCATCGCTACTGTACAGTACTTCGGATACAATATAGTATCTGAAATCTTTTGTGTGTCTCTGTAAATGCTATGTTCTTCGTATTATACATGAAATAGCCTATAGAAAACCTCAGCCACGTATATCAGTTTCATTATACATGAAATAATTTAACATAATTAAAATACGCCGCAAACAATTCCCTCCACCCCTATACCATTATGTAACGGAATTCTTTTGTATGGCCCTGTAAATGAATAATAACTATCCTTTGCACCGCATATTCTACAGAATGCATATTTTAGTGCGCTTCATAAATGCATATTAATTTTCTTATGTTTGAAAGCGTGTACCATCATTAAAAACCATTTTAAACGATTTCTTCCCATAGGCCGTAATGTAACGGAAAACTTTTGACTGTCCCTGTAAATGAACTAAACATGCTACAAACTTCATTTTAAATAGGGAACGTGCTATGGTAAACGTCAATGACATCCAAAAATTTCAGGGCAATCCGAGTATATTTACGGAAGTTAGAGTTCAGACAGACGGCCAGACGGCCATACGGACAGACGGCCAGACAAACCGAAGTCATAAACACTTTTCAACTTTGTTGGAAAGTGTTAAAAAGCTGAAACATTAGTATTGAGAAAAACATACGTACATACACAATGGTACTACAATCCATGTAGGATTTTGACCTCCCTCAATATTCTTCTCCAGACCTTCCGATCTCTGGCCTTTACTTTATAATTTATAATTTGGTTTTCTGCAAGATCTTTCTCTACCTCTTTTATCCATCTCTTCCTGGATCTACCAATACTTCTTTTCCCGATCAAATTACCCCTATAAATCTTCTTTGTGCTTCTCTCATCCCGCATTCTAATTAGATGGCCTAACCATTGCATTCTTCTTATTTTTATAGTATTTATTATATCTTTTTCATTATATAACTGTTCTAACTCCATATTTGTCCTTATACGCCATGTATTGTCTTCTTTAATAGGTCCAAAAGTTTACCTTAGGATCTTCCTTTCCCAAGAAGCTTTTCATCTTTTTGTATAGTGGTCCAGGTCTCACTACCATAAAATTGAGAAAAACAGTTTAAAATATATTAAAAAGCCAAGAAACTGTTTGTGAACAAAATTAAAGCACTTGCAACTTTGCATAAAATAATCGCATCTGCATGTGGTTTTCCACGAATGACGTAGTACAAATTGAAGAATAATAATACACATAAAAAGAAATGTCGATTTTGGGGTCAATTTTTGCTCAAATAAAGATCCACGGTCCCCTTAACACGTTCACGCCGGCGCGGTGGGTCACACTCGACAGTCTAAGAGATACTAAGTCTACGGCTTTTTGGATACCAGTATTTTAATACAGAAAACGTTGTTTTATTCAATTAGAACAATTGGGCAATTTAAAGGAACAACATTTTCTCTAAAATAATAGTGGTATGCAAAAAGCCGGAGACTTGAAAACACTGAGACAGTCGAGTGTGACCCACCGCGCCGGCGTGAACGTGTTAAAAGACGTAGTTACTATTTAAAAGCATTTAATAATAATTTTTTGTTACCTAATGCATTGAACAGTAATAATGTTGTCTGCTTACACTTGACACCTGTACGGGGAAGAGTCAAGTAGAACCTCTCAATAGCACTACAATCTTTCTCTTTTCTTTACTAATAATCGCATGTGTTATTTCAAACATAGTTCGCACCTAGTTTCTCCAACAGCGGATTACAGGCGCGTATGGCAGACGAATAGGAATGACAAACGTTGATTTATTCCATATTTTGAAATGAAATAATTTTATAATCTGTTAATGATTTTAATAAAAACTAGTATGTTGCGGCCATCACAAAACTTTCTTCCATATAAATCACATCAATTAAATCATTTAAATAGTACAAGAAATTATATCAATTAGCACCAATTCATATAAAAGTATATCTCAATTTGAAGTTTGATGAAAATTCGTGCATTAGTTCTTGAGATAGAGCTGTAGCGGAAATTCTGAAAAATGTAGCATAGCAGCGCCACCTGTAGAGCGATTTACACCGAACCATAAACAGCCCTAATTGATATCAAGGTATACCTGAATCTGAAGTTTGATGAAAATTCGTGCATTAGTTATTGAGATTGAGCTGTGATGGAAATTCTGAAAAATGCAGCAAAGCAGCGCCACCTGTTGAGTGGTTTGCACCAGAATATAAACAGCACTAATTCATATACAGGTATACCTGAATATGAAGTTTGTTGAAAAACCAAGCATTAGTTCTGGAGATAGAGCTATTGCGGAAATTACAAAAAAGGCAGCATAGCAGCGTCACCTGTTGACCGATTGACACCAAAATGTATAACACATCAATTCATGTCAAGGATTAACTGAATCTGAAGTTTGATGAAAATCCGTGCATTAGTTCTGGAGATCGAGCTATTGTGGAAATCGCGAAAAATGTTACATAGCAGTGCCACCTGTTAAGCGATTTACACCAAAAACTAATCAGAAAAAATTTATATCAGGGGCTAACTGAATATTAATTTTTAATAAATTCCGTGCATTAGTTCTTGAGATAGAGCGCCCACAAAATTTGTGTCACATACAGACAGACTCACAGACAGCCATTCTGTAAAAACCTGTTTTTTGGAGTCTCTGACCCCTAAAACGTGTAAATCCGTCGAAAACCGGAATTCGAAAATTTTCATGAATCCAATACTTTCTTTTTGTAAAAATAGAAGGAAGTAAAAAGAACTTTGTAATTTCATAAAAATAGAAACAGATTAAAAAAAAAAAACAGATAACAGACTAATTTAGTGCAATGAAACAGTTGTAAAAATAGGGGGCAAGAAAAAAGAAAATTTTGTTTGGATAAAAAATGATAACGATATCAAAAGACCCCCCTCCCCCGGCCTATCTCCAGAGATATCTTACAATATCAAGTATCAAACTCCCCTCCCTTCCCACAAAAGTGATAACATTATATATGCACTTGCACAGCCCCTAGTCAAAAAGTGGGACACATCTGGTCTAGATAGTTTTAAAAATAAATTACATCGTCGTTCATAATTAAAGCAGTGATTGATAAACTGTTATTTAAAGAAAATTGTATTTTAATTTTTACGTAATCCCCAATGTTTCTGAGTGACTGGGATAGAATATCATGAGAACTAGCTTCCCGTCGGCTCCTTTTTCAGGCAGAAAAATTCTGAGATTAATATGTGATTGTGTTAATCGGGTATGGTGTTACGAAAGGAAACTTGTTTTTCTTTTTTACTTTCTTTTTCTTTTACATATTCCTGCTTTAACAATGTTACATTCCAAGAGTTTTTCTATCAGTCGCTTCGGTTCAGAATTGTATTAATAACCAGATCACTGACGTTCCTTTCTTTTTTCTGCTTTTTCTTTAATTAAACTTCCTTCTAAAAAGGTTGCAAAGAACTTTCTTACGCTAATTGGTATTCTGAATAGCAAAGAAAATAAAATAAAAAAAAACAACAACCTCGGATCACTTCTCACTTCTTTTGGAGAGAAGGCGGTCAGAATATTAATCTTTGAACTTCATTCTTCTAATTTTAAAAACTTAAACTATTAGTCAGGTTTTTTTTGCTCGCGTTTTCATGTAACTTTGAACATAAAATCTTTTGTCACGTGTAACAGTCTGATTTACAACTTTCTTCTATCTTTACAAGAAAATATTGGATTTGTGAAAATTTTCGAATTCCGGTTATCGACGGATTTCGATTTACAAGTTTTAGAGGTCAAAGATCACGAAAAACATGTTTCTAGAACATGTCTGTCTGTTAGTCTGTCTGTATGTGATACAAATTTTGTAGGCGGTCTATCTCAAAAACTGATGCACGGATTTTCATAAAACTTTAGATTCAGTTAGTCCTTGATATAATTTGGTGCTGATTAGTTTTTGTTTTAAATCACCCAACAGTTGGCGCTGCTATGCTGGATTATTCACGATTATTTCACTAGCTCTATCTCAAGAACTAATACACGAATCTTCATCAAATTTCAGATTCAGTTAGTTTCTGATATAAATTGCTGCTGATTAGTTTTTGGCGTAAATCACACAACAGGTGGCGCTGCTATGCTGCATTTTGCAGGATTTACACGATTTTTGCGATAGTCACATCTCGAGAACTAATGCACGGAATTCCATATCTTTAGAATCCTCATAATGGGTCAATAAATTGTCATTTAATTTTGGTACTGTGATAGCGAAGCAGTATTAACATGCATGAAATAGAAGAAAGTTTTGGGATTGCCACATCCGACTAGTTTTTAATAGAAGCAAGTGCACAAGTAAAGTAATCCACACGGTGAATAATAAAAATTGTTCAATCACTATCTCTGTTAAAACAAAGAGGATATATTACTTTTTATCGAGTAAAAAGCATACTCTTGTAAACCATAAATGTGTCCTCGCTTGCTTAAAAATTGGTATACTTGAAATTGCTGAAAATAATTTTACATTTAATTTAGCAAAAGGACATTTAATGATGTAACAAGTGAAAAAAAAATATTGTTATTTCTTTTTCAATTTTTACTTTCTTCTATCTTTACAAGAAGAAAGTATTGGATTCGTAAAAATTTTCGACTTCCGGTTTTCGACGGATTTACGCGTTTTAGAGGTCAGAGATTCCGAAAACATGTTTTTACAAAATGTCTGTCTGTGAGTCTGTCTGTATGTGACACAGATTTTGTGGTCGCTCTATCGCAAGAACTAATGCACGGAATTTAATAAAACTTTATATTCAAGTAGTCCCTCATATAAATTGGTGCTGATTAGTTTTTGGTGTAAATCGCCCAACAGATGGCGTTGCTATGCTGCATTTTTCAGCATTTACACGATTTTCGTAATAGCTCTATCTCAAGAAATAATGCACGGATTTTCATCAAACTTCAGATTCAGTTAGTCCCTGACATGAATTGACGTTTTGTGTGACGACGTGCAAATCGCTCAATAGGTGGCGCTGCTATACTGCATTTTATGTGATTTCCGCAATAGCTCTATCTCAAGAACTAATGCTTGGTTTTTCAACAAACTTCATAATCAAGTATACTTGTATATGAATTAGTGCTGTTTATGTTCTGGTGCAAACCGCTCAACAGGTGGCGCTGCTATGCTGCATTTTTCAGAATTTCCATCACAGCTCAATCTCAATAACTAATGAACGAATTTTCAACAAACTTCAGATTCCGGTATACCTTGATATGACTTAGTGCTGTTTATGTTTTGGTGCAAATCGCTCAACAGGTGACGCTGCTATGCTGCATTTTTCAGAATTTCCGCTATAGCTCTATCTGAAGAATTAATGCACGAATTTTCATCAAACTTCAAATTCAAGTATACTTTGATATGAATTAGTGCTAAACTGATGTAATTTCTTGTACTATTTAAATGATTTAATTGACGTGATTTATATAGAAGAAAGTTTTGTGATGGCCACAACGTACTAGTTAATTATGATTTCTTAAACTAATTTTTTACTACGTACTATTTGTCATTTTGTAATTTAATTTTAACATTTTAAAAATCAAATCGCCTGATATGAATTGAAAGAGTTCCATTACTATGGTATTTTACAGAAATCGGCCCGATATACAAAAATTAATTATTAAGAAATTACGCATGTATATATTTTTTAACCATTTGGAAAAATGGTTATATTCCTCGTCAGGGTAGGAAATCAAAAGCATATCTGAAGGTTTTTATTGGTTTAATCATCATTTTATTCGTTTTCTGATTGGTCTATACAGTAATCTGTATTTCCTTTTACTTTCAACAGAGATGGACAACAGAGTGTTGCCACTATGACAAAAAAGTAATAAAAACTACAAAAAAAAATTTAATAACTCAGAAACAAATTGAGATACAGCTTTTAAACAAATTGTATTTAAAAGTACATTTTTTTCTCTATACGACGATATAAAAAGTAATATTGTGAGATGTTTAGAAGTTTAAGAAATAAATTTCATTTAAAATTGGCCGTCAGATTTCTTGGAAATCTGACGATGGAAAAGCCTTTTCCCGAACAGCCAATGAAATGCTTGGATAATACGTAAGTTTCAGGTGGATAATACGTGCGAGTCGCAGGCGATTTCTGCCGCTTGCAATTTTTACGTGTAATAACACTATTAATGTTTAATTCTTGGCGTACGTAATGTATGATCCACTCCGTACTATTTTTTATGTCTTAAATTTTAGTCTTTGAAAAAATCATTTTCCAAATGGTCGTTGTAATTTGTTAAATTGCATTTTTATTTTATTTATACCTGTTTCCCATTATTTCCTATTTTATATGAATTAATATTATTATGTTTTCTTTATTTTGAAAGGCATGTTGGAGATTTAGGCAACATCGCATGCGACGAACACGGCTACACCAATATCGTTTTCAGTGATGATGTCGCTTCTCTCACAGGTCAATACTCTGTCATCGGAAAATCTATCGTGGTACGTACAATCCACAGCTGAACAAACAAATGAAAAATGTCTCAGCATTTAAAAAAAAAAAAAAAAATAAAATAAAAAATCATACCTGTGAATATTGGATTTGCAATGAATTTCTTGAAATATTCATCACACATATCGAAGCAAAAACGTATTATATAGATATCGCTCACCCGATATAGATATAGATATCGCTCATCGCAAGAAAAGTGAAAAATTCATTTTGCGTTTTACTCCACTAATAGATCTATCATAGGGGTGTCTTGCTACACAAACAGTTTCATAAGTGTAGTTATATGGAAAATCACTTTATTACACTATATGTCCGTTTGTGACCCTATAACAGGAGTGGATTGTGTGTGGAGGTAAAATTACCCAACCCTCCAAATATCATCCTACATCTTCATTCTTAAGGGTTTTATGCTTTTATGCGCGTTTTTAGGTGCGTTCGTAATTATATAAATACGTAGCACCTATAGTCGTTGTTCAGTCTGTCTGGCCGTCCGTCAGTCCGTCCGCTTATAACAGAGCAAAAACTATCCAACCGCATGGTCTGAAATTTTAAATATGTTATTTTTGCAAAATTTTGTCGAGTCATTTCAAATTTCATGAAAATCGGATGTATAGTTTGATTACAGGGACAGTCGAAAGTTTTCCGTTACATGACGGTCAATGGGAAAATTTATTGCAGGTGCATTTTAATGATGTTACAGCCTTCTGAATGGTCTGAAATTTTAAATATATATTTATTGCAAAATTTTGTCGACTCATTTCAAATTTTATGAAAGTCGGATGTACAGTTTAATGACAGAGACAGTCAAAAGTTTTCCGTTTCATTAAAGCCAATAGGAAAAAAAATTATTTCAAGTGCATTTTAATGATGTTACAGCCTTTCGAACAGAATGAAATGGATATGCACTTATGAAGTGCACTAAAATATACATTCAGTACAATATGCGGTGCAAAAAATTATTATAAAACTAGTTATAGTACGAACGCACCACCTTTGCCACGTTGGACGAACAATTTCCAACTTGTTATTTCTGCATGCAGAGTTAAGTGCTGAAATTTCATCTTAGAGTAAAACCATGCAATTTTTTTTGTTTGCCGCTCCTGTGAAATTTACTTTTGTCGAGATGTGTCGCTTTTCTTGCGGGTGAGTGATATGGAGTTACATTTTTGATAGCATGCTTTCATCAGACTGTATATTTCATTTTTGTTTACAATTAAATTTATACATGGAAATAAATGTTCCCGTAAAATATACAATATGAACTTTAAAAAAGCTCACTGTTTTACTTAAAAGGCGACTAAAATAATAAAAGAGATGTCACAAGTTTAAAAAATTACATTTTATTTAAAACTTCTTAGTACTTTCGGGCTGTATTTCTTAGAGGAAATATTTATTACTTCTTAAGTTCAATCCAAGGGACTGCTACTTCTACTTTCAACTCTAAGAATTATTGGCTCTCTCGTTTCAAAACTAAGTGATGTATTTGTATAAATAAGCAGGAATTAGTTATTAAAATATTCTCTGAAGAAGGGATAGGGAAAGACTGAAAGTACTAGGAAGTTTTTAAAAAAATGTATATTTTTAACTTGCAACATATCTTTTATTATTTTAGTCGCCTTTTAAGTAAAACGGGGAGCATTTTTAATGTTCATATTGCATTTTTTATGTTTCAATCAATGTAAAATATTTCGCTTCGTCATGATTTTATTTAAATGTTCCCGTTTAGGAATATCGAATTAAGAAATCGTTTAAAAATTAAATTTCGTTCATATTGGCTTAATGAAAAAATACTTATAACTTAAAGATGGCTTATTTATTTTATTTTATTTTATTCTTACTGAGAAGTATGTTTCAGACATAAAAAAGGAAATGAGCAAAAATGGCCTTTTTGCCATTTTTTGCTGTACAACATTTAAAAATTCATATAAAATTGAAAAAAAGATTCAATATTTCTAAGATTTGGTTGAAGTACTTAAAATTATTCACTACATTAGAGGAAAATAACAAACGAGAAATGTATTTGATGTAATTCGTTAAACTCTCACGCTCTACATTGAAAGTATTAACATGTCAATTCAAAGATTACTTACAATAAGTGAAAGAAGGAAAGAAAAGGAAATATTTAATTTAGTTTACTTTTCAGTGAACTAAAAAATACAGGTATAAATATAAATGTTAGGAATTTTCTTGTTCAAAATTTTTTTTCATCCAAATTTACAAACGTACAGTCGTATTAAAAAAAAAAAAAAAGTAAACACCCCCTACTAACTCTGCAACAAACTATTGTAGAAGAATGTTACTGGTACCAAACGGTTGAAAATAAAGTCTACTTCTAAACAGATTAAGTAAAATAATCCTATAAAGTGATAAAATACTGATATAAAAAAGTTATTTAATACTTTTAATTAAATTATTTCCCATTTAATTTATAAAGTGATATATATTTTATCACTTTATAGCATTATTTTACTTAATAAAGTCCACTTTTAAATGATGTACATAAAATTTGCTTAGGTGGTCATCTACATATCAAAACAAACCCAAACTTTGTTTTGTTTTTTTTTTCAAGTTGTTTTCCAAGTTTGAAACCATAAATAAATTCTACACCCTTCAATTAGCCTAAATAAAAATTTTCATGAAATCCGTACGAATAGTTGCAGAGAAATTTATAATTTTTAAATGAGCCTATTTTAGGGGCTGTATCCAAATTGAAGTTCGGTACTCGATTGTTGCCATTCTAGAAAATGACTATGTCACTTCTATTAATGTATTATTTCTTGCCAATAGGAGCATGTCACTCGCTTAATATGTTTCGACTATTGCCAGTCCAAATGTTTCAATAAAATGAGATATATGTATATATATTTTTCAAATTATGCTTTTCTGCACATCATAAACTTAACCATCATTTTGACTTTTTTTAAACATAATTCGAAAACTATTTGGAGGAAAAATTTAAATTGAGAATTCGCATAAGCAGGACATAATAAATATAAATCTATCAAAAAATTTATAGGTTGTTATTCATATTTTTTTCGAATTTTAATTTCATAATTCATATTATAAAAACTTTAAAATTACAAATTCAATGTATTTATGTTTGGGTTTTTTAGAATTCACACAAAAAATAATCACATTAGGATAATAATTTCGGGAGATGTTAATAAAAATATGAAAGGTAATTTAACATTAGGAGCTCTAAACTTTGAATGTTTATAATTAAAAATCTTATCGTTCAAATGACTTTAAATTTCATTCCTAGGCGTAGTTTGATCCGAAGATTTAAAATACATTGTCAAAATTAGGTGTGTGATCATTAAAAAGAAAAGTTTGGTCTGATATTGTTTTGTAGATGGCCCCCTAAGTAAATTTTATGTACATTATTTAAAAGTAGACTTTAATTCCAAATCGTTTGGTACCAATACCTTCTTCTATGTAATTAATTGCAGATTTAGTTAGGGTGTGTTTACTTTTTTTCCACGACTGCACCACAAAGTTATAAACTATCAAAAATCTGCAATATTCAAGCGTTTTTTATAGAAAAGAGTTACGTAACCGTAATTTATCTCTAATCTGACCAACAGGAACGCTTCAAATTATAGTAAAGTAACCGTTATTTATAAAAACGGTTAAATGACTGGACAGTTTGCTGCAGATTTTTAGCAGTGCATACATGTTTAACTTTAAAAATAATTCTTTCAAAATGTGTTCTTATTTTGCTTATACAGTCGGACATCTATTTAGCGAACCTCTATTTTGCGAATTTCTCTATTTTGCGAACTTTTCCTTGGAACCAAGAACATTTTGCGAATTTCTTCATAAAATAACCTCCAAATAGCGAAGTGCATTCTCTATTTAACGAACTTTTTCTTGTGATCTAAATTTTTTTTTCTCCCCATTTCTCAAAATATTTCTGGACATTTCAAACTTATTCTTCTTTAAACACATTTTATGATGTTCAATGATCTTGAACTGGTTTAACCAGGCGCCTTCTTTGTCAGCAGTGAGAATTTGGTAAGTACGGAAGACGAAGACGATAATCCCTTAGAGTAACTTAAAAAAATGTGGATATAGTGAGACAAAAAGAAGAAATTAACCATGACGTGCTGATTGTATTTTACTTAATTCTGAAATTGAGACCTCGGAAACACTATCGAATTGGATATTTTCGACAGTGTGAAAAATAAAAACAATACAGCAATGAATTGCGATGAAGACGAATATGATGATGATGGAAATGATCATTATGCAGGAATTAACAAAACTTCGTATGATGAAATGCTAAAATCATTTGAAACAACCGACGCGGATTATAGTTAGAAAAAAATACGCATGAAGGGGTTTTTGGTGCATTGCAAAGATGCGAGACGTATTATGAGAGAAAACATTTTTTAAACAAAAAACTCAGGCAAAATTAACAGAGTTTTTCGGAAATTAAATTTAAGGATGCATATGTTAATGTATGATTAAAATTATTTGTTATAATAACAATAAATGCGATAATGCCATTAAAATTCGTTAATTTTAATGTAAAACTATTTACTTTAAACAGAAAATACAGTGTATTACCGGACAATGTTTTGTTTTCCTTGCCGATTTCAAAGATTTAAACACATCGAAAAAATGATGATGGATATTGGTGGGTAAAATAAATAAAACAAATCGATATAATTTATTTAAAAAAATGTGATTAATTACTTTTAGTAAAAATATTTAGTGTTTATGAATTTAAAATCTGTTTTATGTAGCTTAAAGTACTTTAAAAGGTGAATCTCTATTTAACGAATTTTCCATATAACGAACTTTTTTCTGGGATTTAGCGACTTCGTTAAATAGAGGTTCGACTGTAATTTAATGGGGGAGATCACCGTCAGCAACTCGATATTGCTTGATTTTAACGCAATATTAAAAAATTTTTGGAGCTGTAACTATTTCTTCAAATTAAACAATTTTTTTCAGAGTAAATTGTACAAATCTTTGTTTACGTATTCCTTTAAATATTTTTTTAATGAAAAATAATTACAATTTAGTTTAATTGAGACATACTAATTAGGGATTTTCAAAAAGATGATTTGACATACATGTGTTGCTCGCAAGATTATTAAAAATATATTCGATATATCTACTTAATATTACATAGATATATTTTTAAAATAGTGTACTTTAACTTCAACCTAAAATAATAATCATGTTTACAGATGAAAATACTTTTTCAGACAATTAAACCTTAAAATACAAAATTTATGATAAAATATCAATAAAAATATAAAAAATAAAGAAATAAATTACAGATACTTAACTTAGAAATAAGTAGAGGTTATAAAACTATATGTAATACAATAGAATACAAAATATCAAGTTTCTATGTTACTTAGTTTTGGAAATAGGATGCGCGTAATGTCAAAAACATCTGTTTTGAGAAAAATGACTTTAAAGTTCAAATTTGCTTGATTTGGATAGGTATCGCTAACACATATTCTCTTTAATAAAAAGCTATGCGTTGCTGATGACTGGCTTTTTCGCTAATCGTTGCCATAGATTAATCTCGGAAAACGAAACATTCGAAGTTACTGAAAACATTAATAGCTCGAAAAGTATTTCAGATAATTGTTAGACAGACTGCGTTAGAAAGGTAAAAAATTGTATATTTTTTGATATACATTTCAAATCTAATGATTATGCCGTTTTTCAAATATTGAATCTCAAAAATTAACAAATTTCAAAATGGAGTACCATAGTGAGACCTTCACGCGCAAAAAGGTAATGATAAACGGCAATGTGTCCTGACGTGTAATACTGGATATAGCACGAGTCACAAATTACAGTAGCCTTATCATTCTATTAAAATATAAAAGTGAATTATGATGTCACAAGTGCATGATTTTTATTTAATTCTTGACAAATACTAGATGCTCCATTTCTTTTTAGTTGTGAATGATATAATTTAATTCACGCATGACCTCATATTTAAAACGAATATATAGTTGCATGGCTTTTACAAGAGAAAGTGACATCATGAAGGGCTTTTCTTGAATTTACGTTTCTTTTTCATTTTTTTTTTTCAAGAATCAAGACTATATTTATTTAGCCTTAGGAAACCTTTTTTTTTTTTAAATACAGGTATAAAAACAAAATTTCTCAAGGCTTTCAATATATTAAAAAAGAGATCATATTTGAGCGACAGTTCGCACGGTGTTTAATTTAAAAATTGATTTTTCTAATCAAATATGTTTAAAACCCCGGGCAACGCCAGATATTTCAGTTAGTTTTATCATAAAACCGGTTCTAATTGGAGTATCGTAATTTATTTTAATTAATTTTTTTTTTTTTTTGGTAACATGTCGTTTCTGTAGTAATAGACAAAAAAAATTTTTTTTTTTAGTTTTAAGGTGACCTGCCCCTTTATTCTAATCATCAATATTTTCCACTTTTGACCCCAATGTAAAGAGAAAAGTTAGAAGTGACAAAGCTTCTAATAGGCGACATTATAAAAATAAAAATTTTAATCATTCATTCTTTAAATGTTAGAAAGCGAATTATGCAAAATATAATATTAAAATAAAGTAAAATAAACTTAGATTTTAATTCAGTCTGCAAAAGATTTTTTTTAAGTTAGTTAATTAGGCTATTTTGAAAAAAAAAAAGAAAGAAAGAAAAAAGAAAGAAACAGGGATGGTCGCATCAAGAATCCCCTTTATTTACTTGTGAGAATTTTTCATGTATAAGAATCGAGTACTGCTGGAAAATTACATAAAAGAAACAGAAAGAATGTAACTGCAATAAATTCACATTTAGTGAAATCTGGGCGTAACTTTTAGATGCGTAATTCAGCTGCATGAAGAATGATACTATGCTAGCAATAAATTCAGCTCTCTTTTTTGGGGGGGAGGGGGATCTAAATGTAACATAAAAGTTTTAGTTAAAGAATAGTTATAAAATTGGTTAAAGACAAAAAGAATAACATTTTTAATATCTTTTTATGAATTCACTTTTAATTAACGCATCAGTAATAATGGAATATTTTCATAATATGTCAGTTGAAAACTTCAACATAGTGTGAAAATTTTATCGAAATGATAAATTCAATTTTTAAGAAAACATTCAAAATAATAATATAATTAATAACTGTGTAATATATTTTAATTTTTGTCACTTTTAACTAAATACCAATAAATAAAATATTTAGGAAACAATATTTGTTTTCAATTGATAATAGTTTTATTTTAAGTGATACAATTTACTTTATGATCGATCACGTAAGGATTCAATATCTTGTAAATATTCTTTTTATGAGAAAATACTGATTATCGAATTAGCACTTATTCAAAAACAGATTTGTGAATTAGCGATGATTTTTATGTGAAGATACGGCTCGGCTATTGGAATTTTCAAACTTTTAAGGCTTTTTTTACCACTTTCCAACAAAGTTGAAAAGTGTTTATGCATTCGGTTTGTCTGTCCGTCTGTCCACGCTGTAACTCTCGTAAATATACTCGGATTTTCATGCAATTGATAAAGGTTACTTAGGGTCACCCAAGCATGTTTCTTATTGTATATGAAGCATACAGGATTATTATTTTATTTACAGGGGCACTCAAAAGAATTCCATTACATTATGGTATAGGGGGGAAATCGTTTGCAGAGTATTTTAAATGACATTAGGCTATTTCAAATGTATTGAAACTGATATAAATCACTGAATTTCACTACGAGCACGTTAGAACAGGGCATTCATAGCATTTTTTTTATTCATTTACAGGGACACACAAAAGAAATCAGTTACAGTACTGTCTTTGAGTAATAATTGCTGGAGTTTACGTTTTAAAATTCGGTATGAGCTTTTAAATTTAACTAATTTTTTGCATCTTACTCGTTATATATAAATTATATACTTCATATATGGGGCTGCACAAAAGTATTCACGTTATTAGAGGAAAGTACTGAAGGGAATTTTCAACTGAAGTATATGTATTTCTTAAGTGAACTAAATTTTGGCATGCATGTATTTAATAGATATTCAGATCTATATATCATATACAGGGCTGCTCAAAGAATTCGGATAATTGTCCGATTGTAGATGGGAACAGTTGAAATTGGGTTTTCAAATGAGCTATGCGTTTCCATATGGTTGAATGGATTAGACATAATATTTTAACTTATTAAACGGTGCAGTTTTATTACATTATTCTGAATGTGTTGGAAAGTGTTTAATAATCTGCTATTCCTTGCATCCATCTACATACATATAAGAGTGATCCAACCAAAATCGCGCGTGCAGGAATGGTTATTATTATTATTTTTTTGTAAAGTAATGTTTGTAGATTGTGTTACTTTTTTCAATATTAAATGGTTTTTTATTTCATAAAAAAATATAAGAAAAATATAGTAAAAGAAAATAAAATCGATTTATTTTAAGAGCAATGAAAACGGTTAAGACAAAATCATACACAGTTTTTATAAATTTATGAAAATTTTGATCGGTTGGAGATGTATGTCTCGTAAAAAATTCAAAGTTTATTCCCTCCTATATAGAATAGGGATGTCAACTTAAAAGTTTTCGCCGATCGTACATGTCCGGTGTGTGATATTAATTTTCCTAGGACAATAGGGTAAGGAAAGATATGTAATTGAAATGAATGAACAGTAGTTTCATGTTAAAGGCATTTATTATTTTATTAGTAATCTTTATTAGTTTTAATGATTCTGATTATTAACATTAATGTTATTATTAGCGTTAATATTATAAACCATTTGAAGGGCGCCACATATTATTTTTATCAGATAGTTTTAATTGTCAACTGCTAAAATTTGTCCTAAAATTTTTGAATACAATTTTGATTTTATAATTTACGTGAATTAAAAAAAATTCATTAATTTTCAAATGAATTTGTTTGTAAACTAAGTGAAGGAGTTTTCAGCATTACAACAATAGAATTACACTGTCCCTGAAATGGTTAATAAGCAATTGTTTAAAATAATACAACTGATTTCAATCACCATTTCTTTTTAATTTGTTTTACATGCAATTCGATGTTATAATCCAGAGTTTCTGTAACCATACTGATATTCTCATAAAAAAGAATTCAAGTTTTCGCAGTTATGCTGGATATGTTTCAATTTTAAGCCTGTATTTAAACAATATGGATCATAAATCACAATGCATTAGAATTTTTCGTATAACTTGAAAATACGAAGTTTGATACGCAATTTTCCAATAGGAAATAATCTATCCCATTTCATATTCTCAGAAATTTAAGTATTTTTAAATAGTTTATCTAATGATGTTTCCAAATTTTCAATTTGAGCTTTTGAAAAAGCTATATATAAGACGATAATCATACACACACAAAAAAAAAAATTATGAATAAATAAAATATTCTGAAATATAGTTTCTTAATTTCTCAATAAGTGGACTCCCCCCCACCCTTTCGATCGCTTTGATATAACCGGGTCCAGGCAAATCATTCTTTATCAGCTCTAATATAAGGTAGAAAATTTTATCGTATTTAATTTGATTTCTGTCGAATAAACTAATAATATCTTTTTTTATTATTAATCCAGGTTCATGCAAAGGAAGATGACCTAGGCTTGGGTGGTGATGCCGAAAGTTTGAAGACTGGCAATGCCGGAGCTCGACTAGCCTGTTGCGTGATCCAGAGCGTGGACAAAATTCCGATCCGGCAATACAAGTCCATGAAAACTGCCGCACAACGGAACAACTAAGTTCCTCATACGTCCTTTACATGTTTATTTGATATGATTTTAGTTCGCTCATTGTAATTCCTCTCAGGACTGAAGTGGAGCCCAAACGGCGCAAGCACCTTCAAGGTTGTATCATTATTGGCGTCGTCACTTGTACTCATGATCTATTTTGAGACATTTCACCCAAGAAAAATTTGCATTCCTTTTTGCAGTTTATAGATAGTGAAAATGTATTTTTGTAGATTTTTATTGAAATAAAGTCTGTTTTGGATTCTGTATACATTATTCGGACCAACACTTCAATTGCAGATAAATACGTGCGTAAGAAGAGAACTCGTTTTTACACTGTCTTACACTCCTTTATTAACTCAACTTGGTTTTTGTATGTAAAGATGGAATTTCGTAATCCATTTTTCACTCCCTTCATGATGGCTAGAATTATGTAAAATATGAACAGTCGTGGGGAAAAAAAAGTAAATACCCCCTACTAACTCCTCAACAAATTATCGTAGAAGAAAGTTACTGGTGCCAAACGATTGGAAATAAAGTCTACTTTTAAATGATGTATATAAAATTTGCTTAGGGGGCCATCTACATATTAAAACGAGCCCAAACTTAATTTTTTATGGCAATACCCAATTTTAGCAAGATATTTCTAAACTTTGGTTCAAACTATTCATAGACACCAAATTTCAAGTCATTTGAATGATAAGTTTTTAAATCATAAACTTTCGAAGTTTAGTGCTTCTAATGTTAAATTACATTTTCATATTTTCATTAATATCTCCTGAAATTATACTCCTAATGTGCTTATTTTTGTGCAGCAATAATAATAAATTACCCAAACATAAATACGTTGAATTTGCAATTTTTATAATTTTATGATATGAATTATGAAATTAATATTCGAAAAGATTATGAATTGCAACCTACGATTTTTTCGATGGATTTAGACTTATTAAGTCCTGCTTTATGGAAATCCAGAATTTTACACTTTTCTTCCATGTAGTTTTCAAATTATGCTTAAAAAAACGGCAAAATGATGGTTTAAGGGGCCGTCAATGATAGAAGTGACTAGATATTTTGAAATTTCTTATGCTATCCTGTAGTCTAGCAGTCTTCAATGTGACGCTTAAGATGCCTTGAATCAAGAAGGGGGCTCTCTCGGTCAACAATCGAGTACCGAACTTCAACTTGGATATAGCCCCTAAAATACGCTCTTTTTAAAATAATTAATTTTTCGGAAACTTATTGTACGAATTGCATAAAAATTTGTTTTTAGGCTAATTGAAGGGTGTAGAGTTCATTTATGCTGTCAGAATTGTGTGCTGCTGTTGAAAAAAAACAAAGTTACGGTTCGTTTTAATATGTAGATGACCCCCTAAGCAAATTTTATATACATCATTTAAAAGTAGACTTTATTTCCAATCTTTCGGTACCAGTAACTTTCTAACTTTCTTCTACGATAATTTGTTGAGGAGTTAGTAGGGGGTGTTTATTTTTTTTTTACGACTGTACAAAGGAGTGTTTCTAATGACAATACAGTAGAGTCTCGATTAACCGAGTTAATATGTACCAAGCTCACCTCGGATAAGCAAAAGGCTCTGATAAACCGGATTTGCACAAATCGTCATCAACTAAGGAGATGAAATATAAATTTTCACTTAATTCATTCATTTTTATAGTACTAGCAACATTTCTTTCATGTATATTTCCGTTACTTTTAAGGCAAACGGGGAATGAAATTGTTTATTTGGAAAAGCCCTTGATAGTTTTTTGTTTGTTGAATATCGATTTTACTGCAGTTTTTTTTTCTTTCTGTTGCGGTATTACGCTACTGCATAGCTACCAATTTCTAAGATTTTTTCTTACCACTAAAACTTACCAGTAAATTTTGCCTAATTCAATCTCCGAATTCTAACAATTGTCAACGATTAAATATGGCAAAAATGTGCATTAAATTTTAGAGGTAACAAAACCGTACACATTGGCAGCCATGCGATTGTTTTAGTGTCATAAAAATTGCAGGTGTAGCCTCTTCTTTCTGCTCAAAGTATTAAATAGTTTTTTTTCTATCGAACTTATATTTTTGGAATGGATCTTTTTTTTTTTTTTTTGATAGACTGATGGCTTCCATTATTATGAAACAGCCATTATAAACGAAGTGTTAGGTGAAGATGAAAGAGCAGTCGTAAAAAGTTAGAACTCTGATTTTCTGGTCAGAATGGGGGGGGGGGGGGGAATGGCCATTTTTTTACACATCATAATAATGGAATCCGTCAGTCCATTAGAAGAAAATAACTTGGTTAAAACGAAAACTCGGTTGACTCGGATAATCGGGACTCTGATGTACAACAATTTAATATTTTTAGAACTTAATTATAAATTAATAACTTAATTTTAACGCATTTTTCCGTTAGCCCACCTTAAGTGATAAATCACCTAATATTCTTTATAGTTACAATTATATACGAGTTACAACAAAAATGAATTTAATTAAAATTCGCTAAAACAGACCAACTGGCTGTGAAACTGCAACAATGAAATATTTTAAACACTAAAATCTCCCAATAAAATATAACTAAAAAATAAGTGTGTACTAATTTTTTTCATGAAAAATACACTTTTATTCTGGATCGATTTAAAAAGAAACAACTCTTACGAACTTTTCTTTTCAACTATTCCATTAATAAAATGCAAAAACTTCCTTGAACGAAAATTACTAAATATTTGAGAACTATATTTTACTGTTTTTCGCAGGCATGTATGTAGATAAGATAATAATAATAACTAGAAAACAGGAATTCTGCTTTTTCAGAATTTAGTGTCGCCCCCGATGAAAGAAATTATATATGTATATAAATATAGATAGTACAAAACATATTTCACTTTAAAACACACGCTTTTATTTTATATAAAATGACGTCATCCGCATCCGCTGAAGAATTCTTCATTTACTTCCCAGTCTTAAACAACATCTAAAGTAAACTACGCATAGGACGTCACTATCGCTGAATAATACACAAATCTTAAAAAAAAAAAAAAAAAAAAAAATGCCATCATTCAAAAAATTCGACAAAAAAAAAATAAATAAATAAAATAAAATAAAATAAAAATAACAATCGGCTGTCTCATGATTTATATGCCTTCATTTGTTTGTAATATTAATATATATACTAAAAATTAAATTTAGTTAATAGCTCCATGTTTTATCAGAAATCATTCATTTATATTTTTTCAAAATAGCACGTATTTTAATTACATTTTTAAAAAGTCCTTCCGGCCAGTGCCGGGAGGAAGAGGTAGCTTTCATATTCCTTATTTTAAAAAAGCCAACTTATATCATTCAAACGCACGAAGCTCAATTTAGTGGAAACCGAATATAGGAGATTCAATACTAATTTTTATCAATATAATGAATGAGAATTTCGCGAAATTAGTCAGCTTTATCCAAGCTGCTTTTCTTTAAAGTAGCTTATATTTGGCTGCCAAATTCGGCGATTTCTTAAAGTGCCTGCCATTTTAAGACAACATGGTGGATGAAGCTAACCAGTGAACTTGGTCGAGACCTTAGTAATTGCTGTGCACATGCTCACTCACATCGGAATCGGTTGAGATATACGAGTTCTGTCGCATGCAAAAAATCAGATTTTTCAAAATGTCACTTACAATAGAAATTGAAACTGCTATATCTGAGCCATTTTTTAAGGTAAAGACAAACAAAAAATGCTCCTTTTCAAGGTCAAATACTTAAGAAAGAAACCTTTTTCAATTTCTAATTTTTTTGCACCTCACTTTAAATATATATTTTTTTCTTAATTTAATGGCCGCCAATTTGAAACAAGATGCCTGATGAATCTGGCCAGCAAACTGGGTCGAGGTATTGATGTATACTATCCACATGCCTTCTTACATCGAAATAGGCGAATACGTCTGTTATCGCGTGACAAATACAAGATCGTTTCAAAATGTTAGCCATGCTAGAAATTCAAAGTGCTATAATTCAACCATTTTTTAAGATATAAACAAAAGAACAAATTTTCAGAAACAAAACTGCTCCGGAATCTTTGTATCAAGGCCAAACACATTTAAAAAAATCTTTTTCATTTTCCAATTTTTTAATACCTCAATTTAAATTTTAAATTTAATTTTTTTTTTAAATGGCAACCATTTTGAAACAAGATGGCGAATGAAGCTGGCCAACGAACTCGGTCGAAACATTGTATCGGTATGTACTATGTACAGACCAAATTACATCCAAATCGGTTCATAAATACGCCTGTTATCGGGTGACAAAAATCAGGTCGTTTTAAAATGTCAGCCACAATAGAAATTCAAAATGCTATTACTCAGCCATTTTTTTAGATATAGACGAAACAAAAACTGTTCCGGAATCTTTGTATTAAGGTCAAACACATACGAAAAAAATCTTTTTCATTTTCCAATTTTTTGGTATCTCATTTTAATTTTTTAATTTTTATTTTTTTTTTAAATAGCCGCCATTTTGAAACAACATGGCGGATGAAGCTGGCCAACGAACTCAGTCGAGACATTAGTATGTACTATGTATATACGAAGTTACATCCAAATCGGTTCATAAATACGCCTTTTATAGCGTGACAAAATTCAGGACGTTTCAAAATGTCAGCCACGCTAGAAATTCAAAATGCTGCAACTCAGCCATTTTTTAAGATATAGACGAAACAAAAACTGCTTCGAAATCTTTGTATAAAGGTCAAATACATAAGAAAAAAATATTTTCCATTTTCAAATTTTTGGTACCACATTTCAAATTTTAAATTAAAAAAAAAAAAATTAAATGGCCGCCATTTTGAAACAAAATGGCGGATGAAGCTGGCCAACGAACTCGGTCGAGACATTGGTATGTACTATGTACACACTGAATTATATCGAAATCGGTTCATAAATACGCCTTGTATCGCGTGACAAAATTCGGGACGTTTCAAAATGTCAGCCACGCTAGAAATTCAAAATGCTATAACTCAGCCATTTTTTAAGAAATAGACGAAACAAAAACTGCTCCGGAATCTTTGTATAAAGGTCAATTACATAACAAAATAATATTTTTCCATTTTTAATTTTTGGTACACCATTTCAAATTTTAAAATTTTTTAAAAATTTTAAATGGCCGCTATTTTGAAACCAAACGGCGGATGAAGCTGGCCAACGAACTCGGTCGAGACATTGGTATGTACTATGTACACACCGAATTATATCGAAATCGATTCATAAATACGCCTTGTATCGCGTGACAAAATTCAGGACGTTTCAAAATGTCAGCCACGCTAGAAATTCAAAATGCTATAACTCAGCCATTTTTTAAGATATAGACGAAACAAAAACTGCTTCGGAATCTTTGTATAAAGGTCAATTACATAACGAAATAATATTTTTCCATTTTTAATTTTTTGGTACCACATTTCAGATTTTAGATAGAACGTATCTAGATCTGAATAGATACGTATCGCTTTGCTTTTGTTTGTAAAGGAATGAAAAGAATGTTTTTTCATGGTTTTTGGCAATGTTTTTACTCTCTGTTTTCGGAACACTTTTCATAAAAAAAAATATTTTGTTGCATAAATTTTCGAGTATTATTCAAAGCGACATTTGCATAATATATCGTAGTAAGTTATCAAAAAATTCATGTTCTGTAAAAAAAAAAAAAAAAAAAAAAAAAAAATCTGTAATTCTACAGATGTAAAGTTACAGAAATATGTACGCTTGCAAAAATTTTATCTGTACACTTTACAAAAAAGAAGTAAATCTACAAAACTAGTTTTTGTAAAGCTACAGAAATCTGTAGTTTTATAAAAGACGCTACTAAAATTACAGTAATCTTACTAAAATTTAATCTATAACCAGGGTAGTCCAGGGGAAATATACATTTTACATTGCAAAAGGTCGGGTAGAAGATTTTTTTTTCTGACTCCTTTATAATGATGCCCGCATGGAAAAAACAAACTTTCTAACGAAATTTCTTACGGCTAAATTTTCTGTGGCCAAAAAACAACAAAATTTTGGGTCCTTTTTTATTTTTTAAAAATATCTCAAGACCCGTTGCCGTAGCATATTATTTGCCAGTTACAATATTAAAGAAGATAAAATTCTCTACAACTTTCTTATTTACAATTTTTTATACACTCAATAGCAAGCGCAGTACGCCATTTCACAAAATAGGACATTTTTTCAATTTTCTTAAAAACCGTGAAAAACGTAGTTCTGACCCCATTATTCAAATGTTTCTCGCGGATTTAATCGTGTATGTCGACTTGGTAGCAGTTAATGATCTATTATTTGCACACTCACGTCTTTATTTCATTTCAACAGACATTTTATATTCAGTAAATATATAATTTTAAAAGTAGGTCAGAGTGTAGATGAATGAGACAATTTTCATATTTAGACGGTAACTTTAAGTGTATGCAATGTTAACTTCAAAGCATTGTTTAAAAGAATACTTCAATATTTAGTAACTTATTGGCACGATAGTTTCAATTAAGAAAGAATTCTTGTTTAATTTTAATAATTTTTATAATGCATACATATTTTTCCAGGTATTAACGGGATAGGTATGAACATTTGCGAAAAACATATTTTATTCCACACTACAATGGTATATTTTATTTACCAATTATTGATAACATATGTTTTAATGTTTTACTATTTAAAGATAGCAAACATTGCATTGTAGTTACATATAAAAGGGGGAACTCAAAAAATAAATATATTTTATGTAAGAAATACTTATACCTTATAAAATAGCTACAATAAAAATGACAACAGATTATTTCACTAACTAATGTTATGCATTTATCTCTTGTAAGATTAAAAAATTCTGGCAATAAAATATTTGAGATCACTAGTTTCATAAAAATATTTAAAAGGTTAGTTTTAAAAAATATTGTCAATTTTTTTTCCCACTTATAACAATAAATATAACAAGAGATTATATCATTTTAGCATGCAAAAATATATAAAACTTTAAGATTATGTATTAATTGCTTTAAAGCTCAAACAGAAAAACTTACTTTGGTTGTTGAAAAATATACTTTGTGGAATATTCTAATCTTCTGTAATATGTACTGTTTTGAAATTATATCGGTTTAATGATCTCTGTTATACCATTTATCAAATGAAATACCAATTTATTTATGATTGTAGGCCATATAATTTTTTTGTTTTCGCATTGATCACATGCTTCATTCAACTCCACTTTCCCAACACAATAAAGTAATGTACACAATATGACGCATAAGCTAAATGAAAAAATGTATTTTAATAATAATAATTTCCAAAGACAACCAAAACCCGAAAAAGTACAAAAGCACAGCATTAGATATTGATCTCAGGTATTCCATGAAAAAAAAAAATAATTTAAAAGTAATAAAATGCAAGCGAGGTATTTGTCAAGAACGCTCCCATAGGTTTAATATTGCCTTGCGAATGTCTTCGTGTGACTAATTTAGTCTCATAATGCAAATAACTGTGACTTTAAACGCCTCAATACTACAACTACCGTAAAATCTTTGAAAATGAAATCTGTATATATGGAATCCGATCTTTAAAGAAAAAATTACATATTTTTAAGAGAAAGAATATGAACAATTATACCTATTAAGATGGAAGCCTGTTTGAAGCGGAATATATTTCTTTTCGGCTTTCAAGGTTTTAATGAATCAATATTTGATAAAGTTGATTACGTATTTAATGATTACACACTTAAAAATTTCAAAACCCGGCAATTAGAGATTTATTAAAATTCTTATGGTAAATTTTCTTTTTAAGGGGGGGGGGGGAATCGTTTGCCACGGGTGCAAAAAAGGCTAGTTTTGGCCTTGAAACACATAATTTACTGCTACCAATATACACAAGTTTACATACACGATTAAATCCGTGGGAAACATTTGAATAATCGGGGCAGAACTACGTTTTTCCCGGTTTTTAAGAAAATTGAAAAAATTGTCCTATTTTTGAAATGGCGTACTGCGTTTGCTATTGAGTGTATAAAAAAGTTGTAAATAAGAAAGTTGTAGAGAATTTTATCTTCTTTAATATTGTAACTGACAAATAATATGCTACGGCAACGAGTCTTGAGATATTTAAAAAAAAAATGAAAAAAAGTCCCAAAATTTTGTTGTTTTTTGGCCACAGAAAATTTAGCCTTAAGAAATTTTGTTAGAAAACTTGGTTTTTCCATGTTGGCATCATTATAAACAAATAAGAAAAAAAAATCTTCTACCCGACCTTTTGCAAGGTAACGCCCTTTTTTGGTACATTTCCCCTGGACTAGGGTTGCAGTTACATAAAAAGTTCTAGGCACCACCGTTTCCTAAAAAATTCTTAGTACCATTATAGATTTTTTGATTTGCGGTGCAAAAGTGTATCTGTTTTTGTTGTTGCCGTTACATAAAATGTTCTATAAATCCCAGTTTCCTAGAAAAATTTTAGTAACTCTACAGATTTTTTTTTTACAGTGTACCTTTCCAATTATTAATTAACATTATTTTCATGTTATAGATACTATAAATTCTCGTTATAACTGATATGAATAAATGTTAAATAAGATTTATGAGTCGAAAACCGGAAATAATTACAAAACGAAAATAATTACAATAAATAATCTTATATTGGTTGGCTTAACTCTTAAAACAAATATTATTTTAAACTAAAGTTTAATTCCAACTTTTCAAATCAGAAACATGCAGTTAAGATAAGAAATTATGAAATTATTAATTGAGGCTTTGATCTTTGGTATTACATCATGGAAAATGAACGAAAATTGCACCACTATGACACAATCATAATTCTTTTTTCCAACGAAATCTAAAAATAGCGTATTTTTCACCGTTGCAAAATTGACATTGATACTTTTTATATCCATATTAACTATTATAAAAATATTTTAACGTGCAATAGATTATTAATAAATATGTTCCCAAACTTGATGCCATGTTTTGCCAGTTACAATTTTGCATATGAACATTCGCATCGCACTCTTGACTTGAGTTTCTAATCTGAGAGGCGGCGAAATCCAGAAATTTTCTCTTTTAGACGCATCGTACTAAAATGTTTACACTTTAGCAAAGAAATACTCATTTCATTTTACTATGATGCCATTTTTACTCACTGAAGTCTTCTGAGATGAGCGTCTCAATCTCAGTATCAGCGAAATGAAAAAAATACTGAAATTTAACAGCTTCATGCGTAAAAAATGCTTTTATTTTTTTTTTTTTTTTTAGATTCTGACATCATTTTCTCTTCAAATTTGTAAAAAAATTTTAACATTTTTATTGTAAGGCGAAAATGGCATCCGTAATGATATGGTAATTCCCATTGTTTCCCTTCTCTCTTCAACAATGGAAGTAACCCGACTGCCACCATTGTGAAAAAATTTCATAAAGGACTTTTAAAACTAAAATTAAAATATAAAAATAGAATTATTAAAAAAAAAAAATAGCGAGTGCGGGCATATCTACAAATAAACTGCTTTCATTTAAAAACTAGTTGGATGTGCCAATCCCAAAACTTTCTTCTACCTCATGTCAATGTTTCATTATAATTAGTTTTATTAGTATTTTTATTAGAATTAAGCATAATTTCATACATTTTTCGATGGTACAATATTGAAAATTGCACAAAAATCGCTATTACAGCGTCCCTTTCTGGAGGACATTTTCCAAATTCAGGGAGGACCTTCTTGCCGTGGTCAAAAACATACACAAAAAATTTGGTTCAATTCTATGCATAACTTCATACACTTTTCGGTGGTACAATATTCAAAATGCACAAAAATCGCTATTACAGCGCCCCTTACAGGCGGATTTTTTCCAAATTAATGGAGGACCTGCTTGCCATAGCCAAAACTTTAAAAAAAAAAAAAAGGTTCAATTCTATGCATAACTTCATACAATTTTTGATTTTACAATGGCGACACACGGACACACAGAAAGACGGATACACGGACAGACAGACATTTTGTATAAACATGTTTATTGTGATCTCTGACCCCTAAAACGTGTAAATCCGTCGAAAACCGGCAGTCGAAAAAAATTTCGATTACAATACTTTTTACTTTCTTCTATCTTTACCAGAAGAAAGTATTGGATTCGTAAAAATTTTCGACTTCCGGTTTTCGACGAATTTACACGTTTTAGAGGTCAGAGATTCCGAAAAACATGTTTTTACATAATGTCTGTCTGTGAGTCTGTGAATCTGTTAGTCTGTCTGTCTGTCTGTATGTGACACAAATTTTGTGGGCGCTCTATCTCAAGAACTAATGCACGGAATTTAATAAAAATTTATATTCAAGTAGTCCCTAATATAAATTGATGCTGATTAGTTTTTGGTGTAAATCGCTCAACAGGTGGCGCTGCTATGCTGCATTTTCGCGATTTCTGCAATAGCTCTATCTCAAGAACTAATGCACAGATTTTCATCAAACTTCGCATTCAGTTATTCCTTGATATGAATTGGTGCTGGTAACGTTTTGGTGTAAATCGCCCAACAGATGGCGCTGCTATGCTACATTTTGCAGCATTTACACGATTTTCGTGATAGCTCTATCTCAAGAAATAATGCACTAATTTTCATCAAACTTCAGATTCAGGTATACCTGGATATGAATTAGTGCTGTTTATTTTTTGGTGTAAATCGCTCAACAGGTGGCGCTGCTATGCAGGATTTTTCACGATATACACAATAGCTCAATCTCCAGAAGTAATGCACGGATTTTCATCAAACTTTACATTCAGTTAGTCCTTGACATGAATTGGCGTTTTGCACCTTATGGTGTAAATCACTCAACAGGTGGCGCTGCTATGCTGTATTTTTGTGATATTCGCAATAGCTCTATCTCAAGAACTAATGCTTGGATGTTCAACAAACTTCAGATTCCGGTATACCTTGATATGAATTAGTGCTGTTTGTGTTTTGATGCAAATCGCTTCACAGGTGGCGCTGCTATGCTGCATTTTTCAGAATTTCCCCTATCTCAATAACTAATGTGCGAATTTTCATCAAACTTCAAATTCAGATATACTTTGATATGAATTTGTGCTAAATTGATGTAATTTCTTGTACTATTTAAATGATTTAATTCATATGATTTATGTAGAAGAAAGTTTTGTGATGGCCACAACATACTAATTTCTATTGAAGGTAGAAGAAAGTAATAATATTTATCAAAATCGGTTCAGTACACTGTAAAAAAAGAAAATCTGTAAAACTACTAAAATTTTTCTAGGAAATTCGGTTTCCTAGAACTTTTTATGCAACGACAACAACAAAAATTCATGTAACAGATACACTTTTACACTGTAAATAAAAAAATCTGTAAGGTAAAAAGTCTGTAATAAAAAAAATCTGTAACTGCAACCCAGGTTACAAATAAAATTTTAATAAGATTATTGTAATTTTAGTAGACTCTTTTGTAAAGCTACAGACTTCTGTAGCTTTACAAAAACTAGTTTTGTATATTTACATCTTTTTTTGTACCGTATACAGATAAAATTTTAGTAAGCATGCAGATTCCTGTAACTTTATATCTGCAGAATTACACATTTTTTTTTACAGTGCAGAAAGCTCAGGCCAGCTAACTAAACAAGTCGGAAATTGTATGTGAAACGTGGCAAATGAGTTGCATTCGTATTACAACGAAGATTTATAAATATTCAGATCTTTTTGCAATAGTTGTTGCACTCTTATGCAAAAATGCATGAAAACAAAATTTATTACGATTCCTTCTTAAATATGACGATCATCATGGCAACTTAGAATCATTACATATCATGGGATATCAATGAATTATTTGCATATGATATGATTTAATTATTAATATCTTTTTAAGTTTTGACTCGATTTTCATAAAATTTGAAATGACTCGACAAAATTCTGGAACGATTATATATATTAAATTTCAAACTATTCGGTTGTGTAGATTTTGCGCTGTTGTATGCGGACAGACAAACGGACGAACCAGACGAGGACTATAAGTGCTACATATGTGTATAATTACGACATTTCCCCCATATACCATAATGTAATGGAATAATTTTGAGTGTCTCTGTAAATAAACTACGAACGCTACATACATTATTTTCAATACCGAATATGGTATGGTAAATCTCAATAAATATATCAATTGCAGAGCAATCGAACTATATTAACTCTTACAGTTCGGACAGACAAATCGAATTTATAAACACTTTCAACTATGTTGGAAAGTGTTAAAAACACGTAGTGAGTTGAAATTTCACTTTCAGCAATTTAAACCAACAGACGGAAGCATACTTGAATACTTTTGTACAGCCCTGCATTTTATCTACTATTTTTATGTACGCGCCATTATTTAGCTAAAATTTAATTAAGAGACTAAAACCCGCTAGACGACCATGTATCCAATTCTTTGCGTGGCTCTGTACATCATTTTATCTATATTCTACAAGCATATCTTAGTATATTAAATGTAGTTCAAAGTAAAAATTCATAACTCCTTTAAAACCACCTTTAACCTATTTTCGTTCATACTCAGTAACCCTTACGAATTCTTTTGTGTAGCCCTGTATATGATCTACAGTATTTATACGCACATTGTAATATGCAGAAATTTAGTTGAACTCAAAAACTCATATCACAACTAAAAATGCACTTCCGGCAATCATCGCTAATATACAGTATTTCGGATACAGTGTACTATCCGAAATCTTTTGTGTGCCTCTGTAAACACTATGCACTTTCTATTATACAGGAAGTAACTTGTATTAAACCTCAGCAAGTTATATCAATTTCATTATATGTAAAATAGTTTAACATAATTAAAATCAACACGAACAATGTTTCCCCCTATACTCTATACCAGGGACGGCGAATCTATGGCACGCGTGCCATAGGTGGCACGCTGGAGATTATTTTCGACACGGTATGGACTCATGTTCTAAATTAAAGTATTAAAGGGCTCGCATGTAAAATAAGGTAATTAAAAAAATGCAATTTTTGATACATTCAATTTTGAAGTTTTGAAAAGAAAAATACAAACAAAACTATTATGATTGCTTCCTGCAAAACAGCTGATTTGTTAAGATTGGAACTTCTATTAACTTATGTGCAGCATTTTTTGGCTGATAAATTTTATTTTATTGGACTTTTGTGCAAATAGTTTTCATTTTGTAAATTCATATGTAAAAATTATTGAGAAATATAATGCATATTGAGTAAAATCTCTGTACTTTTAAAAAGTTGTCACGATGCAGTTGAACAATTTTGCAAAAAAATCAATCAGAAAAAATAAAAAAATGCCAGTTGCCATGCTTTACACCCCCAGCCTTTCATATAGTGAAAATGCATAAATTGCAGTATTTTGAATTTAGACTTGCTGAGTTTTTCAAAACTGAGTCATACAGAATCTGTGATACAGATTGAATAAACCGAAATACAACTTTATAAATCGCAACCTACCCTCAATATTGACTTAATTTTTTTTAAATTAAGAGAGAATTGGAAGATTATCGGAAAATAATGATCATAAGCAAAAATGTCGATGGTGAAATTATAGTAACTTGGAATTTCGAATTCAATTCCATACGTAAACTTTTTTTACAGAAGCCATTTTGATATTTTTTTTTTCTGGTAGTTATTTTTCTTCGAAAATGAAAAGTAAAAAACTCAAGTAGAAGATTGTTTGTTGTCAGGTGGCTCCAATTCAGCTCGCATTTTCTTAAAGAAAAACTAAAATACGAAGCTGATCTGAATTATTTGGCATCTAAGACGCAACAAGAGAAATGGGATTTTTTTAAATGCTTAAGTATATTACAAAATAATACTCATGTATTTTAAATCCTAAAGTCAGTTATTTTAATTAATTTTTCTTGTTTGATAGACTAAATTTGTTGGCACGGCATGATCATGTAAAATATTTTTTGGAAAAAATTGGCACGCAGATGTGAAAAGGTTCGCCGACCCTGCTCTATACCATTATGGAAAAGAATTATTTTGTGCGTGACCCTCTAAAGGAATAATAAATATTCTTTACACCGCATATTCTACAGCATGTATATTTTAATGCAATTCATAAATGCATATGTCAATTTCATTTATGTTCGAAAGGTTGTAACATCATTAACCCTTTGAGGGGCAAGCAATAATGTCTCTGTAATATTGAATTCTCACCGGAATAATTGAAAAAAATTATTTTAAAATAAGGACAAGCAATTTTTCAACATTTCCTCACCCCCACCCCCCACCCCTAAAGTTAAAAATATAAAATTTAGTTAAAAGTTTCTGGTGCGAATCTTGTTTCAATTAGGTGATATATCTCACCGCCCCTCAAGGGGTTAAAATGTACTTGGAACTATTTTTTCCCATTGGTCGTAATGTAACGGAATACTTTTGAATGTCCCTGCAATTGAACTATGCATCCGATTTTCATAAAATTTGAAATGACTCGACAAAATGCTGCAACGATTATACATTTTAAATTTCAAACCATTCGGTTAGTTTTTGCCCTGTCTGTTATATGCGGACAGACAGACAGACGGACCAAACGACGACGTGCTACGTATAGGTGCTACGTATTTATATAGTTAGGAACGCAGCTAAAAAGTCCAAATAATAATGTAGTTACAAACACTTTTCATTTAAAAAATATATTTATACGTGAATATGAAAAAAGAAAGAGAACTTTAAAATGATTAAATTATTATAATTATTTTGTACAAATTACTATTCGATAAATACATATTAGAAAATTCATGTTCACTTATTAATTGAAATTAACAATTTTAATTTTATAAATAAAATTTTTAAAATACGCAAGAAGCTTCGTTAGAAAAGATCTAAAACACGAGCTTAACCCATTCGGCACCAATGGGTGCCACGTAAACAACTACACCTTTTCTTTTTCCCAATGGCTCTTTAAAATTGTAAGACATCATATCTACAGCCTGGGTGTTAAGTTGCCTGACAACTAGGAAACCCCTCAACGCTGCTCCATTGCTCAGCACTGTTCGTGATTGTTTAATACTAGAACGCCCGGAAATTTTATTCAAGTTTCATAAAAATATTTGACACCAGAATTTTTATTTAAAACTATTTGACTGATTTATTTAACGTAAATCTGCGTGATTTAAATTTAACTTATTTTATGAAAGAAGTCCTGGTTCCATTTGACAATCATACGGTCGGAGTCGGATCGACTCCTTCCGGGCGTTCTAGTGTTAAGTAAAGATAACTTTTTTTTTTTTTTAAGTGGTGAAAACCGAATAAAATTTGCGTAAAAGCCGTCGGTCCCGAAGGTGTTAAAGCAAAATATAAGAGTTCATTTTCTAAACGCAGTGCTTTTATCAATGGCGCTGTTTTGAATGTCATATCCAAGCAGATGAATTTTTGTAGCGTAACTTAAAAGAAGACTATTGTCCATAGAGTCGTTATAAAAGTCCGGGCGGAAGCGACATTTTTTGCTTTACCATTTTATACAAGCTGATTTTCAAATGTGTAATTGGCGTTATAGTTAATCAAACACGAAAACAGCCGCCAGCTGTTGCAACAGCGATAGATGCGGTCTTGAAAACCGAAAAATCGCCCCAATCAAAGGGAAATTCATGACAACCTGGCTACAGAAGATCGCCACTAGTCTTGATAATATCATTGAATCTTCGGTAATCAAGTAATCTTTTTTAAACAAAGCAACAGTAGCGTGTTTTTAGTGCCTGTAATGTCCGGACGGGGATTGGGGAGCATAGCTCGTAGGGGGAGACCCCCTAGTTTTAAAAAAATCTGTAAAAATTGCCCAGAACTTTAAATAAGCAAGAAAGAAAAATAATGCGTCAAGCATAGATTATGAAACACTTTCCAACACATGCAGAGTAATGTAACTAAACTTAATCTTTTAATAAGGTGAAATTGATGTCTATTTAATACGTGAATTTTCTCATGTTGCTAACTAAGCACATAAAACCAACAGAGTGAAAACGTCCAAGACGGGAATCGAACCCGGATCCCTGGAGTAGCGCTCCAATGCTCTACCTTTAAGGTACAAGGACGATACCCTGCTGAAAATTAATTAAAAAATTAATTAAAAAACATATGATGTCTAATTGAACAATATGGAAAACACATAAAACATCTGAAAACTCAATTTCAGTAATTTCCATCTACTGTCGAAAAATTATCCGAATTCTTTTTGTACAACCCTGTATACGATATATAAATTTGTATCTATAAACTACATACGTATAGTAAAAAATTTAGTTCAGTTAGGAAATACATACAACAGTTGATAATTTCCCTTTAGCAATTTCCGCTAATAAAGAGAAATGCAAGTAAATTCTTTTGTGAAGTCCAGTAAACGATCTATAGAATTTATACGCAACGAGAAGCATGGAAAAAATTAGTTACATTTAAAAGCGTATACCGAAACTGAAAATGCACTTTCAGTAATTATTGCTCAAAGACAATACCGTAACCGAATTCTTTTGTGTGTCCCTGTAAATGAACGATAAATGCTATGAACACCCCCTATACAGTAAGCATCTTGTAGTGAACTTCAGCGATTTATATCAATTTCAATACATTTGTAATAGCGTAATGTCCATTAAAATACACTGCAAACGATGTTTACGCATTGACTATAATGTTACACAGTTCATTTGAGAGCCCCTGTAAATGAACTAGTAGTGATACACACTTCATTTTCAATACCGAGCATGCCATGGCAAATATCATTAACATATATCAATTACATGAAAATCCGAGTATAATTGTGTGAGTTAGAGCGTGAACAGACAGACGGCCAGACAAACCGAATTCATAAACACTTTTCAAAAATGTTGGAATGCATTAAAAAAAATTCCAAAATTGATTTTTTATTTTTTTTTTTTTGAGGTGGGGGGGGAGGTCGTTTTGAAGTATGGAATTTCTTCCCAACTTATTAGTTCTAACTACCACCATATAATTTATGAGTCTGTCCGCAATATCTGGAATCAAATAGAAGATTTTTGTCAAAAAAAATATTTTTTTTAGATTTGAAAACTTTATGTTATAATGAAATTATTTTGCTCTTTCTAACGGTACAATGAATTTTTATTAAACACATGCACACCCCACCAGTGACCGAGAGTTCTGCTCTCAAAGCTGGTAGACAGGAGGGGCTGTGTTCAAACCAAAACTCCAAACCAAATCGCGCCTATCGGCCTAATCGTTCGAAGTTTTCCGTGATTTTTATTCGAATCTTGGATTTTTTGCGTAAATACGTAAGAAAGACCCCCCACGGAGGGCAACCCCTCCCCCTTTGGGCTTATATCCTTCGCGTTGATAATTGGACGTCATAAATAACACCAACACCATACACACATGCACACCCGCACATACACCTCTAGTACATGTAAAGATTAGCCGATTTGCTTGCAGATCTGCTTTCTTCTTTTGTGGTAATCACACTTATGCCTCAGCTATAAATTTTATCTCTTGAGCCCATTCATTAATTTTAAACACGTCTGGAGTATTAATTTATTTTTTAACCCTCAGGTGCCCAATTTCTGTCAGGTTGAAACTCTTTTTTTGCTCCGTAATTCTTTACCAAAAATCGCCACAAGCATGTGCAGTTCGTCCATCTTATTGGGGAACTAGTATATGTGTTGATACCTAACCGACAGGTGCTTTTATCACCAGATGCATTTTATAACTTTACAACCGTGCCAATTTGACTAGTGATACTTCCACGTTGCCTAAGTTTTGTGTTTACCATAACTTGTTAACCCCTTCGGGACGAGCGTCTTTTACAGAATTTTTAATCATTTATCACCGGTTTTTCAAAACATAAATTTTTGCCTAATTGAATCGGGAAATGCTCGGATTAAATAAGGCAAAATTTATAATAAAAATTTACAGGTGAGAATAATCACGGATTCTGAACACCTTACGCGGCACGTATACCGGCCGCTCGTCCCCGAGGTGTTAAAGGTGGGTATTGAAATTTTCACCCTCTCAATTTATCGTTGGTATAATAATTTTAGAAATCTTGTGTATGAATGTTCTCAAAGGATTATTGCTGTTGTAGCCAATGAACACTGTAATGTGCGGTACTATGACAACCCTTTAAAAAGCAAAAACATTAAAAATGCATATATTTGTCTTATTCAAAGGCTAAATTATTAAAAACAATTGAAAAAATAAAAACTGCTACATAGATCATACGTGGGAATCAGTGGCGTGGCGTCCGGTCATCGCTGGATGCGGCGATGACCAAGCGATATTTTAAAACTCTTAATAAGCTTTTAAAACTCTACGATCCAGTTTTAGCAGAACATTTGGAGTTCATGTATAAGTGAAGGTAAGATTTAAAGTTTCTTTTTTGAACATTCAACCATTGAATTTTAGAGTTAATAATTTTTCACCACAAACTTAAATAATTGCGATGACCAGCGAAAATTTTCACGCCACGCCACTGGTGGGAATTGAAAAATTAAAATCACACTAGTGTTAATTAAATACTACTAATTATAATAATAAAATAATAATACCTATTATTAATTAAATCCTCTTATCGATAAAATAAACACTAGTATTATCGTTGAAATCCAAAATGCTAAACATAATTATCACAATTAGCTATGATGATAGACCAAGGCCACTCTCCTTGGAATTTTCAAGGAGTCTTGCACCACTATTAATGATAAGAAAATTTCGATTTAATTTTTAAAACAGAGAATTCGCAACCGCCTTGTTTATTCACAGAATTTGTAATATTTTCTGCAGTAATAATGTTGCAGTAATTTGTAATATTTTCTGCAGAATTTGAAATATTTGTAATATTTTCTGCAGAATTTGTAATAATACCGAGCATGCCGTGCCAAATGTCATTAAGATATATCAATTACATGAAAATCCGAGCATAATTACGTGAGTTAGAGCGTGGACAGACAGACGGCTAGACAAACCGAATTCATAAACACTTTTCAAAAATGTTGGAATGTGTTAAAAATAATTCCAAGATTGATTTTTTTTGGCGCGGGAGGGGGAGGGGGTGCGATCGCCTTGAAGTATGAAATTTCTTCCTAACTTATTAACTCTGCCTACCACCATTATGAGTCTGTCCGCAATATCTGGAAACAAATAGAAGATTTTTTCGAAAAAAAAAATAGTTTTTTAGATTTGAAAACCTTATATTATAATGAAATTATTTTGTTCTTTCTAATAGTACAATGAATGAGGCAAAAAAAAAAAAAAAAAAAAAAAAAAACTTAAAAATTTGTGATAGAACTGTGCGAACCCTATATACCTACTAAAATATAACTAAACTGACTAAAAAATTTAGCCAGAAATGTATATTTTTTAGATTTTTTATTTTTTATTTTATCATCAAACGAGTACTAGATCATAGTTCAAAATTAAGAATTAAAAATGAAACTAATAAACAGATCAAATCTATCATTATGTTTTAAAAATAGAATGCGGTTATTGAAGAAGCCTTTTATCAGAATCGTGATAGGAAAGTTCATTCATGCAAACTGAAAGGTCGTTGATAATGATAAATAATGTTTAAAATGTAAGTCAAAACAGTTTTTAAAAAACACTCTTTTATAAGTATTCAGTATTTATCGTAAAAAATCACGCCTAATTTCAAGACTGTAATTCATGTGATTCCAAAAAATGCCTTTACAATATAGATCGGGGGGCGCCTGCACAACCCATCACTCCCTCGAGTTGACGGCTGAAATTCCAGGATTAGTTAAAACTCGATTCGCATATTAAAATGCAGTTGGTCTGCCAAGTTATATCTTGGTGGAAAACACCTACAAATCCGATTTTAGTGGTTGACTGGTACACTGTTAAAAATATCGTGAACAACCTCTGTTTTGAAAGGCTATCTATTTTCTGGCCAATGATAACTCTACATAAACACCTATGGAGCGTTCTCATTGGTCACAAAATAGACAGCCTTTAAAAACAGAGGTAATTTTCACGATTTTTTAACAGTGTAGTTTTACCTTTGTGTTTTTCTTCTCCCAGTTCTCCATGTTTTCGTACCTTTGGGTGCATTAACCTCTTCAGTTCCGAAACTAAAATAATAATACAAATGCTTATTCATTGGTTTTTCCAAACAAAATGACATCGTAAATGACAGAAAGAAATATCTTTTCTGAAATTGGTCCTTTAGGCGCTTAGTAATTCAGGTTCAAAAATATGGATCTAAAACTACAACTTCTAAAACTACCCTTAAAATATCAGTTTAATAACCATTAACCTAAATGAACGCAATCACAAATTTAAGAGCTTTACACAAGTAAATAATCTACAAATCCTCAAAATTTTTTAATGAAAAAGATTTAAGTTAAATACTTATGAAATTTTCTCACTTTCTTGGTCATACTGTCTTTTGGGCATTTTGCAAACTCAGATGATAATAACATTTATTTTATATGGGAATCAACTCAGATGCTGCCATTTATTCGTTTGTTTTGAACGCAAAAACATTCAGCTATTAAGAAGTGATGAGAAAATGTAAAAAAAATCGGACATTTTAGTTTTCATAAGGAAATGAACAAAGGTCCCCGTTTGGGGATTCAGGGACCGAAGAGGATAAAACACAATGATAAACCTACCAGTCAATCAGTAAAATCAGGTTTGCAGGTGTTTCCCACCAAGATATGACTTCGTCAACCAGTTGTATTTTATTATGCTAATTGAGTTCTGTCTAATCCTGGAATTTCAGCCCCCACACTGAGACGGCAAGCGGCATGTAGCCGCAACATGTAGCGCAAAAACCGGTCGGAACAAAGAACGAAGTTGTTTCAAACCTGTTTTAAACCAGTTTTTCCAGCGAATTCAAGGGACATGTCTTATGTGTCGCCTTAGTGTGGGATGCGCCTTATACTTTAATTTGTCGTGGACACAGATTATTAAAAATTCGCCGCTTGATTTACGTTAAAATAGAAAACAAGTGAACAAGAATTTATTAAAAAATTATAATTATCGCTTTTTTTTTTCTTTTTAAACAAATATTACTTATACAATCTATTCAGGATTTCTAAAGTGTTTTCTCAACGTATAATCATAATTTAATTAATATTAAACTATTAAATGAGACTCTGATAAAAATTAATATGAAACAATAATAGGTGATTCAAACGTAGATAAAAACGAAATTCAAAATGAAACCACACCAGTCGATTCAGATTTAAAGAAAAATGATAAAAACTCGGTAAATACAAAACCGTGAGACCCGGTAGTTTGCAAACTGCCAAAAAATTTCATAAAGTGTACAGTACACTTGTTAAAAATATTTGAAAAAACAACAAAGTTTCGAAAATTTTTGTTCGATAAAATAAATACATGCACATGCTCACATGAGCACATGAGCTGCCTGATTCATGTAAAAGTAATTTGTTATTTTTGCATTGTTTAGCCGTTCATTTTCCAAAAATTTGATTACAAAATTTATGCTGTTAGGCAATATGATTTAAAATTGCATGAGCTGGATGAAGCTTTAATTAAAGGCAACTCTGAATATCTTGAAAAGTTTGCTATTGCAGACAAAAATCGAAAATACCTGCTTGGCAAACGCTGAACCGTCGCAGTTACAGCTGAGCACATGCAGGGAAAATTAAAATATTATAAAGTTTTCTAAGGGAATTGATGCAATTTCCCTAGTTTTCATGTGCTTCATGCAACATTTTTTACTATAGGCGTGATTTTCGGAAAATTATATTAGAATATAACGGAAATGATGATTTTGACTGTTATTCGCTATAAAAAACGAAAAGGCTCAAAAAAATCATCGAATGACCGTTGGTTAGAATTAATGGTATAGTTGGAACTGAAAAAATTTGATTTTAGTAATTTATTTTTATGTACAAAATGCCTTCAAAGCCTCGAATCGGGCCAACGTCATTACATCCTAATTTGTCAGATTTCGACAACCTCGAAATTGATGATTTTCCAAGTGAGCTTGCTGGCTTGAACGAATTTGAAAATAAATCCTGATTCAAAAAGCAAAGTGTTTTCAAGTAGTGTACCGATCGTTTAAAAGACTTGAAGGAGCATGCATTCATCATCCCTTGCCATTAACAGAAAACCTGAATAATCTTCCAAGCAAGGAGGGAATGCCCATGGATTAGAACCTGAACATAAATTTGCCGGGTGTAACCTATAAAAAATAAGCAAATTTGGCAATCAATAAATAATATTTAAAAGGTAAAATCTGCATTATTGAAGCTCAAACAAATAAGTCGTGAATATGCTAATGTAAAAACAGATTGGTCACCAATGCAAAACATTGGTACATCAGATTTATCAGAGCTAGAACCTCAATTTCGAGACATATGCAAATTGATATCGTATGAACAGATGATTGAAAAAGTTGATGAAAGTGACCAAGGTCACATTGTTTAATCCTTCACGGTCCATCCATTGAATACGTCAAAACCGCCGGAATCAGGCGTGGATTTGTATCAGATGAAACGGGTTAAGATTTGGAAAATTAACAAATGCTGATGTAATTGTTTTGAAAAGTCACTTGATTCCGATCGATAATGGCATTCAGCCAATTGATTGAAGCATTCGCGAAATTTTGCAAAAATGGTAATAGCGTAGTTTGTTTGAAGTCAAAATCAGCAATGATTTCTAAATTTAACCAACATTTAATGAGCCTAGAAAAAAACAAAATTTACGAATTGGTAGCAGAAGATTTCACCTTTAGCAATGAGCAGTATAAAAAAATCTTGATCATGCTAAGAAGCTTTTAAAAAAAACGTGAAAAACAATGCAACGGAAACATCAGGAATGGAATCATTGTTGAAACTGTCAGTAGGCTGCGGGGTTACGCACAGACGAACTATTAATATTAGTACAGAGCTTGTAAATTGTGATATAGGATCAATTTCAAGCTTTTTGGTACACTATAGTTATGTCGAAAAAATAATGGTAAAATTTGATAACATTTCGGAAACGGAACCAATAGAAAGCGTTAAAGTTAGATTTAGCTTAACAAAAGCTGTAACAGTCATCAGGAATCAGTTTCCAGTAATTCTTCCGTTCGTGATGACGATCCATAAGTCGCAAGATTTGAGTTTAGATCAAGTTATAGCAGATGCGAGGAATACTGTATTTCAAGACGGTATGATGTATGTGGCACTATCGAGAGTAAGAACGTTATCTGAATTGCACCTGATGAATTTTGACCCTAGCAAGACAAATGCAAATAAGTTTTGGAATTATGGAAGTTAACTGGTTAAGGGAACAGCTCGATTCGACAGAGCCACATATAGTCATAAATAAAGAAAAATTATTCTGGGCACCCGATCGTACTTGTTTGTCAAGGAATGATGCCAAAAATGATTTTTCCTGAAGATCTTGGCCCATAAAAGAAAAAAAATCCAGCGCGTAAACGGAAAACTGATAAATCTTCACAAGCAGCAAAAAAAACAAACTTAGACCTTTCGATACATTCTGGAACCAACAATAATCAAATTATGTGGCCCAAGTTTGATAATAAAAACCCAAGGGCAGTGTGTTATTCAACCCAGCACCTCCCGCTTAGTTTTTGGAATAGACAGAAATACAGTACCAGTATTTTGCAAGAACTAGGGTTTTTTTTAAAATAGTATACACAATCTAACAGCGGTAAAACATTATTTTCCAAATTCCCTGTATATAGTACCCTTCATACGAGGTAGAATCTCATGCGATTGAATAGTGCATAAATAGTCTGGCTCTCACCTATAGGAAAAACTCATAGTTACTATGGGCCAAAAAAATAAAAATATTCAAAAACATGCAGACCCAAAAAAGTAATAAAAAAATTGAAATCTCTATTCAAAAAAAGCAAAAAATGCAAAAAAAAATTTCAGATAAAAAAAGCAGTAAGATGCGGAATAAAAAAAAAAAACTATCGAAGCAAAGATGTTCCATGTAAAAAATGTGGCATGGCATTGTGTGTTGTGTATAATATTCGCCTGCATAGTTTATCTTGTATTTTTGTATTATATTTGTCTGTAAAGTTTATGTTGTATATTTTTAGTCCAGTCAATCTAGGATTCTGCCTGGAAAGTTTTGGAGAAGTTTTTTTCACTTTCTTAGTTTATGTTTTTGGGGGTGCCGAACACAATTTTCAACTTTGCCACCTCGTATCTGGACGGCTTAAAAAGTTATAAGCGAAAAACCATGAAAAAAATCGGGCTTTTTTTCGGATTTTCCATTGTAGTCGCTAGAAGGTTAAACTTTTTTGAAAAAACTGCTGCACCAAATTAAACTAGAGAAAATTTCCTACATTTTTCATGTGCAATGTTTTTTTCTAAGATCATTACTTGTGGCAAGACCAGCAAAAAGAATTTTAGCGATATATTCAAATTCCATCATCGGAGGACGAAAGCGCAATACAATATCACAATGCATCCATTTCAATCACCAATTTGAAGCTTTGTAGTTAATTGTAGTTGCATTTCGAATATGTTAACATTTGCTTACTAAGTTTTAAGCCTTTTATATATTTATTACCAAAATAAATTGAAATCAGGTAATTAACAAAAATATAAATCACAAACACTCCGAACAGATGAGAGCGCCAATTTCTATTTTCCTACCAATCTGATTATGACTATTACATGATTATAACTGTACAATTATAACTATTATAAGTTTAATATAATAACATAAGAGGAAGATTGTAAACAGGAAAAAAAGAGAAATACAGTGTTGGTTCTCCCATGAATGTCGTTTTGGTAGCTTTGAAAGGCCTGGTTGATGTTCTTCGAAGGGAGGCTCATCGGTATCTTATTTGCTCAGGTTGTGTCTTCACTTGGCTTAAAATATCCCAGAGAATTGGCTTGTCAACCTCTATTTCGAAGTCATTTTCGATGATGAAGGAGCTGTGATTGTCACAATGGCCGTCGCAGTTCAAATGAAGCAGCGAACAAAATAAACCTGCATTCCTATAGCCACACTTTCTACTGCAGTTTGTTTTGAAACTGCAGGATTTTTTTCGCAGAACAGCTTCTGGTGCATGAGTTTGACAGTTGTTATTGGTGTAGTGCTTCTCTTGGTTTTATTCCAGCCCCATTCCTTAGCTTTTTTACAATTACCTATCCATAACTGTACTGGTGGTAAACTCTTAAACATGTGTATCAAGTTGCATCTTCTGTTGGAGGAAGCGACGCTATATTTGAAGCAGTCTTAAAATAATTCTTTTTTTACTGCAGTAATAATGCTGTGCGCTAGTGCAGTACTCCTGTTCTAGCATTTTTTAAGGTCTCCTTTTCTTTTTCTTAAAAATAGTGTTTATATGAAATTCTTTATGGTTTCTCTAATGAGAGACTCTTTCTCTTTCAAAACTCGTCTGAAGGAGGATATTGAGTAGATTTGTAAACCTGAGACCGAATATCTTCAGGCACTACCTTCTCCGTAATCAGAACAATACGCCGTCATTCTTCCTGGGGAGATGAGAATCGTTGTAGATATCAAACATCACTCAAAATCTTATGATATATGTTCTTGAAGCAAAGAGCACAGGTACCTTGTTTTCAGTAGTTGATATAACAATATCCTCTTCACCATGTAACCATGTCAGACACATGATCTAGCCCGTAGATTATGGCACGCCCCAGCTCATCATCATGATTTTCAGAAAGTAGTTTAACTTTTAAAACTTGGTTGGTTGGTTGTATGAGGTTTAATGGCGCAAAATCCCGTAAGGGGCATTCTGCGCCAAAAAATAAACTAAAAATATAAAAAAGTGAACAGCAATGAGAAAAGCAATCTGGATGGGGGATCCCATCCAGATGCAGTAGGACAAGTGTGGATGAAGAAAAAATTTTAAAATCTAAAACATCAAAGCATATAAGTTTTTAAGTATAAGTGCAGTCTGGATGGGGTTCCTATCTAGATGTCAGAAAAGTGTAAAAGAAATTTCCAAGTGTTTGTTAAAGCAAAGAATGATATAAAAATTATATTTCAAAATAAAATCCTGCATGCTTAATAAAAGTAAAAAGTGCCCCATGAGGTGTTTCTCCAATGAGATTTTTATCAAGATTGGTGAGGATGAATTAAAATAAATTCTATATAAGTGCCGGAGGCCCGAACAGTCAGTTAAAATATGATGAATGGTCAGGTAATCAAAATGACAATGTGGACACATGGGCGCATCTTCCCGAAGTAAAAGATGTTTATGAGTGATCCTATAATGTCCAATTCTCAGACGAGTTAGAAGAACATCCGTTTTCCGTGGATAATTCAGAGGCCAGGTCATTATTGTTGGTTTGATATGGTGCAGTTTATTATCGTATTCTAAATCCAAACTTTCTTGCCGCATTTATTATGAATAAAGTGTTTTATAAGAAGTTTAACCTTCTCACTGCCGTGAACTAATATATCCGTTCACTAAGCTGTAGGTTTCATTGCAATAAAATCAATATTAAAATTAATATAACTGTACAGATATAATCCAGTTTTGTAAAATTATGCCGTGATTAATACTCTCAAGGATTATGTTCCTATACGTAATTAAATTTTTTATATCATGTTGAAGAAAATATCTTTTTTTAGCATTTTTAAAAAGATTACAGAGAAAACAACATTACAATTTTGCCCTTTTGCTCTGTGGTCAGGGGGTTAACGTCTGAGAATGGAATTTTATGGTATACAGGATTAAGAGCATTTTTTACCGCCTCATCCGCTTTCTCATTTCCAGGAATACCCATGTGTCCAGGTACCCAACAAAATAAAATATTAAACTTTTAAAAAGACTGTCAGCGTAGAATATATTTCGTTTTGTTATTACTTTATGAATTTCTTTTGCTTTAAAGTATGGTAGGATTTTTTTCTCCAAACAAAAAGTAACGACTTTGAAATGAAAACTGTTGTACTGTTGAATGGCTGGTTTTCTACGCCTTCCGAAATCCTCTTTAAATTGTAGCAATGTGTTTTTCGTTTGTGTGCTGTTTACGGGCTTTTTTAGGGATCCTTAGGGACTCCTTGTTTAATAAATAATTCCTTTTCCCATCTTTTCTTTTTTTACTTGCTAATCTGAAGGGCTCCACGCCTTTTGATTTCACTTCTGTTACTTTAATTCCGCCCATTAACTCCGTGTCACAGATAAAACGCTTCTCTGCCATCATGAATATCACTTCACGTCTCACAGAATCGTTTTAAAACACATAATTTTTAATTAAATGCACACTGCACATACATTAAAGTAAATGCATAACCGACCGTCGAGACGTCTAGAAACAAACTGAGAGCTGAGTTTTCAATTTCAACACGAGCCAAAAAGGCGTTGATGGAGAGGAGAAGGAGGAGAAAGGTGAGGTGCTTCTTGTAATATCATGTGCTTAGCGCCATGGAAGTGTTTCAAGGACACCTACCCACTCGTTTTGGATTCACAAAACTATTACATTAAGAGTTTTCGATATCCGATTATGGAATGTGAATATTTCGCTAAAACCCTTTTTACTCGTATTGCCAAAATTATTCATCTTAGAAAGAAACATTGTTCAACAAACTCGATACACATGTCTATGTCTAAGAGTTTACCACCAGTACAGCTATGGTTAGGTAACTGTAAAAAAGATAAGGAATGGTGCTGGAATAAAACCAAGAGAAGCACCACAGCAATAGCAACTGTCAAACTCACACACCAGAAGCTGTTCTGCGAAAAAAATCCGGCAAATGCAAAACAAACTACAGTGAAAAGTGTGACTATAGTAATGCAGGTTTGTTTTGTTCGCTAATTCGTTTGAACTGCGATGACCATTGTGACAATCTCAGCTCCCTCATCGGCGAAAATGACTTGGAAATAGAGGTTGACAAGTCAATTCTCAAGGATATTGTAAGCTAAGTGAAGACCCAACCTGAGCAATCAAGATAACGATGAGCCTCCTTTCGAAGAACATCAACCAGGCATTTCAAAGCTACCAAAAAGACATTTATGGGAAAACACTCTGTACCGAACAAAACCGTAAAATCAAAGCAAACATCAATGTATTCATTTTTTAAACTCTGCAGTAATTAACTTATGTAATTAACTTTTGTTTTGATACTTAAATTTTCATATTTTTTCCTAATATGAAAAATAAATTTTAGTAACATTAATTGTTACCTTTTTCCAACAATTAAAATCTGGATTTAAACATGACCTCCATTAAGAGACCACCTCTCTGAGCGACCAATTTTTATTGGGACAGAACATGGTCGCTTTAGGGAGGTTTTACTGTACTGTTATTTGGTCGTAAAATCATTGCTCAAATCACTGTCTGGTGAAACATAGTTGCTGTATCGACATAGGATGAACATGAGTAATAAAAATAAGTTAATTGAGATATAAGAAAAATGTTTGCCAGTTATAGTCACGGAATATTTGAAAAATGTTAAAAAGGATTTAACCCCTTGCTGTGACGCTCGAACTCAGTTCGGACAACGCAAATTCGTCGATTTTGGAATGCCCGATCTGAGTTCGGGCAAGAGAAAAATTGTTGTTTCCATTCCGTGAAGCTCGAACTCAGTTCGTCCAATGCATAATATGTAATTTACCATTTTCCCAATAGATGTCGATACTTTCCCACGAAAAGTTCGGCAGTTTCGCGCCATTTGTCGGATTTTTGTAATTTTGCATTTCTTGATTTCTTCCCAAATTTAATTCAAACCATTCAGTGGGGAAAAAAATGTTCCCTTTTTGGCACGTTTTTCTCAAATATTTTCCACAGGCAAGGGGTTAAATACCAAACCCGCCGTCTGATTTCTTCGAAAATGTACGCAGTTCTTGCGACATTGGCTTGTAACATATTCACTAAATGGGAGCGCAAAAAACGAGATCTGGGACATAAACCGTGAGGAAATTTTAATATACACGCATACATTCAGTAAAGTAAAGTAAAAAAATTGAAGGAAAGTAAAAAATTGATTTTTACTTTCTTCTATCTTCAATAGAAGAAAGTATTGTAATCGAAATTTTTTTCGACTTCCGGTTTTCGACGGATTTGCATGTTTTAGGGGTCAGAGATTCCAAAAAACATGTTTATAGAAAATGTCTGTCTGTCTGTGTGTCCGTCTGTCCGTCCGTCCGTCTGTCCGTCTGCCCGTCTGTCCGTCCGTCCGTCTGTCCGTCTGTCTGTCGCCATTGTACCATCAAAAAGTGTATGAAGTTATGTATAGAATTAAACCAAAATTTTATTATAAGTTTTTGGCTATGGCAAGCAGGTCCTCCCGGAATTTGGCAAAAATTCGCCGGTAGGGGGCGCTGATATAACAATTTTTGTGCGATTTTGAATATTGTACCATCCAAAAGTGTATGGAGTTATGCATAGAATTGAACCAAATTTTTAGTTTAAGTTTTTGGATATGACAAGCAGGTCCTCCCTGAATTTGGAAAAAATTCGCCGTTAGGGGGCGCTGTAAATGCGTTTTTTGTGCGATTTTGAATATTGTACCATCGAAAAGTGCATGAAGTTATGCATAGAATTGAACCAAATTTTTAGTTTAAGTTTTTGGCTATGGCAAGCAGGTCCTCCCTGAATTTGGAAAAAATTCGCCGGTAGGGGGCACTGTAATAGCGATTTTTGTGCGATTTTGAATATTGTACCGTCCAAAAGTGTATGAAGTTATGCATACAATTAAACCAAATTTTTATTTTAAGTTTTTGGCTATGGCAAGCAGATCCTCCCTGAATTTGGAAAAAATTCGCCGGTAGAGGGCGCTATAATAGCGATTTTTGTGCGATTTAAATATTGTACCGTCCAAAAGTGTATGAAGTTATGCATAGAATTAAACCAAATTTTTATTTTAAGTTTTTGGATATGGCAAGCAGGTCCTCCATCAATTTGCAAAAAAATCGCCGTTAGGGGGCGCTGTAATAGCGATTTTTGTGCGATTTTGAATATTGCACCATCGAAAAGTGTATGAAGTTATGCATAGAATTGACCCCCCCCCCCCCCACCAAAAAAAAAAAAATTATGTTCTTGGCTATGGCAAGGAGGTCCTCCCTTAATTTGTAAAAAAATCTCTCGTAGAGGGCGCTGTAATAGCGATTTTTGTACAATTTTTGTGCCATATTGAATATTATACCGCCGAAAAGTGCATGAAGTTATGCATAGAATTGAACCAAATTTTATGTGCTTATTTTTGGTCATGTCACGAAGGTCCTCCCTGAATTTGGAAAAATTCTGCCGGAAGGGGGCACTATAATTGCGATGTCTGCACCATTTTCATTATTGTACCATCGAAAAGTGTATGAAGTTATCCATATAATTGAACCAAATTTTTTGTGCATGTGCTATGGCAAACAAGTCCTCCCTGAACTTAATAAAATTCCGAAAGAAGCGGGCGCTATAATTCCGATCTCTGTGCCATTTTCATTATTGTACCATCGAACAGCGTATAAAATTATGCATACAATTGAACCAAAATGTTTGTGCTTGTTTTTGGCTTTGGCCAACAGGTTCTCCTTGAATTTGGAAATATTGCGCGGTAAAGGGGCTCCGTGCTAGCGATTTTTGTATACTTTTCTTGATTTTTCGTAGTTCTATTGTGTATCGGCGGCTCATGCAGAGGCGGGAACTCGCTTTCTGCTATGCCGGATATTCGCAAACTGCTGATAACGACAGGATAAGGAAAAATTAATAATTTTAACAAATATCATGATATAGATTAACTCGTTTTTAGTCCGTTTAATTGACTTGAGCAGAAATTTAAGATGAAAATCAAAGTTGGTATAGTATTGAACTAATAATATTGAAGTATTAACATGTGTAACTAGGTTTTGAAATATTAAGATGTATAAGATAGAAGAAAGTTTTGGGATTGGCACATCCAACTAGTTTTTAATAAAAACCTTTTTTGGGGGGCTTTTTACAAAAATTTGGGAAGGTTGCCGGGGGAAATTTTGGTGGGAAGTTACAAATTCGGATTTAGCGATCCAAAAAACACATAGAAAGCCGATTTCCAGTACTACCATTAATTTTGCTAGGTAAAATTCCCTATTGCCTGGACTATAAGCTAAATTTAAAATTTCACTGTAAATTACCTGTCTTGCTAAAATAGCAAATTTAGAAGGAGTGATACCATATTTTTACTTTCTTCTATCTTCAATAGAAGAAAGTATTGTAATCGAAATTTTTTCGACTTCCCGATTTCGACGGATTTACACGTTTTAGGGGTCAGAGATCCCAGAAACATGTTTATAGAAAATGTCTATCTGTCCGTGTGTCCGTGTGTCCGTCTGTCCGTGTATCCGTGTGTCCGTCTGTCCGTCTGTCTGTCGCCATTGTACCATCAAAAAGTGTATGAAGTTATGCACAGAATTGAACCAAATTTTTATTTTAAGTTTTTGTCTATGGCAAGCAGATCCTCCCTGAATTTGGAAAAAATTCGCCGGTAGGGGGCGCTGTAATAGCTATTTTTGTACGATTTTCAATATTGTACCATTCAAAAGTATATGAAGTTATGCATAGAATTGAACCAAATTTCTATTTTAAGTTTTTAGATATGGCAGATAGGTCCTCCCTGAATTTGGAAAAAATTCGCTGGTAGGGGCGCTGTAATAGCTATTTTTGTGCGATTTTCAATATTGTACCATCCACAAGTATATGAAGTTATGCATAGAATTAAATCAAATTTTTATTTTAAGTTTTTGGATATAGCAGGTAGGTCCTCCCTGAATTTGGAAAAAATTCGCCGGTAGGGGGCGCTGTAATAGCTATTTTTGTGCGATTTTCAATATTGTACCATCCAAAAGTGTATGAAGTTATGCATAGAATTGAACCAAATTTTTATTTTAAGTTTTTGGATATGGCAAGTAGGTCCTCCCTGAATTTGGAAAAAAAATTGCCGGTAGGGGACGCTGTAACAGTGATTTTTGTGCGATTTTCAATATTGTACCATCCAAAAGTGTATGAAATTATGAATAGAATTGATCCAAATTTTTATTTTAAGTTCTTGGATATAGCAAGCTGGTCCTCCCAGAATTTGGAAAAAATTCGCCAGTAGGGGGCGCTGTAACAGGGATTTTAGTGCGATTTTGAATATTGTACCATCGAAAAGTGTATGAAGTTATACATAGAATTGAGTCAAATATTTTGTGTTTGTTTTTGGTCATAGCACGAAAGTCCTCCCTGAATTTGGAAAAATTCCGCCGGAAGGGGGCGCTGTAATTGCGATCTCTGTACCATTTTCATTATTGTACCATCGAAAATTGTGTGAAGTTATGCATAGAATTGAACCAAATATTTTGTGTACGTTTCTGGCTATGGCAAACAAGTTCTCCCTAAATTTGAAAAAAATCTGCGAAAGGGGGGACGTTGTAATAGCGATGTTTGCGCCATTTTCTTTATTGTACCATTGAAAAATGTATAAAATTATGCATACAATTGAACCAAATTTTTTCGTGCATGTTTTTGGCTTTGGCCAACAGGTCCTCCTTGAATTTGGAAACATTGCGCGGTAAAGGGGCTTTGTGATAGCGATTTTTGTATGCTTTTTGTTGATTTTTCGTAGTTCTGTTGTTCATCGGCGGCAAGGGCGGATCTGAGGAGTCCTCAAGGGGGTGGGGGGCGATTTTAGAAATTTGGAAACTCCAATCTGATGCGCGGGTCGGGGCTAATTTTTTCACTGCGGGTCGTGTTACCTCTACTTTTTGCTGTGGGTCGGGTTTGGGTCCGGTTGACTTCTATTTTTTGCTGCTGGTTGGATTATACTTTTTTGCTGTGGGTCGCGTTTGGGTCTGGTTGATTTCTATTTTTTGCTGTGGGTCGGGTTAATTTCTACTTTTTTGCTATGGGCCGGGTTAACTTCTACTTTTTCGACGCGGGTCGGGTTTGGGCCCGGTTGACTTCTACTTTTCTGCTACAAGTCGGGTTGACTTTTACTTTTTAGCTGCGCCTAGCGCGTTGGGTTTGGGGCAGATTGATATACATTATATCCGGTTTGGGTCAGTTTAGGATTGGGTTTTCACTACTGTGACTTGCGAGAAGGGTTCGGGTTGACCCGTTCTTTTTAAAAGAAAGTCTAAGTATTTTTGAAGATAAAAAATATATGCAGTAAAATCACCATAACATACACGTCCAATTAATTATTTAGGAATACTTTTTAATCTCCAGAATTATGTAAAAAAATACTAATTTGGTATAAGACTGCTTTTCTCTTTATATCTAAGGTGAGTTGTAATTCAGTAAAGAATGCTTTGAAACTTATTAAAAAACACACCGGGTGTCCTTAAATGGATTTTAAAATTTAGTACTTTTCGAATGGTGGCAGCTATTTAAAAAAAAAAATCTTCCACGAGGTTTATGTAAGATGCCATGAGATTTTTTATTGTGATTCTTGATTTTACTGTATAATAGCAGCGATAGATGGCGCTGTAAACAACGGTCGTTAAGCCTACCTCCTCCGGGAACCGATTTAGCGCCTGTTGCTTCAAGCATCATCTTCGTTGCTATTTTAAACTAAAATCAAGAATCTCAGTTAAAAAAATTATCAGAGGTAGAGTAAAAAAGAAAAAAAAATTCTGAAATTCAAAGAAAATTTTCTGAAAGGTTACAGCAGATGGGGGGATTCCCTTCTGGCACTAATTATTTTTGTTGCAGGTCGGATTAGCTGTTTTGGATTCGGATCGATTTCAGGCTGAGTGTAGATTCCTACAAGCTAGGTTTGGGTTAACTTGTTTTTTTTTTTTTTCAAAAATTAGTTCAGTATATTATTTCAAGTTAAAAATTATACCTATAATAATAAACGCATGTAAGTGTGCTCTTTTCTAAGGAGACCACTGCATTTTTCCAACGACTCTTTGATGAAATTCGCTCGTCTTCGATCCTTTGATGAAATTTGCGTTTCTTCTGCAACCCTTTGTCGAAATTAGTGTAATTTTGCAGACCTTTGGTAAAATTCCCGTTTTTTTTCCGTGACACTTCTACAAAATTCACGTTTTTTCAGCGATCCTTTGGCTAAATTCACGTTTTTAAAGCGATTCTTTGACAAAATTCGTTTTTTCCACGATTCTATGAAGGAATTCGTGTTTTCTCCACGATCCTTTGATGAAATTCGCGGAGTTTTTATTCGCGGCTATTTGACAAAATACGCGTTTTCTCCGCGATCCTTTAACGAAATTCGAGTTCTTTTCCTCTGCCTTTTGAAGAAATTCGCGTTTTCTGTGATCATTTGTAGAATTTCGCATGTTTTCCGTGGCTCCCTGATCAAATTCGCGTTTTTTTCTGTGATCATTCGGCGAAATTGAAGTTATTTTCTGCGAACGATTGACGAAATAGATTTTTTATGGAGGCCATTTATCAAAATTTGCGATTATTTGTATGTCCGAATTTTCGGATAGGAGAATTTTTTTAATTTTTGGAACCGAATGCCTTAACCCTGGAACTGCGTATTATTATTATTATTATTTATTTTCTTTTAATCAAAATAAGTTAAAAAATATTTTTTATTGCACATTTCAAATCTGCACACATTTTAGAGTAAAATATGTCCCAAAATCTTTGTGAAACAGGGTTTTTTTTAATAGAATTAGATCATAAAAAAAAGATTTGCTGCGGAAATTGCGGGTTGCAAAAATTTTGCCACTTTTACGTTTGCCGTGGAAATCGAGGGTTGCGCAGCGAGAGGGTTAAATTTTCGGAAAATTTGGAACATAATCACCCCTGTTCCCGACATCTATAACCCTCCTGCAAGTATTTTTTTAATATCTGTCACCCGGTATATTCAGTAGTTATGGGATGATGGCTGAAATTAAGCATTAAAAAAAAGTTAAGCTGACTTCGATATGCCAGCTAGAGGTTTACCTGGGCTGAAGTTATCAGGCCCAAGCCCAGGTCCAACCCACATAAAAAAAAATAAAACTATTGCCCCCGCCCGGTATAAAAGCTAAAAAATCAACTCCAGCCCCGCCTGCATTTTGCAATTAAAATTATTCATAAAGTACACTTGCCTATGCTTATATTTTATTTTCAGATTATGTTCGAAATTCATGAATACAGAAAAACAACAATATTAATGACTATAACGATGACTATTTAGGCAATTATGTACGTAAACACTACGAATTGAAAAAATATGACTTAGACAATTACATTCAAATAAAAATCCAGTAAGATAATCAGTTTAGAATGAAAGAAACGATTGATAAAAGAAAATCATAATTTAAAAGCTCTACAAAATAAAAAAGTAAATTTAAAAAAATGCATCTCTGTAACATATCAAATCAAATTAAATTTCTAAAGATTTCGCTAAACAAATGTACAAAACAAATATAATTTTTACGAATGACAAATAAGTAAGATTGCAGACCAACTTGGACTCAGGAGGAAGAATTTAGAGGAGTGCACGGGTCGTGTTCGGGCCAATAATGCTAATCATACGGGCTGAAACGGACCAAATGTTTAGGTTTTATTCCGGGCAGAGTTCCGACCTGGAAATTTTGGTCAGTGCAGGCTTCTAGGAAAAAAGGAGTCCAGGCCAGGTTCGATCTGGAGGAAAAAGAAGTCTGGCCCGATCCGAATCTGCAGAAAAAATTAAGATCCGGGCACGACCCGACTCTAAAAGAGAAAAGACCTGACCCAGCCCGAGTCTCGTGGATTTAAACTGGCGCGAACCTGTCGGGTCGGATCAATTTGGGCTCGGGAGGAAGAATTTAGAGGAGTGCACGGGTCGTGGTCGGACCAATAATGCTTATCATACGGGCTGACACGGACCGAATGTTTAGCTTTTATTCCGGGCCGAGCCCCGACCTGGAAATTTTGGCCAGTGCAGACCTCTAGGAAAAATGAAATCCAGGCCAGGCTCGATCTGGAGGAAAATTAAGATCAGGGCACGACCCGGTTCTAAAAGAGAAAAGACCTGACCCAGCCCGAGTCTCATGGATTTAAACTGGCGCGACCCGGTCGGGTCGGACCAACTTGGGCTTGGGAGGAAGAATTTAGAAGAGTGCATGGGTCGTGGTCGGGCCAATAATGCTTAGCATACTGGCTAACACGGACCGAATGTTTAACTTTTATTCCGGGCCGAGCCCCGACCTGTAACTTTTGACCATTGCAGATCTTTAGGAAAAATGAAGTCCAGGCCTGGCTCAATCTGGAGGGAAAAGAAGTCTGGTCCGACCCGAATCTGCGGAAAAAATTAAGACCAGGGCACGACCCGGCTCTAAAAGAGAAAAGACCTAACCCAGTCTGAGTCTCGTGGATTTAAAATGGCGCGACCCGGGTCGGGTCGCGCCGGGCTCGAGCTCCGCCCCAAGTCATTTTCCGTGAAGATGCATAATGTCGTTTTACAAACCCTTTATTAGCCCAAGGGGGGGGGGCGATCGCCCCTTCGCCCCCCCCCCCCCCTTAGATCCGCCATTGATCGGCGGTTCGTGCAGAGGCGGGAACTTGCTTTTTGCTAAGCCATCTCTTCGCAAACATCTGATAACAACAGAATAAGAAAAAAGTATTAATTTTAACAAATATCATGATATTGATTAATTCGTTTTTAGTTCGATTAATTGACTGAAGCAGAAATTTAAGATGAAAATCAAAGTTGATATAGTATTGAACTAAAAATATTGAAGTATTAACATGTGTAACTAGTTTTTGAAATATTATGCTTAAGATAGAAGAAAGTTTTGGGATTGGCACATCCAACTAGTTAAAATTTGTAATAAATCTGATGTGTGCACCTTCAAATAATATATTTTTTTTTTTAAAGCAAGAAAGAAAGGAAAGAAATCTACCTATTCTTCCGACTGATTCGGAAGGACCTGGTTTTTCTTCTTATGATAAAACACGGTATATAATAAAATATTTAAACACTAATCTAAAATATTATTTTACAGTATGAGAAAATTTATTTTAGCTTTTCTCATTTTTTTTTCAAGTTAATTTCAAATATTCTATCGCACAAACAATCGATTCAAATAATGTCAGATATGCATTCCCCTAAATAAACATCCTGCAGCATGTTCGAAAGCGTGAGTTGATTTTTCTTTCTCGAAGATAGAGATCTCATCTCACGTGCATTCGCATGCTTTCATAACAAAATCGTTACACGCCTAAAAAATCTAACAAGGAGACTGCTAGACCGATTTGCACACAATGCTAGTTAGTAGAAAGCCAAAGGTAGAAAATAGTTGAAGTAATTAATCACAAACTCTCAAAAATAAAAAGTAAAAACGAATATCAAAACCAAATCTATCCTTTTAATTTAGATTTTTCTTTTCTATTTTTCTTAATTTTTATTTAACTATAGGAGGCTCTGTCCCCTACGAGCTATGCCCAGACTCCAAAGGCTCTATACAAACACGCTAGTTTGCTCTGTTTTAAAAAAGTTTACCCAATTGCGGAAGATTTGATGATATTATCATGACAAGTGGCGATCTTCTGTAATCGAGTTGCCATTCATTCCCCATTGACCGGGGCATTTTACGGTGTCCAAGGACACACCCACTGCTGTCGTGACTACCACAAATATTCTTCAAAGTACTTTCGTTTTTTCCTTTGCTGTAATGTCTTCCTTATTAAATTGTGAGATATTTAATCTTCATCATCTGTATCTGACTCCATCTCTTCTTTACGTTTTATTTTACCGGTCTTTAACCACTCGTTCATATATTGAATTTTAAAAAAATGTAACAAGAAAGACTAAAATACGGGTGGTGCACTTAAAAATGACAATAGCTGGAATTTACTCACAACCGTTTTCAACTTGCTTTCGCGTTTCTTGATAAGATGACGTTCCCTTCCCCAGCATTGAGATGTCTCCCTTGACAGATTTAGATTTAGATGTTTATTTTATGCTTATTAGTAGTCCTAGATTAGAAATTCTAGTCCTGAAATTATCCACAACTACAGCTACGGAAATTCCTGCCGAAGAAAAAAGGTCTGAATTCAACACTGGGCTTGAGGACCCGCGTCTCAAATCTCGCGGACACCCTGGGGTCCGCGGACCACAGTTTAAGAAACACTGCCTTAGTGCCTGCCTTCTGTCGAGTTTTTCCAGGGACGTCTCGGATTGCATTATTACAAAAATCAACGGAGTAGAAATTTTATTAAAATATTAAAAAAATTATTCAAAAGAAGATATTTGAATTTCAAGAAATATCAAAATTAGTTCAATCTGTTAACTTCACCTCTAATGATTGATGTTGAAAATATTGTTCAACATTTATTACAGGACAGTTAATCAAAATTCAGCTCGATTCCATATTAGCGCGAAATTATACAGGGTGCAATATGTTATCTATCGCCGACCTTTAATTTCTCAACCGTTGGTCGTAGACATATAGTTCCAATTACAAAAACGTTTCAAATGAGGTAAATATTCATGTTGTGGCATTATTTAAAGTAAAAAAATCAATTTTACAAAAATTACAAAATCTAACTTTTTATACGGTTCCCCAGTCCCTATAGTTATATTTAGTAAAAGTTTACACATATAATAACAGATATAACACAAAAAGTTTGACATCTGTACTACAAAAATTGACAGAGTTATTAAATTTTAAAGTTTGAGATTTTTTCGCATGATTTTGTCTTTCAATGAGGGATCAGTTAAAAGATTAATTAAAGTAATTCGAGATCAAAATCAGGGTGCAATGTCCTTTTTACGGCGAAACCATCTTTAGCCGGTATCGCCAAATTGGGGTATCACCAAAGAGGGTTATTTCATTCAAAAATTTTAGCTGACTTTTAGGGGTCGTATACAAAGCGAAGAATGAAATATTGAAATTAAACTGAAAAATAAATATCAATTTATTTTAATATCAGAAAACGGTTTATTATAAAAAATGAATATGTCAATGACGGAATCTACTAGAGATACTGCTCAAAGTGTTGTTTAACTCTTTTATGGGTCGAACAACCTTCAAACGTCAATGTAGGTAGAATCGGCAACCGGAAAATAAAACATACTCACTAAGGACTAGATAATTGGCAGTGGAATAAAAACGACCAGCCGAGATATAGCGAGCATGAAAATTGGGATTATGCAAATTACAATAGTACCGCAGCGCCACACGTTTGGGATAAAACACGAGCCATCTAGCAGTGGACATGCTAGCCAGCGCTGAGATCGTGATGGCAAGCTACGCATGCATGCAATATGCCGTAATGATACTTATTTATGGAGAATGTCAAAGGAATGCCAGAGAGGCTGCGAGTGTTTATTCAGAACGTTTCCCTAAGGATCTACATCCAACGCATAAAACTATAACTAATGCATTGCAACATATTAGAGAGACTGGCTCTGTTTCTCCACGATCCAGAACAAGTAAACAGGCAAGGTGTAATGTTCGAGTGACACGGGAGGAGGTGCTGGGATTCGCCCTTTTAATTCCACAATTGAGCTCGACGAAAATAAGCGAGGCATATTGTCAGCATGTCTGGAATTTGTTACATGCACTTCCTGAGCATCCATACCATATCCGACACTGGTGCAAGCATTGATGCTGGGTGACCACACACGACGATTTTTTTATTGTAATTTCATGCTCAACACCTTAGAGGAAAGTCCGTCATTCCTTTGTGACATTCTGTGTGACAGATTAGTCATTGTTTATACGGGGTGGCATTGTGAACGTGCACAATGTGGATTACTGGTCTCTGGAAAACCTCCACATCGCCCGCGCAGTATGACACGTGTGGTGCGGTATATGGGGAACCCAGATTGCTGGACCCATCTTCTACGATGGGACCTTAACGGCGGATCGTCACCTGCATCTGCTACAAACACGGTACGTGATTGGTATGAAGATCTGCCTCTCCGACATGCATGCCGAGTGTGGTTTCAGCATGATGGAGCCCTCTCCACACAAAACATCAAATGTCTGAACGTATGTGGCCACTGAATTCCGTCAACAGATCCTTGGATATGGTGGTCTGGTAGAGTGGCCACCGTTTTCACCGGACTTGATGCCCATGGATTTCAACCTCTAGGGTTATATCAAGGGATGGGTCTATGTGACTAAGACCACTTCTCTGGTTTATCTGAAGCAGCGCATCATCCTTGATTGTTGCACAGTTTACACACCTGCTGAGCTGTAACGTGTCCAGGACTCAGTACTGTCACGCATTCAATTGTGCATTGCCACCAATGGAGAACACTATGAGCAGTATCTCTAGTAGATTTCGTCATTTGACATATTCATTTTTTATGGTAGACCGTTTTCTAATTTTATAATAAATTCATATTTATTTTGCAGTTTAATTTCCATATTTAATTCTTCGCTTTGTATACGACCCCTAAATGTCAGTTAAAATTTTTTAATGAAGTAACCCTCTTTGGTAATACCCCAATTTGGCGATACCGTCTAAAGGTGGTTTCGCCGTAAAAAGAACATTGCAGCCTGATTTTGATCTCGAATTACTTTAATTACTCTTTTAACTGATATCTCATTGAAAGACAAAATCATGCGAAAAAATCTCAAACTTTAAAATTTAATAACTCTGCCAATTTTTGTAGTACAGATATCAAACTTTTTGTGTTAGATCTGTTATGATATGTGTAAACTTTTACTAAATATAACTATAGGGACTGGGGGACCGTATAAAAAGTTAGAGTTTGTAATTTTTGTAAAATTGATTTTTTACTTTATATAATGTCACAACATGAATATTTACCTCATTTGAAACGTTTTTGTAATTGGAACTATATGTCTACGACCAACGGTTGAGAAATTAAAGGTCGGCGATAGATAACATATTGCACCCTGTATGAGTATAGGGTTTCCTAATTTCTGTCATTATTCATCAATCAACCAATTTTTTGAAGCATAGTGTGCAGCCTTTTGTTATTTTTCAAATGATATAAACATAATTTGAACCAGAAAATGCATTTTAATAAATGGAAGTAGCGCATAGATACAAGACACGTGCTATTAAATAGATTTTCTGATACAAAATCTTTTTCATTTTTATTTGGAGAAAACACGGAAGCTTGACAGCTATGCCTTTGCTAGATCAAGATTAGCAACATTACTTAATGGTTACTCAATTATAGTTTTATTTCATATGGAGAAATCAGTATCATCTTCAACAATGAGTATTTGTTGAAAAGTACTAATGACAAAATTACCACAACAGCGTCAAATTTAGGAACAAAAATACGTTGCCATATGATGTCAACTTGGCGATAGCTAGCGAAATTCCCATCTACATCCATTAATCTTCCATATTCGAGCTCAGCGCAATTTAATTTAAATTCCGTGCATTTAATTTTTTTTTCAAGACTTTTCAACTTTTTAGTGCATTTAAATATATAGTTACAGGTTTCATATTTATTCTGCATAATGTCAATGTTATGATTATTAGTTTTATAGATTTATTATTATTATTATTATTAGATTTATTAATTTAATTTTAGTAATTGGAAATCGATGATGATTTGCAATATATAATGGTTATATATATATATATGTATATATAATAATAATAAAATTGAAATCACAAATATATGAATAAATTGGTAAAGTTCTAAAGATGAATTAGAAATGAACATAGGAAACCAGTATGTAAAATAAGAAACTATGAATAACTCACAGAATCTTCAGAGGAGCTTGTGAGTTCATTCATAGAAGATGCGTTATTTCATCCAATTTTGTCGGCATTAAGCCTAAAATGACAAAATTTAGCTCCTTATAACGCAAAAATAACAGAATATATATATATATATATATATTCTATATTTTTGTGAATTTTAATGAAAGCATGTTAAAAAAAAATAATTTTTTTTTCTTTTTTTCATTTATATTTATTTTCATTATGTATTTTAAAAATAAAGGCCAATTAATTTTCCTCAATTGGTTCCACTTCCAAGCATTGCCACAATGACTACAGTGTTCTTTTAAAGTGAACGTGATTATAATTAAAGATTTTTAAAAATGCCCTTACTCCAAATCACATTTGCTCAAATACGCCACTTAGCTATAGACCTTATTACTGTAGATTAACCACAAGATCCCGTTTCACTTTTAATTTAATTTAATTTAATTTTTGTGTGTTTATTGGACCGCACTTTGGCGCTAAATTTAAATTTGTCAACGAAAAGATAGATTTTCATTTTATATTGCACATAAAAAATAATATTAAGTTGAATTGGTTAAAAGATATACTAAATGAATTATTATATCCTTATTATTTATATTTATTCGTCATTTTAATGAAAGTTGATGACTTTCAAATCAAATAAAATGAAAATTGCATTAGTTTTATGCATCAGATTTTGTATGTGTTGGCAACGCTGTTGTCCAATTCCTTCGATGTAATAAAATTGGTGTATCTTCTTTCTAAATATATTATCTCTCTCTCTATCTAATATATGAAGCATATCCTTCCAGAGATCTGCGGATTGGCAGACAGAAACATGAATGCGTTATTTAATCAGCATACATAAACTCTGATTAAACATCTCTCTTTTTTGTTAAGGGGATACTAAGCGGTGGGCTCTATTTTTCCCCGTAGTTCATTGACATAAGAGAATATCTTTTGTCACAAAAAAGGAAGGTTAAAGTTTAGTTTATTTCACTAAACTCCGTGCGAGAAAACCCGATTGCCGTTAGCTGTTACTAGGATAAATTAAGATAAGATTTCGATATGAAAGTCCATGAGCTAACGATAAAAGAAAAAAAAATCGTTATCGATGAAATATCAGATTTATTGAAAAGAAATCTCATTTTAATATTTTATTTGGAACGATGTTTTTTTCTGTAAAATGCATTATGAAATGTCTGTGGTATCGAAAGGATTAAGGATATGAAGCAGATATACGGCTATGATAAGTTGATAAGACCAAAGACCTATTTACTTCGGAATGTATATTAAATAGGGGGCAGATTTATTTATTCTTTTCTCGTAAACTATAAATTTCTCGAAGGTCAAAATATTTGTATCAATCAAAATTCAGGTTAACACCCGCGTGGAACAATGAGGCGCATTTAACCCTTGTCATCTTTAAAACTTGGCATTTTTTAACCTATCATGAATTATGTTATTCATTTCGTGTATTTTTTAAGTGCTCCTAAAATTGTTTTACACATATAAACAATTTATTTAAGTTTTTTTCTAAACTCTTTTGGTGATTCAGACTATATTGATGTCGTGGATCGTGGTACATTGTATGTAATAAAAGATGGTGCCCAAAACCTTATACAAAACCTTGGTAATCAAAGAGAGAAAACTCAAAAACTCAAATGTTAAATACTTTATTAAACAACAATATAAATAAAGGTACATATAAATATTATACAGACATACAGACAATAAATACAATAAACCCAACTGGAGTGAAAAATTAGCCAGAGCCAGGAATCGAACCCGGGTCCACAGTATACAAGACTGCTGCTCTAACCACTGGGCTACTGCGGCCGATGCCTGAATCTGCAATTTCTCACTAATAAACTATGTTGGGGAAGTCACCAGCCATCTATACGACAGCCTTGGATGATCGGATAACGTTGAATAGATTTTACAATTACATCGATCTGCGATAATTATAATAAAACACTCATACTGCAATATATATTAAAACACACATACACACATATATAACGCCTGCATTCAACAGTTAAAGGTTTATTAGTGAGAAATTGCAGATTCAGGCATCGGCCGGAGTAGCCCAGTGGTTAGAGCAGCAGTCTTGTATACTGTGGACCCGGATTCGATTCCTGGCTCTGGCTAATTTTTCACTCCAGTTGGGTTTATTGTATTTATTGTTTGTATGTCTGTATAATATTTATATGTACCTTTAACTGTTGAATGCAGGCGTTATTTATGTGTGTATGTGTGTTTTAATATATATTGTAGTATGATTGTTTTATTATAACAATATAAATACATTGCTCCTATGAGTAACATTGTTAAGTAGGTCTTAGAAGAAAATATATGGAATAATCATATATATATATATATATACTAGGGGGCTCTGCCTCCTGCAAGCTACGCTCGCCAACCCCCGTTCAGACACTGTAGAATCTAAAAGCACGCTAATCTGATCGGTTTTAAAAAGATTAGAGAAGATTGAATTATACGGAAAAAACCTGTAGCGATCTTCCTGTAAACGGGGTCCATTCAATTCCCTTTGATTGCAAAAATTTAAGGTAGAATCAGATGCTGTTAAGACATCCAATGGTTGTTTTCGTGTTTGGTTAAAGAAGATCACTTAAACATTTGAAAAGAAGCTAAAATAAAATGAATTTAGTAAACAGAATCTTTGTCTCTCGGTATTTTTTAACAGCGTTATAAAACGATTGACATAATACAATTTACTACAATTAATAAAATTTGCTGCTTTAACCCCTTCAAGGGCGGTGGTTCATTTTTGGACCACTTAATTTTAATTCTTAAATGCCACATTAGCACCAGAATATTGGGATGAAAATTTCCCTTTTATTAAGTAAGTGAAAAATCATCGGGTGATCAAGTAAGTGAAAAAAAGAATTTTTGTATTTCGAAATTTGTTTGTAAATTCTGGTGCCATTCACTGATTTCAAGATTTTACGAATAGAAGTGCCTTTTCCGTGAAAGGGTTAAACGCGTATTAATGTATTTATTATTTTAAAGTTTAATCTCCCTTTTAATATTCACATGTAAATACAATTTTCAAGACATAATTTTCAATATTTTCCTGCCTTTAACACGTACTCATTTAATAGTAATTTTAAAGTTTTTTTTTTCTGTTTTTAATAGTCACGTGAAAATAAATTTTTAATCGTTAGGAAATATTATTCTTTGCGCTGTTTTTAAAATTGAAAACAATCTCTATAATAATAGCCTAAGTCATGTGACTATCATCAACAGCTCCAGGTGGATCCCTTCGCTTTTTATATTCCAGGCGGCCATTTTGGTACTTTAATGTTAGCCAGCCACAGGTGTGATAAGTCGCCGAATATTATTCTATCGTCATTATTTCGTTTATATTATAATAGTCCAAGTCATGTAACTGCCATAAACAACGGGCTGGTTCCTTCGCTTTTCATAAGAAAGGTTTCCATTTTGTTTAAAGAATCAAAATTATTTTTTCGAATAAAACTACATAAAAGTTGCCATGATCACAAAGAATTCCCGGTACTTTTATGTTAGCCGGGTGAAAATCTCGCCAATAGCTTTTTTTTTTTTTAACTCACCAGTTAGCATTTTTTTTATTTTTCGAGTGACAAAAACGGTGCTACTTGGTTATCCCATCGACCAAAAATCTGTCGCCAAACTATAAGATTAAATGCCAATAATGGTTGATCGTAAATGTCACATTCACTTGACTTTAAGGAAGTTACACATGTTCACGCCATCAAGTGATTTTTATTTCGACGTTGTATTTGTATTTTTATTAATGTTATACTAATTTATTTGTTCTTTTGTTATTTAAAATAAAAAAATATGTCAATTTGTATAATTTGGCTATTTATATAATTTGACGAAATTGGTCGACGGGAGAAGTAATAACATTAAAACGTTGCTTTGAAGTCGAAATTAAATCTCATGATTTGTTGCATTGTCACATTCGCACCGGGTTTGGCGTGATTTTTTTTTTTTTACGACAATTTGGCGAAAACCTCGTTTTCAAATACCTGTTACATATGTATTTTTAAATTATTTTCTGTTATTTTTAAAATGAAATAACAATAAATAAAAAAAATAATTAATAACTATAGAACAAAACAATTTATAACATTTTTTGTAAATAAAAAGAAAATAAATTCAAATAAACATTTATTAATAAATAAGCAACAATAGCCGGGTTACCATGTCAGGCAAAATAACGCCATTTTGGCGCCAATTAGGTACCCCGTTGCGTATATGACATCTGAGTCTAATATTTTTCTTTTCGTTTCGTTTAAAAAAAAGAATGAAGTAAAAGCCATTTATTTTAAAGGTTTCAATTTTAAATGAAAGTTTTGTATTAAATAAAATGATAATGAAATACAAATTGAATTCTGAATAAAAGTAACATGATGCATTTCATAGCATACATTTAAGGGTGGTCAAACTCGTCGCTAAAGTAACTTAAAATAACCGTTTCTAAAATATGAAAAAAAAATATATCTGTTATGATTAAAATTTAAGATGCCATCATTAGAAAAAAGTATTTAAAATTAGGAAAAATTTAATATTTCGAATACTAATTCTAATTTTAAAATTCTAATACCAGTTTTGAGATCTGTGGATCAATACGGATTTTTGGTGTTAATTTCATCGCAAAATATTCCATATTTTAGGAGAAATCGCCGTGAAACGTAATCAGTTGTTTAATCAGTCGTTTCATAGAATCGTTACATAAATTCGTTTCAATTCGATTCATTAGGATTTTATATATATAGGGTATATATATATATATATATATATTGAACAACAAACGTACGACTTGTGTGCTTGACATGAGAGCCCGCTTCTAAGTCGGTGACAAGATAGCACGGATAGCACAAAGAAATATTACAACACAAGAGAAATACACCCTGGGAGTTCCACACAAGGAGTGTGGGCAATGGAACCAGCGGGAATCATATTATGCACAGTATATTTGTATTCGCGCATGCGCAGCGAAACCTGCTCATTTTTCATCCAATTTTTAATATTTTTAAACTCTGATTGCAGAGTATTGTGTAAAATGTTGTTTGTCATATTTTCTGGAAAGAACTTTTTTTTATGTTACGAACTCTGAAAATTATAAGCAAAAAACTTGGTAAAATTTGGTACTGTTTTTATAAAAACCTTAATTTCTCTACGAGTATACATGCTATCCTCATAAAAATGAACACAGTATATTACAATAAGCCACTTATTAATAATCTCGAGTTTGAACGCTTTTGCTACATTAGTTTTTACAGGGTTATCCAAAAGATATTAGTTTTTTTCAGTTTGTTGGCAGTCCCCTATGGGGTTTCGGGAAAAAAAATCTTCGCGGGAATATATTATCTATACTATACTGTTTACACGCCTGCAGTTTCAGGTAAATTCCTCATGTATTTTTCTAGATATTTAACAAAACGTCTAAAATCGCAAGTGACCGGTCACTTTTGGCCATATAGTGTATATCATCTACCCTATCTATCTATATTATAAAGGACAAACATATCTGTGCGTAACGCGTACGTCATTTTGCGAATGGCAACACTTTGAAATTTGAAATAAAGTTTTGGTTTTGCAATTTTCTTAATTGCAAATTTTTAAACTTCTAAACATCGCACATTTTTAATTTTTACACCGTCGTATAAGGAAAAAAATGCTCTTTTAAATGCAATTTGTTTGAAAGCTGTATCTCAATTTATTTTTGAGATATTAATTTTTTTGTAGTTTTAATATCATTTTTCTTATTGTGACAACAAAAGTACCTCATTTCTATTGAAAGTCGTTGAAAGTAAACGGAAAATAGTCGAAAATAGGAGGTACTGTATCTTTTTTTGCTATTTTCTCATAAAACCTGAAAAAAAAAAAGTTGAAATTAAAATACGGGCTATGTCAAGAATATTGTCTGTTATTCCGCGATAATGACGTCATATGCATACTTTTCCACAGCCATCTCTACACCGGCCAAATAGCTAAACTAACTCCGGCGGGTCACGTGACCAGTCGAAGGCGGTTAAATTGAAGCGAAATCAAAGTGACGGGCGCCATTTATTCTGTTCTTGAAAATTCCATCGTTGATGAATTCAAGTCACAGTTTTCGTATAAAGTTACACATGGTTCATGATTTTCATCTTTATACTATTTTATTTAGATACTTATGTTTTATTTCAAGAAAGTGTTTTATGTGTTTACCCTGCGTTTCATGTGCTTCCCTAGTGATTCATTGTTTCTCTTTCTGAAAAGAAAACATGGTTCTCAAGGATTCGCAAATATAATTTTAATTTCATCTAAAAGGCTAGAATATGCATTAAATATTCTAAAATGATGTTCTGTGGATATCACCACGGATTAACATACCTATTGAAGTAAGTTCTGATTTAACTTTTCAAATTTCCTACTGTCTTAATAAAACAAATTTATCAGACGCTTGGTTTGAATATTAGCAATCTAAGAAAATAAGTATAAGGTTGACATGATTGTTAAAATATATGATGAATGTACAGTTATATCTCAGTAATTATTATAACTCTCTAGAGAAGTTGATTGAAAATGAGAAAAGACTAATAATTCAAAAGCTCTTTCATAATAAACAAAAATATTTAGATAAGAAATGCAATTTATCAATAAATCAGGCATTTCCTCTAAAGGAGGAATTCCACCTTTTTTAAAGCAATTTTGGACATTTTCTGGATTGATGCAAAAATGCAAAGAAAATATTGGAAGCATATATGAGAGGGGCGGGGTGTCTAGGTAATTTAATAATAATTTTGTTTACTCAAATCGTCAGAATTTGTTTCTGAATTACTGTGCAAAGAAGCCACCAAATCAAAGGTGAATAAGCATCTGAAAGTGGTGTAAATTGTTTCTAAAATGTCTTTCCAGAGTGATTTTTTTTAGACTTTAAAAGGTAAAGGACGTTTCCATAAGGTTCTTTTTGGAATAGAATATTTTTTCCTAATTAACACTTTTGTGTAATTTCAGTGATGCAATTTTGGAGATGTATTTCTGGAGTAAAGATTAATTTGACTTGCTTGTATTTATGCTGCATGGAGGTTTGTTTTTTTGTTTGTTTTTGAAAGGAGGGGGGAAATCTTAAACAGACAAACCTTCTAAAATAATATTTATTTTGACAAATTAATCGCTGTAGTTCACATAAATTCATCAGATATTTATGGTTTTACATCTTAGCAAACTGTCTTCAATTTCCTGTTTTGATTCAAAAGACCTGTAAAATTGTTAGTTTAAATTTCTTTTAATAAATTTTAAATTATTAAAAGAAAATCATACATACAGTAATATTTTATTTTATTGTATAAATAAGTTAAAATGTGTCCAAATATAAATAATGTATAGATGGAAAAAATTTTACAACTTTTTTTCTGTTTTCCATGCCTGATAAATTTAGACTCATTTAAAGATCTTTAAATGATATATTAAACCCAGTTTATAAAAACATTGTGCCAATCCTACTTTTCATTGCAGGTTATGCTGCTTTCTAAACTTGCTAAAACATCACTGTTGTAATTACTGTATAGATTCTAGTAATGGTGATTTTTCATATGAATTTTTTATTAAAAATTAGTTAACTTTAGGTTAAAAATGTAGTGAATGACTTTGATCATTTATGTAAATATTGTACTCACAGGGATCTGTCTAGATGTTTCTTTCTGGGTCCTATTTTTGAAATTGTGAATAGTTTTTTTTTTTCACATTTATGAAAAATCTACTTTTAATTTTGGGAATTGGAAATTATCGTTATATTCAGGTTCTTGTTATACATTTTTAACAATACCCTTTCCATATCTATATCTTGATAATAGGTTTTTTGACAGTTAGATAGTATTACTTTTAAAATTTGTGATGAAAAGTACAGTTTGGAAATGCAAAAGTTTTGTGTAAAGCTAATTGTTAAGTTGAAAAATTTTGTGAAGAGTCCTGTTTTAAAATAAAAAGGTTGTGAAAGGTCCATTAAAGGACCTAATTTTTCTCTAAACAGATCCCTGGACTCATGACAGCTTTATTTATCTAAAAATATGATGCAAGTTGTATATAAGATCTTAAAAAATAATTACTCAAAAATAGTTATTAAAAATTTTAATTAAGAAAAGAAATACAAGAGAAAAATTTAAAAAAAAACTGAAAAATAAATAAATCTATATTTATTTTTAGCATTCAACCTTAGATATCTGAATTTCTTAACAATATGTGAATAATTTTTGTCATGTGCTTTTCATAATTTAAATACCAAATTTATCCTTTCATTTATTTTTAATTTGTGTAAATGCATTTAGCCAATATAATATGTTATTCTTTCCATAACTAAGGGGCTGGCTCCACATAAAACTTTGATCATGAAGCTAAACAAACATTTTAAATTTTCTTTACTTTTCTGACAAATGTAATAGATGGGAAATATTTTTGTTAATTTTTGAATGATGGCATACTAAGTTTCTTGTCAAAAGAAATTTTTAATAGCAAATCGTACATTCTAGTGTATGGTATATTCAAAATTTTCCACGAGTTATTTTGATTACAGGATATTGCTTTTTACACATTAGTATAGTTCTTTACTTTGATGATGAGGTAATAATAAATGAAGTTTTATATTCTGAAACAGATTTTTCAAGTAACAACCATAAAAAGCACAAATCTCTGTGAATTCAAAGGGTACTTTTTACAAGCATATTTTTTCCTTACATAATGGTAGTTATATTTTAGTTCCTAATGTCATTTTAATGTTTTACTGTATAATTTCTTGTGGTCGCGAAGTGCTTAACGTATTGGAATTTTTTGTAAATGTTATTAGAAAAACGAAAAAGGCGGAAATTATCTTATTTGAGTGAACCACGGTTTCAAATCAATTGATTGAGCTTATTGAAAAATCTTTCAGTAAAATAATATTACAAGAAAACCGGGACCTGAAGGGAGATTCACTAGGCGCTCAATCACGATATAATTTTACTAGTGGGGGAAAAGTCCGCCTTCGACAGCCGCCATTTTGAATGAGCACTCAGGCCTAGTATTCAGAGGGCTGTGTACTTTTCTACAGACGAAGTTTATGACTGGATTGCTTTAGCGGATGCAAATGACGTCATTTTATAAAAAAGCGTGTATTTTAATTATTAAACCTGAATTGTGTTTTGTAGAAGTGCGTCATTTTCAAAGCCCAGCTGCTTTGAAATTTTTCACAGGTGAAAATGCTTCACTTTTGAAAATAATGTAATCGAATTCACACACTGATAAAATGCAATGTTTTACAAAAATTTACAGAGTCTTAATAAATAGAGGTGACATGCAAATAATAGCGATTTATATTACAGAAATTGATGATTCTTGCCTGGATGGATTTGCTCTGCCGAGTTAGACAAGCAAACAAATAATTCGTGGTTTAAAATAATATCGCGTTCCTGAAGTTTGTGTCCAAAATTCTCTCGAATAATAAAATTTTAATGCTATTCTTTAGGACATTCTACTATAATTTTATCAAAATAACATAATTTGCTTAATTTAATTTTTCCTAATTATATATAACCTATATATTGAAAATACAAACGTGTTTTTTAGTCATCTGCCCTGATCTTTCTGCTGAACCAATTTTACTAATATATATATATATATTTTAAACTGAAAGCTCTTCCTTCGTAGATGTGATTGTACTATCTGTTTTTTTTTTTAATATCCCCACTTTTATATTTTAATTTTAAAAGTATTTTATGAAATTTCTTCAAAATAATGAAAATTAGATAGCTTTCATTATTGCACAAGAGAGAAATAATGAGGTATTTTTAACTTAATTCATGCTATTTTCTCATAAAAATTCAAAATTGTTGATAAAAATTGTTGTATAGGGTTTAGTGGCGCAAAATCCCATTAGGAGCAGAATATTATATTAGGGGCATAATAACGGAAAATGACACACTGCTTTTGAAAACAGGCATTTTTCCTCATAAATTTTCTATATTGTTTTTCCTTTTGCATGTGTACTGATATTAAGTTTAAGACACTAGGTGAAATGCTTATATAAGTGAAAATGAAGTCATATTTAAAAGAAAACGATCGTTTTCTTAGATAAAACTAAACCTTTTAACACAAATGCGCCTAAAAAACATAAATTACGGAAATTTTTACTCTCCGGAATTGAGATTAGAATCTCAAATAAAGAGTGCGTCTGTTCACATAAAAGATGTTGCTGACAATCGTGACTTCAAGTTTTGAGTTAAAATGATTTTTAAATGATCAAACAAAATACAATTTTTCTTAAAATGATGAATATGGATATGAGAAGTGCGTATGCAAATTTTGAGAAGGTGAAAATTGCTGTTTTCATTCCGGAAATCCAAGCATAAGAGCCTCAATTGATAACAACATCCTAATAACTGATCTTTATTATATTTTACTGATTAAGTATCTATATTATAAAGAACAAACGTATCTGTGCGTAACGGTGACGTCATTTTGCGAATGGCAACACTTCACGATGAAATTTCGGTCTTGAAATTTTCGCTACTGCAATTTTTTAATCTTCTGACCATCGTACCATTTTCAATTTTCGTCGCATAGGGAAAAAAAATTTACTTTCAAATGCAATTTGTTTAAAAACTGTATTCATTGATTAATGTATTATATTTTCTAAAATAATTTTTGAGCATGATTTTTTTTTAATTTATCTTATCACGTGCCGGTTTCAATACATAATAATAATAAACATTTTGCGCATAAAGCAACAAACATTTTTCAGCATTTATTTCTGACTATTTTTGCATAACGAAATTAATACTTCCTTTATAAACAAATAAAAGAATAATATAAAAAAATCTAACATATTTCTGAAAGGCAAATTAATGAAATTAATACTCCTTTTATAAACAAATAAAAGAATAATATTGAAAAAACACAAATGTAACATTTTTGTAATCGTACAATTTAAATTTTTAGATCACCAAATAGGATTTTCTTTTTCAAATGGAATTTGTTTGCAAAGTTCATCTCAGTTTACTGATTGTCTATGGTTTTGAAAACAATTTTAAAGCATGAAATATTTTTTAATTTATCTATATCGCGCGGAGCTCGATTACGAAGGATTAATCCGTTTGCCCTTAAAACGAAATAAAGAGTTCATCATTTTCTTACGGCTAATATCCATTAAAAAATTTCCCTATGAATAAATAAATAAAATAATATAAATAAAACACAAATTTACGAGACACGTATAAGCTCTGAAATTATCAGAATATAAAAGGATACCATAAGTAGCAAAATCTTAGCAAATAACTCTTAGCATGCGACTAATAAGAAAACATCGCTTTTGACTGTATAATTCGGATTTTCCATATGAAAAATGCTTTTTTAATGTAAGTGGTCAATCTAAAAAATTTATTGCATATAAAAAAAAAAATTTTTAGTTTTTAATTTAAAAAAATGTTTTGACCTATATTCTTTAACCCGGGAAGCCCGGGTACGATCCCCTAGTATATATATAATCCTAATGAAACGGATATTATGAAACGAATTTATGTAACGATTCTATGAAACGACTGATTAAATAACTGATTATGTTACACGGCGATTTCTCCTAAAATACGGAATACTTTGCGATGAAATTAACACAAAAAATCCGTATTGATCCGAGGATCTCAAAACTGGTATTAGAATTTTTAAATTCGAATTAGTTTTCGAAATATTAATTTTTTCCTAATTTTATATACTTTTCTCTAATGATGGCAACTCAAATTTTAATCATAACAGATTTTTTTTTTCAAATTTTAGAAAAAGTTAGTATTTTAAACTAATTTGGCGACCAGTTTGGCCTCCCTTAACCCCTTGAGGGGCAAGCAATTACGTTTGTGAAATCATGAATTCCCACCGGAATCTTTGAAAAATTCTATTTCAAAATAAGTAAAAGCAATTTTACGGCTTTTTTCCACCAAACTTAGAAAAATAAAATTTAATAAAACTTTTCTGGTGTAAAACTTTATTAATCGTAGGTGGTATATAATATATACCGGTGCCCCTCAAGGGGTTAAACGTATGCTAAGAAATGTATCTGTTAGAAAATGCTCTTTTGTTTCAAGAACATTCCACCAGATGGCAGCATCAGACAATCCTTTTTATTTGATCTACTGTGACAGACACTCAGAACAGTTAGTGTTTCTCCTTCCCTTATAGCAGTTGGCAGCAAAATGCTGGTGGATTAAAAAATCCAATAATATTCCAAAGGAATGATAATATGTTAAAAAAACTGCAACAAACCATAGTTCAAAATATTTCTTTGTGTTTGTAAATAGTCTTATTCATCTGTTTTGTTTTATTGTGAAGTGTGATTAGTATTGTGTCCAGCATATATATTATTCTAGTGTATTTAATCTTCAAATAAATGTTTTTGGTTCATCCTAAGAAGAATATATTTCTATTGAAATGCATCAAAACATAAAGGTAAAACTTTTAACTTTTTATTGTTTACCTATTGAGGAATTTCGTATTCATGCCTTCCATATGGAATAACATTCCAACAGTCGATTATGAGACTGAAGTTATCTCAATTTTAAATATAATAATTTGAAAGAAGAAAATATAATATAATTAAATTCAAAGAAATAATTATTTTCTGAATGTTTTATTTTTCACAAGTGAATGATATAAAAGAAAATTCAAAGAATTGTTCTTATTTTGAAATCAAAAGTATTGTGTATTGATAAGAATAGAAATTATTTTGAATTTTATTTTGCCAATTTCTTATTGAAATTTTATTATACAAGTTGGAAAAGTAAATTTATGTTTTAAACAAACAATTGAACATTTAAGAACAGTTTTTCTGAAATCAAAAGTAACTTCAAAAATTGTTCTCAAGAATTTTATTTTGTTCTTATTTCATCATTAGCATTATATTTGAGTTTATAATTGTTGTTTTGATGTATTAATAAGATAAAAAGTTTTATTTTCTGTGAAATGAGCAAATATTATTATATCATAATGTCTAGTATTAAAGAATCTCATTATGTTGATAAATTAACTGATGACAACTATTCAGTTTGGAAGTTCAAAATAGAACAATTGTTAATCAAAGAAGGTCTGTATGATGTTGTATTTGAACCTAAAAAGGAAAATGATGATAATTGGGTAAAAAATGATAGAAATGCTAGCGCATTAATTTGTTTAAATATCTCAGATTCACAAATTGTTCATGTCAGACATGCTAAAAGTGCTAAAGATGATCAGTTGAAATCTGTTCATGAAAGAGTAAATTTAACAAATAAACTTTATCGTCTTAGGAAGCTGTATTCCACTAAATATAATGAAAGTATAAAAATGCAGGAACATATTAATTCTGTCTTAGAATTAGCAGAAAAATTAAGAAGTATAAGTGAAGTAATACAAGAGGATAATTTAATAGATATTTTGCTCTGTTCCTTACCAAATTCTTATAGTACCTTTATAACTGCTATTGAAAGTAAATATGAAACAGATTTATCATTAAAATATGTTCAAAACAAATTAATTGATGAGTATCTTAGAAGAGTTTAAACTAAACAAATTTCAACAAAATTTGAATCTATTGCTTTAAAGGGTAATAGGGATAAACCAAAGCATTTGAATAAGCAAAAATTTTGTTCTCATTGCAAAAAGAATAATCACAACCGTGAAGATTGTTTTCACTTAAAGGGTAATAATACTAACAAAACAAAACCAAATTTCACCCAAGATAGATCACGTCAACAGTTTAAAAAAACCAAACAATTTCTCTGCCTCTACTGCTAGTCAAAATGAAAATCTATCAGATTCTCAAAACTATCGTGAATTAATGGAAGAATCAAATTCTTCGAGTTTTGTTATGAAATATGAAATCTCAACAAAATGGAAATAAAAACAAAAATTTGTCTTTTGTTATTGATTCAGGTGCGTCTGTTCATTTAGCTAATACCTTGGAACTGTTCTCAGAATTAAAAAGTTCGAATAAAAATACAATTACAATTGCTAATGGAACTAAATTAACTGCAAAGGGAAAGGGTAAATGTACCTTTAATATTGAAACACTTAATGGTCAAACAAATAGAGTTACATTAGATCATGTGCTTTATGTTCCCGAGTTGGATAGTGATTTATTATCTGTCCAGTCTTGTACTGAGAAAGGTTTTGTTGTAACATTTAAAGATGATATATGTTTAATTAATAAAAAAGAAAAGTGCCCAGCTAAACTGATGGCCTTGAGCTCACAGACTATTCACACTAATTGTATGTTATACTCTTATTTTAAAGAATAATGCCACTCAAAAAAATAAGTAAAGGGGAATTAGCCCCCGTTTCCCCCTTTATACTTAACCAGTGAACCTCCAAATCTAATCAGGGAAGCTCCTTATCATAATAAACCGGTATACCAAACTTGGAGCAAATCGAATAATCTTGCAAAAAAAAAAAACCCATTTATCTAAATTAAGGGGGGTGGACTAACCCCTCTTTTCCCCCTTTATCCTTAACCAATTAATCGCCAAAACGAATCAGGGAAGCTCCTTAACATAATAAACCGGTATACCAACTTCGGAGCAAATCGAATCATTCTGCATGAAAAACCCATTTATCTAAATTAAGAGGGGCGGGCTAACCTCCCTTTTCCCCCTTTACCCTTAACCAATGAACCCCAAAACTAATCAGGGAAGTTCCTTAACATAATAAACCGGTATACCAAATTCGGAGCAAATCGAATCATTCTGCATGAAAAACACATTTATCTGAATTAAGGGGAGTGGACTAACCCTGTTTCCCCCCCCTTTATCCTTAACCAATGAACCCCCAAAACTAATCAGGGAAGTTCCTTACTTTAATAAACCGGTATACCAAATTCGGAGCAAATCGAATCATTCTGCATGAAAAACACATTTATCTGAATTAAGGGGGAGGGTGGACTAACCCCGTTTTTCCCCCTTTATCCTTAACTAATGAACTCCCACAACTAATCAGGGAAGTTCCTTAACATAATAAACCGGTATACCAAATTCGGAGCAAATCCAATGATTCTGCATGAAAAACACATTTATCTGAATTAAGGAGGTGGACTAACCCCGTTTTTACCCCTTTATCCTTAACCAATGAACACCCAAAACTAATCAGGAAAGTTCCTTAACATAATAAACCGCTATACCAAATTCGGAGCAAATCGAATCATTCTGCATGAAAAACACATTTATCTGAATTAAGGGGGGTGGACTAACCCCGTTTTCCCCCTTTATCCTTAACCAATGAACTCCCAAAACTAATCAGGGAAGTTCCTTAACATAATAAATCGGTATATCAAATTCGGAGCAAATCGAATCATTCTGCATGAAAAACCCATTTATCTGAATTAAGGGGGGGGGTTGTGGACTAACCCCATTTTTCCCCCTTTATCCATAACCAATGAACTCCAAAAACTAATCAGGGAAGCGCCTTATCACAGTGAACCTAGGAAAAAATTTTGAAGCAAATCGGATGTTTCTATCAAGAGTTATCGCGTTACGTACATACATACATACGTACGTACGTACATACATACATACATACAGAACGGGCGGGCACATTAGCTCTCAGGCTTTGATAGCCTGTGAGCTAAAAAGGGCAACATCTTAGTTGCAGATGCAAAAGCTGATGAAGGGTTATACAGATTAAAAATAATACCTACAAATGAAAAGGTATATAGTGCTTCAGAAATATTACCCGTTTGTTCTAATCTCAACTGCATTCTAAAATGGCACCAAAGGCTGGGCCATAGAAATTTGTAATCCATCAAGAAAATTCAAAAGGATGATTTAGCTTTAGGTATTACTGTGAATAATTGTTCTCATAATACAGAATGTTCAAGTTGCATAAAAGCTAAGCTAACAGAAAAATCGTTTCCAAAAGAAACACAACTCAGAAGTAATAAAAAAGAAAAGTGCCCAGCTAAACTGATGGCATTGAGCTCACAGGCTATTCACACTAATTGTATATTATACACTTATTTTAAAGAATAATGCCCCTCAAAAAAAAAGTGAAGGGGAGTTAGCCCCCGTTTCCCCCTTTATACTTAACCAGTAAACCTCCAAATCTCACCAGGGAAGCCCCTTATCATAATAAACCGGTATACCAAATTTGGAGCAAATCGAATAATCCTGCAAAAAAAACATTTATCTAAATTAAGGGGGTGGACTAGCCCCCCTTTATCTTTAACCAATAAATCGCCAAAACGAATCAGGTAACTCCTTAGCATAATAAACTGGTATACCAAATTCGGAGCAAAGCGAATAATTCTGCATGAAAAACCCGTTTATATAAATTAAAGGGGGTGGCCTAGCCCCCCTTCCCCCTTTATCTTAAACCAATAGACCCCCAAAACTAATCAAGGAAGTTCCTTAACATAATAAACCGGTATACCAACTTCGGAGCAAATCGAATCATTCTGCATGAAAAACCCATTTATCTGAATTAAAAGGGGTGGACTCGCCCCCTTTCCCCCCTTTATTCTTAACTAATGAACCCCCAAAACTAATCAGGAAAGTTCCTTAACATAATAAACCGGTATACCAAATTCGGAGCAAATCGAATCCTCCTGCATGCAAAACCCAATTATCTGAATTAAGGAGGTGGACTAGCCCCCCTTTTCCCCTTTATTCTTAACCAATGAACCCCCAAAACTAATCAGAGAAGTTCCTTAACTTAATAAACCACTATACCTAATTCGGAGCAAAATCGAATAATTGTGCATGAAATACCCATTTATCTGAATTAAAAGGGGTGGACTAGCCCCCTTTCCCCCCTTTATTCTTAACTAATGAACCCTAAAACTAATCAGGGAAGTTCCTTAACATAATAAACCGGTATACCAAATTCGGAGCAAATCGAAACATTCTGCATGAAAAACCCATTTATTTAAATTAAGAGGGGCGGGCTAACCTCCCTTTTCCCCCTTTACCATTAACCAATGAAGCCCCAAAACTAATCAGGGAAGTTCCTTAACATAATAAACCGGTATACAAATTCGGAGCAAATCGAATCATTCTGCATGAAAAACACATTTATCTCAATTCAGGGGGTGGACTAACCCCGTTTTTCCCCCTTTATCCTTAACCAATGAACTCCCACAACTGATCAGGGAAGTTCCTTAACATAATAAACCGGTATACAAAACTCGGGGCAAATCGAGTCATTCTGCATGAAAAACACATTTATCTGAATTAAGGGGGGGGGGGGTGGACTAACCCCGTTTTCCCCCCTTTATCCTTATCCAATGATCTCCCAAAACTGATCAGGAAGTTCCTTAACATAATAAACCGGTATACCGAATTCGGAGCAAATCGAATCATTCTGCATGAAAAACCCATTTATCTGAATTAAGGGGTTGACTAGTCCCCCCTTTTTCCCCTTTATTCTTAACCAATGAAGCCCCAAAACTAATCAGGGAAGTTCCTTAACATAATAAACCGGTATACAAATTCGGAGCAAATCGAATCATTCTGCATGAAAAACACATTTATCTCAATTCAGGGGGTGGACTAACCCCGTTTTTCCCCCTTTATCCTTAACCAATGAACTCCCACAACTGATCAGGGAAGTTCCTTAACATAATAAACCGGTATACAAAACTCGGGGCAAATCGAGTCATTCTGCATGAAAACCCCATTTATCTGAATTAAGGGGGTGGACTAACCCCCCCTTTCCCCTCTTTACCTTAACCAATGAACCCCCAAAACTAATCAGGGAAGCTCCTTAACATAATAAACCGGTATACCAACTTCGGAGCAAATCGAATCATTCTGCATGAAAAACCCATTTATCTGAATTAAGGGGTTGACTAGTCCCCCCTTTTTCCCCTTTATTCTTAACCAATGAACCCCCAAAACTAATCTGGGAAGTTCCTTAACATAATAAACCGGTATACCAAATTCGGAGCAAATCGAATCATTCTGCATGAAAAACCCATTTATCTGAATTAAGGGGTTGACTAGTCCCCCCTTTTTCCCCTTTATTCTTAACCAATGAACCCCCAAAACTAATCTGGGAAGTTCCTTAACATAATAAACCGGTATACCAAATTCGGAGCAAATCGAACCATTCTGCATGAAAAACACATTTATCCGAATTAAAAGGGGTGAGATAATGCCCCTTTTCCCCCTTTACCCTTAACCAATGAACCCCCAAAAGTAATCAGGGAAGTTCCTTAACGTAATAAACCGGTATACCAAATTCGGACAAAATCGAATGATTCTGCATGAAAAAACACATTTATCTGAATTAAGGGGGGTGGACTAACCCCGTTTTTCCCCCTTTATCCTTAACCAATGAACTCCCAAAACTAATCAGGGAAGTTCCTTAACATAATAAACCGGTTTACCAAATTCGCAGCAAATCGAACCATTCTGCATGAAAAACCCATTTATCCGAATTAAAAGGGGTGAGCTAATGCCCCTTTTCCCCCTTTAACCTTAACCAATGAACCCCCAAATGTAATCAGGGAAGTTCCTTAACTTAAAAAACCGGTATACCAAATTCGGACCAAATCGAATGACTCTGCATGAAAAAACAAATTTATCTGAATTAAGGGGGGTGGACTAACCCCGTTTTTCCCCCTTTATCCTAAACCAATGAACTCCCAAAACTAATCAGGGAAGTTCCTTAACATAATAAACGGTATACCAAATTCGGAGCAAATCTAATAATTCTGCATGAAATACCCATTTATCTGAATTAAGGGGGTGGACTAACCCCCCTTTACCCCCTTTATACTTAACAAGTGAACCTCCAAATCTAAACAAGGAAGCTCCTTATCATAATAAACCGGTATACCAAATTTGGAGCAAATCGAATAATCTTGCAAAAAAAAAAAAACATTTATCTAAATTAAGGGGTGGACTAGCCCTCCTTTATCCTTAACCAATGAATCGCCAAAACGAATCAGGGAAGCTCCTTAACATAATAAACCGGTATACCAACTTCGGAGGAAATCGAAACATTCTGCATGAAAAACCCATTTATTTAAATTAAGAGGGGCGGGCTAACCTCCCTTTTCCCCCTTTACTCTTAACCAATGAAGCTCCAAAACTAATCAGGGAAGTTCCTTAACATAATAAACCGGTATACCAAATTCGGAGCAAATCGAAACATTCTGCATGAAAAACCCATTTATTTAAATTAAGAGGGGCGGGCTAACCTCCCTTTTCCCCCTTTACCCTTAACCAATGAAGCCCCAAAACTAATCAGGTAAGTTCCTTAACATAATAAACCGGTATACCAAATTCGGAGCAAATCGAATCATTCTGCATGAAAAACACATTAATCTCAATTAAGGGGGATGGACTAACCCCATTTTCCCCCTTTGTCCTTAACCAATGAACTCCCACAACTGATCAGGGAAGTTCCTTAACATAATAAACCGGTATACCAAATTCGGAGCAAATCGAATCATTCTGCATGAAAAACCCATTTATCTGAATTTAGGGGGGGGGTGAACTAACCCCGTTTTTCCACCTTTAACCTTAACCAATGAACTCCCAAAACTAATCAGGGAAGTTCCTTAACATAATAAACCGGTATACGAAATTCGGAACAAATCGAATGATTCTGCATGAAAAACCCATTTATCTGAATTAAGGGGGTGGACTAACCCCCCTTTTCCCCCTTTATCCTTAACCAATGAACCCCCAAAATTAATCAGTGATGTTCCTTAACATAATAAACCGGTATACCAAATTCGGAGCAAATCGAATGATTCTGCATGAAAAACCCACTTTTCTGAATTAAGGGGGGGGGGGGGTCGGACTAACCCCGTTTTTCCCCCTTTATCCGTAACCAAAGAACCCCCAAAACTAATCATGGATTTCCCTTAACATAATAAACCGGTATACCAAATTCGGAGCAAATCGAATGATTCTGCATGAAAAACCCATTTTTCTGAATTAAGGGGGTGGACTAACCCCCCTTTTTCCCCTTTATCCTTAACCATTGAACCCCCAAAATTAATCAGGTATGTTCCTTAACATATTAAACCGGTATACCAAATTCGGAGCAAATCGAATGATTCTGCATGAAAAACCAACTTTTCTGAATTAAGGGTGGGGGGTGGACTAACCCCGTTTTTCCCCCTTTATCCGTAGCCAATGAACTCCCAAAACTAATCATGGATGTTCCTTAACATAATAAACCGGTATACCAAATTCGGAGCAAATCGAATCATTCTGCATGAAAAACCCATTTATCTGAATTTAGGGGGGGGGGGGTGAACTAACCCCGTTTTTCCACCTTTATCCTTAACCAATGAACTCCCAAAACTAATCAGGGAAGTTCCTTAACATAATAAACCGGTATACGAAATTCGGAACAAATCGAATGATTCTGCATGAAAAACCCATTTATCTGAATTAAGGGGGTGGACTAACCCCCCTTTTCCGCCTTTATCTTTAACCAATGAACCCCCAAAATTAATCAGTGATGTTCCTTAACATAATAAACCGGTATACCAAATTCGGAGCAAATCGAATGATTCTGCATGAAAAACCCATTTTTCTGAATTAAGGGGGGTGACTAACCCCGTTTTTCCCCCTTTTTCCGTAACCAATGAACCCCCAAAACTAATCATGGATGTTCCTTAACATAATAAACCGGTATACCAAATTCGCAGCAAATCGAATGATTCTGCATGAAAAACCCATTTTTCTGAATTAAGGGGGGTGACTAACCCCGTTTTTCCCCCTTTATCCTTAACCAATGAACTCCCAAAACTAATCAGGGAAGTTCCTTAACATAATAAACCGGTATACCAAATTCGGAGCAAATCTAATAATTCTGCATGAAATACCCGTTTATCTGAATTAAGGGGGTGGACTAACCCTTCTTTACCCCCTTTATACTTAACAAGTGAACCTCCAAATCTAAATAAGGAAGCTCCTTATCATAATAAACCGGTATACCAAATTTGGAGCAAATCGAATAATCTTGCAAAAAAAAAAAAAAAAACATTTATCTAAATTAAGTGGTGGACTAGCCCTCCTTTATCCTTAACCAATGAATCGCCAAAACGAATCAGGGAAGCTCCTTAACATAATAAACCGGTATACCAACTTCTGAGGAAATCGAAACATTCTGCATGAAAAACCCATTTATTTAAATTAAGAGGGGCGGGCTAACCTCCCTTTTCCCCCTTTACTCTTTACCAATGAAGCTCCAAAACTAATCAGGGAAGTTCCTTAACATAATAAACCGGTATACCAAATTCGGACCAAATCGAATGATTCTGCACGAAAAAACACATTTATCTGAATTAAGGGGGGTGGGCTAACCCCGTTTTCCCCCCTTTATCTTTAACCAATGAACTCCCAAAACTAATCAGGGAAGTTCCTTAACATAATAAACCGGTATACCAAATTCGGAGCAAATCGAAACATTCTGCATGAAAAACCCATTTATTTAAATTAAGAGGGGCGGGCTAACCTCCCTTTTCCCCCTTTACCCTTAACCAATGAAGGCCCAAAACTAATCAGGGAAGTTCCTTAACATAATAAACCGGTATACCAAATTCGGAGCAAATCGAATCATTCTGCATGAAAAACACATTTATCTCAATTAAGGGGGGGGGGACTAACCCCCTTTCCCCCCCTTTATCCTTAACCAATGAACTCCCACAACTGATCAGGGAAGTTCCTTAACATAATAAACCGGTATACCGAATTCGGAGCAAATCGAATGATTCTGCATGAAAAACCCATTTATCTGAATTAAGGGGGTGGACTAACCCCCCTTTTCTCCCTTTATCCTTAACCAATGAACCCCCAAAATTAATCAGTGATGTTCCTTAACATAATAAACCGGTATACCAAACTCGGAGCAAATCGAATGATTCTGCATGAAAAACCCACTTTTCTGAATTAAGGGGGGGGGGGGGTGGACTAACCCCGTTTTCCCCCTTTATCCGTAACCAATGAACCCCCAAAACTAATCATGGATTTTCCTTAACATAATAAACCGGTATACCAAATTCGGAGCAAATCGAATGATTCTGCATGAAAAACCCATTTATCTGAATTAAGGGGGTGGACTAACCCCCCTTTTCCCCCTTTATACTTAACCAATGAACCCTCAAAATTAATCAGGTATGTTCCTTAACATAATAAACCGGTATACCAAATTCGGAGCAAAACGAATGATTCTGCATGAAAAACCCACTTTTCTGAATTAAGGGGGGGGGGGGGGTGGACTAACCCCGTTTTTCCCCCTTTATCCGTAGCCAATGAACCCCCAAAACTAATCATGGATGTTCCTTAACATAATAAACCGGTATACCAAATTCGGAGCAAATCGAATGATTCTGCATGAAAAACCCATTTATTTGAATTAAGGGGGTGGACTAACCCCCCTTTTCCCCCTTTATCCTTAACCAATGAACCCCCAAAATTAATCAGGTATGTTCCTTAACATAATAAACCGGTATACCAAATTCGGAGCAAATCGAATGATTCTGCATGAAAAACCCAATTTTCTGAATTAAGGGGGGGGTGGACTAACCCCGTTTTTCCCCCTTTATCCGTAACCAATGAACCCCCAAAACTAATCATGGATGTTCCTTAACATAATAAACCGGTATACCAAATTCGGAGCAAATCGAATGATTCTGCATGAAAAACCCATTTTTCTGAATTAAGGGGGGTGACTAACCCCGTTTTTCCCCCTTTATCCTTAACCAATGAACTCCCAAAACTAATCAGGGAAGCGCCTTATCACAATGAACCTAGGAAAAAATTTTGAAGCAAATCGGATGTTTCTATCAAGAGTTATCGCGTTACGTACATACGTACGTACATACATACATACATACATACATACAGAACGGGCGGGCACATTAGCTCTCAGGCTTTGATAGCCTGTGAGCTAAAAAACCACTCGATTTGATATACAGCGACGTATGCGGTCCTGAAGAAACAAAAAGTATGGGATCAAAAAGATATTTCGTTACATTTATTGATGATTACTCTCGTTATACACAAGTATATTTTATTTCTTCTAAAGATGAAGTATTTGATAAATTAAAAGAGTATGTTGTATCAACAACAAATAAATTTAGATTGAAGATTAAATCCTTGCGTAGTGACGATGGAACAGAATATTGCAACGAATCTGTCAAAGACTACCTTAAAAACTTAGGAATAAATCATGAAACAACGACGCCATATTCACTGTCCCAAAATGGAGTCGCAGAAAGAAAAAATCGCTCGCTTATTGAAATGTGTAAAGCCATGCTTATAAATGCTAAATTGCCAAAAACATTCTGGGTAGAAGCCATAGCTACAGCAGCCTACTTACAAAATAGATTACCAACAAAATCAACTGAAAAGACACCATATGAACTGTGGAATGGGCATAAGCCAAATTTGAGTCACCTTAAAGTATTTGGATGCAAAGCATATGTGTATGTTCATAAACAGAAGAGACAAAAATTTGACGAAAAAGCCACTGAAGGAGTCTTTGTTGGTTACGATTTAAGAAGCAAAGGATACCGAATTTATATAGGCGGTAGAAAAATAGTGATAAGCAGAACAGTGAAGTTTTTTGAAAATATGAACTGTGAAAATGTCTTTAGAGAAAATCCTGAAGAGCGAATCTCAGATTTAATGCATTTCAATTTTTCAGAAAAAAATCTTGAAAATGATAGTGAAGCTATCCGAATAGAAAATACTGCAGAAGAAATAAAAATGGATGAAAAAGCAGTAGATAGCCCAACAACTGAAGAAAGTGAACATAATTTCCAGAGAAGAATATCTAACAGAGAGACTAAAGGAATTCCACCAGAAGATATTCTTACAAAACTGAAGACAGTTGTTCCAAAAATCAAGATCCTGAAACTTTTAAAGATGTTTTACAATTACCAGTAAAAGATGAACAGAAATGGTTTCAAGCTATGAAGGAAGAATTTAACTCCTTAAAGGAAAATGAAGTGTTTGAGCTTGTTACTTTACGTAAAGGCAAGCACGCCATTGGCTGTAAATGGGTTTACAAAACAAAACGTGATGAAAATGGAGAAGAAATAAAATGCAAAGCACGATTAGTTGCCAAAGGTTTCGCTAAAAAATTAGGCACTGATTATGATGAAACCTTCTCTCCTGTCGTCAAACATACAACTATTAGAGCTTTTCTGACCTGGGCAGCTTATCATAAAGCCAGAGTATTTCAAGTAGATGTTAAAACAGCCTTTCTACATGGTAAACTAGATAATGAAGAATTATACATGCATCAACCAGAAGGCTTTCATGATGAAGAAAATAAAGACAAAGCCTATAAATTTAAAAAAAGGCTATATATGGTCTTAAACAAGCCGCCAAGTGCTGGAATGAAGAAATAGAGAATACTCTAAAGGCATATGGATTTAAACAAAGTGAAGCTGATCCATGTTTGTTCATAAAAGAAAAATCAAAGAAGACAATTCATCTCATACTGTATGTAGATGATATGCTGATGATCTCAGAAGATGAAAATGAAGTTAATGAAGTAATAAATTACTTAAAGAAATCTTATCCCATAACATCACTAGGAGAAGCAAAATACTTCTTAGATATAGAAATTTACAGAAAAGAAGATGGAAGTTATTTACTTTCACAAAGAAGTAAAATAAATCAATTAGTTAAGGATTTTCAGCTTGAAGAAGCCAAACCAACGTATACCCCGATGGAAACTAACTATTATAGTTTAGATAAAGAAGAAAATCTTTTATCATCAAATGATAATTATAGACAAGCTATAGGAAGTCTTTTATATATTTCCTCATGCACAAGACCCGACATTGCCGCTCCTACACACATACTAAGTCGAAGATGCAATAATCCAAGACAAAAGGACTGGAATGTTGTTAAGAGGGTAATAAGATACTAAAAAACAACGAAAGACTTTGATCTCCACATTTCTTCAAAAGAATATCCTAATATAGTTGCATACTCGGATGCAGACTGGGGACAATATGCTACAGACAGCAAATCCACCTCAGGAAATGTCATCTTCTTAGGCAATAGCTGCATTTCTTGGTTTTCACGAAAACAATCATGTGTGACATCGTCAGCAGAAGCTGAATATGTGGCACTGTCACAAGGAACTCAAGAGGTGCTATGGATCTTAAAATTGTGTAAAGATATCAACTTACAACAACATTTTCCTATTAGAATTTTTGAGGATAACCAATCTACAATTAAATTGGTTGAAAGTGAAAAATTTAAATCTCGCACTAAGCACATTGATACAAAGTATCATTACATACGAGATTTAAAAACGAAAAATGTTACAGATGTCAAATATCTATCAACATGTGAAATGATAGCAGATATAATGACGAAGCCGCTGCCAAAGGCCAAATTTGAACTTTGTAGAAACCTTATCCACCTGGTGTCAGATTCTATCACAAAACGGGAGAGATGTTAGAAAATGCTCTTTTGTTTCAAGAACATTCCACCAGATGGCAGCATCAGACAATCCTTTTTATGTGATCTACTGTGACAGACACTCAGAACAGTTAGTGTTTCTCCTTCCCTTATAGCAGTTGGCAGCAAAATGCTGGTGGATTAAAAAATCCAATAATATTCCAAGGGAATGATAATATGTTAAAAAAACTGCAACAAACCATAGTTCAAAGTATTTCTTTGTGTTTGTAAATAGTCTTATTCATCTGTTTTTTTTTTATTGTGAAGTGTGATTAGTATTGTGTCCAGCATATATATTATTGTAGTGTATTTACTCTTCAAATAAATGTTTTTGGTTCATCCTAAGAAGAATATATTTCTATTGAAATGCATCAAAACATAAAGGTAAAACTTTTAACTTTTTATTGTTTACCTATTGAGGAATTTCGTATTCAAGCCTTCCATATGGAATAACATTCCAACAGTATCATATTACTTTTATTCATAATTCAATTTGTATTTCATTATCATTTTATTTAATACAAACTGAACCATTTAAAATAAATGGCTTTCACTTCTTTCTTTTTTTTTTTTTTTTTTTTTTAGACGAAACGAAAAGAAAAATATTGTCATATACGCACAGGGGTACCTAATGGCGCCAAAATGGCATTATTTTGGTTGACATGGTAACCCGGCTATTGTTGTTTATTTAATAATAAATGTTTATTTACTTTATTTTCTTTTTTTTAATTACATAAATTGTTTTGTTCTATAGTTAATTATGTTTTTGGTTTTCTTTTAAAAATAATAGAAAATAATTAAAAAAATACGGTTCTACTTAGTTATTCCGTCGACCCATTTCGCCAAATTATATAAATCGCCAAACCACTCGCCAAATTATACAAATTGACATAATTTTTATTTTAAATAACGAAAGAACAAATAAAATTGTATAACATTAATAACTATACGAATAAAACGTCGAAATAAAAATCACTTGATGACGTAAAGGTGTGTAACTTGCTTAAAGTCAAGTGAATGTGACATTTACGATCAACCATTATTGGCATTTAATCTTATAGTTTGGTGATAGATTTTTGGTCGACGGAATAATTAAGTAGTACCAAAAATACATATGTAACTGGTATTCGAAAACGACGTTTTCGCCAAACTTTCGTAAAAAAAAATCACGCCAAACCCGGCGTGATTGACATCTGGCGGTATGACATCTGGCCAAATATTAAATTATGTAACAAACCATGACATTTAATTTCAACTTCAAAGCAATGTTTTAATTTACCACTCGAAAAATAAAAAAAATGCTAACTGGCGAATTGAAAAAAAGCTATTAGCGAGATTTGCACTCGGCTAGCGTAACAGCACCAAGAATTCTTTGCGACCATGGCAACTTTTATGTAGTTTTATTCGAATTTTTTTTTAAAATCAAAATGGGAAACTTTCGGCACATATATCATATACGGACCCATATTGGCGCGATTTTTTTCGGACGCCAATGTCATATACGAAACGGGTACTTAACTGGCGCCATAGTGTCGTTATTTTGCTTGGTTTGGTAAGCCGGATGTTGTTGTTTATGCTGTTGATGTTTTTTCCCAAATTAGCGCCAATATGGGACCGTATATGATATCTGGGACAAACTTTCATATAAAAGCGAAGGGATCTGAGTGTATTTATTTATGCCAGTTGCATGACTTGGACTATTATAATATAGATGAAATGATGGCGATAGAATAATATTTGGCGGCTTATCACCTGTACCTGACTAATATTAAAGTACCAAAATGGCACCTGGAATATAAAAAGCGAAGTGGTTCACCCGGAACTGTTGATGATAGTCACATGACTTAGGCTATTGTTATAGAAATTGTTTAAAATACCGGTAGACAAAGACTCTGTACACTTAATTCATTTTATTTTAGCTTCTTTTCAAATGTTTAACTGATCCTCTTTAATCAAACACGAAAACAACCATTGGATGTCTTAACAGCAACTGATTTGCCCTTAAATTTTTGCAATCAAAGGGAATTGAATGGAAACCCGTTTACATGGAGATATGCACAGCTTTTTTCCGTATAATTCAATCTTCTCTAATATTTTTAAAACCGATCAGATTAGCGTGTTTTTAGATTCTGCTGTGTCTGAACGGGGGGGAGGGGGGGTTGGCGAGCGTAGCTTGCAGGGGGCAGAGCCCCCTAGCATATATATATAAAACCGTTAAAAACAATTACAAATTACCACAAAGAAACATAGTAAAAAATATAATTAAAGGAATATAATGGAAATTTGTAGAACCTAGGTAGAATCCTCAGGTCCTTACCCTGGTACTACAAATAAAGTGTGTGGTTTCATCTTCGCATTAGCCATAAAAAAGCTAAATAATACAAATATGGGGCTACCAACACACAATAAAACCAGAAAAAAATTGAAAAAACAAGTGAAAAAATAAATACGGATGTAAAAGGATTGAAAAAGAAAAAAGAACATATTACCACTTTGAGATCCTCTGTAACCAGCAATGATGTATAAAAAAAAAAAAAAAACGAGGGTACGATTATATGCAACTGTTGCCCAAAAAACGTTTTTTAAATGATAATGGACCAAGGAGTAATAATGCACAGTATAGTCATTTACAAACTGCAATATTATTAATTGAATTGGTAAAATAATGACAGAGAATATGCAAATGTACTTCACTCGCAAAATTTGAAGAACTATTTCACAAAATACATGCAAATTAGTACTAATAATACTATTTTAAAACATATTGTCAATTAACTATTTTACACCATGATATGGGGTAAAATAAGTATACTCAGTTAAAGCTTGCTATATCTCCAATTAAGATAACTTTGAAAATATAAGGTCCTCTAGCATTAAATACAACAACTTTTGCTCCCATTGATGCAAAGGAAACTGCACTGTTGTATGAACGAATATTTTCGCGAAAGTTCTTGTAATCAGGATTCCTCGGATTCATTAAGCAAGTTCAACAAAACATTTCGTTTGATAAAATATTTCCTTCAGCACTTATAGAATTATCCAGTTTCACTCTTCCTTTACTGCAGCAACATGTAAATTTTCCATCAGGCGGGCGTTCAGCTCTGAAATTTTTGGAGCCACAGAACTGGCAAATAACGTTCATCGATCCGCAATACACTGTAAAAAAAAAAAAAAAAAAAATCTGTAAAGTTACTAAAGTTTTTCTAGGAAACTGGGATTCCTAGAACATTTTATGTAACGGCAACAACAAAAATTCCTGTAACAGACGCACTTTTGCGCCGAAAATAAAAAAATCTGTAAGGTTACTAAAAATTTTTTAGGAAACTGGGATGCCTAGAACTTTTCATGTAACTGCAACCCGGGTTACAGATAAAATTTTAGTAAGATTACTGTAATTTTAGTAGATTCATTTGTAAAGTTACAGAGTTCTGTAACTTTACAAAAACTAGTTTTGTAGATTTGCAGATTTTTTTGTACAGTTACAGATGAAAGTTTAGTAAGCATATAACTTTACATCTGTAGAACTACAGATTTTTTTTTACAGTGTAGTGTTCATCGAATTCAACATTCACGCGGTTTTGAAGTTCTCGAGAAGGATGGGTTTCTGCATCTCTTTCTCGTCGTACTTGTTGAGTTGCAGCATTTCCCGCTCGAATTCCATACCGCGACTTCTCTCTTTGCCTCGCTAGCCATCTTGCTTGCCGCTCATTATTCGTCCGCCGTCTTCTTGCAATGAGACTTTCGTATTCGTTAATTTTATTTAAAAAATTCCATAACCTTCAATTTCTTATAAATAGAAGGGGAAAAAAACCTGTAAGACTTCAATTCCTAGTAAATTTGTTAGCTAATAGTAAACAAGTAATATAAAAATTTTGTTTTAAAGGCAATTCCTACTTAGGTCATCAAAGAAAAATTTAATATAATCCCTTAAGCTAATATTAGTTTTTGTTGCATTAAAATATCTCAATCTGTTGATTTTCTATAAGCAAGTAGGTTTACAATGGAAGTCTATGGGAATTTGGCGAAATATTAGAGATATCGCCAAGTTGGCGTCACTTTTGGCGACTCAATTTGGTCGCCAAATTTGGCGATATATCGTCAAGTTGGCGACAAACTTGGCGGTATTTGGCGACAGAACAGGGTCCTCTATGGTGACCCTCCTTATAGATATGAAGATGCATTAAATGCTTCAATAACCAATGGCCGCCATTTTGTCTCCAATGTAAAACTAAAATTAATTAATTAAAATTTAATTAATGAATTAATATTTGAAAAAACTGTATTAACATCAATTGTCATACAGTACAAGTTTAAAAAAATTTATTTCAACTTGATAGATTGAATAATAAGTATTTTATTAACGATTGAAAATTTGAACAAGATATATAAATAAATAAATATAGGGCGAGTGTGAACTAATAGTAGGAATTGAAAAAGAACATGCGTTATAAGATTTAAAAATCAAATCTAAACAGTACACATTCACTCGTGATGCAACTTGGAAGAATATATTTTTTAGGAATAACAATAGAGTCATTCACGGCTGTGAACAAATTAAAAAAAATTTCAAAAAATTAAAACAGCCCCAATATGAAAATTCTAACAATTTTGCATTTAATACACACCTTTGCTTGCCTTAAATTTACATTTTAAAAGAAAATTTTAATGCATGGAGTTCGTTCAGATCGCTATATTGCCAATGAGCTCCGTCGTCTATATTTTAATTGGAAACATTAATAATTAAGCATTGTTTTTGAAATCGTGAAATGATTGCAAAAAGCAGTAAAATGTTTTTAGTTTTGTATGTTTTATATTGCCATTGAGCAAAATTATTGCATCCATGGTCTATATTTTAATGAATCTCAAAGGAAAGAATCGCATATCGTTACCCATCGTTGATTGCTGGGTGATACGATTTTCAACGGTAGCTCATCACTCAAGTTGGTTTTCACATTTTTTCTAAAAAGGTTAATCTTATGCAGCTTTCTTGAAAAAATTAAATCTCTGAAAATTAAAATAAAATGGCTGATTTTAACGAAAGATTATCGGGATCCGGATGAGTTCACTCCGGAATTGTTATACATTTAGCGCTATTATATATACACGATATGGCCAAAGGTGACCGGACACTTACAATTGTAGACGTTTTGTTAAATATCTAGAAAAATACATGAGGAATTAACCTGAAACTCCAGGTGTGTAAACAGAATAGTACAGGTCATATATTTCCGTGAAGATTTTTTTCCGAAACCCCATAGGGGACCGCCAACAAATTGAGAAAGAACGAATATCTTTTAGATAACCCTGTCAAAACTAATGCAGCAAAAGTGTTCAAACTCTAGATTATGATTAAGTGGCTTATTGTAATAATTTGTGTTCATATTTATGAGGATAGCATGTATACTCAAAGAGAAATTCAGGTTTTCATAAAAACAGTCTCAAATTTTGCCAAGTTTTTTGCTTAGTTCTTAATATAAAAGAAAGTTCTTTTCAGAAAATATGACAAACAACATTGCACACAATGCCCTGCAATCGGAATTAAAATATAGTAAAAATTGTATGAAAAATGAGCAGATTTACTAAATAATGATTCACTGCACATGCCCGAATGCAATCAAAATATATTATGCATAATGTGTTAGCTAAATGTATAGAGCAGGCGTTCTTAAACTATGGTACATGTATCAGTACTGGTACGTGAAGCTGTGTTTAATGGTAGGCGAAAGTACGATACTGGAACGTGAAATGAAATAAAAAATACAGCATGTGAAATTGAAAAAACAGCTTAATCCCCACACTTATTTTTTGATTTGCCAGTTCGCCGGCTCCGTGGTATTTGCTCTCTGTCATTACTTCTTTGACAGCGTTTTGTTTTCTCCTATGTTAATGGTAATATGAATTAGAATTTTTAGATAAATAGAACTAATGCTCCAGTATATGTTGATTTGACTCTCATCCCTCCTGAAAAACAAGAAAAGCTTTCTTCTATTACTATATTGTATGTGTGTATATTACATAATTCATCGAGCTTCGATCTCGTATTAATATGCAATTTATTTTTAGAATGTATGTGAATTTCTTATGTAGGTTATTCACTTATTAAATTTTCTAAATAGTATTTTACTATTGACATAAACAGAGCATTCATATAACAAAAAATTAACGCCAGTATGGTACTAAGTATTGTAGCTTTTTCCTACCGAAACACTGCATTGATAATGCACATTTTATTAAAATGTAATGTACATTTACTGATTTAATAATGTATTAAATAAAAACATCATTTGAAGAACAATTAAAAAAACAAAATTTATTTCCTACATTGTTTAAGCCCGAGAAGGGAGAGATATTAAGATATTTCATTCAATTAGTTCTACATTTAATGTTAAAATTTTGTAACAAATCAGTTAAGCCGATTGAAGATTAAAAAATAAAAATAAAATTCATAAAATATGATACTTAAAACACCCTATAAAATTAGATTCCGTTCAAATGAAATCGAAATAAATCTTAGACTTCTTCCATTTTTAATTGAAAATATTTGTATTGCAGATTTTGTGTAGTACATAAAATGATAAAATGCATGCAAAATACAAAACTTTAAAAAAATGTCTAAGATTTATTTCGATTTCATTTGAACGGAATCTAATTTTTAGGGCGTTTTAAGTATCATATTGTCTGAATTTTATTTTTATTTTTTAATCTTCGATTGGCTTAACTGATTTGTTACAAAAATTTAACATTAAATGTAGAACTAATTGAATGAAATATCTTAATATCTCTCCCTTCTCGGGCTTAAACAATGTAGGAAATAAATTTTGTTTTTTTAATTGTTCTTCAAATTATGTTTTTGTTTAATATGTTAAGTTTATTAATAACTACTGCATTCAGACGAACTCATTTCAAAATTAATAGAGGGTATCATCATCAGGCTTTAATGTATGCAGTATTGCATTACAATGTGTGATGCAGTTTGCCAATCTATAATTCAAAATATTTCACCACTGTAGTAATGCAGGTTGCTGTAGTTTGGACGAAAACTTCCAATCTGAACGTAAAAAATGTATAATCAAACCATACAAAATTAACTTCACTTAAATTCAGATACCATATTTCCCACTCACTACCGCTATGAATGCAAAAATAACTTGTGTTAAATCCTTACTGTTAGTATTTAACAATATTATAGCTGTCATACAGTAAAAAATAAAAAATTAAAAATAAGAAATTTTAAATTTTAAGTTATATAATTCCTCACTAAGTTCGCTACCTGCGTAAAAATAGCTATCTTTTGAAACTTTTTACTAAAACATAAACTTGAACAAGGCATAAACGTATTCTGAAAATATCCTTTTTTTTTCACTATGACGCCATATTCACCTTTTTAATTCTTGAAAAATAAACTAATTCAATTTAATATTTCACGTGAAAATATTTCAACTAAAAAGAAATAAATTATTGTTACGGCTTTTGAAATTTTTGCAAGAATGAAGAAAAAATGTTACATTTTCTATAAAAAATGTCCGTTGATTCTCAATGAAAAAAAACGAAATTTGGAATTATTAAGAAAAATATTTGAATCATGTAAAAAAGAAATTGGCCCATGTTTCTCTCTAGATTATAATTCACCCATATGCAAAAGCATTTTACCATAGGTTTTGACCCTGATGTCAGGCAAACGTTTTTACACTTTAAATTTATAATATCATTAGAATTAATAAAAAATAAAAAATGAGTGGCATCAGGAACAAAAAAGTGGGAAGAAAAAAATTAAAAGTTGTGATCTCCATAGGCTTTTCTATGTTAAATTAACATTGAGAAGTGACACTGGAAATAAGTATTGCGCTGCCGCGCAATACTTAAATTAAATGTACATTTTATTAAAATGATACTACATTTTATTTCAATGTTAATATAAAGCAGTCAATCTAAGTACCAATTTAATAACGTAATCATGCAATTAAATACAGCAAAATATGCTCAAACGGAAGCACAAAACCACTGGAAAAATATTTCGTTTCAGACATATTCCATTTACACAGGTTTTTCTATATCAGTTTTGAGTTTGTCACTTGGTGGTACGCGGAAATATAAACTTCTATTTAGTGGTACGTCGGTCTAAAAGTTTGGGAACCCCTGGTATAGAGCAACTTTTGTAAAAGTCTCAAAAACATAGCTTGAAAATTCTGAAAATTATCGTAGATAGAATAAGCTCAAAATCCGTTGTTCCCAAAATGAAGCAAAAAGATGAGGGGCTGTATCCATATATCCATTGATTAGTGCCAATATAACGTACACAATATTGCACGTACTACTGTATTTGGATACAGCCCCTCATCTTTTTTGCTTCATTTTGGAAACAACGGATTTTGAGCTTATTCTAACAACGATAATTTTCCGACTTTTCAAACTATATTTTTGAGACTTTCACAAAAGTTGTTCTATACATTTAGCAAACACATTATGCAAATTATATTTTGATTGCATTCGCGCATGCGCAGTGAAACATTTTTTTTAGTAAACTTGCTCATTTTTCATCCAATTTTTATTATTTTTTAATTCTGATTGCAAGGTCACAATGTTGTTTGTCATATTTTCTGAAAAGAACTTTTTTTTTTATTGAAAACTCTACAAATTATGAGCAAAAAACTTGGCAAAATTTTGACTCTTTTTACCCGACTGCCAAGAAGGGTTATGTGTTTCACGCGTATCTGGGTATGTGGATTCCTTTATACACTGGAAACATCCCAACGGCTGGTTGGATTTTAATGAATGAGGTCTCTATCGATTCGTCTTAACCGTCCGATAGTTATAGGCTACGTTTTGTTTTTATAAATTCAAAATGGCGGCCGTAAAATACAAAAGGGCGGTAGACATTAAAAAAATTTATTACGCACCCTATTAAGTGGCATATCATTGGATAGGTCTTCCAAAATGAAGACGATGTTTCATTGACTATTTTACAGTCAGAAGCTCCGTTTAAATATTACAGAACCTGGAAGTTGTGTAGGTAGGATTTCTAGCTTTACTGCGACTCTAACCTTCATAGACATCTATATGCCTCATCAAAACAGTGTTTATAGATAGGAACTAATAATTAAACACAACTTAAAACTCACCAATACAAGTAAATAAAAAAAAATAGATAAGTACACTGTAAAAAAATCCGACCAGTTTTCTTGTAGGAATCGGAAAAATAGTTACCCTTATCGTACCGGAAAATTTTCCGACCTAGCTCGGAATAAAATCCTTAAAAAATAGGAAATAGTCAATAAAACGGTATTTTACGGATTTTATTCCAATTTTACGGATTTTATTCCGAGCTGGGTCGGAAATTTTTCCAGTACGATAAGGGTAAATATTTTTCCGATTCCTACAGGAAAACTGGTCGTATTTTTTTTTTTACAGTGTAATATAAAAATAGTTCAACATTGATGAGAAATAATTAATTAGTTAGATTTTTACGCAGTCGGGTTTTTTTTTATTTTTTTTTAATTTAATTATAAAAACTTTAATTTCTCTACGAGTATACATGCTATTCTCATAAAAATGAGCACAGTCTATTAAACTGTTAAAAAAAAATAATACCGGTTTTCCGGTAGGAATCGGAAAAATAGTTGCCCTTATCGTACCGGAATAATTTTCAACCCAGCTCGGAATAAAATCCGTAAAATCGGAATAAAATCCGTAAAATACCGTTTTACTGACTATTTGTTTATTTTTACGGATTTTATTCCGAGCTGGGTCGGAAATTATTTCCGTACGATAAGGGCAACTACTTTTCCGATTCCTACCGGAAAACTTGCAGTGTTTTTTTTTTACAGTGTACAATAAGCTACTTAATCATAATCTACAGTTTGGACGCTTTTGCTTCATTAGTTTTTAGAGGGTTATCCAAAAGATATTCGTTCTTTTTCAATTTGTTGACAGTCCCCTATGGGGTTTCGAGAAAAAATCTTCGAAGAAATATATGACCTATATTATACTGTTTACACACCTGGAGTTTCAGATTAATTTCTCGTGCACTGTAAAAAAAATCCGACCAGTTTTCCTGTAGGAATCGGAAAAATAGTTGCCCTTATCGTACCGGAAAATTTTCCGACTCAGCTCGGAATAAAATCCGTAAAAAAAAGGAAATAGTGAATAAAACGGTATTTTACGGATTTTATTCCGATTTTACGGATTTTATTCCGAGCTGGGTCGGAAATTTTTCCGGTACGATAAGGACAACTATTTTTCCGATTCCTACAGGAAATCTGGTCGTATTTTAAATAAAGTGTGTATTTTTCTAGATATTTAACAAAACTTCCAAAATCGCAAGTAGCCGGTCACCTTTGGCCATATCGTGTATAATATTCACATGTAAACAGTTTTATGGCGTAATATTCCACATATCCTGCTCTTACAATATTTTAAAGTTCTCTTTCTGCTTTAATAGCCCGTGTAAATAGATTCTTTAATTGAAAGGAAACATTGATATTTGCGCTGTCTTAAAATTGGCACCAACAGGTAAAAAGACTTTTCGAAATATTAAATAAATCTCTCGTGTAAATATATTTTTAAAATGAAACTGTTTGGCAATATTATTATTTGGGCAATTTAAATATGGCGCAATTTCCCCCATTTCCTGCTTTTAACGCGTGATCATTTAATTATTATTTTAAAGTTTTCTTTCTGCTTTAATAGTCACGTGTAAATACATTTTTTAATTGAAAGGAAGTATTCTTATTTGCGCTGTTTTACAATTTGGCAGCAATATAAAAAATGACCTTTTCTAAATATGAAATAAATCTTCACTGAAATAATGAATGTTTTAATAATTTGTTTATAAAAAAAAGTTTTCAAAAAATTATTCAAATTTTTAAAAAAATAATAATAATTGCACATAATAATAACACACCGCAAGTTTATCAAGTATGTCCCTGCTGCAAAAGGTGGCTAAATCGCTATGCATAGTTTTGTTCCTATAAAACTTTTTTTTAAGGAACTATTTTGATTAACTTAAACATGCAATAGCAGTAGTAGGAAAACGAGAGTTCTGGCTCAGCCGGATGCGGGACTGCGGGACCGTCCCGCATCCGGTGCCGCACCCTCGTCCCTCACCCGATACCACGCCCCTCCTGATCACCCTCTGACACCGCCTCTGGTGCCTCCTCCTCTAGCACCGCCCCCTAGCGGGAAAAATGGCGTTTTTAGAGTACTTTACTGCTATAACATGAGAGTTGAACGTTAGATCGACTAGATTAACATACTATAAGATGAAGATTAAATTTACATTTGAATTTTGAACAACCTTTACCTTAATGAGTATTATTAACTAAGCAAAACAATGGAAAATAACAATTTTTGTTGAAAAAAGCTGATTTCTGTAGATTTTATTCAACTACAAGATCAGAATATCAACTTAAATTGGGAAAGTTAAACATATATTTGAATTTTGGATAATTAACATCTTAATAAGCATTATTAATGAAACAAAACAATTGAAAATAACAATTTTAAGGAAAAAAGCTGATTTCTTTAGATTTTTCCAGTTATAAGATAAGAATAAGAACTTAAATGAGGACAGTTAAATATATATTTGAATTTTGAACAATCTTTACCTTAATGAGTATTACTAATTAAGCAAAACAATGGAAAGTAATATTTTTATGGAAAAAGAACCGATTTCTTAGTTTTTTTTTTTTTTTTCAACTATAAGGCGATGATTAAATTTTTATCTGAATTTCGAAAAATCAACACCTTAATGAGTATTATTAATTATGCAAAATAACAAAAAATATAAATTTTAATGGGAAAAGCAGATTTTTTTTTTCAACCATAAAATGAGAATATCATCTTAAAAGGGAAATTTAAACATACATTTCAGTTTTTGAACAACCATCACCTTAATTAATTTTGATTAACTGAACAAATAACAAAGGCTAATATGGAATTCTTAAAGAAAAAAGATGAATTTTATTAACTTTTATACTAGTTTGAGATTTTAACTGACGTTTAAACACTAGTTATGTAAGATTTAAAACCTTAGACAACTACGTCCTAAGATATATAATAATTAATCAAAATAAATTCAATTTTCAGCTGAATCAATAACTGAAAATTTCACATTTAAAAAAATATTTTCATGATTGTACATATAAAAATATGAGTTTACAAACTAATTTCCTTAATTTTTAGCAGATGCAACAGAATATTGTTAACCAGTCTAGAATAAGAAAATAATTCCAACCCCTATTCACTACCGTCAACCCCCTCACATTCCCTAAACTTGGGGGACCGCAACAATGGAGTTTTAGCATCACAAAAGAATATCCGAAAAATGTTTACATCCAAGAAAAATATCAATTTTTATGCATCTTTCAAATGTCACATGAAAGATATAAACTTATATTTTAGTTTTGAACAATCATTACCTTAATGGTTATTAATAATTAAGCAGAACAATGGAAAATATTGCTTTTTTAATGAAAAAGACGAATTTAAACGAATTTGGTTAACTTTTACACTACTTTGAGATTTTATTGTGCTTTTTAGACGTTAGTTATGTAATATTTAATTCGTTAGATGACTATACCCCAAGATATATTCAATCTAATTTCCTGAATTTTAGTAGATTCAACAGAATTTTTTCGATAGGGCTAGTATAAGAAAATAATTCGAGATTCCATTCACTGCACGCTACCCCCTAGCATTCTTCAAACTTGGGAAGGGATCACAAACCTTCTCTGACGTCATATTCGAACCAATTTTTAGTTCGTGTTTACTGTACCTGGTAAACTACAAAGCATAACAAAAAATGTTTCCATTAAAAAGAATATCAATTTTTAAGTAAAAAGAGACTGAATTCTTTACAACTGTTACATGAAAGATATAAACATTTATTTTAGTTTTGAACAACCATAACCTTAATGAATTTTAATAATTGAAAAATAACAAAGGAAAATATTATATTTTAATGAAAAAAGACAAATTTAAACGAATTTGATTAACTTTTACACTAGTTGGAAACTGGAAATGAATAAAATTGTTTTATGAGTTCATTTGATCATTGACACATTCGAGATTTTGAACATATATCCGAATTTTGAATGAACAACATCTTAATGAATATTAATAATTAAGCAAAACAATGGAAAATATCAATTTTTAAGGAAAAAGATCAGAATATCAACATAAATGAGGAAAGATACGAGGATTTCAACTTAAAAGGGAAATTTAAACATTTATTTCAGTTTTTGAAAAAACATTACCTTAATGAATTTTAATAACTGAACAAATAACAAAAAGAAAATATGTTTTTCAATGAAAAAGACGAATATAAACGAATTTGATTAACTTTTACACTAGTTTGAGATTTTATCATCCTTTTAGATGCTAGCTATGTAAAAGTTTAACCTTTCAACGAGACGCACTTCAAAAAATACTCATTACTAAACAAAAATGAATTAATTTTAATCTAATCAGTAGCTGAAAATTTCACATTTAAAAAATATTTTCATGAATGTACATAAAAAGTACGAGTTTACAAATTAATATCCTTATTTTTATTACATTTAACTGGATTTTTCTACATTCGAGCTTAATTTTTATACACAAAGCATTATTTAATCAAATCCAGGGTTTTCAGATTTAACGAAATTCAGCGATTTTTCACTTTTCAAACCAATCCTATGAGTTAAAAAAACAACAGCGCCTCCTATAATTTTATAGCTTTGAGTGAAACGAGCCGAATTTTTCATACTGTTTGCTGTTTTCGTTATATGAAGACAGCTTATATTCTCTAGTTTAACTAAAATGAGTAATATGCACTAAATGTCTTGCATATTACTCATATTACTCACTGCAGACAGAGGAAGATTCAAGTCAATCTTACTTAAAGGATATGAAATCAGCTATACCCAGTCAAGAAGCACATGCTTCGAACATTGAAATAATACCCTCTTCACCAGAACAACTATAACCACATTTTTCTTGCAATCAATGCAAGAAATCCTATTCCAAAAAGAATGCATTAAACAGACATCAAATATCCCATTTGGAGAAAAAATCATTTGAATGTTAAAATTAAAGATTGTATTCATATAGGCTATGTATCAATAGAACTATAAACATATTCTTAATATTTTAAACAACTTGATGGATGATAATTCAGTAATCTTCGAAGTGTAAGATGAAACATATAATAATTTGATTAATAATATGGACTGAATAACTCAGACTAGTTTTAATATATCAAATGATTGTAACAATAAGAAATGTCATGTAGGGCCAATTCATATAAGGCGAAAATTGAGTGTAATCAATTTTTAACTCTATTGCTGTCCTAAGTCTATCTATCTTAATTGTGTAATGTAAAAATATACAAGGGGAGAATCAAGTCCGATGTAGATAAATATTGTGGCATTGGTTTAAAAACTGAAAAATCATGGAATTTCACTGAATCAGAAAGTATAAAATTTGATTAAATAATGTTTTGAGTATAAAAATTAAGTTCGAATGTGATAAATTATGGAAATTAGTTTGTAAACTCTTATTTTTATATGTACAATCACGAAAAAAAATTAATGTGAAATTTCCAGTTAAATAGCATTGTTTGTTAATAAGAAGGGTTTATAGAATTTAATTGGGTGTATAAAATTTAGACGGAACATAAAATTATATGGAAAACCTTAGGTTTTTTAATATGAAATTAATAAAAGATAGTTAACTCATGTTTCATTCGATAAGAAATTTAAAAAAATGAAATTATAAACTTTAAAAAATATACAATATGTATTTTAAAATTTTAGCAAAATCGTTTTGATTTGATGAGATAGAGTCAAGAAAAATCACAAGTTGATATAGCAAAAATAAACGACAAAAGCTTTTTCAGTTAAACAATATTTATTCATCATTTTCAACAGTTATAGGAAGACATATGCATTTTTAAAATATACAGATATTCAAATTAAGTTTATGACTTAACAAAGTTCGCATTTTTTCATTTATGCATGTTGATCAGATGTTGAATAAACTTCCTCTGGAGATAAAAGATAATTTTACAGTGTTTACAACTATATTTCTTAGGGTGAACTTTTTTAAGATGTAAAAACTCAACCTCGTCATACAATTTAATGTTGCAGTGTTTACATTCATATTCCTTGGGATGAACTTTTTTATGTTTAGTTAAAGCAGACTTTGTTAAAAAAGAGTTGGAACATTTATCACGATCATAAAACTTCTTATGAGATCTCTTGTGAATTCTTAACAGAAACTTTTGTAAATAATCTTTCCCGCATTGATTGCATGTATATGTAGTAGATGTCCTGTAATGAGTTACACTATGTCGTTTTAAATCACTGCTTTGAATGAATGTCTTTGAGCATATTTCACATTCAAATGTTTTTTTTCTCCAAATGGGATATTTGATGTCGGTTTAATGCATTCTTTTTTGGAATAGGATTTCTCGCATTCATTGCAAGAAAAAGGTGGTTTTAGTTGTTCTGGTGAAGAGGGTATTATTTCAATATTCGAAGCTTGTGCTTCTTGATTGGGTATAGCTGATTTCATATCCTTTAAGTAAGATTGACTCGAATCTTCCTCTGCTAAAGACATTCTTGCATATTACTACTCATTTTAGTTAAACTAGAGAATATAAGCTGACGTCTTCATATAACGAAAACAGCAAATAGTATGAAAAATTCGACTCGTTTCACTCAAAGCTATAAAATTATAGGAGGCGCTGTTGTTTTTTAACTCATAGGATTGGTTTGAAAAGTGAAAAATCGCTGAATTTCGTTAAATCTAAAAGCACTGGATTTGATTAAATAATGCTTTGTGTATAAAAATTAAGCTCGAATGTAGAAAAATCCAGTTAAATGTAATGAAAATAAGGATATTTATTTGTAAACTCGTACTTTTTATGTACATTCATGAAAATATTTTTTAAATGTGAAATTTTCAGATACTGATTAGATTAAAATTAATTAATTTTTGTTTAGTAAAGAGTATTTCTTGAAGTGTGTCTCGTTGAAAGGATAAACTTTTACTAACATCTAAAAAGATGATAAAATCTCAAACTAGTGTAAAAGTTAATCAAATTCGTTTAAATTCGTCTTTTCATTAAAAATCATATTTTCCTTTTGTTATTTGTTCAATTATTAAAATTCATTAAGTAATGGATTTTCAAAAACTGAAATAAATGTTTAAATTTCCCTTTTAAGTTGAAATTTTCGTATCTTTCCTCATTTATGTTGATATTCTGATCTTTTTCCTTAAAAATTGATATTTTCCATTGTTTTGCTTAATTATTAATATTCATTAAGATGTTGTTCATTCAAAATTCGGATATATGTTCAAAATCTCGAATGTGTCAATGATCAAATGAACTCATAAAACAATTTTATTCATTTCCAGTTTCCAACTAGTGTAAAAGTTAATCAAATTCGTTTAAATTTGTCTTTTTTCATTAAAATATAATATTTTCCATTGTTATTTTTCAATTATTAAAATTCATTAAGGTTATGGTTGTTCAAAACTAAAATAAATGTCTATATCTTTCATGTAACAGTTGCAAAGAATTCAGTGTCTTTTTACTTAAAAATTGATATTTTTTTTTAATGGAAACATTTTTTGTTACGCTTTGTATTTTATCAGGTGCAGTAGACACGAACTAAAAATTGGTTCGAATATGACGTCAGAGAAGGTTTGTGATCCCTTCCCAAGTTTGAAGAATGCTAGGGGGTAGCGTGCAGTAAAAGAGGTCTGGAATTATTTTCTTATACTAGCCCTATCGAAAAAATTCTGCTGAATCTACTAAAATTCAGGAAATTAGATTGAATATATCTTGGGGTATAGTCATCTAACGAATTAAATATTACATAACTAACGTCTAAAAAGCACAATAAAATCTCAAAGTAGTGTAAAAGTTAACCGAATTCGTTTAAATTCGTCTTTTTCATTAAAAAAGCAATATTTTCCATTGTTCTGCTGAATTGTTAATAATTATTAAGGTAATGATTGTTCAAAACTAAAATATAAGTTTATATCTTTCATGTAACTGTTGAAAATATGCATAAGAATTAAAAATTGATATTTTTCTTGGATGTAAACCTTTTTCGGATATTCTTTTGTGGTGCCAAAACTCTATTGTTGCGGTATCCCAAGTTTAGGGAATGTGAGGGCGTTGACGGTACTGAATAGGGGTTGGAATTATTTTCTTATTCTAGACTGGTTGACAATATTCTGTTGAATCTGCTAAAAATTAAGGAAATTAGTTTGTAAACTCATACTTTTATATGTACAATCATGAAAATATTTTTTTAAATGTGAAATTTTCAGTTTTTGATTCAGCTGAAAATTGAATTTATTTTGATTAATTATTATATATCTTAGGGCGCAGTTGTCTAAGGTTTTAAATCTTACATAACTAGTGTTTAAATGTCTGTTGAAATCTCAAACTAGTATAAAAGTTAATAAAATTCATCTTTTTTCTTTAAGAATTCCATATTAACCTTTGTTCAATTAATCAAAATTAATTAAGTTGATGGTTGCTCAAAAACTGAAATGTATGTTTAAATTTCCCTTTTAAGATGATATTCTCATTTGTGGTTGAAAAAAAAAATCTGCTTTTCCCATTAAAATTTATATTTTTTGTTATTTTGCATAATTAATAATACTCATTAAGGTGTTGATTTTTCGAAATTCAGATAAAAATTTAATCATCGCCTTATAGTTGAAAAAAAATCTAAGAAATCGGTTCTTTTTCTAAAAAAATATTATTTTCCATTGTTTTGCTTAATTAATAATACTCATTAAGGTAAAGATTGTTCAAAATTCAAATATATGTTTAACTTTCCCCATTTAAATTGTTATTCTCATCTTATACGCTGGTTTCCAAAAATTAAGGAAAAACAACAAAAGTAGCGATTACTCAAAATGTTACAAGTAGATTTTAATAAAACTGAGACACAATTTACAACACATAGTAAGGTATAAAATAACATTAAAAGAAATTGCCAGACGATTGTGGTGTTTCAGAAATTAATACAACTATAAAATAAACAAAATAAATGTCTCAGTTTGGTATAGGAAAATTACCTGTAATATGGAGTATGAACATCCCTAGAAGCAATACAGCACATACGCGAAGTGTGATACTGTCAATTATGCGATCGATAAGTTTGCTGGGAAGTGCGAGCCATTTGTCTTGTTAAGCAGCTGTAAGCGTGGCAAGGGTCTGAGGAGGGGGATTGAGAGATGAGACACATCTGCCTAAAGCATCCCAAAGATGCTCAATGGGATTCATGTTTAGTGATCGCGCTGGCCATTCCATGCGCTGAATTGTTTGGTGCTGAAGATAATCTTCTACGATATGAACCCTGCGCAGTCTAGCGTTATCATCCTGTAGCAGGAAATCTTTAACTATTTCATCGGCATAAGAGTGAACGTAAGCATCATGAATGTTATTTCTATAGACGTGAGCATTCATAGTTCCACGTGGAAAGACATTGGGGTCTGTACGTCCGCCCAAAGAGATACCATCCCAAACACAGACACTGCCTCCTCCATACGAATCTCTTTTACGAATGTTTGATTGATGACAGCGTATTCCCAGTTCTCTCCAAATCAAACAATGCCTACTATCGCTCTGGAAGCTAAACTGGAGCTCATTTGTGACATGAACACGCCTCCATTGATCAGCCGTCCAGTGGACATGTTGACGTGCCCACCGTAAATGTTCCCCCCGGAGACATGAGGTGCGCGGCACACAAATATCTGGTCACATCGTGTAAAGACCACCTTCATGAAGCTTTCTACGCACAGTAGACGTTGATACCAACCTTCCAGTGACTGCAGCAAGGACGGATTTAAGATGAGAGGGTGTTGCTGTTCGATTCCTTCGTACACATAACCGCAAATATCAGTCATCGGCGCTTGTCGTAGCTCTTACTCGTCTTTCGCTGAACCTTCAGGAAGCCGAAGCAGTGGTTTGAAAGTGTTACCAAAGCCTATGAGCAACAGAAGGACTCACATTTAGCCATCTGGCCACCTCTGTCTGACTTTGGCCTACATCCAATCTTCCAATAACTCTATATCGCAGTTTTGCGGACAAATGATACCTCGAGGTCATACTAATGAATTGGCTGTCTCAGTTTTCTTATCTCATAATCACAGCGACACCGGCAGCCGTACTCTTTAGCATGCCTTTTTATGCTCCGCACAGATGACGCAATCCAATTGCAGCGCCACTTATTTGCATTTTGTAATTTTAATCAGCATCTTTTAATTAACAACATATCCAAATTTCATACAGATAGGTTAATTTTTGAAAGAGTTATCGCTCTTTTTGTGATTTTTCCTTAATTTTTTGGAAACTAGTGCAGCTGGAAAAATATGAAGAAATCATCTTTTTTCCTTAAAATTGTTATTTTCAATTGTTTTGTTTCATTAATAATGCTCATTAAGATGCTAATCATCCAAAATTCAAATATATGTTTAACTTTCCCCATTTAGGTTGATATTCTGATCTTGTAGTTGAATAAAATCTACAGAAATCAGCTTTTTTCAACAAAAATTGTTATTTTCCATTGTTTTGTTTAATTAATAATACTCATTAAGGTAAAGGTTGTTCAAAATTCAAATGTAAATTTAATCTGCATCTTATAATATGATAATCTAGTCGATCTAACGTTCAACTCTCATGTTATAGCAGAAAAATGCTCTAAAAACGCCATTTTTCCTGCTAGGGGGCGGTGCTAGAGGAGGAGGCACCAGAGGCGGTGTCAGAGGGTGCTCAGGAGGGGCGCGGTATCGGGTGAGGGACGAGGGTGTGTCATCGGATGCGGGATGGTCCCGCAGTCCCGCATCCGGCTGAGCCAGAACTCTCGTTTTCCTACTACTAATAACTCTTAAAATAATTCTTCGATTTAAAAATTGTCTACTTCAGCGTGTTTATCGAACATTTATATCTATAAAAGCCGTTCTCTGAGTGTATGCCCTTTATACAAATCTTTAATTTTTGACCGATTTGCACGAAACTTGATGTACATACGCTTTAGAACATGGATTAGGTAGCTGTCAACTTTAAAAAATCATCAAAATACTATTTACCTCTTTTTTCTACCACCTTCTATAATTGAACATTATAGAAATATCTATTTTTAAAATTTCTAATTCAATCATTTCTTTCCTGTTACCACACCCTAAAAAATGACGCAATAATGAAAAAAAAATAACGATAACACGCGTAGTTTGCCAATAAAAATTCAGATTTTCTCGCTATATCTCTGCATTTTTTAAATCGACATCATTCTAATCAGTAAAAAGAAAAAAATTCCGATATATATGCAAAAAATTTAACTAAACGCGTGTTAAAATGACGTAGTATTTTCATTTGAATGTTTTTAAAGTTAAAAAAATCTATTTTAATATAGGAGTTTTAATTTCAAGAAAACAATTTAGGAATAGATAATAATAAGAAAAAATCGTTTGCTAGATATAATGTCAATTTCTATTTAACTGACACCACTTTCTAATGATGTTTTATTCCGAAGAGAGACTCTTGATCTTCTGAAATGAAGCCTTATTATTATCATCCATAAAGTGAAAGATTTATTTTTAAGCCACGCGAACTTAAAATTTCCGCAAATGCTAGGTCATTTGGATGTAGTTATTGCTTTTTTCCGCTTATTGTCAGGAAAATCGTATACTTCAGTTACACTTGCTGAAGAAAACAAGCATTCTCGTTTCAAAAGTTGAAACACTGTACTATAATTACGTCAGAATGACGCATTTTTTCCTTAAATTCAATTTTGCGAGTTTTGAAATTAAGTTTTAAAAAATTGAGGCTTTTCACAAACGTCAGGTTAAGCATCATTGCATGTTATTATTCTGTAAACTAGTTACATCTCAAGAATTCGCTAAAAACATGAATAATGTCATACTTTTGAAGGCAATAGGTTCCATAAAAGGTATAAGTCACATTTGTTAAAGTACGCTAAATAGCGTACAGCCTGATTATCAAAGATTAACCCATTTGCACTTACAATCGCAAATCATTACCATTCGCAATTACTTTAGTTCAGCATTTTTTTATTATTATTATCAGGGTTCGTTGATATATATCAATCGATATATATCTTGATATATATCATGATATATATCCGATATTTATTTTGAAAATATCAAGATTTTTGATATTTTCGATATTTTCATATTATTTTGATAGTTATTTTCAAAATATCAAGATGTGTGCTATTTTCAATATTTTTTTATATTTGATATTTATTTTCAAAATATCACTGTGCAAGATATTTTTGATATTTTCAGTCAAAATAAGTGCAAATGAAATTTCTAACTGTTGTTGACCATGTTGTTCTGTAAATAAAGAATTTTTGTCTCTGATAGTGACTTAATTCAGAACAGACACTGAATAATAAACTGTCTAATTTAAATACTCATATATATATGTAGCTTCATTAGAAAAGAATATGTTCTGGTATTGATAGGGGAAGGTGGGGCACGTTGGGACATGGCCCACCTTGGGACATCTCAATTTTGAGGCTTAATTTTACAGTTAAAAATTAGCACATATAAGTGCCAATATATGATACTACAATCTACTCTTCCATGTGTTTTGGAATCACTGGTGTTTGCTGGCAACAAATAATACCATTATTTTTGTTTTGAATGAGGTTGAGTAACATTTATGTGTGTTTTGAAAAATAAATTTTTTATTGAAGAAATGAAATAATACAAGTGGGGGCATGTTGTGATGAAAAAACATTGATTTATTGTTATTTTAAGGGTAAAAAATAGACTGCAATGCTAAGCTTAACTGTTTTAAAGTTTTTGTTACTTAATGTGCGAGGTGGGGCAGGTTGGGACACTCAGTTGTGGGGCACCTTGGGACATGTCAAAAAATGCTGTAAAGACCAAATGCAGCTTACTGAAGGAAAAAAAGTACACAAACAATTAGAATTTTCATCAAGCAGGGAGGATGAGACCGTTACGCTAGCAAAATTGGTAAAAATTACCCCTGACAGGAAAACAAATATATATGATTTGTGTAATGGCAGTAGTGATGAATTCAGCTGTTCATGTGGTGCTGATTTTCCTACTCATTGCAAACTTACTTAAGATAAGTCCAGAAACTTAAAGGATAAAGATAAACCAACTGTGGGATAGTGTACATTGGCAAAGTTTGCAGGAAAAAAAAAGAGCATTGTTGTATTTGTGTTCCAAATGTTGAGGACAGCAGTGAGTATGAGATATCCATTTTGAGAACACGAGATCTAGAGGTTTTTTTGAATCCTGATAAACATGATAGCTCATTTGTGTATCAAACAGATATTCTTTTAAAACTTGGCACTGTTGAAAACAAAATAGGTCAAAGATGTGTTTTATTAGAATTTGATGAACACCATTTTTTTTCACATCAAGCACAAGATCTATTAATGAAAACATGTTACAATTCAAATTATTAAAGTGTTTCAATGCTTAAATTATTTCATGCTCAACTAAAGCTTTATAAATAAAGCTTTGTTCATCAATTGAATATAAAATTTTACATGTATTTCTGATTAAAACTAGTGTCCCAACCTGCCCCACCATGTGGGGCAGGTTGGGACATTTTAAAGGCTTTTTTGTTTTGTTTTCACTCTTTTCCTATGTAAGATATTAGATTATTATGAGGTTTATTTGATGCAGAAATGTTTATACTTTGTGTCTAATTGATTCTAAAATAAGAATAAATATTAATAAAATTTAGAAAAATTATTTACTGAAAAACGTCCCAAGGTGCCCCACCTTCCCCTATTAGTTCAGTTTAAATTGTACAGCATAGGGAATTAAAAATTAAAAAAAAATTCAGTTAAAACAATATTATGTATTTAAAATTTTGTTTTATAAATTTCTGATTTCTTGATAGTTGATACTGAATCCCATAGCTTTTTTTAATGCAAGTGCATAAAGCAAATTGTTTTGGTTTTCAATTAGTTGATCTTCAATTTTGTTCTAAATTTCTGATTTCTTGATAGTTAATACTAAATCCTATAGCGTTTTTTTTTTTTCTTTCTTTCTTTTAATGTAAGTGCATAAAGTAAATTGTTTCGGTTTTCAATTAGTTGATCTTTAATTTTGTTAAGTAAAAAAATGTGCTTTTAGTACATTAAGCAGAGTTTCCCCCAGACAGTTTCAGGAGGGTGCTGCACCCTGCCAGCCCTTAGATTTACAAAATAGCACCCCTCTTGCCCCTCATTTAAAAAATTAGCTCCCTTGTTGCCCCCACCTGAAAAAAGTGCCTTTGCTCCTTTGTTTATTAAAAACTGACTCATTTCTGTCTTTAAAATAGTGTTCTGAATATTAAATATTAAAAAGTTGTTTTAAAAATCAAAAGAATGCCTTTAATAATTTTAAGAAATGCCCTTAAGAATACAAAACATGCCCTTCAGAATCTAAAAGTGCCCTTTTGCCACAAGCAGCACCCTGTCCTTTTTTAAACCTGGGGGAAACTCTGCATTAAGTTTTCATGTTAAGTGCAATATGTTTTAGTTTCTAATGTATATTATGCTTGAAAATATTTATTATCAGCAAAGTTGACTATTTTGAAAATATCGGATATATATCGAAAATATCCGATATATATCAAAATATCGGATATTTTTGATATTTTCGAAAATATCATGATATTTACGAACCCTGATTATTATTCAATAGCGAAATTAGAAGTTAGCCAAAAAAATACATAAATAAATAAATAAACCCTCAAGGTTAATAGGTATGCAATTGAACTACTGATTTTTTCATATTTAAAATAAAGCTTTAACGATAAAAGCTTTTAATAGCCGTAAAAGCTTAATTTATATATTTTTTCAAGTTAAATAAAACGTTTACTATAACATAGGCATTTCTATTTGATGAAAAAATATCAGGAAATAATTCGTTAAATATGGCGTCACTTTCTATAAATATGTTGTCACTTTCAATAAATATGATGTCAAACTGATTTTAAGAAACGGCTGCTACATTTTCTTTCCTATTTTGTTGGCATGTTATATCTTTAATTATACCATTTAGCTATGTGTTTTATCCCTTAAAAGCAATGATAGCATTCTGCGATTTATATGAAATAGAAAATGAAACATAGCAAACGTTTTCTAAGAGTTAAGGTTCTTTTTTTTTTAAGAAAGCTTCAAGACTGAAAGCTTCTGGAATTTGATATCATTATCAGGTTATTCGCAGTAGATTTAGTTTTTATGAATGAATGTTTCCGTTTAAAAATAATCAGGCAATCCACCTGGGAATATCCGTGGTTAAAGATGATCCATATACTGGCCGTTCACAGAATAGAAAAAAAATGTATCGTTTTTAATTTAAAATACTAAAAATTTTTTTACATTTACTATATTTTTTAGAATCCCTAATAGCTACATCAAAAATCATTTTTGGTATTCTCTTATTAACAAGCGGTCAATCGTGATTTTTTACTATTTATAGCAACCTTCATTAATATGATAATTTTGAATAGTTCGATTTGAAATCTGTTAAATTCGTATTTTATTTTTTTATGGTGTTTTCATTTCGTTTGCCGATTTAGTTATGGAATATTGCACGAAACAACTCCCAAATGAGGAATTATTTACACTGTTTTAAGAGCAATCGGGTTCACCTTTTGAAATTGGGTTGCACGAATATTTAAAAAATATTCTTGCCTAAAAATTACTATAAAATACATAAAAAATTAGTAAACTGAGAATTACTTTTCAAACAAATAGCATTGAATGTACATTTTGTTTTCCATTAGACGTTGAAAAAATTGAATGTGTGATCGTTAGAGATTAAAGAAATTGCAGTAAAAGCAAAATTTATGGGTTAGGACATTGACACACACACACACAAAAAAAAAAAAAAAAAAAAAAAAAAAAAAAAATTGACAACGTTACTCATGGACATGGGGGTCTTTTGCTTATAATATTGAATTCAGAGCAAATGAGTTCATCTTTCGTAATTTTGGGTTGCAATTTTAAAAAGATCCATGCTTGAAAATTAATTTAAAATCCATTAAATTCAGAAAACTGTATCTCATTTTTTATGATTTTTAATGATCAGTATTAAAATCTGAAAATTAAGATATAATTTTCAAATAAATTTCATTTGATTTTTTTTTTTTTATACGAGGGGGCTCGGCCCCCTACGAGCTACGCTCGCCAACCCCCGCCCAGACACGCAGACTCTAAATTCACGCTAATTTGATCGGCTTTAAAAAGATTTCGAAAGATTGAATTATAATGTAAAAAGCAGTGGCGATCTCCCTATAAACGAATTTCTATTCATTTGTCTTTGATTGGGGAATTTTAACGCCAAATCCGCTGCGGTACTGCTTGATTATCTCGTCGACCAATTTCGCCAAATTATATAAATCGCCTAACCACTCGCCAAATTATACAAATTGACATAATTTTTTATTTTAAATAACAATAGAACAAATAAATTCGTACAACATTAATAAAAATACAAATAAAACGTTGAATAAAAATAACTTGATGACGTAGATACGTGTAACAACATTTCAAAATAAGGTAATATAAAAGGAATTAAGTAAACAGAGTCTTTGTCTCCTGGTATTTTTTAACAAAGCGAAAAGAAAGTTCTTTTAAATGAGACATTTTAAATTAATCGTTTTTAATCTAACGTAATTTTTATCAAGCTATTTTTTTCTCTTTTAAATATTCACGTGAAGATACTTTTGTTAGAAATGAAATATTATTTGCGCTTTTCTAACAAAAATAGTTGAAAAGATCCTCTCAAAATATTAAATAAATGTCTAGCGCAATTTCTAAATTTAAACTTTTTTGCAATAATGTTTTGTGTTCATTTTATGTAATAACTATAATGTGACGTAAATATGACGTAATTTCTCCTACGACTTCTAACCCATGTTAATGAACTTATTATTTTACAATATCCTTTCTCTTTTAAAATTCACGTGTGTACTTTTTATGACATAATTTTTAATAAATTCCTGCTTTTTATACGTAATTATTTAATTTTAATTTGAAAGTTTTTTTCCTGTTTATAATAGTCACGTGTAAATAAATTTTTAATTTGAAGCAAATATTATTGCTTGCGCTTTTTATACAGTTGGCAACAGTTTAAATTAGTACAATTTTCTGAAATCTGTAAAAAATATCTCTAGAAATGCTGAAAATTTGAATTTAAAATAGAAATAAAACCTGAAAAAATGAGTCAAAATAAAAAAATTAATGCAATCTGCACTCCGGCAAATTCTAACGCATAAAATGATCTAAAAATAATTACACTGCCATGTGTAGTTTTTGCTGCTATAAAACTTTTTTAGTGGAACGATTTTGTCCAACTTTAGCATTAAATATCTCTTAAAATAATTCTTCGATTTGAAAACTGTCTGCATCAGCATTTTTATCAAACATTTATGTATAAAACCACCGATTTTCATATTTTTGTATGCATTATTTTTCTTAATATTAACGAAGAAAGACCTCCGGTCACAAAAAATTCAAAACCGGCGGCGGCGGCGGCGGTGACAGCGGTAGTTACTTTTTTTTAGAATAGAGAGATTCAGTGTAAAAAATGAAATTGCGCATGTTTAGAAGTTAAGAAAAGTTACATACAGTAAAGCACAATTTATGGGTTAGGTCGTTGATACCATCAGTATGGTGTCAGCGTTACTCACTAACATAATTTTTACTTTATAAAAAATATATATGATATACCAACGAGAATTTTACTAAATACTACGCCAATTGGTTGATTTTTTTTTCTTTTTATTATGAGGAAATTCATATATTGTTCTGTTAAACCAGCCAAGAAAACCAGCATTCTGATATTTAAAGCTGAGGAATATTACTGTGGTTGCGATACAATAACGTCATGTTTTCTGATCATTTTTATAATGATTTGTGGATTAATGTAATGATTTATGCACAAATATAAGTTATTATTTCTGAATTATTTCATTTTAATTTATTATACCCGGAGGGCCCCTCAGAATTGACACGGTCGACGCCGTGTAGTTCTGCTATTTTCTCTATAAAATTGCAAATTTTTATATATTTATATAATAGTTTTCTTAATATTAGCTGAGAAAGAGCCACAAAAATTAATTTACGGCGGCAGAGTCAACAGCGTTAGTTATTTTTAATTTTTTTTTTTTTTTTTTTATTTATTTATTTATAGAATAGAGAGATATTGCTTATTGATGAAGTTTAATTTCTCTATGGAAAATTAACCACGGGCAGCTGCTAAACAAATTCCTTCGTAATAGAGCCTGCACGCGATGGAGGTAGATTTTTTTTAAATCATGCTTGAAAATTATGTTTAAAACCACAATAAATAAATAAACAAATTTCATCGTAAATTATATTTTTCCCCATAGAATGGTGTAAATTATAGTTTCCCTCCATAGGATGGTGTAAAAATTGAAAATATGCCATGTTTAAGTTTAAAAAATTTTAAATTAAAATTGAAAATACAAAATTTAATCTTCAGGTGTTACCAACCTCAAAAGGACGTCAACGTTACACACGGACACGTTGGTCCTTTATAATATAGATTTAATATTTATTGGCGTTAAACGCAGATTACTGAGATCGACGGTTTGAACTTTATTTGAATTAGTTTGGGAGTATCACATTTTTGGGTTACCCAGTTTCTGAGTTCTTCACACAACCAAACTTACTGAGTACGACTTGATCACTTCTACACAGTAAGAAGTATAAAAGGTCGACCAATCGTCTAGGGTAAAAAACACACAAAATTCTTGGATAAAAGTTTTTGATATAACCCATCAATTGTAGGCAAAGAAAATCTTGCCATGGATCACTGTAAAAGAAAAGGAGAAAAAATAAACTAATTTTTACAGAAAAAAAAACTGTTCTTTCAAATACAATTTGTTGAAAGCTGTATCTCAATTTACTGCTTTTTAATGGCTCTAAAATATTTTTCAAGCATGATTATTATTTTTTTTTAAATCTGTGTCTATCGCGCGCAAACCAATTACGGAAGATAACACATTTGCACTTAAAACAATACATTGTAAAAAAAAAAAAAAAAAAAAAAAAAAAAAAAAATCTGTCAAATTAACGAAAAAAAACTTTCAATTTTGGCGCCAGCGGAAAACCGTTTAATTTATAGAAAATATCTGTAATCTGTTCATTAAAACAGTTTTTCGGTAAAAAGTATAGATTTTTTCTGTAAAAATTACAAAATCCGTATTTTTTTATAGAAAAAACTGTTTTTTCTTTAAAACAGTAAAAAATGTGAATTTTGTAATTTTTTACAGAAAATTTTTTTATTTTTTACAGAAAAAAACTGTTTTAATGAACAGATTACAGATATTTTTTGTAAATTAAACGGTTTTCCACTGGCTCAAAAAGTGACAGTTTTTTCCGTTAATTTGGCAGATTTTTTTTTTTTTTTTTTTTTTTTTTTGTTACAGTGACCATAGCAGCCTCTAGTTATTCTATCTTCAGGCAACAAGATCTGAGTCTTTATATCTATCATATATTCCTAAGAAATCCCTGCGTCATCCTGAGTAAACTGGGACTTATCTGTAATAATCTAAGGAAACTTATCCATAATATTCAACTTTCTTTCTAATCCATAACCCAATCTTGTGGGCGACATTTAAGCAAATAAATATTTAATCACTGCTCAAAGATATCTGATTTCATCTTTTATCTACATCATTGACGAGCTCAAACAAACAATTTCTTCCAAGTGTTCCTCGCGGGTGTGCACTTAGTGGAGTTCTAAATTGTGGCTAGAATTTCTATCATATTTATGCATTAAAGGTAGGGGGTGATTTACCAACCTTATCTTATTTCTAGAATGATGTGCGTATGAAACTCTACATACGTACTAGATTTTTCTATCGTCATTGCAAATATTGTGTAAAAGGAGCTATTTGATCAGGACACAGTTAAGGGGGGGGGGGGGGGGGGTGCTTGCTAAGAATGCTTCAGCCCAGGGCGCACCGAAGAAGGCGGAGAGGCAGACAAGGACAAAAAAAATTATAAATAGGAAAATAGTAAAATTAATGTGAATATAAAATAGGAGTAACAAATACGTGATAAGGCAGTGAACTGCACGGTGATCCAAGAAAAATAAATATTCAATAATTCCAAAAGAATAGGTAATAGCATGACGCTGTTTACACATAAATCTGAAGGAAAAGATGGGAGGTTTTTATAGTAGTCAATATATATATATATTATAGCTACAACTACAACCGACAGTTAGCTCTGCAGTGATTCTAAAATTGTTGCCTGTTTTAATACTGTTATAAATATAATCCATTTTATATTTTATAACGTAAATAAAGATTAACATTAAATAAAATAAAATAATACAATAATAAAAAGATATAGGTGGTGTAATGTCCACATCATATTTACTAGGGCTTACAAACACCTTGTTTAATTTCTTTGCCCATTCACTTGCAAAGCAAAACGTATTTATTTTCAACCATATTGTGTACAAGGAATCTTATCTTACATTAAAATGATTAAATAAGCTGGTGTGAAATGGTAAGATAAAAATAACTTCTTAAAAACACTATAAAAATTTTAATAAATACGCAAGGCCTTTCAAAAGAACAAGTTTTTCTTCATCAGGTGCAGGGAACACGCCCTACTGCTTTTTTGGGGTTTTGCTGCTGTTTTCAAAGTAGTAGGACGTGTTCGCTGAGCTTGATGCAGAAAGACTAGTTCTTTTGAAAGGCTTTGTGCATTTATTAAATTTTTTATGGTGGTTTTAAGAAGTTATTTTTTATCTTAATCTTATCTTAATTATCCAAGAAAAAAGATTATTTTCGTTAATAACAGATTAGCCCATTCAAGTCTGGATTACGAAGATCACATCTCAAATTAAGAAGACCTCTGAACTTAATTCTGAAAACTCGGGCTTCTTGGGCAACGAGCGCACTCTACATCCGACTAACGTCCTGGTAGACTCGTACAATACAGCATTCTGACGAGCTCCGCGGACTACGAGCACATTCCAAGAAGGGACACTTCGGTATCAAAAAACTTGCATCCGGCTAACGCCCTGGCAGACTCGCACAATACAGCACTCTGCCGAGCTTCACGGGCAACGAGCGCACACCAAGCAGGGAAACTTCGGTTTCAAACATCGGCATCCGCAGGACCAGTGTTGAATTCAGGGTCCCCCCCCCAAGATTTCAGATTTTGTATTTTTAATGGTCAGAAAGTGCAATGACCCCCCGGAACTACTCCATAATGCCCCCCCCCCACACACACACACACACACACGGAGCCACAGGAATCTCTCCCGGAGAAAAGTGCCTGAATTCAACACTGCGGCGAACGTTCTAAATGACGCACACAAAACAGGATTCTGTGGGTTTCAAAACCCTGGCCTTCGCTAAGAGAGACCTCTGGAGACACACAGTGGCACTAGCAGGCAGCTTCAATTTCGACTTGGCGTTACATCAGCAACCAGCCCCAAAAGACAACTGATCAAACTCAGACTTCTCAAAAAAACTTCTCTAAAAAAACTGACTCTCTTTTTTTCTTTTTACTTACCAAAATTCAGCTCTTTAAAAGAAAAAAAATATCCCCTTTCTCCAACCAGAGAATAACTACAAGAGGAAATTACATCTCTAGGCTAAAATTTTCCGGTACTTCTAAGTTATCCCGTCGACCAATTTCGCCAAATTATATAAATCGCCAAAGTTTACACATTGACATAATTTTTATTTTAAATAACGAAAGAACAAATAAATTAGTAAAACATTAATAAAAATACAAATAAAACGTCGAATTAATGGTTTTATTGGCCATTATTGGCATTTAATCTTACAATTAATTAATTAATGGCAACCATTATTGGCATTTAATCTTACAATTTGGCGACAGCAATTTGGTCGACGGGATAACTAAGAAGTACCAATTTTCCCTAGATGTGCTGACGCCATCATACAATTTTAATTTTTAAATAACGCTAACCTTCCGACATTTTTACTATTTGATGAGATAAATGGCCATCCATTGGTAAATTTATTCTATGCACGAGATCTGGTGAGGATTAAAAATGTCTGTTTCTAATCCTTACTCCTGCATTTTATTGCTTAAAAGGTCAAAAGTTATGTCAGAGTAGTTGATGTTTACTGCAAAAGGGAGAAAGGTTACGTCACAGGCCCCTCATATCTGAATCAAAAATCATGTGTATCCTAGGCAGGGCATAATTCCTCCCGCTCTCAGCAATAACCAGCACACATTTCCATAACACCTAATAGCCAAAATTTCATTTCTATCATTTCTATAAAAAAAAAAAAATAGTGTATGTACATGTACAATATTATCCTGTAGTAACAAACCAATAACCAGCACACATTTCCATAACACCTAATAGCCAAAATTTCATTTCTATAAAAAAAAATAGTGTATGTACATGTACAATATTATCCTGTAGTAACAAACCTTCCAGATGTATTACGTGCAAGGTACTGGTGAAGGTCCGGTCTCGCATCTGAAAGGGAAGAAATTATGAGGACCAGATGTGTGCTTGGAAGCGATTGGTCGAAACTGATTAACCTTGAAAGGGAGAGGTTGGACGGCACTCGCAAATTCCGTTCGTAGGGCAGAATTGCAAACTGTTGAATGTCGTTATGAGTTACGAGAACGTTTAGTTCCGAGTCGTTCTATTCCGTTAAGGGCAGAATACTGCCACTGGGGTATTGACCTTCCTTTCCCAACACTCATCTGTGTCAAAGAGAGAAACATCACACACAACCTGCTAACTGCTTACTCACAAAAAATTCGAACCATCAAATTCTTTTTGGGAAAAAAATAATAAATGAAAATTTAAGTTTTAATGAGTTATTTAGATACATTTATAAAATTATTTGTAATTGTACTAATTTGTTTATTATTATTAGCCAGAATGTACGTACTTTTTTTATTTTGAGTAAAATTTAAAATTATAAATAATTAAAAATTGAAATTATTTAAAAGAAATGTATTTTTTATCAATGTTAATATTATTATTAATATTTTATTTTATTAATTTGCCTATTTATTGATTTATTGATTGATGCCACTAAGCTATAGCATTTAGAACACCCGGTACATCTAAGTTATTGTTTTTCTTTGCTTTAAACACGAGTACTGCTACTTGTATATGGATTATATATAAAGTTTTGATGCAGTAAATTTGACTTTGATAAGTTAAATCCTTTTTATTAATATTTTTTGTTATAATAAATGTATTATTTGAGTTACGAGCATATACAACTATTAATGCATATGTTATTCTATCTTAATGTGTAGCCGTTACGCATTGTTGGTTAAAATGTTTCATGTAATAAAAGTCATTCAGTGAAGAGGAGCGGTGGGGGCGTCCGTTATCACAATACAACACCGGGTCTTCAAATGGGTATGTCTACCGTTTAACGTGCCTCAAGTAAAGATGTTTTAATGAATAATATCATAAGACGAAACGCAATTTTTCACCTTGATTCAACATAAAATATATAATGTGAACATTAAAAAGGTCCATAATCTTACTTAAAAGGCGACTAATGTAATGAAAAAGATGTTAGAAGTTTAAAATATACATTTTATTTAAAACTTCTTAGTACTTTCAAGCCTTCCAGGCTCATCATCAGAGAATATCGTAATAACTAAACGTTGTTTATTTATACAAATACGTCACTTTGTTTTGAAACACAATATAAATTTAATAGCATGTCCACCAAGAAAATTAAAAGATGAATTAGCTGGTGTATATATCATTCCTTTTAGAACTGACAGTAATAGACTAATGGAGTACATCGGAATGATCAAAAGAAAACTCAAAGAAAGAATAAAAGAACATAAAGCAGACATAAAATTTTGTCGTCAATCCACAGCTCTCTCTCGTTTAGGTTTCAATCAGAATATCTCAATAGATTTTGATCAGGCAAAAACAGGGATGAGATTTCCGACTTTTTGCACACCAGTATAATCTTGGAGAAAATGTTATTTTATTTAATCGGAACATTGTTGTGATTTAACAGCACAGCCTATTTTCTAAGATTTTACTGGTATGCCAAAAGTCGGAAATCTTATCCCTGGACAAAAATCATATTCCCAACATCCAATTATTACGCATCCACTATAAGAGAATCAATAGAAATCCTGTGTAAAAGCAATCAAGTATATAACGACGCCCTATCATACAATATCCCCAGTTTTTGGTTCAATATCCTGAAAATAAATCCTGTAAACCTGAACAAAGTGAAGTAATAAAATTTAAAGTACAGAAGTTAAATATTTTCTTTTACCCATGGAAAGTGACGTTTGAGAAACAAAGTGATGTCATAAAATAAATGGAACTGCAATTAATAATAATAATACATATTTCCTCTAATTAAATTTAATCTAAGAAACGGCTACTGCTACTTCTACTTTCAACTCTAGTAATTATTGGTTCTATCATTTTCAAAACAAAGTGACGTATTTGTATAAATAAACAATATTTAGTTATTAAGATATTCTCTGATCGTGAGCCTGGAAGGCTTGAAAGTACTAAGAAGTTTTAAATAAAAAGTATATTTTAAACTTGTAACATCTTTTTCATTACATTAGTCGCCTTTTAAGTAAGATTATGGACCTTTTCAGTGTTCACATTATATATTTTATGATGTTTTATAATTTCGTTCTTCTAAGTTTGTTTTGATCTTAACTGTTCTAGAACGACATGAAATACTGAAGAGTTTATCTGATGTCACGATAAAGCATAGTAATAGTTTTGCAAAATAATATCTTCTGTAATCTCTTCAAAAATCAGTGATGAAACTCATCATTTTTTATCGGAGTCCATAACGTTTGAATAAATAAGATTGTGTCTCATAATTATGGATAATGATTCAGTTTAAGAGATCAATTTCCTATGGAATGTCAAAAGTTAATGAAAATTTCAAAGCTTCTTACCTTAAAAATATTAGATAGACTTGTAACAAACTTTTAAGAAATATTGAACCAATCTTATTCTTTTGCATTTTGATTTTTAAGAAATTAAATATATTTGTTTATTATAGGAGGTGACTGCACAGACCACCATCCCATCGAGTTGTCGCCTGAAATTCCAGAATTCCACAAAACTCGATTCGCATATTAAAATGCAACTGGTCTGCTAAGTCATATCTTGGTGGAAACTACCTGCAGGTCCGATTTTAGTGGTGAATCGGTAGGTTTATCATTATGTTTTCCGGCACCCAAACGTACAAAAACATCGAGGACTGAGTGCAGGAAAACACAATGTTAAACCTATCGAAACTAATATATGACTTGGCAGACCCGTTGCATTTTAATATGCGAATCTAACTAATTTAACTAATACTGAAATTTCAGTCGTCAACTCGATGAGGTGATGGTTTGTGCAGCCACCTCCCGATCTATTATTACTTCTAAGTCATAAGTAGAAGCATATTTTTCTAAGAATTGATGTACTACACGTAGGATAACAATAACAGAACACAACCGTAAGTCATTTTTTTAAACTTATAACAATAATGTCCTATTATCGAATGTATTCTTTCAATAGTAAATAGTATGTTGTGGCTAACACAAAACTTTCTGCTATACCATTTTAATGCATCAATTCAAACAGTGGAGTTACACACAAACAATTACGAAGTATGGTGCATTTCTTTAAATTTAACATGGCGTTACAGTGATAAAATGAATAAAAAAGTACTCCACAACAACTCCACCTACTGATTATTAAAATTTCAAAAATAGATCGACATAAATTTGTTAACATTTCAAAAATTCATACAAAATGAAGGAATTGGTTTATTTGAAAGTGGCTCGCGACAAAATTATTCTCATGCGGGTGAGTGTGTTTTTTTTTTTTTTCTTTTTTTTTAAAATAAAAAAAATGTTAGTGAAAAATTTAATCAATAGAGGGCGCTTCATGCATTCCAATTACAAGAAATATGCAAAGTATGTTTCTATAAAACGCAAAGTGCACGTTTGACAGCTTATTTCAAGTTTTCCTGTTACTGACGCAGATGTACACACTATTTTTTTTAGACATCATTTAAAAACGAAACCATCTGCTAAAATAGTTGGATGGGCCAATCTTTTACATGTTAATACTCGAAAAAAAATTAGTCGAAGTCGAAAAATAAACCTAAATTGGACACTTAGGTGATTCAGTATGATTCCACCCCCCACCTTCTCTGGTCAGTCGAATCTTATATCATCTCCTCACACATCCACGGGTTACCTTTCCCGCGAGGCCGTTGAATTCTGAGCAACTGGTATACAACAGTACAACAGCTTAGTCTATGAGATAGGAAGAGTAATGTTCGAAGAAGATTTTCAGATATACATCTGAGAGAAATAGAAAGAATAAACAATTAAATTTAAAAAATCAAAAAAACCCGACTGCGTAAAAAGCGAACTAATTAATTATTTCTCATCAATGTGAAAATATTTTTTCAGTTCCTACTATTAGCTCACACTTTCGCTATATATATCTTGTTCAATTTTTCAATCGTTAATAAAATACTTATTATTCATCCAATCAAGCTCAAATAAATTTTTTAAAACTTGTAGTGGATGACACTTGTGTTAATCCAGTTTTTTTTTTCAAATATTAATCATTAATTAAATTAAATTAATTAATTTTCAATAATCGAGAGAGCCCTCTTCTTGACCAAGGCATTTTAAGCGCCACTCATGAAGAAAGAAGAATGGAAGAGAAAACAATTACCTTATTGACCTAAGTAGGAATTAGTAGGAATTGACTTAATTTTTTTTATTATATTACTTGTTTATATTACTTACCTATTTTTTTTTTTTATTTACTTGCATTGATGACTTTTAAGTTGCGCTTAATTGTTAGTTCCTATCTATAAACGCTGTTTTGATGAGGTCTATAGATGTCTTTGATGGTTACAGTTGCAGTAAAGCTAGAGATCCTACATATACAACTTCCAGGTTGTATAATATTTTAACGGAGTTTCTGACTGTAAAATAGTCAATGAAACATCGTCTTCATTTTGAAAGACCTATCCAATGACATGCCACTCAATAGGGTGCGTAAAATTTTTTTCGTCTCTACCGCCATTTTGAATTTATAAAAACAAAACCTAGCCTATAACCATCGGGCCGTTAAGACGAATCGATAGAGACCTCATTCATTAAAATTCATCCAGCCGTTGGGATGTTTCGAGGGTATAAAGAAATCCACGTACACAGATACGCGTGAAACACATAACCCTTCTTTTCAGTCGAGTAAAAACAAGATAGAATCGTTAAGACGAGACCTAAACAGAAGTTAGAAGAGATAAGAAATGAACCTGAGAAAATTGAAAGAGAAAAAAAAAAGGTTACGAAGAGAGAGTTGAATGGGGGAAAGGATGAATTGCGTATAAGGGATATTGGATTCGCAAGGATCTGTACTTTTGGTGTAATAGGAAGCAAGGGCAATGTGAGCAGTTATTAGACCCTGTTAATCGTTTTGATTATTCTGGAAGAAATGAAGCTGTACTTAACAGTAGAGGTTGAGGGATTTCAAAAAACATTCGAATAATAACAACTCTTCTCTTCGAATCAGTCATATTTCACATCAATTTAATGAAATAAAATGCAGAACGATGTTTATCTATTCAAAGTAAATCAGCACTAAAATAATTAAAAGCTCGAAGAATTGAATATTAATAAGATTTATTATTACCAGGCAATCCTGGTTCAGATCACTTATAGCGGTGATCGCTCGCTTCAAAATTTACTTACATCTACCTTTTTAAACAAACTGAAAAATAGTAAAGTAAAAAATAGGGTTACCATAATTCTTGGCAGTGATTAATTTTAGCCAAGTCACACAGAAAGAAAGGTGGGATTTAACAGAGGTGTTAAATTTAAAGAGGAAGTGGAAATTCTTCAAACATAAAAAGAACGGTGCAGAGTCAGTCTCTCCCTAGTTTGCAAGAGAGCTTGACACTTATTATTAGGTAGATTTCGTATAAAATACTACCTATTGCGATCTCCCCTATGTTGGACTTTCTGAAATTTTTCTGCAGATCTACACCGATCATGACTCCTAAAAACTTTATCTGTCTATCTATCTATGTATCTATCTACCTATCTATCTATATATATCACTTTTTCATGGACACGATAACTTCTATAATTCTGCACAAATCTCTTCCAAACTGATAAACAAAATCAAGGGGTATAAAATCTCGGTCAAGTTCGTTAATGGGCAAAATCGGACCAAGAAGTGGAAATAGGGAGAGGTTTGTGAAAACCGAAAAACCCCCATACCTTCTTAATTATAATATATATCGAATCAGTTTAAAGTTATTATTACTTCTAAAAAAATGACCAAAAATTTATGTATCACAGATTTTTGATAAAATGAAAAATGGGTTCAAGGGGCGAAAAAAATAGGGTTTTGGGGAGGAAAAAATTCAAAACTTCGTCAATTCTCAAGATGTCAAATTCAGTTAAATTTATTATAAATATTCTTAATTTTATCTACAACTTTTATATTCACAAGTTTTTGATAGGACCAATTTGTACGCAAAAAAATTAAAAACGAAAACAAAAAAAAACAAAAAAAAAAAAAAAAAAAAAAAATCCCTGCCGGCCCGGCCTACAGGCGGAGATAGATTTCGAAGTTAAGTATATTAATTGCACCAACAAAAGCTAAATCATTTATTGATATAAATCCACTTTAACAGTTTCATCTGGCCGCTTTTGACGAGTTTTTATTTCATTTTTATATAATAGCTGTTTTTATCAGAATCATGTTAAGGCGGTATTAAAAAAAATACTTTTCCATGCTCAACAACTCGAAATTTTCTTTCACATTTTCAGATTAATTATTAATAGAAAAAATACGAAACTTGCTGACGTGATTTTTGAAAAAATTTATAAGCGACATCTGTTTTTATTTTTCTTTCAATTAATTGAAACTTGATTAATAAACAATTATTTTCTCAGTAGGGCAATATTTTTCGTTTCTTACACAATCGCTTCGGGAAATTCTGTTCAAAATGCCCACTTTGACATCATTTTTTGAAATATATTCTGCCTCTATCAAAAAATCGATCATTACGGTACATTATATAGTTTCTGAAGAAGAGAATCTATCAATTGGACGCGTTTGAGAGCAAAAATTAATTTAAAAATGAGTAAGGAAATAAGCAGTTTGGATTTGAATACATTCTTAATAAGATGATTTTGTTCTTCAACACCGCTATGTATTTTTAATTTATTTTTGCTGTAAGAATTGGTCTTATCAAAAACTTGTCTATATAAATGTTGAAGACAATATTAAGAAGATATATGATAAATTCATAGGGATCTTATATCTTGTGAATTGACGGAGTTATAGAAATTTTTCTTCTTCACCCCCCCCCCTTTTTTTTGTTTTTGTTTTCGTTTTTAATTTTTTTTTTTTTTTGCGGTACGAATTGGTCCTATCAAAAACTTGTGAATACAAAAGTCGTAGATAATATTAAGAATATGTATAATAAAATTAATTGGATTTGATATCTTGAGAATTGACGAAGTTATGAATTTTTTCTTCCAAAAACCCTATTTTTTGCGCCCCTTGAGCCCATTTTTAATTTTATCTAAAATATGTGATACATAAATTTTTGGTCCTATTTTTAGAAGTAATAAAAACTTTAAACTGATTTGATATGTACCAAAATTAAGAAGTTATGGGGTTTTTTCGGTTTTCACAAAACCCCTCCCTATTTCCATCCCCTTGGTCCGATTTTGCCCATTCACGAACTTGACCGAGATTTTATGCCCCTTGATTTTATGTATCAGTTTGGAAGAGATTTGTGCAGAATTGTGGAAGTTATCGTGCCCAGAAGAAAGTGATATATATAGATAGATAGAGAGATAGATAGATAGATAGATATATAAAGTTTTTTACTGATGGTGGTTTTGGGTTCTAGGAGTCATGATCGGTGCAGATCTGCAAAAATTTTTCAGAAATTCCAACATATGAACGACGCCAATAGGTAGTATTTCATACGAAATCTACCTAAACAAGTTGGAAATTGCTCGTCAAACATGGCAAATGAGGTGCGTTCGTACTATAACTATTTTTATAATTATTTTTTGCACTCCATATTGTACTGAATGTATATTGTTTTGCACTTCACAAGTGAATAGTCTGTAACATCATTAAAATGCACTTGCAATATTTTTTTTTCCCCATTCCCCGTAATGTAACGCAAAACTTTTGATTGTCCCTGTAATTAAACTATACATCCGATTTTCATGAAATTTGAAATGGTTCCACAAAATTTTGCAAGAATTATATATTTAAAATTTCAGACCATTCGGAAGCCTGTAACATCATTAAAATGCACTTGCAATAATTTTTCCCATTGGCCGTAATGTAAAGAAAAACTTTAGATTGTCTCTGTAATTAAACTATATATCCGATTTTCATAAAATTTGAAATGGCTCGACAAAACTTTGCAACAATCATATATTTAAAATTTCAAACCATTCGGTTGGGTAGTTTTTGCTCTGTGATATGCGGACGGACAGACAGACGGACTGAACGACGACTATAGGTGCTACGTATTTATATAATTACGAACGCACCTAAAAAGGGGGGGGGAGGGGCTGAAGAAGAAAAAGATCCATAACTTCGTCAATTCCCAAGATATAAAATCCGTATGAATTTATTATATATGTTCTTAATATTATCTACAACTTTTATATTGACAAGTTTTTGATAGGGCCAATTCTTACAGCAAAAACAAATTAAAAATACATAGCGGTTGAAGAAACAATTACCGCATTAAGGGTGTACTCAAATCTAAACTGCTTATTTTCTGACTCATTTTTAAATTCATTTTTGCTCTCAAACGCATCCAATTAGTAGGTTTTCCTATTCAGAACTATATAATGTACCGTAAAGGGTCGATTCTTTGATAGAGATAGAATATATTTCAAAAAATGCTATCAAAGTGGGCATTTTGAACAGAATTTCCCGAAGCGATTGTGTTGGAAACGAAAAATATTGTCCTACTGAGAAAATATTGCTTATAAATCAAGTTCTAATTAATTGAACGGAATATAAAAAAACAGGTCGCTTATAAATCTCCTCAAAATCACGTCAGCAAGTTTAATGTTTTTATTTTTAAAATGAATCTGAAAATGTGCCAAAAAATTCGAGTTGTTGAGCATGGAAAAGTATTTTTTTAATACCGCCTTAACATGATTTGATTTTGATAAAACCAGCTCTTATATAAAAATTAAATTAAAAACTCGTCAAAAACGGTTTAAAATTGTTAAAGTAGGTTTATCTCTAATCATGCTTTAGTTTTTGTTGTTGAAATTAGTAATTAACTTCGAAATCTACCTGCGCCTATAGGCTGGCCCAGTGGTTAGGGAGTTGAATTCGGAATTAACTAGGGGAAAGCTGGAAATTGTTTTAATCGCTTCTGTTTAGGTCTAGAATGAATATGCTATGTTTTGCCCCTCGTACTAGGTGAGCGTTAGGAAATATGTATAGAATTATAGACAAAAAACACGTTTTTTTGCATGCCATAACAATATCTCAAAACAGATACCTCTGTCAAAAATATTGTCAATACAAATATTGTAGAGCTTAACATTCTGAGTAAAATGAGTACCTACACTCAATACTTATGTTGAATATTAAGGTCACAATTCTGCTTCAAAATTTTAGACCCATCATCAGGGGGGGATGACCTCAGAATTAATTAGGAGAAAACTGGAAATTGTTTTAATCCCTTCAGTTTAGGTCTAAAATGAACGTACTATGTTTTTTTCTCGTACTTGGGTGAATGTTAGAAAATATGTACATATTTATTTTCGAAAAACACGTTTTTTTTTTTTCCTTAACAATATCTCAAAACAGCTAACTCTATAAAAAACATTGTCAATACAAATGTTGTAGAGCTTAAAATTCTGAATAAAATGAGTACCATCATTAATATTTTTGTTCCACATTAAGGTCGCAATTCTATTTCAAAATTTTTCAAATCAAGAGCTCTAAGCCAGGAGAGACCAAGTTAATTTAACAATATCTCAAATTGCGGACTTAATATTGAACAAAAAAATTAAGTGTAGGTACTCATTTTACTCAGAATTCTAGGCTTATAACTTTTGTACTAGCAATGTTTTTGATAGAGTTAGCTATTTTGAGATATTGTTAAGTTAACTTGGTCTCTCCTGGCTTTAAGCTATTGATTAGCGATTACGGCAAAATTTTGAAATAGAATTGCGACCTTAATATTGAACAAAAATATTAATGATGGTACTCATTTTATTCAGAATTTTAAGCACTACAACATTTGTATTCACAATGTTTTTTATAGAGTTAGCTGTTTTGAGATATTGTTAAGGAAACTAAAAAAAAACGTATTTTTCGAAAATAAATATGTACATATTTACTAACATTCACCAAGTACGAGGAAGAAAACATAGTACGTTCATTTTAGACCTAAACTGAAGGGATTAAAACAATTTCCAGTTTTCTCCTAATTAATTCTGAAGTCATCCCCTTGATGATGGGTCTAAAACTTTGAAGTAGAATTGTGACCTTAATATTCAACATAAGTATTGAGTGTAGGTACTCATTTTACTCAGAATTTTAAGCTCTACAACATTTGTATTGACAATGTTTTTGACAGAGATACTGTTTTGAGATATTGTTATGGTATGCAAAAAAACGTGTTTTTTTACTATAAATCTATACATATTTCCTAACGCTCACCTCGTACGAGGGGGAAAACGTAGCATATTCATTCTAGACCTAAACAGAAGGGATTAAAACAATTTCCAGCTTTCCCCTAATTAATACCGAATTCAGCCTTTTTTTGCGCCCCTACCACTGGGCTATGAGCCGTCAGAGATTTTTTTTTTCTATGCCTTTTCCTTTGCGGCTCCAGAGTATATTCAAATTCATTAATATGAAATAGTGACTGTCGAGATCGTGTCAGGATAGATGAAAATGTGAAAAAAACGAGTCGCCATCTCAACTTGATGGAGCAAGAAGATTCACGAGCCATGATAGTTTCACAGGCCATAATGATAGATGAGCAGTGCCCAACTTAGACTATTTAGGGCTCCTGGGCGATCATTATTCTGCGGGACCCCCTTCTATCTACATTAGAAATTGTTCTTGAATTATGCTGAAGCGACATACTAAATTCTGAAAATTTTGTCTGCATAAATTTTGTACCAGCTGTACAGAGTATTGCAAGAAATATGGTCGCAAATTTTAGAGATTGTAGAATACGCTAATTTACATTTTTGTATCTGAATATAAGGCTCACGTGTGCCTTTGAAGTGTAAATACAAGTATTTTAGTCCCTCTTGGCTACGTGTCATAATCAGTGGTGTAGTCGTAAAAAACACAGAAGGTATACGCTCAAAGCAGAGGGTATACGCTCAAGGCAGAGCGTATACTCTAGAGTGTATATACTATAGGTATCTTGAGAAACAGAGGGTATACGGTGTTCCTTAAAAAAATCCAGAAGGTATACGGCGTATACCCCCGTATACCCTCCACTACACCCCTGGTCATAATATCATAAAATTAGGAAGGGAAGTGCTGAACCCCCTTCCTCAATCTTTGACAAAGTAAGAATCAAGACACCCTTACCATATGACTGTTAAGGGTATAACTGTATATATAAAGTGTTAATGGTATATCATATAACTGTTATTATGATAAGGGGGGTCTTGGTAAGTATTTTTACCTTTTTTGGCCAATTTTAACTAAGGGTGTACGGAGTAGCACTTTGACCGTGTAGCCGAGTACCGAGTACTCGGCCATTTACTACTCGGCCGAGTACCAAGTTACCGAGGCAGAGTAGTTGTGTATAAGAAAGAACTACCGATGTGATGCATTGAAATATCTCAATTTGTTGAATTTCTGCAAGCAAGTAAACCCCATTGGATTTCAATGGGAGTCTATAGAAATTTGGTGAAATACTGGAAAAAGCGCCAAGTTGGCGTCCCTTCGACTACTTTTGGTCTCCAAATCTAGCGATATACCGCCAAGTTGGCGAAAAACTTCGCGGAGCTTGGCGACAGAGTCGCCCCCCCTCTAAGTAACCCCCCTTGTAGCGTCAAAAAGCTCTGACCAATCAGATGCGTTTCGCGGTATCTACGCAAATTTTCATTGGTCCATTGTTACTTATATATATATATATTAGGGGGCTCGCCCCCCTACGAGCTACGCTCGCCAACCCCCGTTCAGACACCGCAGTCTCTAAAAACACGCTAATTTGATCGGCTTTAAACAGATTTTGAAAGATTGAATTGTAATTTAAAAAACAGTGGCGATCTCCCTATAAACGGGTTTCTATTCATTTCTCTTCGATTGGGGAATTTTAAGGAAAAATCAGCTGCTGTTAAAAGATACAATGGCTGTTTTCGTCTTTGATTAAATAAAATCAGTTAAACATTTCATAATAAGCTAATATAATAAGCAAATCTGCATCAAAATGCAAATATATTTCACAAATACCAATGCCTTCTTTTGACGGAAACGACACCGAAGGTTAACGAATCTTAACTAAACCATTTAAGCAATTTCTTTATTTTCTGCTTCACGGATTTTTCTCTTTCAAATCATATTTTTTGTCGATGACACTTCATTTTCAGCTTGTAATCTTTTTTATTTTTATTAAATTACTAAATAGTCGCTCGAAAGCAGTCTAAACGCGTTCAATAAAATTAATATTAATCTTATTAATATAATCTCAAAATATCAAAATAATGTCTCGCGCATTTAAACTGTTTTGCAATATTACTTTTTGTTCATTTTACGTAATAAATGTAATGTGACGTAAATGTGACGTAATTTCTCCTATTTAAGACTTCTAACGCATGTTAAGGAATTTATTATTTTACAATATCCTTTCTCTTTTAAAATGCACGTGTAAGTATAGTTTTTATGAAGTATTTTTAATAAGTTCCTGCGTTTCATACGTAATTATTTAATCCTAATTTGAAAGTTTTTTTCTGTTTATAATAGTCACATGCAAAATAAATTTTTAATTTGAAGCAAACATTATTATTTGCGCTGTTTATACAGTTGGTAAATTTTAAATTAATACCAATTTCTAAAATAAATAAAAAATATCTCTCGAAATGCTGAAAATTTGAATTTAAAATAGAAATAAAACCTCAAAAAAAAAAAAAGAGTCAAATTAAAAAAAGTGAATGCAGTCTGCACACCGGGAAATTCTAACGTATAAAATAATCTAAAAATGAATTAATTCCCATATATAGTTTTTGCTCCTATAAAACTTTTTTAATGGAACGATTTTGTCCAACTTTAGCATTAAATATCTCTTAAAATAATTTTTCGATTTGAAAACTGTCTGCATCAGCGTGTTTATCAAACATTTCTCTTCAATACCGCCGATTTTCATAATTTTGTATGCAATATTTTTCTTAATATTAACAGAGAAAGACCTCCGGTCACAAACAAATTCAAAACCGGCAGCGGCGACAGCGTAAGTTACTTTTTTTTAGAACAGAGAGATTTTTGCATCTTTATTAAGCAAAAACGTTATTTTGTGTTTCGGCGCATTTTAATTTTAGAAATGTAAATTCAGCCAAATAACTAAGAATTTCCTTAGAATTTTTTTATTTATGATATAAGAGTGGTATATATAAAAATGTTTTCGAAGGAAAATTTTACAAAATATTTTTAAATTTTCAACTAAAAGCTCTTTTAAAGATATTTTTACATTTTCCAATAGCCTTTGGTGTTTTCTCAAACGGTTTGAAATAGGTATGTTTCCAATCTTTGTAATTCACATCAAATAATCTTCGATAGCAATCTTAAAATAATATATTTGAAGAAAAATTGGAGAAAGTTACTTCTTCAATGGTTTTTGGATAATCGAGTGCATGTCATGGAATGGCCTGCCCTTTTCCCCTGATCTCAATCCCCAACAAAATGTGTGAGATATCCTCAGTAGAGCTGTATATGCCAATAGCAGACAGTTTCAGTCTGTTGCAAAATTGAAGGTCGTCATCATTGAAACGTGGGAGAATACTGATGCTACTGTCCTCCAAGGATTGGTAAATGGTATGTCACATCGTATATTCCAAGTCATATATAAACATGGCGAATATATCTAGACACACGGCAGTGTGTCAGCCAAGTTCGCCTGACATAGCCGTGTGTTATTTACACGAACTATTTCAAGCTGTTTTCGTCAAATTTCAATGCTCTACTACTGAAAATCTATGAGACCTACATACTTGTTATACGAAATGTGCAGTAAGGCCACCCTAATTACCTAAAATCCAAAATTTTATAAATAACGCATAATTAGTTTCCGAGATAATAACATTTGAAAATGTCTGAAAATCGATAATTGCACCACTGACTGACTGACTGACTGACTCACTCATCAAAAAGATCTTGTATATCTACTGCAGCGACATACTTTAAATTTGGTGCGAAGTTCGTTTACACTATAAAACTAAGGGAAAAAATGAAAAAATTGTGAAAATCGATGAATTACCCACCTGGGGGTGCCCATTTTTACTTTAACATTACGTCTATTAGGCGAAATTTTAATTTGCCGTAGGAGGGGACGCTGTTCTGTCGCCAAATACCGCCAAGTTTCTCGCCAACATGGCGATATATCGCCAAATTTGGCTACCAAAATTAGTCACCAAAAGTGACGCCACCTTGGCGATATCTCTAATATTTCGCCAAATTCCCATAGACTTCTATTGTAAACCTATCTACTTACTGGGTGTTCATCTAGGTTTATTTGCTTACAGAAAATCAACAAATTGAGATATTCTGTCCGTCACAGAGCCCGTTCTCAGAAACTATACTCGTTGGAGACTTGAAATTTTGCATACTTATAGCTGAACACCACACATCATACGACAAATTATAAAATTTTGAAAAAGTCGTACATTTAACCCTTTGGACTCCCACATGTGTATTTTAAACAATTCTTTCTATGTGAGCCTCTAACTAGGTTGGAGGCGTGAAATTTTGCATACTTATAGCTCAACACCTCACATCAAATTACAGTCTATAAAATTTTGAAAAAGTCGTAAATTTAACCCTTTGCGCTCCCACATGTGTATTTTAAACAATTCTTTGTAAGTGAGCCCTAATTAGGTTGGAGGCGTGAAATTTTGCATGCTTATAGCTGAACACCTCACATCAAACGACAAATCATAAAATTTTCAAAAAGTCGTACGTTTAACCCTTTGGGCTCCCACACGTGTATTTTAAACAATTCTTTCTAAGTGAGTCCCTATTTAGGTTGGAGGCGTGAAATTATGCATACTTATAGCTGAACACCTCACATCAAATGACAAACCATAAAATTTTGAAAAAGTTGTACATTTAGCCCTTCGGGCTCTAACATGTGTATTTTAAACAATATTTTCTAAGTGAGCCCCTAATTAGGTTGCAGGCGTGAAAATTTGCATACTTATAGCTGAACACCATCATGCGACAAATCATAAAATTTTGAATAAGTCGTACATTTAACCCTTTGGGCTTCCACATGCGTATTTTAAGCAATTCTTTCTAACTGAGCCCTTATTTAATTGCAGACTTGAAGGCCAGGCGACAAATCATAAAATCTTGAAAAAATCGTACGCTTAACCCTTTGAGCTACCACATATATATTTTAAGCAATTCTATCTAAGGGAGCCCCTAATTAAGTTGGAGACATGACTTTTTGCATACGTATAGCTGAATAACTCGGATCACACGACAAATCATAAAATTTTCAAAAAGTCTTATATTATTTACTCCACCGGGCTCTAACTTGTGTATTTTAAGCAATTTTTCTAACCTCCACCCTTTTCATCAGGGGAGCACTCTTCTAACTTTTGCCAACACCCCTTTGACCATTCTTTCATATTAGGCACCATAGCCTTACATATTTTAGTTCCACTTTTTACCGCCAGGTGCGCCTACTTATCTCGGTGCTATGGGCTCAATCCCCTCGACTAATATATCTACGGATAGTATGTAAAACAGAGTTTCGTTCGGATAAAGGTTTGTTTAGAATAGAGTGCGCCCCTGGTTGCGAAATGTGGAACTAAGATTTTTCAAAAGGATAAAGTGTTTTGAAAGGAATATTAAACGAAACCCTCTGTGCGATCTGCGATCACACTTACCCACTTGTTATTTTCAAAATCATCAGAGAAAAGGATATTTAGTTAATTAAATTTGAAAATCCAGGGAGGGGCGATATCCTTCATCTGCACTGCCTCTTTGCCGGCACCCATGGATGAATGATACATAGTGTGGCATAAGCACATAACTTTATTTTTCACTTTCAGTACAAAAAAGCAGGCCCAGCTATAGGATATTTAATTGGAAAATCTAATAGGAAAATTTAATATAGGAATTTAATAGGAATTGTTGTTTCAGAAACAATAAAAGTTTCGAATCAATACATTTCGTCTCAAAACATGCATTCAATGTAGCAGTATTAAAATATAGATTTCTGCCGCAAACTGACAGCTAAATAGTTTATAGCAGGAAATTTAATTTATAATTGAATGTTGCTTGGTGAATAAAATAGTCACATGTAAACACATGTGCACATATTGGTTGCACATTAAAAAGCATTAAGTAAAGTGTCTAAATATATTGTAACTTTACAAAAAGTAATGATATCTAACAAAAACATAGCTGTGAAAAAAGGGAGCCAAGTTCTGTAAAGACAATGGTAAGAAAAGAAGTGATATCTAAGTGGGTGCCAAGTTCAAATAAAATTCACTCAAACTTACCTACTGAAGTATTATAGCATTTTTTAAATTGTTTAGAAATAAAAATTATTGATAGCATATTAATAATAAATCTAGAACTTGGCAAGTTTTTGATAAATGTTATGCCTATCCATTTCATGTCTTAATAAAATGGTGATGTTAATATTAATTTCAATGACATTTCAAAAAAAATTAATATAGATATTATTATAATAAAATGACTCATGTTAAAGATTTGATAAACCAATAAATACACAGATACACTCCCGCTCGTCTTTGGTTATCACTCTAGCACCCACCTCCAGAAACCTCAATGCAAACAGACTAAGATGCCTGACAAAGAGACAGATATACTTACGCTTGTTCTTGGTCATCACTCTAGAGACTGCACCCCTTTAACCCTTTCAGGGGCAAATAACTTTTATTCGTGAAATGCTGAAATGATTGAATCACACCAGAATTTACAAAATAAAACTTTTTAGTTCTGAATTCTAGTATCAATGTGGAATTTTGCAGTTAAATTGGGTGGGATATATTTTATCCCTCCGCCCTTCAAGGTGAAGGAGCTCACTCAATTTAAGGCTTCCAATCATGAAATAACAAGATTTGATATGATAATGTCATTATTAAAAATAAATGACTCGTAAGTAAAAACTTGCCAAGTTCTAGATTTATTATTAATATGCTATCAATAATTTTTATTTCTAAACAATTTAAAAAATGCTATAATACTTCAGTAGGTAAGTTTGAGTGAATTTTATTTGAACTTGGCACCCACTTAGATATCACTTCTTTTCTTACCATTGTCTTTACAGAACTTGGCTCCCTTTTTTCACAGCTATGTTTTTGTTAGATTGTCTATTAACAGTAATGGCTTTATTTCGGCGGGATACTTTCCCACCTTCTTTTTTTTTTTACAAAATCATTTTTTTCCTGCCCAGATAAGGCAGGGAGTGAATTACTCCTTGTAAATATGTATTTGTATATATGCTTTCTTAATATATCTGTTTCGTTCTTATTGTTATTTTTTCGTGTCCAATTACAGCACACAATCACGGTGGCTTTATTTCGATGGTACATACCTTATTTCATAGTCTTCAATAGTGCATTCTCCATTGCTAATTAGATCAAGTATACTACAAAATATTTGTTGAATTTCCTCTTGCCGGAAAGATGATGATAAATTATTTTTGAATAGTCAAAAAAAAATAACAATTTTCCTTCCAAACGAAACTTACTTCCATGATTTTTGTCACTGTAAAGAGGCCTATCGTTTACTGGAGATAGTTGTTTGATGTCTCCAAATAGATATAAGAACATTCCACGAAAAGGTTCATCTTGTTTCGATGGCACAGCACTACGTAATCGTAATTCTATTTTTTTGAAAAAGACTGCATCCAATCATACTCATTTCATCTATAATTATGAATTTACAATTTCGAAACTCCTCCAAGCGAATATGGATTAAGATTTCTTAGCTTTTGATTTAGTCCCAATAAAAGTTTTTAATGAATCGTTGGTCCATTTATATTTACTGCGGCAACACCAGTTGGTGCAAGCAATTGAAAAGAAGATGGACCAAATGTTTCATTTAATCGAGTAGTGAAGTAATGTATTAAAGTACTTTTTACAGAACCTGCTTTTCCTTGGACAACAATTCTTTTTTGAAGTGAAAACTTCTTTAGGCGCGTTGAGCTTTTTTTGAGATGGGGAAAAACCACTGATTTCGAGACACTGTAACGTAACCGACATGCTAGCATTTTGACACATAGACACTAGCGCGCCAAGCGGTGAATGACAGGAACTTTTCCCTCTTCAGCTCAATCCGCAAAAGAAGAAGGAAGCTGCCTAAAACTCTCTTTTTCTCCCGGCGTATTGCTAAAACAAATTATTATTTTGTTTTTCGTCAGTTAAAATGAATTATACCGTATTCGTGACCTACCTATTTCGTGTAACTAAAAACCGATAACGCTGTATTTTATCGTGTTGATGGTCTGGTCAATGACCAACAGTATTGGCGGGAATTTCGATTACGGAAGATAAAATACGGGGCACAGATGTCAGATACGCACTTGGGTACCTAATTGACAGCAAAATTGCGTTACTTTATTTTACAAGGTAACCCGGCTACTGTTGCTTATTTATTAATAAATTGTTCATTTATTTATTATTTTATTTTTTTAAATTGTACAATTGCTTTGTTCTATAGTTATTAATGAAATTACCGTTTATTTATTGTTGTTTACTTTTTAAAACAATAGAAAATAATTTAAAAATATATATTGTAACTGGTATTGGAAAACGGGCTTTCGCCAAATTGACGTTAAAAAATCGCGCCAAACCTGGTTCGTATATCACATCTCTGCCAAATTCTCGGTTTTTTTATTTTTCGACTTTTTATCCAAATTTTCCGGATTTTTTAAATTTTCCCTTTCTTTGTATCCCAAACACTACCTTCATACCAAATTTCAAGATTCTAGGGATACAGCACGTACCTCTGAGTTTTGATGATCGGTGAATCAGTGTCGAAAAGGCGAAAGTTTAAGTTCATATATCTTTTGAAATAAAAAAGATAGAAACGTGAAATTTCAGCATTTAGTTCCATTTCCACATTACTTTAGATTTACGAAGTTTCAAGTTTCTGGGAATCACCAACACAAAGATATTGGGGGGTCACAAGTACCCTGAGTTGCTTCCAGAAAAAGATGCTTACGGCTGTGCTTTCAAGACTTGGCAGGGGCACTGCCGTGTCCCCAGATGCTTTCATTAGTGCTGCTACACAATTCAACGCATAAAACATTTCCTGACGATTAAAAAAACACACACGTAATTGTTGAAGTTTTCACTTCTATTGGCACTCCCGGAGTGCCACTGTTTTTTTTTTTTTTTTTTTTTTTTTTTTTTTTTTTTTTTTTTTTGAAGTGAAAACTTCTTTAGGTCCGTTGAGCTTTTTTTGAGATGGGGAAAAACCACTGATTTCGAGACACTGTAACGTAACGACATGCTAGCATTTTGACACATCGACACTAGCACGCCAAGCGGTGAATGACAGGAACTTTTCCCTCTTCAGCTCAATCCGCAAAAGAAGAAGGAAGCTAAAACTCTCTTTTTCTCCCGGCGTATTGCTAAAACAAATTATTATTTAGTTTTTCGTCAGTTAAAATGAATTATACCGTATTCGTGACCTACCTATTTCGTGTAACTAAAAACCGATAACGCTGTATTTTATCGTGTTGATGGCCTGGTCAATAACCAACAGTATTGGCGGGAATTTGGATTACGGAAGATAAAATACGGGGCACAGATGTCAGATACGCACTTGGGTACCTAATTGACAGCAAAATGGCGTTACTTTATTTTACAAAGTAACCCGGCTACTGTTGCTTATTTATTAATAAATTGTTCATTTACTTTTATTTTATTTTTTTAAATTGTACAATTGTTTTGTTCTATAGTTATTAATGAAATTACCGTTTATTTATTGTTGTTTACTTTTTAAAACAATAGAAAATAATTTAAAAATACATATTGTAACTGGTATTGGAAAACGGGCTTTCGCCAAATTGACGTTACAAAATCGCGCCAAACCTGGTTCGTATATCACATCTCTGCCAAATTCTCGGTTTTTTGATTTTTCGACTTTTTATCCAAATTTTCCGGGTTTTTTAAATTTTCTCTTTCATTGTATCCCAAACACTACCTTCATACCAAATTTCAAGATTCTAGGGATACAGGACGTACCTCTGAGTTTTGATGATCGGTGAATCAGTGTCGAAAAGGCGAAAGTTTAAGTTCATATATCTTCTGAAATAAAAAAGATAGAAACGTGAAATTTCAGCATTTAGTTCCATTTCCACATTATTTTAGATTTACGAAGTTTCAAGTTTCTGGGAATCCCCAACACAAAGATATTGGGGGGTCAAAAGTACCCTGAGTTGCTTCCAGAAAAAGATGCTTACGGCTGTGCTTTCAAGACTCGGCAGGGGCACTGCCGTGTCCCCAGATGCTTTCATTAGTGCTGCTACACAATTCAACGCATAAAACATTTCCTGACGATTAAAAAAACACACACGTAATTGTTGAAGTTTTCACTTCTATTGGCACTCCCGGAGTGCCACTGGTTTTTTTTTTTTTTTTTTTTTTTTTTTACGCACACCACACTATACAAGAAACTGCTCTAATAGCAGCAGTCTTGTATACAGTGGTCCCGGGTTCGATTCCTGGCTCTGGCTAATTTTTCACTCCAGTTGGGTTTATTGTATTTATTGCTTGTATGTCTGTATAATATTTATATGTACCATTAATTTTATTTGTTTATAATTCTTTCGTTGCCACTTTACAAAAGAAATGCATAATATTAATTCTTTTAAAATGCGTGTGTATCGTAAATAATTTCACATAATTAGAAAAAAATTGTGTATTTGAGTTCTTAAGACTGGAAAGTACTTTTATAATTGAACGTAAATAATTGAAATTTCCCAAATTTTAACCTCTCTATTCTAAAAAAAAGTAACTTACGCTGTCACCGCCGCCGGTTTTGATTTTTTTCTGACCGGAGGTCTTTCTCCGTTAATATTAAGAAAAATATTGCATACAAAAATATCAAAATCGTCGGTATTATAGAGAAATGTTTGATAAACAAGTTGATGCAGACAGTTTTCAAATCCAAGAATTCTTTTAAGAGATATTTAATGCTAAAGTTGGACAAAATCGTTCCATTAAAAAAGTTTTACAGGAGCAAAATCTATACATGGGAATTAATTCATTTTTAGATCATTTTATACGTTAGAATTTCCCGGTGTGCAGACTGCATTTATTTTTTTAATTTGACTCAATTTTTGAGGTTTTATTTCTATTTAAAATTCAAATTTTCAGCATTTCAAGAGATATTTTTTACTTACTATGGGGCTCTGCCCCCTACGAGCTACGCTCGCCAACCCCCGTTCAGACAACGCAAACTCAAAAAGCACGCTTATTTGATCGGCTTTAAAAAGGTTTCAGAAAATTGAATTATAATTTAAAAAACAGTGGCGATCCCCCTATACACGGGTTTCTATTCATTTCTCTTTGATTAGGGAATATTAAGACCAAATCAGCTGCTGTTAAAAGATACAATGGCTGTTTTCGTCTTTGATTAAATAAAATCAGTTAAACATTTCAAAATAAGCTAATATAAAATGAGTTAAGTAAACAGAGTCTTTGTCTCCCGGTATTTTTTAACAAAGCGAAAAGACAGTTCTTTTAAATAAGACATTTTAAATGTATCGTTTTTAATCTGACGTTATTTTGACCAAAGTATTCTTTCTGTTTTTAATATTCACGTAAAAATACTTTTGTTAGAAATGAAATATTATTTGCGCTGTCCTAAGTAAAATAGTTGAAAAGATCATCTCAAAATATCAAATAAATATCAAATAAATCACGGGGTCTCCGTGGCCGAGTGGTCAAAGCACCACGCTGCTAATCGCTTGCGAGCGTAGGAGATTGTGGGTTCGAATCCCGCTGGTTCCTTTGCACACACTCTTTGTGTGGAACTCACAGGATGTATTTCTCTTATATTGTAATATTTCCTAGAGCTATCTTGTCTCTGATTTATAAGCGGCCTCTCATGTCAAACACAAGTCATATGTTTGCTGTTCAATACATAAATAAATGAAATAAATGTCTCTCGCAATTTCTAAATTTAAACTGTTTTGCAATATTATTTTTTGTTTATTTTATGTAATAACTATAATGTGACGTAAATGTGAGGTAATTTCTCCTATTTAAGACTTCTAACGCATGCTAATTAATTTATTATTTTACAATATCCTTTCTCTTTTAAAATTCATGTGTAAATATAGTTTTTATGACACAATTCTTAATAAATTCCTGCTTTTTATACGTAATTATTTAATTCTAATTTGAAAGGTTTTTTCTGTTTATAATAGTCACGTGTAAATAATTTTTTAATTTGAAGCAAATATTATTGCTTGCGCTGTTTATACAGTTGGCAACAATTTAAATTAATACCATTTTCTAAAATAAGTAAAAAATATCTCTCGAAATGCTGAAAATTTGAATTGAACATGGAAATAAAACCTCAAAAAATGAATCAAATTATAAAAATAAATGCAGTTTGCACACCGAGAAATTCTAACGTATAAAATGATCTAAAAATTAATTAATTCCCATGTACAGTTTTTGCTCCTATAAAACTTTTTTAATGCAACGATTTTGTCCAACAACTTTAGCATTAAATATCTCTTAAAATAATTCTTCGATTTGAAAAAAACTGTCTGCATTAGCGTGTTTATCAAACATTTCTCTACAATACCGCCGATTTTCATATTTTTGTATGCAATATTTTTCTTAATATTAACAGAGGAAGACCTCCGGTCACAAAAATTCAAAACCGGCGGCGTCGTCAGCGTAAGTTACTTTTTTTTTTAGAACAGAGAGATTTTTGCATTTTTATTAAGCAAAAACGTTATTTTGTGTTTTGGCGCATTTTAATTTTAGAAATGTAAATTCAGCCAAATAACTAAGAATTTCCCCAGAATTTTTTATTTATGATATAAGAGTGGTATATATAAAAATGTTTTCGAAGCAAAATTTTACAAAATATTTTTAAATTTTCAACTAAAAGCTCTTTTAAAGATATTTTTACATTTTCCAATAGCCTTTGGTTTTTTCTCAAATGGTTTGAAATAGGTACGTTTCCAATCTTTGTAATTCACATCAAATAATATTCGATAGCAATCTTAAAATAATATATTCGAAGAAAAATTGGAGAAAGTTACTTCTTCAAAATCCTATTTTCCGGATAAACATTTGAAATCTGCTGTCGTTGATACTAAGAGTTATTAACTGTAAAGCTTTTTATTCTAATTTCTTCTCTTTTTTCTGCATGTTAGCATATGAGAATTTTTGATATTGTAGAATCTCTCGTAAGGAAATTTTCTATTGAATGCTAAATTTTGAAGGGTTTTCACTCTCGACAACACTACGTACGTTAAGCCAACGGCAAAAGCTAACTGCAGAGGAAATTGTTTTCTTGAGCAATTTATATTTCCATTTTTCCAGAATTTAGTTATTGGTGGAATCGAAACGCAGCCATTCTCATAAGCTGAATGACTTTGTAGTTTTCAAATTTAACCATGATTATTCGCGCCATCTGGTCTGGTGGTCCGTGATTTTCTTTATAAATAATATCTGCAACATATCCTAAACTCCCGTTTACTAAACCTTTTTCGGTTCACAAATTAGAGCGTAACATTACTTTAGACCAAATTGATAAAGTAAGAAATGGTTCAAATCCGTTTGTCATTTCAAAATCGGCCAACTTTGATTTAGTACAATTATGAAGAGCTTGAATCAAGGCAACAGGTTGACACAGTTCTTTTAATTTTTCATTATTATATTCTTTTACGTCTTAATTCGTTGAAAACAGCCTAATTGCATCTTTAAATAAATGCTGTTCGCTTTATGAAAGAGTCTGTAAGCTTCGATTCATTAATAAGGTGTGTCCCAACGAAATAAAGCCACCGTAATTTCATGCCGTAACTGGACATGGATCAAACAAATAAGAACGAAACAAATATATTAAGAAAGTCTATATGCAGATACATATTTACAAGGAGTAACTCACTCCCTGTCCCTGTCCCACCTGGGCAGGAGAAAAAGATGAATGTGTAAAAAAAAAGAGGGGAAAAGTGTCTCGCTGAAATAAAGCCACTGCCAATATTAGTATTTATTGGTAACTACCGACAATCGAGCTGCTGCTGTTCAACATGTTTATGATCTCAGGAAGTTGTCAGATACTTGTTCTGTGCCAGTCGAACTTTGTGCAGACTTTAGAGGGCTGCATTTTCTATTTCTCCTGCAGTATTGCAATGGGAAAGAAAACCCACCTATCAAAATTCGAGAAAAGACAAATAACAGCTTTTAAGGAAAAAGATCTTTCACATAGACCAATATATAAGCAAATCAAACGATCTAATACCGTAATAGACAATTTTGTAAATCAGGGCAATACGTACGGGTATATAAAAAAAGGAGGTGTACATACAGAAAAATGACTCCCAAGCAGGAAAGAGAAGTCTTGCGTCGTCTTCCAAGAGGTGGTATTTCCCTAAAACAGTTGATCAAAGAGGATAACATCCCTGTGACAAAATCAACCCTGAAACGAATTGAAAAACGTATCGGCATCTTGCGACACAAGAAAAGGAAACAGCCGCCCATGCTGAAAGTTATCCACATGCAAAGGAGGGTTGATTATGCCGAATATCATTAAACCTGGAAGGACCAGTGGCATCGTGTTATAGTCTCAGATGAGAAAAAGATTAATTTGGGCGGTCCAGACGTCTTTGCTTTCTATTAGTATGGCATAAGAGGGAAGAAGAGGGAATTTTCTCCAAAAGACAGCAAGGTAGAGGCTCATTAATGGTGTGCGGAGGCTTCGGCCCACGGAGGTAAACATAACCTGGCTTTTCTCTCGGGCCACACGATGGCTACCGATTACCAAGAAATGCTAGGAAACCATTTACTACCATTTGCAAAGAGAATTGGTGGACTAAGTTGGATTTTCCACCAGGACAAGATCTCCATTCACGTTGAAAAATCCTCTTGGGAATGGTTTTTGTATAATAGAGTGCATGTCATGGAATGGCCTGCCCTTTTCCCCTGATCTCAATCCCCAACAAAATGTGTGAGATATCCTCAGTAGAGCTGTATATGCCAATAGCAGACAGTTTCAGTCTGTTGCAAAATTGAAGGTCGTCATCATTGAAACGTGGGAGAATACTGATGCTACTGTCCTCCAAGGATTGGTAAATGGTATGCCACATCGTATATTCCAAGTCATATATAACCATGGCGGATATATTGTCTATTAACAGTAATGACTTTATTTCGGCGGGATACTTTCCCACCTTCTTTTTTTTTTTTACAAAATCATTTTTATCCTGCCCAGGTAAGGCAGGGAGTGAATTACTCCTTGTAAATATGTATTTGTATATATGCTTTCTTACTATATCTGTTTCGTTCTTATTGTTATTTTTTCGTGTCCAATTACAGCACACAATCACGGTGGCTTTATTTCGATGGGACATACCTTATTTCATAGTCTTCAATAGTGCATTCTCCATTGCTAATTAGATCAAGTATGCTACAAAATATTTGCTGAATTTCATCTTGCCGGAAGGATGATGATAAGAAAAATTATTTTTGAATAGTCAAAGAAAATAACAATTGTCCTTCCAAAAGAAACTCACTTCCTTCATTTTTGTCACTGTAAAGAGGCCTATCGTTTACTGGAGATAGTTGTTTGATGTCTCCAAATAGATATAAGAACATTCCACGAAAAGGTTCATCTTGTTTCGATGGCACAGCACTACGTAATCGTAAATCTATTTTTTTTAAAAAGACTGCATCCAATCATACTCATTTCATCTAAAATTATGAATTTACAATTTCGAAACTCCTCCAAGCGAATATGGATTAAGATTTCTTAGCTTTTGATTTAGTCCCAATAAAAGTTTTTAATAAATCGTTGGTCCATTTGTATTGACTGCGGCAACACCAGTTGGTACAAGCAATTGAAAAGAAGATGGAACAAATGTTTCATTTAATCGAGTAGTGAAGTAATGTATTAAAGTACTTTTTACAGAACCTGCTTTTCCTTGGACAACAATTCTTTTTCTTTTTTGGAATTTCTCGCCTATGTCCTCGGAAGAAATTGAGCTTTTCTTCAAAAATATTTATTATTTTTTTCTGTTCATGGGAAAAGGCGAAATTCAGCAAATTAGAAAAGACAGTGACACAATCACATTTTTCACTCTCTTTCACCTTTTCATTTTCAATAAAATTCTGTAATTTATTAAGCAAATCTTGACTTTGAATCGTATGCCAGTTATATTTTATATCAATGTCCCTCTGCCCAAATCTAATTCATCCTGTGCGTTATTTTGTCTTGAAGCGACATTCACCCAGTCAAATGGTTGATCTATTTCAGTAGACTCTATTTCTTCAAATTCCTCCTCATCTCCTAAATTTTGCAACAGATATTCCAAATCCAATCTCTGAATTTCATCATTCTCAAAATGTTGTTCGTATATAACTTTCCATGAAGTATTAGTTGGATTCATAATTCGAAAATCACGCCAAGGAATATGTAACATAACCTGTTGCTTATAGAAATCTTCATTATTTACATTATTGGGATCATATTTCAATTTCGGTATGATTCTGGGGACAAATGTTTTTCTTTCTGATACTGAAATTTTCGCCATGTTTATAAACGTTTGTGAAATAATTTTGGAAGAACATATTTTCAAATCTCACTGGGCGTTGCTTCTATTTTTCCAAAATATTTGAAACGGATATGCTTCCATCCTTCTTACTCGTATCTAATTGTTCACATGCGTTCCTTGCTAAATGAATACTGACAAACTGACGAGATGACTTATACAAAGGCCATCCCATTAACAACCAAGATATTTCCTGGGCAGAATAATAACGTTCAACACACATTTTTATTAAAATCTTCTGAATTATCCACTAAACATTGATATTATCGCGCGATTCTTGAACTGTTTGTCTGATGAAATCTTTCATCCCTTCTGATCTGGGTTCACCTTAGCTAGCATATTTAGCAATATATTTTAGAACTGCGTGAATGGGAAGGACTGCTTGGGAATCCATGTTTGCTCGCCAAATTTTTAAAATTTGTGAGCTATGACTGTTTAAATAAGGAAAATTTATTATTTAAATGTATTCGGGTTCATTATTAAGGAACTGAATTTTACTTTCGTGAGAACATTCTTTCGGAAATTCGAAACGCATGTGACTTCAAAAGAATCTTTTTTCTTTCTCTTACAACAATCTTTAGAGCATTTACGCATTTGTACTGCACGTATTAAGTGATTATAGGCAGCAGATTCATCAGGCATATCCCTAAAATGAAATTTAGATGGCACACATTTATTTGATAATTTTTTAACACACATCTGACCTGTGTGCTTGGCGTCAAGCGTCCGCTTATAAGTCATCGTCAATATATCTGCTCTAATAGCAGCAGTCTTGTGTACTGTGGTCCCGGGTTCGATTCCTGACTCTGGCTAATTTTTCACTCCAGTTGGGTTTATTGTATTTATTGTTTGTATGTCTGTATAATATTTATATATACCATTAATTTTATTTGTTTACAATTCTTTTGTTGCCACTTTACAAAAAAAAAATCATAATATTAATTCTTTTAAAATGCGTGTGCATCGTAAATGATTTCACATAATCAGAATGAATTGTGTATTTGAATTTTTAAGACTGGAAAATACTTTTATAATTGAATGTAAATAATTGAAATTTCACAAATTTTAATCTCTCTATTCTAAAAAAAGGTAACTTACGCTGTCACCGCCACCGGTTTTGAATTTTTTGTGACCGGAGGTCTTTTTCCGTTAATATTAAGAAAAATATTGCATACAAAAATATGAAAATCGGCGGTATTATAGAGAAATGTTTGATAAACACGTTGATGCAGACAGTTTTCAAATCGAAGAATTCTTTTAAGAGATATTTAATGCTAAAGTTGGACAAATTTGATCCATTAAAAAAGTTTTATAGGAGCAAAAACTATACATGGGAATTAATTCATTTTTAGATCATTTTATACGTTAGAATTTCCCGGTGTGCAGACTGCATTTATTTTTTTAATTTGACTCAATTTTTGAGGTTTTATTTCTATTTAAAATTCAAATTTTCAGCATTTCAAGAGATATTTTTTACTTACTATGGGGCTCTGCCCCCTACGAGCTACGCTCGCCAACCCCCGTTCAGACACCGCAGACTCTAAAAGCACGCTAATTTGATAGGCTTTAAAAAGGTTTCGGAAAATTGAATTATAATTCAAAAAACAGTGGCGATCCTCCTATACACGGGTTTCTATTCATTTCTCTTTGATTGGGGAATTTTAAGACCAAATCAGCTGCTGTTAAAAGATACATTGGCTGTTTTCGTCTTTGATTAAATAAAATCAGTTAAACATTTCAAAATAAGCTAATATAAAATGAATTAAGTAAACAGAGTCTTTGTCTCCCGGTATTTTTTAACAAAGCGAAAATAAAGTTCTTTTAAATAAGACATTTTAAATGTATCGTTTTTAATCTGACGTAATTTTGACCTTTCTCTTTTTAATATTCACGTAAAGATACTGTTGTTAGAAATGAAATATTATTTGCGCTGTCCTAAGTAAAATAGTTGAAATGATCATCTCAAAATATCAAATAAATATCAAATAAATCACGGGGTCTCCGTGGCCGAGTGGTCAAAGCACCACGCTGCTAATCGCTTGAGAGCGTAGGAGATTGTGGGTTCGAATCCCGCTGGTTCCATTGCACACACTCTTTGTGTGGAACTCCCAGGATGTATTTCTCTTGTATTGTAATATTTCCTAGTGCTATCTTGTCTCTGATTTATAAGCGGCCTCACATGTCAAGCACACAAGTCATATGTTTGTTGTTCAATAAATGAAATAAATGTCTCGCGCAATTTCTAAATTTAAACTGTTTTGCAATATTATTTTTTGTTTATTTTATGTAATAACTGTAATGTGACGTAAATGTGAGGTAATTTCTCCTATTTAAGACTCCTAACGCATGCTAATGAATTTATTATTTTACAATATCCTTTCTCTTTTAAAATTCATGTGTAAATATAGTTTTTATGACGGAATTCTTAATAAGTTCCTGCTTTTTATACGTAATTATTTAATTCTAATTTGAAAGGTTTTTTTCTGTTTATAATAGTCACCTGTAAATATTTTTTTAATTTGAAGCAAACATTATTGTTTGCGCTGTTTATGCAGTTGGCAACAGTTTAAATTACTACCATTTTCTAAAATATGTAAAAAATATCTCTCGAAATGCAGAAAATTTGAATTTAAAATAGAAATAAAACCTCAAAAAATGCGTCAAATTAAAAAAATAAATACAGTATGCACGCCAGGAACTTCAAACGTATAAAATGATCTAAAAATGATTACATTCCCATGTATAGTTTTTGCTCCTATAAAATTTTTATAGTGGAAAGATTTTGTCCAGCTTTAGCATTAAATATCTCTTAAAATAATTCTTCGATTTGAAAACCGTCTGCATCAGCGTGTTTATCAAATATTTCTCTATTATACCACCGATTTTCCTATTTTTGTATGCAATATTTGTCTTAATATTAACGAAGAAAGACCTCCGCTCACAAAAAATTCCCTGCCGGCTCGGGCCTACAGGCGGAGGTAGATTTCGAAGTTAAGTACTAAGTTCACCAACAATACTTAAATCAAGATTAGAGATAAACCCAGTTCCTTCACTAAGAATGAGCTCTAGGGAACTAAACATTTTGTGAAAATTCTAATATACACGAATACACACACGCATGTATATGGAATAGGTTTAAAAATGGCTAAAACAAATTCAGAGAACCTTAAAGTGTTAAAATATGTTAATATTTCCATAGTCGGGTTTTTACATGGTTTAATACGTTTCTTCAAACTCGCATGATGTTACATATTCACCTGCTGAGGTCATTATATTTAAATATGACGCAATATACAGTGGAACCCGGTTAAGACGCGTTTCAAGGGAGTGGACAAAAGTCGCGTATTATGCGGGATCGCGTATTAAACGTGATTTGCATAAAGATGCTGAAACCGCGCTTTTTTACACACCTTATTGTCTAAAATGAACTTTAGATACTTTCATTATGTTTATGGTCTTAAATCGTGTCGTTGTATTTAGATTTAAATTTAATTGTATTCAATTTTACTTATTGCTTCTTTTTATAGGACCGACTGGAATAATAACTGAAAGTAAATATGGATTCAAACATGGTTTTATTGTCGATTAATTAGTTACTTATTACCAAAGATAAAACAACAAAAATAATTTTATTTCTAGTCGCTTTTTTCTTTTTTTTTTTTTTTAACAGAAAAAAAAAAATATATCTTTGAAGTACAATCGAGTTGTTAAAATCATATTTAGTACTTGTGATAATAACTACCATTATAATATGCCCTTCTTTTAATATGAAAAAAACTCTTTATTAATTTTTGTGCAAAAAGTATTGTTAGTATAGCAAAAAAGTAACGAAAAACGTAGAAAACATAGCAGAATTATATAACCGCAATCATATTTATTTAATCTTTGCAAGTTTCCTGTTTTATTTATTTATTTATTTTGTCTATTATGCATTATAAAACATAGTAGTGGTATAAAGTGCATTTAAACTTCACAACGAACAGGTATAATCATCTCTAATCATAATCATTTTTATGCCGTATCTGAGCATCCTGAATTCGTCTATCTCTCTCATAACAGTAAAAATCGGGAAACAATGAATGTTAGGATTGCAGGATCAAAGGAAAATTGCAGTGTTGCTAATTTAGCGGGCATTTTTTTATTCAAATTTCTACCACTATTACCGATTAGTAATGTTCGCTTTAATTAATCTTTTATTAAATAAAGTAAATATTACTATTCGAAAACAGTGTGACAACACTGGAGAAGGAATTCGCGTTTTAAACGTGATTTTTTGCCTTAAAGGCCGAAAATCTATCGCGTATTAAGCGGGATCGCGTAATAACCATTCGTGTATTAAACGGGATATTTTTGCATTAGAATTATGGGCGATTTTCATGGGATCGGAGAAAATCCGCGTATTAACCGGGATCGCGTATTAACCGTGAGCGTCTTAAACGGGTTCGACTGTATATATATTTTTTTAATTCTTCCAACTATTTATTTCATTTTGAGTTTTCATGCTGAAATCTTGCTCTAGAAAACTTATGACGTAATATTCAATTTGTTTTCAATTCGTCTAGCTATTTATTTAATTTATTTTTTCACGTGAAAATCTTGCAATAGAAAAGCAATTGATGTGGTGAGACTTTTATTGTTTTTTTTATTGTTGGCAACTGCTATAACGAAAAATATTTATTTTTTCCTGTCATTGTTGTGTAAGAGCTGGTTTTATCAGAATCTTGTTAAGACGGTATTCAAAATTTTTAACCCTCCCCATTCCCATTCCCTTGGGCCGATTTTGCCCATTTTCAATCCCCGCCGAGATATTAGCCATCTCAAAGTTGTTGGCGAGTTTGAAGACGATCCGTGCATAATTGCGACTTTTATCGTGCGGACAAAATTTAGTACATACATACATACACACATACACATATATATATATACGAATACGTATATATATATATATATATATACTTTTTAGGTGGGTGTGGTTTTGGGTTCCTGGGGTCATATAAGGAAAAGTTATAAAGGAATTTTTCAAAAGTCGCACCATGGTAACGACTGCAATAGGTAGTATTTCTTATGAAATCTACCTAAAATTTTAAACCGGCGGCGGCGATGACAGCGGTAGTTACTTTTTTTTAGAATAGAGAGATTTTAGAAAATGGTATTAATTTAAACTGTTGCCAACTGCATAAACAGCGCAAACAATAATGTTTGCTTCAAATTAAAAATTTATTTACACCTGACTATTATAAACAGAAAAGAAACTTTCAAATTAGAATTAAATAATTAAGTATAAAAAGCAGGAACTTATTGAAAATTACTTCATAAAAACTATATTTACACGTGAATTTTAAAAGGGAAAGGATATTGTAAAATAATAAATTCATTAACTTGTGTTAGAAGTCTTAAATAGAAGAAATTACGTCACATTACACTTATTACGTAAAATGAACAAAAAATAATATTGAAAAACAGTTTAAATATAAAAATTGCGCGAGACATTTTTTTGACATTCTGAGAAAATCTTTTTAACTATTTTTGTTAGGACAGCGCACATAATATTTCATTTCTAACAAAAGTATTTTCACTTGAATATTAAAAAGAGAAAGAAAAGTTTGGTGAAAATTACGTCAGATTAAAAACGATACATTTAAAATGTCTTATTTAAAAAAACTTTCTTTTCGCTTTGTTAAAAAATACCGGGAGACAAGCACTCTGTTTACTTAATTCATTTTATATTAGCTTATTTTGAAATGTTTAACTGATTTTATTTAATCAAAGACGAAAACAGCCATTGCATCTTTTAACAGCAGCTGATTTTTCCTTAAAATCCCCCAATCCCCGTTTGTAGTAAGATCGCTACTGTTTTTTAAATTATAATTCAATCTTCCAAAATCTTTTTAAAGCCGATCAAATTAGCGTGCTTTTAGAGACTGAGTTGTCTGAACGGGGGTTGGCGAGCGTAGCTCGTAGGGGGCCGAGTCCCCTAGTTCATTAAAAATATGCTATAATTTTCAAGGTATTTTAAATTTTTCATAAAAGAAATCGTGAAACTATTATATGATTAAAAGGAATGAGCACCAGAGTGTGCGACATTTCCAACCAAATCTTGATAAAGTATTCTATTAAAATGTATATTTTCCTCTCAAATAACATGTATTTTTAATATAAGAAAGTTTAATGTTCTTTTACGGTTTGAAGTATAAATTATGCAGTTATTTTCCATATTTAAAATATTTCGTCTTCGCAAAATGCAGATATATAGGTTCCTTTCCTTATTTAAATAATAAAAAAAAGAGAAATTTTGATGCAACGATAATATTTCACGTACTTATTCATTCGTGACTTTATTTATTTTTACTGACTCAATGATTTTTATTTACTGCAAGAAATACGCAGGTTTCGTTATCGTTTACAAAAATAAATCCGTATAATGGAAAAATATATTCAACAAAATAATAAAAAATGTTTTTTGTTAAATCAATCGATAAGAAAATAATATTCTCAGAATCTACAGATAATATTTTATTTCTATCATGTCCAAAAATATTTCTTTCCTTAATGAAATTTAAAAAACAGTTTTTGAGATATTTTGACGTCATAATGAAAATATATTTTATTTATTTAATTAATCATGATTCTATCTATAATTACTAACTCCATGATTTATTTTTTTCCTTCTGAAAATATACGTGTTTCATTTTCTTTTGCAAAAATGCGTCCGTAATGGAAAACATATAAAATAAATTAATTAAAATTATACATTTTTAAGGTTATTCTGTAAAAAAAAAAAAAATAATATCGTGTAAATCTACAGATCATAATTTATTTTTATGTTTAATTTCAAGTCAAAATACTGCATAGTTGTTTTGTAAAGTGTATTACAAAATGTAATTTGTGTAGCCTAGTAGAGGATTCGCTTAGTTCATCCCAATTATTAGTTAAATAAAATTTTACTGAAATTTTTATACGATTTAATTTTTCATGATCTTACAAGAGATTCGTAACAAGATTTTTTTTTTTTTCATTTTGTACACAAATTTTATTCATAAATATATGAAAGGTTTTTCGCTCCCTGGGTGTTTCTGTCTCGCGGACTCGTTAACATCCGGAACATCCTGAGCAGAGTTGGGCAAAATACATCGAAAAACCATTTTCGATACAAAATACAAAATACATTGTTTTTTCAACTTAAAATACAAAATACAAAATACTTTCCAAATTTCAAAAATTCAAAATACAAAATACATGTATTTTGAAAATACATTTAAAATACAAAATACATTTTAAAAAAAATAAAAACGATTGTGCATTAAATTGCTTTAGTCAAATGCAAAGCTGTTTTGCAAAACTGATTAAATTTTTAGAAATTATAAATTTCCAAATAAAGAAGCAAAATTAATTAAAACTCAACGAAAGATAACAAAAACAAAACTGAATGATTAGAGAAACAATGTGTTTAAAAGTGTTTGTAAGTTGCAAGAATAACTAATAATGAATAAACTACCCTTTAAAGATCGTTACTCAGTAGAAATAACTGTATGAATTGATTGTGGTAGAGGTCTGCACGGGCCCAGGCTTAGCCTGAGGTCCGTATTCGGCCCGGACCGCGGTGGCAAAATGAAGGCGAATTTTCAAACGAGCCGGACCGGGCCGGCAGATTTAGAAAAAAATTTTCAACGGACCAGGCCGAGAAACAAGATTGACGGGCCGGGCCGATAAAATATGAGTAATTTTCAATGAATGCGACTTTCGCGATAATAAGTAATAAGTATAAATGTGCGTCACAAGCCGATGCTAGTGTGACAGTATCAAGACAGAAATGTAGCATGTCCAGCGTAGAGATCAGCATCGGACAGTTGCATCGTATCTGAGCCATGGCTTAATTTTTTCAGCAGACTCGGGCCGGGCCGAGATCAGGCTTGCATTTTTTCTACATAGTCGAGCAGGGCCGTAACTGCACTTTATTGTTCTCAGAATGTGTTGTGTAGGGAAGGCAATTTGTTTTGTAAAATATTAATAGCGATAATGAATTTCTCTTATCGGAATCTTTGGAAATATATCTCAAGGTGGTTCTCAAATGCACTGCTCAACAATGAAAAATTTCCTGACACATTTTCTGACTAATTTTTTACTGTAAAAGCTTAAAATTGACAGACCTGACTATTGAAGGGATTTGGAATCGAATAGCATCCCCCCCCCTTTTTTTTAATAAATAAATTACTTACCGAGATATAAGAGATTCTTGTCACGCGTGACTGCAGGTTTTTCTCCCTTCCCGTGCTATCGCTTCCAGAAATTCGATTCAAAACTTTAACTTTGATAGTATTTTCTCAAAGCTATATTGCCTTTATCAAAAAATTATAACGTTATTCGATTACATAGTTTCTGAATAAGAACACCTGCCAATCTTATCCGTTTCCGAAAAGAAATGAATTCAGAAATGTATCAGAAAGCTTCTTTGGATTTCAGAAAAGCCTTATTAAATGGCAGAAAAAAAGTTTCACAAATCTGCTTTTTATTACACGCCTTCAAAAATTATCCTGTTATTAATCCTCCTTTTTTCTTTTATTCTGAACTACATTAATTTTTTAATGAATTTTTATTTGAATATTGTAACGTTTAAGAATCTAAGTAATCATTAATGTCGCTATTGTGTATTTTCTGTCTTGCAAATACATAGTAATTTTAAAATACACTGTAAAATTAGCCCATAAATATGTATGCAATATTCTTTAAAAGAATATTTATTGTATGTTTAGAAAAATCTGATTTTTGTTTTTTAGAAATTGAGTCAGGTCTCATTTAATTGATTTTTCGACGGGCCGGGCCTGTTTTCATTGATTTTTGTACGGGCCGGGCCGTGAACTGTGAAAATATAAACTGACCGGAGCAAAATTGTTTTTGTGTGGGTCGGGCCAGACCCGCTCCTGGAAATTCCGACCCATGCAGACCTCTAGATTGTGGATCCGATAAGGAATCTCTTTCACGGGCATAGGATAGCACTGCCCGCTACTGAGTGTTCTAAGCCAAAATTGAGACAGTATTGATTTTCAGAAAAAGCATAAAAAGTTTGGTGTAATTCTATTCAATAGGTGCAGAGATATAAAAATCTCGAAAATCCTAAAAAACATAGCACAGAAAAAAAGAAATCATCTGTAGTACGATATACACCAAAATGTCATCCATGTAACTGAATATGATGAAGTTTGATGAAATTCCGTGCATTAGTTCTTGAGATATAAGCTCTCACGCAGAGTTGGGCAGTATCGAAAATACATGTATTTGAAATACATTTGTATCTTGTATTTTGTATTTTCAGCCGATAAGATCAAAGTATTTTTGTAATGTATTTTCTGATGGTTTTAAAATGTATTTTGTATTTTGAAAATACTCAAAATACATTTTTTCCAAATTTCAAACTGCCATGTTTAAACCGCATAGAGAAAAGCTGCGATTCATTAAAAGGAAATACACGACTATCTGTTTTGATTAGTTTTCAAATTATGTTCTGGAAGTTAATATAAACACACTTTTCGACTATTGCTGAGACAAGGAGTTTGATGAATACGATGTTTTGATACAGCAAATGTATTCTTGCTAATTAGTTACAAAAACAACTTTTATATATCTTAATATTGCTGTGGGAATTACAAGAAATAAAAAACATGCATTGTGATAGACCGGAAGGATCTTTCAGAGTTGCGCAGGTGCAGAGCTCTGTTACCGACAGTTGCTCATTGACCACACATATAAAGAGCTCTTTTTTTTCTGGTCTAGTAGATTTATTTAAAAAATATCGTAAAGGATTCCTTATAAATGCACATGTTTCATTCATTAATATAAATTTTGTTAGACAGTAACCGCAAGAAAATTGCTAAAATTAACTCTTAAAGGAACGATTTGACTATGAAAAAATTAAATTTATGACTTTGCAAATTTTGTATTCGAATTATTCCTACTTTTTATGAATATTTTATAAGTGTTTTCTTTTTACGAATGTACGAGCATTCATATTTTTTTCTGCTCTATATTAAAAGTTTCAAGACTTTCATAGTAAGTGCAAATGATTTCTTATTTCTTTGCGCTTATATATGGTTTGATATTTTACCCGAGTGTTTTAATTTTAAAACTACTTTATACGAAGAATTCGTGCTTTTGTTAATAATAATAATTCAACTTGTGTTAAAAATTATCTAATTTTTTCATTTATATTTTTGCATTCAGTAATATATATTTCAAATTTCGTATGCATTATTTCTAAAATGCACCATAATCGAAAAGTTGTGCCCCAAATATTTTATTAGTGGAAGGCCTAAAAAATCTTGCGTAGATGGGAGCTCTTAGTAAACACACGCGCATTATATAAAAAGAAAAAAATACATTTAAAAACTTTTAAACAATTTATTCGGTGTCATTGTATATATAAGATTATTATAAAATATGTTCTTTTGTAGACATATACTAAGAAAGACTGATTGAAAAGACTGATACTAGACTAATTTGTTTTTACATTCTTCTAATAAATATGAAGGAAGTATTGGAATCGAGAAAATTTTCGACTTTCGTTTTTTTGCTTGATTTACACGTTTCGGGATGTCTTGAACGCGATGTAACTATTTTTGAAAAATTTGTGTATGTCTGTTAGTCTGTGTGAGACACAATTTTTGTGGCCCTTCAATCTCAAGAGCTAATGCATTGAGTTTAATAATAATAATCAAACTTCAGATTAAGATAGACCTAGGTATAACATAGCTTTGGGTTTATAACGCCCAACAGATGGCACAGCTATGCTTAATTATTTTATTTCATGATAGCCATATTGTAAGAACCAATATACAGAATTTCTTTTAATTGCATATAGGCCTGAACAGAAATACTTGCTGATTAACTTTTAGTGTATATCGCTCAACAGGTGATGCTGCTATGCTGGGTTTTTCATGATTTCCGCGATAACTGTATCCAAAAAACTAATGGACAAAATTTAATCCAATTTCATATTAATTGAGATCTTCAAATAAATTAATGCTGATAAATTTGAGGGGCATCGCTAAAGAGGTGGCGTTGTTATGCTGGGTTTTTATGATTACCGTAACATGTACGTAAAATTCTCGTTTTTTGTTTGCTTGTTTGTTTTCTTCCACGTCAAAATGATCATAATTGTAAATCAAATTTAAATAAAATAAGTACCACGTAGATTAAAGGTACCTTTTTAAAATAAATCTTCTGGTTTGTAATGCTGATTTTTAAAAAATCTGAAATTGGAAGATGTGCCGTGAGAGCTTATATCTCAAGAACTAATGCACGGAATTTCATCAAACTTCATCATATTCAGTTACATGGATGACATTTTGGTGTATATCGTACTACAGATGATTTTTTTTTTCTGTGCTATGTTTTTTAGGATTTTCGAGATTTTTATATCTCTGCACCTATTGAATAGAATTGCACCAAACTTTTTATGCTTTTTCTGAAAATCAATACTGTCTCAATTTTGGCTTAGAACACTCAGTAGCGGGAAGTGCTATCCTATGCCCGTGAAAGAGATTCCTTATCGGATCCACAATCTAGAGGTCTGCACGGGTCGGAATTTCCAGGAGCGGGTCTGGCCCGACCCACACAAAAACAATTTTGCTCCGGTCAGTTTATATTTTCACAGTTCACGGCCCGGCCCGTACAAAAATCAATGAAAACAGGCCCGGCCCGTCGAAAAATCAATTAAATGAGACCTGACTCAATTTCTAAAAAACAAAAATCAGATTTTTCTAAACATACAATAAATATTCTTTTAAAGAATATTGCATACATATTTATGGGCTAATTTTACAGTGTATTTTAAAATTACTATGTATTTGCAAGACAGAAAATACACAATAGCGACATTAATGATTACTTAGATTCTTAAACGTTACAATATTCAAATAAAAATTCATTAAAAAATTAATGTAGTTCAGAATAAAAGAAAAAAGGAGGATTAATAACAGGATAATTTTTGAAGGCGTGTAATAAAAAGCAGATTTGTGAAACTTTTTTTCTGCCATTTAATAAGGCTTTTCTGAAATCCAAAGAAGCTTTCTGATACATTTCTGAATTCATTTCTTTTCGGAAACGCATAAGATTGGCAGGTGTTCTTATTCAGAAACTATGTAATCGAATAACGTTATAATTTTTTGATAAAGGCAATATAGCTTTGAGAAAATACTATCAAAGTTAAAGTTTTGAATCGAATTCCTGGAAGCGATAGCACGGGAAGGGAGAAAAACCTGCAGTCACGCGTGACAAGAATCTCTCTTATATCTCGGTAAGTAATTTATTTATTAAAAAAAGGGGGGGGGGGATGCTATTCGATTCCAAATCCCTTCAATAGTCAGGTCTGTCAATTTTAAGCTTTTACAGTAAAAAATTAGTCAGAAAATGTGTCAGGAAATTTTTCATTGTTGAGCAGTGCATTTGAGAACCACCTTGAGATATATTTCCAAAGATTCCGATAAGAGAAATTCATTATCGCTATTAATATTTTAGAAAACAAATTGCCTTCCCTACACAACACATTCTGAGAACAATGAAGTGCAGTTCCGGCCCTGCTCGACTATGTAGAAAAAATGCAAGCCTGATCTCGGCCCGGCCCGAGTCTGCTGAAAAAATTAAGCCATGGCTCAGATACGATAACTGTCCGATGCTGATCTCTACGCTGGACATGCTACATTTCTGTCTTGATACTGTCACACTAGCATCGGCTTGTGACGCACATTTATACTTATTACTTATTATCGCGAAAGTCGCATTCATTGAAAATTACTCATATTTTATCGGCCCGGCCCGTCAATCTTGTTTCTCGGCCTGGTCCGTTGAAAATTTTTTTCTAAATCTGCCGGCCCGGTCCGGCTCGTTTGAAAATTCGCCTTCATTTTGCCACCGCGGTCCGGGCCGAATATGGACCTCAGGCTAAGCCTGGGCCCGTGCAGACCTCTACCACAATCAATTCATACAGTTATTTCTACTGAGTAACTATCTTTAAAGGGTAGTTTATTCATTATTAGTTATTCTTGCAACTTACAAACACTTTTAAACACATTGTTTCTCTAATCATTCAGTTTTGTTTTTGTTATCTTTCGTTGAGTTTTAATTAATTTTGCTTCTTTATTTGGAAATTTATAATTTCTAAAAATTTAATCAGTTTTGCAAAACAGCTTTGCATTTGACTAAAGCAATTTAATGCACAATCGTTTTTATTTTTTTTTAAATGTATTTTGTATTTTAAATGTATTTTCAAAATACATGTATTTTGTATTTTGAATTTTTGAAATTTGGAAAGTATTTTGTATTTTGTATTTTAAGTTGAAAAAACAATGTATTTTGTATTTTGTATCGAAAATGGTTTTTCGATGTATTTTGCCCAACTCTGCTCTCACGGCACATCTTCCAATTTCAGATTTTTTAAAAATCAGCATTACAAACCAGAAGATTTATTTTAAAAAGGTACCTTTAATCTACGTGGTACTTATTTTATTTAAATTTGATTTACAAATATGATCATTTTGACGTGGAAGAAAACAAACAAGCAAACAAAAAACGAGAATTTTACGTACATGTTACGGTAATCATAAAAACCCAGCATAACAACGCCACCTCTTTAGCGATGCCCCTCAAATTTATCAGCATTAATTTATTTGAAGATCTCAATTAATATGAAATTGGATTAAATTTTGTCCATTAGTTTTTTGGATACAGTTATCGCGGAAATCATGAAAAACCCAGCATAGCAGCATCACCTGTTGAGCAATATACACTAAAAGTTAATCAGCAAGTATTTCTGTTCAGGCCTATATGCAATTAAAAGAAATTCTGTATATTGGTTCTTACAATATGGCTATCATGAAATAAAATAATTAAGCATAGCTGTGCCATCTGTTGGGCGTTATAAACCCAAAGCTAAGTTATACCTAGGTCTATCTTAATCTGAAGTTTGATTATTATTATTAAACTCAATGCATTAGCTCTTGAGATTGAAGGGCCACAAAAATTGTGTCTCACACAGACTAACAGACATACACAAATTTTTCAAAAATAGTTACATCGCGTTCAAGACATCCCGAAACGTGTAAATCAAGCAAAAAAACGAAAGTCGAAAATTTTCTCGATTCCAATACTTCCTTCATATTTATTAGAAGAATGTAAAAACAAATTAGTCTAGTATCAGTCTTTTCAATCAGTCTTTCTTAGTATATGTCTACAAAAGAACATATTTTATAATAATCTTATATATACAATGACACCGAATAAATTGTTTAAAAGTTTTTAAATGTATTTTTTTCTTTTTATATAATGCGCGTGTGTTTACTAAGAGCTCCCATCTACGCAAGATTTTTTAGGCCTTCCACTAATAAAATATTTGGGGCACAACTTTTCGATTATGGTGCATTTTAGAAATAATGCATACGAAATTTGAAATATATATTACTGAATGCAAAAATATAAATGAAAAAATTAGATAATTTTTAACACAAGTTGAATTATTATTATTAACAAAAGCACGAATTCTTCGTATAAAGTAGTTTTAAAATTAAAACACTCGGGTAAAATATCAAACCATATATAAGCGCAAAGAAATAAGAAATCATTTGCACTTACTATGAAAGTCTTGAAACTTTTAATATAGAGCAGAAAAAAATATGAATGCTCGTACATTCGTAAAAAGAAAACACTTATAAAATATTCATAAAAAGTAGGAATAATTCGAATACAAAATTTGCAAAGTCATAAATTTAATTTTTTCATAGTCAAATCGTTCCTTTAAGAGTTAATTTTAGCAATTTTCTTGCGGTTACTGTCTAACAAAATTTATATTAATGAATGAAACATGTGCATTTATAAGGAATCCTTTACGATATTTTTTAAATAAATCTACTAGACCAGAAAAAAAAGAGCTCTTTATATGTGTGGTCAATGAGCAACTGTCGGTAACAGAGCTCTGCACCTGCGCAACTCTGAAAGATCCTTCCGGTCTATCACAATGCATGATTTTTTTTTCTTGTAATTCCCACAGCAATATTAAGATATATAAAAGTTGTTTTTGTAACTAATTAGCAAGAATACATTTGCTGTATCAAAACATCGTATTCATCAAACTCCTTGTCTCAGCAATAGTCGAAAAGTGTGTTTATATTAACTTCCAGAACATAATTTGAAAACTAATCAAAACAGATAGTCCTGTATTTCCTTTTAATGAATCGCAGCTTTTCTCTATGCGGTTTAAACATGGCAGTTTGAAATTTGGAAAAAATGTATTTTGAGTATTTTCAAAATACAAAATACATTTTAAAACCATCAGAAAATACATTACAAAAATACTTTGATCTTATCGGCTGAAAATACAAAATACAAGATACAAATGTATTTTGAAAATGTATTTCAAATACATGTATTTTCGATACTGCCCAACTCTGATCCTGAGTCGTTGACGAATCATTTCTACGTTTCTGGAACCCGCCGGGCGAGCGGTGCGTACAGAGGATAGCTCTATACGATCTCTAACATCTTCCTGTAGTCGTGGGTCGTGCAGGGGCGCCATTTGAGGGGGGCTGGGGGGACAGTCGCCCCCCCCCCCAAGGAATTTGATATTTCAGAAAATTTATCAACCATCAAATGTAGGGATGCACCGAATAGTGATTTTGACTGAATACCGAATATTTGGACTATAGATAAACCGAATACCGAATATTCAGCCAGCCGAATAGTAACTGTTAGGCTGAATACCGAATAGTATCTATTCGGCCGAATACCGAATATTCGGCTGGCCAAATACTTTTATATCTCAGTGTTTAACGTTAAAAAGTTAAATTTTAAGCAATTTTTTATAATATTTAGCACAGATACTTCCATTTTGACAAACAAGACTATTTTTATAAGTAAATTTTGTACTAAAAAAAGTATGTTTTGAGTTATTATTTAAGAAGAGTATGGTTTAAAAAAATTAAATAACAAAATTTAAATTCCATGACTTCAATTAATTCAAACAAATGAAAAGAATTCTCTCATATTGAACAAGAAGCAACATATCATTCCACTTCTTTCATCAAAAATGAAAGGTGTACAAGGCGTAGCAGGATTTTCGTTTATAACTGTATAAAAATGAAGACATTTTAGCGAAATTTGCATCACATTAATTTGCTTGTATAGAATGTGAAGAGACTGGATTTTGGCCAGTGGTACGGTATAAGTATTGTTAGTTGCATTCTTAATAAAATAATGTCTAGCTCAGTGCTGTTTAGATATGAATGGTTGCTATTTTCAGCACTTCTTGCCATGTTATCATATTTCACAGAAATTAAAGTAACTCTGTTGACAATATAGTTACAATACCTTCATTATTGTTAAAGTAACAAAAGAAAATTAAAGTTTGACTTGGGGATACACTGTATTTCTGACTGAATAAGTGAATTGCGATCCTGATTTACTGAACAAAAAATTGCCTGTTTTGATGTTTATTATTACCCCTGAAATTTTCTTCCATTTTGTTCAGAAACACCTTGTTTGCGAAAAAGCAAGAAACGGATTATTTACCAGACAATGCTCAGTAACTTGCATTTCCACATTTATTAATTCCCATGAACAAATGACATGTTATTAATGGTTATTTTTTTTAAGTGACATTTTTAAAACAACAAATAAATAATATAAAATCATTCTCTTTTATTTAAAGATTCTAATTATTCTGAATATCTTTATTAATTGACAGTTAAAAGGAGAAGTTGTGTAACGTTTTAAAAAATATTTTAAAGAGGTTTTTTAAGTATTCGATAAACCGAATAGTTTGATATTCGGCCTAACCGAATATTCAGTAGTATGGCCGAATATCGAATAGATACCGAATATTCGGTGCATCCCTAATCAAATGTTAGACTCAAACAAATATTCGAAAATTGCTCAAACTCTAAAATAACTTATCAGATTTTATTGCAAAAAAAAACATATGCATTAAATAAATGTTTATGCATAGAAATTAATAATTATCAAAAAACTTTCCTAAAGCCTTTCTATTCGAACTCCCTCAAGGTGAGACATATATCTTTAATGAGTACTTTGGTTAATTTTAAAAACACATGTCAGAATTTTTTTAATCAATTGCTTCTCATCTGTATGCAAATTGATCATGGGGAAACTCGTCAGAATCATTGACACAACAATCACAATCAGCGGCGTAGGAACTTTGAACAAACAGGGGGAGCCGGGGCATATTGCGGAAAGCTAGTGGCGCGGGTCATTTCGTTCATTTTGAAGGGTCCCTTCATAGTGTTGCACGTTTCACAAACAGAAGTATAAAATAGAAGCATATCAACAGATCACCAACTCTTTAATCCAGTTAAAATAATTTTTTATAGATATACTTGATACATAGAAACTTAATTTATGTGAGATCCCGAACACAATATTCAAATTTAAGGCTTCTCCCACTTCCATTTACCAAAAATTAAAGTGCTTAATTAAACTGTTGTTTTGCTGACAAATTCTTTACAAATCTCTTCCAAATCAATTTTAAAGGCATCCTCTTTATAAATATGTTATCGGTGCAGATAATTTGTAGTAGACCTATATAAGACCTATATATTTCTGGAAATCGGGAGGGTTGTAAACATGAGAAAAAGGGTGAAGGCACAAACAAGTGTGCTCACCACCCCTCTCTCTCTTCATTTTGTTGTTTAATGTGTGAATTTCTGAGAAAAAGTATACTTTATTTTTAAATTCAGCAATGCATCGTAAACAGATGTGGTGCGAGAATTTCTCCCGGGGGAGCTGAGCCCGTCTGAAATATTCCAGGGGGAGCCACAGCTCCCCCAGCTCCCCCGGTTCCTATGCCCTTGATCACAATGATTTTCTTCTAGCCAATTCTCGAATAAGCGCAAAGAAAATAATAACATTTAAATCCCACTGATGACAGTCTTGTGATGACTGAAAACGTTCTGGGTTTCTCTAATGTATTTTAAATAATTTTAAATTATATGTATACACATGAAAATAATTCTTGTGCATTTATTTAAGCTTTTTATATGAATATTAATTATAAATTTTACCTTTTCTGTAGAAAAATGAAGATATACACATAGATCAAAAATAAATAAAATAAATATTCATTAATGTTCAAATATGTAGTTTTTTTATCTGAAAAAAAATTCAGAATTTCTTTGAAAAATCGGATTAACATGAAACCTTCTCATAATAGTGAAAACACAATCCGAAATAATTAACACTTTACATTCACTTGCAGAAAATCACTAACGAAAATTTTCTGATACTTACAGATCACAAAATTTGCAAATTTCGTGACCTATTCATGACGTTCATTGGCTGATTATCTCATGACTGATTGAATTTCATGAATTTTTTTTCGCGATCATCTGACGAAATTTCCGATTTTTTTCGCGATCGATTCACGGAATTCACGATTTTTTACTGAAAGCGTTATACGGAATGGATTTTTTTCGCGCGAACACTTGCCGAAATTCACAATATTTTTCCGCGACCAACTGACGAAATTCGATATTTGTTTTCGGGATTTTTTTGACAAAATTCGCGATTCCTTATCACTATCATTTATTGAAATTCGTGATTTTGTTTCTGCCACCGACATATTTGTATTTCATATTATTTCATATTTGTGGTTTTTTTTGGGGGGGTTTTTTTGCGCGAGAGGTAGACAAAATTTTGGACCTTATTACACGATCGTTTGACGAATTTCTCCTCGATTTTATTGCGCGATTGTTCGACTAAATTTTCGTGATTTTTTGCGCAGTCTTTTGACGAAATTCGTGATTTTTTACGCACTCCTTTTACGAAATTCAAGATTTCTGTTTGTGCAATCATTTCTGTATCAAATCTGTATTTCTTTTCGCGATCTCTGATGAAATTAGCGATATTTTCCACGGTCGTTTGAAGAAATTAGCGATTTTTTAAGCGACCATTTTGAAACTTTTTTTTCAAAATTTCCAAGATTCGCGATTTTTTTCTGCGACCCATTGACGAATTGATTTTGCGGATTTTGAAAGAAAGAAAAATCGCGGACTTTCACGAAAATTAAAAAAAAATTGTGGAATAATCACATGCTAGTGAAAGAAGTTATGGAGACAAAATCACGTAGAGCATTTTTTATTGTGCGGGTTTTTTTTTTCTGTGTGATTTGTGCAGTTCTGCAAGTTGCGCAATTTTCCACGTTCCCTGTTCCTCAAAGAAAAAAATTTTCCTTGTCCTTCGTCAGGAAACTCATAAAATGGCGCCCCTGTAAGTAAAACTTCGAAAGGGACTAGAAAAAAGCTCCATTTAAACAGGTTTCCGTCTTAGCAAGTGTATGATGTTTTTTCAACGAAATTTGATTTTTTCCCCTTCTGGAAAGAAATCTGTTATAGGCAGGTTTCGTTTTCACAAGTTTTACTCTAATACATCTCTTTTCAGAGCTATACTATAGAGCGGATGGTTTAACAGTCAGTGAGGATACCTGCAAAAATGAAACCTGTCTAAAAAGAACAAAAAATCATGTCCAATATATTAAAATTTTACCTTGTAAGACGAACATCTGTCTAAAACGAAATATTTCATTGGTTCTGAGTTTCCGTATTCGAAGTTTTTACTGTTATTCTAAGCATATGGCAGTAAACGTTTCTTATACGGGGTGGGGGTTGGGGGTTTAGACCCCTCTGGATCCTACCCTTAGCATCCCTCAAAAAATGTTCCCCCCCCCCCTCCCCAAGGAAGTTCTGAAATGGCGCCCCTGGGGCCGTGAGAGCTATTCGGGATTCAATTAAATTTCGAAAGAATAAGCATGACTGACAGAGGAAGACACCATCTGTTACGGAACCTGGTTTTTACTTTCTTCTATCTTTACAAGAAGAAAGTATTGGATTCATGAAAATTTTCGAATTCCAGTTTTCGACGGATTTACACGTTTTAGGGGTCAGAGATTCCAAAAAACATGTTTTTACAAAATGTCTGTCTGTGACTCTGTGAGTCTGTCTGTCTGTCTGTCTGTCTGTGTGTATGTGACACAAATTTTGTGGGCGCTCTATCTCAAGAACTAATGCACGGAATTTAACAAAAATTCATATTCAGTTAGTCCCTGATACAAATTGATGCTGATTAGTTTTTGGTGCAAATCGCTCAACAGGTGGCGCTGGTATGCTGCCTTTTTTACGATTTCCGCAATGGCTCTATCTCAAGAACTAATGCACGAATTTTCATGAAACTTCAGATTCAGTTAGTCCTTGACATGAATAGACAATTTAGAGATTTTGGTGCAAATCGCTCAACAGGTGGCGCTGCTATGCTGCCTTTTTTACGATTTCCGAAATGGCTCTATCTCAAGAACTAATGCACGGATTTTCATGAAACTTCAGAGACAGTTAGTCCTTGATATGACTTGATGCTGATTACGTGTTGGTGTAAATCGCTCAACAGGTGGCGCTGCTATGCTGGATTTTTTACGATTTCCGCAATGGCTCTATCTCAAGAACTAAAGCACGGATTTTCATGAAACTTCAGATTCAGTTAGTCCTTGACATGAATAGACATTTTATATATTTTGGTGCAAATCGCTCAACAGGTGGCGCTGCTATGCTGTCTTTTTTACGATTTCCGAAATGGCTCTATCTCAAGAACTAATGCACGGATTTTCATGAAACTTCAGAGTCAGTTAGTCCTTGATATGACTTGATGCTGATTACGTGTTGGTGTAAATCGCTCAACAGGTGGCGCTGCTATGCTGGATTTTTTACGATTTCCGCAATGGCTCTATCTAGAGAACTAATGCACGGATTTTCATGAAACTTCAGATTCCGTTAGTCCTTGACATGAATAGACATTTTATATATTTTGGTGTAAATCGCTCAACAGGTGGCGCTGCTATTGGGCATTTTTTGCAATTTCCGCAATAGCTCTATCTCAAGAACTAATGCTTGGATTTTCAACAAACTTCAGATTCAGGTATACCATGATATGAATTAGTGCTGTTTATATTTTGGTGTAAATCGCGCAACAGGTGGCGCTGCTATGCTGCATTTTTCAGAATTTCCGCGACAGCTGTATCTCAATAACTAATGCATGAATTTTCATCAAACTTCAGATTCAGGTATACCTTGATATCAATTAGTGCTGTTTATGTTTTGGTGTAAATCGCTCAACAGGTGGCGCTGCTATACTACATTTTTCAGAATTTCCGCTATAGCTCTATACAAGAACTAATGCACGAATTTTCACCAAACTTCAAATTCAGATATATTGTGATATGAATTGGTACTATTTAAACGATTTAATTGACGTGTTTATATAGAAGAAAGTTTTGTGATGGCCACAACATACTAGTTTTCTTTTGGTTACATGAGTCCTTTTAAACCAGGCCCAAAATGGCATGAGAGCTGATACTTTAATCCTTTCCGGACATCGTGTGTTAGCTGCATTGCAAAGCGACCCCTGGGAAGCACAGTGGCATGACCTTAGTTCATTATTTAGATGGTAAAAACTTCTCTCCTGAGACCTGTGCAGCGGTATAAATATGAGGTATTTTGCATTATTTCTGCTAGATGTGCTTGCCGTCAAAAGAGGCGTATTTGAAATTTAATTGGCCTCGAGCTGAATGATTTATTGCCTGGGGCAAGGCGTTGGCATAAATTCGGCCGACAGTATGCCGAGAGAATTTAATATTGAGTTTATCTCAGCAAAAAGTATTCTTATGAAATGTGACAAAACGATCTTTTAAAGTTATAAGATGCGATGCGGAAAAACTAACTTAACAGGGACAACGGCAGTTTCAATCAATTGAGACACAATTACTAAAGCATTTAAAAAGTTTTAATTTTAATTTCTAAATTTAAATTTCTATTTTTTTTAAACGGGGATTTCAAATTTTAAAAGGGACAAAAAGGGGATTTTAAAATTTAAAAAGGGGCTTAGCTTTTATCGTTTCATATATAAAGACTAGCGAACTTCGCCTGCTTCGCTGATCGGTTTCTCTAAAAGAACCTTGAATCAAACGAAATATATCTAGCAAAGATGAAATGTGTTTGCTATTTTTTAATATGTCTGTTATCTTAAATTTCACGCTTCTACCTAAAATGGCCGCTGAGATATGCCAAATGTTCTAAAATTTTCGACCCCCCCCCTTTCCCCCTTTTAAACCCCTTACGGTGGGGAATTTGTAAAATCGCTGAAACATGTTTTCAGTTATTTTTTAGTAGATTTATTTTCTGGAATTTCACGCTTCTGCCTAAAACGGCTGCTGAGATATGGCCAAATGTTCTAAGAGTTTAAACACCCCCTTTTAACTCCCTTAAGGGTGAATTTATAAAAACGCTGACACAGATGTTTAATTATTTTTTAACAGATTTATTTTCTGTAATTTCATGCTCCTAGCTCCTACCTTAATCGGCTGGGGAGATATGGCAAATGTTCTAAGATTTTCGACTCCCCTTTTAACCCCCTTTTGGGGGGAGGGAGATTTCTAAAATCGCTGAAATATGTGCTTAATTATTTTTTTAGTAGATTTATTTTCTGGAATTTCACTCTCCTAACACTAAAATGGCTGCTGAGATATGGCCACAATGCTCTAAAATTTTCGACACCCCCGTTTTAACCCCTTTAGGGGGTGAATTTTCAAAAATCTGCCCTTAGTGCCCCCTCCCCCATTTTCATGCTTCTAGGTTCAGTAGTTTGGGCTGGGCCTTTTATAAATGGAAATAAAGATTAAAAACTATTTCAAACGGGTTTTCTCCATAGGCCATAATGTAATGGAATTCTTTTGCGTGTCTCTGTAATCCCCCCCTTTCATTCACCGCGACCAAACGGCCTTACTAACAGCAGGAGACCAAGGGCTATCTAACCATTACAACCGCATGCAGGTGGCAGTAGGTGTTCATGGAGAAAAGTCTACACTTGGTTACAGCAATGTCTCGGAGACATCGCAACGTCCCTTTATTGTCACGTCTCAGTGCGATGTAACTAGAGCGTCTCCGAGATGACAAGAAAGACTGTCGCTGAGATCATCCCTTGCGACATAATGGAGACACAAGCTGCCGTTTTCGCCCATGCGCAAATACCTCCAAGTTACTGGCGCATGCGTGAACTTAATGGCGTCAAAGATAATTTGTAGAGAAGGATGTGCGCGTGCCATGTGATTGCTCCGTGTTTAGATTTGATATTGTGTATTGTTTTTACTATTTCTAAAGTGGTGCTTGGATCATTTTAGACAACATCCTGCCGCTCAGAGAACCCCCCTCTCAAAGCTCCAAAGTGGTGCTTCTTCAGTTTGGAAATTTTTAATTAACTATCTGGCAGAAATATAGTGTTTTGTTGTTTGTTTGTGTTTGTGTGTGTGTGTGTAGATAATAAAATTATAAAAGCCTCCTGACATTTATATTTTTACAATAAAGCTTATGAATATATTATTTATCTGTGTCATAAATACTGATTTTTTTTTTTTTTTTATGAAGGGCAATTATAAGAATACACTTAGAATAAAAACTAATACATCATTTCGTCTCATACTATTATATAAATAGTATTGCTCATAAAACATGTATTGTAATTTTTTTTCTGTTATTTGATTGAATTGATATAATATATTAATATAAAATATTTATCCAACAATAGTTATTAAAGTTTATCATTTACTGCTTTAAAAGTATATATTTGATTTTCTTTTTTTTTTTGACTAAAGGATATATTTAAATTTTTAGAGGGGGGGGGGGGGGGGGGTATATATAGCTTAATAAGTTCTCTAAAAAATACTAAAGAAATTATAATGTGTACATTTCGATTGCAAAAATAAGCTTGCAAATATTGTAATCTATAAAAATTAGCATTTTATGGAGATCTACTTTTAAATGATTAACAATTGATCTTCATCAAGTATAAAATGCTTGCATTCATAAATATGAGTTTTTTAATTAAGTTTGAATCAATACAATTCATAGAGTGAAAAATGAAATATATATGATGTAAAACAAGCAACTCAAGAGCAATTGATTGAAAAAAAAAAGTTGTTTTATAGTTTGTTTAAAATGGATGAGAAAAAAATGTAAACAAGTTTAGAATAAACACTAATACATCTATCTCTTCGTCTCATACTATTATATAAATAGTATTGTATGAGTTTTCTTTTTGCTGTTATTTGGTTGAATTGATATAACAGAAATATTTATTAAACAATAGTTATTAAAGTTTATCATTTGCTGCTTTAAAAGTATATATTTGATTTTTTTTTTTTTTTTTTAAGCTAAAGGATATATTTAAATTTTTATTTGTTTACTTTTTGAAAATCTACCCCTATACAGATTAAAGAAAACACACAATGCAAAAAAGCTGACTGAAATTACTACATAATTTGAGAGTAGCTACATCATATTGAAACTTATTTAGTTTAGTATTGTTGTTTATGTGTGGATGGGATAATAGAATTATAAGTGTCTCCAGACATTTATATTTTTGCAATAAAGTTTACATTTTTTCCCCTGTAACTGGGCCAAAAATATTGAATTTTTTTGTTTTTATGAAGAGTAATTATCAAATTTCTTATTAAATGTAACTAAATACGAGGGTTGGGGGGGGGGGGGGGGGGTTATGGCTTTTACAGAACTCTATTTTTTGAATCGGTAAACTGCTATTTGCTAAGATAATAAAATTGTATTAGTCATTGATATTTTTGCATAATAAGTAGTACTTATGAAAATATTGTGATTATATACATATGTCAGGCTTTATTTATCATTTAAAAAGTCTGTGTATAAAATAAGCAGGAATATTTTAATTTCAACCTGCTGGTATAATAAGGTTTGTTTTTGTTTATATTCAAAAGCTTATGTTTAATTTATGAAAAAATAAATTACAAAAAAATATATATATTAAAAGTTACAAAATATTTAGCATCTGCATGAGGAATAATAAATGAATAATTATTTGCTAGAAACATATTGTTTTTTCTATCTGATAAATTTCTTTAATTCTAATACAGCGTTTCTTTAATTCGTTGATTTATAATTACTGAAGATAATTGTTAAACTTTGCAAATTCGAAGTAGATAAAAAAAAAATTCCATTGTAATTAACATCAGGTTATTTGTAAATAATTGCAATAAAAATAGTTATTACAAATAATTAAATTATTATTATTATATCTATATTAGAGTATGTAAAACTTGTGTATATATGCAAAAAGATTTATCAATATCATGTTTATGACTGAGCTAAACAAATTTTGAAACTTATTTAGCTGAATTATTTTAATCTGTAGATATGTGGAGTTTTATCATTAATCAAGTATTTATTTATTTTTAACATAATATCATAGTACAACAAACTGCAGAATTTAACCCTTTTCACTTCAAAGACTCTGTTGGAAAAAAAAAGGGAGGGGCAATATATTGCTTAACAAGTTTCCTTAATAATACTTAAGAAATTAATGTGTAAATGTGGATTATAAAAATAAGCTTGCAAATATTGTAACGTATAAAAATTAGTATTTTATGGCGATCTACTTTTAATGATGTTTAATAATGTATCTCCATCAGATATAAAATGCTTGCATTCATAAATATTATTCTTTTAAATAATTAAGTTTGAATCAATGCAATTCATAGATTGAAATAGTGAAATATGTATGATGTAAAACAAGCAGCTCGGAAGCATTTGATAGAAAAAAAAAATTCTGTTTAAAATTGATGAGCAGAATTGTAAACAAACATAGAATAAACACAAAACACCTCTTCATTTGATGCTATTATTTAATAGTATTGCTCATCATAAATCATATATTATATAAGTTTTCTTTTCTTTTTTTCTGTTTGGTTGAATTGATATAATCAGTGGCGCAGCCACGGGAGGGGTTTGGGGGTTAAAACACCCCCCAGAACTAAGAAAAATTACTATAATTGCCTCTTATATGAATCAAAACCAAAATTAATATTTAAACGTTTTGGCGCTTTTCGAAATCCGCCGCTTTGAGAAATCAAATTCTATTCAACAAAGTGATTCAATTAAACGGCGAAAATTCTACTTAAAACTGTGAAAGCGCATATTACATGCATTGCTTTTGTGAAAATTAGTTATTTGGAATAAGTCACTTTTTCGAGACGTCTTATGCTAAAAGAATGTTCATTTCCTGCCACACAGACGCTTTGAGTTTAAGTACACTCATTGCCATAAAAATTTGCGCACCAAGAAAAAGAAGTCCAAATGAAACGAAATTTTACACGTGTAAGTACTACTGTGATATAAGTAAGTGATTAGAAAACCAAAGAAAAGGGATCATTTATTGCAGAAAAAAGTACAAATAAACGGAAATTTTAGTACTCTGTTGGATCTCCTCTAGCGCGAATGCACGATGCGATATGAGCGGGCATTGAGGCATACATGTTCAGTATGATGTCCTGAGACATCTCGTTCCACAGTTGCTGTAAACGCGCTTCGAGTTCAACCAAACTCGTAGGGTGTCCAACTTGCCGTCCCAAATGATCCCAGATATGCTCGATTGGTGACAAATCTGGGGATCGAGCAGGCCAGGGAAGGGTGGTAATGTGACGGAGGCAGGCTTGTGACACCCTTGCTGTGTGTGGCCGAGCATTGTCTTGCTGAAACATGGCTCCTCTGAGCCCTGCCACGAATGGTAACACATATGGCTGAAGGATGTCCTGGACGTACCGCTAGGCTGTCATTGTGCCACGGATCAAAATTAGGGGTGACCGTGTATCGTAAGCAATGGCACCCCATACCATCACACCAACTGTAAGAGCGGTGTGTCGCTGTAAAGCGAAGGCAGGATTGAGGCGTTCAGCACGGGGCCTCCAAACACGAACATGATTGTCATCGCTGCTCAAATTGAATCTAGACTCGTCGCTGAAGACGACCTGGTTCCATTCCGTTGCAGTCCAATCCCGTCGTGCGCCACACCACTCCAAACGGAGGCGTCGGTGGGTAGTTGTCATTGGCAGCCCACGTAATGGGCGCCGTGATACAAGATGTCCTTCAGTCAAGCGCCTTGCGATGGTTCGGGAAGACACAGGGGTCCGTAGTGAAGGTGCTGCCTGTGTCTGGATAGCATCCAATGAGGCAGTTGTTTCTACGCGTGCGTTTCGTATGATGTGGCGGTCTTCTCGACGACTGGTCTGTCGAGGGCGTCCCGAGCCTGGTCGCCGTGTAAATGACATCTCTTGAGTCCACTGGTCCAAACACCTCCTCACAGTAAAATCAGAACGGCCTACTTGACGAGCTACTCGCCGAGCTGATCACCCAGCTTCCATCATCCCGTTGATTTTTCCTCTCTCGAACTCTGACAGCTGCTCATATTGTCTTCGATGGCTACGTAAAGGCATGTCTACCTCAGCGTTTCCTTTGCAAAAGAAAAGGTACACTCAGACAAGTTCTGCTTACCAGTTTTATACTCCAAGGAGGACGAAGTTCAACGCCCTCTAGTGGTATTACGCAATGCGCAATCACGCTGCATTTCTAATCATTTGCATATCTGCCTGATATGTACCTTCATGCCAAGTTTCGTTACGATCCCACAATTATTTCTTGGTGCGCAAATTTTTATGGCAATGAGTGTATTATACAATTGGCCATTTCTTAATTGCACTCCTGTCTTTGTTTCGTGTTCGAAACAATAATAGACTATCGAATTTCAGAAAAAACATGAAACATACACTTTGCAGATTTCTCTGTTTTACGCTTTTTGCTCCCAATTATACCTAAGACCAAGCTTTTTACCAAGCCAAGTAAAAAATTTTGTAAAATAAGAATTAAAAAAGTAGTAACTATAAAGTTATAAAAAGATGTTTTTGATTGTGATTGAACAAATTATCGCAATCAGTGTGTCTTTGGAACCATTTGTTCCTTAGGAGATCTGTACACAAATTTAAAGAATGTATTCCATTAGTTAGTAATGTAGCAACGAGTAATGGTGCTTGCTCTCGGAGAAGCATTGCCACCCGTGTCACGTAGGAAAGAAGCATTTCTTGTAATTTCATTGAGTTATAGATAATATGTCTGTGAGTATGGATTTTGAAAAGAGAGGTGTTAAATGTAAAACATTTTCTTAGACTGTATAAAATATAATTATACACAGTTTTATGCTAATCATGCATTAATTTAAATTAATAAGCACATTGTTAAAAATCTGCAGTTTTATTTTTATAGTCACTCGCTATTATAGAAAACGGTTACTTGAATATATTATGGAATATTCTCATTATTTTTTATTATTCTCATTCTCATTATATCTTAAAAGTAACCTCCATGTCAAAAACCAAGCTTTTATACCAACTACGCTATATGGCCAAAGGTGACCGGTCACTTGCAATTTTAGACGTTTTGTTAAATATCTAGAAAAATACACGAGGAATTAACCTGAAACTGCAGGTGCGTAAATAGTATAGTATAGGTCATATATTTCCGTGAAGATTTGTTTTCTCGAAACCCCATAGGGGACCGTCAACAAATTGAAAAAGAACGAATATCTTTTGGATAACCCTGTAAAAACAAATGTAGCAAAAGCGTTCAAACTCGAGATTATTAATAAGTGGCTTATTGTAATATACTGTGTTCATTTTTGTGAGGATAGCATATATACTCGTAGAGAAATTAAGGTTTTTATAAAAACAGTCCCAAATTTCGCCAAGTTTTTTGCTTATAATTTGCAGAGTTCTTATTATAAAAAAAGTTCTTTTCAGAAAATATGACAAACAACATTGTGCATAATACCCCGTAGTCAGAATTAAGAAATAATAAAAATTGAATGAAAAATGAGTAGGTTTACTAAAAAATGTTTCACTGCGCATGCGCGAATGCAACCAAAATATAATGTGCATAATGAATTAGCTAATTATATAGAGCAAGTTTTGTGAAAGTCTCAAAATCATAGCTTGAAAATTCTGAAAATTATCGTATATAGAATAAGCTCGAAATCCGTTGTTCCCAAAAGGAAGCAAAAAGATGAGGGGTTGTATCCAAATATAGTAGTACATGCAATATTGTGTACGCTATCTTAGCACTAATCAACAGATATTTGATACAACCTCTCATCTTTTTGCTTCTTTTTGGGAACAATGGATTTCGAGCTTATTCTATCGACGATAATTTTCAGAATTTTCATTCTATGATTTTGAGGGTATCACAAAACTTGCTCTATATAATTAGCTAATACATTACGCACATTATATTTGCACAATATGCACATTATATTATGCACATATATAAATTCGTGCATGCGCAGTGAAACATTTTTTAGTAAGCCTACACATTTTTCATTCAATTTTTATTATTTTTCAATTCTGATTGCAGAGTATTATGTACAATGTTGTTTGTCATATGTTCTGAAAAGAACTTTTCTTTATATTAAGAACTCTGCAAATTATAAGCAAAAAACTTGGCGATATATGGGACTGCTTTTATAAAAACCATAATTTCTCTACGAGTATACATGCTATCCTTATAAAAATGAACACAGTATATTACAATAAGCCATTTATTAATAATCTCGAGTTTGAACGTTTTTGCTACATTAGTTTTACAGGGTTATCCAAAAGATATTAGTTCCTTTTCAATTTGTTGACGGTCCCCTATGGGGTTTCGGGAAAAAAATCTTCGCGTAAATATATGACTTATACTATACTGTTTACACACCTGCAGTTCCAGGTTAATTCCTCATGCATTTTTCTAGATATTTAACAAAACGTCTAAAATCGCAAGTGACCGGTCACTTTTGGCCATATAGTGTATGTCGCACAAACCGCAGTTTTAGAACGTTTTTTGCTCTTGCATCCTTTTAATTTCGAATTTTTGGAAAACTGTTCTTGGTGATCATTTACGTTTCTAGAGTAACAGCCATGCCAAATTTAATGTATCTAGCTTTAACAATTCCTAATAAATCATAATTAAGGCTACATAATGCTGCTAGCATTGTGTAGGGATAATACATATAAGTAAAAAAGCGTGCAGTAAGACGTCCGTCTGACATTAGCCTTAGATCGTTTTCAGACCGTTTTCCGCTCATTTCATCCTTTTTAAATTGAATTTTTTTTTTTTTTTTAGGAACCGTTCTTGAGCATTTATACATCCCAAAAGTTATCACCATGCCAGATTCTAACCTTCTATACAAAATGCATAACACAAATCGCAATTTTAGAAAGTTTTTTTTTTTGCTCTTGCACCCTTTAAAATTTCGAATTTTTAAAAAACTGTTCAGGGCATGCATTTAAGTCTCTAAATTAACAACCATGCCAAATTCCATGTTTCTAGCAGCTGTTTTACCGATGTAAAATATAGCTTATGTTGAAACGGAGATAGTCACCATCATTTTGCCATTATTATTAAGGTTCCAGTCTACACTTAAAAAATAAAATCGGAATTATTATAAGATCATTCGTGCGTCCTATTTTTCTGGCGGTCAGCGGGGGAGTTGAGGGCACTCGGTGACTCGGCCTAAGCGACGTAGAATCTTCAAAGGATTGTCGGTAATGATTTTCGAAAAAATGTGTCTGTAATTTGCCGATATATTAATTAAAAACCCATGTAGAAAACAACGGTACGGATCAAAACAGTGTTGCTACTTAGTGACCTCCTTTCGAAGCGTGCTTGGCAATGTGCCAAGTTTAAACTTTCTATAAGATCTTTGTTTTAGGTAAGGTGAAACATAGTGATAAGCACTTTTTATTCCAACTGAATTCAATTATTGAAGGCAGATATTAAAAAGATAATTCATATAATAATTCCAAGACATTAAAAGTCAGTAATTTTGAGACAAAAATTGCTTATAATTCAATAAATAATTCATTTATGAGGAAAAAAACTTTTCGATTAGAAATTATTTCAATAATTTTGTCTGAATATGCTTTTATTTTTAAAAATTAATAGAAAAGTTTCACGTTATTAAGCGTATTTTTTTTATTTCTTTAAAATTGTCCACTATTACATGAAATATGATTTACAAGTGACTTTTCGTGAGAATCTCTGCGACCTCTTTCCGAAGCGTGGTTGGTTCTCTACCAAGTTTAAACTTTGTACAAAGTCTGTGTTTTAGAGGGAGAAATATTCATCGGTTTTCATTCCAGTAGAATTAAATAATGGCATGTGGTATTGTTATATGTACGCAAGTAAATATTATCTTTGAACAGTTCTGATATTTTGTATGGAATCCTTTGTATGCGAGTTAAGTTCGCACACGACCGATTACCTTTTTAAATCCGTTCGGTAGTTCCAAAAGAAACCCCTGCAAAAATGGTTACTTCTTTGTAATATTAAGTACAGGTACGACTTCAGTTTGAACCCGGAAATTTTTAGAGAACTTTAACAATAATAAAGATGTTTTAACGAAATTTTCAACAGATTTACGTTACTTAATGGCAAATTCGATGTCATGTAAAGTACTGGGAGTGCACAATAAAAATAAAAAAACAATAAAATATTATTTTTAATATCAACTACATTCCAAAATATGGATTACCTAACTGAGCACTATTTGGACGTAAATGATGATAAATTCCACCAATTTTCGTGATGTTGTTACATTTGACAAAAGCACGGTAAGTATATTGAAAATTTTGTTAAAATGGCTTCATTATTATTAAAGTTAAAAACAAGAATTCGAGATTGTCTTGGAATGAAATCCTGTGTATTTTTGGTTGAACAAGTGGATTGGAATTCTGTTATTTTCTATGCAAAAATTATTTAATGGACTGTACACTTACAACTCTTGAAGTTTGCCTCATCATTTTTAAACACTTTTTATAAATCTAACCTAGTTTGGGGTTATTTCATTGGTGCATTTTATGTTTTCTAACTCTAATGCTGTAAAGGCTGTTTAAATGAAACACAACCAATGTAACTGTGGGTAAAAAGCATTATGATTTGATTCATTAAAAAGACAGATTATATTAACCGGTGATTCAAATAACCGGCGAACACCTTTATCAAAAAACGCAAAACCCCCCCTAGAACAGAATTCTGGCTGCGCCACTGGATATAATAGAAATATTTATTCAACAATAGTTATTAAAGTTTATCATTTGCTGCTTTAAAAAAAAATTCAATTTTTTTTACCTAAAGAATATATTTAAATAAAATCATAAGACGAAATGCAGTATTTCACCTTGATTCAGTCGCAAAATATACAATATGAACTTTAAAATGCTCACTGTTTTACTTAAAAGGCAGCAAAAAAAAAAAAATAAATAAATAAATAAAAAATAAATAAATAATAATAATAATAATATAGATGTTACAAATGTACAGATTTTACAAATTTAAAATAAATTATACATTTTTTAACTTGTAACATCCATATTATTATTATTTTTGTTAGCCATTTAAGTAAAACAGTGAACTTTGTAAAGTTTATATTGTATATTTTGGTAAATATTTAAATTTTTACCTGTTTATATTTTGTAAATCTGCACCTATAGAGAATAAGGAAAACTCATACTACAAAAAAAAAAAAAAAAAAAAAAAAACTCGATGAAATTCTGCATAATCTGAGAGACATCATACTGAAACTTATTTCTGTGTGGAGGAGATAACAGAATTATAAGTGTCTCCAGACATTTATTACAAGGGAATTTATATTTTTTGTAAACAAACATAGAATAAACACCAATTCGTTTCATACTACTGTATGAATATATATCATATTATTAATATAATATATTATACAATGTATAGCTCATCATAGAAGTTTCTTAAGAAAGTTTTCACAATCATAATACAATAAAATAATTGAATTTCTGTGCAAGAATAAGTGGATTTCGTTGCAAGATTTTATTAAATACAAGAAAATTTAAAAATCAGCTAAAAAATATTTAACATTTACTTGGGCTAGCTTCAGTTAAGGAAAGTTCAGTTAAGTTCAGTTAGCCCTAAAGGAAAAAAAACAACAACTGTAGAGCAAAATACAGCAACAAAAGGGTGATGGGGGGGGGGGGGGGAGTGAGCCTGCATGCCAGTAGACCAATTTTCACCACTATTTCTGTTTAGTGATCTCCTCCTTGTTTAGTGAAAGAAATTCTGTTATTAAATAAGGTATGTTAGGAGAAAGAAAGGCAGTATCACATCCAGATTGCTATTCAGGAATAGTGGCAGTAATTAGCATGTGAGTTTGCCAATATTGTGCACCATCATTGTCTGAGAGTAAGGGAGGAGTAGACTCAAACTGTATGTATTAGAAAAGATTCGGGAAACATTTAGTAGCATATTACCTATACAGTATTTTTTTAAAACTGATCAGGGTTTGTTGATATATATCTCGATGTATTTTCATATATATTTATTTTTAAAATATCAAGATTTTTGGTATTTTCGTAAACTTGATGTTTATTTTCAAAATATCAAGATATTTGATGTTTTGTATATTTGATATTTATTTTCAAAATATCACTGAGCAAGATAATTTTGACATTTTCAATTAAAAGAAGTGTAAATGAAATTTTCAATTGTTATTAACTGTATCATTCTGCAGATAAAAAACTTTGTTTCTGGCTCTGGCAGTGACTTTTTTATCCAAAGGAAACAAATATTTTCCCCAAGTTTTATGTTTGAAGCTTTTATTTTTAAATGTAGAACTAATAATTAGGCGAGATAATTAATTCAAAACAGCCATTGAAAGATATACTGTCTAATTTAGATAATCCATTATATAGCTTCATTAGAAAATAATCTTTTCCTATATTGGTTCAGTTTAGTATAAACTATAGGTAATACATGTTAGGAAATAAAAAATAAGATAAGCTTACATTTATATTAAAATTCTTGAATTTAAAAACTATTTTGTTTTCAAAATTTCTGATTTCTTGATATTTGACACGGAATACTATAATATATATATATTAATAACTGCATAAATAAAATTATATCTGTTTTCAGTTAGGTAATCCTAATCTTCAATTTTGTTCTAAGTAGAAAAAAGAAAGAAGGAAAAGAAAAGCAATGCATTTTTAGAATATTGTTTAAGTAAATTTTCATGTTAAGTGCAATATGTTTTAGTTTCTAATTTATATTATGCTTGAAAATATTTATTGTCAGCTAACTATTAAATAATTTGTCATTTAACTATTAAATAATTTATCAGCAAACTAGTTAACTATTTTGAAAATATCGGATATTTTTGATATTTTCGAAAATACCATGATATTTACGAACCCTGGAACTGATCATATCAATTATAAATTTTACTTTTTGAACACTATTCTAATAATTTAAGTACTACTCAGAATACTGATGATAAAAGCCCGTGAAAACTGATTTTCAGAATAGACAAAGATTTAGGATGGTAGAGTCTTGCAATTAAATACGATAGTAAAGCCACTTAGACTGTGGATTATATTTAGAAAGAATATGGTACTGCATTAAGTACTTTTTCAGCAAATATTCAGCCTTAGATCACATTTTTCTGGATGCCTCAGATTTTATAGAAATCGCACAAACTTCCAATACCATAAAAAATATTGTATTTCTGTAAATGCAAGAAAATTTAGGAATCGGAGAAAAAAAAATTGACATTTACTTGAGCTAGCTTGAGTTAAATGAGGTCCTGAATGGTTAAAACCAAGTATATTTTTTTACGTAAAGTACAGCAACTAAAGTGTCATAGGGCAAGGGTTGTGAGTCGATGCCAGTAGGTCGATTGTTACCACTATTTCTGTACAATAATCTTTGTCATAAATTCTGTTTTTAAAAAGATAAAGATTGTTATTCGGAAGCAGTGGTGACAATTGGTGTTTGAGTTTGCCAATATCGTGTGTCACCACATTTAGAAGGCCTCTAATTCAACTGAATTGTTATCCTGGGCTCACACATATGGATGATCTGCCTGAATACCATAACGCATACTCTTTGTCTGATACTTTTATATAATTATACGTAATAAATTTCTTCATGAATTATTTAGTAGCGATGTATTCTACTTATACAATATTTTTTTTTAAGTGACTATCTATTAAAAATTTTAGTATTCAAACACAATTCCAATAATTTGAATACCTGGAATATAAAGTAATACAAGTCCATAAAAACTGATTTTTAGAAATTTAGAGTAGGATAAAATATTTGCGATAAAGTAGAGGAAAAATACAGTACTCCATTAAGAAGCTACTCCGTCCGGCGAAAACACCCGTTCGCTAATGTTAATCCAATGAAAGAAATTTTGTAAGATATCTCGTCTGAATTTCAGTATTTTTAAATCTTTTTTTTTTTTTTTTTTTTTTTTGCATTGGAAAGCTGAGATCGATCTCTACATCTGCCTTTTCTTACTTTTTTGATTTTATTTTCAGGTATTTTTAATTGGGATACTTTCACTTTCGAAACCGGTTTCGAAAGGACAAGCATACTCATAAAAGAAATTTTTGAAGAAAATCGAAAAAGTAAAAAACGGCCTTAGTACAAACTGACCTCAACTATCCAATGCAAAAAAAAAAAAAAAAAAAAAAAAAAAAAAAAAAAAATCATTTAAAAATATTGAAATGCAAATAAGATATCTTTAAAAATTTCTTCCATAGGATTAGAATTAGCAAGTGGGTCTTTTCGCGCGACTGAAGCATTTTTTTAAGAGTTCTATCACGTGTATTAGGCATGCTAAAAAATCATGTATACTAAATTTGCATTTCTATTTTATTAGAGGATACAAGAAGATTTAAGATTCGAAAAGAAAATTTTTGATGTACTACATAAATGTCACTAGTACTATATTTCTATTATTTTCTAATTCAAAATATCCTGAATGAAAAATAATAGAAATATGAAATTGAGTTATTCTGTGATGCATTTGAAGGGCACACTGGGGCAGCCACAGATTAGGCCCCCACTTGTAAGTGGGGACGTGAACGATAATTTGTTTTAATTAAAGCAAAATAATAGTAACAGAAATGTCATAGGGTGAACCTGCATGTCAGCAGGCCAATTATCACCAGTGTTTCCGAATAGTAATATTTGCCTTATTTAATGACAGAATTTTATCAAATTAGGTGAATATTGCTATTAAGATGTAGTGGAGACAATTGGCATCTAGGTTTTCTTACTATAGTCCACTCATTACAGAACAGTACTAGCAGAGAAAGATCGCATAGTTGTCACAATGTGATATCTCATAGATGTGTTGTGCGATGCACTGAAGACGTTGCAACGCAGCGTCACATAGATGTCACAATGAGCTATCTCGTAGATGCTACAGTGCGACGTCGCATAGATGTTGCAGTGCGATGTACTATAGACGTTACAACGCGACGTCGCTGGTCGCGGACATTTTGCGGTTGCCAGAACATCTGTGAGACGATCAGTGCGACATCGCAATGTCGCAGTGCGACGCACCTGCGACGTTTCAGAGATGTAAGTGTGCTGTGTGGGCCCACAGACAATTGACTTATATATATATATAGATAGATAGATATCAAACGAACATTTATATGGGTGGGCTGTTCAATATGTAAGTTTCCCTCTTGCATAACATTTGTTACAAAAATTGGCGTTGACTGAAATGACGAATTGAGAAAAGGAATCACTAAGAGCGAAAAAGATTCCGCCTTAAAAAAATTCCGACCTAATAGGTATATCTGTATGGAATTCCTTCTGCCAGGGCCATAAAATTTTTTCTGTACGGCAAAAAAAAAAAAAAAAAAAAAAAAAAAAAAAAAAAAAAAAAAATTCACCAGAAAAACGTCACCAACATCAATCACGACATCCAAATCTCTATCATTTGGCGGGTATTCTATTATTCATGATGCCATCGGTTTTAAGGGTGACGCATAACTTTTGCTCTGAAATTAACTTATTGTTTATGTGTAACGAATACCACTACAGAGATATTACTTTCCCTATGCTGTAATTTGTGTTTAGGGTGGTAATTCTAAAAGTTAAGAAAAGGTAAAAGCTTAAAAAGTTACAAATTTTAAAGTTTTTAAAGTTGAAAAAATTGTTTAAAAAATTAGTCTCCTTACAATAATTTATAAGTTAAAATACTTTTTGAAATTTGGTAGTGAGCGATGTCAGGTTCACTGATTTTTTTTTTTTTCTTAAATCCTCTCGACCAATCAAATTTTATTGTCCGCATGTATGTCACTACTCTGACAAATAAAAATATTCGATATCAAGACTTAACAAACAAACCTCAATAGAAAAAAAGAAAGGCAATTAGGGCAATTATTATATTTCTCATCATTTAAATTTTTCTGATTCATTTCACTTCATTTTGATTTTTCTTTCGTTTTCTTTACGAGTAACGAAAACGAAAGAAACAAGAAAACGAGAAAAACGAAAAATGTCTTTTCTGATATCAACAACCTGAATAACTTTAACTGTCACTAGCCAGCAAAATGCTCAGCTGATAATTTTTTCCTGTAGTTGTTTGTTATGAGTATCGTAGTGCGATACGTTTATGGAACTAGATATGGACAAAATGTTAATATTTTATTAGAAAAGACTCATGTCATTAGCTTCTGGATGCAATCTAAAGTTTCTTGAAGTTTTAGTTCTTCTGTTTGGTAGTTAACTTCGTTTGAAAGTATGGCAAATATTCCTTTTGAAATAAGCAAGTTCAGAGGCCATAGTAGGCATCTAAGGCGCATTTTAAGAGATACCAAACAATCATTAGAAGAAATTGAAAGGAGTGGATATTTTAGTGAAGGTAAGTAAAGTTATTGAAGCTTTCTTTAATCTTTTAATGCGGAAATGTAAGAAACAAGAGGGGGAAATATATTCTTAGTCTTTAATAAAATCCGTTGCTTCCTTTTGGCGACAAATATCCCTGTTACGGTTTTTTTAATTCTAGAAATGTTTTGTACTGGGAAGAAAATGGATTGTTTTTATTCTTACTTCTTTAAATTTTGAATTACATTATAATAATCAGTTGTCACTGAAATATCTTTGCATTTGCCATAAAGAAATTGGTTAATTGTTTGTATTATATTTGTAGTTATAATTTGGTTTTAAGATTATTTGTCTAAGAAAATGAACCAAACTTTATTGCATTCTGTTAATAATACTTTTGTCTTTAAGGATTATAATAAAAGTAACTTAATTCACTACCCCATGCTTTTTTTTCTTAATACATTATAGGATTGATGTGCCAGTAATGGACATCCCTTGATGTTTTTGGTTCATAAAAAAATAACCAATAAATATTTAGCTTTAATTCTTTTTTTTTTTTTTTTTATAATTCCCCCTTGCATGTTTTATAAAACTGGGTTATTGTTGACATTTTAATCAAACCAATAAGGAAGCAGAAAATAATGTTTGAAAGTTTCGCTGTTTTTCTGTGAAAATCTTAATGAAGAGGCTAAGAGCTGGCTTCGTTTAATTAATTTATATATTCTTTATTTTCTTGCAAAATTTGAAAGTTTTTATTTGAGTAGCAATAGAAAACTTAGAATTTTATATACTAACGGCCATTTACAAAATTTCATTTATTTTTAAAGTTTTAAGAAGGGGTGTCCAGTACTGGGATGGTTAATTAGTAATTTTCCAGTAATGGACACACCATGCAGACATTGCTAAAAATGCAATTTCAGTGCATAAAATATTTTGGCTTAGCTGCAAATCTAAAAAATGATCAGATTTTTAAGTTATACTTACCAAAATGAAATAACATCAAAACTTTTATAAATAGCTGCTTTTAAGTTATTTTATGTGATTAATAAAATTTCAATATATTCTTTTTTTTTATGTATATTATATACCTTGCATATTTTATAATCTGGCAATCAAACCAGCCAGGAAGTAGAAAATATTGTTTAAGAGCATAGTCAAAGAGGGGCTCATAGGGCTTAATCCCTCTCTGTTTAAATAAAAACAAGTTACAGAAGCTATTAAAAATCTATTTTCTGTCTTAAATGGTTCCTTATTCACCTTCACCTCTGACAAAAAGAAAAAAAAAAAAAGTAATATTATTAACAGGGTGGGGAATTTCTAGAAAATCTTACCAGCCAAGGATCTATTTCACCAGCCAGTAAAATGTGATGCACAGTTGAAAATTTTTATGACAAAATTACGCAACTCAAAAATAGTTGGTTACTATTACTATAATGCATTTTCATATATTTTTTCCTATAAAATTAAGAAATATAAACAAGAGATTTAAGCTTTATATAAAGTAGAACTTCATGACATGTTTACATTTGCAGTAATTAAGAAAGTTGAAAAATTTAACTTATTAAATAAAATGTTTTTGGCATTCCTCTATAGTTTGCAATTTTCAAAGACTACCTAAAAAGTCACTCGCCCTGTCAGAAAATTCACTCGCCAGTGGCGAGTAAAATGATGCATTTTACCACCCCTGATTATTAATGAAAGTTATAGGTAATATTCATGAAACTAGTAAATCTGCAGATCAGTAGCTTCAAACATCAGTTCTACAGTTTTATTTTGAAATTATTTTATTTAGTATTTAAAATATTCAATTTACAATATCATTTCTTTCATTATTGTAATATTAATTATTATAAATGATATATCAAGCAATCTTTGGAAGATTGTTAAAAATAGTGAGACAAAACTGAACACTAATATTCCAAAATGTTTTTTCTTTTTAAATTACCTTTTAAATCCCCCACTGTTTCAATAATTTGATAGCTGTAATTGCCTGATATTTAGTGTTTAAAAAAAAACTATCCATCTAAAGTAATTAAAACATCGATCTTCTGATAATTACAATAATTGATGCAAACAGTAAATGATTATCACAAATATTTTATTAATTACAGGTATCCTAATTGTTAAATTTATTTGAAAATAATTATTTTGTTTCATTAGTATGTATTCATTAAATTCCGGTTCTAAATACAGTCATAAAAACAATTATATTTATTATTTTTTATGGGGTATCCATTACTGGAACAGAGGGTGTCCATTACTGGGCTTTTGGGAGTTTTGATATATTTCTGTTATTTAAAATTAAATTTTGATTCATATTAGGAAATGAGACTATAAGAATGGTTAAATATTGTTGATAAATTAATATAATATTGAAAAAACAGGAATATAATATTATAACTATTAATAAAAAATTTTTAAAAGAAATTCCGGCAGATTCCCAAAACAGCCGAGACACCCCATTTGGCAACTTTTCTGACAAGCGCCAACTACCCCACATGTGCCAATCTAAAATGCGGCAGCCTGAAAACTAACGTGATTGGTCCACTTTCCTGAATGCTTCCAGACTGTTTTTTACTACGTCAGCACCCTGGAATCATGGCAAATAGAACATTTATAAATAACGACGTATTAGAAAACACGGGAAAGCTGATTTTTATGAGATTCAAAATAAAACAAACGATTTCAACATAAGTTTATTGAAAATCTAAAATTTTTAAAGTACCTTTCCAAATCAGAGTAACGATATAATGATTAAAATTTTCATTTCTCAACAACTTTTAGAAAAAATCATGGGGTCATTTAATATTGAAAGTACGTGCCTATATTGTAGTAAACATTGAACAATTCATTTCTAATTTAAAGAAGTATGAACGCTTCGCGTTCATACAAAAATATTTATCACTGAATACAGCAACCTAGTTCTGCAGCAATCTGAAAAACGCAGGTATTCTATTCGGTATCTATTCGACCATGCTACCGAATATTCGGTTTGGCTGAATATTAAACTATTCGGCTTGGCCGAATAACAAACTATTCGGCCTGCCGAATATCGAAATATTCAGCCAACCGAATACTTAAAAAAAACTTTTAAAACATATTTTTAAAAACCTTATACCACTTATAAGTTTAACAGTCAATTTATATAGATATTCAGAAAAATTAGAAACAAAATCATATATTTAAATAAAAGAGAATGTTTTTACATTATTTGCTGTTTGTTAAGTATTATTTAAGAAAATTAACCAATCACAAGGATTTTAATAGGTATTATGTACAAATGCAAGTTCCTGAACATTGTCCAGTAAATAATCTGTTTCTCGCTAAAATTTTAAGAACAACACTTACAATCTCTGAAAATGATCACCCACTCCAGACACCGATCTAAGATGTATTTAAAAACTTCCTTGCTTAATAAAAGAGAGTAGAACAGATATTCTTGCTGAGTTGCCACCATATAAAATTTGAATAGATTGTATTATTTATTTACTTTTACTTTAGTCTCTTCCTGACAAACTAATATATGATCCTGTACAATTTTTCTTCCAATTTTTTCACAATTTCTCTTTGATTTTAAAATGTTTGTTTTAGAATTTAAGAAAATGTTATTTATTTGTTTTAATTCACAGAAGGAGCCATGAAATTTAAAATTTTGTTAATTAAAAAAGTTTTATAACTATCCTCTTCTTAAATAACTCAAAGCAGATTTTTTTCAGCATAAAGTTTACTTGAAAAAAGCTCTTGATTATCAAAATGAAAGTTTCTGTTTTAAATATTATGTAAAACTGTTTTAAAGGTTAACATTTTAATGCCTTTAAACTTTGAAATGTAAAATTATTCAATAAGCCGAATATTCGGTATTTTGCCAAATAGTTATTATTCGGCTGGCTGAATATTCAGTATTCGACCTAGCAGTTACTATTCAGCTAGCCGAATATTCGGTATTCAGTTCGCCTATAGGCCGAATATTCGGTTTCGGCATTCGGCCAAAATCACTATTCGGTACATCCCTAGCTGCTACTAGATGTTTAAAAATGTGTTGAATTTTAGAAACAAGGTGAAACAATTTGATATTTGGTTAGCATATGAATAGTCCAATAAACCTATGTCCAATTATTAATTGTTTGACTACTTTATTCAACAAACTTTTAATTCAGTGCACTGTATACTCCAAACAAAATTACTTTGAATGGGAAACACGAAGTTTAGAATAAAATATCAATGTAACAGATGATGTATCATTGCATCAACATGCAAAAGAGCATTTAAAATATTAAATAATTGCAATTTAACTGTTAATACCTGTTCAATGAGCACCAATTTATACAAGTCGGAAACTGTATGTCAAATGAGGTGCATTCGTACTATAATTAATTTTATAAATATTCAGATCTTGTTGCGATAGCTATTGCACTCTTATGCAAAATCTATTACGATTCTATATATTAAATTCAGTAATATAGAAATAATAGGACTTCATTTAAATAGGAAGTAATCATAATGGCAACCTAGAATCATTACCTATCATGGGATATCATTAAACTAATTATGTAGGATAGGATTAATTAGAAGAAAAACTTTTATTAATATCCTTTTAAATTTTGATTTGACATTCATAAAATTTATTATGACTCAACAAAATTCTGCAACGATTCTGTATATTAAATGTCAAACCATTTGGTTGGGTAGTTTTTGCGTTGTTATATAAGGACAGACAGATGAATTAGACCAAATGAAGACTATAGGAGCTATGTATTTATATAATTTGACATTTCCCAATAAACCATAATGTAATGGAATGCTTTTGAGTATCTCTATAAATAAACTATGAATGCTACATATACTTTATTTTCAATACCGAACATGGAATAGTAAATCTAAAAAACATTATCAATTACAGAGCAGTCCAACTATATTAAGGCAAGTTAGAGGTCAGATAGACAGACAAACTAAATTCATAAACGCTTAACTATGTTGGAAAGTGTTAAAAATGCATAATAGATTAAAATTTTATTTTCAGTGATTTATATGAATAGACGGAAGCATATTTGAATACTTTTGTACAACCCTGTATTTTACCTACTATCTTTATATATATACCACTGTTTAGCTAAAATTTAATTAAGACTAAAAACGATTAAAACTACTGAAATCACACTTCCAAAGATTTTCATCCATCGAAAATTATCAATTATCATCCCAGAAAAATTTTATGCAGAAAAATGGTGGGTAGGGAAAGAACAACAATGTTCTATGAATGCAAGGGATGCAAAAATTCAATTCATGCACCCTTGTGGATCCTCCAAAACATTTATATATCAAACACCAAGTGACAGTTGTTGGATACCTTTTGAAAACATTATACAAGAAGTACCTGTGCCTTCATTAACTTCAATGTCAGGCAGAACATATGTTCTGGAAAAAAATATTCAACAATTAATTGTGGAATCAGTTAAAAACATTTTATAAATCAGCACCCAAGTAACAGGTATTAACAGTTAAAATGTAATTCTTTAATATTTTAAATGCTCCTTTGCTTATTGATCCATTGAAACATCCGTTACATTGATATTTTATTCCAAACTTCGTGTTTCACATTCAAGGTAATTTTGTTTGGAGTGTACAGTGCAATGAATTATAAAATTTATTTTATAAAGTAGTCAAACAATTAATAGCTTGACGTAGATTCATTGGTCTATTCATATGTTACCCAATTATCAAATAGTTTCACTTTGTTTCTAAAATTTAACACTTTTTTAAGCATCTCGTAGCAGCTAAATAGTCATAGTCACTGTTAAATTTTGGAGAACAATATCCTTGCATAATTTAACAACCACAAAAAACACCTTTGTAATATTTTCAAAACTGAAAATACATGTTGAGATAGAGCTAATGCTAAAATTTAAAGTATGTGTTTGTTGGTACTTGCCCGTTATTGCAAATTTATTGTGACACTTTAAAAAACCAAAAATTTCACTTTAAGGTCTCCTAATTTTTTTTTTTTTATAATAACTTTTTTGTAAATATTATAGCACAGTTAAAAATAATAAAAAATTAGCTTTAATTTGATACCAAAATCATGTATAATGTTTAAAAAATAACAGAACTACAGTATTTTACGCAATTTGATGCCAACACAATGATGGGAAGAATTGCACAAAATGTGCAAATTTCAAATATTTTTCCTCAAGTCAATTTTTGAGATAAAAAATTGAAAAAATTACTGTGGTCATATCTCTTAGGTATCTATACTAAAAAAAAAAAAAAAATATGAACAAAATCCGAGACATAAGGGCACATTGAATATTTTATTTTGGGTGATTTGGCATGGAATGAGCCCAATGTAAATTTAAAAAACAAGTGTTTATTCTGATTGCCCACTAATGTGTTAATTTTTTATTTGTGAAATTTATTCAATATTTTCGTACAAAATTTCTTTTAAAAGTGTAAGGTGCAAAAAATACAGGGGTCAAAATTACATGAGTTAGTAAACTACTTATAAGATTTCTTATCATTACATTGTGTAAAAATTTCCGAAGTAAAAACATGTATTTTTAATTTTTACATCTCTTGTTTAGATTCTAATGTAAAATGTATTGCCTAACGCAAACTTATACGAGTAATGTTGTTTTCTTATTTGTAACATGTTTTGTGGTTTAGGTTTTCATTAATTAATGAAATTTGAATATTGGAGTTTCCTTGGTTCCCCTTGGTGAATTTAAAAATTTGGCAAAGAATTTCATCTTTTCATAAGACCGATAAAAAGTTGTCAAATTATTATTTTCTAAAAAATATCCTACTTTATGAAAAATAAATATTAAAAATCAGTAAACTTGAAATGAAAAATTCAATGATATAATTTACTATAGTTAAAAATAAAGGGCAAAACTGGGAAATTTCATTAGTGGCCAGTATTACTAGATTTAGAAGTGGCCACTTTCTTTAACTAGTGTCCACTTTTTACTTAAAAGCACTAAACCGTAAACTTAAAAAAAAAATTCTTTCAGTATTAATCTAAAATTCAACAGCCCATATAAATATAAACATATTTCAAACAGAAAAAAAAATAGAATCCTTAATGGAATGAAAGAAAATTTTATTCTCTCCTTGTAGGAAAGTGGCCATAAGGTGGCCACTGTCAAACAATTTTTCAATGGACACTTTTTCTCATTTAATGGCCCTGTGGCCGGTGGCTAGTGCTAATTTTGCCCTTTAGTTTAAAATATTCATAAATATTAAGTGTAGAATTTCAATAATAGAATTATGCTATCTTCCTGTTACATCACTCTCTTTTCACCTCATCCGTAAAAAATATTCTATCTTAAGGCTGTTTGTCACTCAGTTTCCAAATTCCCCTCGATATAATGTTAAGTCTATGGGCGTTTGATGCATTCTTACATTTAAAATATCTCCTCAGGATCAGGGCTGGGTTTTTGACATGACAAGCGTCAAAAACTGGTTTAAACTGTCATAAACTGGTTTAAACCGTCGAAAACTGCCAAATACATGTAACACGCTAAAACATTTTAACAATAGATAAACATTAAATAAGTCAATGATTTATGTGATCTTTTATTGAAATTTAATAATTTAAAAAATATATTTGCAATAAAATATTTTTTTTGATTTTTCAACCAGAAGAAAATTTTGTACAATTAAATAATCCGGATCAATTTTACCCTGCAGCATGCTGCAGCACACCACTTGTTTAGCACATTTATTTACACCCAAAAGATTTTTGAGTTTAGAGTGTATGAAGCGTTAGAAAATAGTCTGTCTCTTAATTGATGCTGAGCTAGTAGGACTTGATAGCAAAAGCATTGCTAGATGAGCAAGTTTTGAACCAGGCTCAAAAAGCTGTTGCATTTAGTGATACCTTTCCACCAAACAATGGAGTCCTCCCTATAGCACTGAAATAAGAAGACTGGAAAGGGGATTCTTTAGCTTCATACATAATCAGTATGGGTAAGCATCCATAAACTCTCTCCGTAGCTCAAGCGCGAGCTGAATCAACTGATACAGCAGTCAACCCTTGCCCCTGATGGTTGAGATGCAAAGTATAAGCCAAACAATGGTATGGTTTCATGATTTGATCCCTTCTATTATGCACTTTTTCAATATGGGCTTACAGGAATTTTCTTTTAGATGACCCATCCAATTTTGTTCAGTTTTAAAATCGAAAACATTTTTATATATTGAAAGAAAGCATGTTTTAAAAAGATTTTGACTTTAAGCTTTTCTTTTTTAATTACTTCTCTTATTTTGTAAATTTTTAAAATTAATAATCCAATTTCAATTTTGAATGGAATGGTTATTGCCTAGACTAGAATAACATTGATGCACATTATCTAGTTATATATACAAAAAAATCTACACTTTTCTAAGTTTTTTTTTCCCCATAAAAAAAGCTAGCTAATGCTTTAAGCTCTCAAAAGTAAGCAAAATTAAATCGATTTTAAGTAAGAAAAAAAAATGTACAGCTCAGGTGAGCTTAATGTCTACTTTTTAGAAAAACACAATTTTACAAAAAAAAAAAACTAAATAAAATTTTTCCCTGTTAAAAAGTTGTACTTTACTAATTACTGATACAGTACAGAACCATTTATCCGGAATGTTTGAGGTCAGATGTATTCCAGATAACTGGTTTTTCCGTTTAACTGGTTGTGCATTAAAGCAGTATCCATTTGATATGTTTTGTGGAATATGTGTGGTTGTTACATTATTTCTGATTTTAAATTATTAGATTACTTGGATTAAAAATCAATGCAAGAAAGATCAAAAGTTAATCAGATTTTAAAAGTAATTTATGGAAATCCCTTATGGGAATACCCTATAAGGGTAATCTTAGGAACAAAAATTCTCCTGTTTCCTCTGCATAAAAATTAAGACATCTAAAATACAACTAAATATGTTTTCATTTCAAATACTAGATGTTGTCATTAAATTATACAATTGTTTCAAGCAAAGCCTATGTCAAACTAGCAGTTATGACACCTTTTTCTGAAATCAGTCTATCAGAAATATCATTCCGGATAACTGGTTTCCGGATAAATGGTTTCATACTGTATACAGTAAGAGTGAATTTAAAATATTACATGTAATGTTGTCATGTGTGACATTTAATTTGAATTTTTACAGATCAATTTAGTGTTTGAGGTTTCTGACATGACGGTTTAAACTTTAAACCCGACATAAACTGACACATGTCAAAAACCTGCCAACCCTGTAATTATTACTAATGCTATATACTAATTATACAATTACAGTAATAGTGAATTTTAAATATTACATCTAATATGTGACATTTAATGTGAAATTTTACAAATCACTAAGTATTTGAGGTTTTTGACAAGGGGTTTTTGACATGACTGTTTAAACTGTCAAAAACTGACATGTGTCAAAAACCTGCCAACCCTGCTCAGGATATTAATATTTTTTATTTCTGTTTTTCTCTGTGCTCTTAAAGGATGTCACTTTTTTTCTTAGTTTTCAAAATATTTCTAAAATCTATGCTTAATTTAATATTTTGTGTGTTAAAAGCAGACAAACTGGAAGTAAAATTTTAACACTTCATATATAAAATTAAGATTTTAGAAATATTTTGTGAACTAAGAAACAAAAGAGACATCCTTTAAGAACTAACAGAAAAAGAAGTTAAAAATATTAGTTTTCCGAGAAGATATTTAAATATAAGAATGCATCAAATGCCCATAGACTTAACGTTACCAAGGAGAATTCGAAAGCTGAGTGACAAGTAGGGATATACCGAATAGTCGATTCGGTATTCGGTGATTCGGCATGTAAACCGAATATTCGGCTTTGGCCGAATAATTGCAGATAATTATTTTCTTAAAAGTACAAGAATTCTCTTTTATTTAGAAGTAGAATAGGCTAATGAGTTTCAATATTATGTGCATGAGTTCAGAGTTCAGCTGCACTACAAAAAACAAGTCAAAGTTCAATTTTAATGAAGAAAAAAAGAAAAACTTTTTCCTTCCTAAAATAGTCTACATAGAAATAAAATTAAAACAACTGTCTACAATAGAAAGAAAAAAAGTAAGGAGGATAGGGCATCTTTTCCTTATCAATTAATTTTTATTCTTTCTACATTAGTTTTTTTTTTAAATTTAAATTTATTTAATGTGTATTTTTTTTTAATATGCACATCAAATAAGTATACCCCTATGCCTATCCATATAGCTTTTATATCCATTAAGTTAAAATCGCTCAAATTTTTTATCTTCATCACCACAAAGGTAAATCATTATCGAAATATAAATATCAATAATTTGACAGAAAATAGTTAAATGTACAAATTGATATACCTTTTGTATTTGAGAACATTTCTATTGAATATGTTTATAATTAGACTTAGACAATCAGTAAATCAGCTTAATGACAACATTGTTTTTATTTGAATGAACTTTTGTTTTCTGACAATCTTTATCCTTAATAATAGCCTGTATAGTTGGATTAATGAATTTGTGAGTAGAAAGAAGTCATTATTATTTTTTTTTTTTTTTGTCTAATTGGATTTAAGAATAAAAATGTAACTGAATTAAATTATTAAAAATTTAATTTTAATTAAAGTTTAATAAAAAATGTAATATATATGCAAAATTGTTTATTAAAACTTTTTAAGTATTCGGTTGCCGAATACCGACTATTCGGTGTACACTTTGACCGAAGCTTCGGTATTCGGCAAAATTCCTGCTTCGGTCAATCCCTAGTGATGAGCAGCCTTAACTATTTGCTCTTAGTCATCTGCAATAGTAACAAAGTATGTCAAGTTTAAGAAAATGCAAAAGCAAAATTTAATCTTAATGTTTGCTAATGTAAATTTACACTTAAAAAGATCTTATATTCTTACAAAGAAACTTTATCAAGATTTTTTTTTTTTTCCGTAAGAATATAAGCTTTTAATTTGCTTCCATTTATAATTAATTTATGAGTACCTATTATGATTTATCTATTTATGAGTATAATTTATCGTATTTCAGATCAGCTTCAAAACATATATTTTAAGCCTGAGACAGAGCAAGCTGTGAATGATATAATTTATTCTTCCATCGGCATCACTGTTTTGGGCCATGATTGTTGGGCAAAAGCAGCAGTTGCAAATGAACTGTTTGGACAAAAGATATTGCCCACCGAACCTCAAGATGCCGAAAGTGACAATTCTAAACTTTCATGGAGGATGGTAATGTTCTTGGAAAATATTAATTCTTTATTATTGAAATTTTGTATAATTTTATGTATAAGTACTTTAAGTTGCATCTAGACATAGCTTTTGTTTGTTGTGGTAGATAGGTTTGCTCCCTATTAATGTCTAAATTGTTAGTTTGGATCTAAATTTCACATTGAAAATAAATACATATAACATGATAATTTTGACAAATGTGTATTATGTAAAAATATGCGAGATTTAAAAAAAAGTCATTGATTTAACAAGATTACATACAGGGCTCAACTACACATAAAAAAAATGGTAACCAGAATAAATGTCTAGTTGCTGGTAAAACATTAGTGCTTCTCCCTACATGCATACTTAATACAATCGTGAATTTTAAAGCAAAACATGTTATTAATAAATTCATTGACGAAGAACAAGTACTATTTTAATAATCATATATCACGAAATCTTTAACTCTTCAACTTGGTTAATGAATTAATTTTGAAAGCAATATAACACAATTCTCAGTTAAATTATTTTTTTTTTATCCATTTTTTATCCTGCATTTGTTGTCCACTGGTTGTATGCATACAGTTATATTTTTGTTTTTAAGGAATTTATCCCTCTTGTCAAGTCTAGTCTTATAGGACCTGTTATAAAATGTGGAATGTATGTTCACACAGATACCATTTTAGGCCTTTTGGATTTATTTTTATTGTTAAAAGTAAAATTTGCTGCTGGATAGCATTCTTAGACTTTTAAATATTCAGAAGCAACTTAAAAATTTTTATGAGAGGATATTTAAATTTAGCATTGGATACTAAGATGCAGGGTTTGTAAATATCATATTTAAAAATATATATCTGATATTTTTGATTTATTGTAGATATATTTTATGTCCGATATTTCAAAATTTAGTCAACTGTTAATTATAAATATTTTCAGACTTAATATAAATGAGAAATTAAAACATATTGTAGTTAATAATAATAATAATAAAACTATATAATAAATGTCTTTTTCTTTCTTTTTTACTTACAGCAAAACTAGGGTGTCAATGATTTAAATCAGTGATTAAATTTTGATTTTAATCCAATGTTATTTTAAATCATTGATTAAAATCATAATTTTTTAAAATGATGTGAAAAAAGTATTAAAATCTAAGATGAACATAATATGTATAAACTAAGCATAGCAACTATAATAAATTTCTGCAAGTAAAAGAATAAGTAGCTGATTTCTTATTTTCTCATTATACTTTTGCAAATAAATATATAGCAGATTAGAGCTAAAGAAGAATGGAAGAATGCTAATATCATCTGCTGAACAGCTATTCTGAAAGAATGTATAAGAGAAAAAGAACTAATTGGTGTCAAAATGTTAAGCACAGCAAAATCTCCTTCATTAAAGGTTGAATAAAGAGGTTTTCATTTTTTTCACTTTTGTACTTGCACACCACATAAAGAAATCAGTCAGGGATTAAAAAAACAGTAAAACTATTTTTTTTTCTTTTTGAAACACTGAAAGCTAGTAATCCCCACTGAGTGGTAATAATGCTGCTGTTTAATATTTTAAGGTTTTCAGATATAACTGGCCATTCTTATTTTTGCTCAGTACAGAGGAACTAATGGGTTTGACTCATTTTTAGGATGTAAAAAAATAAAAAAAATAGTTTTTAAATTTAAATCAGATTTTTTTTATTTAAATCGGATTTTTTGATTTAAATCTGATTTTTTTAAATTTTTTTCCTTGTGTTAAAATATTAAACATCTACTAAGAATTAAGCATTTCAAAAATGAATAACCCACCAATTACTAACATAATCTGTTTTTTTTTTTTGCTTTAATTAATAAAATTTTAATTATGTAATTATAGAAATTACAAAAAACTGCAAATTAAAAATTTCTTTAGTAACATACAACATTATGCGCATTAATATTTTGTAATAATTATGTAAACCAATATTAAATACTGCTTATATTTTTAAGTTATTGATAAATTGCATTTAATTTTAAATTGATGATACAGATTAAATTTTTAATTATTAAACAATTAACTGTTTAATTAAGAACACAATCTACATTTTTGAAAAAGTGGTTGAAAAAAGTGACAAATAAGTTTGATAAATTGATAAAGCAGCTAGTAATTTTACACAGAAATTCTTCTAATTAATTTATCAACAGAAAATAATAGATTGCACTTATTTTATATAGTAGAAGGAATAATTTAACTAATCAAAAGAAGTTATGAAAGCATATGTAGAAACTATAAAATATCCACTTAAATAAAATATAGTTTTATGATAAAAACTTTGTCAATTTCTAAAGAAATAACTTATTTAAAATATTTAAAACAATTTTATTTTTTAAAAGAACTTTTATTTATTCAGCAATTAAATTATCTTATAAACATTATAAATCATTTTCATTACTGATTATAATTGCTTTTTCAGGGGTCGATGCAGGTTTTTATTCTTGGGGCCCATTTTGCGAAAAGTAGAAGTTATTTTTGTGAATTTTATTATATTTTTGTGAAAAATAACATTTTTTAACGAAAGTTGAAATCCAGTTACTCAAATTCGAACCAAGAATTTATGAACAAAATCATTTTTTAAATCCCCTTGCTAAAGTTTTTGTTTTTCGTGACCTAGTTTTATTTACAAATTACACATTTTAAAGCAGTTTTTATGAAAAAGAATGTTACGTAGGGGGCCTTATTTTATTAAAAGGAATTTTGTGAAGGGGCCTGTTTTATTAAGTTCATTTTTGTGAAGGGGCCCATTTTATTAAATTTATTTTTGTAAAGGGGCCCATTTTATTAAATTTATTTTTGTGAAGGGGCTCATTTTATTAAATTTATTTTTGTGAAGAGGCCCATTTTATTAAATGGATTTTTGTGAAAGGGCCCTAAATAAGCCCCAAATTTTGTCTGCATCGACCCCTGTTTTCACACCATTTTAAAAAATCAGAAAATATGTGATTTTATCATCTGTTTTAAATCAATTGATTAAAATCATTGACATTCTATTGCTATGTTTATTGTATATAAAAGAATGAATAACTCGATTATTAAAAGGAAATTATGACATTGTAAGTTATATTAGATTTAAATATCATTTTTAAATTAAATGCTTTTTACGCTTGTTAGATAAAAACCATGCTTTTTACAAACTTACTGTACTTAAATTTTTCACAATACTCAGGAACTACACTTAGAAACAATTATTTAAAGCTTTATTTTGTGTATTCATAAGCCACAATACCTGTAGAAACTTTACAAATTATGTTCATCTAAGATTTGAATACTTTGTCATTTTAAACATATAGGAAATTTTTGATTTTAATCAATGATTTTTTTTTATTTAAATCAACTGATTTAAATCATTGACACCCTACTCACTTTCATAATTTTTTTATTTAACATACTCAGGCATGTATGTAAGTTTAGATTTGTGCAATTAACAGTAATTTTTCTAAGTAAAAAAATATGAAAAAATAGAAACTTTGTATAATTTTATGTATAAATACTTTAAGTTGTATCTAGATCTAGCTTTTATTTGTCATAGTAGATAAATTTCTCTATTAATGTCTAAACCGTTAGTTTGGATCTAACTTTCACTTTGAAAATAAATATGTATAACATGATAATTTTAACAAATGTGTATTATGTAAAAATATGTGAGATAAAAAAAAAAAAAAAGTCATTCATTTAACAAGATTATATACAGGGCTCAGCTACACATAAAAAATATGTATGAAAAAATAGCTACAAATATTTGTTTTGTTATTCGTGCTTCTAACTAATGAAATTACTTATTTTCATTTTTGTTATTTCTGTAATTACTTAGTGTTTCCTGTAGGTCATTTTTTAGGGACACTTTTAAAATTGGCAAAATGTGTCCATCCCTTTTCAGGAATAGTGAATTTCGCCTTTAGTTGTAGCCAGAGATTTACTGTAAAAAACTTCTCCATACCACAGTATTTCTAAATTATACCCAAGAACTTGGAGATTATAAAACTGCATTTCTTTAGGGGGAAAAAAACAGGAGATTATTAAATCATGTTGTCATTTAATTATATTTTTCAATTTTTAATTCGTACAATTCATTAAAAATTGTCACTTTATTTAGTTTTCTTAAATTATATACTTTTTTTTCTTATATTGTCACTAAACACATTACTAATATATTTCCTCTTGAAATAGTGTCCTTTTTCTTTCTATAATGAATACTAGATTATTTTATTAAAGCATATAAATGTGGATTATGTTCCTAATTTAAAGGGTTAATTGTTTAATAATTATTAATTTTGACCTTTGTTAACAATTTAATATTAAATGCACTTAATAATTTTATTAAATATGAATATTGGCAGCATTTAATATTAGTTTGTATAATTATTACAAAATATTAATGTGCATATTGTTATTATATGCTATTAACTAATGAATTCACTAATTTGCAGTTTTTTAAATTTCTGTAATTACTAATTATAATGTTATTAATTAAAGCATAAAAACATAGGTTATGTTAGTAATTAGGAGGTTAATTATCTTGGAAACTTACAATTCTTGGTAGCTATTTGGTATTTTAACACAGGAAAATAAATCATAAAAATCAGATTTAAATTTAAGAAATCTGTTTTTATTATTTTTAAAAAATCATGAATATTTTAGACCCTAAACAAAACTAAAGATCAACTAAATGTAAACAGAAACAATTTTCTGAAATTTTTTTAAAAATTCAAAATGTTTTTTATTAAAAAATTAAAACATAAATGTAAGCTTGCCTGCTCTTTCATTCCTTAAACTGTTTAGAAGAAGATTTAAATAACTGGTTATCTAAATTAGACTGTTTGTCTTTCAATGCTTGTCCGAAGTTAAGTATCCTGCACAAATTATTGGCTATATTGAAAAATTCAGCGTAATTTTAAGCCTTGCTTTGAGTTTTAAAAAACTTAACTTGCATTGAATACTCTTTTGAACCTTTTTATTTTTTGATTTCTTAAACCTCTAAGTGTTTGGGGCGTAATATTCTGTTCACTAAGCTCCAGGTTTCACAGCAATACAAGCAATATTTAAGATAATATAATTCTATAGATTTAATGAATTTTAAATACATTGAAGAATGATTAATACTCTCAAGGATTACATTCATATTTGTAATTGAGTTTTTTTATAATGTTGAAAGAATCGTATTTTCTTAGCATTTAAAACAAAATGCAAAGAAAACATTACAATTTTACCCTTTTGCAAGACGCTCGGTGGGTTAAACACAAACATTTGTTAATCATTTCACATTTTTGGTGTAAACATTTGCTAGTCAAGTGCAGCTATCAGAACACTTATTGCATTTGTGTGTAACTAAAAAAAGAAAGTAAAATTCATAATTTACTGGTTCTGATAATGCGAAAGCTCATTATTCTATTTAATAATTGTATTTAGTATTTGTAATAGTTTATGCTTTTTGAATTTCATTTTGAGATAAATTTTGTAAATATAAAGACACTGCTTTAACAGTTATTAAAAAAAAAAAAAAAAAAAAAAAACTTGTGTTAATTTAATTATGTCTTACCCTATATATCATCCAAAAAACTTCAAATGCCTAAATCTTAAAACTTTAAACCTGAAGTAAGATTGTACTTTGCTGTTGAAAAGATAGATAATAAAAAAGCAAGCTTGATATATGAACATAATTTTTGTATTGTTTGTGTTAAACTTAAATAATTATATTATGTAAAATGAAGTTTTTTTTTTTTTTTTTTTTTCAGCAGTGTTAACCCATCTGCTGCTGATGATGCAAAAAAAAAATATCCTTAAATATATATATTTTTTCACATTGAAAATAAATGTTTGAATTAACAACAATATTTTACTCTAACTAAATACACACAGTGAAATCGCGACCACCTCCCTGAACAACCATTTTTTCATGGAACGAAATTTATTCCCATAGGCTCAATGCTAATTTTATCTGCATTCAGTGACCATCCCAGTTGAACTCCCTCCATGAGCGACCCATTTCTTTGAAGAAAATGAAAAAAATCCTTTTTTTTCCTGGTTGCTTGAAGGTTTTATTTAAAAAATAATTCTAGAGAGCGCATTATTCATCAAACTTCTAAACTAAGTTTACAAGTTTTTTTTATTCCAGTAACTTTTAAGTGTAATCCCCTTTGTGCCTTTTTAAGCAATGAATTTAACTCTATTTCAAATGAAAATCAAATTTTCAAATTAATTGCTTAAAAGACTCAAAAGCCAACCTAGTGAAAAAGATTCCATGCCGGGACTCGAACCCAGGCCATCAGTATAGCGCACTGACATTCTACCGACTAAACCACATGGGATGATATCCAGCCGGGAACTTCTCACTTTTACAGGTTGTCAAGGTTACAAACGTAGCACAAGATGGAATATTTATCTTGAGCCACCGACATGGCGTCAAACACGAAACGTAATTAAATCCAGCAAATTTATCAAATTATTAGTTTTATATATACTAATGTAAATGCCTAGGACAGTGAGTAGAAATCGTGGTTTTCCCTTAAAATTTGAAATAGATAAAAATATTCATATACTATTATTCCGTAATCAAGCTATTTGATTTAAAAATCATAAAAAGTCAGTAAATAGAAATACAGTTTTCAAACATTTTACATTTGAAAGTACACCCCTCCCTATGGTGTAAAATTTAAAATTATGTGATGTTGAGAAGTAATAAAGTTTAAAAAAAAAAAAAAAAAAAAAAAAAAAAAATAGGAAAATGGATTAATAATTCATCAAATCAATTTTTCCAAAATAAATTAAACATTAAGAACCTGAAACAAACTAAAGACGACTGTTAATACACATTAATACTCAGCGATGTGATAGATCGCCAAATATTGTTCCCATTGAGATCATTCATATTGCATTAATTTACTTAAAATATAAATTAACCCATTTCATTTAAAAAGCATAACTTTTATTTAAAATTCAAACATTCAAAATACATAAATTGCATACAATTAAAATACATGCCTTTCACTCATTTCCTTTAAAAAATACATAATAATAATAAACACCATAGTATTTTATTTCAACTTCAAAGCATTTTTTTTTAAATCATACTCAGGAAATAACTATTATTGGTGGAAAAAAAAAAAACCTGTTATGGGTGAGATTTGCCCCTGGATAACATAAAAGTACTGAAAATAGAGTTCAGTTTCTGCTTTTAAATTAAAAACTATTTTCGTTGGTTCATAGGCGAATGACATCAAAAGCATATTAATACTACAGGAGTTAAAATATTCAATATGCGAAAGTTTTTAAATTTTTATCAATGAATTTTCAAAAGTGAACTACACATTGTTTACATTTGTAAAATTAATCACAATTTCCAAAATGTTCATTTGCTTATATCGGCAACCTGTTGTTGGTAACTGGTTATTTTTAATTTAGAAAACTTAAAGCATTGTAATTGTATAGTTTTTGAAGGCTTTAGGAAAAATGAAGAATAGATGTGATACAATGTAGATTATTTCCATAAGTCAAACTGCCTTATTTACGGCATCGGAATGATGGCCGCAATACTTTTTTTTTTTTTTAAACCAAGGATGAGCGTGACGCGGTATCATCACCTTAGCGTATTATAATAAATAGATAGAGCCGGTATGTGATAGCGATGAATTACAAAAATTCATACTTGAAAATTATTTTAAAAGCCATAATAAATCGGTCAATTAAAATACAGTTTTCAAGCAAATTACATTTGAAAGCAATTTTTTTTTCTTATACGATGGTGTAAAAATTGAAAATGCATGATGGTTAGAAGTTTAAAAAATTGCAGTAGCAAAAATTGCAAAACCAAAATTTGATTGAGAAGTATTGACACTTGTAAAATGGCATCAGCATTATGCACAGATACATTTGTCCTTTATAATATAGATAGTGGATAGATAGAAGATACTCGTAGGTCATAAAAAATTTCTAATTCATGTATAATATCTATTCTTTTTCATTTAGCTTAGTACAAATATCATGCACAATTTTTTTTATTAACAAAATATTCAAGTTAATGACCTGTTGCATGTGGTTCTTTGTAATCAATTTATTTTCATGGCTTAAAATTCAACTTACTATTGCCTTCATCCTAGTTTAATTTAAAGCAAAACTATACAGAAAATAAATCTTAAAATCTGTTATTTTTCAGTGATTTATAGCTAAAATATTTTATTGATATTGTTTATGTGCTTTACATTTGACACTAATATCCCCCCCCCCCCACACACACACACACACACCAACCACTCAAAAAAAAAAAAAAATAATAATACTGTGCTTCTTTCTTTAACTCCCCTCCTTACACACTGCAGTGCGAATATAGTTATATAATCATCTTAATTACCCCTTTCAAAATTTTGGAATCTTCCCCCCTCCCTTCCTGTCCTTTTCCTCCTGCACACTAAGTTTTAAATCTTTAATTTTTCTTTCGTTCCTGCTGTATTTGTTATTTTGAAATAACTATAAGTGATAGTCTTCTAAATTTCTACTGCCACATGCTGAAATTCCCCCAACCCCCACCCGGACCATTTGAATGTTTAAAAGTGTAATTTATTCAATTTGTAGGTCCTTGATTTTATTTAAAGAAATTTGTGTGAATTCTGTAATATTAGTTTAGTTTTTTGGAAATTTTAACATTTTTATTATACTTTACTTATAAACTTGTCTCTATAGAAACTACAATTAACTTAATAGTTCTATTTTAAGGCATGACAATTTTATTTTGAATATATCAATTGATAGTTTTCTGATACGTTTTAAATGATAGCAAAAATGACTTTTTATAAGTATATTTATTTCTGTGAAATAGTTTAATAAATGTTAATGTTATATTTACATATTCACATCATTAGTTATTTTTTCTGTTTATTGTATCTAACAAATGTAGTTGCTTATTTAATACCATAAATAATCTGTAAAACATTCTGTCTCTTTCTTTAAGTAAAAAAAAGTATAATTTCACATCCCTTGTTTTAAAAGGCTTTATTTTTTTAGGTTAGGTTTATGTATGGAGTACAAACACAAGTTACATTAGCTTTGCCAAATAGTTACGAGTTATTGGAGCATCTTGTTTCTCAAGAGCAGCAGTGGCATACAGTACCATTAGAAGATCTGGAATTAAAAGTATGCTATTTTGAAAAAGTTTTAATTTGCAAATCTTTTATTGCATTAATAGAAAAAAAAAAGAAATAATTAAAACAATTTCTCTAATTTTAGGCTGAGGAAATTTTAGGAATTCAGAATAGTATGATTTAAAATTCACTTCTAAAGTAAAGTATCTATTAAGTTTGATCTTTTTTAAATCAAAAAAATGCATTTTTAATTTTTTTTAAAACGTTAATTGTTAAAAATCTGTAAACTAAGTTAAAGTTTTAAGACAAACTTTATCTGAAAACGCATTTTTAGTTCTATTTGTTGTAAAAAGCGAAATTATGTGATATTTTGAAATGAAGATGTGAAAGAAAAAACCTAGTGCAAAAATTTATTTAAAGTTAATTTAAAAAAAAATCTAAATTGAATTTTGAAAAATCTCTTGTGTATTCTTAGTACACCTTAGAGTACCTTCGTGTTCATTGTCGTAGCACTGATGCAGTGCGAGAGCATACACAAACAGACAGACTCACAAACTTTGTTTTATTAGCATAGATTATATGATTTCATCAGTTTTTCTATATTTAGAATTACTGAAGTAAACATGCTTGTAAATTTAAAATCCTTCAAGAGATCTTTGGAGTAATCCTTTTTTAAATACCATATTTACCCACGTATACCTTGATCCCGCGTATAAGTCAATCCCCAACTTTCCCCATCAAGAAATTTGAATTTTTTTAAATCCCGCGTATAAGTCAACCCCCCACTTTTCCGATCAAGGAATTTGAATTTTTTAAAAAATACATTATTCAAAATCAACTGGGGAAAAAAAAAAAAAAAAAAAGAAAGTACTAAATATGCAATAATAAAAAAACTTTAATTTTTTTTTTCCTTTATTCGAAACCATATGAAAAAAAAACTAAATATACAATAATGAAGATAATATTATACTATAGTAATATACAAAATTAAACTGATTCAGGGTCTGATTCAGTATCGGAGGCGCCAAACAATTCACAAAAATCCTTCGTCGTTTTCGGCTCATCATGATACACATTTTCAATCTCTGTATCGCTACATTCTTTCTCGTTGTTATCACTTTTGAAAATGGCATCTTCTGTGCCGTCTAGTTCGTTGCTTATGCAGCATTTCTTGAATGATTTTTTAATCATTTCGGAAGGAATTTGATTCCACGCATCTTTAACCCACTGGGCAATTAATGCAATGTCAGCTTTCTAATATTACCGCCCTTTGCAAATGTTAGACAACCGGATGAAATCCACTCTGCCCAGTATTTTCTAACATTTGCTTTGAAGGGCTTATTGAGGCAAACGTCTAAGGGTTGAAGGACGCATGTCAACCCTCCCGGGATTACAGCTACAGTCGTTTTCAGTTCTTTCGTCACTTTATTCATGTTCTCAGAAAAGTGGCCACGAAACGAGTCGAGTCATAAACTAAAAAGGAAGGTTTTTTGAAAACAGCTCCTGGTCTTTTACCCCAGACATTTTTAAGCCAGTCGACTGTTCAGTCAGCATCATTCCACCCTTTTTCATGGGCTCGAATCAGCACACCATATGGAAATGTAACGTTTTTCTTTTAAAAATAATCAACGGATGAAGTTACTACTGTCGGCCAAACAGGAAAAAACGACCGTAAAATGTGTTTTTTCGTGCTCAGTCATTTTTACCAAAATGCTTTTTCCCCCCCTTGCAGTTCACTGTTTTATTTTCTGGTAAGTCGAAACACATGGGTGTTTCGTCCATATTTTCTATATGGCAAAGTTCAAAAGATTTCATTTTTCTTTGATCGATGACGTATTTTTGAAATTTCATAATCTTTGCTTCCAAGTCAGATGGTAATTTTTGTGCCAGTTTAGTGCGCTGGCGTAAAGTCAAACCATGACGATTCATAAATCTAGTGCACAATGTTCTGATGCACGAAACGTGTTTGGAACACCATACTTTTCTTCATTGCTCGTAAACGTATGGCAGTTCTAGTGACAATAAAACCATTCTGCCGGCACTCTACAACCCAATCATGCAATACATTTTCGAGTTCTGGAAAGAGCGATTTTCCCTGCCGCAAAGCCTTTTTTTGATTTTGAGATGTTTTCTAGCTTTGCCTTATTCTTGCGGCAATCACGAATCAATTTTTCGTGAACCCCAATCTGACGAGAAGCAGCACATTTGTTAGACTCTTCCGCAAAAGAAATAACTTTAAGTTTAAATCCAGTTGCGTATGAATTGCATTTCTGTTTTCTAGTAACTAAATCAGCCATAACAGTAGAAACAGTGAGAAAAAGTGCAGTAAGATAAATGAAAAAATAATGAATAAGTGTACTATCAAGGACATGCAAGATATAACGCGGGTCACGTGTTTTTAGAGTCACATGTTTCTAGCCACTCCAGACGATTCAATTGCACATAGAGGTGATACATTCTCGGAATTTTATCTACTAATCTCTCAGAGGGAGGGGGGGTGGCAGTAGGTGTACATTCATCGCCAGCACCAAACCTGTCACCCAGTCGCCTCTTTTTCTCTCCTTGTATGGAAATAGACAGTAAATGACATTGTGTTATGGAATGCTAAAAGAGAACAATTGCCTTTCAGAAGGGCATTTTTGACTTCTGGTAAAAAAAAAAAAAAAAAAAAAAAATTAAGGACCCTCGCATAAGTCGACCCTCCCAACTTTAAAGTCTTTTTTTGTCCAAAATTTCTCGATTTATACGTGGGTAAATATGGTATATGAAATTTTTTAGTAAATACATGACCTGTATACATGATAAAATTTGAAGTACCAACATTCCAGGCTTAATTAGGGTCACCCTTACTAATGTATGAATAATGTAATTTGCAATGAAAAGCAGAGGCATCCGAAATAAATTTAACATCCAGCTGTTTCTAGTTTTCAGGGATGCAAGTTAGTCACTTTTCTCACTTTTAGTCACTATTTTTTAAAAAAGTCACTTTTAATCACTTTTTTTTACTAAGAGATGAAGTCTCTAAAAGTGAGCAAGGTGCAGAAACTGGTTCGCTCACATTTAAAAAAAAAGGGGGGGTAACTAAAATCGACATTTTTATTCACATTTGTCGATATCCTCAGCTTCAATAATTGATATTTTTGTACAAAAAGCCATGTGTAAATACATTCGAACTTGGTTAATACGAGACCGGCTAATTTGAGTTCACGGTTAAAACAAGCAATCTGGACATTAAGAAAAGTTGTCATTTAAACTGTCTTATGATTTTCTTGCTTATTATGAATTACAAAAGTAAGATCACGGCTAATAGGAGCAAAACATCATTCGGTTGCATTTGAATTTAATCGAAAAGTAGGGTAGAATTAAAAAGGAATCTCGTCACATGACTGTAAGATTCATAGCGTGCACACTCTTCGTTGAATTTCAGTTCCAGTCACAATTCCATCTTTATTTATTATGATTTATGCCAAATGTTCTAAAATTCTTGCCCCCCATCTTTAACCCCTTAGGTGGAGAATTTTCTAAAATCGCTGTAATACGTGTTTAATAATTTTTTTAGTAGATTTATTTTCTGGAATTTTACGCTCCTACCTAAAACGGCTGCTCAGATATGCCAGATGTTATAAAATTTTGGACCTCCTTTTAACCGCCTTAATTGGGGATTTTGTAAAATTGCTGAAATGCGTGCTTATTTTTTTTTTTTAGTAGATTTATTTTCTGGAATTTCATCTTCTTACCTAAAACAGCTCCTAAGATATGGCCAAATGTTCTAAAATTTTTTACCCTTCTTTAATCCCCAAAGGTGGCATTTCAGAAATCGCTGAAATACTTGTCTAAATATTTTTTAGTACAGTTATTTTCTGGGCATTCACGCTGCTACCTAAAAGGGCTGCTGAGATATGGCCAAATGTTCTAAAAGTTTTGACCCCCACATTTAACCACCTTAGGGGGGGGGGGGGGGGGGAATTTCTAAAAATAACTGAAGTACATGTTTAATTAAATTTGAATACAGTTATAATTTCATGCCTCCACCTAAAGCGGTTGCTAAGATATGGCAAAATGACCTAAAAATTCCGATTATCCCCTTAACCTGCCTAGAGGGGGTGGGGGGGGGGGGGGGCGATGGAGGATTTCTAAAATCGCTGAAATATGTGTTTAATTACTTTTTCAGTAGATTTATTTTCTTGCCTTTCATGCTTCTACCTAATATGGCTGCTGTGATATGGCCAAATGTTTTAAAAATTTCGACCCTCCTTTAACCCTCTTAGGGAGGAATTTCTGTTAATTTCTGAAATATGTGTTTATTTATTTTCTGGACTTTCACACTCCTACCTAAAACTGCTGCTGAGATATGCCAAATGTTCTAAAATTTTCTGCTCCCCCTTTTAACCCCCTTAGGAGGGGAATTTATAAAATCGTTGAAATATGTGTTTAATTATTTTTTTTAATAAATTTATTTTATGGCTTTTCACACTCCTACCTAAAACGGCTGCTGAGATATGGCCAGAAGTTATAAAACTTTTGACCCCCTTAGGAGGGAATTTTCAAAAATCCTTTCTTAGTCTGTGCTTATGTTATAAGAAGTATTTTGTCCCCAATTTTCATGCTTCTAGGTTCAGTAGTTAGGGCTGTTCGTTGATTATGAGTCACTCAGGACAAACTCTTTTATAGATATAGGTGTGTGCACTGTAAACAATTTGGTATGTTTTATTTGCGCTTTTTCTAAGAATTTTAATTATTTACTCGGGGTGAATTTAGCAATAGAATTTTAATTTTTCTTTATTTCCATCATTCTTTCTTAAACATCTAGTTTCTTTTTGTATAGTTAGCTGCAGTTAAAATTGGAACTTGTCGCAGAAAATATTGCAAGGATCCTACCAGTGACCTATTATCATATCACTATTTGCAAACAATAGATTTTTAATGCAGATGTTGTAGAAATAAAATGAAGATAATTCTTTAGAAATAGTGGTAATTAAAAGGTGATAGGTAAGACCACTGCCATTTTTTTTTTTTATGACAGATAACCTTACTATTTATAATTAAATTTTAAAAGTTTATTATGCTAACATTGCACTTTTTGTTTTATATGATTAAATAAAACTGAGGTTTTACCTTATCCATCATTTTGATAGAGGATTGTCTTCTTAAAAGCAAAAAGGTGTTTTATTTACATAATTTAACTTACAAATAAATTGAAAAAAAAATCATTGTCACGTACCATTCATGTCACTTTTTTTTGGTGCTTTAGCCCCCTTTTTTTTTGTTACGCTTTAGTCACTTTTTCGACATGCTTTAGTCACTTTTTTGACATGCTTTAATCACTTTTTTGTCACTTATTTTGGTCTTTTTGTCACTTTTCTCACTTTTTTGGAAGCATTGTTGCATTTGCATGCCTGAGTTTTCATAAAAAGATCCTTTCTACAATCTCCAGACGAAGTAACAGAAACAGCAGTTATACAAATACTTTACTTCTATTGTTCTTTACTCTCTTTCATTTTTCACTGAAAAAGTGGTTTCTGTTATGGAGCCTTGGGATAATTGTATCTTGTTTTTTTTTTTTTTTTTCTCTCTTTGTTCTTTTCTTTAAATTTGTTTTTACACATAGTGCATTCATCGTAACATAACTGTTTTTGTATGCATCTTATCAATTTTGAAGTGTTCAGAGTCGGGATGCAACGGATATCCGGCAAATATCCGATATCCGACATATCCGGCTGATTTTTCAATATCCGAAATACCGTCGGATATCCGAATCACAATCACCGGATATCCGACTTCTCTGCCGGATATCTGGCAATACGTAGCAAAGCAAATAGTATATAAGGATAAGAGAAATCGTTTGACCCAAATAATGCCGAACAACTTTTGTTTATAATGCAAAATATAAAAGTAAGTCCACTCACTATTCATGAGTAAAAGGTAATTCTCAAAAGTTTAAAGAATTGCCAGCTTTCCTAACATTGGTATTAGAACTCTTTATAATAAATTTAAGAATTTATGTTTACATCTTTTAGAAAATTGTACCTTTACGTTCAGAATGTGAAACAAAATCTGAAATTGTTTATTAAAGTATGACTTTATTAATTTTCTTTCTCTCTTTTAAGTTTAACAATTAAACAGGCCCATTTTTACTTTCTTCTATCTTCAATAGAAGAAAGTATTGTAACTGAGATTTTTTTCGATTTCTCGTTTTCGGTGGGCTTAGACGTTTTAGGGGTCAGAGATCCCAAAACATGTTTATACAAATTGTCTGTCTGTCTGCCTGTCATCTTACCATCAAAAAGTGTATGAAGTTGTGGATAGAATTGAACTAAATTTTTTGTGGATGTTTTTAGCTATAGCCATCTGGCCCTCCTTCAATATTGGAACATTCCACTGGAAGGGGGCGCTGTAATCGTGATTTTTGTGCCATTTTCATTATTACACCATCAAAAAGTGTATGAAGTTATGCATAGAATTGAACCAAATTTTTTGTGTATGTTTTTGGCTGTGGCCAGCAGGTCCTCCTTCAATATGGAAGCATTCTGCCGGAAGGAAGTGCTGTAATTGCGATTTTTGTGCCATTTTCATTATTGTACTATCGAAGTGTATGTTAAATATGTAATCATAAGTTATCCATATAATTGAACAAAATTTTTTGTGTATGTTTTTGGCTATGTCCAGCATGTTCTCCTTTAAATTGGAAATATTCTGCCAGAAGGGTGCGCTGTAATAGTGAATTTTGTGCCATTTTCATTCTTGTACCATCAAAAAGTGTATGAAGTTATGTATAGAATTGAACCAATTTTTGGGGGTATGCTTTTGGCTATGGCCAACTGGTCTTCCTTCAATTTGAAAATATTCTGCTGGAAGGGGGTGCTATAATAGTGATTTTTGTGTTATTTCCATTATTTTATCATCGAAAAGTGTATGAAGCTAAGCATAGAATTGAACCAATTTTTTGTGTATATTTTTTGCTATGGCCGGCAGTTTTTTATTGAATTTGGAAATATTCTGCCAGAAGGTGGCACTGTGACAGCATTGTTTGGAAAATTTTCTGAATTTTTCGCAGTTTTTTGTACTGTATATTGGTGGCTCGTGAAGCCATGGGAACTTCGCATCCTGCTAAGCTGGCTATTTACAATCAGCTGATGTACAGCAGAATAACGAAAAAAATTATTGATTTTAATAAATATCATGATCGAGATTAACTTATTCTTATTTTGATTAATTGACGAATAGAAATTTTAGATCAAAATCAAAGTTGGTATAATATTGAACTAATAATATCGAAGTATTAACATTTGGAACTAATTTTTGAAGTATTAAGATGTATGAGATAGAAAAATGTTTTGGGATTGGCACATCTAATTAGTTATTTTTGTAACTTCATTATAAATAAAATAATTAAAATTAAAAGTAATTTTCTTTTTACTTATAAATATCACAGTAATTTAACTTAAAATAAAACTAAATGTGACTCAAAGCAAAACAGTATTAAATAATTAAAACAGAAAAAAGACATCAACTAAACCTATATTTGCAGAAAATAACTCTTTAATCATGGGTAATATTAATAGATATTTTATGTTTAAATTATAAAAAGAACGTATGTATTTCTTTCTGAAAATATTCTACAATTATAAGCCTATTAATTGGTTAAAATTTTTTACACAGATTATCAGCATTTCATTGTACAAATTAATTATTAGCAATTATCAATATAGTCAATGCCATATCCAAATCCAGTAGCAATTATCAGCATTTGCATTTCATTGTACAAATAAACAGAATATTTTAATGTTTAAATTACATTTTTTATACAACATTATTAATATACATTACACGGCTTGCATGGCAGATACATGTCTTGAATTTCGGGATGGGAGGGCAGGATTCGTGCCCTAAAGAATATTGGGGGCGGGAAGCTCCTGTTTCCAAAAAATCATTTTCCGAAAATGTTTCTTTGTAAAACGACGATGAAGTGTCGGGACCGATTGACAAATTTCATGATATTTTCCACTTTTGATTTGCAGTTTTCAGTTTCTTCTTACAACAAATTGACAAAATTAGTGTTTGTTTTTCTGCATCTGACCAAAAAAATTTGCGATTTTTCTCCTCGACCAACTGACGAATTTCTTGATTTTTTTTCTGGAGACCGATTGGTGAATTTCATAAAAAAAAAATTCGCAATCAATTGACAAATTTAGAAATTTTATTCTGTGACCAATTGGCAAATTTCCCTGTTTGTTCTTGTGACATACTGATGAAAGTAACAATTGTTTTTCTGCATCTGATTGAAAATTTTTTCTCTGCGACTGGCTGAGGAATTTCATGGTATTTGCTCGTGACGGACTGGCAAATTTCACGATACTTTTCCATGATCGATTGACGAATTTCGTGATATTTTCCCACTTTCGTTTTCCCATGAACTTCAGTTTTTTTCTCGCAACCAAGCGACAAATTATTTTATTTATTTTCACCATGATTGACGAAATCAGCAATGTTTTTCTCTATGACCGTTTTACATATTTTGCGATGTTTTTCCTGTGTGCCCAAAACTGGAAATAACTAAAAGGGCAGCAACGGCCACCGGAGACTAAGCTCTACCAAATTGGACAATAGTCAGCACTAAACAAAATGAGATTACACTTGTGGTGTACATGAAAAAAAACAAAAAAAAAACTGATGAACTTCAAAAAAACATATTTAGAAACAGCAAACTAGTTGTTTCTCGCAATTAACAGAAATTAGGACATGACTTTTTTAAATCAACCTTTTCTCGTGTAATAGAAGAAATCAATTGACTATTCCCTTTTCAAACTTTGGATATGGATTTAAAATTCCAAAGCATAGAACATAGTTCAATTAACGAAAATACCAGGGATTATAGTTTTGAATATAATTCCATTAAGGATATAATAAAACAAATTTGTTGAGAAGTGACATACCATCACCGATATGCATTATTCATGTAAGTTAAAAATTAATGCACATCAGATTTTGCAAAGTTTTCTAAAACTTTTTAAGAGAGCATAACCATGTGTTTCCGATAATTTCTAAAGTTATAAAAGTCGTTCTGTGCTGTTTGTCAAAAGTGTAACTTGTGAAAGATGCTAAAGTACGCAAAATGGAATAAAATCTAAATTAAGAAATTTATTTAGCAACCCGATCGCTAATTGCCCATAACATTAAATGAAAGTTGAAAAATAGACATGATATATATAAAACTTGATTCTGTTCCTTTGTTTTAATAAAATAAAAATTTTGAATAATTATCTTGAGTTGTTAATTTAAATTGTTTCAATGGTATTTTATCATGTCTGTATAAATGTAATTCTTTAAGTAGCACATAAAAAATAACGGGGTTTAAAGATTTTTTTTCCCTTTCTAACAGTTCAACTCCCCTGCATTTATAAATTTTGGGTATGAAACTCCCCTTCTGGGAAAACTTGAATTACAAACCCTGATATTCAAAGAGATAGTTTTTATAAATTATCATAGCAAACGCGGTAGCGTTAAGCTATAATATGATTAAGAAATAGAAAATGCAAACGACTTTCTTAAATTTCTGGCGAACCAGTTGACATACGACAATGATTTTTCTTTTGAAAGATAGAACTCGACGAGACGAATAAACTGATAGCATTAAAAAAATTACTGTAGCTTTCAGTAGTTTTTTATTCAACCTTAAACGAAAAAATGAAGACACAAAATTCAACAAAGTGTAGCTAACGTTGCAGTGGGTGGATTAACTTTGTTTTTGTTTTATTTTGATCCTCTTGTTCAAACTTAAAATAGATTTTTTTTTAATCTTTGTATGTTTGACGGTCGATGAGAAAATCGAATTTGTCTTTTATAATGTCTCCATAAAATTATAGCAATCTCTCATTTTCATTTTTTAATTTTCTAATTCAATAATTTCTTTCGTATTGCCACCCCCTAAAAAGCAATACAATAATTTAAAAAAAAAGGATAACACGTGTATTTTTGTTGTTATAAGTCAATAAAAATTGAAATTCAACTGATAGATTTTTTAAATTTTGAAATCGACGTCAACCTAAGCAGATAATGCATAATTTTCATAAATATATATATGAACTTTCTTGATTAATATTTTGAACTGGCGTAATAGACACAATGGAGCACAAACGAGTTGATAGGGGAAAAAAAACAGGGTAAATCCCAAGCTTCTGTTCAGGAGCTAAATGTAATTTTTTTTTTAAATTATCATCATAACATCCTAACTTACACAAGCGGATGGTATGCAGTAATATAAATACTTCGCATACTAAGCGTACCTTAAAAATAGCATTCCATCTATTTTAAATAAGGAAGAGATGTCATATACGCACCAGAGTACATAACTCGCGCGATAATGGCGTTTTTTTTGCCTGATACGGTAACTGAGATATTGTTGTTTATTTATTAATTATTTTTTTATTTACTTTTTTAAAATTATATAAATTGCTTTGTTCTATAGTTATTAATTAAACTTTTCATTATTTATTGTTATTTCCTTCTTTAAATAATAGAAAGTAATTTAAAAATATATATGTAACTGCTATTCGGTTTTCGTCAAATTGGCGTCAGAAAAAACCGCGCCAAACCCGTTGTGTATATGACATCTGTGCCTTAAATAATTAGGGTTTTGTTTAACTTTAGGTACTTTTGCTTGAGATATTGTCGAAAATGTACAGCATAAATATACGGTACTACTTGATTATCCCGTCGACCAATTTCGCCAAACTATTCGCCAAATGAAACAAACTGACATAATTTTTATTTTAAATAACGGAAGAATAAATAAATTAGTAAAACATTAATAAAAATACTAATAAAAACTTGGGCACAGATGTCATATACGCTCCGTAATGGCGCGATTTTTTCTGACGCCAAATTTGGCGAAAACCTCGTTAATATATCACCTATATCCGGGTTACAATATCAAGCAAAATAACGACACTTTGTCTCCAGTTAAGTACCAGGTGCGTATACGACATTGGCGTAAAAAAAATCGTGCCAGTATGGGGCGTATATGACATCTGTGCCAAAACTTGAATTAAAAATCACTTGATGACGTAACAAACACGTGTATAGTGTTTAATGTCAAGTGAATGTAACATTTACTATCATCCATTATTGTCATTTAATCTTATAGTTTGGCGGTAATTTTTTGATCGACAGGATAATCAAGTTGTACCAAGTATGGTACAGATGTCATATACGCACCACGTTAGCGCGATATTTTTTCTGACGCCAATTTGGCGAAAACCTCGTTTTCAAATACCAGTTACATATGTATTTTTAAAAAGGGTTTAACAATAAATTAAAAAAAAGTTTAATTAATAACAACAGAACAAAACAATGTATATAATTTTTAAAAAGAAAATAAAAGTAAATAAACAATTTATTAATAAATCAACAACACCCGGGTTACCATATCAAGCAAAATAACAAAACTTTGGCGCCAGTTAAGTACCCTGGTTCGTATATGACATTGGCGTCAGAAAAAAATCGGGTCAACGTGATGCGTATATGACATCTGTGGCGTTTCAAGTACACTTCTGAACGTTACTTTGGAATCGGTGAGTTTCATCGCCAAGATGCTTAATGATCATCGCCATTGAATATATAAATAATGCCATATTTGCAAACTTATAGGTCAAAATATAAGTGGAACCTCGGTTCACGACCGCCTCTGTTTATGACCAGTTCGGTTTATGTCCAACTTCAGTGATCCAAATTTGACCCGGTTGGCGTGCAATATCTCGGTTCACGACCAAGGCTGCTGAATAGTTCAGTTGGCAACCCTTACATAACTCGTGTTATTAGTCAAGTTTGGAGTAAGGTGTGCATATCAGAGTGCTTTGTGTACCTTTATTAATGTAAAAAAATTAACTTTTTGTTTTACTTTTAGTCAGGTTTGCGCTAATTTTAGCTCTCATTATGGCTTCTAAGAATGAAAAAGTGCTTAGTGATAGCAGTAGTAAGAAGCTTAAGCAAATTACTGTTCAATAAAAGGAATTGTAGCAAAACATGAGAACGATATTAGTATAACCGGTCTAGCTAAACAATACGATGTGGCCTAAACCTTCGATTTCCTCGATAATCTATATATATATACATATATATATTACGCTATCGTATGTGTCACAGAAATTGCGATTAGTTGTTAATTGTTTAATGGCAACGCTCGAATGAAACGCATCTCATTGGTTATAGAACAGCATTTAATGCATCTCCATACCTATAAGGGGGGTTACCATAGGCAGAACCCTGTTCTGTCGCCAAATACCACCAAGTTTGTCATCAACTTGTAAATATATTGCCAAATTCCTATAGACTTCCATTGTAAACCAATAGGGTTTACTTGTTTAGAGAGAATCAACAAATTGAGATAATTTAATGCAACAAAAACTAATATCAGTTTAAGGAATTACATTAATTATATTTAAGGGAGCCCAAGTAAATTAAATAATGAATAAAAATAAGGTGAATTTGATTTTAAAACCTTGAACCTCTTAAAACAGTGTGCATTACTTGGTTAAATTGTGCATTATTGCGCAAAATAAGAAAAAAATATTGGGAATATTTAAAAGCAACTCAGGTTTATTTATATTCAATATATAATTATCAAAAAATTTAAATGACTAGTATTAAAAAATGCTCTGACGAGCACCAAAAAAGGCTAATATGTTTTTAAGTATGAAAAAGGGTTTGACAAGTGCTTCTAATTGGGCATGAAAAAGGACAAGGGGTCCCTTCTTGGCTGCAGCTCACTGTCAATGCCAACTTTGAAAATATCATATTTGCGCTTTTTTCATATAAAAAAATCAGCCACAGTTACGATAAAAATGTGTAGTATAACGATGCAGCCTGATTAAACATGAATGTAAGGCGACATAGCACCAAAAACCTTAGTTCCTGCAGCATATCACACTCATGCAGGGCCATCAAGCATGCCCGCAGTGTGGAACTGTACAAAAAACTGATTTGTAGTGCAGTGCAGACTGTTGCAGCACTCTGCACAGGAACAATTCCACATGTGCACGCATAACAGTATAATGCATTCATTGGTTGTTGAAATTATATGCAAGTGGCTGTGGCTGTACAATGTACTATGCAGTACAGCAATGCATGTAAATTATAAACGAACATTAGACGCAAACATCTTTAATATGGAAGTACAAAAGCACAGTGTGAATGTGCGCTGAAGTTCAAAAATTAAAAGCATAATAGGAATGTACAGTGTAGTATAATTTATAGAGAAATAATGGTACACAGTGCACTGTATGAAGTTGCATTGCAGACGCATGCGCAGTACAACAGTGCACTTAACATGTAAAGCACGACGGAAAGTTTTATTAAAGTACCGCGAATTTATTTTATATAGAAGAAGCGCAAATATGATTTTTTCAAAGTTGGCATTGACAGTGAGCTGCAGCCAAGAAGGGACCCCTTATCCTTTTTCATGCCCAATTAGAAGCACTTGTCAAACCCTTTTTCATACTTAAAAACATATTAGCCTTTTTTGGTGCTCATCAGAGCATTTTTTAATACTAGTATTTCAATACATTTAAAATGTTTTAATGATGTGTGAAACATGTTTGTAATTTATTGTTCTGAGATGACAGTATATAGAGAAATAATTCACTATATAACTAAAAACATATCTAGTGCCGGATATCCGAATCCGGCAGGCGAAGGAGCTTCGGATATCCGGCAAAATCAATATCCGGTGCATCCCTAGTTCAGAGAAGGGTTTTAAGCTCTAAATCCCCCCTGTTCCCTTCACTGCATCAGTGGTCAATTAGTTAGGGTGGCATAACTTCTTTCAATGAATAGTTTTACCAATAGCAGATTTTAAGAAATGTTATTTTTCTTGCTGTTTTGCTATTCAATATTGCTTATATTAGTTTCTTAGAAACTAAATTAGAATAAAATAGAATTTGTGGCGTCCTAAATGAATTGTTAAGTTGGGCAATTCCATGTTAAAATACTTAGACATTTTGAACTTTTCTTATGACATTGTTATAAAAATATTAAACCAAGCGTCTGATTTAATCAGATAGCTTAAAATATTCTACATATTGATAAAATATTAATCAAAAGCAAAAATATATATTAAATTATAATAAAGTCGTTTGATTGTATTTGGTGTAATAAAAACATAAGAGTAAGAATTTTCCACCAATTTGTTTCTTTGATTTTCAATCACAATCTATAATCATGTAATTAATGCTGCATTCACTTATGTAGTAATTGGTTTATTTAAGATATATAAGTATTTCATATCTTGGTTTATTGTTGTTCTATTTATTTATATATATATATGTGTGTGTGTGTTATAAAATTGATAAGGTGCTCTATTACTTTTATTCAACCTGTTCCTGAAACCATTCAATTAATATATTTTCCCCTCAGTTGCTAAATCTATTCCAAGTTAACACTTCAAATAGTTAGAAACCCATAAGAGATTTAAGTAACAGTAATGATGGCCTAAGTCGCGATTACCAAGTATAGTCTCCTTTCAATATGTCTGTCCAGTTTGAGAATCTTAAGTGTAAACAAGTGTTCTACATCTTGACACACTTGAAATACATGCTAGCTAAAGTATGCATAAACTTTCCCCATGATAGCTGAGTATAAAAATCAAATTCAGGGTGTCTCTTGTGCTTCATTGGCTTGCATAGCTAACACTCATAAAATATTGCTCCTGATTCCAAATGGGCCCTCGATGCATAATTATTTTCTTATATCTGCCATCTTGCTAAAATTAACTTTAAAGCATGGTTACTGGATTATTGGACTGCTTTCTCCTAATACTCCTGAACATCTACAACTTTATTATTATACTGCTGAATTACCTAATAAACAGATGATCTGGAAAAAGTGTAGTATTTTGTCTAAACTAGCTAAAGCAGAATGCAAATGAATTATGGTGATTAGCATTATTTCAACAGCCAGCAGGATTCCTATGTGACGATGCTACTTGGCTACAAAAATTTCTTCCACTAAGAAAAACTTGGACTTACGCTGTCAAAATTTAATAATTAAAAATCTTACGATACTCATCAGCGTACATGTAAATAAAAACTATATTAAAAATACATTACAAATTATTCCCAACGTTTCGTGCTCTTTCTAACGAGCCATCTTCAGGAGAGCAAGTCCTTGACCTCCTCGGAGCGAAGTTTCCAACAGCACATTCACTTTCATGGCATCACAACTGAAAACATTACATATACGGTGTTACCATAATGTTTTCGCTCCGAGGAGGTCAAGGACTCTTTCCCCTGAAGATGACTCGTTAGAAAGAGTACGAAACGTTGGGAATAATTTGTAATGTATTTTTAATATAGTTTTTATTTACATGTACGCTGATGAGTATCGTAAGATTTTTAATTATTAAATTTCTTCCACTGGAATAGGAATCTTAAACAGCAATGAAGGCCACTTAGGCCTTCATTACTGTGACTTATATCTCTTATGGGTTTCTAACTTTTTGAAGTGTTAACTTGGAGCAGATATGAAATTGATTTAGTGACTGAGGGGGAAAATATATTAATTGAATGGTTTCAGGAACAAATAGAATAAAAGTAAAAGAGCACCTTATCAGTTTTATAACATACAGGTATATATTGGTTATTTATTTGTATGCATATGTGATAGATTTTTCCAATTAATATCTTAGAGAAAAAAAAAATCAGCAAAATAATTCTTAATTTCATCAATCGTTGTTAATTTTGGAATCGCATAACTTTCTTTAAAAAATAAAACCTGTTCTTATAGGGTAAAAATACTGAAGATCCAGCATTTGATACAGCAATTTTAGATATCAAACTAAGACATCATATGTTAAGAGATGATGTTGTCGTTATGCTCTCTCCCACAAATGTGAAGGCTAACTTTGAACAAGTTATGTCAGTGTGTATGGAAGGTTTCATTCCTATTGTGATATATGCAATTGCAAATTCCACGTTGTCACAAAAGGTAAGCTTTATTTTAGCCTAATAATCATAACCAAATTCCAAATGTTTTGAGTTAAAGTTTTAAACTGTATGTCAACGAATTAAAGTTTTTTCCAAACCCCTGTTAGAAATTAATTCATACTTACAGCTGTTGTTCAACCACCAGTTGTACCAGTATTTTTATATGTAATATTCTAGAAAAAAGCTTTTCAAAATATTACTTTATTTATAGATGTCTCTTTCTGCATATTAAAAAAATTAAATACTTGAATTCTATATGTTTGTTAGAAAGTAGTAATGTCGATAATAATTATTAGATTTTTTCCTAATTTAAAATGCTGACTTAATTAGCTACTGATCAAGAGATGCAGAGTTTCCCCTAGAGAGTTTCAGGTGGGTACTGCATAGGAATGGGCATTATTTAATGTATTAGGATAAAAAACCCTGGTTATTATGCTGGAACCTAATATTCAATTAATATGTTACAGAAAAGCCCCTGCTAATTAAATAACATATGGTTTTAAATGGCAGCATCTTTATTCATTTGCCTTAATCAAGAAATCAATTTCATGGCTTTAAAATAGAACAATATTCACAAAAAACATCCTCCATCATTTCTTTTCAGATGTGCGCCCCTAGTTTGGCTCATCTTCACCCTCTAGTTATGGGCAACTCTGTTAGGTGTGTGGTGCTAAAAATTTATTGTGCATTTCATCAGTAATGCATGAATAGTAATGACTTGCAGCACTAATTAAACGCTTTTTTTGGCTTGGTGCCTGGTGCTGGGTCATCAGCATCATCACATACTTTCACCGAATCTGATTGCGCAAAGTAGAGCATAAACCAAACACTGGCAGAAATAGTAAATCACAACAGAAATAGGCAGAAATAGTAAATCACAACAGAAATAGGCAGAAATAGGAAAACATCTGAAAATTTCTAAGAAAAAAGCTCATGCTTGACATGTTTTGTACTCATGAATCGTATATATTGTCTTCATTTAGCATTTCCATATCAAAAAGTCAAATTTGACTTATAAAACCCAGCAAAGTTTTGTCTAATTTTTGATCTGAGCAATTTCTTTTTAACTAAAAATATATTTTCATGCTTTTTTTTGTTTGTTTTTTTGGTCTTGCTTCTAATTTTCAACAAGTGATTTTTGTTGAATTTTGCAATATATTTCATTTATGTTATGTAAATTAAAAAAGCATTGATCCCTCCCCCCCCTTTAAAAAAATGCGGCGAAACAGAGTTCAGATTCATTAAATTTATAAAAAGTACCTTTTTGCAACATTTAAGTAAAATACATTTATTTATAATTTTATCTCTTAAAAATTTTAATTCTCCATTTTGAATAGAAAATCTATTTCCAAAAATAACAAAACATTGTTTAGCTACATTCAAATAAAATCCATGAATTTATAATTTTTTAATTGATTAGCGCATTTAAAACGGGTACATTAAAACTTCAATTGATTTCAACTGAAAGCAACTGAAAACAAGTCACAGATAATTCCTTAATTCATTCTGAATCACGCCATCAGTAAATGGTTCTTAACATATGAAATTATCTTTTTATTGCTTGGTAGGCTTATGAATAAAGAGAGATAATAGAACATATTTGCAATTATATGTCTGTTAAAATTTTCTGCAGTCAATATAACATTTGCTTATTTCGAAACATTTGGTACAACAGTCTTTTAAATTAAAAAATACGCTGAAGGATATATTTATCTGAATGGACAATTTTTATCCAGGTGAAATGACGTTTGATTAAGAATGTTTATTTACTCTTCATGTTTTTGTAAGTAATGGAGCGTTGTAATTGTTTTAATTTGCTGAAAAAAAGAAAGAAAATAGCCTCCTATAATTTGTGAGAAAACTTAATTTTAGTACAGTTGTAATTAATTTGAAAAACATATTTGTACGAATCAAATTTGCTTGGATGAATTGCATTTGATTATAAGTATATAAATGATATTTTTGTGTTGTGAAATTAGCTTTGAATATGCGTTGATAGATATGGTTGTTATGAAGTCGGGGATCAAATTTCTCTTTTTTAATACTTTCCAACGTAGTTGAAAAGTGTTTATGAATTCAGTTTGTCTGTCCGTCTGTCTGTCCTTGCTTTAACTTGCGTAAGTATTAGTCCGATTGCCATGAAATGGATATATCTTATTTGGGTTTAGTATGGCATGTTCGGTATTGTAAAGGAAGTGTCTATAGCATATTTGGTTCATTTGTAGGGCCACTCAAAAGAATTCCGTTACATTACGGTATATGGGGAAAATCGCTTGCTGTGTATTTTAATGATATTACAGTATTTAAAACATGTTGAAATTGATATAAATCACTGAGGTGTACTACAAGGTTATTACTATAGAATAGGGTGTGCATAGAACTTATAATTTATTTACAGGAACGCACAAAAGTAATTTGATATAGAAGAAAATGAGCAATAATTGAACTTTTGAAGCCACGAAACATTAACTGCTGGAAGAGCGTTTTCAATTGTGGTATGCGTTTTTAAATTTAACTATTTTTTAAATATTACTTGGTGTGTATCAATTTCAGATCATATACAAGGTCGAACAATAGTTCTCAACAACATTCGTTTATTGGTTGAAATTGCTGAGCAGAAATTTTAAAATGTATTATCCATTTAACTGAACTAACTTTTTGCATACTATGTAGTATGCATACGTATCTGTAGATCATATACAGGGCTGCAAAAAAAATTGTATATTTTAACGACTATTCATGGTAATGGCAGAAATAGTGTTTTCAAATGCATTATGTGTTTTCCGAATTGTTCGTCAAAGACATCATCTTCCACCTTTGTCAATTGTGATATTTTGTTATGGTATTCTGAATGTGTTGAAAAGTGCTTCATAATCTATGCTGTATGCATTATTCTCTTTTTTTTTTGGTGTGGGGGGGGAGGAGATTAAAAATCGTGTTGTTAAAACTGTGTTAATTATTATACAGGGTATTTCTTATCGTTTACCAATAACTAATTTCTAAACCGTTAGTTTTAAAGGTATAGTTCCAATTGCAAAAAGGTTTCAAATTTTGTTCTGCATCACATAAAAATTGATTTACATTACAATGATTACTTTTTAAATAGATAAGAAATTACAAATTTTATACAATGCCTCTGTCCTATAAGTTTGATTTAGAAAATGTTTTTCCATGTTCTAACAAGTAAAACAGCAAAAATTTATTCTTTTATGGTCAAAACTTACTGAGTTATGATACTTAGAATTTTATGAATTTTCAATGTTTTAATCACCATAAATGGAAAAACACGTTTTTAGTGTCAGAAAACGCTAAAAATGCATGAAATTCAAAGTATCATAACTAGGTAAGTTTTTGTCTGGTAAAAATTAAGTTTTTAATCACAAACTAATTTTGATTCATCTCAATAGAAAACAGCATTTTTAATTATGTCAAAAAATTATTCCTAACATTTTGTTTAAAAGGCCTTCTAATTAAAAAATCCGTTGACCGCATACACAGCGATTAGTTATATGTTATAAAAATAACAGGTTGTTGGAACCTGTTACCTGTACAAGTGTGCAACGATGTAACCTGTTAACCAAAAGTAACTATATTTCCCATCTCTAGTACTGCACCATTCCTGCCCTTTGATTTACAAAATAGTGCCCTCCTTGCTGCCCCTCATCCAAAAAATAGCTCCCTTCTCGTCCCTTTTCCGAAAAATTAGCCCTTATTCTTTTTTGTTTTAAAGTTGTTTGTATAGTAAAAACTTCATTGTTTTGAAAAAGAGTGAGTTGAATTTTAAATATTAAAAGTGGCTTTTAAAAAAAAAAAATACCTTAAAAAACCAAAACAGTACACTTTATAATCTAGAAAGTGAATTTTAGAAATAAAAAAGTTCCCTTGAGAATAAAAAAAAGTACAGTAAACTCCTGACTATCCGGCCTAATGTGGCAGAAGGGCAGGCTGGATAACAAAAAAGCCGGATAGGCCGGAGTTCTATAAATATTTACTCACTTCCTGCACCCACCCCCACCCCCATTAAATTAAAAACACATGTTGCACATTTTAAGATAAATTTTATATATACCAGAGTTCATTCTAGGCATTTTTCGTGGGGCGGGCCACCCTGCCTGCCCTTCTTTACAAAATTTGACGCCTCGATGCCCCCACTGTCCGAAAGCCTCCTCCCCGTGAGCCCTATCACTCGGAAAATCGACTGAGGGAAAAATAGCGCCCTTTATGTTAATTTCATCACTTATTTCAAGCAAACTCTAAACTATTTGTAAACATTATATAACGTCCTAGCCCCATTTTGCTCCTAATCCATTCGTTTTCACTCCCCCACGTCCTCATACAGACACCAATCATTTTCATAAAATTCCAGCACCGACGCTGTCATAAATCTTTGTCTCTATACCCCGTTTCTCGGCTACAGTGAAAACTCAGCCAAAATAAGGGGGGGAAAAAAAACAAAAAGGTCCTTTGATGAAATTGGCGTTTTTTCGCGATTTTCTGACGAAATTTTTTTTTTTTCGGCGAACATTTCTCAAAATTTGCGATATAGTTTATGTCCAAATTTTCAGATTTACGGCCGATTCTTTTTAATTTTCGGAAATGACTGCCTTAATTTTTCAGAAAAGAATCACCCTTGCACTGCAAAGTGTCATAGATCGGGTAAAGGGTTAGTAGCCAAGACTTTTTAGGGGGTGGTGTCAGGGTGGAAGAGTTATTATTTATCATTACATTAATGTGGCCTTTTTTTCTTCAAAGTGCCCTTTTATGGCAAAGTGCACCCTGCCTACCCTTGGTTCTAGAATGAACTCTGTATATACAGTACATACAGTTTCAAGATAAGCAAAACATTAACGTAAAACGTAAGCCTAATTTGTAAAAAAATGAGTAAATCTTGTTTTACTGTTTATTAATAAATGATAGCACAAGTAGGAAAGTTATGCATAAGATAGTCAAAAATTAGTTTTTAGTTTTTTAAAAAAGTAATTGATAGATGACTGCTTCATCCTGTTAGCCCTCTTCTGCTATGCAATGTCCATTTACGCAAGTAGATAATATCAGCTAGCGTCGCTTCATCCTGCTGACTCGTAGTTTTTCCTCCATAGTCACTACAACCTTCTTTGGTTTATTACCTATTTCATTAATTTTTAATAAATAAATGCGAAGCACACCAAAAGACTATACGAAAGTAACCAGGATAATAAGCAGAAAATAACATCCGCAAATGTTAACATCCGTTGCACAACTGATGAAACAGGTTGCCCTCCTCCCTTCCTACTAATTACATTCTGTAATCCCTTCTTGCTCCTTCTTATTGTGTGTTAGCACTTTCAGACGAACAAGAACGTGCCTGTCTCGGCTGCTTGCAACTTTCCTCATTTTTTTACTAGGCCGGATAGTCGGGAGTTTATTGTATTCTCACTGAAAATATTTCCATTTAAGACAGACCTTTTATTCTAGTTAAACTTTTCGCTGACAATATATGGATAATATTACTTTTCTTTTATTACTGTTTTTTCTTTCTTTAGTTATTTTTTCTTTCGAAAAGGTATCTGCTTCACATTTCTATTTTAATTAAATAAAGAACTACAAACTTTTTTTAAAAAAAGTTGCTTATGCTGTTGCAATAAAATAACTAACGTAAATAATTTCTAGCATCTAATCCATCTGTCAAATAAATCTGCTTTGAATAAGAAATTTTATTTAAAAATTTAATCTCATCTGTACTCTGTACAAATATCTTAATTAAAATTTCCGGATCTAAGCATGTTTTTGATTTGCAGATTGTACATAAATTACAGCATAATGAATTATCTCACTCAGAGTTTCCCCTTGGTTTAAAAAAGGGCAGGGTGCTGCCGGCAAGAAAAGTGCACTTTTTTAATTCTTAAAGGCATGTTTTGGATTCTTGAGCACTTTTTTGATTTTTAGTCACTTTTAATATTTAAAACTTAGATATCTGTTTTCAAAACAACATTCAGTCAGATTCTACTATGTAAGCAAATTTTTTAATGCAAAAAAGAAAAAGGCACTTTTTTAATAGAAAGGCAAGAAGGGTGCTAATTCTTTGGATGAAGGGCAAGAGGGTTGTTATTTTGTAAACCAAAGGGCAGGCAGGGTGCAGCATCCTCCTGAAACTGCCTGGGGGAAACTCTGTTTCACTCATTGTTTATTTTATATATTTTTAAAATAGTGATTTATTATCATTATATGTTTAACAAATTTGTTTTGAGTTTTTATATTGCCAATATTATAAATAACTTTTTAGTTTGATGCACTTAACTCTTATTTTATATTTCAGGAAGTTTCTGAATTGATGGAATTGAAAAAGAAATTTCCCAAGCTTCCTGTATTTTTTATTTGTGTTAGTCCTTCATCAGAACTGACTGAATCTGAGCAACATGCTAGGAACTCTTTATTTTCTAGTAGAAGATCTCTTTTCCAACCTCACTCATATCATGATACATCCATCATTCATCATAATATTGCTTTAAAAAGAAGAGACTCTGTGGACTCGCGTCTTGGTTCAACTTCATTGACTTTGTGCCAGCAGTTATGTAATCTGGGTTTTATAAGCATGTTATCACCCAATTTAAAAAAGAAATTATGTCGCCAACAAAGTGGTATTATCGATGTTGAAAGCAAGTTAATTGAAGATTTTGATAACTTTAATAGGTATGTATTAAATTATGTACACTGATGTCCAAAAATATTAGATATTTCAATAAATCATTTTCCAAAAAAGTTTTTGTTGGAAAACATTGAAAATTCATACATATAATAAGAAAATAGTATGCAAACTCAGGGGTAATTATGATTTTTTTTTTTTTTTTAACTATTCAAATCAGTTGTTTCAGAGGATTGGATGATAAAAACTTGAATTTCAAAGTAGTTAGATTGGGAGAATTGATGACTCATCATTTTTATTATAAGTTAATTACGTACCAAATGGATGAATTTACATATGGCAGCGTTTGAAATTCTTGGTGGTCCACTGGTCCAAGACCACTAAAAATTCAATCGGACTACTAATTTAAAAAATTTAGTGGTCCGCAGGACCAGTAGCTTTTTCCCCTCTCTGACAGGTAAACGTAAATTTTCCCATCCCTGAGAAAACCGCAACCAAACACAAACCACAGAGTTTTATTTTATTTTAAAAAAATAATAAAAAATTGCATTAAAACTTAGTCAGTTGAAATAAATAATCGGAAATAAAATACATAATTATAATTAATAATTTTATAGATTTTGTTCATGTACTGTTTATTTAATTGTTAGCAAATTATAATTTTACGTTTTATTATGCTGAAAATTTTGGGTAACTGAAAGGAAGTTTGGTTTATATTCTAATAGGAAGAGGAGGGGGGGGGGGTCACTTGAAGGGTTAAATGTACATAATAGAATTTTATGTAGCGGGCCAGTGACAATGTCTGCGGACCAGTAAACTCTGATGTTTACTGGTCCTTTGGACCAGTGACATTTTTTTATCAATTCTACCACTGCATATGGTCATGTTATTGGTATGGTGGAGTCTGATCGATGTTGCCAAAGTTGTTGGTATAGACCAATCTATGGTTTCGAACAATGGCAATGCTACATTTCAACACTAAATGCTATTGGAAGTCCTGTAGAATGTAGATGGTCGTTCATGTATAACAACGTCATCAGATGATAAATTTGTTTCATTGATGGCCTGACACAACCAAGCAATGCCAGCAAGAGTGATAGAAACAGAGTTAAATACCACTGATGGGCCGCTAGTTTCATGACTGACTGTATACAGGAGACTTAATCAACATGGTCTTTATGCCAGACATCTGAGGAAAGTGTCCCAATTACTTCTTGTTACAGTCGTGATCGGCATCAATGGTACAAAGAGCACATAGTATGGACTGCAAACAGCAGGGCCAGTGAGAGGGGGGGGGGGGGGGGGGGCACAGGGGGCAACTGGCCAGGGGCCCGCACCGGACCGAACAAATTTAGAGATTACATAATATTTCAAATCTGAACTTGCACACATTTTTTTTTTCTTTTACAAGCTAACTAAAAAAACGTTTCCAGGAAGTGTTGTATTACCAAAGACATAGAAAACTACCTACTGAGACAGTTCTTATCTCTTATCTTGTACTGAGGCGAGTAGTACTAAGCTAAGCTGTCACTTCGTTGATCATTCTTCTTTTAATCAGCCGGAACTTCCTGTTTTTCTAAGAAATTTATAAAGGATTCTTCTCTGTCCGCAGGCCGCCACAGGCCTTGAGGCAAAAGATCCCCTGGATTACAACAGGTTCATCCGTCATGTCTGTCCTATTGTACCTATGTCTCATTAGGCATTCTCGTTTCATCTGACATTGGCATCAAGGCCTGCACATTGGGCAATCTGGAGGGAGGGGGGGCTGCCTGGTCCCACGCCAATTGGGCCGCTACCAATTGGGGTCTTCTTAGGGGCCCTGAATCTCTCTATACATTTCAAAATAACATTTCCTTTGTATAAAATAATATTTTTGCCCTAGATCTGTTTTTACATACTTCTTTTGAGAATTTCTGACAGTCAAAGGTGATAAAATTGTCAGGGAAGCTATAGATTTGACGATCCTGAAAGTATACTTTAAAGCAAAAAATAAATATTTAAAATATTGTAAAGGATAGAAGATTTTGCAAAATAAAAAATAGTTATGCATATTAAATGTGAATGGTATTTTTTATACATTTTATTATAATGTAATATTTTATGATATGCAGTTTTTTTTTTTTTTATTAGCCTAGTATTTCAGTATATGTTGGGCCCCATTTATTGCTTTGCCAGGGCCCAGCGCGACATTGCGCAGGCCCTGTCTGGCAGTTGCTTGCAGGAATTGCCTAACTGCTAATTTCTTTTTCTAAATTGGTGGTACATAATATTTACTTTATATTTATGCTTAATATTGTATAAATTTTTGCGGGTTTTTTTCTTTCTTATTTTTTTAAAAAATAAGCTATACCTGTTATAAAGTATAGATAGACGTATCAGAGAGAAAAAACAATAGAAATAGAGTAATTTTTCATCTTGCCGAAAATTATGAGCACATATAAAAAAAATTATCTAAGAAATAAGTAAAAATATACATTTTGTATCTATTCAAAAAAAAAAAAAAAGCCCATTATCAAATTAGAAACTAATTGATTTGAAATATTAAACAAGTCATCAAGACTCTGTGTAAAAAATTAGACGCCTAAAGTATAGACACTCTTAGGATCCCTTTACTCAAACTATATTACAAAATCACTTTACTCAATTAACGTTCTTATTACTTTCGATTAATATATGATATATCAGAAAATTATCATTATGCGAATAATAGGGACAAACACAATGAGGAGGTACAAATCAGACCCAAGCTGAAAAGGTCTCGTAAAGATCGATTTTGTATTATCTACATGCATATATTATATAAAGAATATGCAGGGGCTCAGGGGCCCCCTCACCCCTGTACCGGGGCTTACAATTTGGGAGAATGATTTGGCGAGTGAACTTAAACTATTATTATGTCAGGGGAAAAAGGAAAGAAAAACTCTGAAATCATGAATAATATAATACATTTTATTAAACTTTTAAAAAATCTAATTCATTTAACTTCATTATACATGAGATTCGCTAGGCACAGAATTTAAGTTCATATTCAAAATCTGCTGCCACCTTAAAAAATTTCTGGGCAGCCCTGTATTTACTGTGCCAAATGAAAATTGAAATCTATACTCATCTATAATCTTGTTTGATGCTTGCATAAAAATTGAAGCGTGATATTAAAGTTGTTTTCCAATCTTTCATTTTCCTCACTCTGACGCGTTTTTTCTCACCCCCTCATCAGACTTCCGATCAGGAAAAACTCAACCGGGCCTCTATTCATTCTACCCAGGGCCCCACTCAGAAAGAGAATATTCTCTTTCTATCACAAAATACTGAGTTATAAATTTCTTGCAGAAAAACTGAAAGAATTTTAGTTAAAACTGTATTTTATTGTGAGAGTATAGCATGATGCCGATTTTTCAAGCGATATGAGTGAGTCAGGGGCTTGCCCCCGAAACAAGTTAAGATTCATTCATATTTCTCCCCCCGGCCCCTACCCGGAAAAATTCTAGCTATGGTCTTGGTCCAGACACTTTGTGGGTCCGTTAACCAATACTATAGGTAAGCTCAAAGCTCATCATCCCGATTATGTGTGACAGTAAGGAATTTAGATTTGAGAGCAACCGGGTCGGGTAATCAGCTCTTACCCTCAGAGGAAAGATGGAAGTCTTATATGAGAAGTTTGTGCTTTTACGCAAATCAGATTATCCGATCGCAACAACCCAACTCTCGAATAGTATTGGCTCTTATATTTTTGTTACGGGTTGAGTTCTGGTTTGTGTTGAGTTTCATTATTTAGGATTCGGGTCGGTTTCAGATTGGCTTTTGACTCTTAGTGGTTCGGATTGACTCGATTTTTCAAAGAAATGTCCAAAATATTTTTTCAGGTGAAAATTCTGTATACAATGAAATATCCATAACAGTAACTCCGGAATAGGAGGGTCACCTGTATTTAGTGCACACTTTGAATTCCTAACACTTATTTATTTGTGCGCTTTTACCTCTGAATAGTGGACACCTCCGAATCTACACATATGTAGCATGTGTGTGCATAAACTAACGATATCATTACCGGGTGGGAGGGGGCTTCCAGGGATGATAATGTATGATATCGTAAGGGGGGAGGGGGTTCGAAATTACCAAAAAGTTGGTAAAGTTATATTACACAACCCCTTGGCACATTCGACTAGTTTACCTTCAAATTTTAACGGAAAATACAAATGAACGATACTACCTATAGAACCATCGATAAAAAAAAATTATAGTATCGATAAAATAAAGTTGGACGTATCATCGATAAAATCGATTCAGATTATCGACATCACCCATCACTATACTAGTAACCCCTTAAAAAAATCGTTTGCGAACTTTTCTGCTATGTTTAAAAATTAGCATCAGTTTCGGACATCAAAAACGAAAAAAATCTGAGATACCAAACCATATCTACATCTCTGTTCTCTTTGAAAGTTCTCTTAAAAAATATATTAATAATCGCCATTTCAGGAGGAAAAAAAAATCCGAAACTTACTGTCGTATTTTTTTTTTTTTTTTTTTCGAAATAATTAACGCTTTTCACTCGGAATTTTTAATCTAAATACAAAAAGAAAAATCGCATACGCTGAATAAAGGTACATTCAGTTTTAAAAAGGTGTGTTCGGTTTTAAACAATATTAACTCTTGAAACAAATTCGTTTCTGGAAGTCATTTCAGATGTAGCTTTTGCTCTCAATCTTCACCCCTTTTTCCAATAAATATCAACATTTTAGCACAAAAAATAAACACGGGTCATCATCATCAACAATCATTATAGTATAAAATTGTTCAAATTGCTGAATGATTTTATTTTAAGTAGATATAAGGCTATTATTACTTTGCTGGGCAAAGCCTGCGGACAGATACAGTGTGTCTTATGCATAGGTACAATAATAGTTTTTAAAAAAAGCAGACCCCTCCCTGCATACTTTTTCTCGGGGAAAATAAAAATAGCAATTCAATAAGAAAGTCCCATTCAAATTTTATTAAATGTAAGTTTGAGGGTTGTTTCTATACTGAAATAATAAAAGGATCTTAAATTTCGAGTACTTAAACAAGATTTTACTTCATTACTAGACCAAATATGGAGCAAATTTTAACTTTGGATAACAATCGGTGAAGAATTTTTGGAATTATAAAGATGTAACATTATTTTGTTTCACACTAAATTGTTTATAGCATTAGTATTAATCATCCCAACTACATAGGGATTTTTATACATTAAAAAAAATTATATCTGAAATATGAGATTTGACAATAATATTCGAAAAATTTATATAACTATGAATACAGTCAAAATTGGTGTTTAAAAGCAATTTTCAGATATGCTAATTGTGAAAGGTTGGTCGTCATCATAAAGAAATTGTTTGCAATCAAAGATGCATCCCATTTATACCAGGGATGATTGCGGGTTCATGAAAAAATACCTGAAATTTTGTGTTGAAATAGTATTGAATCTAGAACAAACGGACTCCGCCCCGGGGGTAGATGAGTTGGGATTAATAAAAAGGACACTGTTAAAAAAAAAAAAAAAGCAATACTGTTCATAAAATTTATTTTGCACTAGCGTGTTTAGAGTATCCTTTTATCTGTCGTACTCATCCACGAATACATACTGGTTTGATCCTTTCTTTAAATGATAAATCTTATTAAAAATTCCATTTTTAAGGTTTGTGATATTTGTGGTGCTTACCTATAATGAAATCTGATTTTGCTGTTTGTTTGTTTGTCTTCTTTCGTTTTACGAGAAAATTTCCCATGAGAAAGCATGGGAAATTTTAGATATATAAGATAATTGGTTACTAGATAATTTTGTCCTAAACACTACATGAATAAATTAGGGTTCATACTCAGTTTCAGAAATAAAAATGTAGGAATTTTATAGGAGAAAAATAACATATTTTACGAATATTTTTAACATGTAAAAACAATCAATATATAACAACAGGGGTGATTCTGAGTAAAAAAAATTCGGAAATTCACAGCAAATTTTCTGAAAGATTACAGCAGAGGGAGGAGGGGGAAAATACTCTCCAGGCGCTAATTATGCGTTTTTCTGCATTTTTTGGCTAAAATCGCTTTTTTTCCGCTATCCTTTGACGAAATTTGTGTTTTTCCCGCGCACTTTGATGAAATTCACATGTTTTTCCACGATCCTTTGACGAAATATACATTTTTTTGCGAGCCTTTGACGAAATTTGTGGTTCTTTTTAACATCTGACAAAATTTACATTCTTTTCGCAATCGTTTGATGAAATTTGCGTCCTTTTCGCGATCCTTTGACAAAATTCATGTTTTTTTTTCGCTTTCCTTTGACAAAATTTCGGATTTTGTTTCGCGATTGTTTAACGAAATTCGCAATCCTTTGAAGAAATTCGCATATTTTCCGCGATCTTTTGACAAAATTCGTGTTTTTTCTGCTATCTCTCCATGAAATTAACATTTTTCCGTGATCCTTTGATGAAATTTACGTTTTTTTTGTCATCCTTTGACGAAATTGGCGATTTTTTTCTGCGAACGATTGACGAAATTATTTTTGGCGACCATTTGTTGAAATTCGAGATATTTTTTATGTCCGAATTTTTGGAGTGATGACAGATTAAAAAAAATTTTTGGAACCGAAGGACTTAACGCTTTGAGCTCCGGAGGTGAATTTCTTCAAAATACTCAAATGTCACATTGGCTCCAGTATTTTGTAAAGAAAAGATTCGACTTATAATATACATGCAAAAATGCATTAATCTGTTTTCAAATAAATTTGGTTGAATATCCCAGTGACATTTGAAGATTCAAATTAAGTGGGGAGAAATTCACCCATCAGAGCTCAAAGGGTTAAATTTTTGGAACAGAATCACCCCTGAATTATAACATGGGAGAAAACTAACAAAATGGTGAATTTTGCGTATCTCTCTTCAACCGATTCCCGAATTTCTCAATTATTTTTTTCCCGTAACAAAGTAAAATAACTCTGAGAAAACCGAAATTCTGGTATATAACCGAAATATAATCACGTCTGTATATGAGAGGAGAGCACGTTCCTTAATTCTTTAAAACCTGATTAAAATTAGCCGAAATTTTTTTTTATGTCCAGATGTGTCAGAGATATTGTGATTGTCAAGCTTGTGAAATTTCAGAATACCCTGGAGTAAATTATTTTATGGCAAGATTCGATGAAGGTTTAATAAGTACCTTTTAAATTAACACTGTTCGTAAAGCAGAATCTGATTGAAGTAGAGAAGGTAACACAGATTCAAATTAACGTCATATTCTTAATTCTAAAAAAAAAAAGCTGATTCGATTATACAATGATTCTAATAAGAGGCAGATTTCCTTATTTTTTCTTGTAGGGGGCCTGTAATTTTGGTTTGCCCAGGAGCCCATGAAACCTGTCACCGGCTCTGCAAACCAGTGAAGCAATGTAATGTTTTCTGACTAATCCAGGTTTAGTTTACAGAGTGACAGTCAACGAGTTGTCATATGAAGAAAGCCTGGCTTGTGATATAACCCAACATTTATACGTGAATTGCACCAACACAGGGAAGGTGACATACACATATAGGGTGGCATTATTAAAAATGGACGTGTACACTTACTTCTGCACCATTGATGCTGATCACGTTTGTGACAAGAGGTAAGCGGGACACGTATTGACAGACATCAGGCATAAAGACCATGTTGACTAAGTCTCATGTATACAATTTGTCTCAAAACTAGCTGCCCACCAGCAGCATTTAACTCTGCTGCTAACTCTCTTGCTGGCATTTTTTTTATTTTTGCTGGGCCATTAATGACACAAATCGGTCACATGATGGTGGTGTTAAATACGGAAAATCCTCTGCAGGACTTTCACTATCATTTCCTGTTGAAATGTAGAATTTTTGAATGTTGCCACAGTATCAAAATCATTGATTGGTTGATACTAACAGCATAGGCCTGACACCGGCCAGACTCCATGATATCGATAACACAACCATATGTAAATTCATCCATTTGGTACGTAATTAACTTATCATCAACAAAAGTGATTGAAACCATCACTAGAAACAACAAATTAAGAGTTGTCCATTCTCACAATCCAACTGTTTTGCAATTTGCTCTTTTGTCGTCCAATCGCCTACGGCTGCTTTGATTGCTTAAAAAAAAAAAAAATACTGTTTTCTTATGTGTATGAATTTTCAACATTTTCCAACAAAATCTTTTTGAGAAAACAATGATTTGTTGAAATATTTAATACTTTTGGACCTCAGTGTACTTGTGTGTGTGTACCAGGAATGAATATTTAAATGTTTTAATCCTGCTTGAAAACTGTTAATTTTTTTTTTTTTAATTTCTGATAGTTTTTAGAAAATAAACTTTTTGAAGTAGATTTCCTAGCACTTCAGACAGTTTTCAACATGTAAAATTTAATTATGCAAAAGATAGTTTTGCAAAAAAAAAAAAAAATGTAGATGTATTCTTTAAAAGCCCTTTTTATATATGTATATAAAAAATCTATATGCAGAGGTGATTGTGATCTGAAATTCCATGCATTTCTGGGCATTATATGTAGTGAAAATATACTTTCAGATGTTTTTTGAAATAATTGATCAAAAATTACTGTTTCTAGAACAACATGGAACATTTTTTTTATTATTTTGTTAGATTGTACAATTTGTTAAAAGAGCAAAAATTAATTTTTCAAAGTTTTTAATTTATAAAACTATAATAGACAGAATTTTTTATTTCACTGACTGTGTTGTGAGACAAATTGAGATTACAGTATGGTTATTAGCCATAGCAACTTACTAACCAACCCCTCAATGTGTTGTTCTTTGCTTGTGCTTCACTTTCAGGATTTCTCACAAAATTTTACAATCATCTGTTTACATGGTATGCATAAGGTATCTGTGATAATAGAAACAGAAAAACTGCTTCCAAAATTAGTAGACAGCATGAAATACTGAAAGAGGGGGGGGGGGGGGATTAAGTTTTAGACAGTTCCTTGATTTATATTATTATAACTTGTGACTAAATGTTTGCTTTCAACTCATTCTTAAAATCATTGTTCTATGTAATCAAACTTTTGTTTAATGTTTGTTACTATATTTTGAGCCTACACAATTATGAATTTAGTTCTAAAAATTTTCCAATACAAATATTAGTAGAAAACAAAAATGCTTGTTATGTTTCTAAACTGTGATAGATGAAAGCTAAAATGGTTAATAATAAAGGACTTGGTTTTTCAAAAAAAATTTAATTCATCAAAACAATTCAAGGATTCTGATATCAAAATGGATGTTGAGTCTGAAAAAGAAGACTGTGTTATTGAGAATGAGTTGAAAAGGTCACCTCCCAGCAGATTAATAGGAGAAAACTGAAACAAACTAAAGTCATGCAAGCAGATAATATAATAGAATTTACAAACGAATTATCATCTGACGATAAATTTAATTTTGAGGCTAAATTTGTTGAAGATTTTTAAGAATTTCCCAGGCAGTTTTAGGCATAAAATCACAATTCATGAACTTCTCAAAATGATTGTTTAACTTTATCTAGTGCCAGATAGAGAAAATGCAGTTAAAGCTATAATACAAGGGCTTAGAAGATCTATAAATCTGGAGCTGATTAAGGAAACTAACCTGTAAAAGCTTTAATATTATCAAAATTCTCAAATGAAAAATACAAGGGGTGGAAAAATATTTTAGTTATTATTAGCTGAGCTCCCCAAAAGTGAAGCTTCAAAAGAATTTTAATGCTATGTTGATTTTCAAATTTAAAGTTCAGGCTGAAAAATTCATGGTTGCCAAAAAAAAAAAAAAAAAAAAGCACCTCAATGCATCAGATGTTAATTTTTTTATCACATAGCAGCAAATTGTTACATCAATCCCAGGTGTATAGGATGTGGTGAAAATCATATTTCAAAAGAATTTCTTTCAAAAATTACCCCCGGCATCCCCTCTCCTAGATGCTGTAACTTCGAAGAATCACATCCATTGAATTATAAAGGATGTACTAAATTTCCAAACAAACCTCAGTTTCAAAAAGGCTATGCACAATTGCTATATTTGTTTGATAACTGCTATTGTAAATATTCTTATAATTTGAATATTTATTAAAATACTTGCAACTATTTTTATAGTATTCTGCTGCATATCCGTCAAATTCTTCAAGCTGAGCTTGTACAAGCAGCCACAATCCTTAATGAAGCTCACAACTCTTGTCTACGTATGTTTATCCTTAGTGCCTTCGATATGACTTGGGATATGTTAATAACTCCCAAAAGAATTGCATATGCAAGGCAAAGAGAGACTGAACTGTATGAATCTTTAATGTCAATTGCTAATTGTAAACAGGAGGAAATAAGACAGCTCATAGTAGAAACTATTAATGGTATGACAGAAGAATTATTGCAGAAAGCATCTGAATACCAGTTCCAAGGTAAATATTTTTAATGTATTATATTTGTTAATATAATTCTCAGAAATGTTAATTATAAAAACAATGTATACATAAGGCATATGTAAAGTATTGATTCTTTATACTAAAGTTTTATTCATGTGGAATTGGAATAAACCAAAAGATATGTAACAGAAAATTTAATTGTTATAAAGTGAATTCGATTAAAATTCTCTAGAATTAAAATTTTATTATAAGATCTGTGGTTGTATATGAAGACCTTTTATACTTGGTTTAGAATTTTTTTTTTTTTTTTTTTTTTTTCATATTTTAACTATATTGATATATTGAAAACTTTTGTTTCAAAGCATTTGGCTCAGCCAATCTCTTAACGTTTAAAATGTTTGAGTGCATTTTCTTAATTTTCTTTTTTAGCATCTTAAAAGCTTAACGTGTGCCTACTTATTATAAATTGCAAAAACTAATCAAAAAATAAATTTTACAATGTAATTGTAGCAGGCTTAATATGCATGATTTTATTGCACACACTGAGTAATTATAAGAGATCTGAGATCTGTTAATAGATTATATTTGTAAAGTGACTTCATTAATTTTAAACACAAATTTTTATGTGTGCATAATAACTTTGATACTTCATGTGTATCATAAAACTTTTAACCCTCTATGGAATCTTCCCAGGCAGTATTAGGCATAAAATCCACAATTCATGAACATCTCAAATTAATTAATGTATAACCTTATTTAGTGCCAGATGGAGAAAATAGAATTAAATCTATAATACATAGGCTTTGAAGATCTGTGAATCCAGAACTGATAAAGGAAACTCTAACCTGTAGAAGCTTTAATATTATCAAAATTCTGAAATGAAAAATAGAAGGTATGAAAAAAATAATTGTTATTTTTAGCTATGCTCCCCAAAGTGAAGCTTCAAAAGAAAATTTTAATGCTAAGTTGATTTTCAAATTTAAAGTTCATGCTAAAAAATTCTTGAAATACTGAAAGTGTGAATAAAAAGTTTTAGGCAGTTCCTTGATTTAACTGGGGACCAAATGTTTGCATTCAACTCATTGCTTTTTATAATCAAACTTTTGTTTAATGGTTGCTATTATATTTTGAGCCTACACAATTACAAATTTAGTTTAAAAAAATTTCCTATACAAATATTAGTAGAAAAACAAAAATGCTAGTTACGTTTCTAAACTGTAATGTATCATTATGGAAAGGAATTTACAAAAAGTAGGAGTGAGGCTAATTCAACCATCATCTAAAAGGAAATTCAGAAAATCATTTTTGTTTTTCAAAGCATTTGGCTCAGTCAATCTCTTAACATTTAAAATGTTTGAATGCATTTTTTTTTATATAATTTTTAGCAGCTTGAAAGCTTAATATATACCTGCTTATTGTAAACCGCAAAAACATTGTAAACTGTTAAACTACAGAGTCATCAAAAATATATGTGCATTGTTTTAACCCCAGAATGTATTTTGATGTCTTGAAATTTATTTTTTCTATTATACTAGGAAGATAGTCATAAAAAATGACGAAAAATGAGATATCAAGGTATATAAGGTTTTCTCTATTTTGCCCTATACTGGAAAAGTATCAAGAATATAATTTCTGTATTCGGCTATGTAAAGCACATTAAAATCAAGCAGTTAGAAGATCAGATCGTGCAGCGATGTCTGGTGACAGTTATTTTATTAGTATTATCAGACTGAAGATGTAAAAACTTACATTTTTTGTGCATTACACTTTAAATTCTGACCCATAGATGTTGGAAAAAACCTTAAATGCACGAAGTTTAAATTTTGGTGAGCTCGATTATAAAAAATTAGTGCGTTTCAATGTAAATTTCGCCAAATTAGCCAGCTATCGGCAAGTTGGTGTCATATTATATACAGACCTGCCAACCTTTGAAAATGAGAAATTGTAGCACACAAAATTAAAATTAATCTGAAGGTTGGTTGGTTTTTCGTGTTTCGCAGCCATCTTTTGACATTTGTAAAAGGAATAAGGTTTCATTCTTTCAACTCAATGTAGTAAATTTTTTCCTCTGAAAATTTTTAGAGTTTCTTCTAGTTTCGCAGCGTTTTTTTTTTTGTAAAAGGAGCCTGGTTCCAATTTTTTTGCCCAGTGCAGTAGATTTTGACAAAATTCGCGATTTTTTTCCCGTGATCATTTCAGGTTATTCACAATTTTTCCCCCACAACCGTAATTCTACGTAATACCACGATCTCTTGGCGAAATTAGTGTTCTTTCTGCGATCTTTCGATGAATTTTGCATTTTTTTACTGTTCTTTTGACGAAATTCCGTTTTCTTTCTGCGATATTTTGACAAAATTCACATTTTTACCACGATCTTTTGACTAAATTTTTTTTCATGCGACCAATTGATGAAATTGACTTTTTTTACATGGTCATTTGTCGAAATTCGTGATAGTTTATCACAACCGATCTGCAAAATTTTCGATATCTTTTTGCGACCAATTAACAAGACTCACTACTCGTTTACACGACCTTTTGACGAAATTTGCAATATTTTCCCCCCGATAGTTTATTGAAATTTGTAATTTTTTGCTCAATTTTGCGCAAAATAGGCGCAATTCAGCGACCTATTGAATATAATCACTATTTGTTCCTGAGATCTTTGACGAAATACCCGATATTTTTACACAATCGTTTAAAGAAATTCTCAATCTTTTCCACGATCAATTCACAAATTAATTTGAGAAAATTCCATAAAAGAGAAGAAATTCGCGGACTTCTAAGAAATTTCAAAATATACTCCCAGAAGAATCATAAGTCTTTGGAAGAATTTGCAGGAGAAATACTGCACAGCAGTTTTCATTATGCAGGAATTTCCTTTTCTGGATGCAAATCATGCTATTTTGCACACTATTTCAAATCTTGCCCCTCAAAGAACACCCTGTCCAGAAATTCTTAAAATGGCACCCCAGTTTCTAAGGAAGGGAATTCCTGTATAAATATTTACAGAAACATGATTCACTCGTAGTTAATATACATAAGGAGGATTTTATGTTAAGAAGTTTGTTTTGGAGCCTAGATTTTTTATCCCCATGAGCGTTTTTTAAACGTCTGAATTTTCTGTCTAAAGACCAATTTTTTAAAACTTTCGGAAATTAATACTGTGAAATTTCAGAACAGAATCACTCTTGAAAAACGTGCTGCACGGGATAAAAATCGCAACTATAAACAAAAAATGCTTTTGTGTGTTTTTTTTTTTTTTTTAAATCGTAGTTTAAGACCGATTTTCATAGCATCGTAGTTTATAGGTCCAAATCGTAGCAGTTGGCAGGTCTGCATATATGGCAACTTATTTTTGTCGCCAAATTTGGTGATATTTTGCCAAGTTGGTCAAAATTTGGCTCTATTGTGGTAATCTATTGTGGCTGCTATTAGTACCTTTCAACAATTACTCATTGTTTTAACTCATACCGATTTCTGCATAGGATTCCTAACATGGCCACGACAAATAAGGCAGTCCAACCGGAATTGTGAGGGACACTTAGAGACTTGGATTTTATATAAATAGATTGCTAGTAATCTTTGTAATGAAAACTGTGAGAATGAAGTATTGGGAAAAATGAATTAAACACTTAATGAGAATAAATATTAAGATAATCAATCAAGGTAAATTTAGAAGAAATTGAAATAGTAATGAATAAACATCTAATTGCAAGTTTCTTATAGAGGTTATCGCTGGCCAGATAATGCATATATAATCACGTAGTGTTAGAATAAATAAAAAATAGTTATAATTGTGCTGATTTTAAATTATTTGAAGAATAAAACGGTGAAGTGTGAGCTTTACTCGCACACAAAGGGTTCCGTACATTGATTATTTATCACCGATTCCCTTTTATCTAAAATGAAGACATTGTACAAAATTTAAACTTGGCGTTTTGCTAAGCATACTTCTAAAGGAGGTTGCAATGCCATGTTTTGTAGATAGATTTTTTAACAACATCTGCTAATAACTGACACTTTTTTTTTATGTCGTTATCAACAGTCCTTGGATGATCCCTTGTCAATGGGTACCTCGAGCACCGATCAACTCTCCCTCTGATTGTGCGGAACGAACAAGTTTTCGTGTAACAGAAAAATGCGATTTTATCAAACTATGTGACCAAGGATAATCGCTATATAGTTTTCCTGCAAGGTTTAAATAAACCTCTACTACCCCTAATTTTTTTGTAATTTTCATTTTTATAGATTTTACAGAATTCTTATGGTCGTTGAAAGTCCTTAAAACAGCTTACATTTTTCAAATAGAATTTTTGGTGCTTAAAAGTACTTATTTTCATGCAAAATCTGCAAAAAGTCCTTAAAAGTGCTTAATTTTATTCTTGTATTATTTCTTAATCAGAAGTGAAACTCTTCTGAATTTCTTTGAATTTGATTTAAAAATAAATCTTAACCTTTCCCCTTGCCTCTCCTCCTTCTCAAATTTCACTTCCTCCTTTTGCTCATTCCTCCACAATATCAAAGTTCAAAATCTTTAAAACTTAGTTTTTAGCTTTTGTAAACTTTTTCTACTCCATTTGTTTCTTTATAGTGAATAAATATTCAGCCCTAAAATTCATTGACAATTCATTTCATTAAAATTTAATCTGAATTTCACTCTCTCAAAATTTTGCTTACTCATCACCCCCCCCCCCCCCCCAGTACTCAAAGTTTAAAAACTCTTTAAAACTGTTTAATTAAAAAAAAAAAAAAAAAAAACTGCTCTATTTGTCATTTTATTGTCACAATAAATAATCGATCATGACGATTTCTCTTCCCACCCGAAAATTAGTTTCCCCTTTGCTCCCCCCCCCCCTCCTCCCATTTAAAGAGTACTTGCATTTTTTTGTGATGTCCCCAATAGCTCTATCTCAAGAACTAATGTATGAATTTTCATTAAACTTCAGATTCAGGTATACCTTGATAAATATTGGTGCTGATTATGTTTTGGTGTAAATTGCCCAACAGGTGGCACTGCTATGCTGGATTTTTGTAGATTTTTGCAATAGTTCTATCTGAAAAAATATTGCATGGCTTTTCATCAAACTTCAGATTCAGTTAGACGTTGACATAAGGTGTTGCTGATTAGGTTTTGCTGTAAATCACCCAACAGGTGGTGCTGTCATGCTGCATTTTTCATGATTTACGTGATTTTAGTTGTAGTCATATCTCAAGAACTAATGCACAGAATTTCATATCTTTAGAATCCTCATGATGGGCATAGATTGTCATTTAATTTTGGCACTCTGATAGCGAATTTTGAAGTATTAACATGTATGAAATAGAAGAAAGTTTTGAGATTGACACATCCGACTATTTTTTTCTTCTGCTGTATTTATTTTAACATTTTCTAAATTTCTGTGGTCAGGCACTGAAATTTCCCTCTTTCCTGGCCATTTGAATGTTTAAAACTTGTATTTACAAAAATGAAACTCTTTATTAAAAAATGCATATTATAATTTATTAGTTTAATTTGTAGTTCCTTACATTTTTTAGGTTTTGGTCCTTGAAAGTCCTTAAGTCCTGGATTTTTATTTAAAAAAATGTGTACGAACCCTGTTTTAAATAAAGGATTGAGAGGAGACATTTTTTGCACTGCATTTTCTAAGGTATCTCTGGAAGGGGGGGGGGGGGGGGGACTAAAATTAAAACAAATATATTTTTGAGTTTGGTGTTGAGATCTTTCAAACAATACCACACATGAAAAAGTTTTTTTAAGTATCTTAATTATCCCCCTCCCTAGATTTTTACTAAAAATATTTGTGAATAGGTAATCTGTAAATATGTGATTAAATCACCTTTATAAGTCTACCAAGCTTGAACTTTTCACGTTCCATAATTTTCAAGAAAAATGGTTGTGACACACACATGAATGATCTTATAATGGTTCCATTTTTACTTTTTAAGTACGGAACCCTAAAAACAGTTAAAGCTGAGATATTAAGCTTTGTTTTTAAATTTTAAGATCAAATTTTTTTAGTACAAAATTATTTTCATACTAGCTGTTACCCGTGACTCCGTTCACATGACACTTAAAGAAGAAAAAATGCATCAATTAAGCAAAAAATTCGATAAATTAAAGCATATACAATTAACCCTTTTATCTCATTTTATAGCAGAAATACTTCTGATGATCCCAATTTGCATATATATACTTATATATATATATATATATATATATATATATATATATATATATATATATATATATATATATATATATATAGGATCATTTAATTTTTTTTTATGAATTTAAGCAATAGAGTTGCTTATTGCTTTAAACTGCGGAAAAAAAACAATTTATAGAAAAACCCCAATTACGGATGAACATTTTCATATTGACTGTTGTGTTGTAATTTAGGATTATGGAAGCTTCAAAATTTGCAGGAATATGCTTCAATGGGGGACAAAGATTATCCTCACAGATATTTTTAATTGTAGATTTATATGTTTTAAAATCGAAAAAATTTCAGAAAACAATATCTGATTATTACCCGGATTTTTTATTGGCTTTTCTTTTGTGCTTTTTGATAATCAGAGTACCATTAAAAATTAGAGGGGGTGAGGTGACGACGAATTTATTGCTTAATTCGAGGCATAGGCTCTTTGCACGTAAATGATGTCACATGTAAAGCCTAGTCTCCAATTAAAATTACTTCCTAAACATTTTTTACACCGACTTTCATATACTATTTCTTAAAATTTTATTGAAACCGGCATTGTGGGAGATTGTACGGCAAAAGTATGGTAAAATAATGCTTTTGCGAATGATAAATTCTGTGGAAATCACGGCATTTTGTGCAACTGCTATAAAATGCTAATATATTTTCTATATGAAAACCGGCTAATGGTTTAAAATATGACGACGCTTTCACCAGGTTATTTTCTCCTATGGAATAATACTTGTCGAGATTTAAAAAGAAAAAATATCTTTCACTTCATGAATCATGCAAAAATATGTATTTTAATTTATTTAAAACATGAAATCGCTTAATGAAATTGAATATCATTGTACATTTAGAAAAACACTGAAACATTATTTTTATTAAATACTAAATTTCAAGTAAGAAATTCCATTTAAAATGTAAGCTAAAATTGCATTTTGGAATTATGTGACTTTTAATGTAAAACATTTCTAAAAAGTGTGTTGTTATTTTAAGATTTCGTTTTTAAATTCGAAGCTGGTGAAATGAAAATGACATCACTTTGACGAAATTAAAATAAATACAAAGGGTACTAGGAAAGTTTTGCAATATGGATTTATTTATCAACTTTTTCAAAGTAATTTCCGTTACAAGCAATACAGTTCTCCAAACTCTGAAACCAGTCCTTAAACCAGGTCTGCCAAGTTTCACTTGGGAGTAAGGAACACTCATTGTCCCAAGCCCTCAGAAGATTCTCATCACTGGAAAACTGAATACCTTTCTGCTTCAGTTTCACATGCGGGGACAGTACGAAGTCACAGGGGGCAAGATCTGGACTGTAAGGAAGGTGTTCAAGAAGTTTCAGTCCTGTAGTGTCCAAATATTCAATGCAGGCTTTGGTCCGGTGAGCTGGTGTTTTGTCATGATGGAGGAACCATTTGTTCATTCTTGACTTTCGTCACAGGTTCTTCTTAGATTCTATGACTTTAGGTAGGCACTGTTCTTTGTACCACTTAGCAGTAACTGTCTTCTGTACGTCCAAAACGACACGCTCAACAATTCCACTCGTTTTGAAAAACACAGCTATCATTTTCTTTTTGACAGAACGAGATTTTCTGACAGCTACCGGTGTGTACTCATCATCAAAGACCCAGATTTTGTTTTGAGACTTAGTCGGCACATTTTAATAGTATAGCCAGGTTTTGTCACCTGTCACGATGCTGTTCACATACCGAGATTATCCTTTACCAAACATTTTTAGCATCTCCCAGCACCAAGTCACATTTCGTGTCATCTGCTCCTCAGTCAGTCTATGTGGCACCCAGAGACAACACAGTTTCTTGATGTGCAAATGATCATGCAGAATTGAATGAATTACAGGTGCATTTAGGCCCAAGGTATCCTCTATATATGCTTGTAAGTTATTTGTTTGTCTTCGTCAAGCATTTTCCTCACAGCAGTAATGTTTTCCTCCGTAATTGACGTTCGGGGCCTTTCCCCTCTTTCAGCGTCCTCCAGGGAGAAATTTCCTCTTTGGAATTCTCTGTACCATCTGTGTATAGTCATACGATGTGAACAATCATCACCAAGTGCAAGAGTCATTTCTTCTAAGCATTGGTTTATGTTTAAACTACACGCGAAGTTACACCGCAAAACTGCCTGTATCTCACTTTGTGACCAGGACACTACTGGAAGAACTTCACACGATCACAGCTAATGAATAACTGAGCCTACAGGCTTGTGGTTACGTGCAGGTGCATAAGTAGTAAACTATGTCAACAAGCAGCCACCTGCGACTTTTTATTTCATCATATTGCAAAACTGTCCTAGTACCCTTTGTATATATTAATTTCTGATTAAAATGAATGCTTTACATGAAAAAATATTACATCATTTTTACCCGATAAAACATTTACTAAAAACGCCTTTGTGAAACGTTTAATCTGACAACATTTAAAAACAATTAATGACAATATATATAAAGAGAGTATGTGCTTTTTTAAAATTCAAATAACTATCCACTTCTATGCACGGAAGTTTTATTTACATCCTTGGTCGTAAATGTCACAATATGTTGACAGTTGACAGACTATTTTCGTTTTTGTCTCTGTGGAATAAATTCATTCATGAAGCTTCAATGTGTGAAACTATGTGTTTAGTTTTTGGAAAATTTACTTTCTTTTTCAATTTTAAAGAGAAAATAGCCTCAAAAAATATATAAATCCGCTTTATTTCCCCTTTTTTTCCACAAAAAATGTCTTCTCCTGATCATCATAAAGTGAATTTTGAATGAAACTCTCATTAGTGTGTAACTTATTATATGCACACGTTTTAATAAGTATTAGTAAAAAGTATTTCTGTTGTTCATTTTAAATATGACGTCATTATTTATCCACTTTCATTAGTTATTGAAATTCATGCCCCTTGTATTTTTAACGCATACTTGAAAATGCCTGTTTTATTTCAAATATGACGTCATATTTTTCTAAGCTAAATATTTTCTAAATAATATAAACTTATATTATTATTTCTTTTAAATATTACGCCATTTTTCACAGAAAACCTCTTACTAATGTAACAGATATTTATACTTCAAGTATAATAAAAAATATTCCATTTTTTTGTTTCAAATATGACGTGATATTTATTATTCTTTTGAATATTTTGTATTTAAATTTTTCGCATGGAAATTGTTCAGAAAATTAATTGTCGAGGAGAAAGTATTATTCGAGGTTTTATTTTCTTGGCAACATTAAATAAATATGATTAAATGTTATAGGAAAATTGTTAATTCATTGTGTATGAAAAATAATGGAATTTTGTATTATTAAGCAAAATATGTGAATAAAATAAATTAAAATAGCCTATGTTCATTTCCGGGTTGTAATCCATCTATATCCAAAAATACAAAAGAATTAATTCATCCGTTTAGACGCTGACTCCATTCAAACTTTCGGGCACACATTGACATTTATAATATTATATAAGGATAACTTGTTTCTAAAGATTCCAATCAAAATTTCTTCAAGGTCAATATAATGATTTAAAATGCCATTTTAATTAATGTTCAATTAATGTTTCAATCTGGTAAATACTGAAAAAAAAAAAAAAAAAAAAAATACTCTGGTAAATAGTGCAAAAAGGAAAATTTAAATGAATAAAATAAAACTCTCCCCTTGGCAAACCAATATAAATGTTGTGAATTTAAGAAATACATTTTTTGGGCTGATGCTATTTTATTTATCACTATAGAGATGTATAAAATCAGATACTTCTTTTCCATGGGATCTCATTATATATGAAGAATGGGCATATTACACTATATATAATATTAAGATATTAGCTATGTTGCAAACATTTTTTAATTCACTAGAAGTATATAATGCCATATCATAAAGGTCAAAATTAGCACTAGCCACCGGCCACAGGGCCGGTAAATGAAAAAAAGTGGCTAGTGAAAAATTGTCTATCAGCGGCCACCTTCCGGCCACTTTTTTTACAAGGAGATAATACAAATTTCTTGCATTTCATCAACGATTCTACTTTTTTTTGGTTCCAATATATTTATATTAACATATTTATTTCAGCTACTCTGTTTTAGATTAATACTTATAGAAATTTTACTGTTTAGCATTTTGAAATAAAAAAGTGGCCGTTAGTTTAAAGAAAGTGGCCACTTAAAAAATTAGTCCTACCGGCCAGTGGCCGCTAATGAAATTTCCCAATTTTGACCTTATCACACAAAAATGAAGTTGAGTTTTCACTATGTTCTGTTGAAGTGAGATTTGGATTCTATAATTTTAGAGTTTAGAGAAGAGTCTGTAATGTTATATATTTTACCTTGACACAATAGTTGAAATTAAACACCTTTGCCCTTATTACTATTATCACTCAATTTTGAGTTGTAAGTTGCTGATGTTGTTTGCTTGAATTCCACTTTATGAGTATAAAATTTTTTTTGAAAACAGCTTGAAGAGTACCACTTTGAGGACAAAACATGGAAAATCTTCATTTTCTAAACTTTGCAGTTAAGTAGCATCATAATTATTGCGGGTTCATTCATCTCTAAATAAGACAAACATTTGACAAAAATTATGCATCTTAAAAATGGATCCTGACACATGACAATGTTGTGAAGAAAAATAACATCATAATGTATTGGAGAAAATATATGGTATTTCCGAACAATGTATTGAGATGTTAAAGGATGAAAATAGTGGGTACAAATAAAAAGCTTAATTGCTCGCCGTCGCGTTGTGAAAAACGGCATTAATAGAGCAAGCTTCGGTTCGAGTATTTTTTACCGTTGATCCTGTATATGTCACCGCATATTACTTTAATAATTAGGAATAAATGAGATTTTAAATAAACAAAGAAAATTATTTACTTTTACATATGATAGATTATTGAGGAGAATAAGAGAAGTAAAAAAAGTCTTCAATTACTAAATTCATATTTTTTTTTGCTGCAAAGTAAAATATATTTACGCGCGATTCTAAAAAGTAAATATTTGCATTTCTAAAAAATAATTACATATTAATAAATAATTACTATAGACTACAAGAAAAAAAAGAAGTCAAAATGCCATATGAATTTATATTTATTTTAATTAACCTGTCTTTTCTTAACAAGTTTTACATATTGTGGAAAATATTAATATTTCACTCATTTATCAATTATTATACAAATATTTTCTTTGTTTGAAATCACATATAGTTGTTTAAAATAAAGAGGTGAGAGTCGAGGAATGATAAAAAATACTTTACTCTTAACTATTTATTATTTTTTTATTATTTAATCATTTACATATATATATTTATTTATTTATTATTTAGGTTGACCAGATGAAATTTTGTAAATGTCTTTTAATTACCAAAAAAAAAATAATAAAAGAATTTAAAAATAAAAAGAATAAAGACCAGCACAAAAGAAATGGCACAGATGGCGTCACTCACCCATAGATCTGTAGATTGATGATTTTCCACATATTTCACTATTTTTCTGACCCTTGGCATGGAGGTTATCGGGGGGGGGGGTCATTACTTTTGAACCGCATATTATTTGTGTGGGCCTGGAGCATGGGCCCGTTATTAAAACAACTCTTTGGCCTCTTTTTATTTTATTTTTTTTTTTTAGGCCTTTTCCTTCTTCGGGCCGAAGCCCATTCTCAGAGATCACTTTATGTGTACACCATCCAACAACCTTCATAAAAGTGCCCATTCGGAGTAGAAATCACTCCTTGCCCGTGTTGGGAGTTCCTTCATTTTTCTCCCTTACTTGGGTAGCGATTGGTCAATGTTCTGGGTTCGGAGATCGCGTCTTTCAATATGCGTGTACGTGATATTACCTTTGTCCATCTGAAGGTCGTCTTTGAACATTCTGGAGTTTTCCCGGAGGAATACATCTATTAGGGGTGCTGGCTGGTACATGAGAATAATATTTAAGTAAAATTGAAAAAAAAAAGAGATTGATTAATTTGAGAGAAAAATAAATCTGATATTGAAAAAAGGCTTTTAAAAAGCAGCAAATAGATACCTATTTTTAAATACTTAAATAAAGAATTATCTGAGATATAAATATTATTAGAAAAATAAAGTAAAGATAATTCTTAAAAGGAAAATTTCTGAAGATATATTTTCCAAAAATATATAGATTAAATTAAAATTTAAATAAAAGAAAATAAAAACTGTGTCTTGTTGGATATTTCTGTCCAACAGGACTCTCACCTCTTTTCACGAAAAAAAGCTGAAAAAAAAAAAAAAGAATTCATAGTCCTAGTTATGTCAACGGCTCCCTTGCATCAGAGCATCCTCTATGTGTATCAGTTCTGCTTCGTCTTCTTACTATCTGTAAAACTGAGGACTGAGGCATGGTTAAATAACATTCTTTATAAAAGTTAAAATTTGTGTTTAAGGTCAGTGAGCCTGTATTATGCAAATTCCTACTATGCTAGTTTTATAAAACTAAAGCAAATATGCAAATTTTAATTTGTTTTAATCTAGTACTTAAAATAAAATGAAAAAAAAAATGGTCCAATGTGTGAACTTTTTCTTTTAACAATACATATGAATATAAAAATCAATATCAGTAATAGTGTCTATAAAAATGTTTCAAATCAATTTGCTGATACAACTGGTTGATGTATATTTTTTTACATGTACATAGAAATATTTTTTTTTATTAATATATTTTTTTAAATCATTCTTTCTAATAATTATTTATCTTACATTACTTCTACATAAAATACAAAAAGTAAGCATCAGAACTGCCGATGAGCCAAAATCAACAAAATATGTGTATCAGATGCTGCTTGACAAAATAAAAATAAGAGACTTGTTTACCAACACAATGACATTTAAAAATGAAAGTAAATGGAACGTATGTGCTTCACAGCTCTCAAAAGAGAACTAACTGGATGAAAAATCCTCCTCTTCTCCTGTGCGCCTAATCAATCAGATGGTTGACAGCTGCACGGAGTCAAGATGTGCAGAGAAATCGCCTGCCTATCGCTCTGCCCACCATAGCGAAGAAAAAAAACTGTGACTTCCATGTTTCATAAAGAACCAAATACTGCTTTTCAAAGCCTGTGTTTTAAAAATTGCAAATATATTTTTTCTTATTTTCCTTTTTTTTATACATTATTTCCTTAGTACTTTTTTATTTTCTGAGTACTCTCAGTGTACCGGACTGAATATGAAGTCCACTTAATTTTAAACCTTTTTAAAAGTGTTCCGAAAATATTTATGGAGCTAAAATATTTTATACAACAAAAATAGATTATAGTTATCATACAATTAGTATTTTATGATTTATTTATTTTAAATTTTGTATTTTGGTATGTTTTGATAAACTGAAATTCAATTGCCATATCATAAACAGAGCATCATATATTCGAAATAAAATTCCGAATATACTATAATATAACAATTAAAAAAAATTACAGAATAAATATCTTATACCGTTATAGAGTAAGAGAAACATTGAAAACTAAAAAACAGGAATTCTGCTTTTTCAGAATTTAGTGTCGCTCCTGATGAAAAAAAAATATATGTATATATAAATAGTACAAAACATATTTCAATTTAAAGACTTACAGCAGACGCTTTTATTTTATGAAAAATGACGTCATTTGCATCCGCTTAAGAATTCCACATTTAAGATCCACTCTTAAACATCCACAGTAAAGTAGGCATAGGACGTCACTATCGCGAAATAATACACAATTGCATCAGAAAGATGCCGTCATTAAAGAAACTAGATAAAAAAAATAACGGCTGTCTAATGATTCATAGGCCATCATTTGTTTGTAACATTAATATAAGATACTTAAAATGAAATATAGTTTATAATAGCTCCATGTTTTAACAGAAATCCTTTGTTTATATTTTTTCAAAATAGCATGTATTTTAATTATATTTTCTTTCGGTTATTATGAAAAAATGGCAACAAAAATATATAATTAATATTTTACAACTATTTTTCCTTTACTTTCTTCAGAAATGGAGTACTTCCGTTGCCAATACAGTCGAACCTCGTTAACACGAAATTGAAGGGGCTGCGAAATTTTTTCGTGTTATCCGGGATTTCGTGTTAACTGTCAAAATAATGGTGCCATCTATATTAGACAAAAAAACTAAATAAGCTTACAAATATATCCCTGCTAAAATCATAAATTAATAAGAAATAGAAATTTTAATTAAGAAATAAAACAAATTGGTCATCATTTTAGGCAATAAGTTTATTTACTTGCTAATCATTTTTTTAAAAAGTCTGTTATTGACTTTTGTTTCAATTTTTGTAGACTGCTTTGTTCTAGAAACGTATGGACCTCATCTAATTTGTCCAAAGTTCGGGAAGCATTCTCTTGTTCCATAAGGAAACGTTGTACAGTTTTTTATGCTGTGGTAGCTTCATTTAATGATGCTGAACTTTTCAGTTCTGTGTCGAATACTTCATCCTCGTCTGAGATGTTGATGTTGTCATCTTTTTTTTTTTCAGTTAAGGAAGCAATTATTTCTTCGTCTGTCGTCACATCCAAAGTCAGCACATCTTCATCTATGCAAATATACTCGACAAACAATGTCTGCGAAATAATTTCCAGTTTTTCGGCTTCTTCTATTAAATCAGTCGTCATTTCAGATTCTGTTTCATTAATTTCTTCATTTATCTGATGTGTAAATCCCGCGTGTTGGAAACAATTTTTCACAGTTCCAGTAGTGATTCTGTTCCAAGCACTTCTTAGATAAGTTATAGCTTCTAGTAAATTCCGTTTTATTATCAAAACATTGAATCATTTTATGAACAATTCTTTTTTTGTACTGCACTTTTAAGCATTGGATAATTCCTAGGTCACAAGGCTGAAGTTTTGCTGTAGTGTTTGGAGGAAGAAAGACACATTTAATTGCTTTTAATACTGGAACATCTTTATGAGCACTGCAATTGTCCAGCAATAAGCAGATTTTTCTCTTTTCTTGGTAGAATTTTAAGTCCAGATCAAGTAACCATTTCGTAAAAATAACATTGTTTATCCATGCATTTTTGCTGGGAGCGTAGCAAACTAGCAAAGTTTTAATGTTTTTGAAACAACGTGGTTTTGCCAACTTACCGATCACGAGCAATGGTAATTTTTCACTTCCGTCCATGTTGTAGCCGACCATAATCGTAGTTCTTTCTTTGCTGAATTTTCCTCCAGTACATTTTTCTTCTTTTAAAGTAAGTGTTTGCGAGGGTTGTGCTTTGGAAAAAAGCTCCGTTTCATCGGAGTTAAAAATGTCATGGGATGCATATTTTTTTTAACGTCTAACCACTCTCCTAATGAAAAAGACTGTATAGAATTCTTATCTACGGCAGATTCTTCTCCACATATCTTTTTGCAGGCAATTCTATGACGCCCTTTAAATCTGTTAGAACATGCGAAATCGTAACCGAGAGCATCAGCAAACGCCTTTGCTTTCTCTAGCAAAACTGCGCCAGTTAAAACAATGTTCTGGCTTTTTGCTTCTTTTATTCACCGTAAGAGAGCAATTTCAATTTCTTCATTTTTTCCTGTACGCATCCGTTTTCTTGCTGATTCGAATTGACTGACAGTATAAGCCGCTTCAATCTTTTCACGATTCTTTAAAATTGTAGAGTGTGTGCTATTGTTTATTCCATACTTTGCCGCAATTTCTGATGTTTTCAGCACTTTATCGCTGACTTCATTTAAAATCTTTTGCTTTTTTAAAGATACAGCTTGCTGTTTTCGACTCATCTTTCAAAGAATTCTACACAGCAACTGCGAACAGAGTTTCAGTTGTCATGTATAGAAGTAAGGATTGTCACTTCTTTCACTCAAAGATATGGGATTTCGGAAATACTGTTTATGGTTTATGTCACTATCAATAGAGTCAAACAATTAATGGAACAATCACACTAAAAAAAGAAACTCCTTCACACAAACATTCATTGTGGCCGATCTATAGCTCAGAGAGGGAATATGTCCACATAAAGGACCAAACAGATGGCTAACAGATACGATTTCTAAAGATCAGAGGTCAAGAGCAGGAGCCCCTGACACTTCGGACACCACCCCTTTCTATTGATCACCTCCCCTTTCTTTTGTTCACCTCTCCTTTCTTTTGTCGATGACCACAAAATGTAATTCGAAAAGAATAGGAAGACATATGATTGATTCCCATCTCAGGCATACTTGCTCAGGATGTGAATAAATGCAACTTAAGCGAAAAGGGGGAAGGGGGATGCGGAATATCAGAGGATAAAGAAAAGCAGAGATTAGTCAAATATTTCACCATTTTTTGAAACCCTTTTCCTCTTTGTCATTTTCAAAGAGTGAGAAAAATTCCATTTTTAGTAAATAAGATGTGACATGTAAGTTTGAAATATTGAAAACTTTGCCTTAAGGGGGATTTTGCGAAATTCTATTTTGGGTTAAATGAATTAATTTACATTGTTTTTCAGACTTATCTGACGGGACCTCTGTATTTTGTGTTAACGAGGTTCGACTGTATTAAGCAAATGGCTCCAAAAACTACAAAAAAATTAATATTTCAAAAAGAAATGGAGATGCAGTTTTAACAAAAATTACATTTAAAAGTACTTTTTTTTTTCTCCCCAATACGACGGTATAAAAGTTGAAAATGTGCAATGCTTAGAAGTTAAAAAAAATTGCTATAGAGTATTTAATCGTACTACTTTGTTTTACAGCTGGCTTCTGTAAGGTAACGTTATTTTTTGAATATGACACAAAATAAGCTGAGAGAAAGAAATAGCATACCGTACCGGGGGTTAAAAATATAATAACTGTTACCATAATCCAAGCTCAATGACCAGATAAAATTGGTTACGCACGTCAGAAAATAATATCGGTTATAACAAAAAAAATAGGGATTAAAAAAAAAAAAAACATACATTATAGAGATGGTAAACTTGAAAAATAAATTTAAAAAGGTGGGAAATAATTTTTAAATTCCCCAAAATAGAACATTACATACGTATAAATTCAATATTGAAAAATTGAAATGCGTGCATTTACACTCTGTTTCACACTGACTGGCTAATAGCACTGTGTGTGAAAGTGAAAGCAAGGCACGTGACCAATCATGCATAATTTGTGACAATCATTGACCTGACATAAAGGTATAATTTTTTTCATTGCAGCATAAATTTCGCATAGTCCTTTTGTGTATAATGTGTTATGTGCTCCTGAACCAAAAATGTGATTGACAAAAAAAAAAAAAAACAATCCACACGATTAAAATCCTCAATAATTAAATTATCTAGTTTTGATAATTTAAATTTTAGCTTTTAATTTTGCAAAAATCCTTCTAAAACAAATTATTATAATATTTATACATTTTTTTTTTTTTTTTTTTCGTTTTAAAGTATATTCATTTTTGAAATGCTTTAAATTATATCTACAAACAAATTAACAGTAAATCACTTATGATAAATTCCAAATAAGGCATTAGCTTTTCTTTTATAGAAATTTAATAAGCTCAAATTTAATTTATTTACTTATTAATTTTTTATTTCTATATTTTAGTATGTAATTATATGTATTTTGATAAATTATAATGTCATTCCAGTTCAGCAGAATTTCCACATATTTTGTTGCCAGCAATCAAAATGTTCCAGGATACATAAACTCCACAGAAAAAGAATGTCATCGATTATAAAGCAAAATACTATTCAAATTTTGTAAAAATTAACTTTCTGGCTAGTAATTTATTTACTTATACAGTAAACTCCCGATTATCCGGGAGCAGATTATCCGCGAGTCTAAATTGCTCTTTTTTTTTTCTTTTTTTTATCTTTGAGAAGAAACTTATTTCTGCGATGTAGGATGAGTTTTCGATCCTTTTTACTAAATATGATTTCCATTTGAAAACATGGAACAATCACATGCACAAAGCAGGTGCAGCTAATCTTGAGGGTGTCACAAGGCCACACACCTGTTGATAAATAATGTACGGGTACTGAAAGTCACCCCCGCCCCCCTGTTATGATTTTGTTTCTCCCGTTTTTCATAAAGCACACCAGTTTGCTTGTTTTAGCTGAGCTGTGAACACGTGTCTTACAGAAGTTCGCGTTTGTATTTAAATTTTATAGTTTTGCATTTTCAATACGTATTTGAAAAATGTCACAAAAAAGAAAGAGTTGTGTTAACGATTCAAGATAAATTAGAACTGATTAAAAAAATTGAAAATGGTGCTACAAGAAAACAAATAAGCTTGCAATATGGAATTGGAGAATGCACAGTTAGGGAAGATGTGTTTCAGTACAAAAAAAGACACTTTTGACAGATTTTCTAAAGAAATAAACCTACAAGTTTGTAAGTAATGAATAATTTTATTATTCCTGAAGTAATAAGTATCTTTATGTTACCCATTGTGCGTAGGAACTGTAAAATGTATGCTTGGGTTACTTATTATGTGTATATAAATTGTTCAAGTACATATTTGTGTTGATTTGTTCCCTTTTTTCAAAATTTTGTGGATTATCCACGAAATCAATTATCCGCGATAGTCGTGCCACCCAATTCCGCGGATAATCGAGAGTTTACTGTATTATAATTTTTTTTAATTAATTTTATTTTATATATTTATACTAATTTACTTAATTATGCAATGTTTTTTTACCATTATTTATTTCACTACTACCACAGGTTAATTTATTTTATAAAAGTGATTTCCACTATTTAATAAAATTTTATATCTTAGTTAATATTTTGTTTATAAAGCATTTTATAGCATTTAATAATTATACAGTTATTTGAAATATTTATTTGAATTATAAAGCTTTCTTAGTAATAGCTTTCTTATTTCTATTTATTTCTTCATTTATTTTATTTATTTTTACTTATTTATTTATTTAATTTTGTGTGTGTGCGTTGTGTATAATGTTTTTAAAAGAAAACTCTGAGAAGAAGAAAGGAGAGCAACAAAATGAACATAGAATTACTACCTTGAATTTGTGTGTGCGTGTATGTATGCTTAAACAAGTCTCATACACAATAAAATTCCAAGTTTCGAGTAATCCAATGTATGTGAATGCTTAATATCATATGTTGTCTGTAATGTGTTTGTGTATAAATATCCTTGCTGCTCAACAAGGCATCGAAAATAGCTAACAAAATGTCTGTAAAATGTTTAAGAAATCCTTGCAGGTACATGTAAAAATAAAAAGGTGTTGTAGGGTTTAAAAATGACCTGTCAAAAAAAAATCCTGTGTTTATGTGTGTTGCTCAAATATCTTTACATTAACACACTCTTATTTTATTTTTCTATTTTTATTTTATTCGAATATGTGTTTGACCTCAACCATAAATTGAAATCAATGTACGTTCAGTGTTCCTGTGATTGTGTCCATAGCAGATATTCCTGCCGTAAATATCCGTTGAATTTTGCTAAGGAAAATTATGTTTGTCGCCAAAAACATACAAATGACGAGAACAAATAAACACCATATGCAAAATATATTTTGAATGCGTACTCGTAAATATAAAACACACAACATTTTAAAATTGACGGTTTTATTTTTTTGTATTCAATTTCATTTTATTTTTAAAATAAATTTATCATTATTATTCATTTTCTTTCTTTCATTTTAATTTTTCATATATATATATATATATATACACACATATACAGTAAACTCCCTCTAATCCGCACAGGTCAGGACCAAGTGTTTTGCAGATTATAGAGTTTTGCAGATTATAGGTCATTTCTTTGTTTACATTCTAATATTTAAAATTTATCAATAAATGTGGTGATCATACTGTAAATAAATAACACAGAAATGAAAGAAAGTGCTTTTTTATAAATAAAAAGCTATGTTCAATATTAGGAATACATTTAAGTGATATGATAATACAAAATTAATGGAAAACATTTCTGTTTATTTTTAAATCTATCAAACATCACTGATAGTGGTTTGCTTTATAGTTTTTAATTTGTTATGCAGTTTAATCTTGAAACATTTTAAGAGTGAGGATTTTTTTTTTTTTTTTTTTTTTTTTTTTTTTTATCAGTTGCAAAAGTTTGTTTTTTCTAAAAAACTAAGATATTTATCCTCAAGAGCTAACCCCTCTTTGCAAGAAATTTTGTCTTTTATATAGCCAGCAAATTGTTCAGAATATAGCAGTTTAATAGTTATTCATAAGATACATAGAACATTTCCTTCTAATGAATGCAGAAATGCATTAAAAATTCCTTAATAGATTCATTAGGGTAGTCAATGTGCACATTATCTTGCTTAAAAAAGGAAATTTTAACTGTTTGTTTACATCTGAAGTATAGTGCGGATTATAGGCATTTGTGGATTATAGAGTTGCGGATTAGAGGGAGTGAACTATATATATATATACACATACCATATTCCCCCGCATTAGCCGGCATGCTGCAAAATTCGAGGGAGAACAAATTTTTGAATATTAGTCCCTGGTCTTACCTGGCATGCTGGAAAAAGCGAGGGTCTTCGAAAACGGAAAGGAATGAGGCTCATTAGCTGTATTCAGTAGCAACGATTGGTGTTGGGCAGGAGGGGTGTAATATACAGTTTGCCCCCATTTTTCTAATTATTTGGTTTACCCTTTTCACATATTTAAAAAAAAAAAAAAAAAAAAGTGTTTCATGTGTCTTATACCATTTCACACAAAGCTCTCTCCTCAGAACCCATCCGATATTTACAATGTAGAACTCAAATTATTATGTGAATAGAAATATTCTTATTATATATAAAATAAGAAAAATATAATAATTATCTAAATATATAAAGATAGAAATAATTGCTTATCTTACATCAAAAAAGTAATTTTATATGATAATTTAAAAAACTGAAATTTAACTGAAATTCAGGGTTTTATTTAATAAGAAAGAATTAGAAATACAAAATTTACTCTATATTTTATCATTCATTATTACTGTATTCACTTTCTTCGTCTGTTAGACCAAAAGTCTCGTCTTTGGTATCAGAATAATGTTTTTTCCTTAAAATGAAAAATGTTAGAAAAACCAACATAAATCAGCCACCCGTCCACCAGTAGCGAAACCTCATATTTTCCGGCATGCTGGTATACCTCGATTTTTTTTCCAGCATGCCAGCTAATGCAGGAGAATACAGTGTATGTATATATATATATATATATATATATATATATATAACCATTAATTAAACATTACCGACCATCATCAAAAACCGCATTATTGTGAATGAATTGACAATAAAAATGGATGCCACAAACCTATAATATAAAAATCATAAAATGAAACTTTGTGATGATAAGAATGAAAAATTTAATGGAATTTCCTAAGGGAGGTATCACATAACACAAAGTAGAAATCATATAGATAATGCACAAAGATTATGCACTTTTGCAGCAAAGATCTAAGCGTATGATATTTAAAAGATTGCTAAAACATTTATACACAATTCTTTTTTCTTTCTATCATCGTTTTTTTTATTTTCATTTGTTTTCTACACACAAAACATATTTAATGAGTTTACACGTAAATCCTACCTCAATATCTCTAACCCAAATTAGTGATTTCCACATTGCAAAAAAAGAAGAAATATTTACAACTGCAAAAGAAAAAAACACTCCCTAAACACAATTAGGGTCGGGAAAGGAATTCGACATCAGTTATCCCCTTGAGCTTCTATTACCAGAAGCAAGTTTTACCGAGATAAGGGCTGTGTAAGGGGGAACGACTCGCTACGAATTTTAATCTTGAAACTACAAACTAGCAGAAATTAGAAAATGATAGTTACAATCATCGCTGGACGAAAAATTGTACATTTTCCCCACATACTTAAATTTTATGTTAAAATTTCTTATTTTGTAGCCAACTGTATTGTAAAAGTACAAATACAAGGAGCTAACGAAAAGGGATTCGAGCATATATATTTTCCAAAAGCTTGAAATTTTTGTGCACAACTCTGAGTTGGTAAACAATAATTTTGATGAGCCAAAATATACAAAACAAAAATTATTTTATCAATATTATATCTGTATATATATATATATATATTTTTTATGCCTAAATATATAATTTACCTTCAAGCAGTACCTGATAGAAAAATTTACAATAAACACATTCAAAAAATAAACATGTAAACAAACATATATTCCTACTTTTTTTTTTTTTTTTCAAAGAATATAATATTTCAATATATATAAATATTTATTTTGACCTGTATTTATTAATTGCATGTTGGCAATATTTTTTTTTAATTACTTTCTCAAAGCATATTTATTATTTTTTTTTACTATCCCATTAATTTATGAGATGAAAATATTAGACTTTATTATTATCATTTTTATTGAGAAGGAATCAACCATAATCAAAAAATAGAAATAAAAGCATATTATAATTATTATTAATTACGTATTTCTTTTCTAATTCAATACATAGGTAACCACTTTTTTTTACTGGCCAAAACATCGGTATATCTTTATATTAAAAAAACTCTTCTGACCATATTTATCCATTATTGGATGTGTAAGGTGTAAATTATAACCCCTAACAAGAAACAAATGTTACAGATTTTGCAACAAATACTTTTTTTTAATATATATTTATATTTATATCACTTATCAATGATAAATGACAATATATAATAAACAGTATACACAGTACATTTAAAAATATTATTTATATCTTGATGGAACGATATTCAAATAAAATTCTACAAATTTAAAAATGTTGGCTCTTTTGATTCGAAGAATATTCTAAATAGACATTCAATATATATATGAAAATCTTTGATGAAAATCTATAAAAATAACACCATCATCATTCTACCACATTATTCAAATAATTACGTAAATTAGCCATTATAATTTATATTTTCCGTGTATTTTTAATAGTTGCTTAATATATAACTCATTACAAATCTAATCAACAAAAATGTATTTTTTTTTATATATTTTTTTCCAATCCCATTATTCATGGTACAGTCAGAATAATAATAAAATTTGAAATTTTACATACCTATGTATATATAACCCCTTTGATGCACTTAGAGCAAATTAATTACTATTATTACATTTTTTTATAAATTAAAAGAAACAGTGCATCATGCAATATTAAACCTTTGTTTTACCTGTTATATTAAATTAATAATTTATAACAAAAAAATTCTATTTATGGTAATTTTATATGTTAAATTATCACTTTAGTCACACTTTCTGTAATTGCACACATTGTATATATTACACAAAATATTTTCACGTTAATCTTAAGACATGAAGTATACAACCTTTTTTAGTGCTCTTAAATAGCATAATATACCAATATTTTTTCTTTAAATATACCATGAAAATATAAAGTATTGTAACACTTATATTTAAAATTTTTGTTTGCACAGAGGAAAAACACAAAATAAACAACATAAATTTCCACAAAAGTTTTTGTTTATTTAGTTATTTATTTTTATAAAGTATTTATTTATGTATTCTTCTTCTTTATTTTATTGTTATTCTATTATATTTATTAAATAATAACTATTATTATTATTATTTTATAAAATTTTAAATTATAATGGAAGATAATTGGAAAAGAAAATTTAAAGAAAGAAGAAACAGAAAAGCGATAGAGAAAATGACTATGATGTATACATAAGGAAATGTAGAGTTTAAATTTTAAAGAAAGACGTAACAGACCAACTCCTGGCTTTTAGGCGCCAGACCAATGTTGTGAAGGAAAATAACACCATAATGTATTGGAGAAAATATATGGTATTTCCAAACAATGTATTGAGATGTTAAAGGGTGAAAATAGTGGGTACAAATAAAAAGCTTAATTGCTCGCTGTCACGTTGTGAAAAACGGCATTAATAGAGCAAGCTTCAGTTCGACTTTTTTTTACCGTCAATCCTGTATATGTCACTGCATATTACTTACTTTAATAATTGGGAATAAATGAGATTTTAAATAAACAAAGAAAATTATTTACTTTTAAATATAATATATCATTGAGGAGAATAAGAGAAGTAAAAAAGGTCTTCGATTACTAAATTCATATTTTTTCTGCAAAATAAAATATATATACGTGCGATTCTGAAAAGTAAATATTCGCCTTTCTAAAAAATAATTCAATAATAATAATTACTATAGACTACAAGAAAAAAAGAGAAAGTCAAAATGCCATGTGAATTTATATTTATTTTAATTAACCTGTCTTTTCTTAACAAGTTTTACATATTATGAAAAATATTAATATTTCACTCATTTATCAATTATTATACAAATCTTTTTTGTTTGATATCATATATAGTTGTTTAAAATAAAGAGGTGAGTCGAGGAATGATAAAGAATACTTTACTCTTACTATTTATTTATTTTTTTTCTATTTAATCATTTAAATATATATATATATATATAATATATATATATATATATATATATATATTTGTTTATTATTTATGTTGACCAGATGAAATTTTGTAAATGTCTTTTAATTACCAAAAAAATATAATAAAAGAATTAAAAAAAAAAAAGAATAAAGACCAGCACAAAAGAAATGGCACAGATGGCATCACTCACCCATAGATCTGTAGATTGATGATTTTCCACATCACTATTTTTCCGACTCTTGGCATGGAGGTTATCTTGGGGGGTCATTAATTTTGGACCGCATATTATTTGTGTGGGCCTGGAGCTTGGGCCTGTTATTAAAGCAACTCTTTTGCCTCTTTTTAGGCCTTTTCTTTCTTTGGGCTGAAGCCCGTTCTCGGAGATCATTTTACGTTTCACCATCCAACAGCTTTCGTAAGAGTGCCCATTCAGAGTAGAAATCTCTCCTCGCCCGTGTGAGGGTCTCCTTCATTTTTCCCCCGTACTTGGGTAGCGATTGGTCAATGTTCTGGGTTCGAAGTTCGTGTCTTACGATATGCGTGTACATGATATTATCTTCGTCCGTCTGAAGGTTGTCTTTGAACATTCTGGAATTTTCCCGAAGGAATATATCTATTGGGGGTGCTGGCTGGTACATGAGAATAATATTTAAGTAAAATAATAAAAAAAAGAGATTGATTAATTTGAGAGAAAAATAAATCTGATATTGAAAAAAGGCTTTTAAAAAGCAGCAAATAGATACCTATTTTTAAATACTTAAATAAAGAATTATCTGAGATATAAAATAAAAACTGTGTCGTGTTGGATATTTCTGTACAACAAGGTCATTTTACAGAATGAAATTGTGACCCTCAGAGGCTTTCCAACCTATATATTCATGGACCTTCCGTCGCCTACTTCCCCTGCATCTCCCCCCACCCACCACCCACCCACCCCCAAAAAAAAGAAAAAAATATTAGGAATATTTGGTGCTCTTGTATCTTATCAACCTTGCACTAAGTTAAATGTGTTTACATGGGCCTAAACTACATTGACATATTACATTTGCATATTGCATTGACAATACTTGCTTCAATGTATATTTCTATACTATCCTGCTAGTGGCTATATCCTTTAAACATCTGTATTTAATAGTTAACCCTTAACTGGAAATGTGCCGTCTGTGAGACGGTTGTATCTACATATCTAAACTTTACACAAAAATGGACATGTCCCCAATCTTATCACACAATCTAATCTTTATGCTACTGGTCCTCTGCCTCCCTCACCCATTTGCAACACCTGCGCGTTTTTAGTTATTGAAAGAAAAAATATTTTATTTTCAATGCAGTCTGTGAGACGTTTATGTAAGTTATGAGTCTGTTTATGTAATTTTTTGCTCTGGGGTACTGATATTTAGGAGCCATCAAAGTGGGTATGCTACAGTGATAAAAAAGACTGAAAAAACTTCTTTGAGATTGTTTGATGAAGTAGTAAGTGACATAAGCAATGTTGAAAGTATTTCAGATGATGAATATATAAATTCTGAACACGAAAGTGACTCAACATTGTCAAAAATGCATAAAAAATGCAGATATTTAGAAATTGCTGCAATATTTACTATTAAATATTTTGTTAATTTTACTGCTTAATATTTTCTTCAAATTCATATCATATCGAAATATATAAAAATATTAGCATTTATTTAATTATTATGACGAAAATTTTATATTTTGAACCATAATGTGTAATTTCAAAATATTTTCTGTCTCCGACATTCAAAACTTATTTGTATGCAGTCATATTAAAAAATTGGTCCTGTTTATGCATTACTATTAATTATTAAGAGTTTAAGTTCACTATTCACATCTTCCTTGGTAAGATTGTTTTCAAGTTTGATACAAATGATATCTTTTAACAAAACTCGGTTTTAACCCTATATTTTGTTTGTTTTTTCACCCCATAGTTTTTAATGTAATGCGGTAGTGAACTATCCTGCCACCCCACTCTAAAGTACCTTAATACACATTATACAAAAAATTGACAACTCAACTTACTGGCTAATGAAATATTTATTTGAAAATTTGATTCATTTAAGTGGCATGTACTTTAATAATGGAGAAAATATACTAATTTTAATTTGTATAAAAATTCACATATTTTTTATGTCAACATTCCTTTTTCTATGCACATACATATACACAATGATGAATAAGGTATCATACGAAAGTTCTTTTGAGCATAGTACACTAGCATTTCGCTAAGACATTATTTGGTATAAAATTACAATAAAAAAATTATGGAAAAAAGTGTCGACAAATGATTTCAAAGATTGAAGTGCAAAAGTCTCACATGACTTGTGTATTAGATTTTTTGCCCTTGTATGTTCATTGGATTTACACCTTGTTCACATTTTGTTATTTTAGGAAATATACATAACTTTTTGTTTTATTGTAGTGAGTGTCTTAAGAAATTTATTTGATGGAATAAAGCTTTTTAAATTACATTAAAAAGGAAAATAGTTACATATTGATGCATAGCAGTGCAGAAAACTAGAGATGGGCATTATTTAATGTATTATGATAAATATAAATGTTATTGTTTTATAGTTTATTATTTAATAACAGATTAACAAAAAGTGCCAGTTAAATTTAGAGCACATTACCTGCAAAGTTTTTTGTAAAGTTGAAAAATAGTATTTTGGAAATATACATATTCAAATTATAATTAAATTTCCAAAATTTGTTTCCAATCTTACTTTAAAATAAGCGTTAAAAAATGTTCTTTTGCATAAAAAAAATCATAAATGTTTATGAAAGTGTCAAAGTGAAAATGGATAAACAAAACTTAAAAAAAGCAAGTGCTATCAGCAGCTGATCTTTACTCTCTCATTCAACATTCATGTGCATTGCAAGTCCTCAGAAAAACACCTGCTTTATCTGTCTCCCATTAGTCTGCAATAGAGATGAGTTTCGACTCATTTTTTGGAGCCTGGGCCCACTCGAGCCCAACGATTTTAAATCCAAGCCTGAAACATTTTGTGCCATCTTCCTGAGCCGATACCGAAAGTATACCGAAGAAAAAGTATAAAAAAAATTGCATAATATTTAAAAGTTGTTCTAAATGTAATATCTCATTTTTTAACAACTTCTTACATGAAAATAACTGTTAATCCCTAGCACATAATTAATTTTATGAAATTTATATTCAATCTTATCAAAAGAGAAGTTTAGTATCAAATAAAAATATACTTCCCTAAAAAGATTCTCATATTTTTCTTCTGCGACAAGCAAATCTGATGGACACATTAACAAAGTGCGTTTATGAATAAATTAATTAAATTTGCAGAAATTACTATTTATATGACGAAGAATCAAACGCTTTTCTATTTCCTATAAAAGGTGTACATCTTTCATAACTCTCGTGTCCTTGAAAATCAGCTTAAATTAAAAATTTGATATTGTTACCTGGAAGATCCAATGCTTTTATAGTAAAAGGGGAAACACTGCTCGATTGCTTTCTATCGGAAATAACAATATATGCCAATTTTATCTACTTATGAATGAAAGTGACTTTGTGAATGTGAAGAGCAGAGTCACAGCATGAGCAGCGTTCAGGAAGGAAAATGGACAGAATCACTAACGTTATTTTCACATAAAGACCAATTAGCACTCGCAGACAACAGAAGACTAAAAATTTGCAAACCTTAAGCTAATGCGGATTGACTTAAAAGAAAATATTCATTTTGTGTTACCTCTCTGAAAAAAGTAATAATAAATAAACATTCCAATTAAAAAATATCCTAATGGCACCATATTCTGATTGGCGCCATATCAACAGGATCAATTTGGCTCGCCGCCAATCCCAGACATAAATCTGCAAATATCACAGGTTTTCTTTTAAAATAGCTTTCTACTACTACTAGAAAAGGGGAAAAATTTGTTTCTCTTTCATTCTGATCAAAATAGCATTAAAATGACTTGAAATGGAATCAATAATTTTTAAGGGGGGAAAAAAGTTATTTTTTGTATCTATATGAGAATAAAATTGTCAGTTTCAAAAAGAATGAGCTCTAGCCCGAAGACTGGTATAAAAATCGAACTCGTACTCAGGCTGAGCCAGTCTCTTCTCTAGTCTGCAACTGTAGCAGTTCCGAGTAACCGTAAAATGCTTAGACAGTTATTTTGTTGCAGATAATCATTATTGTTAATTTTAATCATGCAACTGCTTTCATTCAATATGAAGAAAAAATTCTTTTTAACACTCACAGCAATATAAGTAGAGTCTCAAAAATCCACACAGCTTGGGACCAGAGGCTGTGTGGATTTTAGAATTTTGCAGATTTTAGAGTTTTGCAGATTCTGGATTAAATTATTTTTTTCCTCTTAGCTGTATCTAATTACAAGAAGAGCTTGTAATAATTCAATTTAAGCAAATCAGAACTTGAATCCCTTTTATTTACCTGTGCGTTATAATTTTAATACCCAAAATTATTTTTTATTACAATTTTTAAACATTTCTTGTAAGTTCTTTGCTTGAGAATTTTCTTTTGAATTCTGTAAACAGTCGTTATTTTCTGTTGGTCTATACAACTCAAAGCAAATGCAAAATAATAATGAAATGAGTGTTGCCAATGTTACATGAAATATAAAATAAATTAATTCGCTACTTTCTATAGTGGCCAATAGATGGTGCCATTACTAAAACCTTTGTGGGCTTGTTTACACTTCACGTCAATTTCTATTGTTTTACATTTTGCTGTGTGCAGGTTTCTGTGAAATAAAAGCATTTTATTTGCATAATATCCTGTGACATTACTATTTTCTCATAAATTTACGTTAAAAATAATTTTATTTTCATCCGCTGATATTTGGAATAAAAATTAAAGAATACTTCTTAACTGAGAATGTCACTGTTTACATTTTGAAATGCAAGCGGATTTCAGAGACTCTACTGTAATTAAAAAAAAATTGCAATTTGTTATGTAGATGTATATTGTTACGTGAAATCATTTGAATCTTTAGGGGGTTTTAGAAATGTAAAGGAAAAAGATGTTTTTTGGTAAAGGATATGCAAGGATCAGATTTGAAGGTGATTTTTAATTTCAGTCTTGTTGCAGTTTGCTGGAATTAGTGCAAGAGGCATCTTCGGTCACAGATTTTGCCTGTGTAGTTGGCAGGTGCGTTTTTCTTTGTATGTTTAAAAGGGATATTGCTATATACTCATGGAGGTTGGGGCTTTTTTTTTTTTTTTTTCCTTTTTATTCTGATTTGTGTTGGATAAAATACATCAAAAAACCATTTTCGATATAAAATACAAAATACATTACTTTTAAAACTTAAAGTGCAAAATGTTTTTCAAATATACATCTAAATCAGATTTAAATGTATATAGTAACACAGGCATTAACCAAACAATTTTTGTTTGTTTTTCAGTACTTTTCAAATTTAAAAAAATTGAAATATGCATATATTTTGAAAACACATTTTGAAAAATAAAAAAATATGCCTTAAATTGTTTTTCACAAATGCAAAGTTCATTTGCAAAACTGATTATATATTTTGAAATGATAAATTTCCAATGTAAAGAATCAAAACTAGTATCCTATGGCCATCACAAAACTTTCTTCCATATCATTGTAATATATTAATATATAACTAGAAAGGTAGCCCGTCAAAAATGACGGAAATTTAGATATAAAGATATATACAACTCATGTACAAGAATATGAGTTTTCTCGTTTGTTCCGCAGTTATAGATGAAAATAACACATTTTAAGAACGAAACACATTTATGAAAAACTGCGTACGGTAGAAGACCACTAATCTGCACAGTTTGGTTCCAAGTGTTATGCAGATTTGAGGTTCTTTGCGGTCATGTCTATTCAATCTTTGTTTACATTTTTTTAAATTCATATATTGGACAATTTAGATTGTTAAGCCTTAAAAATAAATAAATTACACACTTGAAGTAAGGTAAAAACTATTAAATTATCGTATACGATTTCATGAAATGGTATTATATGGTATTATATGTGTGTGCTTCACGATCTTGGTTACGACTTTGGCGAAATTGGCTGCAACTTGTTATAATTCTAATAGTGTGGGCCTCTATAACAAAAAAGTAACCAGTTTTTAGTAAAATTTCTGATATAAAGTAGTTTTCAAAAACTTGTGTAAAATTGCAGGCCGTTCTCATGTTATGCCATTCCTAGGAATAATATTTCTAACACTGAAGAGTTTCCATGTATATGTGGAATTTAGGAAAGCTCCTCCAAAAGAAAGGTCCTGAAATGCCATTGTAATTCCTCTAACTTCAAAGTTTAATCGGGCCCTGATGTTGTTTACTGAAATCTAATATATACAGCTATTTTGAATATTACAACAGAATTAAACAGCTAGACTTATTTAACTTAAACTCGCTGTTACTTCTGGATGTTATCTTTTAGTATTAAGAAAGAAAATTATTTAAATTTTTCAAATCATGCACATTTATATTTTTTTCTATCTTTAATAACTAAATAATGAAAAAATATGCTTTTGTTCTGAGCTCATAAATATAGCAATAAAATAATGTAACTAAGAGACATTTCAAAATTAAATCTTTGTGATTTCAAACCATAAACAAATGATACCGCCGCCATTTTACCTACTATGACGTCATTAGAATATTGTCCATTGATTGTTGGATAACTTACTTTGTGAATGATTACCTCAATTATTTAATATTTTTTTACGGTTCACGATGAATGAATCATTTGTGTTTGTTTAAGTTTATGGAATGAGATATTAAGCCGAGAACCTAATTTCAACTAAAGGTATCCGATGATATATGTATTTTTAATCGAAATTAAAAGCAATGCTTTGATCTCGAAATAAAAAGTTTTTGTTTGTATAATTGGTTATTTCTGTTAATTATTTATTTAGGTATTTTTCCATTATAGCGCATTTTTAAAAAAAGCTTGGCGTAATTCGGGCATCAGAAAGTGAGATATGTTGCCAAAATATATAAACAGCTATGAAAACAAATCTAATGAACTTTTATTTTTGTTTATATATGCACCTATATACATAATAAAATCGTTTCTAAATATATATAATATTTTTTTATATACAAATTACGGCACAGATTTCAGATATGAACCGGGATACCTAACTGGCGCTAAAATGGCATATTCGCCCCATATTGGCGCAATTTTTTTCGATTGCCAATTTGGCGAAAACATCAACAGCATAAACAACATAATACAGGTTACCACATCAAGCAAAATAACGACACTTTGGCGCAAGTTAAATACCTGTTGCCTATATGATATTGGCGACAGAAAAAAATTGCGCCAATATGGGGCGAATATGACATCTGTGCCCTGTTTTGTTCTATAGTTATTATTCAAACTTTTATTTATTTATAGTTATTTCCTTTTCAAAATGATAGCAAATAATTTAAAAATATATAAGTAACTGGTATTCGAAAGCGAGATTTCTGCCGAATTGGCGTCAGAGAAAAATCACGCCAACCCCGATGCGTATATGACATCTGTGCAAAAATTACTTCTGTTTCTTTATAAAAATGGGTAAATAGCTTTTTTTACATTAAATAAATTGTATACATATGCAAAAAATTGCTTGTGAGTATGAAGCAGTAAATAGGTTGTCAGAAAATACGTTGGCAAACTTCTTTCTCGCCAAGAAACATTTCTCCGAAGTATTGTACAGAAGTAATGATTGCTAGAAACGCATTTTTAATTATGATATGCGCTTTTATGTTTCACTACATTTATGCATACTATACCGTGTGTATAAATGCTACAGTTCATATGCAGGGCTACACAAAAGAATTCGTAAGAGTTACTGAGTATGAGAATAAATTGCTAAAAGGTGGTTTTTAAAGGAGTTATGCAGTTTTACGCTGAACTGTATTTAGTTTACTAAGAAATGTTTGTAGAATATAGATAAAATGATATACAGGGTCACGCAAAGAATTGGATACATAACCGTCTATGGATGATAATATCTGGAAATGTGATTTCAGTAGCTTTAAGAGTAGTTTAAATTAAATTTTAGCTAAATAGTGGCATGTAATAACGGTACTATTAGCTATGGACGGTAACTGCTGAAATCAATTTTTTAAATTTTTTATGCGTTTTCTAAAATGTTTAGTTATTTTATTTACCTTATTTCCCTAAATAACGAAGTTTTGTTAAAGCATTCAGTATGTTTCGGAAAGTGTTTCATATTCTATGCTTAACGCATGATTTTTCTTTCTTCTTTAGTCTTACTTTGCATTTATTTTATTCTTAATTTTTTAGTCTTATACTGCTTTATAGAAACTTTGGCACAGTTGTCATATATACATATTGGAGCGATTTTTTCCCGACGCCAATTTGGCGAAAACATCAACAGCATAAACAACATCCGGGTTGCCATATCAAGCAAAATAACGACACTTTGGCGACAGTTAAGTACCCGTTGTGTATATGACATTGGCGTCAGAAAAAAATCGCGCCAACATGGGACGTATATGACATCTGTGCCGAAACTTTAATATTTAATGTTTAAACTCTTCGCTCCATTCACCTTGCATATAGTATAAACTATAACACAGATAGCGCAAAATAATAGACAGTTTGATACTTTTCCACTGTAGGGGCTTTGGCGTTTTTAGAAAAAAGCTTGGTATAATTTGGGCATCAGAAAGTGAGATTTGGGTACTTTTCCGTTATACGGATACCATTGTCGCCAAGCGTAATAGTTGGCGCAAAATGAAAATCACGTGAATTGAGGCATTCAAAAAATAAAAGAAAAAATATTGTCGATACTAAAGTGAGCATTTAAAAAATATAACATTTGAAAATTCCAGACTTTTACGAACTATTTCATTAAATCACAAATATATACTTAAAATAATTGAACAAATAACTGTTATAAAATAAAGCAATAAAATAAAACTCATATTAAACTGCTGGCATAAAATTACCAATATATTTTAGCATTTTGAAATAATTGGCGGATTAGCATACATTTTGCCATGGTGTCCTTATAACGGAAAAATATTGAGATTTGTTGTCAAATCATATAAACGGCTATGAAAACAAACTTGATGAGCGTTTTTTTCTTGTATGTTTACTTTATATGTATATTATTCATGTTTTTATGTACAAATTACATCCGTTTCTGTATAAAATTAGAGAAACGGTTTTTTATGTTAAATAAATCGTATAAATATCGAAAAAAAAATGCATGTATATATAAAATGAAACAGTGGATAGGTTCCCTGAAAATATGTTACCAAATTTCCTTTTTCGCCAAGGCACCTATACTGGAAAAGTACCTAAAACACATTAAAATCGCGCAGTTAGTAGCTCATACAGTACAGCGTCGTCTAATGGCGGTTGTTTTATTAGTAGCATCGGGAGGAAGATATAAAGATGTACTTTAAATTCTCACCCATAGATTTTGAAAAAATATCTTAAAAGAGCGGAGTTTAAATTAAATTTTGGTGACCTCCTTTATGAAAGATTAATGGTTTTAAATGGGAATTTCGCCAAATCAGCCAGCTATCGCCAAGTTGGCCAACATTTGGCACTACTGTGGTAACCCTTTATTAGTATTTTTCAACAATTACTCATTTCAATGAGGTGGTCCTACCGGAATCGTGAGGGACACACAGAGACTTGGATTTTATATAAATAGATAGAACCGACAATTATAAATATAAAGTATAATACAACATAATATAATGAATAACAGCACCCACTATTGGATATTAAGATTTAAAGTTAGATCAACTTATATATTTTTAATTATTAATCTCAAATGTAAAATTTGGTGCATCTTCACACAATAGAAAATAAGATAAAGCTACATTGTTTTTTTTTTTTTTTTTTTTGAGTTTGAAATTTTTAACAGGTCACCTTTTTGAAACAAGATAGCAGATCAAGCTGGCCAAAAAGCTTGGTTGAGTTCTTATTAAACTGAGCATGTGTTTATCTGAACTGAGCATGTGTTTGCCGATTTTCAGAAAAAATAATGCACTTTTGATAAGTTTTTAATTAATAACTTGGCTAATCATAAAAAAATTAAAGTTGAGCCTCAGATGCTTCAGGACGTGTCTTGGAGTATTCTCATATCCTTGGATTTTCAGATTTCTACATGCTCTTGATTTCACTAGCCATCACACACACACAGCTTTATTTTATCAGTATGGATAACAGCAAGATATTTGCTTTGGCTAAATGATGCAAAATGTCGCTTTTTGTTTTAACACGAGATGAGAATGCATCCTATGTATTGCTTAGAACTACCATTTTTCTTTTGTAATTGGCTTAATTTGCTTGCACGAAGTCTAGAAATATCTCACTTTTAGTACTGTTATTTCTTTACTGTAAAGCTGCATATATTGACAGCATGTTAGTAGCTTTTTAACTAGATAAATATAATTTAGATAGATATTGAACATTCTTAAATAACTATGACTTAACAGGAAACTTTTATTTCACTTTGAGCATTATTATTACATTTTCATGTTCTGTAATTTTAAGCCAAAATCTGGTATTACAAAAATTCTAAGATTTTAGAAGCCAAAAAAAGAAAAAAAATCTCTAGGTTTGAAATAATAGCTATAGTACTTAAATAATTGTCATAATGGCAGGTTCAAGTTTGTAGTAGAAATGTTATACCACTTGAATGGAAACTTTCTTGAACTTTGTCCTTTTGATTACATTGGAAATTTTTATGACTCCAACTTTCTTACGTCTTAGAAGAAAGTAAAAATAAATCAGTCTGTATATCTATAAAAGAATAGATTTTATAATATTCTGATATCTTTAATTGCACCAAATAAAAATTTTATTTAATTTTTTTCTTTTATATAATGCATTTGTGTTTAATAAGACCTCTCACCTATGCAAGGTTCTTTTTAGACCCTGGTCAAACAAAATGTTTGGCTCAAATCTTAAATTATGATGCTTTTACAAAGAATGTATGCAAGATTTTTAAAAATGTATTACTGATAGCAAAAATATAAATGAAAAACTTCCATAATTGTTAACATAAGTTGAATTAAAGTAAAAAAGAAATTTGGCAGAATCAAATATATTTTAAAACAAACATGAATTAATTTTACAAACACCTATGTATGTCAAAAAGGTATGAATTCTAAGCTTCAAGTACTTTTAAAATTAACACTCAGGTAAAATATCATACCATATATATATAAACGCAAGCAAATGAGAAATTATTTGGACTTATGAAAATCTTGAAACTCTTAATATGCAGCAGATAAAATGTAAATGCTCTCACATTCATAAAAAGAAAGCACTTTTTCATAAAATTTAGGAATAATTGTAATTCCAAGTTTGCAAAGTCATAAAGTTAAATTTTTATTTTCAAACCAAGAAAGAAAAGAAAAGGAGTTTTAAATTATTGAAAAGGGGGGATTAAAAATTTGGAATATAAATATTATGAAAACTGAGCATAAATGAAAAGAATAAAATTATTTAAATTTGAATGGCTGAGAGATTGTATTGAAAATAGTGGAACATTGCACTAGAGAAAATTAAACAAAAAATGGCAACTACATAGCGAAAATAAAACAATAACAAATATAATCGTACCTGAACATATAATCTTCAAATCTAAAATCATATATTTTCACGATTTCATGATAATACCACCAGAATTTTTACAATACCAATCTATCTTCTTTATTATAACTTTAATCAACGAATTCACGTTTAGGTGTAAGATTTAAATAAATATAAAATTTCAAAACACAATAAAGAAAGAGATATAAATGTTAAACAATTTTATTAGAAAAACATGTATGCGATTTTACTAAAATATTTTAAGGATAAGGGAAGGGGGGAGATCAAGTGCACTCATTTTAAATATTGCATTAACTTAAGTATATAGCACTATTGAAACATTTATACAAATATTAAAAGGAATTCACAGAACATATTCAATATCAAGGAAATATATCAAGCAGAATTTCTATATATCTTATCACACAGCCTATCCAAACCAATTGTAGTTTCATCATCTATTATTACTGGAAAGAAAGTCATTTGATTTCTGTTCGCTAATGAATCTCATTATCGTCCAGAAAACAGTTTATCAAATTGATAGTTTATAATAGATGTACAGTACTAAAGGTTCGTTTGATGAGTATTCAAATGATAGGTTACGGAATATATTTTCCCCTATATCTCAGAAAGTAGAAAATTACAAAAAGTCGTAATTTACCCTGGACGTTCCAACGCGAAGATCTCTGATCACACTAATGGAGGGTTTGTTTCCAGTGACATCAGACATTTAAGGAAGCACTTTGGTGTTGAAATGAGATACATATGCAATCAATCCTAAAAACATTGCATTTAGAAAACAAATTTGGCACACTTCGGCAATATTTAATAAGATGCTCCAACAGCATTGGCCGGCAGTCGAGATTCTACCAAATTCCGATGTACAGTTCATAATGTTGCATTAAATATATTCTAGTAAATTGCTGTATTAAACTTTAAATATATTTTTTTCTTTTTGTTATTGTTCTAATTAGACTCCGGAAAATCTGAATCAATGGGATATTTCCCCGTTGACCTAACAGTCAAAATCCCTAAAGGGATAGAAAGCCTGACTTTTTGTCTTGCTAAAAATTTTTACCATGTAAACAGATTTTAATGGTTTGGGGAGGTGCAATGTGAAAACTTTAATTAATGTTAAATATAGTTGAAAATTTTTATGTTTTCGTGTGGTACAATATTTATTTTACTTTCGGCTTGTCCAGTTCGCATTATACCGCAAGACTGAAAATTTCATAAAATGTACCTGGAAAAGTCAGGGAATTTCATTCTCCTATATTAGTAGCAACCCTGCTAGTATTATCTTCTTAAAAAAATCATTGTCACAATACCGACTATTGGGGAAAAAAGCATCATTTGAGTACTTATACAGAATCTGGAAATCAGATTGTATAATTGCTGTAGTGTTATCTGTAATTATTTATTTTATAAATTTCTGTTGACAAATGAAATACTTTCTATAAAATAGAAAATTCTTTTCTAGGTGTACAATTACCAGAAGAAGGTGAACCCCCATCAGCTCGAGATCTTCAGATTTGCTCATCTGAAATTCAGGCTTTAGTTTTGAATTCTTTAAACAGTGCAGTTGCAGGAAAGTTAATTGGATCTGTAGATTACTTAAGGGAAAGTTTTGTGGGTAAGTTAGCATTTCCTTTCAAAGACATTTAATGATTTATTTTAACACACTTGAATATGTAAATACTCATTTTAGGTACACTTGAAAGGTGCCTAAATAGTTTAGAAAATGTTAAAGAAGGAACACAAGCAAGTAATGCCTTAAAACAGATTTTAAATGCAGCTTACCAGGTTAGATAATTTTCATTTTGCTTCATGTATTAAAAAAATATTTTTTTGTTATCAAATAGATTATTAATGACACAGATGAGATAAATTAACTTATTTACTAAAATAGGGATATCTAACCTGTGGCCTGTAGGCAATCAAGCTACCACTATTTTAGAATAGAATAATTTGCTTTATTTAATAACAAACTTTGTGATTAAATAAGGCAAAAGCTACTATATGGAAATTTTGATGACAAATGACTTTCAGGCAAAAAGCTTGGGCAGCCTTTGCCTAAAATAATAGCATAAGTTTTCTTTTTCTTTCAATTCCTTCTTTCTATATAAAGTCTTTTAATTTTAATAATTAAATAAGTGCCTGTTGATAATTTTATTCTCTTTCACAAAACTTTTTAAAAATAGTAATTTGTGTACTAGAATTCTACTTATTTTATTAATGTTTTAATTCTGTATCATATTTTTTCATGAATTAGTATTTTATTGAAGGATAATTTTGCTATTTGTGCAATACTGAACTTTAACTATTTGTGCTTAAATTTAAAAATTAGAAATTCTGTAAAGCTGTTTTATTTACTAATATTATTTAAATAATAAGATAATTAAATATATTTTAAGGTTAATTTTGTACAGGAAAGTGAGTTAGCTATAAGTTTTTTTGCATGAATATCAAACTTCTGTTCACTTCCCTTCAAAAAATGATTCTTAAAGCTCTCCTCTTGTGACAGTATAAACAAAGTGGTTGACTATTTGTAAATCAGCTAAATCCAAGTTTAAAATTAGGCGTATTCTGTTATATACAATAAAACCACAGAATAACAATCAAAATTTGTCTATTTGGAGGTGTCTGCTATCTGGGAGCATTCACTATGGAGGTTTTACTGTAGTAAAGTTGTCAGAATTTTTTTCAAAATTAATATAAAACAACATAGTTTAATTTTATTTGGTCTTTTTAAGTATTTGAAATTAAGTAATCCTGATAAAGTATGTGTTTTATAGTTCGTTTTGTCTAGTGTTGTACAAGTCATCCTGCTACTTTAGTGCCATCATTACTTGTCAGGTTCCTTGTTTTGAGATAGCCTTGAATTACTGTGAATTGATTTGTTAAAGTGTTAGATTTTGTGTTGATTTCAAGTTAAGGTCTCTGTTTTATAATTATGGCTTATTTTATATTTAGAAAGAGAAGGTAAAATTTGTTAAATTTCGTTGTTGGTTATTTTTTTTTTTTTAGGTTTAACTATCAGTATCAGTTTTGTTTCTGTGATGTTTGTTTTCCAGATTTCTGTTGTGTTAATTTTCTTAGTTTTTGCCAATGTTTGAATGTGCTTTCTGCATATGTACTTATTGCAATGTGCTTCCATAGTATTGTATTGCTTTAATAATAAAATAATGTTGGCTTTTGTAGTTATTTTGTTGTATGCTTGCCTTAGCTTTGCTTCTTTAGTGTACATTTTGTTATTCTGTATTTAGGATTATTTAGTGTTTTTTAAGTATTTTATAAGCTATTGTATGTATCACATAGTTAGTATTTCGTTTACTGACAGTAACGTTATGTCTGTAAATCATTTTAATAGCCAGGGAGGAAAAATGTAGTGTGAGCTTTGCATCTACAATTCTGTGCATGCCAGCACTCAACTAAATTTTAATTATAAAAGTTTTTTAATAGATCAGTCAATGGAAATAAACCAATTTATGGATTTTTTAAAACAATATATTTCAGAAATGTACTATAGAAATAAAAACCAGAGCTTCAAACACTTTTTTTTTTTTCCAGTTTTCATTCTTATTCAGTTAAAGCAAAATACTTTGCTTCAGTTCTAATTTTATTTTCTGTTCCAGTTTTTGTTCCATGAGAAATAAATTTTTTCTGATTTTCAGTTCTGATCCTGTTCTCAAAGCCCTGATTTTTTTTTTTAAATATCATCAAAAGATGTATTAAGTTATTACAAAATATCAATATGGCAAATTCTCATTTTCTGTGCATCCTTTATATAATTTAATATAGAAAGATAAACATTCTTATTCCATTAATCCTAATGACAGTCTTTGAATTAGAGGGAAAGAAATACTTTAATATTAGATCTCTTCTTTTTATTTATATCTTAGGCTTATAATAGAGGTAAATAGACCAAAAAGTAAATACAACTGATGACCATTCACGAAAATTTGGGAAAAACTTCGTTTTGGCACTAGAAATGAAGATTCGATGGAGTCCCCAAAAGATAAAGTTGTTTTACCCTGTTTTCTTTTTTTCTTGTTTGTTTGGGGGGTGAAGAAGGAATTTTAACACAGGAAGGGGGGGGGGGGATAAATTTTTCTTTAAGTAGGTCAAGTGGGTTATCATTTATGTATTTTTTAAATTCTGAATCAAATGACACCATCCGCAAGTTGATACGATCAGTTGTTACAAAGTTATGGTGGGTTTTATGAATACAAAGTCAAAAGTTATATCTCAATGCATGTAAAATAGTTTCTACAGCAACAACTGATGGCCATTTCAGGGATATGTTTAGGAAAATTTTAGATCCTTTAAAGGACCCTTCACAAAATAAATTATCTTAAAACAGGACCCTTTACAAAAAAATTTTTTATCCCAAAATAGGATCCTTCACAAAATTATCTGTCTTTTAAATAGATCTTTCACAGAATTTTTCCATCTTCAAATTGAATTTTGTACAAATTCAATCATTTAAAAATAAAATCTGACCTGTAACAAAACAGCTGAACTCATCAAACATATTGCTTAGCTTCTTTATTTATGAAAAAATAGAACCTGAATATATCGATAATTTCAAATTCACAAAAGTATGATTAGAATTTTCACACATATAAGAAAACTTCACAATTTCACAAAAACAGGACCCTGTGAGAAAAGTCTGGACAGACCCCTGCATTTGTGAAAATGTGGGAAGAACTTTCTTTTGGCACTAGAAATGAAGATCCGATGAGTCCTCTAAAAATTAAAATTATTTTACCGTGCTTTGGGGAGGGGGCAAAAAAAGGGCATTTTTCATTCAGAATTGGGTGGAGAACTAAACTTTATTTAAATAGTTCAAGTGGGGTATCGTTTATGTATTTTTTAATTCTTAAGTGAATGACACCATCCTCAAGTCGATGTAATCATTTATTACAGAATTATGCCAGGTTTTATTAATGCAAAGTCAAAAATTTTACTTTATTATATAGCACAGCTTTCTTACATTTTTATGTTTAAAACATGTTCTTTATATCATATTAAATAATCTCAAACTTATTAAATGTTCTTAAAATAGCAATAATCAAAATCAGTGTCATCTGAGTCTTCTTCAAGATCGTCAAAGTTGTCAAAATCCATGTATTCATAATTTTGTATTCACAAAACCAATCATGACTTTGTATTAATAAAAACCGTATTCATATAAACATAACTTTGTAATGAATGATCGTATCAACTTGTTGATGGTGTCATTTGATTCAGAATTTAAAAATACATAATAAATGGTACCCCCACTTAACCTACTTAAAAAAAAAAGTTGAGTCCTCCTCCCTTCTTTTCCCCCCCAAAACAGGGTAAAGAAACTTTAATTTTGGGAGACACATCGGATCTTCATTTCTAGTGCCAACATGAAGTTCTCATATTTTCATGAAAGGTCATCAGCTGTTGCTGTAAAAACAATTTTTACTTGTGCTGAAGTATAACTTTCAACTTTGTATTCATAAAGTATCAACTTACAGAAGATGCCATTCAATTCAGAATTAGAAAAAACATAATAAACATTCCCCCATTTGACCTACTTAAAAAAAAAAAAAGATGTTTCACCCTAAATGAGTTAAAATTCCTTCCTTTTGCCGCCCCCCCCCCCCCCCCCGCCAAAAAAATAAATAAATAAATAAACTAAAACAACTTTTTAATTTTAGATTTGTCAGATCTTTATTTCTAATACCAAAATGAAGTTCTTCCCAAATTTTGGTGAATGTCCATCAGTTGTGTCTGAAAAAGCCTATGTTACCTGTACTATTATGTGTTAAAATGACATTGTTCATTCCTATAATATAGTAAAATACATACTTTAATTTTCAGGCATTTGTTTCAATATATATTTTTTTTTTCTGAGTTTAACCCCTGTCGTACCTTATATCAAAAAGTTGAATGTAAGGATGAAAGGTTGGAATCAGATAGATGTAAATGATGTCAATGGCTTAGATTTTATTTTTTTAAATACTAACTGAAATTTAAAAAATCCTTTCATCATTCCATTTCAGAATTTAAAAAGCAGTTTAGGTTGAGTTCTGTTTTTTTTTTTTGGCTTTTTGTTCTGTTCTGGCTCAAAGTCCTAATAAAAACTTGTATAATTAATTAAAAAAAAAAAAAAAAAACCTGATTGTTAAAAATGTCACTGTAAAATACAGAATAAAATTCAATTCAGGTCTAAAGAACAGGGGTTACTGTCAGTTGTATTGCATGAATGTATCTTTGTTTCCATAGCTGATTTCATTTAAATTAATTGTATATGTCCCATTTTCCTCACCAATTTCATTTTCAATCTTACATTTTACACTAATTCTGAAAATGTATTAATGTCATAAAAATGTGCTAATCAATCAAGAAACAGTTGTATAAGTAGATTCCAGTTGGTTCTAATTAAATGGAGTACATCAGTTTTAGTACAATTTGTCCTGATAAAGTGGCTGTCCTAATTACCCGAAGTATCATTAAAAAAAAGTGTTTGAAATTTTAGTCTCCAGCTCTGAATTTTTGACAGCCTGATTACTGCAGGAGAAAATTTCCATCAGCATTTCTGAATAAAGTTATTGTCTTATTTAAATTCAGAATTAAATATGGTGAAAATTTCATTTCGAAAACTAGTGGAAGTTTACCAGTAATCAGGTCCTGCCAATAGTAACTGGGATTTTTCAAAGCCTGGTGAAAGATGTGTGTTTCAAATAAATTCGGAGAAAAAAACATTATCTGTTAATATTCTATGTCAAATTCTACAGAAAATATTTTTCACATGAATCAGTATTTCAATGCTATAAAAAATTTTACTAAAGCAGATAAGAAAACTTATTGCAGTACTTTTTTCTGCACTTTTTACACATCTTGAAATACAGTTTAAATTCACTATTAAGAAATTTTCCAGTGTAGTTTGGTGCATTTTCTTTGATTGTTCATAAACAAAATCAGCACAAACATCTAATGACATCAAACATCCTTCATTTCCTTCTTGCCTGCAGAAATTAAATGATGCAGAGAGTCCATCTATAAACTTTCTTGTGTTGCAAATTAAGATATCTCATCATTTTTTTGATAAATTTTATTTCCCACTGCAAGCCAATTTTTCATAAAAGTTATCTTGCTGAAATTTAAACTGAGCAATAGTGAATTTTGGAACTTCTGTATTTTCTGCTAATTTTTATTGACATGCTGTTCTCAGGGTATTCTTTAATTTTATATAACATGGCTATTTTTTTCATCAAGACATTTTAAAATATGAAGCAATGTATTTCAGAAATAAAGCTAGCCTGATTCCATTATCAGAAGTTATTGTCAGCTTGCTAGTTAGATTTTTGCACGTAATGAAAATAAGCACCTGCTATCAAAAACTAGCCAGAGGTAAATAAATGCAGTAAAGTAAATTGATTAAATGTTATAGTTATTCTTTCTTTCCCCTCCTTCCCTCCTTTTTTAATACAGAGTGAAATGGTATAAGTGAACTATTTTATTTCAGATGCAAGTGTATAGTTCACATGGAAAGTCATAGCAAAGTTGTGTGTAAAATCATACCAACATTGCATGATGGGAAGTTTTTTCCCACCATCATGGTGATGTTGCTAGTACTCACATTACTTTAGTGTTGTTTGCCATACAACTGCATTATCATGAGCTTTTTATGAATGAGTATTTTTATGTTATATTTTAATGTCTCGAAGTTGCTTTGTCTGTAGATATCACTCAAATTATATGAAGGCCAAATATATATTAAAGAGTGGCTAAAAAAAAAGGGTAAAACAATGTTTTCTGCTTCCATATTGTTTTTATTATATATATATATATATATAATATAAATCTTGATATCTTTCTCACCCTCTCTCTCTCTATTTATATGTACAGAACCATTTATCCGGAATGCTTGGGGTCAGATGTATTCTGGATAACTGGTTTTTCCGATTAACTGGTTGTGCATTAAAGCAGCATCCATTTGATAAGTTTTGTGGAATATGTGTGGATGTGGCATTATTTCTGATTTTAAATTATTAGATTACTTGGATTAAAAATCAATGCAAGAAAGATCAAAAGTTAGCCAGAGTTTAAAAGAAGGTAATTTATGGGAATCCCTTAGGGACAAAAATTCTTCCGTTTCCTCTGCATAAAAATTAAAACATCTAAAATTCAACTAAATATGTTTTCCTTTCAAATACTAGATGTTGTCATCAAATTATACAATTGTTTCAGGCAAAACTTATGTCAAACTGGCAATGTATGACACCTTTTTCTGCAAAGATTCTGAAATCAGTCTATCAGAAATATCATTCCGGATAACTGGTTTCTGGATAAATGGTTCCATACCGTATATATATATATATATATATATATATGTGTGTGTGTGTGTGAAACAAGTTATTTCATTTCTTGATATTGAGTAAGAATAATTGTATTTTTTATGCAAGTATGAATAGCAATAATTTTTTGAATATGAAGATTTGTCCTTGATAAGAATCAGTGATATTCTTTTAAAGCTTTTATTGGAACAGTAACAGATTCAGATAACATGCAGAATAGCTAATGTTATTGTACCTTTTTTCTGTGGAACTGCCAAAGTGATTTCAATACCTTTCTAATAGTTTTAGCTGTAGCTAAACTATAACTTGATCATTTAACAAAAAATAAAAATAGAATATTTATGCAACTTCACAAAGTAGCATATAAAGTATCTGACATTGATGTACCTATGTTTGAGAACTACTGATGGATTTCAACACTTCTTTTAGTAGTACTTTTGGCAGTAGCTAAATTATGAATTATCGTTTGGCAAACAATAATAATAAAAAAAATGCAATATGTTAATTTTTTGCAAATTAGTGAACAAAAGAAATATGGTTTCTTTTAAAAATTTAACATAACTATTGTATGTTTTATATTTATTTTTTGCTGAGCAATTAATTCCTAATTTAGCTACTGTCTAAAAGAAGTATTGAAATCGCTTCAACGGTTCTCGATAGAAAAAGTTACACCATTGTCAGCTGTTTTGCATGCGGTTTTGTTTGCTCATGAAATTGCATAACTATTTTATCTTTATTTCTTGCTAAATGACAAATTTATAGTTAAACTATTAAAAAGTTTATTGGAATCTCTTCGGTTATTTTCCGAGATTAAGGTAATCAATGTCAGTTGTTTTGCATGTGATTTCATAACTGTTGTCAGCCTTATAAATTAAGGTACTCTTAGGAATAATCAAGATAAAGCACTTAACTTGACAATAATGCTTTCATAAATAGAGATTTCTTATGCATTTATAAACAGGTCCTGTAATTAGCATTCTCTCATTTCTAAGGGAACTACAAATTTTCATCTGGGATGAAACTAGTTTATCATTTTGCAGAATGAGGTTAACCAATCAGAAAAGTGACTATTTCCAAAACTTTTCCACTTTGTACAAAATTGCACAAAAATACAAGGTTCTGATTGTTAATAAAGCTTAGAAAAAAATTTGGAAATTTATCTGAATCCATATTTTTTTTTCTTTTTCTAAAAGTTTGCAAATATTAAAACTCGACAATTATTTAAGCCTTTAAAAATAATATAAAAACCAAACTTGCAAATAATTACATTTTTTTTGATTAGGTGTGTCACATAACAAATTGTACTATTATTTTTAAGTTGATTCACTTTAAACAAAATACCAGAGCCTATATTTGTAGGCCCTGGCCAGTATCCAATGTCTTAATTTGGTTCTTTTTAAAACATACGACTGTATTGCAACTAATATTCAAACAATTTAGAAAACATTTTCTAGTGCAGTCAATAGATAACGCTCGACCAGCAGTCTATTTTTAATCAAATTGTTCCATACCTAAGTTATGGACACCACTTTCCAATGATTTTCCATGTGTAACTTGCACCTAGTACATGATTATTCCACTTCATTTTATATATAGTCTTTCTTTTCGATGAAAAATGGAATGAATTATTAAATGAACAAGTTAAAAGTTATTCCTGATATTTGTCATAGTTAAGCAGTATGCTGTCTCATTTATCTGAAGAAATAATTTCCAATTATGTTCTATTTTGACATTTTGTTCCCATTAAGTGGTATCCCAAATGACTGGAATCTGTGTTGAATTTAGACATTTTTCTTCAAGCAGATTTCTGCAGCTTGGGGGAGTTTTGAAATAACTGTGGAAGGGGAGGGGGATAAATTACACTTCTGGACCATTAATAAGCATAAAATTACAAATTATACCCTGAATTCACTGCTAACTGGAATCGACTGTATATTAAAAATTGCTTAGCAATCCAAAATCTACTTCAAATGAAACTTTAAAGTATTTGACATCTCAAGAATATAAGAAATTGTTTTTCTAATGATTCCTTAAATTAAAAAATATATAAGAAAAGTATAAAAATCGTCTTTTAAAACAAATGCAGCACAGTATTTAAATTGAATTATTTTTGCCATGAATGTAGTAGGGATATAATAAAAGAATGCTTGCAAATTTTTGTGGGTATAAACAAATAAACACTGCTATAAAAATTCAAGAATTTTTTTTAAATTTAATAAAGATTTACATAGATAGTGAAAGAATAAATTATTTTAATTAAAACTTGATTTTTCATTTCTAATTTTCAAATTATTTGTTCACAGGTTGAGGTAACAGTAAGAACAAGTTCATCTTTAATTAGAGTTTTGTTTGAAAAAATGAAACAGGTACATGATTAAAAGATTTTTTACTAAAATATTTACTGAAGTTTATATATGTGTGCTCTAACAATAAATGTTTACAATATTAAAAATTCTGTATTTATTGAAAGTTATCTATTAATTTTATATTCCTGAAGTGCAAACTTCTGTAGGTAAACCACACTCTTTTCCTGGGCAGTGAAAATTAAGCTCATTAACTATGTTTGGAAGTGAAATATTTTTTTTTTTCTAATGCAGGTGCAGCCATATTTTTCTAGGGCAGTGAATAAAACTCATCTGTTGTGCTTGGAAATGAAACATTTATTTAAGCAACAAAACCTGTGACGTAAACTAAAAATGGTCTTTTTTCAAAGATTTTATTTATGTACACTAATACTTATGCATTGACATATATATTCACACACACACGCAAGTGTCCTCCTGCATAAGATTATTGTCAAGATGGGTGATAAGAAATAATGTTTCCATAAAAATTGCCAATATTTGGCTAATTTTGCAATATTTCCATTCAAATCTGATTTTGACCATAATTAAGAATTTTTCATAAGTGGGATTTATGTCAGTGATGCATTTTTTATTTGTGTAGACACTTAATACAGTAGTACTTAGTAATACTTATGTATTGATTGACATACATAAGTATTACTCTGTCACATACACACATGCACAAAAGCCCTGCTGCACCGAATTGTTGCTGAGCTTGAAGATATTTAGTGACAAAAAGAAGTTTCCATAAAGTCCAATTTTGCGATAGCTGGTTAATTTTGTGAAATTCTCATTAAAATCTTAATTTGATCAGAACTAAATCTTTATAATGTCCATGTTAAAGTGACATATTTTTGATGCATGTATTTTGGCATAAAATTAACTGCATTCTTGCTACCAGGGTTGAATTTTTGTGGAAAAAAATTAAATTTTTAAATGATTAGATTTTTTTAAATGTAATTATACTTTTATTTTCAATAATTGTTTTCCTACATAATTTAATATTATGCATGTGCATACTGTTGTACATATTTGTACACAATATATACATGCATATGCATATATAAACATTTTAATACTGCCTTTTACTAATTGGAAAATATAAAATGGATCAAAATAGCCAGTTTGATGGTGAATTGAAGCAAAAAGGGAATTATTATACTTCATATCAAATATTAATATACCTTTGAAAATCAAAACAACTAACAAGTTCTCTTAACAAACACTTGCAAAAATCTCTAGTGTTAAGATCGCATATGTTTAATTTATATATAGAATACCTAATAATGAAGTTAAAAACATACTCAAACAATAAAATGACAAACTCCAAATTTAGAGATGGCAAATAATAATCCACAGAACTGTCGCAGGAAAAATTACAAAACATCAATTTATATAAAGCCTGCTATTAAATACTATTATAATATGAATAAAAAATTTATTTGATTAACAAATGGAATATAAATATCAACTAATGATAGAAATTTTAGAAACCAAAGCAACAAGTGGATGCATATTAAACTTTGAATCAGTTTTGATCCCCATACATGCTGTGCTCTTACTCTTAAATTGTATGTTCATACTTTAGGTTTCTATTGACAAACAAATATTACATTTTTATATAAAATCAAAGCATATATTCTAAAATTACATTACCTTTCTTCTACTAGAGCAACCTCTGTTAAACTTCTGCAGCTTCATCTCTTGTGTACTTCTATTAGACTATCTATCCTCTTATGAGATTTAAATTTTAGATATCAATTCATGAATGCATGTTTGCATGATAAAAATTACATTTTTGCTGAATTTTTGCTATTTTGGACTTCTTAGTTTTGTAAAAAATTATCATTAAAATTAGCCTATCATGGAAGCTCATTTTTATCATTATGATTAACAGTGAATTATTCTATTCAACAGTATCTTTACAGGAGTAATTTAATTGTGCTACTTTGTTGTCTATACAGGATGGTTTCCTCTTGCCATTGTCTGATAGCTAATTCCTATAACATTAACTTTAGATGTATACTTCCAATTGCAAAAATGTTTCAAATATTGTTCTTCATCATATTAAAAACCATTTATCTCAAAATAGTTTTTTTTTTTTTTTAGTTTACAATTTTTTAATTTTTACATGATTAGTGTGTCTTATAAATTAGATGCAGGAAACCTTTTTCATGTTTTAACTAGTAAAAAATAAAAATTTGATTATTGTGCAACCAAGATACTTTGAATTTTTAGAGTTTTCATGTATTGAAAACAGAGATGCATTTTTTGTGCTGAAAACAGTGAAAATGTATAAAATTCAAAGCATCATAACTTGGTAAGTTTTAGCTGTACAAAAATGAAATTTTTATCGTTTTTACTTTATTAGAACATGAAGTAAGCTTTTCTAAATGTAATTTATAGGGCAACTGGTGTGGTAAATTTAAATTTAGTATATTTTATAAAAATAACTATTTAAAATAAATGGATTTTCATATGAGGAAGAATAACATATGAAAAATTTTAACATTTTTAGAACTGGAACTATACCTATGAAACTAATGGTTTGGGAAATTAACTGCTTGACAAAATTAACTCTATGTATAATCATATACATAATTTTTTTTGTTCTGTAAGTATGCACTTTTAGATTAAGGATTAGTACTTTAAAGCAATTATTTTCTTACATATAAATAAATGGGGAGCATGTCAAGAAATTAGTTATTGGAAATTTCAACTGACAAGCTTTTGAATATTTTATTAAGAAAAGATGTTAAATGTTGTGAAATTAAACAGTTCATAAAAACAGTCAATCAAAATAATTGTATTTTTATGTAGGATCAGGTTTGACTATTATAAAGGGGGGGGGGGGGGGGGTTAGAGCAACTCTGCTAAAATGTTAGTTGTTGGATAGTTTCATTTTTGCCTAGACCGACCTGAATGTCCATGTTCAAAGAATATTTAAATGCGTAAGAAGTAGAATTTTCAATTTTCGATTTATTTGTATTCGCTCAGTATTAGGAATTAAATTTCTATTTGTTTCAAAAATTATTTAGTATTCCTTAAGTTTAATAAAAATGGTACTTAAAATATATTTTTAAATTGTTTGTATGTATAAATGCTTGTGTTGAGACCAAAAGACAAGTACTCTTTTAATGCAGTAATGAAAATGGGATAATGCATATTCTGTTAGTGTTGGAGGGATTTGGCAGATTTACTAGCACAGATATACACTGCAGCATTCAATCATTTTATTTATTTTTTTTTTTTCTGTTATAACAATTTAACTATGGGAGGGGAAAAAAACTTCAATGTGTTTTCTTAACTCTTTTACTTATATTATGCTCCTTTGGTTTTAAATTAATCTTTTTTTCTGTATTGGGGGGGGGGGGGTGTGATTATTTATAAAGAAGGCTTAAAATAGTTTTACTGTTTCATTGCTAAAAGAAAAAATTGATAGTATAAAAGTTTGTTTCAAATTTATTCCTTTAAAAACTTCTAGTAGTTTTATGAATCATTTTAGTGTTTTCTTTTTCTTAAATAAACTAAACTTGTCCTGAAAGATGATTTAAATAAATAATAATTATTATTATTTGATTCCATATAATATATTTTTGCTTTCAATAATGTAAAATGAGACTTGTTTTATTTGTATTATCATTTATTTTGTCTTAAATTATTTAAGAGGTAACAATAAATTCTGCCTTGCTATGTTTCACTGTGTGTTCTTAAAAATAAGTCTTAGTTCTTATTTCAATATTTAAAATTTTTATTTCAATCCATCTTAATTATTGATGTTGTATTTATTAGTTAGTTCAAACTTTACCTTGGAAAGCACCTCCTGTAATTGATGCTGAATGGAAAAGACGTGTAGCATATGATATGCTTATGAGCTTAAGTGAATCCCGCTTAGCCCGATCAATTTGTTCTCAATTTCGCGAAAGATTAAAAGCTTCTCATGATCAGTTTGCTGCCTCTCTGAGACATTTGGAGGCAATGCATTCTGGTAGATTAGAACGCACTGAAGAACAACGTTTAAAGGTAAAAGCAATTTAGGTTTTTTGCATTGTGAAAAGTATTTTGCTGGTTATGTTTTTAAGCATTCACCTGTATAAATATACTTTGTATGATCAGAATTTGAATAACGTATAATAATGTTTTATTAAAGTATTTTTTATATAAGGTAAAACCTATCAAAACAGTCTGTCCCTTAATGATATAAAATTATTACTGGTTGTTTTTAATATTATTATTGACATCTTTATCATGATCATGTTTGTTTGTAATGTAATGATTTTTTATGAATGAGATTAATTTTTGAGTAAATAGATGTTTAAAAATATGTGCACTAATGAAAATAAATCTTTATAAAGTAAACAATGATCTGCTGTTTATAACTGAAGAAATTTGCTACTTGTTTACTTTCCCATTGACCATTTATGGTAAAGTAATAAATCAGCCACCTAACAATGTGATTAGTGATAAGCATGATACCATGCTTACTATTGTCAACTGTGATGCTGCATGTCACACCCAATGTACATATTCCTTTTTTATTTTGTAATTTAGCCAGTTTTCCCTTGCATTTTTTTTTTTTTTTTTTGTATGTGTGTGTGTTTATAAATGGATATACAATGGTGATGCAATATGAAAAGTTGTGACAAGCGAATATCCATTAAAAAAGGAGCTTTGTTCAACATTTTTAAAACTACATTTGTGATTGCACTAAAATTTATTCACAGCTGGTAAAAAATGTTAACACTGATTAAATCGGGGAGGGAAAGGGAAGGGTAGTTGGATTTGAACAAGAAAATAAAACCTTTACAAAATAACTTCTCAAAAATTAATTTGGGTTATATTAAATCAAGAATAAAACTAGTATGTTGTGGCCATCACAAAACTTTCTTCTATATAAATCATGTCAATTAAATCATTTAAATAGTACAAGAAATTACATCAATTTAGCATCAATTCATATCAAATTATATCTGAATTTGAAGTTTGGTGAAAATTCGTGCAGAAGTTCTAGAGATAGAGCTATAGCAGAAGTATGGAAAAATGTAGCATAGCAGTGCCACCTGTTGAGCGATTTACACCAAAACATAAATAACACTAATTGATATAAAGGTATACCTGAATCTGAAGTTTGATGAAAATTCGTGCATTAGTTATTGAGATAGAGCTATGATGGAAATTCTAAAAAATGCAGCGTAGCAGCGCCACCTGTTGAGCGATTTGCACCAAAACATAAACAGCAGTAATTCATATCAAGATCCTACCTGAATCTGAAGTTTGTTGAAAATCCAAGCATTAGTTCTTGAGATAGAGCTATTGCGGAAATTGCAAAAAATGCAGCATAGCAGTGCCACCTGTTGAGCAACTTACACCAAAATCTATAAAACGTAAATTCGTGTCAAGCTATACCTGAATCTGAAGTTTGATGAAAATTTGTGCATATTCTGAAAAATGCTGCATAGCAGTGTCACCTGTTGAGCGATTTACACCAAAAACTAAACAGCAGCACTAATTCATATCCAGGTACACCTGAATCTGAAGTTTTTTGAAAATCCAAGCGTTAGTTCTTGAGATAGAACTATTTCAGAAATTACAAAAAAATGCAGCATAGCAGCGCCACCTGTTGAGCAATTTACACCAAAATGTTTAAAACATCAATTCATGTCAAGGACTAACTGAATCTGAAGTTTGATTAAAATCCGTGCATTAGTTCTGGAGATTGAGCTATTGTGGAAATCGTGAAAATGTTGCGTAACAGCGCCACCTGTTGAGTGCTTTACACCAAAAACTAATCAGCACCAATTTATATCAGGGACTAACTGAATATAAATTTTTATTAAATTCCGTGCATTAGTTCTTGAGATAGAGCGCCCACAAAATTTGTGTCACATACAGACAGACAGACTCACAGACAGACATTTTGTAAAAACATGTTTTTCAGAATCTCTGACCCCTACAATGTGTAAATCTGTTGAAAACCAAAAGCCGAAAATTTTCACGAATCCAATACTTTCTTCTTGTAAAGATAGAAGAAAGTAATGAGTATGTTCTTACTACAGATAAGATGGGCTCAGCCTGAAACAGGTCCATGCTTGATTTTTATGCCAGTCATCGAACTCAAAATGAAAATTTATTTATTCACAAATTTAAAAATGGAAAAAAACCCTTGCTATTGAGAAACAAGAAAGTAATCTGTCTTTCCTAAAGTGTTATACAGTCTTTTAAAAATCAGTTTGAAAAGGAAGTGAACTGTTATTGACTCGATGTATTCTAATTCTGAAGCCTTTGCATGGTCAGTGTTAGTAAAATAAAGAAGCCACGGTATATCCCTTGTCTATCCTCACTTTCTGTTTGAGGTCCTTTTCCAGAATGACTGGAAAACAGAATCCATGCCTTTCTACCATAGTTGTACAATATTTTTAAATAATAACTTTGGCCGACTTCTACTAGTAATTGGGTACAAATAGCAAATATTAGCTATTTTAAACAAATTTTGAAGGATAAGAAAATCCTTAAACATTGTCGCGAAGAAGTATGTATTATTAATACTTATTTCTATGCAAGAAGACATTTTTAAATGAGAAATTAATTTTGAAACAATTTTAAATTGCTATTAACAATGTTTTTTACAATGTGCTTTCAGTATCAGGCTCGATCTACAATGACACACAATGTTTCAGGCTCTGCTTTCAAATCATCAGGCCCAGGCTCTGAAAAAAGAGCCTGAACTCATCCCTAGTTTATACATCATGCTTATCCATCATTGGATTTAAGTAGTAGTGGTTCATAAATGTATATTGATGGCTAGAGTTTGACAGGAAAGCAATCAATTACCAATTTTTACTTTCTTCTATCTTTACAAGAAGAAAGTATTGGATTCGTGAAAATTTTTTACTTCCGGTTTTTGATGGATTTACACGTTTTAGGGGTCAGAGATACCAAAAAACATGTTTTTATAAAATGTCTGTCTGTCTGTATGTGACACAAATTTTGTGGGTGCTCTATCTCAAGAGCTAATGCACGGAATTTAGTAAAAATTTATATTCAGGTAGACCCTGATATAATTTGGTGCTGATTAGTTTTTGGTGTAAATCGATCGACAGGTCGTGCTACTATGCTTCATTTTCCCTGATTTCCGCAATAGCTATATCTCAAGAACTAATGCACGGATTTTCATAAAACGTCAGATTCCGTTAGTCCTTGACATGAATGGATGATATTTAGGTTTTGGTGTAAATCACCTTAAAGGTGGCACTGCTATGCAGCATTTTGCAGGATTTACACGATTTCAGCAATAGCTCTATCTCAAGAACTAATGGACACATTTTCATCAAACTTCAGATTCAATTACTCTTTGATATGAAATGATGCGACTATGTGTTGGTGAATATCGACCAATAGGTGGCGCTGCTGTGCTGCATTTGTCAGTATTTCCTCATTAGCTCTATCTCAAGAACTAATGCACGAATTTTCATCAAATTTCAAATTCAAGTATACCTTGATAAATGTCGATGCTGATTATGTGGTTGTGTAAATCGCTCAACAGGTGGCGCTGTTATGCTGCATTTGTCATGATTTGTGCAATAGCTCTATCTCAAGAACTAATGCACGGGTTTTCCCCAAACTTCTTATTCAGTTAGACATTGACATAAGTTGATGATAATTAGGTTCTGGTGTAAATCACCCAATAGGTGGCGCTGCATTTTGCTGGATTTACACGATTTCAGGGACAGTAATATCTCAAGAACTAATGCATGGAATTTCATCTTTTTAGAATCCTCATGATGAGCATAGATTGCCATTTAATTTGGCACTGTGATAATGAATTTTAAAGTATTGACAAGTATGAGATAAGAAAGTTTTGTGATGGCCACAACATACTAGTTATGTACTTAGATAGCAATTTAAATTATTTTTAAATGTTAAAGGTTAACAGCCTTATTAAAAATCATGTACATTTTATATAATAAATAATGATTAATTTACCATTCCTTCACAAAAAATAAATGTAATACTAATATACTCGCATGCATATCTGTACTTGTATTTTGAAAATTTTCCAACTCTAATTTTCTTGTTAATTTTAAAATGATAAAAATTAAGATTTTCTGTTTATTTTTCATCAATTAGTATCCTGTTCCAGAACCAAAACATTTAATAGTGTTGGTAGCATGGATATCAGTTTATATTTGTGCAAGATTAAAATCCTAATTCTTTTCTTGGAATTCTCTTTTGCTGTAATATCATTATTTTTCAGGAATTGTAACTAATACAAAAGTTATGTTTACTTAAAGAATTCAAACTTAAGGGAATTTCTCCCATAGCAGCCAAATTTAGTCATGGTTTATGTCATAGCAAGTGCTATGAATATGAAAACATTTCATGTCAAGAACATATCATTTTCATTTTTAAGTATTAATAAAGCACAAAAGCATTTTTCTTAATCTGTTATAGACCACCAACTGTGGCAATTCAGATTATACCAAAACAACAAAGCCACTGTCACTGAAACATTATTACTTCAAAAATGTTTAAAGTTATAATCTTTTACTATCATTAAAATGATGAAAATCAAGAAGTTTTTGTTCTATTTTTCACCAATTAGTATGTTGTTCTAAATTCAAAACATTTAATAGAACTGACATTGTGAACATCAATTTACATTCCTTCAAGATTCAAATCTTAATTCTTAGAATTCTCCTCAGTTATAATAACTAAAGAAAAAAATTAGCTGCCATCACATGGTGGCTTAATGTTTGAAAAGTGACCATTAAAATATTTGCTATTGATCACCATAATAGCAGGCACTTTCCTACTTTTCCACTACATTGTTTTAAAAACTTAGTCAACAGTTTCTATTTATACTTAATTTAGTAAATTATTAAATCAAACGTTCATTATGGATGCTTTTAAGAAAGTTTAACTATTTTAACCTGATTATTTTTTAATAATTTGTAGTAGCTTAGTACTAAAGAAAAATTAAATAAAAAATATTTTATTCTTTCTTCAATGGCTTGTGGCCATTAATTTAAAAGTGACCATTTTTTAAAATATGAAAGTCAGTCACTAGACTTTTGAAATCCTGGGTCCCTGTCGTTTTTTAGAAATAAGATAGATTCAATGTATTTAGTACAAAATATGCTTATTTTGCAATTATCCATAAAGTATTTTATTCTGTCAGAGGGAAAAGTTATCCATTCTGAAGGTCCAATTATAATTTTTTGGGGCATCCCTTCTTCAATTTTATACTTAATGATACACTATACTATGTCTGTTGCATCACTGAAAGGTATTGGCCGCTGGCGCTGGCAATTAACCAAATTTTCTAATTTTTATCATTAATTATACATTAATACATTAGTTTTCAAGAATCATAAGTTTTATAAAACAGCTACATTCACTTAGAGAACTCAAGCTAAAGTTAATTTCTTTCACAGAAGCCAAATTTCATGCCATCCTCCTTGTGCAAAAAACTACTGGTTTATTTAAAGTTTTGTATGATTATCAGGGAGTCTTTTAAGCAACAATTATTTGTTTTGAACAAGTTTAGCATTAGATTTAGAATTTCTGAATTTGTTTTGATTGTAATTTCTTATAATCAGTGATTATAAAAAAAATATTAATCATCTTTATGCTAATCAAAAACTTTCAAAGAAAAGAAACATTCTGCATAATACTTTTTAGTAACAGGAAAAGTTGAAAATATGATTTTTTAAGTGATGGATGTACTTTAATATTTTTTTTTTAACAAAATCAAATTCTCTATGTGAACTAGTGATGGGCGATTCTCGAAAATTCGACAATCGAGAAAAATCGTCATCGTAAAAAATAACAATCGATACAGCCATCGATTAATTCCTAGAATGTACAATCGAGATGTTTTACAATCGATTATAACGAGAGAAGCTAAAAACAATTGTTGGAAAACTTAGCTATTATTCTGGCCGAAACTTTCATAGTAGTGATAGGGTTTGCTCGATAATTCTGCTATCGCAATTATTTTCTCCTGATTTAGGCTTAAGGGGTTACTTCAGTCAAGTGAAAAGACCTGCTCGCTAATGCTAATCTTATGGAAGAAATTTATAAAGATATCTCATTTGAATTTCAGTATTTTAAAAGGATTTTCTTTGCATTGGAATAAATTCCCCTTTCTTCTTTATGAAACTGCCATGTCGAAATCGCGTAACTATGGCGCATTTGATGAATCAAATAACCTTTCTACTTTTTAGATAACTCCAAAAAGTTTGATACAGTTTAAAGTTCCCCTAAATGTCAAATACTGTGGAATTTCTCCATTGATCGAAAACAAAAGTTTCTTTCGAAAAACGTAAGGATAGTAAGATAAAGATACCTGCCAAGAAAGAACCTGCCTAACACGGAAACTGTTTTCCAGTACCTAGCGATTCCAACATGACTCTTTAAGTCTGTATCGAAATCCAAAGTAGATACTTTATGACACATTTAAAAACTCATTTTTTATTTTAGGCGCATTAGCTAGAATCGATTAGCATTTCCCTCTTTTCGATAAAGGAAAAAGGTTTGATACAAATTAAAGTTCCCTAAATGTCTAAAGTGTATCAAATGCTGTGGAATTTCTCCGTTTATCGAAAACAAGACTTCTTTATCAAAAAACGTAAGGATAACCAGACATATATAACTACTGAGAGGGAACCTGCCTAACACGGAAATTGTTTTCCAGTGCCTAGCGATTCCAACATGATTCTTCAAGTCTGTATCGAAATCCAAAGTAGCTAGTTTCTGACACATTTACTAGCTCATTTTTTATTTTAGGCGCATTAGCTAGAATCGATTAGCATTTTCTTCTTTTCGATAAAGGCAGAAGGTTTGATACAAGTTAAAGTTCCTTAAATGTCTAAAATGTATCTAATGCTGTTGAATTTCTCCGTTTATCGAAAACAAAGGAGTGTTATCGTAAAATAGAAAAGTAAACAGACAAATATATCCGCTAATAGGGAATTCTATAACTAAAATAAAACTTCAATGGACTTCATTTTTGGTATTTTGGATAATTTTAATTTTCCAATCCTTACCAACGTGGTATTAGATGATGGGTCTGGAAAAGGTAGAAGAAACGCCCCCCCCCCCAAAAAAAAAGGGGGGCATTAGGCCCCAAATTGACAGTAGGGCAGACCAAGGATGAAAGTTAACTTCATGTAAGAGAGGACTAGGGGAAGTTGAGAATGATAAAAAAACTAAACCATTGAATAAGAAAAAAATTGAAGAAAAAGAAAAATGGTAAAAGAACAAGTGAAGCGTGTGATTAGAGCCAGACAAATGAAGAGGGGCCCGATGGGCCACAGCTGGTCCAGAATGAGTGCCCAAGTAGTCAGAATGGGTCAAGAACTTGGAGACAATGAAGAAATCTACAATGAAGAAAAACAATGTATCTACATATACAATAGGTACAATAGGTATCTACAATGAAGAAAAACAATGAGACAAAACATTATGAAAAACAGATGAAAAATACCAATAGCCTGAGGCTAAAAGTAAAATGTTTCACTGGGCGGCATCCCCTGGTGGTAGTAAAAATAAAATTGATACGAGAAGATAGGGGAGAGTGAAAAGACTTTATTTTGTGAATTTTATAATTTTTGGACAAACAGTATACTAAAGGTTTGAAGAAACAAAACTTTAAAGCGCCCTCTTGAGGCGAAGAAGGGAGTTAAAATTAAGAAACATATGTCCATATTTTTTATTCGATTTTAGACACAATTTGATGTTAGTCTTATAATTTTCCTATGAGTGCAAGATACCGTACCAGAGTACGAAAAAAACCGCCGCTAAGTATATTCCTTTAGAGTATTTTAAGCCCAGGGGCCTAAAATTAACGGTGGATTGACAAAAGAAAAGTAGATTTAGAAAGGTTATGAGATTACCCTTATTTTAATATATTACATGAGTGGGGGAAAATAATTTTGAAAAATCCTGTTTCCTGAGGCGACACTTAAAATCTTGAAAACACATAATTTGCAGTGCAGTTTTGTTTTAACAATAGCATTCTAATATTAAGAGATATGGGACAGCTATGAGGGCTAAAATAAGAGAAACATTGAAAATCAAGACAAACTGGCGCCGCCAAATTCACTAGAAAACTTCTATATCAACAACAGAAACCCGAACTGATAACATAAACCACTATGTCTCCTAACCCATATCGGTTAATAACAAAAGCGAATGGAAAAGAACATGTACTCCTTTGGGAAATCATGACTTACACCAGAAGCGCGGTAAGTTTGACTCTTCTGAAAGCTTCCTTTCTCTCGTCCTCTCTCTCGCATTTCGAGATATATTTTCTGCTGCTGCAAACTGCTCGTTTATCTCGAGGAGATGGCAAACCCGAGGGCAAACCTCTAGCTTACTTCGAGATATCTCATCGATTGTAACTCATTGCTTCCCTTTGCCATTCTCGTTTCTCGCTCTCGGTCACTGTTCAACATTTCATATGACATTGTCGAGAATAAGAAATCAGTTTTCGTCCTTCCTCGAAATGTTACTCTCGATGATTGTCATTTCACGCTCGGCCAAGAAGGGCCGAGATGAGATATCGAGGGGCGAGCTGGACAGAGCTAACAGGCATGACAATGAGCTGTGAAATGAAGCTTTAATTTTCAGTGTTTTTCTTATTTTAGCCCTACCAAGCTGTCACATACCCGGAGTCCTCCCATAAATATTATTTATTAAATATAAAAATTTCAAAGAGGAAGGTGGGTCGGGTGAATTCAGAGGACATGAGAGTGGGCGGGGAGCAATTAAAAAAAATTTACCGAACTCTTCCTGTGACATATTATTGAAAAGTCCTTTGACAACTCTTTCATATTATGAACCTTTCTTCCCCTGAAGGTGAAATTCAGGGGGTGGGGAGGGGGCGAACAAATTTTTAAAACCGTAGCCTATTTCTATAATAAATTTAAATATAATTTTCGATGTGGGTTTTTTGTGCAGTCTTTCGGTAAATATTATTTATTGAACATAAAAATTTTAAAGTGGGGGCTGCGTAAATTCTGGGGCGAAAGAGTGGACCCAAGTGGGGGGAGGGAGGGAGGGGGATCAATTTTCAAACTTTTTTTCGACCCATGATGTGATATGTTATCGGAAAGCTCTCGAATGACTCTTTCATATTATGAGACTTTCTTCCTCCCCTTCCCAATTTGGCCCCCACCGCAGGGGGTAGTTTTTTCCGTTTTAATCATTTTAGATTGGATTTTTTTATGGAGCCCTCCGATAAATATTATTTATAATATATGAAATTTCAGGACACTTTTCTAAATTTAGTCAAGACCCCTCGCGTGACATATCGTTGGAAAGGTTTGTGACTACTTATTGATGTTATGCACTTCCAGTGCCGTCCCCCCACTTTGTCCCCCCCCGGGGGACACTTTTCCAAATATAGTCAAGACCCCTCATGTGAGATATCGTTGGGAAGGTCTGTGACTACTCATTGTCGTTATGCACCTATGGTGTCCGTCCCCCCCCCCACTTCCCCCCCCGGGGGGGGGGGGGGCACTTTTCAAAATTTAGCCAAGACTTCTCATGTGAGATATTGTTGGAAAGGTCTGTGACTACTTATTGATGTTATGCACCTCCGGTGACAGTCCCCCCCACTTTGCCCCCACCACGGGGGACACTTTTTCAAATTTAGCCAAGATCCCTCATGTGAGATATCGTTGGAAAGGTCTGTGACTACTTATTGATGTTATGCTCCTCCAATGACAGTCTCCCCCCCCCACTTTGCCCCCCACCGGGGGACACTTTTTCAAATTTAGCCAAGACCCCTCATGTGAGATATCGTTGGGAAGGTCTGTGACTACTCATTGTCGTTATGCACCTATGGTGTCCGTCCCCCCCACTTTGCCCCCCCCCGGGGCACTTTTCCCAAATTTAGCCAAGACCCCTCATGTGAGATATCGTTAGAAAGGTCCGTGACTACTTATTGATGTTATGCACCTCCGGTGACAGCCCCCCCCCACTTTGCCCCCCCCCCGGAGGACACTTTTTCAAATTTAGCCAAGACCTCTCATGTGAGATATCGTTGGAAAGGTCTGTAATTACTTATTGATGTTATGCACCTACGGTGTTCTTTCCCCCCCGGGGGGGGCACTTTTCAAAATTTAGCCAAGACTTCTCATGTGAGATATTGTTGGAAAGGTCTGTGACTACTTATTGATGTTATGCACTTCCGGTGACAGTCCCCCCCACTTTGCCCCCACCACAGGGGACACTTTTTCAAATTTAGCCAAGATCCCTCATGTGAGATATCGTTGGAAAGGTCTGTGACTACTTATTGATGTTATGCTCCTCCAATGACAGTCTCCCCCCCACTTTGCCCCCCCGGGGGACACTTTTTCAAATTTAGCCAAGACCCCTCATGTGAGATATTGTTGGAAAGCTCTGTGACTACTTATTGATGTTATGCTCCTCCGGTGTCCGTCCCCCCACTTTGCCCCCCCGGGAGACACTTTTTCAAATTTAGCTAAGACCCCCACATGTGAGATATTATTGGTAAGGTCTGTGACTACTTATTGATGTTCTGCACTTCCGGTGACCGCCCCCCACTTTTCCCCCACGGGGGACACTTTTCTAAATTTAGCCGAGACCCCTGATGTGACATATTGTTGGAAAGGCCTATGACCACTTACTCATGTTATCCATCTCCCGCACCCTTCCCCCCTCTTTGCCCCCACGGGAAGGGCATTTTTATAAATTCAGATCCAGACCACTCATGTGACATATGGTTCGAAAGGCCTAAAGACCTGTGACGACTTATTCATATTATGCAGCTACTGTTTCCCTCCGCTCACTTTGACCCCTCCCCCAAGACATCTGGTCCGAGGTTCGTTCGTTTCGAGATTATATTTTTTTACAAGATTTTGTAGTGCGTGCACACCACGCCTGCTATACGGTGTCGTATATAGCGGGTAACCTGTTCGTGATTTCATATTACAAGATTACGTATAACTTAGGGGCCCCGATTAAAGGAGGGGCCCACTAGCGGGCGAAGTCACCTAGTCTTTATTAACGCCGACTCATTCCAGTTCACCCGCAGACGATTCTTGATAAATGTATGACGTATATAATATATAATTTATGATGTATAAAAGCAATTGGCAAACTGGAGTCATCGAGAAAAAATTTACACAATCGAAAAGTATCGAGATGTCCATACAATCGAGAAAATCGAGAAAAACATCTCGTTATCGCCCATCACTAATGTGAACTTCCTAATTATCTGAGTGTATTTTAATTTCTGTTACTTTGTCTTTTGACTGCATGATTATTTCTTAATCATTTATTACAATTCATTCTTTCTTACTTTATTTTGCATGCACTTTTTTATCTATTTGATTTGTGTTTATGTATGTTGTCATTAAATATGCATGTTAAAGATATCTATAACATTAATTCAAACTTTTCATGTTTAGGTTCGTAAATTGCATGCCCCAAGACTTGCAAAATTTGCTTTAGAAAGCACCTCTTTAAGAGACACTATTCTATATGGTATTTCTATTTTTACATATGTTAGTTTAACTGTTTTAAAGTTTTACCATTTCATTACTTTTATTTTGTTTTTACTCATCTTCTGTAATTTATGTAACAATTTTACATGATCAAATTTAGGCATGCCTCACATTGGTCGAGAAATCGGCCGTGGTCAGTATGGAGTAGTGTATTCTTGTGAGACTTGGGCAGGACATTCACCATGTGCCATCAAATCAGTTGTACCTCCAGACGATAAACACTGGAATGATCTAGCTATGGAATTCTATTATACTAGGTAATACTTGTTATAAAGTTGTTTATAATTTAATTTTTGCCAGTTAGAATTGTGTATTATGTATAGAAGATGTAGTCTCCAAATTATTAATACAAATGTTTAAAGAGATGGAAGTAAAAAAAGTAATAAAGAAAAAAAAATATGGGGGGGGGGGGTCTTTCAAAGGGAAAAATTTGAAATTTCCTTTTTGAAATATATTTAAATTTTTGTAATAGCTACAATCTGACATTTTTTTTCCTTTGTATTTTTTCATTTTTGTGATCATCCATTCATCATTTTGTGATTCATCCATTTAAATGTAAAATATTTTTTCTTTATCATAAGAAGTCTAAAGTTCTAAATTTTTCTTTCTTTTAAACTCATCCAAAATAATTAACAGTAAGATGTTTTTGCCAGCTATATTTAATTGAAGAACAAATACGTAAATATTTACCCTTAAAAATAAATATGTAATTTAAATGTAAAATGTTAGTTTTGGTCATAGCTATTTAGTTACTTTTGGTCATTAAATGTGTAATTTAAATGCAAAACATTGAGTTTCTTTAAAATTTGAGGCACAATTTTGTGTATGTGATAGTTGATTTTTTTAGTATATAATATTTTTGCCAATCAAAATGTTACTATGGTTGAAAGAAGAAATAAAATTGCAAGGTAGTCTTTTTTTTTTTTTTTTCTCAACCAACCATATTAAGAGCAGCACTATATTGTTGGTAGGTAAAAAATCACAGACTCTGACATACATACATACAGGGTGTCCGAAAAAATTAGAAAAACTCTTTAATTTTTTACATTGAAGAGGCCTTCAATATAAGACTGGAATTAAGATTATTTTGATTAAATAATGCTGTCACTAATTTTTAAAAAGTTGCTTTTTAATTTCTTGCATGGTCCCCATATTCTATAAATTGTATTTAGGGGGGTGGGGGGGAGAAAATCCTTTCTCTTAAGTAGAACAGCTAAAATTCCATTTTTCTTTAACCAAAATTGACCAAGTTATAATACATCGAATTTTATGAAAATTGAGAAATGTTTGCCACTATAAAATCATTCTGTTTTTAATGCCGGAAAGTTTCAAATTTTCATAACAATTAATGTATTATAACTCGATGAGTTTTGATTCATTGAAGAACAAAATTTTTATTGTTTTACTTGTCAGAACTTGGAGAAAGTTTTTCTCTGTATGATTTATAGGACCCCAGGACCACATAAAATTTAAAAGTGTAACATTTTGAAAATAATGGCAGGACTATTTCATCAATATAATCTTAATTCCTTCCTTATTTTACACTTGCTCACAGTAATAGATGCTACAGAAGGAAAATTGAAGGCATAAATAAATCAACAAATGTACTATTTATATTATGTGCAAAATTAAGTTCAAAAATCCAATATTCTTAACATGAATTTGTGTAAGTGATGAACTAAACAGTATTCTTCAGTCTTGAATAAGGAAAGCAATGAACATAATTATTGGTAATTTCTAAGAAGCACTATAGCTTCTGCAACTCTTCTTCAATAGAGGTCCGTAGATTTGATTTTATAAATTTCAGTGCCAAAATAATTCCTGCACATTTTAAATTTAATAAAATTTATTAATCGTTTTGATTTATTTAATACATATGAGCTCTTAAAATCACACTGATTTATTTATTTTTAAAACAATAGAAAATTTTTAATGCACAGTTTTTATACATATCACAAATTATCTGAAATTGTGTTGTTTTCAACTTTATCGCATATGTTTGTCACACAAAAGTATATTTATCATTGGATTCAATGGTATATTTCTATAAATACTTTCACAATAGTACTATACATAAAAATTTTAAAAAAATCGTTAATTAAATTAATACGTTAAATAAAATTGCTCATAAACCATTAAAAAAAATTAGATTGCTGGAATATTTATATAACAAATAAAGAATTTTTAAAAATTATATGCAAATATTTTAAACTAAATAATCTTAATAAAGATTATATTTAAAAGATTGAAATTCAAAAATAGAACTGAGCTATGTATAAATATGGAAATAAATAACATACTTTTGCAATATCACTTACTTTGCAAGATTCTCTCTTTGTGGAATTTTAAATTTATACTTATTATGAATAAGAAACATTGAGAACTTTCTTAATATATAATTTCACTTTTCATAAAATGCTGCAATTGCAAACATAGTCACAACAAAACTTTGGTAAATCAGAAGATCTTCATAATTAAATATCTATAACACGATGGTCTTTGTATTTCAAAATTGGTTACTAACTCCTCTTCTCGCAAAAAGATTGGTAAATACCTTGAGGTGAAATCCTCTTCATGATGGCAAAGGTTTATGAAAATTTTGCAATTTTTATATTGGCCAGAGTACGAATCACTAAAATCAAAGACTTTTTTTACATCAAGAAATCTCTTTTACAAATGTTATCATTTCCTTCTGTACCTATTAAACACACAAAAGTGACATTGTGTTGCATACCAAGATAAAATACATAGATTGCTTACTGATAATCTATTACTGGGAGACAGTGTATATAACAGTTGGTTGAAGAGTGCAGCTTCTTTGGTCCATTGGTAACTTTGAACTTCCTCTTAAATAAGAAAAGTAAAATTTTCACTTAAATCCAACAAAACAATAGCTTTTTGAGGGCCATAGTTTTCTTTTGTTTCTTTTAGGAAATTAGATTTAGCTTTTGTTTTAAATGACAGGAATAACGTTTTCCAAACATTTTATTAAGCTTGTCACAAATTCATCTAAAGGAACAGTGCTGCTAATACTGGACTGTATAACTAGATTTATACTCCTCAAATATTTGGGAATTCCTGTTTAAAAAGAGAATACAACTCATGTAGATTACACAATATCAATCGCTTTTGTGCATAGTACATTCTAGCAGTGCTAACTCCATTTCTTTTTCTAGTCATGATTCTTCAATATTCATTAGAACTATAAAACTTTTCGATCAGTTCAATTGTTTCTGAACCTGTGGCCTTAACTTTCCTTATTTCTGGCAATTGCAAGATTTTCTTTTCTCTCAATTAATTCACGAAGTGAAAAGTCAAGACTTTTAAGAACTTCATCTTTGCTGAATGATGTATTGCACTCAGCACTATCATTATCACTTATTATAAAAAAATATATTTAATTATTATATATATATAGCACTGGCTCATTCACATTTATACAGTATTTGAACTCTTTTCTGAAAGTTTTGTGCAAAATAACAGTTCCAGCCCATGTTTTAATTGAACTAAACAATGTATTGGATAAATCTGTACTGACAGCTCTAATAGTTTTTTTTTTTTTTTTCACTAGCTATGGATCTGCACATTTATATAGAGAAAATTCGTATTCAGTTTAAAAATAAATTCTGTAATGGTCACACATATTAATGATGATTATAACAAATGGAATATTCCTAAGTAATAGAACATATTTCTCTGAATCACAGAGATAATAATATAGTTTAGTTCTTTGTGTTTTGTATCTTTCTGACACTCTAAACCAGTATAGTCAATGTTCCAAATACTGAAAGTATGAAAGTTTAGAAGGTTTAATATCAAGTTCCGTACTAAGACAGCAATGAAAAAAAAAAAAAAATCTAATATAACACAAGCTACAAAATTTGAGAAAATCAGAATGCATTTTGTAGCACAAGGAAAATTAGATCATGCTTCTATTATGAGAAACAGTAGACTAACAATGATTTGATTAACAGATTCCAAAATGACTGCTCTTAATAAAAAGCTTATCATGTCATTGTCAGAATGTGTTTATACAAGGTAGATGTAGAAATATGTTTCATCCTATAGAAACGAACTTAGCTTTGTTAAATATATTTAAACATATTTAAACTGATAAAAAGCATATTTAAACTAGTTAAACTTACCAAGATAATAAAATACAAAGTTTTGAACACTTTTTTAAATACAAATAATTAAAATATTTTAATTCAAACACACACACACACACACACACACATAAAAGATATAATATTGGAGATGTAATTGGTAAAAAGTCATTCTTTTATATTGTAAAAATTTCTAGAAAGTGTATAGTTTGACATTTATAAGCCCTCCCTTTTCCTGTTTTTGTAATAAAAGATATATATAATTGATTTTAATCTAAGTTAATAATAAATTTTAGTTGCATTGTAAATAAAAATTTGTGTGGAAATCTAAATCACCAAAAATCAACGTTTAAACATACAATAAATACATTAGGTAATGTGAATAAAACCAGACATATACGTTTTGTGAGTTCCAGGACTCGCATCATCAGTGTATAAAATCTATGTATAAAAACAATATCCCTCCAACTACATGCAAGGCGAAAACCCAAATGTCAGTAAACACAGCACCGAAAGACCATCAAGTTCCAGCAACCAATGAAATCAAAGCAGAAGTGAAGCATCATGACACAACAAATCCAGCCAGAAAGTTGAGAAGTAAGGTACACTAGACAAATCATTAATCAAGGAGTTTTTAAATCTTTAAATATGAATAGCTTCAAAAAAGTCTAAATCTAGAGGAGTAATGCATTTCTTAATAATAGTAGCTGAGTCAAAATTGAATTTGTCCTTCCTCCCTGCAATGAGAAGCAATAGAGGATTTTTGCAATTCTTTTTTCTTTACATAGTTTATATGTTCCTTGACTCTGTAACAGAGTTTTCGTTTAGTTTGTCCAATATAGGACAAACCACATAGACATTGAATATTGTAAACACTCTAATAATTTTGAGGAGGAATTTGATCTTTCAGCTTTGAAAAAATTAATTTATTGACTGGTTTAAAAACCACTCTAAAATCATAATGTCTTAAGATATTAGCTATTTTAAACAGGGTTGGATGGTATTTACCATTTGATGGTTTTAACCGGCATTTACCATGGTTTTTACTGTATTTCAAAAAACATGTTTTTACCACCTTTTGAAAAAATGTATTAGTTTGACTGTTTTTGTCACTTTTGAAAATTTATCTACCAATATTTCCTTTTCTCAGGGGCGAAAGTTTTCTGGGTATTTAATGCCCTAATTCCATGTAACAATATTCCCCAATTTGGTTTCTGATTAAGTAAGTATAAGAATGCTACATGAAAATAGTTGTTTTTAAGGAATATAAAAAGTACAGAAAACTTTTATCCATGTTTTCCTCCTCCAAGAATTCAAAATTTTAAATACATTATTGTACATTTATCATTGTTAAACCTGAAAATTACCGTAATTATTACTATGAAAATTCACATTGCAATATTTATTATTTATCTTAATGCAGACGAGTTTACTAATTTTTACTTAAAGGAAAAGAAATTATTAATACACTTTTTATCAGACTTAAAAACTTTAATCATTTTAATAAAAAACAAAAGCTTATAAATATTAATTATCACATAGTGTAGTTTGTACAAATGTTAATACAGGTTACCAATTAATGCTCTTGTACCCTTTTAGCATTCTATAACAAAATACAAGCTTTGTAGTTTTCAGTACACCAAGTCTATTTCATAATTTACTGTGGATATGTGAAAAGTTCGGAAAAAATTGCTCTATTTATAAAGAACTACAAGGTACTATGGAGTCGAGATTCAGCATTAAATGTATGAATTTGTGATTGATTTCTTTGTTATTTAATGTTTTCCACCAAACTTTGGTTTTTACATCTTTTGTTTTAAAGAAGCTTCTTGGAAATGGTTCTCCTTCAGCTTCATATGCCAATAGGAATGAAAGGGAATTTGGTATAAAATCTATGAGCCATCTATCCCTTTCCATTTCCTTTTATGCTTCATTTAATAGATCTTCATTTTTGTGCATTGAATCTGTCATACATGCTAAAAAGTGAAAGGGTTCTAATGCAAATCCATCCGTTCTAAGTGGAATGGAAACCTGCTTTTTGAAACAGATACTGAACATTGTTGTTCTATTTATAGATGGGGAATAGAAAATATGATAAAATCTCTGATTGAAAGAACTGTATCAGCAGCTTTCGAGAATTGGCTAATTCTTTATTTCCCATCTCTTTATTTATATATATATATAAAGGATTTTTATCTTACACCTACTTAAAGATTCACTTGGCTTATAACTACAAATGAATTCATTTATCAGCTTTTTAATTTTATGCAACATTTAATTATTATTCATTCAAGCAAATAATATGCTTAGTAGATCATGATAATTCAACTGCATTGATAATATAATACACTTGTAAATATAAATATTGGAATTCACCTAGAATTTTTGCTAAAATCCTTTTATTTGGCATTTAACGGAGCTTCAACCTTCAGGTTGAGATAAAAGTAATGGAACACAGTCAACCTCTCTTGCTACTTTAATTTAAAATCTTTCTTACATGTGAAGATCACCTCATATCTTGCGATTTCTCCACGTTCCTTGTGTTATACTTTTTCTTTCCATATCATATTGTGTATCAATTTAATTAAATTCTTCAGTTTGTGAAGTTGCTTTGTTGAGAATATTTTTATCCCCCCCCCCCCACACACACGCACACTCATTCATATATATATATATATATACAATACCTTTGAAAATTAAAAAACAACTAACAAGTTCACTTTCTCTATAAAAATACATCAATTACACGGAAATGCAGTTTTTATCAATAGTATTTGCTATATTTATAGTGGCCGTGATCGCCGTAGTGGTTGTCTGAAAATTAAAATGAATTGGCAACCAATGAAAATATTAAGAATTAAAGTTAAGCATTCATAATAATTTAGAAAATGTTGCCTTTGAAAAATTCAGTAACGGAAGCTGAAAAATAAGAAAGTGTAAAATAACTCACCCGGAGATTGAAGGTACAGTTGACACATATTTTATTGAAATATTATTTTATATGTACTGAATTAATATATAAATACTAATTATAAAGTAAAATATTTTCCTGGCCAGGAAATAACAGAGTGATGAGGATATACTTTTAGATTATGTTAAAAATAGGTGTTTATTTCCATTGACTAGCTGGCGGTAATGTGGAAGGATACTAGGATTGTTCATTTAAACAAACTTGAGTAATACTGTCCGAATTTTAATTCATGTCCACAGTTCTGTTTAAAAGTTCAGTATTCCGAAAAGTTTTTGGTCGAGAAGGATTCTGGATAAGTTGTAGTACTCAGTTGCTTTGAGAGTTCGTACAGAGATGAAAAGAATTTAATCAAAGGATGGTTTCCTTCCTGCAGTTGAGGAACACTGTAGATGATTTATGAGGTTGAGAAGAAGTACTTAAGGAATCATGAAGAAGTCACAGGGGACAGTTGTCATCATTCTGCCGCATCATGGCAAGTGAAAACAGCTGTTAGTTGACATCGTCTTGTGAATAATAGAGAGAGCAGCAGATAGCTCCTCAAGCAGGCTTAAAGAAGAAAACAGCAGACAGGTCCTCACATCCTTAACTCAACATAACACGCCACTCATGTTGCTGGAATTCTCTTGTAAAAATATTGAAAGAAAATAATAAATGGATCGATGTTCTTAGATGTGAAGCTGACGAAAGTTTTTACCTAAAAATTTTGCTCGTTACGCACGGAACTCTGACAGAACGACTGAGGCCAGAAAACCCCAGCCGCCCGACAACAACCTCATGCTACATCGTCCCGAGAGAGAGTGAGAAAAAACAGATGGCCCAAAAAGAACGTTAAAACTGACGCTCAACTTAAATTCGCCAATCAGCGACCGGCACGTGCACATCTGAGTCATCACGATAGCGATTTACATCGCAATCGAAATATCGATAACGATTTGTATCGTAATCGAAGTTGCATTCCTGAGTACCGGCGATGCCACGTCATGATACCAAAACAAGATGGAGGATAGAGTGACGTCACGACGTCCTTTTCCGCGAGGAAGAAAGATAAAAATGTCTAACTGCGTCGGGGGAAAAAAATGGATCGCGCGTCTTTTAAAACTGACAAAAGTGATTAAATTTTGTAATGCGGATATCTCGCTAAATTACAGTTTAAAATTAATGAAATTTTGGCAAACGCTTAGAAAAAAATAGTAGCATCCAATAAACATAGTTTTGGAATAAAATAATTAATATTAAATAACTTTTTAAATTTGTATTTTCGGAAGTTAGCGATTGTAAGAAAAGCATTGCAAGTTACTTTTACGAACGATTTTCCGTAATGTTTATATTTTAAAAGATCCATACATTATTAGAATTATATTTAATTGCATATTATAATATTTATTACTTTGAATAATTATTAATTATAGGATTATTAATGGAATATAAATTATTTAGAATGCTTTTTATTTATTTACTTAATACGTTTTTAAAAGTTGTTTTTGAACTTAAATATTTAAATTTAAATAGAGAAATAATGCAAACGATAAATTAATAATCTGAAATATTGAAAATGTAACAGTATTGGAATACAGTTTAATGACTAGTAGAGTTTATTGTATCCTAAGGTTTTTACAAATTTTTCTCAGGTTTTTACCAGTAAAAAGCCAACCCTGATTTTAAAGCTAATACTATTATGAAATGGTAAAATGATAAGGTTAGAAAAAGAAACCGGAGTAACAGAATAATCAGGATTATTAACACATTTATTAAGACTATGAAATAGAGACCTGCATCAGGTCAGGTTACCTGCTTTTACCCAAACCTGACCCGACCCGTGAGTCGGGTTGGCACTATATTTTCCCGTTGCGGGTCGGGTCGGGTTGACTTTAAATTTTTTTGGTGCAGGTTCGCTTCGGGTTGGCTTTTGTTGTTTTGGGTTCGGGTTGGCGTTTTTACTGTTGCGGGTCGGGTTCAGGTTAACCTGCTTTTTGAAAAGAATGTGGAAAATATTTTTTCCCGTTAAAAGCCTATATAAACCGCAGATCAAAGTTTCACAAAAGCAAAATGTGTGCCTGTCTGTTTTGTCTTTAGTCATTCTTTCGCTAGTCTTCGAAAAAACAAACTGCATTATATTTTTACCGTTTTTAAAAATACAATATGCAGCAAAACGCTAAATGGTCCTTCCTGTCAAATGTATAATTTAATTGTGGTGATACGTGATGCACTATCTTAGACGAGAAAATTTTCACAATAATAACTGCTGATAAAATAAAGGCAGATGGCCACTTGCGTAAAACAAGGTGTATCGTTATAAGTGGAACTGTTGAAACCGCGACTAATTTTAAAGCATATTTAAGTATTAGATTTTTAGTTTTATACCACTTTGAGTCCTGCATCGGGTAGGGTCAGAGGTTTTACAGTAGTTGAATATTAAAGAATATAGATTTGTTCATTCTTCTATGTAAAATATAAAAATGGTATTAGAGAATTAGAGGTCAGCACAGACTGGAATCTCCAGGCCCGGGAACTGCCCGCCCCGTCCCGTGTAAAAATTAAAAGTTCTGCCCTAGCCCAGCACGGCCTGTTTTAATTTTATCGGCTTCGTGTAAAGATTTATATCGGGCCGGTAGACTCGCTTAATTGTAGTTATCGGTCCGGCCTGGCAGGGCTGTTCAATTTTTTTGCCGGCCTGGACCATTTATTTTGTTTATCAGCCCGGCCCATTGAAAAAGTCTCAGTAAACTGGCCTGGCCAGTTTGAAATTTTGCTGACCCGCCCGGGAACCAATTGTAGATTATTTTCCATAATGGTATTAAAACATGATTTGTTTCCCTTACATTGTGGGTTTGGGTCGGGTGCGGGTTGATATACTTCGGGTTGGGTTGCAGGTTGCCTGAAATTATTTTTGCGGGTTCGGGTCGGGTTGCGGGTTGCCAAATTTTTTTTGCGGGTTTGGGTCGGGTAGAACTCGACCCGCGCAGGCTCTACTATGAAACGTTAAACTATTGATATAAGATAAACCAAAACCACGATCGACAGCAACAGATCTAATATAATTTAATTATGCAACAAGGGAATTGTTATCTGAACAAATTAAGCAAGCTCTATTAATCAAATAAAGAAAAACCGAAGCTTTTTGGGAAAGGTGTGTGACATGAATTAAAATTGGGGGGGGGGGGGGGAGAGTGTGACAGCGAAAGGTTTACGGTAAATGCAAATTTCAAATGTGTTAAACTGATGAGTGACCAAAACATCAAGAAATGACAATTTATTATAAATTTCAACTTCATAAGTAAACTGAATAACAGAATCTATTGAATTCAAAATAGCCAATGCATTTACATCAAATTTACTCCCTCTTGCTCCTACACCCCCCCCCCCCCCCTTCTTGGCTTCCAGAAGTCAATAGTAATGCTATTGTCAATCTTTCAACCGAGACCCCCTTATCATAACAGACCTCACAATCGCTAAGTTTCCTTTGTCTGCTATACACATGGTCAGAAACCACGTGGTTGTCCTGCTACTAGCGCCATCTAACTAGAGAAACAGAATTTTTTTTTTTTCTATATTTGTTTTCCCATTTTCATTACGATATGCTGTGTATTTGTAGTTTAACAATGATGTTGTTAATTTTGAAATTTTCATATATTCTAAACCTTTTTTAATAACATGATCTTATTGTACTGTTAAACAAAAAAAGTTTACTGCTGTATTCCGTTATGTAAATAAATAATAATCAGGAAAGAAAAATATTTTTCAGTTTTTGAAATAAATGGATAGCATCTAGATCCCGAAAAAGTTAAATATTTTAATATATTCTCTTTTATATTTTCAAATATATGTGATTTACTTTATTACTGGCGTTTTGTTTCTTTTCATAGTTAATTTCATGTTACAGTATTAATTTAACATCGTTCTTTCAATTTTTTAAACACTTTAATTTGTTATTTATTGTTTCTATAATTTGTTTTATTTTTGAAGTGATGGGAGATCATTTCAGTTCAACATACTTCAGGCGCAATCTTTCTCTAGCTTTTCATATAAAGTTTGTATGTTTTAATCCATGAAAAGTTTCATAATTAGGTCCGCAGCCAATTGGCATATTTTGGTGAGCATGGTTTGGCGAATAATTAATTTTCTACTTGCAACTCACATATGTTATGAATTACTGTGTATATGAGACCCTGTGTAAGTTTATTTTATGATATACCTATAGAAGTTCAATGTACCTAATGTACTAAAATTTATCTAAGCACGAATCCAGCAATTACCAGACTTCATAATAATAATAACAGTAAAACTTAAAATAGATTGTCAAGAAATTTATGTATTTTATTAAGTTAGAACACATAGACAAAGAAACGGTCTAAAGCCATAAACACTTTAAAAAAAATTGGAAACATTAAAAAAGTTTAACTTAAATTTCTAGGTGTCCCTCAGCTTTTCCCCCAAAAAATAAATTCTTGTCATGCTGCGATTTTGGTGTTTGTAAATCTTGCTTTGGGGATTCTTCCTTAATCAGACCTACAGCCAATGAGCTTACTACAGAAAGTGCAGTTTGGTGCAAAAACTAATTTCATTTTTAAACCATATACTTGATACTACATTGTTTCAGCGTCACGCTTTTTGCAGCTAACTTTGGCTGTGGAACAGATTACAGAAAATTAGCTGATACTACATTATATAACAATAAGTCGGTACTTTTCAAGTATAGGGGCCGGTGAGAGAAGGAAATTTGGCAATGTAATTTCTGAAACCTATTCACTGTGTCATACAAAGAAGCAATATTTTTCAAAATTTATACAATTTAAATAATATAGCCATTTATCTATTTTTATATACAATCATAAGTAAATTGTATATAAAAAGTAACAAAAGTATCTAAAGATTAAATTTGTATATGTAAATTGTTATAAAACAAGCTAATAGTTCATAAGTTTTGTTTTCATAACTGTTTATATCATTTGGCAACAAATCTCACTTTTTGAAGCCCTAATTGTGTCAAGATAAGAAACCTGCAAAGGCCTGTATACTGAAAAAGTACCAATAAATGTTACATTTAAATCTTCATTTTCAATGTTTTTCACATTTTTGAAAGCCAGAAAGTAATTGTGTGAAATAATTTACTTTTTACATATTTATTTTTTAGTGGAATTCGAAATATACTTTTTACAATGTTGTCAATAACACAATATTTTCCATTTTTTCCTATGCATATGTCTACGGAGTATTACTAGTAGTATGTACCAGGTGGCATAACTTTCCGGACAAAGTCAGTTAATAAGTTGGCAAATATTGCAGACGATTTCATCCATAGACTTTCTCCGGATTGTCAAGTCTGTTATATGATAAGGGAGCCTTGCTTTCATCTTCACAACTGTCCCCTGCACAAGAGAAAGCTCTCAAACTTAATTATAATTTTTCTTTTAGTAAATGTCATAGCTTACCTAACCTTTATTGCTCCAGTTGAAAGATGTTTCAAATTTAGTAAACTATCTAATTCTCAAAAGGATTCCATTAGGATTCTCATTAAAAACACAGTTGATCACAATGCCATGAATTTTAAACCGAATATCACAATGGATCTTAAGGAAGCTTTATGTTCTATAAAATCTAATGATGACATTGTTATCTCTAAAGCTGATAAGGAAGGTCAAATAGTGTTACAGGACAATACAGTTTATTTAGATAAAGTGCAGAATCTTTTACAATCCGGTCCATATGTTAAATTAAATTGTGATCCTTCTGACAGTGAACTAGTAAGTACTAGAAAACTTATTAATATCTCTTCTTGTATTGATGACAATATTAAAATGTCATTAATTCCTTCTATTGCTAACTGTAGTCATTTTTACGTTCTTTCTAAAATTCATAAAATTGGTGTCCCCCTCCATCCTATCGTATCCAATATCGGTTCTGCCTCATACCTCTAGCCAAATATTTAGTTAAACGCTTTTCATTTCTTTCAAGTTCCAATGTTTACACTATTAAGAATTCTAGTTCTTTTGTAAATCATATTAAAAACTTCATCCCCACCCCCTCTTTACACATGATTTCATTTGTTACTTTTCTGTTCACTCATGTTCCTGTTCAAGGTGCACTTCAAAGTCTCACTGTTAGATTAAAAGAGTTTTATTACACAGATTACGAAATCAATCCCATTATTGAGTTATTCAGTATTTGTTTAAAACAAAATTCATTTCAATTTTATTTTATGTCAGATGGTTTAGCAATGGGTAATCCCCTTAGTCCTTTCCTACCCAATTTATATATGCATTACTTTGAGGTTAAAATGTTTAACCTTAATCAACTTCCCATTTTATTGTAGATATATGGATGATTCCTTTGCATTCTTAGACCTATCTCTTTCTTTTGTTGATAATGTATTGATTACTTTGAACTGAATAGATTCTGTTATTTAGTTTCCTTATGAAGTTGAAATTGATAATAAATTGTTATTTCTTGATCTGTTGGTCACTTGTCAATTTAACACATTTGACACTTGCGTTTACCATAAACCTTTTGCTGTTTCACCCCCCCCCCCCCCCAGTTCCCAAAAAGCTTCGACCTTTCTTTATTTGATTAATAGAGCTGGCTTAATTTGTTCAGATAACAATTCCCTTGGTAAGAGATAAATGAATTATGTTTATTAAATATGGATTAAATTATTTAAGCAGTGATAGTTATTTATATTGGATTACTCTAAATAAAACAAATAATTCTCTTTAGGAGCATTCCTGAACATGATCGTATTGTGCAAATTCGAGGATCAGTCATTGACACATCGTATGCTGGTGGAAGTACACCAGCTGTTCTGTTAATTATGGATAGACTTCAAAGAGATTTGTACTCTGCCTTGAAAATGGGCTTGCCCTGGAAAACCAGATTACAGGTAACATCAAAATAGTAATTTTAATTTACCATGTTAATTTTAATTCTTTCTTTTAGATTCCATATTTATTAAGGTTAAATAGGAAATACCACATGATTGTTTTTCAAATAATAGTTATAATAAAATAATAATAAAAACATAATTAAAGGATGATTTTAAAGAATAATTGTGATTACATTTTATGATTATGGAAATTCTGTTCTTTTGTTACAATTTTCTCAATAAATTAACAACATACAATTACATTTACCTATTTTTATCTACATAATTGCTTAAAGTATGGTTAAGGTAGAACGTTTTATTACTTTTCTTTTTGGGAGATTTGTAAAAAAAAACAAATTATCCGAGTTAGTGATATACGGCAGATTCCAGTTATTTGGGACATCATTTAATTATGGAAGCTGTTTAATGTGAACAAAATGTCAAGAATTTCTATTTATAGAAGTTTAGGTATGCCACCTCCAGCAAAGAAAAATTTTGCACCTTTCCAAAAAAAAAAAAAAAAAAAAAAAAAAAATTAATTTTGGGTATGTTGCAAATGGGAGAAAGGGCATCTGCTGTCAGTACTAATAAGTCAATAGAAAGATCAATAAAAAAGAATGAGCATTCTAGAAATTGATCTTTCATTAGTACGAAAAGCAGAGACCCAGAGCTGGGGTGCTCAGGAGCTGTGTTTTCCCTGGAGTTGGAGCTGGAATTCTAAATTTTCCTCTGCTCCAGGGCTCCTTTAGTTTTTTTTATTCTTTTCAATCTTTTTTTTTCAGTCTTTTAAATTTCTAGGCTTAAAATATTTTAATTACATCATTATTCAGTATTTTAATTATATCATTTTTTGTTTGTTTTTTTTTTTTTTTTTTTTAATTATAGATGGATAATTTCTTACAAAAACATGGTAACTCTATTTCACTTCTACTTTCTACTTGAGCTAAGTGGCAACACTATTTGAAAACAAATATGGCCACCTGTTGTTTACATGTGTAGTTGTACAATTTTGACTGTTTGAAAAGTGTAGAAGAAATTCAAGATTTTTGTGTTTAAAATTCCTTGAAACTTTCTTTTTTAAAAGCTAAAAGATGTCAGATTTTCTGAATAAACATTTCAAGTTTGATGAGAAGAAAAATGCATTTTGTCAGATCTTTAATGAAGATAAAGGGAGAATTTGTGAGCAAAAAATTAACTGTGTAAATTAAAATCTGCAACTCAAAAGTGTGGAGTCAGAGCCACAATATTTTATCTGGGAATGAAGCTGGAGCATCAAAAAATTTCGGCTCTGGGTTACTGGTAAGAAATCTCAAGTTCAAACAGAAAATCAAGGTTGCGACACTACGTTATTGTGAAATTATAAAAAAAAGCAAATGTGTTCTGCTAAACAATGACAAATTACAAAATATTTCAAGCTGACATCTAATAAAAATTTATTCGTATTTGTTGTATTCAATATGTAAATGCAGGTTATTTATGCACTTTTTGTTAAAAAGCATGTTTCTTTGCTCTTTAAAATGCTTTGTCATTCAAGTTAAAATTTTATGAAACCTAATCTTACTTTTTTTCACAAAAGTATACTCTTGGCATTTGTGAAGTTTTCATGGAACGTAATCCTCCTAAATATTAATACCCTGTTTGCACTGGATATGTTAAGATATCCCAGGTCACCGAACTCTCTGAGGGAGTTCCACAAACTCTCTCAGTGAGTTTCAACTTGCTTCAGCTAAATACAGGAACTACAACTAATTCTCATTAGCTATAAAGCTTCGCTTTTACTGATTGGCTGTTTCAGCCATTTTTATTTTAAGCGCATGCACATACTTTACATTTCTTTAGATCACAGACACAGTGATGTTTGCTGAGATATCTTAGGTAAGTTTTTAGATATGAACCAGGAGGGTACCACTTCAAAAATGGCAGTCTCTTAGCAGATATCTTATGCATCCAGTGTTTACAGGGTATAAGAGGTTATTGTACATTAAATGTGCTAGATACTTGCAATGATTTAAAGATGACATGTGGCATTTGGAATAAATGTCTAGGATAGAATCCTTAAATGTTTTATTTTGCAAATCACAATAATTGCTTTTATAGTTAAATTTTATATTATTGATTTTGTAACTACTACTGTCAGAAGTCTCTTCTTCAATAAATGGATGAAAAGATTAAACATACAACTATGTTATTGATGGTTATAATGCAGAGGGACATAATTTTTTTTAGTGATACAACATTTATTTTATCCCTAGTGTGTCCAGTATGTATTACACTGCTAGGCTGGAATTTTCTTAAAATACACCTTAAAAAAGTAAGATAACTTCATCTTCCTGTATAAGTTGCAATCCTACTTTTAAGGAAAAATAAATTATCCTTTGAATTACTGTTCTCATTTGACTTTTTTTGTTTCTTGTATTAAGAATGTACAGAACCAGAAAAATTATTTTAAATAAAATTTACTGGAAAAATATTCCCAGACAAACTTGTCTACATGTCTCAAATTAGTTTGCCAGATATTTATATTCAAAAACATTGGCTCGAGGTCTCTGAATAATTCAGATGACTATTTATAGAAAAGAGGTATGACCAACTTATTCTTCTGTTTGTTAGAAGATTGTTTATAGATATGTCGTTTTTAGGTTAGCATTTTTTTTTTCATATTTTTGTTATATATATATATAAATATATATATATTTTTTAATCACTGGATGGCAGTAATGGCATCAATTTTAGCTATGATATTGTAAATTAAATGATTTAGAATATTTCAGTTAAGTTATATTAAATTTAAAATTGTTGAATGGTAATTTAAATTTTAATATTGTAATGATGTTCTATTTTTATTAATTAAATGAAATTATCAAGGTACTTTATCTAGTTTAACTGCAACCCATGGCATTTGTTTTTACTTAACTGTAAAAATTAACCTTAATCATATTAGTGGCAATCTAGAACATGTACATTAGAAAATTAGGATTAAATCTCGTAAAATTATATAGGGTAAGCTGAATAATATTACATCGTATCATTTATGCATAATAATAAAAATTATTTAAATATTTATTTTTTATATTTTCCATTTGAAGGCTTTCCATAACATTCAGTGTTCATTTTCCTTCTATTATTCTGGTCATGCAGCTGTTAAGGTGCAGAGAGAATAAATTATTCAGCCTTTAGCTTTATTCTTTACAGAAAACGACTGTGAATTCTGTGCCCTTGATAAAGTAATTCACTATATAAGCATTTTATTTATTTATTTATATTTTTCTGTATCCATAATCGTGATTGTTTAGTTTTCTTTTTTCTTACATTTTAATCTTCATAAGGTAGTACATGGGACTATACATTTTAAATAATATTTGGTTTATGTGGTATTTGTGATTTCAAGTTATTGGTCATTTTCTACCTTCCAATGGTATTATTGTACAGAAAGATATATATTAAGGTGGTCCTTAAAAAATTAACTTTTAAATTTTCTATGGGGAACCCTCCTATTTTGTTCTATGTATAAAATAAAGACTTCCACAAAAATTTCAAAATTTTAAAACATTTTTTAAGCATCGCTACCAAGGTTTGAATTTTTTTTTAAATTAAAAATTGACATATTTTGTAATCTAATAATATGTTATTAATACAAATCCATAGTCATTGCCAAATTGAATCATAGTATGATATTAAGCTGTAAAGACTGTCATTTGTTTCAAGTTTCAGCATATTTACAGAGTCTATTGTCCAAAAACAGACAGGAGTGTTTCATGTCTACACTCTATTTCACCTCAACTTGGCAGCATTGTGAAAGGTAGAGAATCTAACATTCCGCCTTGAAAAATAGTTCTCCGTTATTTTTTAATCTTGAATAGCTAAAATGTGTAGGAATTTATAAGATAATGTTTATAAATTATAGAATTTGATTTCTTTATATTCGTAAAATGTCGTACTATATGGACTTTTCCGTATCAAAAGTAGAGCACAAAACTTAAAAAAAGAGTTTACGGCAAGCATTCCTTTGACTGTTTACTGGGATTGCAAAATTTTAGAAGACATTTCAGGATCTGGAACTGTAGACAGATTGTCCATTATTGTTTCAGGTAAAGGTACTGGCATTTAACTAGCTGTTCCAAAACTTCAATCAGGAAGAGGTGAGGCTTCGTTAATAGCTCCTGCTGTTAATGAAACATTGGAGTTGTGGGGATTAATGTATGACTTTTGATATAACCTTTGTTAATACCCGATCATCAGAAGAAGCTTGTGCTCTTCTGGATTAGAATATGAACAAAGAAATGATTTGGCTTGCCATCATCACATCCTTGAAATTATTCTTGATAAAGTTGTTGTTAAGTCTCTCGGATTTTCAAGCGGACCAGACATACCGTTATTCAAACGATTTAAAATTTCGTGATGTCTATCGATTATGGCATATTTCAGACTCCCATAACTGACAATTTAATCAATGAAAAAAATAACACATAATGCGTCAGAAATTATAGAATTTGCTCAAAATCATCATAATGATTTTCAACCAAGGAATGATTACAAGGAACTAATAGAGCTTGCCATCATTTTCTTCGGAGGAGTACCCGAAAGAGGTGTTTACATTAGAGCCCCGTGTGGATTGCATCGGGTTCCATGGATGGTGAAGGCCATATACTCGCTCAAGATTTATTTATTTAGAGATCAGATTAAACTCTGTAAGCCGGAAGAATCTGCAGTTCATCAAGTTTGCTCGTTTGTGGTAAAAATCTACATTCACAGCTGATACCAGTCCCAACGATTTATTGCTCCTGAAGAACTTTAAAAAAAGACGAAAATGTAAATGAAATCATTTCTTTGTGTGCTTTGAAGAGGCTCCTTGGACATTTCTGTACTTCACAGGAGAACTAGTTGCTTTTGCATTTTTGATGATAATGTCTTTTTTAAGTAAAAGAAAAATGGTGCATGCTTTGAAAAATGAAGAAAATTATGAACTCTTGAAATATATGTGTGCTGATCCTGATGTCATTCTCCAAAATGTCTTGCAAGATTTTCTAACAAGCAGCACTCTGATGTTTTTTTAAATTATGGATTTACCTTTAGACTGTTTTGAAACAGATGTGACTAATTGGAATGAAAATGAATCGCAGAAGACATGTAAGGCACTAGAAACTTCAGACAAAGTTGTTAATGATGTAGCCGAAAGTGGGATAGCACTTATGGAGGAATACAATAAACTTCATACAAAAGATAAAGAACGAAAACAGTATTTCAAGGGTGTGATGATGGCAATCCAAATCATTTCTTTGTTCATATTCTGTTCCAGAAGGGCACAAGCATCTCTGGTATTAACAAATGTTATATCAAAACTGATACATTTTACTTGCTCGGTACTCCACACAACTCCAATATTTTGTTAACAGCAGAAGCTATTGCCTCACCTGCTTCTGATTACAGTTTTGGAAAAACAAGTAACTGGTCAATACCTTTACCTGAAACAATAATGGGTAATTTGTTTAAAGTTTTAGATCCTGAAATGTCTTCCAGAATTTTGAAATCCCAGTGAACAGTCAAAAGAACGCTTGCCAAAAAATCTTTTTTTAAGTTTTGGGTTCCCTTGCGATACTACTTCTGATACGAATATGTCCATATAGTACGACATTTTACGAATATCAAAAAATCTAATTCTATAATTTATAAATATTATCTTATAAATTTTTATGTATTTTAGCTATTTAAGATTAAAAAATAACGGAGAACTATTTTTCAAGGCGAAATGTTAGATTTTCTACCTTTCACAATACTGCCAAGTTGTGGTGAAATAGAGTGTAGACATGAAACACTCCTGTCTGTGTTTGGACAATACTCTTTAAATATGCTGAAACTAGAAACAAATGAGTCTTTACAGCCTAATATCATACCATGATTCAATTTGGCAATGACTATGGATTTGCATTAATAATATATTATTAGATTACAAAATATGTCAATTTTTAATTAAAAAAAAAAATTCAAACCTCGGTAGCGACCCTTAAAAAATGTTTTAAAATTTTGAAATTTTTGTGGAAGTCTTTATTTTATACATAGAACAAAATAAGAGGGTGCCCCATAGAAAATTTAAAAGTTGGTTTTTTAAGGACCACCCGAAAAATATATTTATATATATATATATTATATATATATATATATATATATTATATATATATATATATATATATATAGATAGATATATATAGATATTTATTTTATTTATTTATTTATTTATTTAGTCAGAGAAAACATATGTGTAAGAATCAATGTTGTAATGCATTTGATTAAAAATATTTTTTCTTTATTAGATTGCTCTTGATGTTGTTCAAGGCATTAGATTTCTGCATGGCCAAGGTCTTGTACACAGAGATATTAAACTGAAAAATGTTTTGGTATGTTAAATATATTTCATTTCTTAATAACTAATCGAATGTGCCAATCCCAAAACTTTCTTTTATCTGATACAGGTTAATAATTCAAAATTTGCTATCACAATGCCAAAATTAAATAACAATTTATGGCCATCATGAGTATTGCGAAGGTATATAAGTTCGTTGAACTGGATTCATTTAACAAGGAGATATAAGTATTGCATTGTTTCAAACAAATCATTGAATTTTGGTATCCACCCTCTTAGATGTCCGCAACCAAACTTTCCAACCCAAAGAGTATAAAATCAACATCTGTTGATCAATATACAGTTTAATAGGGCCTAATAAGGATCTATTTACATGAAAATGTAACAGAACATTGAGTTTGATTAAATTGCGTGCTGTAGTTTTTGGGATATAGCTTTTACGAAATCGTGAAAAATTCAGCATAGAAGCGCCACCTATTGTGGGATTTACACCAAAACCTTGTACGGGTAAAACCTGCCTAAAACTTATTAAACAAAGCAGAGTTCTAAAAGATGATATTTAAATATTGCACTGTGGGAGCTCGGCTGAAAAATATAGCTTGTAACTCAGAGTATATTATGGGAAAACTTCAATAAATGTGGTGAGCAGCGCGAGAATAAAACTGTATTGAAAAAATATAAAAGTCATAAGTTCTGATGAGATCGAGCTTCTTTATTTGAATATTAGGATCACAAACTTGAGCTGAGCTTAAATACAAATGAAGATACCAACAACATACTTCTTAAAAACTAATGATGGTTAAAATGATTTTAAAATAACATGGTTGAAAAATGACTAGAAATAAACACATACCAAGAGGCACTTTGTGTAAAGCTGTTTTTTGACGTAACGAATCATTTAATGCATCACCGGTAATCTAAAACTATAATTTGAAGAAAAAGAAAAGTAACAACTTATTTAAATAGCGTAAAAAGCTATATCCCCAGCAATGCACGATCATTACCGATATCTTGAGACATCAAACAAGCTTAATCAGACGTGCGTCTGGTGCTTGAATGAACTTCGACCATGATATAAATACTATCTGATCGAAGACACATGCCAGGGAAACGCCTATTTGCTAGAATGTTCCCGGAAGTAACATGAACACAAACTTTATGAATAATTAACCTGTATCAACGAATCAGCTAATTCGTGATATGTCGCCATCTGGTGCCGATACAGCAAACCGACTAATTCAATTACTTCGATTATGACATAATCGATATTGTGTTCAACTGTTATGCCGCGAACTAACTGAAATGTAAATGAACTTTTAAAACAAATTAAACTTTAAAGAAAACTTATTGTAAAGAAAAAGTTGGATAATAAACTATTTAAAGGGTAAATTAACTATTATCTTTAATAACAAAAGTGCTTTTAATAAAAGAAAAAGTTGCATTTACTATTGTATGAAATGTAAACAAAGCAAAACAATCTTTCAACTTAAGATATAATATAACTCAACTATGAAGATGAAGGAATATGAATGAAAGAATAAATGTATTGAATGTATGAATTTTTGAGCAATGAGACCAAATAACTGGTAATAATTTCTATCAAACCTCATCATTAACAGCTTATGTCAATGTCTAACTGAATCTGAAGTTTGATGAAAATCTGTGCATTAGTTCTTAAGGTAGAGCTATTGCGGAAATTGTACAAAATGCAGCACAGTAGCGCCACCTTTTGAGTGATTACACTAAAAACTAATAGGTAACAGTTTTTATCAAGGTCTAACTGAATATAAAGTTATATTAAATTCTGTACACATTAGTTCTTTGAGAAGTGTTATTCCGGAAATCACAAAAAATGCAGCATAGCAGTGCCACCTGTTGGGCAATATATTCAAAACCTAATAAGCAACAACTTAAGTCAACTTGTAACTGAATCTGAAGTTTGATGAAAATCCGTGTGTTATTTCTTGAGATAGAGCTATTGTGAAAATCGAGAAAAATGCAGCATAGCAGGGTCATCTGTTGGGCGATATACACCATAAACTAATCAGCACTGGTTTATATCGAGGTCTAACTGAATCTACAGTTTATATTCTTTATTTTTGGCCAGTGCAGAGGTGTCAATCTCGGGAAAGATCTTTTAATAATAATTTATTAATTCATAACTAAGTAGTAAAAATATTAAAATGTTGGATTTTCATAGGGTACACACTTGCTTACATATTTTTTTTTTAATTCTAGTATACCAGGAAATGAGTGAAAAATAGACTACGAAATTCCAACTTTACATACATAAATCAAGATAAGTTAAATAAAAGAGCAATGAGACCTGCAATCGGATATTTTTGGTGTACGAATGAATATGTGCTTCAAATTTTATGGACAAGAACCCTAATGGTTATATGAAAATTTCTATGTGTTAGTAGTTTTGTATACCGAATACCGTAATGTTTATATATATATAATTTTAACGCTTCTATTGAGTAATAATTTAAATTTTTTACACCAGGTGGTATTGAACGCTGAATATGGGCAATATTGTAAAATAGTAATTAAACAATTTAAAAGTGTTTTTAGGTATTTTAAAAACTGTAATTATTTTCTATTTATATTATATTAAATGAATTTATCACGGTATTTCAAAATGAATTAACTGAATCCATAGGTTTTAATTTCTGTGTTAACTTAACTGTTTCATTCACTTTAATCTTATCTTTCTTTTGGATACCATGTGCGGGAGGATATTTTGAAAATCAACTGGGATTGTATTTGGTATGTTGTGTAATATTTCTATTTTTTATGCTATAAATTAAATATTTAAAGGGTTGTATTGTTTTTTCCATTTCATGCCATTTGATAATGTTCTGTTTTCATCTTGAAACTAATCTCTTGGTCATATTGGTTGTTTGAGTACAGGAGAAGAAAAAAAATTCAGCTTTTAGCTTTTTTTCTCACAGAAAACAACAGATTTGCTTATATCATTGAATTCTGTACTCTTGAAAACGTAATTCAATGTATAAGTTTTTCAATTTTTTTGGTATCCATCTTCTTTTTTTCTTCCATATTAATTCTTGTAATTAAGTATAAGGCACTTTATTTTATACATACAGTTATATATATAGGTTTGTGGTATCCATTTTTATTGTCATTTCATTCACAATATTGCGGTTTTTGATGATGGTCATTAATGTTTAATTAATGGTTATATATATATATATTACATTTTTCTGAATTCTAAAGTAATTGCTTGTTTTAAATATTGAAGTCATGTTTTAGAGCTGGGTGTCCTTTTTCATTCCATAAATTTCAATGAATTTACTGATAGCATATTATGCAATTTTTAAATTTCATTGAACACTTTAAAAATTATTTTTGTTGTTTCCCATTAAAGTATGCTGAACTAATGCATAAGAATAACATGTATAAAAATAAATGCATAAAATAAATGCATAAAATGACATAAAAACTTTGTTCTCTCGTACTTAAAAATTTCAGATAGTCTGAATCTAAAATTAATAATAAAAACAGTTACTTTAATTAACAAATAAAAGTAATCTATTCAGATTACTTTTCAAACATCATTCAGAGAAGAAGAAACATCATTCAAATTTGTTTTAAACCATTTTGGGGACATTGAAACTCTCAAAAACATAAGAATGATGTTTTTGACAGACATAGGCACTTCTCCCTTTTCAAATTATTAGTACTATAGATTATTAATATAATGATTATGAGGATTTATTTTAAAACATTTCTTATTCAGCAATGTGTTTTAAAATACATTTATTCAAATGTTGTTTTTTATTATTTTGTGTGTGTGTTGAAACTTGTTTTCTCACATCTTCCAGTTGGATATGAACAACAGAGCCAAAATAACCGATTTGGGATTTTGTAAGCCAGAAGCCATGATGTCTGGAAGCATTGTGGGAACACCATTACATATGGCACCTGAGCTATTCAGTGGAAGATATGACAATAGTGTTGATGTATATGCATTTGGGATCCTTTTTTGGTACATATGTGCTGATCATGTAAGAATCCCATACATATACGAACAATGCCAAAGCAGAGAACAGTTATGGAATTCAGTAAAAAAAGGTAGGAATTAGCTTAATTATGCAAAATCTGTGTTAAACAAAAAAAATAGAAAGCTGAAAAAAAAAATCATTTTATAAAAGCTATATGACTAATAACTCTAGAATTTCCCTGAGTTAGTTGTATATTCTATGTAGAGTTTATCTGTATGTACCCCTATTTATTCTGTCTAAGGGCAGCAAATTTTGTTTGGTCACTATAAAATTGCAAATAAAAGAACTGCAATCTTTTTGGACTGAAGAATTATGCAATGCATGTGTTGCTATGTGCTGCCTCATATGTTTGGTAACTTTTTGAGGAACTTTTTTGTTCTGAGCAATTGTAGTTCTTTTATTTTCAGTTGTATGTCCTACTAAAGTTTCTAATATTTATGCATTGAAAAATCCTGCAAAGTAGGGGAGGGGGGCAATGTAATAAAATTTTAAAGTTTTGTTTTTATAAAAGTAGTCTTCTATACTAATAAAAAAATTTTTGTTCTGCCTGTGTGCGATGGCTAGCAAAATGTACTGCACATACAAGTCTGAAAATTTAGATGAGGTGTAGTCCAATTAGGGTGTAAAAAAAAAATCACGATTTTTTTTTTTTTTTTAAACAAAAAAAATCTGATTTTTTTTATTTAAATTGGGTTTGTTTTTTTCCCCAGCATTAAAATACTGAATAGATACCAAGAGTTTTAGGTTTTCAAAACAATTAACCCTCTAATTACTAACATAATCTATGTTTTTACACTTTAATTAATAAAATTTAATTATTAATTACAGAAATTATAAAAACTGCAAATTAGTGGTTTCATTACTTTGTAGACTACAATAAAGTTATACACATTAATATTTTGTAATAATTATGTAAAACTATATTAAATACTGGTGATATTTACATTTAGTAAAATTATCAGTAACTGCATTTAATATTAAATTTTAACACTACTTAAAATTAATAATTCTTAAACAATTAATCTCTAATTAGGAATGTAATATACATTTTTATGCTTTAATTACTAAAATGATTATTTATAATTTAGTATTCATTCTAGAAGGAAAAGGGGCAGATGTTAATTCCAAAAAAAGGCACATTTCATAAGGAGATATATTATTAATGTGTTTAGTAATAAGAAAAAAAAGTACAGTAGACTTTCTCTTAACTGGAACTCCGCTTTAACTGGCCGAATTTTTTTCACAACATCAGCAAAATTTAGGGATGAAGGCCTTGGGAACTCAGCTTACGCTTTCCAGTTGAAGTGCAATCCCAAAGAGGAGGAGGCAAAATTCAGAAAGGAGAACGTCGGTTCCAAATGGATACGCGTTGGTCTTCACCAATGTTGAATTCTGGGTGTGGCCCCAGGGGGGGGGGGGGTGGACAGTACACCCCACACACACACCAGGAACAATGACATGTCCCCCCTGAAAATGTCTATCTGCAAACTGTTTTGTACAAACATTTAAAAAGCTTGAGGAATGTGAACAGATCACTGTAGAAGATGTATGAGAGTTGTTTGAGTCGGATAAAGATCTCAAGCATGGAACATTATTTAACAAGGATATAGTTAGGACTGTCACTGATGTTGTTCAATACGAAGACGATACTGATTCAGTTGAAGTTGACACTGCTAAAATTTCTCATATGGGAGGAGTAAAAGTATTGTAGAGTTGGCGTTATGCTATGTTGAGCAGCAGCTAACAGCTTCGTCGGTTAAACTTATTATGTTAAAGAAATGGAGAGATTATGCTGCAAAATGTTGGGCATCTTGGCTTCAACAGAAGAATGTCACTGATTTCTGTATGGTTGATTAACTTAAATATGCATAATGTAGAACAATTTCAACTTCTTATAAAGGTGTGTGACACAATTTTCAACAATTTAATTTCTGTTAAATATTTTTCATTATTTGTTATCAATGATTATTTTTCTTTCAATTCAGTTAATTATAACTAGTATTCATTTCACAAAATATAGAAAATATGTAGTTTTTTAAAACTACACAAATTGAAAAACTAAATGCAACGTACAGGTTTAATTAATTAAATTATGCAGATACTTATTTAATATATATATTTTTTATTTCTTCATTTTAACCAGTTTTTCCCTTAACTGGCTAACTCTTGGTCCCGTTTAGGCCGGTTAAGTGGGATGCTACTGTATATAATTTTTTAATATGATAAATAAGAAATCTTTAATTTTTAATAATTTTATAAATTACAAATTGAAAAATACAATTAAATAACAAGGATTTAATAATATACTGTTTTTCCTGAAGAAATAAAGTTCTATAATCTTTGTAAAGTCTTGGTCAAACGTATTTAGAAATCAGTATGGAGAAGTTTTTTACAAAAAATCTCTGGCAACAACCACATGTAAATTTCTCTATTTTAAAAAGGCAAAGTGCATTTTGTCAATTTCAAAAGGGGCAAGGTTCGGCAGCCTTAAAAAATGGCCTAGAAGAAACAGTAATTACAGAATTAATACAAACTGCAAATAAGTAATTTCATTAGTTAGTAAATAGCACAAATAACAAAACTAACAAATATTATTGGCAGTTCGTTTTGCATTTGTACTAAGAAAAATTACTGTTAATCGCCTAAATCTTAACATACACGATGTATGTGTATGCTAACCAAAAAAAATATGAAAATGAGTTGCAACCATTCATACACACATACAAAGAAAATATATAATTGTCAGTTATATCTGAAATCCTCAAAATATTAAATAGCAGCACTTACTCCTAAATGGGAATCTCATGTTATGCTTAACATTTTTATACCAATTGTTCTTTTTTGTTGTTTTTTTCTCTTATACATTCTTTTACAACAGCTGTTAAGCAGATGTTATTCTTCCATTCTTGTTTAGCTCCAGTATTTGGTATAAATTTATTATTGCAAAAGCAGAATGAGAAAATAAGTTTCTGGTTATTTATCTCTTTCTTTACAGAAATTTATTATATACTTTCTATGCTTATTTTATACTAAAGAATGGATAATTTGATTACATAAAGGAAATTGATATCGCAAATTACATCACATTTAAATATTATTTTTAAATGAAATGCTTTTTATGCCTTTACCAACTTACTGTACTTAATGTTTTACAACACTCGGGACTTAAGCTTAGAAACAATTATTTAAATTGTTTTTTTTTTTTTTTTTTTTCATTTATTCGTAAGGCAAAATACATGCTTTCCAAATTATATTAATCTTAGATTTTAATACTTTTATGTCATTTTAAACATTTAGAAAATTTTTGATTTTAATCAATGATTTTTTTTAAAAAAATCAGTTGATTAAAATCATGATTTAATTTCTGATTTAAATCAACTGATTAAAATCGTTGACACCCTATTCAATGCACCTGAGGCTCAGAATTTTAAGTTTTTGATAATAAGTGAGATATTAATTTAAAACATCAACAAATTTTCATCAAAAACTCATCTTTAATTCTGAGGCTGAAAAAGAGTTTGCACATGCCCAGAACCCGATGTACACAGCGAAAAAAAATTAACCGAATGCCTGGGTTTTTTCGCTGTTTTGGTTTAACCTCTATAGGCCATACCATTTGGTTCAGTTAAAAATGGAAGCCATAATCTGAAAGATTGACTTTCTCTTCTTAAACACCACAATCAGTTTGAAAAGATATCATTGTTAACCTTTTAGAAAAAAAAAATATATTAAAGGGTCGTTTTCAGTTTTCTTTTTCTCCCACATGGTACCACTTCCCTAAAGTGCAATTTCGGAATGACTGCTTAACAAAAAACTATCTATGTAAAGCTGAGACCTTCTCTTCAACGGTGTAATTGTCTTTCAAAAATACAAATTTTAATCCTTTACCACAGGTCTTTAGAGACTTTTTTTCAACAGTAAAAGTGACTAAAGGTTTGTATTTCGACACAATCTTTACGGGGAATTTCTGAAGACCTACATTATACACACACAGTAGACTCTTAAATCCACAACTCTAAAATCTACAAACACTTAAAATCTGCACATTGTTGCAGTTCAAGGTAGAAAGTAAAATTCAAGTTGCTGCTGATAGCAGCAGTAATCAGGGTTTTTTTTTTTTTTTTCTTTAAGGTAGCATTTTTGGCTGATACATCTGTCTCTAACTACAAATTAAGATTTTTATACTGTATGATTCTGGTCTAAGTAGTGTATCTAGAGCAAAAACTTGGCACATCATAAGTTCTGCACAGTATTCACTTGTGTAATTATAACTGAATTGTTTTTCTTGGATTTGTTTGCCTGTTTTCAATATATATATATATATATATATATATATATATATATTATATATATATATATCTATTTATTATCATTCTGTATTTATTTTAATGTGTAATTCTGGTTAATATGATTTAACTCGAGCTTTCTCATGAAAAAAGTATAAATTTATTTCCAAAAAAATTCAGGATTGAGCTGATCAAGATACCAAATAAATTATTTAATTATTATAATCTTTTTACCAAATTATTTAATTAACCAAGTTTATTTGGTAATTACATCTGGCTAAGCATAAAATAAAATTTCATTATTTTACGATTCTGATATAAATTATTAGTGTTCCTTTATGAAGTGAGTTTCATTGAATAATTCAAGAAAAATTTATGCATTATTATTTGCTTGATCTTTACTTTTAATATTTTAATCATTTTTTATTCTTAATTTTTATCATTTTACTATTTTATAGTCCTGAAGCACGCTGCAAATTTGATTAAAAATTTTGAAAAAGAAAATATATGAAGCTAATTTACAACAAATACTCAATATTAATCAAAATCAACTAAAATAAGCAATTTTTGTTAGTTAAAATAAAAATTGCATTAATTTTTATTTAATTTACTTTTTCTGGAAGAAACAGTCTCAAAAGTTTAAGTACTTTATGCAATTTTTTTTTTTAGAAACACGGAATTGGAAAGTAGCCCAGTGGTTAGGGAGTTGAATTCGGAAATAATTAGAGGAAAGCTGGAAATTGTTTTAACCCCTTCAGTTTAGGTCTAGAATGAATGTTACGTTTTCCCCCCTCGTACTAGGTGAGCGTTAGGAATTATGCATTGATTTACAGTCAAAAACCATGTTTTAAATACCTCAACACTATCTCGAAATCACTAACTTTTTTAAAAACATTGTGAATACAAATGTTGCAGAGCTTAAAATTCTGAATAAAATGAGTACCTAAACTTAATACTTTTGTTGAACATTAAGGCCACAATTTTACTTTAAAGTTTTAGCCCCGTGGTCAGATGGTTGAACTCGGAATTAATTATGGGAAAACTGGAAATTGTTTTAATCCCTTCAGATTAGGTCTAAAATGAATATTCTATCTTTTCCCCCTCGTACCAAGTAAGCGTTAAGAAATATGTACGTATTTACATTGGAAAAACACGTTTTTCTTTAATATGTTTAACAATATCTGAAATTGCGATCTTAATTTTGAACAAAAATATAAATGTGAGTATTCATTTTATTCAAAATTTTAAGCTCTACAACATCTGTATTGGCAATTTTTTGATATAGTTAGCCGTTTTGAGATATTGTTAAGGTAATCTGGTCTCTCCTATGTTGAAGCTCTTGATTAGTGATTAAGGCAAAATTTTGAAATGGAATTGCGACCTTAATTTTGAACAAAAATATTAATGTGGGTTCTCCTTTTATTCAGAATTTTATGCTCTACAACATTTGTACTGACAATGTTTTTGATAGACTTAGCTGTTTTGAGATATTCTTAGGTAACTTGGTCTCTCCGGACTTCAAGCTCCTGATTAGCGATAAGGCAAAATTTTGAAATTAGAATTTTGACCTTAATTTTGAACAAAAATACTAATGTGGGTGCTCATTTTATTCAGAATTTTAAGTTCTACAACATTTGCATTGACAAAGTTTTTGATAGAATTAACTATTTTGAGATACAGTAGCACTCAAAAGTATTTTGACAACCTTATATTCTCTCTTATTTTATTTAATATAAAAATGTAAAAGAAAATATATTCCCTATAATTGAAAACACTATGACTGCAGTTATTCAAATGTATCAAGTTTCAACTTGTTTGTTTACATTCGGCGCCACCGAAGAAATATGACTCCTCCTTAGCTCAAAAGTATTTTGACAATTAGTTTGCAATTAATTGTTGAAGGTGTCAGTGGCGCTATAGCTTCAATTAGTGTTTATATCGACTTATTGTGATTATTTTTAAATGCCGAAATGTAAAAAATATTGAAGTGATTCTAGAAAAGCCGCTGTAAATGCACTTAAGAAAGGTAGACTGCAAGCAGAATTAGCTCGTTCTTTTAACGGGTCTCGGCAACTTATTATTACATGGAATAAAGTTTTTAATAAACAGAAATACATCGAAAATAAGCCTCAAAGTGGCCATCCGAAAAAAACAACTTGCAATGTTGACTGTATTATAAAAATGATATCTACAAGTGATTGTCGTAAGTCCACTGTAATAATAAAAAATGAATTGAAAGAAAATTACGGCATAGAAATACACGTTTCATCAGTCAAACGACGCCTAAACCTCTATAGTTTACATGGCAAAAGACCAGCAAAAACATGTTTGTTATCTACTAAGAATAGGAAGACTAGAGTTGCATTTGTAAAATGGGATAACCCTTTCAGGGGCAAAGCAATTCCATTGCTAAAGGGTTGAAATTAATGATTGACACCAGAATTTTGGTTAAAAAAAATTCGGTTTATTATGTGCGTGAAATATAGCTTTTTCTTATTTAGAAATAAATGTGTTTTCAAATTCCGGAGTCAGTCATTAAATTCAACACTTTAGCAATGGAATTGCTTTGTCCCTGAAAGGGTTATGCCGTTTAACAAATGCGACTCTAGCCTTCCTATTCTTAGTAGATAACAAACGTGTTTTTGCTGGTCTTCTGTCATGTAGACCATAGAGGTTTAGGCGTCATTTGACTGATGAAACATGTATGTCTATGCCGTAATTTTCTTTCAATTCCTTTTTTATCATTACAGCTGACTTACGACAATCACTTGTAGATATCATTTTTACAATACAGTCAACATTGCAAGTTGTTTTTTTTCGGATGGCCACTTTGAGGCTTATTTTCGATGTATTTCTGTTTATTAAAAACTTTATTCCATGTAATAACAAGTTGACGAGACCCGTTAAAAGAGCGTGCTAATTCTGCTTACAGTCTACCTTTCTTAAGTGCATTTACAGCGGCTTTTCTAGAATCAATTCAATATTTTTTACATTTCGGCATTTAAAAATAATCACAATAAGTCGATATAAACACTAATCGAAGCTATAGCACCACTGACACCTTCAACAATTAAATGCAAACTAATTGTCAAAATACTTTTGAGCTAAGGAGGAGTTATATTTCTTCGGTGGTGCCGAATGTAAACAAACAAGTTGAAACTTGATACATTTAAATAACTGCAGTCATAGTGTTCTCAATTATAGGGAATATATTTTCTTTTACATTTTTATATTAAATAAAATAAGAGAGAATATAAGGTTGTCGAAATACTTTTGAGCGCTACTGTATTGTTAAAAATATTAAGGAAAAACATGTTTTTCAAATGTAAATACGTACATATTTTCTAACGCTCACTTGGTATGAGGGGGAAACATAGAATATTCATTTTAGACCTAATCTGAAGGGATTAAAACGATTTCCAGTTTTTCCCTAATTAATTCTGAGTTCAACCCTCTGACCACGGTGCTAAAACTTTAAAGTAGAATTGTGACCTTAATATTCAACAAAAGTATTAAGTGTAGATACTCATTTTATTCAGAATTTTAAGCTCTACTACATTTGTATTGACAATGTTTTTGAAAAAGTTGGTGATTTCGAGATAGTGTTATGGTATTTAAAAAAACTTGTTTTTTGTCTATAAATCAATGTATAATTCTTAACGCTCACATAGTACGAGGGGGGGGGGGGGGGGGAAATGTAGCATATTCATTCTAGACATAAACTGAAGGAATTAAAACAATTTCCAGCTTTTCCCTAATTATTTCCGAATTGGGCCTTTTTTTTGCTCCCCTACCACTGGGCTAAAGGTGTAATGGCGTTGCATGATGTCATATTCCAGTTTTATAAAAATGCAGAAATCATTTCCACTCATTTTAAAAATGCCAAAGGGTAAAGAATTCACAAATGTGAGATTTTAAAAATTTTAAATTGAAATCGCACAATAAAACTGTTTCTGAAATTTTAAATCGATCAAAGAGAGGTAATATTAAGTACTCTTTAGAAATGATAATTTCAACTGGAAATCAAGATGTAGACGACTATGTATTACGACTGTTCAGACAGATTGGAGGATATGGAGATTGGTGTCTAGTTATGATATGCCCAACCCATATGACAAATTAAAAATAATCTCTTGCCCAGGGGTCCAAAGACACTGTACATAGGTGTATTAAAGAATTTGATTACATCATACTAAAGAAAATGTCTTGCGAACCGTCTAACAAACTACGCCACAAACAGACAAGAATGAACTGGGCTAAAAAACATGTCCTATGGGCATTGGTGAGAAAAAATGGAACTTAGATGGCACTGATGGGTAAAATACGTATTGGCATGATCTACAAAAGGAACCAAGGGCTTTTTTTTCGCAGACAGTAAGGTGATACGTCTGTTATGGTTTGGGGGGGCATTTGGCTTCAATGGCCAGGCCTTTCTGTCTTTTCTAAAAGGAAGACAAAATTCCTCAAAATATCAAGAGACGCTGAATCAACATTTGCTTCCATTCGATTACATTTTGGGGATTCTACATGGATCCTCAATGGTATGCCTTAATCCACATTTCGCATTCTACAAAACTATGGCTTCCACAGAAAAATGTTAAAATTCTGGACTGGCTAGCTTTAAGTCCAGGCATAAACCTAACTTAGAATGTCTGGAGTATTTTAACCCACCATGTTTACAGAAATGGAAAGCAGTATGACTCTCTTGAAAAACTCTAAGAGGCCATTGAGAAAGCATGATACTCTTTGCCACCAGAAACCCCACAAAAACTAATAATTCCGATGGATGCACATTTATTTCATCTAATCTGAAATCTCAAAAATAGTTTGTCTGTAACAGTTTGTCTGTAAAAATGATAAATTTAGTTATTTTTGCCATTGTGCATAAATTTTTGAGACAGTTTTGTTTGAATATACTTTAAATCATATTTTTTACAATTATGTAATTTATTTTTTTTCTTTTTGATACCATTTATTTAAATGAAGTTGTAAAATCAGCAAATTTAAAAATGTTATTTATTCTAATTTTTTATTTTAAAAATCTATATTTTATGCTTTTGCTTAAACTTTTCAGATGGACCTTATTATTTCACTTTATTGTAAGCATTCATTACAATTTTCAGTGCATTATTACATTCAAATTACTATTTAAAAATATTATTAAAACAGTGACCAGAAATCCATAAAATTCTAAAATCTGCACAACTTAAGATCTCAAGCTGTGCAAATTTGAGGTAGTCTATTGTATATGTACTCTAAACCCACATGTTAATAATTTAAATTTATTCCAAATATACATTTAAAAAAATGCGAAAGGTTTCTAGGTGGTATATATCTACATTAATAACAAGCATGACACATCTAAATGAATTAGTCAAAGAGTTTTTTCATCATTGGCTGTTTTAAAACCAAAATATAAATACACATTAAATGTTGGATAACTTACAACTCTACGTCAGCAAATTAACACAGCATCTATATGTATAATATGTATACATTACGCTGTCGTACGTGGTACAGAAATCGTAATTATTTGTTGTTTAATGGCAACACCCGAATGAAACGCATCTCATTGGTTATTAAACAGGATTTAATTCATCCCAATACCTATAAGGGGGGTTACTGTAGGAGGGACCCTGTAAATGCTGGCAAATTTGTCACGAACTTTGTGATTTATTGCCAAATTTGGCGGCCAAAATTGCCAATATCTCTAATATTTTGCCAAATTCCCATAGCCTTCCATTGTAAACCAATAGGGTTTACTTGCTTACAGAAAATCAACAAATTGAAATATTTTAATGCAACAAAAATTAATATTAGCTTAAGGGATTAGATTAATTAAAGGAGTCTGAGTAAATTAAATTTTGAATAAAAGTAACATGATACAATGCTTAGCATGCTTTGCCTAACAAAAATTTTAAGGGAGACTAAACTGGTCACCAAGGGCGGCTAGTATTTTAGAAATATGCAAAGGTAAACAAGTCCATCTGTCTTAAAAAATGTTGCTACCTGATATTGAATATAAAATTAAAGTTTATTTTTATAATTCATTGTTTTTTTCATTTTGTTTTTTCATTTTTCTATTCATGATCCTTACAAATTAAATACAGTAGACTCAATAAAATCCACGTATCATTTCAGATGCAAACAGTGAAACTTACACTTAAGTTGCAGGAACAAAATTCAAAATGGCACTGAAATCAGTGGAAAACTTTTTTTTTTTTGACAATTTTTTTTTTTAAATTCATGCTTTGTTTGCTATTACACTTAATTATTAAATAGAATTATGTTAATTTTGAGTTTGATGTAAATTGCGTATCCATAGCAAAAACTCGCCATATTATAGGTCCTGTACAATATTCACAAGTGTAAACTATAACCAAATTGTTTATTTTTCTTGTGTTCATTTCCTCATGTTTCAATATTTATTTTTATTTTTTCAATATTACTTACGCATTTTAATATGTAATTCAGGTTAATATGACCAAACTCAAGCTTTTTCATGAAGAAAATATGAATTTATATCTGAAAAAAAAAAAAATCAAGATGGTACTAATCAGTGGTGATCACGACCTTTTTTCCAACACATTTTTTTAAAAATTAATCAAGCATTTTTGTTTATCAATTCTGGATCAACAGAACATGAAATTTTGTTATTTTACAATTCTAGTATAAATTATTTTCTTATCTAAGTTAAAAATATAGCACAACAGTAGCTTTCGCACAATATCTGCAACTGTAACTGTGAAGCCGCATTGTTTTACTTTTTTCCATTTGTTTCGTAGGTTTTAATCTGTAATTATTTTTATCTGATTTTGTTTCATTTTCATAATTGCATAATTAGTTTATGTAATTATTAAATTAATAAATTACATAATTTTACTTAATTGCTTTCATATTTTATTTTATTATAAGCATTCATTATAATTTCCAGTGCTTAACAAAATTCAAATTACTGTTCAAAATGATCAGAAATCTGCAAAATTCTAAAATCTGCACAACCTCTGGTTTCAAGCTGTGTGGATTTGAGGAAGTCTGCTGTGTATAGGAATATACCAGGTACATGTAATACTTGTAGGAGTATGTGAGGCTTAAAGTTTGAGAGCCTTTTCTACTGTATTAAACTGTGTTATGCAAAGCTTGAATTGATTAAGAAATGAGTTTTCTTCATTATATACCATTTGATTGCCATCTATCAAAATATTATTAATTCAGTAACAGTGTGCATAAATAAGAGTTGATAATTAGTTTTATATTAAAAGAAAAATTATGTGAAAGTGGACTATAGAGAAAAAAATCGCATAAAGACTGTGATTCAAAGTTTCTTAAAAGTAATTTTATATAAAATTGTAACACTTTCTTGTTCTTTTCTTTTTGTATGTTTTTTATATATTTCCAATTTTTTTTTTTTTTTTTATGAAGGTGCAAGACCAGAACGTCTTCCTCAGTTTGATGAAAATTGCTGGCGTTTAATGGAAGATTGTTGGAATGGTGATCCATGTCAGCGTCCACTCTTAGGAGAAGTTGAACCTCGGCTCATGGAAATTATTGAGTATTATGAACAGAATCCCTTACCAAGTGGGTTAACTTCTATCACAAAATCCAATGCTTATCTTAAACGTAACAAACGCACTTTAAAATCTAATACACCTCGGCGTCGAACTGCTTCTCATCCGCAAGCATGACTGTTAAGGTTTCCTGACAGTTTAGTTCTGTCAGATGTTTGCCCATTCTCTGAGCTTCTAGCTGAAGTATCAGCAAAACTCGATTCAATTACTGATAAACTCACAAGTGACTAAAGCTGCTGCATGTTATAATTAACAAACATTGTCTTTTTATTTATACACTCAAACTTGTTTATTCCAAGCATTAAGAAATAGAATTTACAATAAACTGCTGATTTTTTTTTTCCTTATTGTTAAATTTTAAAATGTGTAAAAGAAAATAATAATCCAAACCTAATTGAAAATATTATTATTGGTAAAATGCAGTTTCGGTTATTTCGGGGGGGAGGGGGGGGGATTTTAGAATAGTGCTTTCATATGTTTATTGAGAGAACTAGAAGCAAAAAATTTTATAGATTTACTTACAATATTTTTAATAATGAAGCATTGAATTTATTTTTGTCTGTTTTAAAATATAATTGTAGGTTTTCACAGAAACTCTGCATTTTTAAAGAAAGAAAGGGGGAAGTTAGCATATGAAAAATCAATAAATCTATTTATTGACTCTTCTATGTACTGTACACTTTCAATTACATTTAAAAATGAAATGATACATGTATAATCATTATAAAGATTAAAATTGTCTGACATAATTTTTTGAAAAAAAAAAAAAAAAAAAAACCATATAAAGAAGGTAAAATTGATTGAGGAAAGCAAGTATCTTAGCTTGTGAATATAAAATTTCAATTTACGCTTATTATAAATGAGTTTGTGTGTATACAGTATATTCTCTAAAAGCTGGTGTTTCTTTCAACCTTTCTATCTATTCTTTCACCCTTTCTTCCTGCATGTCTTTGCTGCAGACGCTTTTGAAATGTTTTTACTTTTGCATGGAAGAATATTTTTTTTTATTTCTGGACTAATTGATTCTTAAGTTAGTTACTAACTTATAGATACATCATAATACTGTATAAATATACATCATAAAAATAGTTTATTTTTATCCTTTTTATATTTTCATGTTTTTATAGGCTCATTGAACCATGCTCTAAATTGAAATGTTAGACAAGACAGAATATATGTTATATGCATTTTGAATAACTATTGCTGTTATGATTTTTATGATGTTTTTGTGCCAGTGAATGCTTACCAATATGTTGATCCTTCCCTATTGTGCTGTGCAGGCTTAGGTGTGGAGCTAACAAGTGTCGAACTCCTCTCTACAAGTCCCTACATCAGTTTAGAGTTCGATAAAACGTAGCAACATCTATTTCCTTCATCTTGTGTTTGTGGATATGTCGCTGCTTTTTAAAAATGCATCAAGTATGCTTTGAAATGCCTTCAAAGATACTAGCCTACCAGATGCATTCTTAAACTTTTTATGTGATTGAGTGGACAGCAATGATAATTGCTAATCTTGTTCTGTTAGTTATTGTTAACAAAAAAGATTTTCTAATGATTTTATACTATTTATATCGTTCAGCTGTTTGATATTTTAAACAACTATTGTACAAAATGCAGCTGTAAAAATGAACAGTACTGTACATTATGTAAAGTATGTAAATAGATCTGGTTATATATTTTTGTAAAAATTTATGTGCTGTTGTATTTTATCAAAGTTTAATGAACTTCATAGTTTAAATGCAAATATTTTAGCATTACATGCTGAATAGTGATAACAAAAAATGATTTCAGTCTAACATAATCATTTTATATTATGTGTATATTAATTTTTTATAAAAAAATTGAAAACTGTTGTTTGATTACATCTATAAGCAAATTTTATAAACAAACATATAATTTTACAGATTGCAGTAACATTTGTTATTTACATTTATATGTATATTAAAAATTTTAATGAAATCTGTTTTGATTTTTTTTTTCTTACTTTCTCAAATGTTGAAATGTGACTTATCAAAATATATATACCCAGTTATGATCACTTTTTACAGAAATATAATAATTCAGTTACAAAACTGCCAATTTTGTGCAAAATATTTAGATCTTGTTCCTCTCAAACATTCAAATCATTTTTAAAAAGAAAACAATTGCTATTAGAAAAAAAAAAAAAAAATGTTAAAATCACCATAAAATACAAAATAGCATGCAGGTCTCGTTTCAGGCGGGAAATTTTAACAGCCTGTCATCAGCCAAAGTAAACATGTGTCCAAAAGCGGACAAGGTCACAAATGAACAGAAGCAGGGAAGAGCGGAGAACTTAAAAATAATGCAACAGGTGGCACTAGCTGAAAGGAAAACTCTAATCGCAGAGGAGCACATGCAAATAGGTGTTGGCAAATTAACAGAAAAGAAAAGAGTAACGGAAATTTAAAAAAAATAATAAATAAAAAGAGAAAGAGAAAACACAAGAAAAATGTTTTTTTTTTTGTTTTTTTTTTAACCTGGAAAGACGCAAGAAAAGAGGGGGAAATAATTACAAAAGTAATTTCCAAGCTGAAGAAAGAAAAGGAAATGATGAGAGATCATTGACAAGTTTACTGGTATTTTGAAAAATACTTCATGAAAATCCAAGTAAATGGGAGAGACAGGAGAAGAAATAATTCTGGCGATGGAGAAATTGAAACAGTGACTTGAAGTTCAAAATTGAGATGCAATCAAAGATTTAGAAATTTCTTGATTTGAAATATACCTCTGATGCTTGCTTAGTCAGAATTTTGAAGCTCTCTTAGTTTTGACCAATATAATCTAAATTACAAGAACAAGGAATAAAATAAATGCCATACCAGTTCTCCGTAAGAATAGAATCTTTCGCAGAAGAGAATTTTATTTTATTAATGGGTTTGAAGATTCCTTTCTTGCTTCAATTTTAAAGTTTTTTGGAAATTTTCAAACAAAATAGCAGAATGATTGAGTTAAAATTAGGAGGATTATTTGAGTCAGAAAGAGGATATTTAAAATTATTAAATTTATTCAGTGCTTTATCAAAGAGGGATTATAGACACATGCAACAGCATAGATTTGATATATTTAATTTCATTATTTTCCTCTCTGTTTGAAAATTTCCAAAATCCTTTTAATTCTTTTTTTAATTAATATGTAATCAAACAAATTCAATTTTCACACTGCTGACTAAGAAAAAAAATTACTTTCAAATATTTTGTTTGAAAACTGTATCTCTGAGATATGCTACAGCCTCGGACCAAAAAAAAAAAAAAAAAGAGCTAAACTTTCACAGCCTCATGTGCAAAAAGTGCTGAAATTTTTTCAAAACCCTTTGTTGAAACTCTCGTTTTCTTTTTCAGCAATCTTTTGATGAAATTAGTTTTTTTTTTTTCCCCACGATCCTTTGTCGAAATTCGCGTTTCTTCCACGATCCTTTCACAAAATTCATGTTTTTTTTTAAGTCTTTTTGATGAAATTTGTGTTTGTCAGCCATTCTTTGTCAAAATTTGCATTTCTTCTGTGATCCTATGACAAAATTAGCATTGTTTTTGCGATTCTTTGACGGAATTTTCATTTTCTCGATCCTTTCATAAAAATTGAGTTTTTCCCACGATCCTTTGATGAAAATAGGGTTTTTCCTGCGATCTTTCAGCCAAAGCAGACAATAGTTGCATGCACCTGACCCGGTTTTCACGCTCTTCTTTCTTATGTGCGGTTGGTCACAGGAAAGAGAAAGTCGAACAAGAAAGGGAGAAATAAATTCAATTTGGTACTGTTCATGCTCTCATTTTTGTTGTATTTTGTCCGCTGATGATACCCCCTCCCCCCAATAAAATGTCAACAAATTTTAATGCAGATTTGCATTGATCTCAGGGATGATAAAATTCAGTGTCGAAAAAGTAGAATTCCGTTTTCTCAAGAAAGTAGCATTTTTGGTTTACTGATTAAGGTTTTTAAAGTCATTTTCAAGCATGAATTGTTTTTAAATATATACTGCTGCATCAGCTTGATTATAAAAGATTAAACAGTTTGCACTTAAAACAATATAAATAGTTAAAAATTTGTTTCTGGGTAATATTCCGGAACAAAATTAAACTTTATCAATAAATAATATGATATAAATAAAATACAAATTCAACAGGCATGCAATCTAAGTATGTGCTTAAACTGCTGAAATTATCAGAAGCAAAAAGACTGCAATATATAGTGAAATCTTTGGCGATTTCTTCGGCTATTAACTCCTGGCATATGGCTAATACAAATGAGAGTATTGCTTTTAATAAATTTCAAAACTTTATTTGAATACATAAAGAAATCAATTTTTTTATTTATATCAGATTTTTTTGTAAACATTTTTTTGTGTGTGTGATATAAACAACTATGCATACCTTAGAAGTAAAGTTATATTCTATACTATTGTTACTAATGGCATACATTAGAAATAAACATTGCTAACCAGTGTCAATAAAATAATTTTTAATAATTTAAAAGCAAAAAGTGAAACAAAAGATAAACAACAAATACAAAAGCGATTTCAAACTTTAAAAAAAAAATTATCTGCAATGTGTAATAATTATCTGATATATCAATATTTAAACATTCATTTAATTAGTTTAGTTAAAGATTTAAACATAAAGATTAATTTAGCTGCCTTCTCTACATCTAATTGGTTTTGCAAGACTGTATGAGTCCAAAAGTGGAAAACATCTTCTCCATTCTTTATTTTGCAGTACATAACTGCAGGGGTCGCATTCTATAAGGAAACTTTTATTGTTCCTACCATTATTTTGAAAATATCTTCATCACACCTTTCTTTAGAATATATTAAATAAAATGATCATGAAGTTAACTCATTAAGGGTTCTGGTAAGAACAATAAATTTTTCCATATATAAAGTGACCCCCACAACTGTATTATATCAAGCTCTTTCTGATCTACACAGTTCTTTAGAAATGCTATTGATCCTTACCACTCCAAGGCTTAGGTTGTTGTTATGTGGATGTTCCATGCTACCTATCAGGGCTGGAGTATATGTAAATTGTTCAAACCATTAAGTTTTAAATAAACTAGTAAACTAGAAATCGGATTCTATTGTCAATCAATAATACTTTACAAGGTAGTGTAAGTATACTATCACAGTGGCAAGATAAATAAGTAGAGTAATACACATGATAAAAGCAAATGTGTCATATAGGAAGTAGAAATGTTGAATTTTGTGAGTGAGGTCTGAGAAAACAATCTCCTTTCTTCCCTGTTTATATTTGAAACAGGGAATATAAACAGGGATATTTGAATTTAAAAATCTTAGGAAAATATACAAAATATTTTCAAAACAATGCACAATTTTTTTTTTGATTAAAATCAATGATTTTTTAAACAACTAGGGGGCTCGGCCCCCTACGAGCTACGCTCGCCAACCCCCGTCCAGACACCGCAGACTCTAAATGCACGCTAATTTGATCGGCTTTAAAAAGATTTCGAAAGATTGAATTATAATTAAAAAAACAGTGGCCATCCCCCTATAAACAGATTTCTATTCATTTCTCTTTGATTGGGGAATTTTAACGCCAAATCCGCTGCGGTACTACTTGATTATCCCGTCGACCAATTTCGCCAAATTATATAAATTGCCAAACCACTCGCCAAATTATACAAATTGACATAATTTTTATTTTAAATAACAAAAGAACAAATAAATTAGTACAACATTAATAAAAATACAAATAAAACGTCGAAATAAAAATAACTTTATGACGTAGACACGTGTAACAACATTTCAAAATAAGCTAATATAAAAGGAATTAAGTAAACAGTCTTTGTCTCCTGGTATTTTTTAACAAAGCGAAAAGAAAGTTCTTTTAAATGAGACATTTTAAATTAATCGTTTTTAATCTGACGTAATTTTGACCAAGCTATTCTTTCTCTTTTAAATATTCACGTGAAAATACTTTTGTTAGAAATGAAATATTATTTGCGCTTTCCTAACAAAAATAGTTGAAAAGATTTTCTCAAAATATCAAATGTCTAGCGCAATTTCTAAATTTAAACTGTTTTTTAATATTTTGTGTTCATTTTATGTAATAACTGTAATGTGACGTAAATATGACGTAATTTTTCCTATTTAAGACTTCTAATGCATGTTAATGAATTTATTATTTTACAATTTCCTTTCTCTCTTAAAATTCACGTGTATACTTTTTATGACGTAATTTTTAATAAGTTCCTGCTTTTTGTACATAATTATTTAATTCTAATTCCAAATGATTTTTTCTGTTTATAATAGTCACGTGTAGATAAATTTTTAATTTGAAGCAAACATTATTGTTTGTGCTGTTTATACACTTGGCAACAGTATAAATTAATACCATCTCTCTATTCTAAAAAAAAGTAACTACCGCTGTCACCGCCGCCGCCGGTTTTGATTTTTTTGTGACCGGAGGCCTTTCTTCGTTAATATTAACAAAAATAATGCATACAAAAATATGAAAATCGGTGGTTTTATACAGAAATGTTTGATAAACACTCTGATGCAGACAGTTTTCAAATCGAAGAATTATTTTAAGAGTTATTTAATGCTAAAGTTGGACAAAATCGTTCCACTAAAAAAGTTTTATAGCAGCAAAAACTATACATGGCAGTGTAATCATTTTTAGATCATTTTATGCGTTAGAATTTGCCGGAGTGCAGATTGCATTAATTTTTTTATTTTGACTCATTTTTTCAGGTTTTATTTCTATTTTAAATTCAAATTTTCAGCATTTCTAGAGATATTTTTTACAGATTTCAGAAAATTGTACTAATTTAAACTGTTGCCAACCGTATAAAAAGTGCAATCAATAATGTTTGCTTCAAATTAAAAAATTATTTACACGTGACTATTATAAACAGGAAAAAAACTTTCAAATTAGAATTAAATAATTACGTATAAAAAGCAGGTACTTATTAAAAATTACGTCATAAAAAGCATACACGTGAATTTTAAAAGAGAAAGGATATTGTAAAATAATAAGTTCATTAACATGCGTTAGAAGTCTTAGGAGAAATTACGTCATATTTACATCACATTATAGTTATTACATAAAATGAACACAAAATAATATTGCAAAAAAGTTTAAATTTAGAAATTGCGCTAGACATTTATTTGATATTTTGAGAATTAATTTAAAATGTCTCATTTAAAAGAACTTTCTTTTCGCTTTGTTAAAAAATACCAGGAGACAAAGACTCTACTTAATTCCTTTTACATTAGCTTATTTTGAAATGTTGTTACACGTGTATACGTCATCAAGTTATTTTTACTTCGACGTTTTATTTGTATTTTTATTACTATTGTACTAATTTATTTGTTCTTTCGTTATTTAAAATAAAAATTATGTCAATTTGTATAATTTGGCGAGTAGTTTGGCGATTTATATAACTTGGCGAAATGGGTCGACGGGATATTCAAGTAGTACCGCAGCGGATTTGGCGTTAAAATTCCCAATCAAAGCGAAATGAATAGAAATTCGTTTATAGCGAGATCGCCACTGTTTTTTAAATTATAATTCAATCTTTCGAAATCTTTTTAAAGCCGATAAAATTAGCGTGCATTTAAAGTCTGCGATGTCTGGACGGGGGTTGGCGAGCGTAGCTCGTAGGGGGCCGAGCCCCCTAGTTTTCTAAAATAATGTAAAAAATATCCCTCGAAATGCTGAAAATTTTAATTTAAAATAGAAATAAAACCTCAAAGAATGTGTCAAATTAAAAACTAAAAGCAGTCTGCACACCGGGAAATTCTGACGCATAAAATGATCTAAAAATGATTAAATTTCTATGTACAGTTTTTGCTCCTATAAAACTTTTTTAATAGAACGATTTTGTCCAACTTTGGCATTAAATATCTCTTAAAATAATACTTCGATTTGAACTGTCTACATCAGCGTGTTTATCAAGCATTTTTGTATAATACTACCGATTTTCATATTTTTGTATGCATTAGTTTTCTTAATATTAACGAAGAAAGACCTCCGGTCACAAAAAATTCAAAACCGGGGGCGGCGGTGACAGCAGTTACTTTTTTTTTAGAATAGAGAGATTTGATTTAACTTGTGATTTTAATCCTTTGATTAAAATCATTTACAACCTGTTTTGGAGCAATCTAAAAAATATATTAGAGGTAGAAAAATAAAATGGTTTTCACCTATGTTTTGTAACCCAGGAAGCCCGGGTTGAAATCCCTAGTATACAGGGTGGTTGAAAACTATATGTCAAAAATGTAAAGGCAGGTAGAGGGGACCTAAATAAGCAGATTTCATATGGGAATGTGAGCATGGAAATGCAGCATTGTGGCAGTAGACGGCACTGTTGAGTTCGGTGGATGAAAGCGTTTCGGTAACTTGAATCATCATTCCCCGCAGGGATTTTGAGCAACATGCATCATTATACTAATATGAAGCTTTCTGACATACCTTTTATGTATGGGGTTGCACAAGGAAATTGCTCTCACCAGTGGTGTAGTCGTAAAAAAAACAGAGGGTATACGTTCTAAGCAGAGGGTATACGCTCAAGGCAGAGGGTATACCCTAGTGTATATATACTATAGCTTTCTTGAAAAACAGAGGGTATACGGTGTTAGTTAAAAAAATCCAGAGGGTATACGGCATATAACCTCCGTATACCCTCCACTACATCCCTGGCTCTCACACACTGCATGTCTAATAGCTCTTGAGCCTGTTGAAGGACTATCTTTTACTGTGCGTAATACTGCTTCTTTCACAGCAAGAATTCTGCAATATCTTCATGCCTGTATCACAGCTTGAAGCATAAAATGATCTACTTGGGCACAACTCCCCGTGAAAGCACTCAAATATTCAGTGATGCAGCAGATTCCTACCCAGGAATCGTTCCATGTAAAATCCTCTAAGCAGCCGCTGCATTTCCTTGTGAATACATGCATCGCATACATGAAATGCATGTCAGCAACCTCCACATTCATGTAACAACACATGTTGCTTGAAATCCGTGCAGAGAATGACTATTCAAGCCAGCAAAGTGCTTTTATCCACTGAACTCTACTGCCTCAACCAGGCATTTCCGCACCCACATTCCTATACAAAATCTGCTTACTTAGGTCCCCTCTACCTGCCTTTACATTTTTGATGTATAGTTCTGAACTATCCTGTATATAAAATCCTAATGCAATGATTTTATGAAAAGCTTAAATGTAAAGTATGGTAATATCATATTTTTTCTTGAGGTTGTATATAATATTTAATTATTTGAAACGGCCTCATGAAAGAATTTGATTACACTACAGTCTATAGATGGTAATTACTTAAAATTTATTTCAGTGCCATTATGTTATTTGAAACTCTGCGAAATTTGTATATGTTACTAAAACTTATTACAGCATGTTCTCCTTTGAAAATATGGGAACATTTCTAGTTCCTTTTTCAGGATAACGCAAAATAATTTTAAGATGATTCATTATTTATCGTGATTTACTGTTGGAGGAGCTATTTTCTATTACTTTTATTTAACTTATAATGCTTTATGTATCTATGTATAACTATGCTCTCAACAAACTTTTAGAATCCATTTTGAACTCTTCTTATAAACTAATTTTGCTCAAATCTTTAGAATAAGCTTCTACTTCTGTCAAATTTGTGTTTTGATGAAAATTTTCACATTATTGTGTTTTTAGGTTGATAGCACTTTTGGTAGGGATTTATATATAACTAAAAGTTTAAAAGGGATTTTTGTTGTTTTCTTGCCTGGCGACCAAACACCAAGTTAAACTTTGATAAGACAGATAACTCAATGTTCTTTTAATTTAACGCAATGTTCTTTTATGCCAATAATGCCTCCTAGTATGAAATACAGTAACAATATATAAATAAAATTGAGGTACTCTTCGGTTAACTGGGCATCATTGTTATATATACATACATATATATATATTATCACGCCAGTTATAGATTCAGTGATGTTGCTGAGGATAAACAACAGACAAGATGCACTTGTACACTTAAATTTTGTTTAATATATATAAATGACGAACACATTTAGACATTACACACACATAGAATAATAGATATGATTCGCGACTAAATATTTCCCAAGGAATATTCTTCAGCACGTTTTCCAAACACACACTCAGTCTCTCGACGCCATTGCCATTCAGCGTTTTCTAAAAAGTTTTTGCACCCTGGAGTAGAGGGGACCTTCACATATATATGTAATGACCGTGTCCCGGCCTATAGCTCACATGGCGTCTTGTGGAATTGAAGTTGGTGCAGAAGGGTTCGAGAGTTGTGTAGTCGTTTTTGTGGCCGATGGGAGACATGAACTAGATCATAGATTTCTTGGAAGCTGGTTTATTAGACTCTGTAGACATATCACTTCTTGAAACCAGGTCCAGCTGGCTGGCTTATCATTCCCAAATTTTCTAGGGAAATGTTCATTTGAACGACATAATGCCAGCTGGCTTTAATCATCCATGCTGGCAAGAGAGAGAGCCCCAGAAAAACTTGCTCTTCAACATGTATAAGGGTAGTTCACATTATTTCTGCCAGAGGGCTGACTTCTCCATAAAAGGTAGAACCTTTAGTTTTATTGGCTAAGGCTATTTTTAATGATGGGTTTTCTAATATTATTCAGATCTTGCATCACCCACAGCTAATTCTAATTTTAATGTTAAATATTATTTATGAGGTAATCATAGTATGAACTGTCAAATCAGACAAAAGTTAATTATGATTTAACTCTTATAATGTAATCATCAATATTTGATTTTGACACTAATTTAATTTTGTACTTTAAACATTTATACTTTGATTTATTGATCTGAAATTACTAGCTATCATTCTGGAGAAACTTGATTAAACTTTATGATTTAACTGAGCATGAAACAATCAGTTTGTTTATGCTATAAACTATGATGATGCTTACAAGATAATTTAATATGTTTTATAATAAATGTCTTCTGTCAACAAAGGGTAATTTCTTTTCCAAATCTTTCATAAATATCAATTAGTGTCAAAGATTTTTATGATGAAGAAAATATTTTTATTTATTTGCTTTAAGAGTCTAAGACAAATAAGTTGTTTCCTGATTTAAAAATTTAATTTCAATTTTGACTTTTAAAAGGGAGTTTCTTTTTATTTATTTATTTTTATCCTGTCATATATGTATATATAACGCTGCATGAAAACTGTACTGAAGTTAAAAATAAGTAGGACAAACATAATTTTCTTTTACATTTATGGTGGATTCTCGTAAGAAATATAACTAATATACAGGGTGTCCAGTCTCAACGGTGTCCAGTGGCTAATTCGTAAACCGTTAGTCATAGACATATAGTTCCAATTACAAAAATGTTTTAAATGAGGTAAAGAAGTATTTTTAAAGTGATTTGGGTCAAGAAAAACATTTATTTAAAAATTACAAAATTTATATTTTTATACGGTCTCCCGGTCCTATAAGTGATATTTAGTAAACTTTTCCTATTCCTCTAACAAGTACGGCAAAAAAAGTCCCATTCATCTGACACTAAAATTGACCGAGTTATGACATTTTCAATTTTATGACTTAAACCACTTTTCTGTAACTGAAAACAGATGAATTGGACCAAGCTTTCAGGGGTCGTACGCGAAGTGCATAAAGTATTATAAAGGGCGTCCACTCCAAACGATGTTCAATAGCTAATTCCTAAACCGTTAGTCAAAGACATATAGTTCCAATTACAAAAAGGTTTTAAATAAAATAAAGAAGCATTTTAAAGCGATTTAACAGAAGGTACATCCCCCGTATAAATATCACGGTAGTGTTAATTTTTAGTAATTAACTTTCAGATTGGTTAAAATAATTGAAGAAGTGAGTTTCAAAACTCGTCTTATCGAGAAAATCAAATTTTGGGAAATCGCGTAAAACCTTTAAACACGCCCATTGGTATTCATTGAAAATTTGGAGATTGTAGTGTTTGATTGGTACAGTTATACCAATAGAATAGATTGATAGAGAAATACGATTTTTTAAATGTCGGATAAGGTCAGTTTCGAAACTGACGTCCTCAATAATTTAATATATGTTTTGATTTAACAATATTTTCCCCCTAATTTTTAATTAAAAAGTAATTAAAAAATAACTGATCTAATAAATATTTGCTGAGGGGAGAGACAGTGGAATTTTCAGAAGGGGCAGGGGTGTAAAAATAATAATTTTTTTTTTTTTTATCGTTACAATAAAATGACAAATAAAACAAAATCTTAAAGAAAAGTTAATTAAAAGAGAGAATGTGAGCGGTTAATGATATCCCACCTTTAATGGATAAATGTGTGCTCTATTAGAACAAAATATTAAAATATTGTAACGATTTGTTATGTTTATTTAAATCATTGAAGTAATCGCACAGGTTGAATCATATAATTCAAATAATTGATGTTTATTGTAAAAGAAAATAAAAGTGATACGAGGATCATTTTCAAAAATGGACATATTAATTTCCTTAACATATTCAGAGCAGCCATTCAAAAGTTATGTATAAAAATATAGGCATACAAAAAAAAAAAAAAAAAAAAAAAAAAAAAACATTAAGATGGTACAAACAAATTATATACAAATAGAGCTTTCTTGTGTCTGTGCTTGGGACTGTGGCGATAAGGAATGTGTTGTGATCGTAAAGGGTTAAAGTACACGTTGTGAAGTTCTTTTAATAAATTACTATTGATCGTTAAAGAAATAATAAAAAACTGGAGACTTCTTACTTTACAGGAGACAGTGAAGAGACAAACTGATGAAACAAACAATATTCTTTATTTCGGTCGTTAGTAGCAGTAGAAGAGAAATACTGCTTCTGGTCACCATTTTAAAATAAAAGAACTGAAAGAACGGAATCTCTTAATTAGAATTCTTCCGTGGTATTCCTTTAGATGAGTGCAGCACATCGTTAAAAGTTAAATCTTGAGAAAGAACATATCCACATAACCAAAATATGACCCATAGTACGGCAAACTTATTCGGCCAAAAAAAGGCGGCACGGCATTCGAACGGCGGGCTGGCGCTCCGCTAAAACTACGTTAAAAGACTACATCTTTTTCAGACAACATCAAACCAAATTCTGAATTTAAAATTAACGAGTTTTAGTATTTAAATGATGAATACGGGGTTGACAAAGTAATTAAAAGGCAGACTTTAAAATGATTAGCTAAAAATGAAATTTACAGTAAATTAATGAAATCGAATTGCAAGCTGCAGAATTCAAATGTTTCACTGATTGGAAAGCGAAACTGAACTTCTTCCTGTGAGCAAACGGCGTCAAAAGAGGGTGGTGCTTCATTTCAATGATGTCATCATAAAGCAAGTTGTCCTCCTCGATACGAGAGCTCCAGAGATGCGCTCCTAAAATAGCAGAGTGCGCATGCGCAAGCTGCCGATCCGCTCCCAACGCAGATATGAATATCGGCGGTGAAAAATGAACTTGCTTTACGGTGAGAGATAAAAGCGTCAACATCGCAGCGTAAAGATTGAGTTTAAATAGACATCGATGCAAAAAAAAGACTGAAAGGGAATAAAAATAAACCAAATTTAAATACTGTGAGAAGTATTCTCACAGGGACGGGAAGGATAGGGAGGGGCGGGGGGGGGGGGGGGGGGATGTAACAAAATTTGGAGCGGAGATTTCAGGGGGAATTGATACGGCTGTTTAATGTTCATTAGTATATTGCTGCATAAAAAAAAAAAATGTAGATTTCAAGATTATAAACATTGTGTGTATGAGAGTCAGTGAGGGAAAAGTTAAATTGCAATTTCAGGTGGAATTTAGATTATAGATTACTAATTAATTGTTGCAGCAATAAAGACAACCTTTTCCCCCAAGTTTTACAGCGTGATAATTCTTTGCACATCAGTAGATTTTCGCTTTTTTTTTTTAAGACTTCATCTAAATTAATCTGACCCTAAAATTTCTACTTTTAACCCCACTTTTTGCTTCACCTGCACGCAAAGTTAAAAATCTATAGAGGTTTATATATTTTTTTTACTATTCTACTCTATTTGTCTAATTAAATAATGCATCTTCTAAAACTCCACGCCCGTTAAAAATTTTATTTCCTATTGTCTTAATTACAACACTTAATTATTAGAGCATAAAGAGGTAATAATTAAAAAATTATTGAATTTAAAATCATTAAAAAAAGATTCAAATTTATAATTTATATAAGCAATTATAGATGTCAATTATAATTTTATTTAAGTATAAATTACTGATAAAATTAAAAATATATAGACATACTCTTAAATTAAAAAATATCAAAAAGTATATTAAATTTAAAATTATTAAAATTCATAACTTTATTAAAATGTTAGGAAAATTTTCTGCTTTGTCTTTGTAGTTAGCCGTTACTTTATAGTTATAGTAAGTTACTAATCATCTCAATCCTCCCTAAAATTTATACTCTCCCCCCCCCCCCCCCAACTTTTGCTCGGCCAATACATACTGTCTAAAATTATGTATGTATTTTTCCCTATACTTTATTTTATTATGCAAGAAATAACTAACCAATCTACCACATCAAACCCCCTAAAATTCTACTCTCTCTTCCTCCAACTCACGCGAAAACACCCGTTCGCTATTGTTAATCCCATGGAAGTATTTCTTTAAGATAGCTCGTCGTAGAATATTCCCCCCCCCCCCTTCTGTTGTAGATGAAACAGATTACCCCTTTTTTTTTTGTTCGAGCGCGGAGGCGATATTTACACATTGAAAGTTCAAATAACGCAAGTTAATATTTAGAATTGATTGATTGGATTTTAAAAAAAAAATCTAAATAGAAAACTAATTTAATATAAATCTATTAATTCTAAGATAGTTTAGTTTTTCTAATTCTCCTGGTCCTCATACGAATCACTTTTTTTATCGAAACTCTGTCCTCTGATGGCTTTCGTCAAGCACGATTCCTGCCAAGAATTGTCACTTTGATGCTGAAACTCTGACCAATCAAATTACGAGATACAGCATAAATGGCAAAATGTGGTTGGAAAAAAAATATTTTGTTTTAATATGTGAGAATGAACAAAAATATCAAAATATATTTGTAATGTTAATTTACTATCAATGTTTAATGTTAAATTTTATATCTGACGATTATTTTTATTTCTAGTAAATTTGTGACTGACCCCTATTTTTCAGCAAAAAAGATACTCCAACTTTAAACATCTATTACTCGGTCAGTTTTAATCGCAGAGGAATGGGACTTTTTTTGTCTTACTTGTCAGTGAAATAGGATATTTTTACTAAATATCACTTATAGGACCTGGGGACCGTATAAAAATTTAAATTTTGTAATTTTTTAAAAAATGTTTTTCTTGACCCAAATCGCTTTAAAAATACTTCTTTACCTCATTTGAAACATTTTTGCAATTGGAACTATATGTCTATGACTAACGGTTTAGGAATTATCCATTGGACACCGTTGAGACCGGACACCCTGTATATATATAGGGTAGGTCAAAATGAATATAGCGATTACAAACGGCTATAACTATTTAATGGAAAAGAATTTATCAATAAGATTATCACAAAATATAGACGGATCTTCAAAATTTCTTTACATAAGGTGCAGGTGCAGTGAAGCTGAAACTTTGCAATGGTTCGCACATTTTTAAAATAACATCTTCCAAAGCGTTGGATCAGTAGAAGTGGAGATGCCCACGAAATCTTCTGCTCTTGGCCACTGAAATCTCCGGACTTGACACCTTGTGATTTTTTTCTATGGGCTTATGTGAAAGAGGGTGCCTCCCATGCCCAAAACAATTAAAGAACTCAAAGTACGCATTTGTAATGCGCTTGCGTCGGTGACTGAACAAATGCTTAAGAATGAATGGCGTGAAATGGACTACCGCCTAGATGTTGTCCGTGTGACCAAGGGAAGTCACATAGAACATCTATGACGTACGTATACAAAATTTTGAAGTTCAGTCTACATTCTGTGTTAATTAATCTGTTTTGCATCCCTTGAATAAATTCATAATTTAAAAAGCTGAAGCTTTAATTGAATTAAATTTAAACTATTTTTTTTTTTATTCATTAATGAAAAAGTGCTTAAATATATTATTTTTAAAAAATGGCATTAAGTTAAAATCATTTGACAATGCATTTCTCAGTATGAATAAAAAATAGAGATCACGCCCAGTACATTACTAAGCAGAAAAACAAACACAAGGTTTGGAATAGCCATATGGCAGCGTGCAACTATCAATTTTCTTTTCTTTTTTTTTTTAATGCAAGATTATTTTATTACTATATTCTCAATTAAACTTTTTTTATTTTCTTCATTAATAAATTAAGAAAATATTTCATTTTAAATATGAGCCCAATCAATATATTATAGTATTTTAGAATAATATATACTTATTTTAGGATAATAGATGAGGAATTCTAAATGTAGTATATTTGTAGAGCTCTATATTAGACTGGTTATCCCATTTATTGATAGTTTTCTTTAACCAAAAGAGTATTATAACTATTTGTATGCATATGTTATTTTATAAGTTAAGTAATATGTTATTTATTTAATTTTAATTTCTTTGAACACTAGACAACACAGAACTGAATCTAGTGAATGATGTATTTTTTGTATAATGTGATTTCTTACAATATATATTCTGCAGTGTTCGAGCATTAATTCTTGTTTATAGAACCAGAAACAATAGCTTAATATTGATTGTTTTGTTTCAAATTAATTTATTATAGAAAAGGTTAATTCTAATACTTGAGTATTATAAAATTTTCATATTAAAAGTACTTCAACAGGTTACAACTATAACACAGATACATGCAATCTAGATATAGTGCACAAGTGCCTTCACAAAAGTGTTTACATAGTACAATGTGCATAACAGAAAAAAGCAAAACCTTTTTAATACTGGGAATATAAAAGGAAAAAAGCTAAGTGTATGCCCGTGTTAGTATGCAAAGTTTTTGGGATCCTCCATTCCGCCTCACTCATACTCAGGATTCTCGCTAGCTTTTTACAAGCGTTAGCAATTTGGCTAATCAGAAGTAAAAAACATTCGCCAAATGAAAAAATAATTTGCAAAATAAATTTGTTGCAAAACAATGAAAGTTAACCCCTTAGTATATTCCCCCTTTTTTTTCAATATGTTCTGAAATAACCTAAGTTTTTGAAACTGTTTATAGATCAGTTATTCATCTAAATTTAATTATCCGCTACAGAAATTAAAAAAATAACTGTATGAAAAATGCCAATGTGCAATCAAGAACAAAAAAATTTTTAATTTGATTTAACTCAATAAAATGTTATGAAATAAAATTTCCAATTCCAGTTAACTCAGGATTTCAATATGTTAGATTCAATGAATTCTAAAAAATTCAAAATATAAGCAACAAAATGTAACAAAACTTTATTTTTCGAGAATTCTTCGGCTTTACATTGAAGTCTATACTTTAAAGGCTATTGCAAAATACACTGCTCAAAAACATTAGGGGAGCAAGCAAAAAAGTGAAGAGAACAGTGCAAAACAGCAATGTATAAGCATAAAATGGATAGTACACGTCTAGCAATGCGCAATACATAAAAAAAGATGCAAAAAAAATGGTAAGGGAGCTTTTATTTTTTTGAAAAGATGGTTTAGGGCAACAATTTGGTTTCATGTAAATCATTAAAAAAAAGTATTGTTTAGAAATGATGCAAGATTTTTAATATGGTGTGTGGTCTCCTTGAACAGCTAAGACTGCTGCACACCAGTTTTCCATGGATGCGATGAGGTTATCGATAAGACTTGGGATATACTGTTCCACTGCTCAAGAATTGCAATCTCCATGTCCCGGACAGTAAAAGGAGACCTCGGTCTCGCAGCAATGCGTCGTCCGAGTGTGTCCCAAATATGTTCGATCGGATTTACATGGCTGTTTGTAACACTTGATAAAATCCCCTGGAAGAAAAAAAAAAAAAAAAAAAGGCTGAACTTTCACGGCATCATGCAACCGCGACCTTTTGACGAAATTCCTGTTTTTTTCACAATCTTTAGACAATATTACTGTTTTTTCGGCGATCTTTAGACGAAATTCGCGTTTTTTCGGCGCTTTTGACAAAATTCACGTTTTTCGACGATCTTTTGACAAAATTCACGTTTTTCCGCAATCTTTTTTATAAAATTCACTTTTATTCCGAGATGTTTTTTGCAAAATTTGCGTTATTTCGGCTATCTTTTTTACAAATTCACGTTTTTTCGGCGATCTTTTTTACAAAATTCGCATTTTTTCGGCGATCTTTTGATGAAATTCCCGTTTTTTCGGCGATCTTTTGACGAAATTCCCGTTTTTTGCGTGATTTTTTTTACAAAATTCGCGTTTTTTCCGCGATCTTTTTACAAAATTAGCGTTTTTTCTGCGATCCACTGGCAGAAATCGTGATTGTTTGACAAACTTTGCATTTTTTCTACAATTCTTTGACAAACTTTACGTTTTTTCTGCAATCCTTTGAGAAAATTTGCGTTTTTCCCGCGATTTGACAGAATTCCCTGGGTTTTTTTTCTGCGATCATTTGACGCAAATCGGGTTTTTTCCGCTATCTTTTGACGAAATTCCAGTTTCTTTCGTGATCTATTGACAAAATTCCCGTTGTTTCTGCGATCTTTTTTGAGAATAGGCGTTTATTCCAAAATCCGCGTTTCTTTGCGGTCCCTTGACAGAATTCGCGATTGTTTGACAGATTTTGCATTTTTTCCACGATCCTTTGACAGAATTCACGTTTTTTACGCGATTCTTTAACATAGAATTCGCTTTTTTTTTTCGCGATGTTTCGACGAAATTCATGTTTTTCCGCAATCCTTTGACGAAAGTTGCCATTTTTCCACAACCCTTTGACGAAATCAGCTGCTTTTTCGTGATTCTATGACTAAATTTGCAGGGGTTTTCCTCGATCCTTTGACGAAATTGCGTTTTTTCCGCGATAGTTTTCGAAATTGGCTATTTTTTTTCTACGAACGATTGACGAAATTGTTTTTTCGGCGATAGCTTGTCGAAATTTGTGATATTTTGTGCCCGAATTTTCGGACTGATGACCGATTTTTTTTTAAATTTCGGGACAAATCATCAATGCGAGTAACTGCAAAAAATCGGAAAACGACAAAAAGCGGAAAAATCTCATGCGTGTGTAACTCCGGAATTTCCGGGGCACGTTTTATCAAATCCTCGGAAATCCAGGGATTCTCCAGAACACAAACAGGCATGGATTTAGGTCAGGAGAGCATGCTGGTCATTCCATACACTGTATTGTTTTAGCTTCAAGCATGCTTTCCACAAGACGAACTGTGTAAAGTCTGGCATTATCATGCATGGAAAAAAAGAAATTGCTAATTACTGCAACATAAAATACGACATGAGGTCTCGGTATCTCATCTGTATTACTCCGGACCGTCAATGTGCCATTCTGAATTATATGCAGGCCCGTACGTCCACTTATGCTGATTCCAGCCAAGAGCATCAACCCACCTCGTCTGTAATGTGATCTTTCACGAATGAATGTGGGATTATTTTGAGTGCCTCTTTCTCTCCATGCCAAAACACATCAGATGTCACATCCAAACTGAATTGGGATTCGTCTGTAAACAGAATTTCACTCCAACAACGTTGCCTCCAAACTCTATGTTCAGTTCCCCACCTTCTTTGGGCCGCACAGCGGCTTGAGGTCAACGGGATACAGTCCATTGGCTTATGTGCATAGAGACTACCCTGATGAAGCCTATTTCGGACTGTTTGACTGGACACCCTTTGTCCTTTGGCCAAGAACAACTGTGTTTGCAGCTGAGTAGCATTGCCCGTTCCGTCTCGACGGGCTGTTAACAGGATATATCGGTCATCAGTTTCTGTGTTAGCACATTTTCGATCTTGCACTTGTCGATGACTACCATTCCATGTGTCTTGGAATCGATTCCACAGCCTTTCATGGACACTTCTTGCGACTCCAACAGCGTTCACTACACTTCGTTGTGTTTCCCCAAATTCAACCGTCCTGATAACATGCCAAGCCATGGATTGTGGTAAATCATGTCATTGTGACATTTTCAAGCCACCTTTTCTCAAAACACAAGCTGAGCAATTGAATTTTACAACTGAGGCAGTGAGACGTTTCTGCAAAATCCCAATTTCTGCACTTATCACCTTTTCCCAGTTTTTGACGTCATAAACTTTAATTTACGTGTGAAGTTTTCTCTATCTGTTTTCTACAGCACTTTAAATTATGGATGTTTTATTTTACGTTACTTATCGATGTAAATATTTGCATAATTTCGTTAAAACCATGTGCTCCCCTAATTGTTTTGAGCAATGTAGTACTATTGCCTATTGGGCACATTAAAACATACTGAAGTGACATTTTGCTTACTGTGGCTTTGGCTGAAGCTAAATTGATGTTACGTTAGTATCGCTAAAATACTGTAAATTGCATAATACGATTGAACATGGTAAGCGACAGCAATCATTCAGTAATGTAAATAAAAGTGTCGCCTGTATTGATACATACACACAAAAAAAAAGATGAGCAAAAATTGAGCACTCGCAATTTGGGGAGTCTAATCATCTGTTCATCCAAATGAAACATTTTGTCATGATTTGGCACAATGGCGAGAATCCTGCTCATATTGTAATAACAGCAACTTTAAGAATTAACAAAGCAATAACATCATGATATAAGATAATGAGGAGCAAACACATTGAATTTCTTTAAAGTAAATTTAAATCGCTATTTATGAAAGTTATGGATCAGCATTAGACTATACAAAATGACACAGAATTTCATGCAAGTTCAAAAGGAAGTGCTATCGATGTTGTATCATTCTGAATTTCTTTAAAACAAAATTAAATCACTATTTACGAAAGTTATGGATCAGCATCAGACTATACAAAAGGAAGCGCTATCGATGTCGTATCTTTCTATTTACTGAAGGAAAACCAAACATCAAATGACATTTTTAACGAAAAAAGCCAACAGTTACCCCCATTACATGCAAAATTAAGATGATTTCATTTAAGTTGACTTATTTAGCACTTTTTCTTTACTAGTAACTCCAGTGTTAAACAGGGGTTTGGTTATTGTATGTTACAATTCGGTGTACTATATAAACTTTTGAAAAAAACTCGAATATAAATGCAAACATATTTGCCAAATGTCTACATTAAATTACAACTACCTTTTAATACTTTATAATTTCCAATTTAGTAAGTTACATTTAAGGATGTGGTTAGATTTCTAATCCCCTCTCCAATGTTAAATCTATGAGGGCGTGGAATGTTTCACATTTTTCTAATATTCTTTATTTTGTAAAATGCCCATATCTCTTTGTCAAAATATTTCTACAATATGTTTAATATTTTGTATGTTAAAAACAATAGCTGATCAGCTGCGAGTAAGATTTTAACACATAAAATAAAATTAAGTATATATTTTAAAAATATTTTGCCAACTAAAATAGTAGTTAAAAAAAAATAAGTTTTCTGATGAGAAATTTTAAAGATGCTAATGCACTCCGCACCTATAGGTTTAACAGCTTCCCACAGGTTTTTAAAAACACAGGGTGTTGCTGCTGAGGAAAGGGCAGTTTTTTTTTTTTTAAGAGTTTTAAAGCCACATATTTAATATTTAAAATTCAGGGTACTCTTTCCAAGGCAACAATGAGTCTGTTTTTATTATGCAAATATTTAAATCTAAAAATGAGTAAGGACACTTTAACTGAGGGGAGGGTGCTATTTTGTAAAACTAAAGGGCAGGCAGAATGCTGCTGAAATTGTTTTGAGGGAAGGGGATTTCGGATCTGACCAACCAACACTTTTTTTTATAGAAAGAATAATGCAAACCATTGTTGATGTCATAATGAGCTTTATGAAGCCATTTTGTATTAGTACTCCTGAATACCGCTTGACTGCCATGTTTGTTCATTCTTGCCAAATAATTCCTTTAAGATATATGTATATGAAATTCAAATCCTTTCGTGTAACACATATAGATTTTTTTTTTTTTTTTTTTTTTTTTTGTCGAAAAAAAGTGCAACAAATAAATAATGATTTCAAGTTTCATAAGATATTCTGTTTTCCTTCCCTGATGCCTTCAATATTAGTTAAAGGCATTTTTATTTCCTATAATTTCTCTGGAGAGAGAACTTCCTCTTTACCCATGGAAAAATGGAATTTTTCTAAATTAGAAAAAAAGCGTATTGAATTATGGCAGCAACAATGTTTTTTACTATGTTTATAAACAGTAAGCGTTATTCCTTAAATTAAAAAATAAGTAGTACTTAATTACTTATTTTAGCAAGTTATAATTATCAATTATTGAAGGTGGCTCTCTAACAATATGATCATCCACTGTATGTTTGAAAAGTAATTATAAAAAATTCCAGTACAGCATTTAAATAATCTTTATTAATAATAACATAACTCATAAAACAGATATTCTACTCAAAATTGTTTTAAAACCTAATGTATACAATTATTTTGGTGGAACCCAAGCTTGGATCTTTGGTTTTGTAGTAGAATATGGTGTATATGCCTTACTGGTACCAGAATAGTTAGGAGTGTGTTCACTTATCCACTTGTAGTCAACAGGCTTCTTTACTGTAGGTGGATCATCTGTCATGTAGTGCAACCAACGATGCCTACAATAAATACCGCAAAGTATTATCATCACACTTTGTTTACATAATAAACCAATGCAAAAACTTTTGCATTTTGTCTCTATTATTTAAAACTGAAAAGCAGGAAAAAGCATTAGAGAATGTATTACTGGGAAAAACAAAAATGTTTATTGAATACTTTCACCTGTATTTTGTTGTTTTTACCACAGAACCCGGATTATAGGAGGATTATACAATCATTTTAGTTGAAAGCAAAATACTTAAATATAATAAATATCTGATTCTTCCATTTATGAGACTTTTTTTTATAAAAAATAATTTTTTAGCACAACTATAAAAAAAATACCACCACTGATAAAACTCATGAATAAGAAAATAATATAACAGGGTTTACATTTTACTTGACATTTCGAGTCAGCCTGATTCACTGATCATAAAACTGAGAAGTCAACCGAGAAAGATCATGAATTGGTTTTTAACAAACCAATTTTTAAAAAATGTATATCTATTAGAACATTGACATGTTGTACACATATTATTAATGAGTGTGTAAAGTAATTACTTTTGTCGAGTTTTCATTCCCTCAAAATCTTTAATGTTTTAGATATGGAAAACTAGTGGCAGTTTTGCCACACATAGTCAATGACACGGATAATACTGGTCAAGAAAATTGACATGCCACAGAACCGAAATTAGTTGTTTCGGATTCTGAATCTTGTTTTAGATTTTCTACAGCACGTCTAGTTTTTGAGATATTTGCATATTTTGATTTCTGCAAATTTTGTGTAATTATATGCAAATTTAAAACATTATCAGACTGGCTTTTTTTATGTTATGACTACCGTCTAGTTTACAAAAATATTGTGCCTAATTTTCATATTTTCCAAATAATGTTCCTTGATGTCCAAATATTTCTGCCACATGAGTACACTAATATGTTTCCAAATCAGTTTTTTGCATCGATTTCAAATCTGTTGTCATTTTCTTCTATCACTTCTAGTTTTTGAAAAAAGATGAAAACTTATTTTTTGGTCAAAAAAGCCTGAAAATGCTTTTTATGGTACTTTGTGATGTACTTCAGCTAGTTAAGATAGATTCTACTGATTTTTTTTCAATTTTTTTTTTCCGATTATACCCATTGTTTATTATGTCCCTAATAGGAATGCAACACTGTTCACTCTTTTGAGAATGAGATACACACCCTTAAAAAGCATTTTATATCAAGTTTGTGTCAATACCATACAAAAGTAGAAATTCATTTTACTCAAAAACTAAACATGATATAAGGAAACATATTACTGATTTGAAATCAGCATAAAAATCTAGTCTAACCTTACATTAATTCTGTGGCAACTACTTTAAAGTTAAAAGTAATATAAACATGACATTGGCACCATTGAAAAATATGCAAATTAGACTTAGTAACTACAAGATAAATGTTAAGAATATGCATAATGTGACATTTATCTGAAGCAGATAGTCCAGCCGTCATTATCTAGAAAAGTTAATTCAATCTGACATTGTACCTTAAATTTGCATGAATTTAAATATGCAAATTTCTCAAAAACTGGACCATCTAGAGAAAAGCGGAAAGTATATTAGAAATCAACGCAAGAAACCAATCTAAAATCAATAAATTTCAGTTCTGTAAAAGAACCATTGTTGTCCAGTATAAATTTTTCTAATCAGCCATAGAAAGTAGTGTTAATTTTAGAATGTATGAAAATTAAAACAATCTTTTATAGATTGCAGCTAGATTTTTGTAATACTTTTTTTCTTCTAATTCAGCAACTGAGATGTAAAATTTGTTGAAATTTTAAAGTGGTGATTTTTTTTACTGTGTTAGAAACTGGAAATTTTAGAAAAACAAAGAACTTCCTAAGAGATAAAAGATTTTTGTGCAACTATTCTTCTTAGAAAACATAATTTTTTTTAAAAAAATTGCTTTCACTTTACATGAATACATTATAAAATAAATTATTTTTACTATTAAAAATCTCACTAGTTAAAGTTTGAATAATGTGATAAGTAATCATTATTCAAACCTGTTGACTGTATATTTTTTCTGTGTTTTAAGTAAGTTAATCTAATGTATCTCAGGAGAAATAAATTAATTCTTAACCAGATTTACAAAAGAATAGTGTAGGTAATATTGATAATAATATAGGCTGAGCAGGAGAATTTACAAATTTTGATATATCATATTATGTTTATTAAAAATGAAAGTATTGTACATGATTAATTTTAACATAATTATTCTGATTGATAAATAAATCACATGAGTTGTAATTTTCCAACTGAGGAAAATCACATTGCTATTTACCAATTAGAATAATCCTGTTAAAATTAATCAACTGTAATTTCATATGCAGCGCTTACTTGAAGTTTCATTACCTGAAATTTATTCTCTTGAGCTATTTCAGATAACATACTAGATGCTCTTACCAAAAGTAACCTTTTGATGAGTGCTGTAACTTTAACTGAGCTTTAACTGAGTGAAATGTGCCCACCAGATTTGTCCAGAATAGTTCAGTTGGCAGCAGGGCCCTCGCTAAGGAGGGGGGAGCCTCCCCCCTCCAAACATTTATGAATGCTGTTACACTTAGCAAATTTACAAACTTAGTTGGCAAATTTGTTTAAAACTTTAATAAAAAACTATAATACACTTTCTATTTCTGATAAACTTGGCAAAAGTTACAAATATAATTGGGAATATTATTAAGCTTTTTACAAATAATAACAACTGTATTACATTTTCTAATTGTGCTATCTTGGCAAAATTATAAAACTAGTTGACAAATGTCGAAAACTATTTATTTTTGCTTCTGAATGAGTTGGCAAATACTAAAATGTGACTTGGCAATTTAAGGTCCTCTCACCCCCTCAATAAAAAGTCTTAGCGATTTCCCTGGTTGGCAGAGCATTGACAGTGTAAGACAAAGGTCCCTGTTTCCAATACTGGCCTGGACACTTTTTCACTTTGTTAGAAAATTACAATTCGCATAAAAATATTGCATCTTCAAAATATAAAATGGGTTATTTCTGAATTGCCCTAAGTTTGTCTTTTAACTTACCAAATTCCAGAATGAAACAAGAATAGATGCAAGAAATGAATCATGGGGCTATGATCATTCCATCCTAGCTTTTAACCATGAAAATTTTAACAAAGAAATATAAAAACACCTTGGCTAATAAAGATGATTTGTTCCAGAATCACATTTGTTAACAGAAATATGATTTTTCATCCAATAACGTGAAGCAGCTGTGTTATGTTATGTTAGTTTGTGCATCCAATAAAACATTTGTTAGCAAAATCATTCATTAGCCAAGTTATTAACTGTATTTTCTTGTATGGAAATACACATTAATATTGGGAAAAACTGCTTCATTAACACGTGGAATGCCAAGTCTATTTTGTCTGTCTTTCCATTTGCACCACGAAATAAGATTTCCATTATAAAATCTCTAAGTGTCAGTCACCAATGACCGGCACAGTCTAAATGGAAAGTTCAGTGTCGGTCATCGGTGACTGACATGGCACTCAACGTGTTAAGAGAGAAGACCCTCTCCAGAAGGTATTTGACGTCTTTAAAAACTAAGAACTGAATCAGCCCTGCTCATGTCAATTATTTTTAACAGATTAATATTTTCACAATGAGCAACACATAATACATATATGTGTACTGTATAGGGTAAGTAAGAGCTTTGAACTTAAGCACCACTATTTTTGAACAGTAATTCTCATCATGTCTAATCACAGAATTTCAGCAATTACATAAGACAAAAATTACTACAGTGAAACCTGTCTATAACAATATTTTAGTAACGGAAAAAATATATTGTTATATGCAATTTATTGTTGGGTTTGAATGTGTAAGTGTTATAACATGATACATAACAAGTACACAGTACATACCTTACAATAATAAGATATTTTGGTTGTAAATAGCATACACATTTAACTATTTGATAGATTCACATACATGCTTTTAACAGAAAAGAAATCTGATATTCTTGTTCAGGGTTCCCAGCAAAACATGTCTGGCGATTTCCCTGACCAAATCTCAAAAAACCCCAGGACCAAATGATGGGCATATACGAAATTTTCTTTAATATAGTAATTAAATTAAACATATAGTATATATTAATTATTAGTATTAATTTTAAAATAACATATTTCAAAAGCTTTAGACAGATTTTTATAAAATTATACCATAGTTTTTTTTTTCCACTGTCATTTGGAGGAATTTTTCGTTCTTGCAACCGATAACAGTCAACTTAATCCAACTTATTTCTCAGACTTTTTAGAAAATATTTGTAAGTTCTCTAACTTTTACTACCCCATGAGTGCAAGAATTCCATCCAAGCGAAGACTGAATCTTTTCTGAGTATTGGGAATAACCAAGTGAAAATGGGCTAGAAGAATTCTATGTCTTGCATTATGGTTAAAAATTGACCTCTTAAAAGTAAAATTTACTATCAATCAAAAATCTGTCCAAAATTGAAATCGGTCCAGAGACAAAGTCTTGCACCCATGTCCAATAATTTTTTTAATTTCCCTGACTATTTTGAAATTTCCTGACTTTCCATGTCACTGGGAACCCTGTTGTTTGTTTAGTTTTTGCTGAGAACGCAGCCTGTTATGCACATATTTTTAATCCATCCATTGAGTTAAAATATGTTTGTGGAATATTTGGTAAATGTTGAAACTTAATTTTGAAGAGTGTCAATTAACTGAACATCTTCAGGAGAGTATTTTTCTATTATTTTCTTAATTTCCTTTTGTTTCCCATTGTTCCCACTGGACCAAGAACTGATAATATTTTCTTGTAACAAACATCACCCTTCCCACCAGCATGTGACGGTGGGAGGATAGCGTGTCAAACTGTTTTTTTCCCTTCAACCTGTAATTGAATTTCCCACCTCCCGGTCGCATCAAGACTTTTATGAAACAAAAAGTTTCCAAGAAAAGAATTAAACCATAAAACATAAAACAACATCCTTTTGGCAAAGAAGGCTGAATCATATTTGTTTCAATTTTCTCCAGGTTGAACAATAGAGATCTGTTGACTAACATATTTCTGGTCTAAGGTGATCACACTAGCACAGCTGAAAGAAATCCCACACACCACAGTTAGTTTGCTAACTTTTGTTCAAAAAGAGGAGGGTATGACATGAAAGATGTTAAGGGAAATAGCCCTTTGTTTCCCTCCCTGTGTTCAGTGTAAAGCAACTCCTACCCTGACCCTGAGTCTAGCACAAGGATGTTGCTGATCAGCCAAAGCAATTTAAATGTTGCCTAATTATTTTACCACGATTCTAATATCCTGGATCCTCCTATGATAAAAATTTTAAACTTAACAAAGCCATGCTGTTTGTTTTTTTTTTAAAGAAAGGAACTTTTTTTTTTAAAAACTAAGACATTAATATTTCAAAATAAATCACTTCTAAGTGTCATTTCTTTTGCTTAGAATGTAAGCTACACAGCCAAAAAAAAAAAAAAAAAATTGCATAACTGGGGAGAAGTGCAAGATCACATACAAAAAACATCATAACATGATATCTTACCTGGCTAAATTTGTGTGGAGGACTAAATGATATTAAACGTTTTTGCCTTTTTCCCTATTGAAGTAAGAATAGCAGTAGCTTTATTTATTTATTTACTATGCAGTAAGCTGGAGAAAAACAAAATTTCTTATGTATCCACTCTAATTTGACAATGAAATGGACAAGATTTCTCAAAAATAACATGACCAATTACAATGGAGTTTATAGTAAATGTAGATCTTAGAAAGATTGGGTTAATAACATTTAGTCCGCGAGCCAGCAACAGATTTTGATGACCAAGTTCCTCTCGGCCGATAATTTGTAAAATGCTTCAGAGAGATGTATCATGAAGCTATGTGAACTTCAGCTGCAGTTCCGTGGGTGGGTTGAGCAGTGGTAGCCTCCCAAACTCGTAAAAAAAAAAAAAAAAAAAAAAAAAAAAATAGTCATTTCCTCCCGGTTGAAAATTTGTCAAATTATAGCTAACCCAATATCTTGAAGAAAAAAAAAAAGTCAGCTGATTATAAAGTGGTGGGTAATGTGTCAGCTGGTCACATAAACATGAAAAAAATATACAAGTTGCAAAGGAAAGTCCCTTTAACCTGAAAATACTTGCGAATGGAGAGAGCTACAGCTATGAGAGTGAGGTAACGGTATAGTAAAGCGACTACGACCGACCTAATGCAAGCAAAAACAGCGACCCCTAGTGGCGAAATTTGGAAGACAGCTATTCAAAATCGTAAACAAAAAGAGATAGAGATAAATTTTCAATTAGAAAGTTTTAGAGCATCAATTAATTAGTACGAAACGACATTTGGTTCACACGGATAAGATAAATCGTTTCCTGTATACCCAAAAATGTCTGAAATCGATGAGAAAGATTCTACTTTGCCTATTCACATTTTTGTTGAAGCATAGATAACCAGAAATAAGCAAAGCTTCCTATATATCTATTCCCATCTGACTTTGAAATGAGCAAGATTTCTTGGCAATGGCTCAATCAATGACAATGCTTACAATAAACATATCTTAGTAAGAGAGAGGTAATAATATAGACCAAGTTTTGAAATTCAACCTGTGGCCTGTGAAATTAAATGCAAAAATTCTAATGCTCACCTTATGTACAACAGTCTTTGCATCTTTGGTAAATAGACTAAATATTGTCACTGTGTATATAGGCACCTATCGGCTCCCCCTTCCTCCTCAGACCACCACTAAGTGTCATGAATAAGCTTAATGCCACCTCAGTAATTGATAATTAAGCACCCGAAACCTTCCTAAACTGCTCTTGGCTGTTAATTAGTGAAAATCACTTTACTGTTGTTTTTCCAATGGGCTGATTTGGTGCTGGATTATCTTTCTGGCAATCTTCAGTAATCGGGCTAGGAATTATCGTCGATAATATGGAGATCATTATTCGCATTGAGAGGAATAATTTAGTAATAAAATTTAAATGTAGTTCAGTAAACTCTGTGTAAGACAGAAATCTTGTCTAACGTGGAAAGTGGAAAGATTTTAAAATCTTGCAGAATGATTTTCAATGCTGTAAAAACGGTCTGTGGACAGAAAATTTTCTGAGTTACAATCAATCCTGCATTAGACAAAGTTTACTGTATTTATTTTTCTACATTTTTTTTTTTTTTATAAGTATTTACTTTTCAATTCAGTATTTTCTTAAGAGCTACTTTAAACTGTGGTATGATAAGTTCTAAGGAAGATCTGCTTATAACACATTCTTAAAAAATTATGAAAAAAATATTGAAGAACCTTTGTATATGCACAATAAAAGATCAATCAAATTTAGCAGCGGAAGCAGAAAATAATTAAATTTTGTGTTTACTGCCGAAGCTAATGCTTCATACAATTTGGCAAACAAACATTATGTTGGTGCAATTTCAGAGTCAAAAATTGCGAAATGGTTGTGAGTGTAATGATTTTGAATTTGACACTGCTTTTTACATAAGTGAATTTTGCAATTTTTTTAAAAATTAAAATGCAACTAATAACATAGTTTATGTAAGTTTAAATAATAAAAGCAAGTCAAATACTTTCAAGCACTTAATTTTCGATTTGAATTATTACCCTATTTTGTATTTCTTCTCACAAGGGCATGTAGCTGCATATCGAAATACACATATACAATATCATCTGGAAGTTATTCAAACAATATATTGCTAAAAACTGGCACTAATGAATTTACATAAAAAAATCAAATTAATTCCATATTACGAATAGTTAAAAAAATTTGAATATTCCAAACACATTAACATAAATGGTGGATGAAAGAAAAGGTAGAAAATGTCCTAATGATTTGATAACTTTTTTTACATCTGTTATACATTTATTAATTTTTATACTAAGACTTGAATGAAAGTATTAATAAACATAATTACAGAAAGTTCCCCCCCCCTTTTTTTAATTTTCCTTTTCTCATGAAATTAAATATTATTTAAAATATAATTAATTATAATTATATTTTTTAATTATGTTTCTGTTTTCACTGGTAATTTACTATTATCATAAAACATAGCAAACAGGCTTTTTTTAAAAAATTCTTTAAGTCACCTTGGTACATCACAAACAGAGCAATGTTTCACCACGAAATTTTTATAATTTTTAACTGAAAAAAAGTAAGATTCTGCCCAAATTAAAAAAAAAATAGCAATTTAACAAATTACAACGACCATTTGGAAAATGATTTTTTCAAAGACTAAATTTTAAGACATAAAAAATCGCACGGAGTTGATGCTACATCACGTACGCCATGGATTAAACGATAACATTCCTGGAACCATCGTGAACAAATTTTAAAAGAAATTTCAGTTTTACAATTTTCGGTACTGTAAATTTTTAAACTTCTACAGAGCTGGTCATACATTACGTACGCCATGAATTAAACATTAATAGTGTTATTACACGTAAAAATTACAAGATTTCCTGAAACTTGCATATTATCCAAGCATTTCATTGGCTGTTCGGGAAAAGGCTTTTCTATCATCAGATTTCCAAAAAATCTCACGACCAATTTTAAATAAAATTTCATTCTTAAACTTCTAAACATCCGACAATATTACTTTTTATACGGTCGGATAGAGGAAAAAATTTACTTTTAAATACAATTTGTTTGAAAGCTGTATCTCAATTTGTTTCTGATTTATTAATTTTTTTTTGTAGTTTTTATTACTTTTTTGTCATAGTGGCAACACTCTGTTGTCCATCGTTGTTGAAACCAAAGGGAAATACAGATTACTGTATATACCAATCAGATAACGAATAAATTGCGGATTAAACCAATGAAAACATTCAGATATGCTTTTGATTTCCTACCCTGACGAGAACAATAACCATTTTTCCAAATGGTTAAAAAAAAAATTATGCACATCTATATATGGAATATCTTCAGTAATTTTTTTTCCCCACAAATTTGTGAGTATGCACTTATGACCATCCTTATCAAGGAAGGTGTGTTGTATCATTGGCAAAATGAAAACAAAAGTGCTGTTGGTCACATATACACCCAACTAAAGGAAAAATACTAAGAATTCAGTAAGTTCTTTCTGATAAAGGTTTAAGTTTATAAGGGCTTTCATATGATTACAAGTATAACATAATAAGAACAATCATAGCACACACATGCAAATGTATATGAACCAAATTTACCATTCAGAAGGTACTTGACTACCATCATAATCTAAATTTACAGCTTCTGTATAATCAACCCATCGATTTCTCCCTAAAAAATTAATATGAGTTAATGAACATAAAAATTAACAACAACAAAATGAAGATCATTCAAATCCATTTTCTTTTAATAACATGTTAATTCTCTTGTTTATAATTCATCATAATTTATTTTCAAAAATATTTAAAGCTGCATTAAATATTTACTACATACTGCTTAGATTTTTTTGCAAACATGTTTCCTCAAGTAAACTGTGCCATTAAGGCAATGGCACAGTAAAAGGGTGGGGGTTAAAACCCCTCCTAGATTAAACAAAAAAAAAAAAAATACAGTTTGGCTGCTTATCTTTGGTTAATTAAATTAGCCACTTTTATGAATTAATCAAAACTAAAATCAGCATTAGTATTTTTACCTTAACCATAATCCACTGCTTTATGGAAAGAAATTTTATTAACCCTTAAATGCCGGGTGTTGCTTTTCGGCAACATACCCAATTTAGGCTTCTAAAATATTATTACAATAATATTCAAGCGATAATGCCTAATGTTGCCAATAAAATACATTCTGAAAATATTATTAAATCGATTTTCAACATGTAGATGGCGACAGTTGTGCTTTTTAAGAATAAACATAGATTTATTTTTTTCAATTGTTGTTACTTGTTCTTTTTGTTTTGTTTGGAAGCTTGTGAAATACCCTATTTTGTTTTGCAGTGAGCAAGTAAAATTTATTTTTTATTATAGTTCTAAAATTCTTGCTTGTTTAATATTATAGAATTTTATCAAGGAAAATTATTTTTTCAATTTAAGACCAGTATTGCCGATTAGTAACAAACTGTTTTTTAGCCATAAACCATACTTAAAACAAAATATGATTTTTTAAAGTATTTTTCTCATGATTTATTTAAAAAATTAAAGCCGAAAAACATTATTTTAATGATTTTTGAAAAATCAGGCATTTAAGGGTTAAGCAAATGTGATTTATTAAAATGACAGTTATTGTACTTAAAAATAAAAAGAGTGCATAATATTAGGTTGTAACGAAAGTTTTCTGCCAAATCACCATTACATAATACTAATTATAACATATATAATTAACTGTAATTTTATATATAACCACCATTCTGCCAAACCTTCACAGTGTCATGTGATACAGCACTAGTACCTAAAGCTGTACACTTTATTCGGTGATAAAGATGAAAATAAGGAATTTTGCTTAGTGGCCACTGGCCGGTAAGTTGATATTTTTTAGTAGCCAGTTACTGGCTAGTGAGAATAATTTCTTTAGTCGCCAGTAAATACATTTATGTCACTGAATATTTAATTTTAAAATATATAAGTTTAGAGTAAATAAGTAATTTATGTAATAAATAAAAATATTTTAATTCATATTGTTTTGAATAAACTTAAGATACTAATTTCCAATCTATTTTAAATTAAGTTAACAGCAAAGTTATATGTAACATGCTTATATAGCTAACTACATAAGTCCACTATACTTTGGTACTTTTCAAAATAAAAAAAAAATCTGAAATTTAAAGCAAATTTTCTGAAATGTAAAGGGGGGGGGGGGGTCTCTTCTGGCAATTATGCATTTTTTACAAGATACTTTAACAAAATTCGCGTTTTTCCGTGATCTATTGGCGATGTTTGTGTTTCTTCCGCGATCCTTTGATAAAATGTGCGGGTTTTTTTCGCGATCTTTTGACAAAATTCGCGTTTTTTTCGCGATCTTTTGACAAAATTCGCGCTTTTTTTCGTAATTTTTTGATGAAATTCGCGTTCGTTTTCGCGATTCTTCGATGAAATTCTCTTTTTTACGCGATTCTTTGACAAAATTCGGGGTTTTTCTGCGATCTATTGACGAAATTCGCGTTTTTTCACGATCTATTGACGATATTTGCTTTTTTTGCGATCTATTGACGATATTTGCGTTTTTTCGCGATCTATTGACGATATTTGCGTTTTTTTCGCGATCTATTGACGATACTTGCGTTTTTTCGGAGATCTATTGACGATACTTGCGTTTTTTCGGAGATCTATTGACGATATTTCCGTTTTTTCGGCGATCTATTGACAATATTTGCGGGGGTTTTCGCGCTCTATTGACGATATTTGTGTTTTTTCGCGATCTATTGACGATATGAGTTTTTCCGCGATCCATTCACGATGTTTGGGTTTTTTCGCGATCCTTCGACGAAATTTGCGTTTTCTTCCGCAATCTTTTGATGAAATGTGCAATTTACGCGATCTTTTGACGAAATTCTCGATTTTCGCGATTCTTTGACGATATTTGCGTTTTATCCGCGATTCATTCACGATATCTGCGTTTTATCCGCGATCACTTGACGAAATTTGGGTTTCTGAGCGATTCTTTGACGAAATTAGCTTTTTCGCGATCTATTGACGATATTTGGATATTTTCGCGATCTTTTGACAAAATTCGCGGGGTTTTTTTCCGCGATTCTTTGACGAAATCCCTTTGGAAAATCCTGCATTTGGCCGGTACTTTCCATATTTTTAGTCGCCAGTTTTTCAGGTTTAGTCGCCGAGTGGCGACTGGCGAGTGCTTATTTTCATCTTTATTCGGTGACATTCTGTAGCTGACTTTTTGCAACAGAACTGGAAGTAAATGATGGTTCTAATCTGGTAGCATGATAGTTCCATTTCAGACACCCTGTACTTAATGATAACAATATTGTTTTACAAATTTCACAACATACTGCTATAAAACAAGTCCTTTTCTTTCAAATGCTAAAATTCATTTGACAAAATATGAGCAAACATGTCAACGCGAACTGTTTACATAGACCGTATTAGCTGTAGTGGGAAACTTTCGTTACAACCTGATAGATGCCAATGAAACATGTCACTTGCTCCAAAAAAGTCAGCATTGCTCTCTTTATCCCAAAAAAGCCTTTCAAGAAAATTCAAACCTTTTATTTAGTACTGGCTTTTACACTTATTTTAATAGTTGGTGTTGCATGTTTGTTCCTTCTTAAATTCTTGGAGCAAGGTATGTGCATAACGCATATATTAATTTAACCCCCTGACCGCCGAGCAAAAGGCCAAATTTGTAAGGTTTTTTTCTCTGTTTGTTTATTAAAAATGGTAAAAAATGATGTTTTTTCCAACATGATATAAAAAATTTCATTATATATAGGCACATAAGCCTTGAGAGCAATAATCATAACTTAATTTTCCAAAACTGGGTATTATCTGTAGAATTATATTAATTTAAATAGTGTTTCTGATGCAGTGAAAAATACAGTATAAACTACAAAATAATGAACGGATACATCAGTTCATGGCAGTTAGAAGGTTAATAAACCCAAAACAACTTCAATAGCATATTTAGTACATGAAAATGCTGAAAGTTCATAAAATGGAAAGTATCATAGTTTAGCAAATTTTCACATATAAAAATGTGAATTTATACTATTTTATTTGTTAAAGCGGAAAGAAAGTTGCTGTAAAGACAGATATCGGAACCTGTCTGTAACAGAATCCTGTCTTAAACTAAACAAATATCTGATCCTGATGGAAGTAAAATATCAATTACCAGCAGTAGAATTGATTTAAAAAAAAAGTCACTGGTTCCAAGTACCAGTAAGCATTAAAATTTACTTGTCCATAATTATCATCTCTGGCCCACAACATAAAATTCTATTGTCTCTTTAACACTTTGAATTACTCACCACCCCACCTCCTAGAATATAAACCAAACTTCTTTTGCAGTTATCCAAAATTTTCAGCATAATAAAATGTAAAATTATAATTTGCTAAAAATTAAATAAACAGTACATAAACAAAAACTGTAAAATTATTAATTAGATATTTTATTTCCAATTATTTCAACTGACTGTATGGTTTAATGCAATTTTTTTTTAATATTTATTTTTTAAATAAAATAAAATTGTGTGATTTGTGTTTGGTTGCAGTTCTCAGGAATGGGAAAATTTACATTTACCTGCAGAAGAGGGGGGAAATTACCTACTGGTCCCAAGGATCATTAAATTTTTCAAATTAGTGATCCAATTGAATTTTTTGTGGTTTTGGACCAGCGGACCACCAAGGATTTTAAATGCTGCAATTACACTTGCTAAGGCAAAAACTTGTTTCAAATGGAATTTTTTCTTGTCCCTAGCAATTCTTTACACAAGTTATACTGTAGCATAACTAAATAAATTATAAATTACAAAACTTATTATAAAACTGTCAATATACAGTTGGCTCTCTGTTTAACGACTTTCAAGAAGCCTCGAAAAATCATCCCTAAACAGAATTTCCGGGAAAAGAATATTTGAAAAACATTTCCCTTCTCAGTTTACAGGCTTAGAACTTTCAATACATTTCTCAATATATTGGCACATTTAGAAATGTTTTATTTATTTATTTAAATTTATTTTATGTTTTCTTTCTTTCTTTTGTTTATTATTGATACAGATATACTACATATTTTTATTGCACAAATATAAATTGCATTAATTATACTGCATACAAGAACAACATTACAGCATGCAATGTTACTGAAAGTACAATAAAAATATTTATAATACTAGGGGGCTCGGCCCCCTACGAGCTACGCTCGCCAACCCCCGTCCAGACACCGCAGACTCTAAATGCACGCTAATTTGATCGGCTTTAAAAAGATTTCGAAAGATTGAATTATAATTTAAAAAACAGTGGCGATCTCCCTATAAACGAATTTCTATTCATTTCTCTTTGATTGGGGAATTTTAACGCCAAATCCGCTGCGGTACTACTTGATTATCCTGTCGACCAATTTCGCCAAATTATATAAATCGCCAAACCACTCGCCAAATTATACAAATTGATATAAATTTTATTTTAAATAACGAAAGAACAAATAAATTCGTACAACATTAATAAAAACACAAATAAAACGTCGAAATAAAAATAACTTGATGACGTATACACGTGTAACAACATTTCAAAATAAGCTAATATAAAAAGAATTAAGTAAAGAGAGTCTTTGTCTCCTGGTATTTTTTAACAAAGCGAAAAGAAAGTTCTTTTAAATGAGACATTTTAAATTAATTCTCAAAATATCAAATAAATGTCTAGCGCAATTTCTAAATTTAAATTTTTTTGCAATATTATTTTGTGTTCATTTTATGTAATAACTATAATGTGACGTAAATATGACGTAATTTCTCCTAAGACTTCTAACGCATGTTAATGAATTTATTATTTTACAATATCCTTTCTGTTTTAAAATTCACGTGTATACTTTTTATGACGTAATTTTTAATAAGTTCCTGCTTTTTATACATAATATTTTAATTCTAATTTGAAAGTTTTTTTCCTGTTTATAATAGTCACATGTAAATAAATTTTTAATTTGAAGCAACCATTATTGCTTGCGCTTTTTATACAGTTGGCAACAGTTTAAATTAGTACAATTTTCTGAAATCTGTAAAAAATATCTCTAGAAATGCTGAAAATTTGAATTTAAAATAGAAATAAAACCTGAAAAAATGAGTAAAAATAAAAAAATTAATGCAATCTGCACTCCGGCAAATTCTAACGCATAAAATGATCTAAAAATGATTACACTGCCATGTATAGTTTTTGCTGCTATAAAACTTTTTTAGTTGAACGATTTTGTCCAACTTTAGCATTAAATAACTCTTAAAATAATTCTTCGATTTGAAAACTGTCTATATCAGCGTGTTTATCAAACATTTCTGTATAAAACAACCAATTTTCATATTTTTGTATGCATTATTTTTGTTAATATTAACGAAGAAAGGCCTCCGGTCACAAAAAAAGCAAAACCGGCGGCGGCGGCGACAGCGACAGCGGTAGTTACTTTTTTTTAGAATAGAGAGATATTTAATTAAACAATGTTACTTACAGTACAATAAAAATATTTATTATACATTTAATTAAAATCAGAAAGTGTAAGATTGTTTCAATGGTGGTCCAGTTTTAAGTACCCTTTCTTCAAGCTTTTCAAGAAGTTTGAATGAGTTATCTTCCATATTTGATGAAACAATCTACTGGCGAAGAATATCCAGGGCAGAATTCGCATCTGAGTAAGAAGGAGGTGGTGTCTCGCTTTCTGTATTATCAGCTTCATCACCATCTTCTGCGTCTGAAGTTGCATTTTCATTTGCGATGTCTTCACAAATTTGATCTAACTTTCTGAAGTCGGTTGTTAAAACGTCTTCGTCACATTTGTAAAGTTCATTACACCCTTCTCCTTTATCTGTACTCATCTGAATTTCAAGAAAACTTGTTTTTCTATCAGAGAAAGTTCCTTCGTTTAACATGTTTAAAAGGTTCAGGAAAAAAAAAAACTACATGAAAATTGTCATTAAATAGAAACAATTTCGTCTTTAAATGGAGATTTTTTTACTTAAAGGAGCCGGGACTGCAAAATATCATCCTTAAATAGAGATCGTCGTAAAGTAGAGCGACATTAAACAGAGAGTTGACTGTAATTATAAAACTATTAATATAATTAATTATAAAATTATTATATTCAGATCTGAGGCAAATTTTCTTTCATTACACTCAGGTCGGTGGGTATCAGGATTACTCTTTTTCTTCAGGTTTGGGACGGGACTGGTTCTTTCTTTTGCGGGCTCAGGCTGATTCTATGTCAAGTACCCAATGGCAGAAAATTCTCCAAGTGTCTGCAAGAGATACTTCAGGAGCAGTAAATAATCTGCAGGTTAAATATTTTACAGTTGAAGCGTTAATTAATCAAACAATCACTTACCTGTAACGTCTTTATGCATTTTATTCATATTTATCAGGGTTGCAAAAAAGCTGGCTAAAATTTAAAAAAGCCACGCCAGTGACTTTTATTGGTTTTAACCGGCTTTTTTTTTTTGGCCAAAATTGGCTTTTATAAAGTGAAGCATTGTAAAACTACACATTTTGAAATGTTTTTAATTAGTTTGAATGACATTTAATTGATCTAGAGTTTAATAAGTAATCCAATTTCTGAATAATGAAGACATTAATACTGGAATAAAACTTAGATGTTTTGCTAGTGATTTGTAGTCAGAATTGCAAATAGTAAATAGGTCAGCTAAATTTTAAAAGGGCCATACCAACTGCTTTATCTGGCTTACACTGACCTTTAACTTCATCCCCCCCCCCCAATTTTTTCATTTTTACTGCTTTATAAAATTGAAGAGGACAATGGTTATTTAGTTACATGTTTTATTACTTAATTTTAAGAGCTATTATATACAAGTCTTATTTTATTTCTAGTAAACATTTAAAATTATGCATAGTCATATAATAACACCATTTCTCACTACTAAAAACATTATGAATAGCATGTGCATGAATATGCTTAGCAACAAGATTTTCAAAATTTTATTTAGATTTTTTTTCCCTGTTTAAATGCTCTATTTTTTATACTCTTATGTACCGAACTCTCCTCAATATCCTTTCAAATTTCTCCTTTAACATTTATAACTTAATCAGTCTATATGGACACATAAGAATGTTTCCATTTTGATATGGTACCTTACAAAATATATCACAATATACAAATATAATCTTTAAAATGTGTAGTATATGTGGAGCTATGCAAATATAGAATTTCAAAACACCAGTTTGGAGTTTAACTTATACCCTTTTCAATATTTATAATTTTTTTTTCAGACATAATGCCTTCACAATCATAGTTGCCTTCTAGCAGTTATAAAGACTTATTTATTTGACAAAATTTAACAGAAATTTATAATTTTTTTAGTAGAAAATATTTATAAGTGTATTAAAAATTAATTGATCCAAATTTAAAATGAATTAGCTGTAAACCAACTTTTAAAAATAAAAACTGGCTTTTTTTAAATGGTTAAAACCAAAAAAAAGCCGGCTGGTTTTTTTTTTTTTTTTTGGCCTGGCTGAAAGCTGGCAACCCTGATTTTTATTAATAATAATCATAAGTTTTTGTATTAAGTAATAAAGAGCTAAACATAATATAGAACAAAATAATGGTTTAATGGATAAAGAATCTGCAAAAGAGAAAAGAAAATCTGCAACGCCCGTTTCTAATCTTGAATTTTCTGCTACCAGGTTTCAGAGTAGAATTTTTGTTGTAAAAAATAATAATGATACAGTACATTTGACAAAATTGTTAAAAATTTAATTTGGTTTAATAAATTAGATAGAAATATTCTTTTTAAATCATCTGTTTTCTGCATGCTAAACTATATTAATTTTGGTACTTCTTAGTTATCCCATCGACCATTTGTATAAATCGCCAAATTATACACATTGACATAATTTGTTATTATAAATAACGAAAGAACAAATAAATTAGTAAAACATTAATAAAAATACAAATAAAGCATCGAATTAATAGTTTTATGGGCATTATTGCCATTTAATCTTACAATTAATTAATTAATGGCAACCATTATTGGCAATTAATCTTACCATTTGCATTTGGCGACAGTAATTTGGTCGACGGGATAACTAAGTACCAAATTTTTAAATGAGACTTTATATAAGTAATACTAGTCTCTAATTGATCATTAACATTGTTATTCTGTATTCCATGCATTGAGGACAGATAATCTGATTAAGAAATATTGGCATGTTTCCAGAAATTGGATGGGCTGGAACAATAGACTGCAAAAAAAATCTTTTTTCTGCACAGGGGATTAGCATACTCAAATTCTGTTCGCTTCTAACTCTATGAAAACTTAATAAAATCATAAACTACATACTTTTACAGGCTCATTTAATCCCAGGAAATCTAATATTGTGTCAAAAGTGGGTGCTACCATTTGAAAAATCAAAGTTGAACCTGTTTCAAAAACAATATTTTTATTTGTAAAGTAGACACAATTCACTGCCGAATCTTTCATCTCTCTGCAATAATTTGGTAATAAAATAGTATGGGGGTTCTTTTTTTTTTTTTTGACTGATTGTATACAAACAGTAATTAGCACAACTGCTTTCAAATATTTTGTTAATATTTTCATCTTATATTATTTTACTTAATTTGCATTTGCCTTTTCTATTTCTTTATCACCAAAAATAAGAATTCCTGAACTTTTATGGCTGCATATGTAACACTTTAAACATTATTTATAACTTTTATGCAACTGCACACTTTAAAAAAAAGAGGGATAAAGTATATAAAAACTGATAAAAAATGTACTAAGTTATGTTTATATTATAGAGTACGAGGTCAAAATAAGATATTAAAAAAAAACGCTTACCATAAAAATACATTTTATTTTCATAATATTTATTTCCAAATTTGTCAACACCAACTAGAGTTCCAACTTTAAGATCATCTGTCCTGTAATTCAGAAAATAGTTTTAATATTCAAAGCTAATAATAAATAAAAAGATGGTACATTATTCATTTACACACCATGAAATGGCAACAAGACAATCATAGACATGCAAGGATTATAATTCTGCCCTGATTCCCATAAAATAACTATGTCTCAAAAGATACATTTCTTAACGTCTTTCTATATTTCTTTTCTATTTGTCATTTTTAACAATTTCATATTTCAAATTTTGCTTCTGGGGTTATTTTAAATTTACATGAAGATTTCATGCCATGAAAATGAAGAATTTTTCTCTTTTAAATTATTCAGCATTTTAAGTGAGCAAGCAGGTTGTCATAATAGTCATTTTGGGTTATTTGCTATGAATATCGAATACAGTGGGCTGGGCAGAGTAATATTTGTTTCTCAAGTAACTTCTGACGTCAATTATTCATCACTTTTACGTTGTGATTTTTTATAAATAAAATCAGCTCAGATTTTGTACTTCTGTCAAAAGATTAGACTGATGGGTAAACCATGAGAAGTGTGTTGTTCTCCTCAGAATATTTTTTTTTCTTAATGTAACCCTCATTACCAGATAACAGAGGTTACAGATGTTATTCTTCAAAATTTACTATTAATTCATTTAATTAAAATTTTTTTTATATTATATGCTATAAAAATATCTAGCATATGACAACAAAGTCACTGAAATAAGTCGATCAAATGACCAATGAAGTTTAGCAAATAAAAATATGCTGGAAGTAATTTAAATAAAAGGTTTACGGAACAGATGCTGTATACTCCCTCGGCCGCCATCTTGGATTTTTTCTTGGCGTGAAAAACCCTTTCCGCCAAGTAGTAAATATCGCCAAGCAGCGATTTATGCGCATGTTAGGCTTAATGGGGTTGCCTTATCGATAAACAACGCCAACAAGAAATCCAAGATGGTGACCGAGGGAATATAGGGTAGATGTACCAGTAATGGACACCCTTAAGGAATTTCTTTAAAAATTATTTTTTTATTAATAGTTATAATTATTATATTCCAGTTTTTTCAATATTATATTAATCTATCAACAATATTTAACCATTCTTATAGTCGCATTTCTCAATATGAATCGAAATTTAATTTTAAATAACAGAAATATATGAAAACACCCAAAAGCCCAGTAATGGACACCACATAAAAAATAATAAATATAATTGTTTTTATGACTGTATTTAGAACCAGAATTTAATGAATACATACTAATGAAACAAAATAGGGAACAGATGTCATAAGTTCCCCCCGACCGCCATCTTGGAATTTTCTTGGCGTGAAAACCCTTTTTCCGCCAAGTAGTAAATGTCGCCAAGCACCGGTTTATATGCATGTTTGGATTAACGAAAATAAAATGTAAATAATAAACAAAATTCGCTAAAATGGCAACCAGTAATCCTTGTATGTGTGCTTCGTGCACATTTTCTGAAAAAAAAACATCACTGCATTCAGCACTTCTCTAGGTGTAGCATTCTCAAAATTCAGCAGTTCTCGCTTTCTAGCAATCTCAAAATGTAAAAAACTTTTAAAGCAAAAATACACATAAAAAACAAAATTTGCTAAAATGGCAACCAGTAATCGTTGTATCGCACATTTTCTGAAAAAAAACATCGTCGAATTCAGCAGCTCTCGCTTTCTAGCAATCTCAAAATGTAAAAAACTCAAAAGCAGTAAAATATATATCAAATTATCAACATACCTTAACAGACATCTGCTTTCTTGCAAGATCCAGCTCGAAATATTATCGCCGACATTTTCCAAAATATGCTTATCAATACGTATTCACAAACTATAATCAAACCTTCTTTTCTTGTCAAAATTTCCTCATATTTCCTAATTATTTCAGCAACAGCATTTAAACGGACTACAGAAAACATAGTCAATCAAATACATTCAATAAATTTCACATAAAAATAAAAAGGCAGAACTATACAACACGATATCAAAATACATTCACAATATTCCAACATGAACTTCTGGGTTGCCAGAATGACACGTCACACGGGATTCAACATATCGAGGTTGTCATATCCATAACCACCGCCAACACGCCAACAAAAAATCGCCAAACATTTCAAAACAACAACGGCGGAGGGAAGATACGGCATGTTCCCAAAATAGTTATTTTAAAATAAATTTAACAATTAGGATACCAGTAATTAATAAAATATTTGTGATAATCATTTACTGTTTGCATCAATTATTGTAATTATCAGAAGATCGATGTTTTAATTATTTTAGATGGATAGTTTAAAATACTAAATATCAGGCAATTACAACTATCAAATTATTGATACAGTGGGGGATTTAAAAGGTAATTAAAAAAAAAAGTTTTGGAAGATTAGTGTTTAGTTTTGTCTCACTATTTTTAACAATCTTCCTGAGACTACTTGATCTATCATTTATAATAATTAATATTACAAATATATAAGAAATGATATTGTGAGTTGAATATTTTAAATACCAAATAAAATAAATTCAAAATAAAACTGTATAACTGATGTTTGAGGCCACTGATATGAAGATTTACTAGTTTCATTAATATTACCTAAAACTTTCATTAATTAGTGTCATTTTTTTTTTTTTTTGGTCAGAGGTGAATAAGGAAACATTTAAGCCAGAAAATAGATTTTCAATAACTTCTGTAACTTAATTGTTTTTATTTAAATGGAGAGGGATAAGCCTTATGAGCCCCTCTTTGACTGTGCTCTTAAACAATATTTTCTGATTCTTGGCTGGTTTGATTGCTAGATTATAAAATATGCAAGGTATATATACATATACATTGAAAAAAAAAAAAAAATAATAAAATATTGAAATTTCATTAATCACATAAAATAATTTAAAAGCAGCTATTTATAAAATTTTTGGTGTTATTGTTATTACATATTGGTAAATATAATTTAAAAATTAAATTTGATTATTTAGGTTTGCAGTTAAGCCAAAATATTTTATGCACTATGAACATTACAGAAATTGCATTTTTAGCAATGTCTACATGGGGTATCCATTACTGGAAAACGACTAATTAACCATCCCAGTAATGGACACCCCTCTTAAAACCTTAAAAATAAATGAAAATTTGTAAATGGCTGTTAGTATATAAAATTATAAATTTTCTATTGCTACTCAAACAAAAACATTCAAATTTTGCAAGAAAATAAATAATATATAAATTAATTAAACGAAGCCAGCTCTTAGCCTTTTCATTTAGATTTTCACAGAAAAACAATGAAACTTTGAAACATTATTTTCTGCTTCCTGATTGGTTTGAGTAAAAGTGTCAACAATAACCCAGTTTTATAAAACATGCAAGGGGGAATTATAAAAAAAATAATTAAAGCTAAATATTTATTAGTTATTTTTTTTATGAGCCAAAAACATCAAGGGGTGTCGATTACTGGCACATCTTCCCTGCAGCATCTTAGCGCAAATGGGCAAGTGAACATTGCTTTCAACATTTCAAGGACAATTTCAACAATAAAATTGCAAATTATTACTGATATGGTATTTTAAAACACATTGTCGATTAACTATTGTACTATTATATTTAAGGGAGAGAGGGGTGGAATGGGACAGTAGGATTTTCTCTTTGTGTATCATTTTAAATATTTCATCTATCGCACACTAGATGAAGCGATGGTAGCCCAATCATCAGTTAAAAAAAGTTTTTGATATGCATAAACTTACAATTGTATAAAGTAAAAGATTATTTCAAGAAGGAAATCATAATTCAAATCTACCTGTTATTAGAAGAAACAGAATAATTATAGAATTGAACTAAAAAATAGTGTAACTGATAAAAAAAAAGCAGGAAAGTTTCTCATATCTACATTTTTGCAAAACATATTACGCAGTATATTTCTACAGAAAATAATATTATAATCTTAATCCTGATTCATTGAAAGTTCATAACTGTACGCTTTTTGACCTATAAAAAAAAAATAATAATAAAGATTATACATACCTATAGAGTTTCATGGCAGATCTTATGATACCTCCATTTTGCTTAATGACACTAAAAGCTGTTTTTAATTTGTCTAAACCTAGGTACCTAGCCATGATTTTCTAATTTTGTCTGTATCAAAAATCAAAATAAACAAAGTTAAAAAGGACTTTGGCTGTTGCCAAAAGTTTCATACAATTTAAATTGCGATGCATCTGTATTCCCCACAAATAGAGTTGGTCATTCGCATTCGCAACTATCGGACATTAACCATTCACGTTAGCTGCGGGTATTTAGACACAGCTTCCACTTCGTCCAATAAACACCCTTTTTCGGAGAATATTTACGCGCAGAGGCGTGGCTGTTGCCACTCATGGTATAAGGAAAGGGAAGAGACTCAAGGGTGAAAGGTTCCATTCTCCCATTGGTTGAGAAGAAACAAGAATCCCGCGATTAATGGACCACAAGCATTAGTAACGTCACACAACGTCACGATGGATTATAGCTAATCAGCTTCTCGATTTTTCCCCCAACCGCTTACCAAAAGCCAATCAAATATCGCAATGCTTGTGGGAAACATTGCGAGTTCCGCCCATTGCGTGTGGTCAATTCTCAAGGTTACAAGTCCTGATAATTGAGCAGTGGTAGACAATTCTAACTAACAAATCAGAAGGCACATAGCATTTCACCACCAAAACAAATCGCCAAGTGTCACTTGAGAAGTATTAAGTTGCAATCATATTAAATTTTCTTTACGACATGTAAGGAATTTTAATTTATTTCTCATATAAAGTGATTCACAGATAACAATGATATGGTATTTTTTAAAATATCCTTTTTTCCCTGCAAAAAATTAATAAAACTGACTTTCTTTTAAAAAAGTAACCAATTTAAATATTTTAGACTTATTATTTTGTAACTTACTTTTAAATTACTCATTACATATATTCCTTTTGTATATACAGGTGTATGTAAATTTAAACTAAAAAAAAAAAAAAAAAAAAACATATCCCATATTTTAAAAGTATAAAATTGATATTTATACGAAAAGTAAAATTTAATATTTTTTTATTTATAGCTTTGCATGAGGAGGACAGAAGCTTAGGGGATTCCCCCCCCCCCCCCCCACCCCGAAATAATATCCTGGCTACGCAACTGCACCTACCTATGTGTTTTGACTGTAGTTATGTGTGCAAAGCAACAGTAAACTCAAGCACCACCCTCCCCTTCCTTGGCGAAATTTGACTTTCCATAAGACTTTTAGCATTAGTTCAAAATCCGACAATTTCATTGGCTATCGGTGAACCGAACTTCTTTCCCTGAAAGGAAAAAATCCATTTTAAGAGTAACAGCGCTTAATAATAACTTGATGCATTAAAAAAAGCTTATGTATTTCTCATACTGAGCACGGAATCAATTGTTATACAGTTAATAACATAATATATAATTAATTGTTAAATTTGATTTAATTTTCTTGAAAGAAAATTATTAACAAATCTAAAACAACATTGACTTAGTTAAATTATGATAAAATAATGAGATTGTTATAATGAGCTGCTTAGAATTGTTTTTTTTTTTTTTTTTTTTTTTTTTTTTTTTTTTTTTTACTCAGATGTTTGCAATCCGTATTAAAGTTCTAGCAGCTTGAATTGAAGTAATTGAAGTTCCATCTAGATATATAAAAATATTTTTCTATGTCAGTTTAAAAGATACTATTATTGCATTTAAATAGATATTTTATTTTAATTATATAACATTAGCTCCTAAGTGGTATTATGTAGTAAAATTTAATCACAATATTATATTTCGAATAAAAATTGTAAAGCTTCTGATAATAAATTAATAAATAAAGATAAAAACAAAAATCTCCATAATAATAATAATAATAATCATTATTTTAAATAAATATATATATTGCAACTAATAGCAAAATATTTTTCACTGTTCATGTTTGATGTATATTACATTTTTATTGCAACAGATATATATATATATATATATATATATATATATATATATATAATAAAACTTTTTGCGAATAATTATTAAATCGCAGATATATATATATATATACATTTGTTTTTGTTGCATTTTTACCATACATTCAATTATTTAAAGTATAGTAATTTACTGTCTTCAATGGTTAAATATATGAAATATATATTATTAATGTAATTTATATATAAAAGATAAATAATTAATTTTTAAAGATGAATAATTTAATACTGTTAATTACTATTTATATGTTACTGGGGTTCTAGCATAAAAGTACTTTTCATGAAAGTTTAGAAGATATTATAATTAAATTTTAATAAATATTCATTTTAAACATACAGTTTATATATGATAAGAATTTAGTAATATTGAATATACAATAAAAAAAAATTAGAAAGCAGCTGATAAATTGATAAATATTTTTATATATGAAAGATAATACTTAATTTTGAGAAATGAACACTTTAGTAAATTACTTCTGCTAATTATATATAGATATATAACTTACTAAAGTTCCAACAAAAAATATTTTTAATGTAAGGTAAGAATATATTATTATTACATTATTATTAAAAAATAGATTAAATGATTTTTTTAATTTAATTATTTAAAAAAATCTAATTGACAATTTTTTTTTTTTCAAAGGAACTGGTGATAAAGATCAACTGATTTTAACTAACTGACTTAAGGGTGTTCTCAAATCCAAACAGGCAACTTTTTGACATAAGTTTTAATTTATTTTTGTTCGAAAATGCATGAAAGTAGCTGGTGTTGTTGTTCAGAAACAATGTAATTGTACTGTTTTTTCATTTTTTTTTTTTTTTTTTTTGCAAACGCAATAGATCTTTCAGAAAATAGTGTCAAAGTGGGCGTTTTGAACCGAATTTCCGCGCGAAGGAAGAAAGAGCACTGAAGAGCGGGCGAAAAACGTGTTTTTCACGTGATCAAAATCGCTTATAACTCAATAGGTAATTGATTGATCCAAAAATGGAAAAAAAACAGTTCAATTCCAAATCGCTTCCATGGCCAGGCTTTCCAATTTTATACCTTTCCATTAAAGCGTTTAGCGCTTGTTGAGCAGAGCAGTTAAGAACAGCCTTAAGAAAATATTATTATTACTCTTTAATTATTAAAGAAATTTATTTATTAGAAAAATACCGTATAAGTCATGTGAATTTTAAAATTTAATTCAATTATCTGTATAGTATTTACAATTTAAAAAAAAATAGTAATCTAGATAACAGATAAATTTAAAATGATCAGAACTTTATAAAAATCTAACATGAAAATACTTTTAATGTAAACCTAGGAGATTTATTATTGCATTTTAATAAATGTTTACTTTAATTATTAAAAAATAGATTAAATGAATTTTTTAATTTAATTATTTAAATTTATTTAAAAAAATCTAATTGACAAAAAAAAAAAATTACAACGGAACTCGTAATAAAGATCAACTGATTTTAACTAACTGACTTAAGAAAATATTATTTTTACACTTTAATTATTAAAGAATTTTTTTATTAGAAAAATACCTTATAAAGTCCTATGAATTTTAAAATTTAATTTAAGGGGTCTTGTACCTTTTAAACGCGTCAAAAATTAACGAAAAACTTCAAAGTTTGAATTAGTCTATCTTCAAAACCTTTTTATGTATAAACATGAAATTTTGGATATTGATTAAACAGATTGTGCTTTGTAATATACTACCAACAGAAATTTATTAACCATTTACAGAATTTGTGTATTGTTGAAATCAAAATAGCTCTTTTTTTACTACATAAGTCATTGCGCGCATGATATCTTGAGAAAGAATGTATGGATTGTCATGAAATTTGGTAAATATACTAAACAAATATGTGTGTTTAAAATGATCTACTTTTAAGTATTTACAATGGTAATATTTTTAGTTATGACTATTTTTATTCATTAAAAATACAAAATTTTTATTTTATTTTACGAAAATATTTTTTTTTATATAGTTAATGAAATAATTTTAGCCTAAGAGTAGATCATTTTAAACACACATATATGTTTAGTATCTTTACCGACTTTCATGCCAATCGATACATACTTTCTCAAGATATCATGCGCGCAATGACTTACGGGGTAAAAAAAGAGCTATTTTGATTTCAACAATACACAAAATCTGTAAAGGGATAATAAATTTCTAATGGTAACAAATTACAAAGCACAATCTGTTTAATCAATATCAAAATTTCATCTTTATACATAAAAAGGCATTGAAGGTAGACTAATTCAAACTTTCAAGTTTTTCGTTAATTTTCGACGCGCTTAAAAGGTACAAGACCCCTTAAATATTTGTGTAATATTTAAAATAAAAAATTATAAAGTAATCTGTTACTATAGTAACAGACAAATTAAAAATGATCAGAACTTTATAAAGTTCTAACATGAAAATACTTTTAATGTAAGCCTAGGAAATTTATTATTGCATTTTAATAAATGCTCACTTTAATTATTAAAAAATAGATTAACTGATTTTTTTAATTTAATTATTTAATTTATTTTAAAAAATCTAATTGATAAAAAAAATTTACAAAAGAACTGGTAACAAAAATCGACTGATTTTAACTAACTGACTTAAGAAAAATCAAAACAAAACTCTAAAAAAGTGAAAACACCAGCGAAAGGACAGAACACGCAACTTTAGGATTACAAATGCAAAATCTTAACCAGCCCTAGTCTTGACCACTGGGCTAGATCATTCACACGCTTTTTTGTCCTTTCAGGGAAAGAAGTTCCGTTCAGTTTCATTGGCTATCGGTGAAGCGATAGCCAATGAAATTGCAGGATTTCACACTAATGCTAAAAGTCTTATGGAAAGTCAAATTTCGCCCTTCCTTGATAGCTGATGTGTTTTTTAAAAATAAAAAACTATATAAAACAATTAATAAAAATACTCAGTCAAATTTTATCCATTTTTTTTTTCATAGCACTTTGTGTGCGTAAATATAAATAATTAAATGGCCAAACTAGTACTCAAATAATCAAAATTGTCAGAAAGGAATTTAGATCATCTAAATTCTACCTTGCCCGTATAGTAATTTGCAATATTAATATCTATTTATTATTACTGCAAAATAACAAACAGGGCAAAAAATCAAAAAATAAAGTATTTCTTAGATAGTTAGATAGTGAATGAAAAAGATCAAGCTAAAATAAATTATAGTTCACACACTTGTAGTGAAATATAATGAAAAAATAAATTAAATAATAATGACTTTTTTTTTTTTTTTTTTTTTACTCACTCAAAAGAAAAAAAAAAGTTGGAACCAAAAACAATAATATCTGAGCAATAACTACCAAAAACTATAAGAAGTTTTATAATGTATTTTGTTGCATTAAATATTTCTAGTTAATGATTACTTGGACTAATGCCTTTAACTTAGTTTTCAAATATTTAGGGTGGTAATAGTGAAGGAATAATTTATGATAATTTTTTTAATAAAAATAATTTATGTTTTTGACTGAGTTTTCAAATAATATATATATATAATATATATATTGTTTTAAAAAGTAGTTTATTAGAATTTTTTAATAAAAACAATTAAAATTTTTTAGCAAATTTTAATTATTTACAATACTTAACAATTAACTATTACAAATTGATTTAAATAATTAATTACTTATTAAGTTAATAATATTATTAATATAAATGCATAAATTAATAAAATTTTACTTTCAAATAAAATAATCTGAATATAGTTATGTATTCAGAGATATTGTTAAATAATATAACATAAAAATAAAAATATTTTATATAAGTGTAAGAAATAACATTATATTTTCAAAAATATTCATTTTAAGGAATTGAAATAAATAGCTTTTAAGTAATATGAGTTTTAAAAATTAATTTCATTAACAGTATTTTATGCATAATAAAAAATTACAAAGCATTTGATAATAAAGTAATAAAGTTTTTCTGTATGAAAAATACTAATTAATTTTAAAAGAAAACTTTGATAAATTAATTTTGCTAATTTAATATTTATCTGATACTAAAGTTATAAGGGAAAAAAATAATGTAAGTTTAGGAGATATTATTATTGAATTACAATAAATGCTCACTTTAATTCATAAAAAAATAGCTTATATGAATTTCGAAATTTATTTAAAACTAAATTTTATTTTATTTAATAAAAATAAAATTTCAATTTTATTTAATTTAATAACAATTAAAACTTAATTTAATCAAAATTTTATTTAATTATCTAATTGACAATTAAAAAAATTGGAAATGAACTGATAATAGAAGTCTACAAATCTTTATTAACTAACTTAATAAAAATCGAAACAAAACACAAATAAAATATACAAAAGTAACAGAGAGGATAGAACTCGCCTACTTAAGTTTGCTAGACAAGCGCGTTAACCACTGGACAACATCGTCCACACAAAACTCTCACCAAAATAGCATGAATTAACCAGGTACGATATTTCTCAAAGTGCTTGCATTTCATCGCCAAATCATCCCTGCGAAGCAAGCCAAGACCGGTTTCTGATCAACCAATGAGAGAATGGAACCAAAGCGATATAGGTAAGCGTCTTATCTTAAATGGGAGAGGTGCGCGCAAGATTAAAGGCGAGGTCATATCAATCAAGGTCGCACGCCACGTAGCGGACGGAGTGAACAACAGAAAGATGCCTAACTGTTTTCTTCTTTATGGATAATCTATTAATTGCACATCTATGAAATAACTGCGCAAGCGCCAACATCGTGTTTTCATTTATTTGTAGCATTTATATTTACCTGCCGGCCGACCCCCTCCCATGGGGCACGGCACGACGTGGAGCAACCAGAACCATACTGGCCTCCCCACGCGACCGCTCCTTGGTCAACGGGGGCACCGCCAAACCCCACCACCCTTAGGGTCTGCTCCCAACTGCTCCAGCTGAGGTCCTCGGAGGGATGAGCCACCCAAGTCATAAAGTAACCTGGGCGCTGTCCGAAACCCTCGCCCTTCGGTTGCTCCGGGAGTGCCTGCATGGCGTTCCCGCGAACCCCGTCGTCGCTAGCGAGCACCGAGGACTTTCCACTACAAAGCCCTCACTCATACTTCACACAGGTATAATATTGTTAACTATTAACAGTACACAATTCAACACAATTTATTTTTGCATTCACAGCGTTAGATTTTTTACGTTCAGATTGGACGTTTTTGTCCAAACTACAGCAACCTGCATTACTACAGTGGTGAAATATTTTGAATTATTGGTAAACTGTATCACACATTGTGATGCAATACATCAAAGCCTGATGATGATACCCTCTATTAATTTTGAAATGAGTTCGTCTGAATGCAGTAGTTATTAAAAAACTTGACATATTAAACAAAAACTTAATTTGAAGAACAAAATTTAAAAAAAAACAAAATTTATTTCCTACATTGTTTAAGCCCGAGAAGGGACAGATATTAAGATATTTCATTCAATTAGTTCTACATTTAATGTTAAATTTTTGCAACAAATTAGTTAAGCCAATTGAAGATTAAAAAATAAAAATAAAATTCATACAATATGACACTTACAACACCCTAAAAAATTAGATTCCGTTCAAATGAAATCGAGATAAATCTTAGGCCTTTTTTTAAGTTTTGTATTTTGTATGCATCTTATCATTTTACGTACAATTGTCAAACATAGTACAAAATCTGCAATACAAAGATTTTCAATTAAAAATGGATGAAGTCTAAGATTTATTTCGATTTCATTTGAACGGAATCTAATTTTTTAGGGTGTTTTAAGCATCATATTGTATGAATTTTATTTTTATTTTTTAATCTTCAATTGGCTTAACTAATTTGTTACAAAAATTTAACATTAAATGTAGAACTAATTGAATGAAATATCTTAATATCTGTCCCTTCTCGGGCTTAAACAATATAGGAAATAAATTTTGTTTTTTTAAAATTTGTTCTTCAAATTAAGTTTTTGTTTAATATATATATATATATATATATATATATATATATATGCTTTATTTAATGTTATTTAATTTTCTAGTTATGATTTTACTTACAGCTTTAATTCATAAAATTTTTTCATTCCTATCATTGCATAGCTTTATTTAATGTTATTTAATTTTCTAGTTATGATTTTACTTACAGCTTTAATTCACAATATTACGGTTTTTGATGGTGGTAGGTTATGTTTAATTAATGGTTATATATATATATATATATATATCACTTTTTTATGGACACGATAACTTCCAAAATTCTGCACAAATCTCTTCCAAACTGATACATAAAATCAAGGGGTAGAAAATCTCGGTCAAGTTCGTTAATGGGCAAATTCGGACCAAGAGGGTGGAAACAGGGAGGGGTTTTGTGAAAACCGAAAAAAATCCTATAACTTCTTAATTATCAACCCTATATATATGAAATCCTAATGAAACAAATTTATGAAACGGAAGTATGAATCGACTGATTAAATAACTGATTATGTTTCACGGCGATTTCTCCTAAAATATGGAATACTTTGCGATGAAATTAACACCAAAAATCAATATTGATCCGCAGATTTCAAAACTGGTATTAGAATTTATAAATTCACATTAGTTTTCGAAATATTATTTTTTTTTTCTAATTTTATATACTTTTCTCTAATGATGGCAACTCAAATTTTAATCATAACAGATATTTTTTTTTTCAGATTTTAGAAAAGGTTACGATTTTAAACAAATATGGCGAGAAATTTGGCCTCCCTTAAATGTATGCTAAGAAATGTATCATGTTACTTTTATTCATAATTCAATTTGTATTTCATTGTCATTTTATTTAATACAAACTGAAACATTTAAAATAAATGGCTTTAACTTCTTTATTTTTTTTAAGCGAAATGAAAAGAAAAATATTAGGCACAGATGTCATATACGCACCGGTGTACCTAATTGGCGCCAAAATGGCATTATTTTGGTTAACATGGTAACCCGGCTATTGTTGTTTATTTAATAATAAATGTTTATATACTTTATTTTCTTTTTTTAAATTACATAAATTGTTTTGTTCCATAGATAATTTTTTTTGGTTATTTTCCTTTAAAAATAAAAAATAATAGAAAATAATTAAAAAAATACGGTGCTACTTAGTTATTCCATCGACCCATTTCGCCAAACCACTCGCCAAATTATACAAATTGACATAATTTTTATTTTAAATAACGAAAGAACAAAGAAAATAGTATAACATTCATAAATATACAAATAAATCGTCGAAATAAAAATCATTTGATGACGTAAAGACGTGTAACTTGCTTAAAGTTAAGTGAATGTGACATTTACGATCAACCATTATTGGCATTTAATCTTATAGTTTGGTGATAGATTTTTGGTCGACGGGATAACTAAGTAGTGCCAAAAATTCATATGTAACTGGTATTCGAAAACGAGGTTTTCGCCAAATTTTCCTTAAAAATATCACGCCAAACCCGGTGCGTATATGGCATCTGGCCAAATATTAAATGATGTAACAAACGATGACATTTAATTTCAACTTCAAAGCAATGTTTTAATTTACCACTCGAAAAAAAAATGCTAACTGGCGAGTTGAAAAATAGCTATTGGCGAGATTTGCACCCGGCTAGCGTAACAGTACCAAGAATTCTTTGCGACCATGGAAACTTTTATGTAGTTTTATTCGAAAAATAAATTTTATTTTTTAATCAAAGGGGAAAACTTTCGGCACAGGTATCATGTACGGACCCATATTGGATCGATTTTTTTCTGACGCCAATGTCATATACGCAACGGGTACTTAACTGGCGCCATAATATCGTTATTTTGCTTGATTTGATAAGCCGGATGTTGTTGTTTATGCTGTTGATGTTTTCCCCAAATTAGCGTCGGAAAAAATCGCCAATATGGGGTCGTATATGATATCTGGGCCAAACTTTCATATGAAAAGCGAAGGGATCAGAGCGTATTTATTTATGGCAGTTGTTACATGACTTGGACTATTATAATATAGATGAAATGATGGCGATAGAATAATATTTGGCGACTTATCACCTCTACCTGGCTAACATTAAAGTACCAACACTGCACCAGGAATATAAAAAGCGAAGTGGTTCGCCCGGAACTATTGATGATAGTCACATGACTTAGGCTATTGTTATAGAAATTGTTTTAAAATACCGGGAGACAAAGACTCTGTACACTTAATTCATTTTATTTTAGCTTCTTTTCAAAAGTTTAACTGATCCTCTTTAATCAAACACGAAAACAACCATTGGATGTCTAAACAGCAACTGATTCGGCCTTAAATTTTTGAAATCAGAGGAAATTGACTGGAAACCCGTTTACAGGGAGATCTGCACAGCTTTTTTCAGTATAATTCAATCTTCTATAATATTTTTAAAACCGATCAGATTAGCGTGTTTTTAGATTCTGCGGTGTCTGAACGGGGGTTGGCGAGGGTAGCTTGCAGAGGGCAGAGTCCCCTAGTAATACATATAAAATCAGTTTAAAGTTATTATTACTTCTAGGAAAAGGGCCAAAAATTTATGTATCGCAGATTTTTGAGAAAATTAAAATGGGCTCAAGGGGCCAAAAAATAGGATTTTAGGGAAAATTCATAACTTCGTCAATTCTCAAAAAATCAAATTCACTTAAACTTATTATAAATCTTCTTAATACTATCTACAACTTTTATATTGATAAGTTTTTGATAGGACCGACTCTTACCGAAAAAAATATTAAAACGACAAAAAAAAAAGTTAAAGAAAAAAAAAATTCAGAACTTTATCAATTCACACGATATCAAATCCGCTTAAATTTATTATAAATCTTCTTAATATTATCGACAACTTTTATATTGACAAGCTTTTGATAGGACCAACTCTTACAGCAAAAGCAAATGAAACAAAAATAGCGGATGAAGAAAAAATTATCGTATTAACATGATTCTAATAAAATCAACTCTTACAGGAAATTGAAATTAAAAACTCGTCAAAAGCGGCCAGATAAAATTGTTAAACTAGGTTTATCTCTAATCTTGATTTAGTTTTTGTTGGTGAAATTAGTACTTAACTTCGAAATCTGCCTCCGCCTGTAGGCCGAGCCGGCAGGGATTTTTATAAACAGCTGAATGAAATTTACAGAAAATAATATTTATATGGTGTAGAATCGAACAATGTTTTTCAGTTTCCTATAAAAGGTGTATATCTTAAACTATAATCGATTCCTTCAGAATAACAATTTTTCGGGATGAGTCTCTGAAAGTCAGATTAAATTAAAAATTTGACACTGTTATCGGAGATATTTGATGCTTTTATAGAAAAAAAGGAAATACTGCTCTATTGCTTTATATCAGAATAATAATACATAACAATTATATCTACTTACAAATGAAAGTGATTTCTTAAATGTGCAGAGCATGGGCCTTAGCACGGGCAGCGTTCATAATGAAAAATAAATAGAAAAATCACTGTTATTTTCATATAACGTTATTTCGGCATACATTGCGCTTCCCAAGGGTCACATCCCCCACAGTTCGAGAACCATTGTCTTATTTTATTGTAATTTTATTTTTTGTTCGTAAAAAAAAAAAAAAAAAAAAAAAAAAAAAAAAAATTAAGAAAGGCAAGATTAGTCATTAATTTATTTATGAAAATTGAGATAATATGTTATTTTGAAAAAATGAATTCATTATTTTTCTGTGACCGTTGATTTGATGTTAATCAATACAATATAAGAAGAGGAAAAAACTGTTATTTTTGCTTTAAAAAATCTATGACATGAATTATCTTTTTGAAAAAGAAATGCCCTGAAATGGCTTCGTGCTATTAGGAAGAAGAAAAAAGAAAAGAAACTGTAAATCTCTGAGTTATAAAACCATGAGACCAATATTTACTTTGTAATAAATTCGATTAAAGTTTGTTAATATTATACACATGACAGTGATGTTTAAACTTAAAATTACCTACAATTTTACATTTTATCCAGAATGATTCCCAAACAGCAAGAGATATCTGCTAAATTTCGGTCGATTACAAATATATATATGAGCAGAAGTAGAAAACAAATCTCTTGAGGGACCATACGGGTGTTAATATTACGGGTGTTATTATTATTATTATTTTACAAAACTATATATGTATTAAAGATAATCAGTTCTGAACACTTTAAAATAAACGTCATGAAAATGCTTTTGCAATTAGCCAAAATACATACAAAAAGAGCTTCAGTTTGGAAACGGTATTAGTTTAAAAGTCACTTTCCTTATTGGTCAGGTCCCAATACTGGTGAACTTACTACTAAAAAAATTTCTGCTATGGATTTCTACTCCTACAGAATTATGATGCATACTTCAAGTTTCAATATATTGCTTCGAGATAAAGATCTATTCCACCAGTTCATAGTTGACATGTATGCAAAGATAGAGGCAGAAAGATTGAGGTATATTCGTTTGAATCAGAGGTCATTCAGGGTAGAAGACTATGTGCATTTGAGGTATGCTATTATGAATGATGGCAATGCTTCAGAAATTGGACAGTTAATAATTTTACCTTCAACTTTTACTGGTGGACCACGATACATGCAAGAAAGGACACAAGATGCAATGACGTACGTAAGGAATTATGGTCGTCCTGATCTTTTTATCACATTCACCTGCAATCCCTCTTGGCCAGAGATAAAAAATGAGCTGTTCGTGGGACAAAAACCACAAGGCCGTCATGATTTGTTGGCCAGAGTTTTTCACTTAAAATTGAAGACACTAATGAATCTAATACATTATAAAGGTCACATTTTTGGAAAATCAAGATGCTTTATCTATACTGTGGAATGGCAAAAACGTGGATTGCCACATGCTCACATTCTGGTATGGCTTCAAGACCCATTACACGTACACAGAGTTGACAGTTTTATAAGTGCTGAAATTCCAAATCCTGATGATGACCCTCATTTATTTAATGTTGTCAAAACGCAGATGGTGCATGGATCCTGTGGCAATTTAGATCTACATTCTACTTGCATGAAAGATGGAACATGCACTAAAAGATATCCACGTCCATTTTTAAAAGAAACACAGACAGAAAAAGATGGGTATCCATCATATCGACGACGAAGCCCACAGGATGGCGGTTTTGCAGTCAATATAACAGTTCGGGGATCACCTGTTGTAATAGATAATACATGGATCGTGCCGTATTGTCCAATATTATCCAGAATTTTTAATGCCCACATTAATGTAGAGTTTTGCAATTCTGTAAAATCCATAAAATACATCTGTAAATATGTCAATAAAGGATCAGACATGGCCATTTATGAAATTACCAGCAATAATGCTAATGATTATGATGAGGTCACGCAATATGAAATGGGAAGATACATAAACAGCAATGAAGCAGTTTGGAGAATACTTGATTTTAATATTCATTAACGTCACCCAGCAGTAATGCACTTAGGTGTTCATCTTGAAAATGGACAGAGGATCTATTTCACAACTGAAAATGCAACAGAACGTGCACAAAATCCTCCACAAACAACCCTTACGGCCTTTTTCAAGCTTTGTACCGAAGATGAGTTTGCTTGCACTTTGTTGTACCATCAAGTGCCAAGGTATTACACATGGAATAAAGATAACAAGAAATGGAAACGCCGCAGTAACGGGCAAAATGTACCAGGCTTCCCAGGAATAAAGTCCACCGATGCACTTGGACGAGTATACACGGTGTATCCAAACAATTCTGAATGCTTTCACCTGAGATTGCTGCTACATGAAGTTCGAGGCCCAACATATTTTGAATATCTCAGAACAGTTGACAATAGGCTTTGTGAAACATACAAAGAAGTTTGCCATCTGAGAGGACTTCTTGAAAATGATGAAAACTGGAACAAGACTTTAGAAGAGGCAGCTGCCACTCGATCTCCAAAGATGTTACGTAACCTTTTTACAGTTATGCTTATATCATGTAACATGTCCAATCCTTTACAATTATGGGAGAACCATAAAGAAAATCTTTCTGAAGATATACTTCACCAAGTTCAACTACAACAGAATAATACAGATATTAGTTACAATCAGACTATTTTCAATAAGACTCTCATAATGATCGAGAAAAAGATTCAGTCATTAGGTGGTAAGTATTTACAAACTTATGGCTTACCAGAACCTTCTCGAGAACAAGAATTAAGCTTAAATAATGAATTACTTGCAGAATTATCTTACGATGCGGATAAACTTAAAAAATATTTGGAAGAAAATGAACCGAATTTGGTTGAAGATCAAAAAGAAGCATATGACAAAGTTATGGATGCAGTGTCTAACATTCATGGTGGTATATATTTCTTGGATGCTCCGGGTGGTACTGGAAAAAACATTTCTTATTAACCTGCTTTTGGCACAAGTGCGACTTAGGAAAGAAATTGCTCTAGCAGTCGCTTCATCTGGTATTGCTGCTACACTATTGACAGGAGGACGAACTGCTCACTCTGCTTTGAAATTACCACTAAATCTAGCAAGCACAGAGACACCAACTTGCAACATTTCAAGGGGATCAAACAAGGCAATAGTCTTGCAGAAATGCAAATTAATTATCTGGGATGAGTGTACTATGTTACATAAGTCTGCTTTCGAAGCTTTGGATGTTAGCTTAAGAGATATAAGGCATAACAGTCATATCATGGGAGGCATTATTTTGGTTTTGGCTGGAGATTTTTGTCAGACACTGCCTGTGATTCCACGGGGAACAAGAGCAGATGAAATGAAAGCCTGCATTAAATCATCCTATCTCTGGAACAGCATAATAAGACTCAGATTAACAACAAACATGAGAGTTCATATTAACAGAGATTCTTCAGAAGAAGACTTTGCAGATAAACTTTTGCAGCTTGGTAATGGTGCCATGGTTTCTGATGAGCATGAATTTATATCAGCAAAAGATATTGGAAGATGTGTTTTATCACTTGATGAGTTGAAACAAGCAGTGTTCCCTGATTTAATTCAGCAGTATAGGAATCTTCAATGGCTCAGTGAACGTGCGATTCTTGCTCCAAAAAATGATGCTGTAAATTCTACAAACAAAGAATTGCTAAAAGAATTGCCAGGTACAATTCATGTTTACAAATCATTTGATACAACATGTGATGCAGAACAAGTGCTGAACTATCCAACAGAATTTTTGAATCCCCTTGAACTACCTGGTATACCTTCACACATTTTAGAGTTGAAAATTGGTGCACCAATTGTGCTTCTTAGAAATCTGGATCCACCATCTTTGTGTAATGGAACAAGACTTATTGTTAAGAATTTGAAGCAAAATGTTATTGAGGCCACTATTATGTCTGGACATGCGGCAGGTGAAGATGTCTTCATTATGAGGATGCCAATGGTACCTACAGAAGTACCATTTGAATTTAGACGTGTACAATTCCCAATTCGACTCAGTTTTGCAATGAGCATAAATAAAGCCCGAGGCCAGTCTTTAAAAGTTGTTGGATTTGATCTCCGCAATCCATGTTTCTCACACGGTCAGTTATACGTTGGATGCTCTAGAGTTGGAAATAGACAACATCTTTACATTTTAGCACCTAATGGGAAGACAATTAACATTATTTATCCAGAAGCATTTGATGTTTGAAACGTGTAATAATGCTGCTGAATAAAATTTTACATTCGTCAAAGGAATTAGATTTGAAACTTTTATCCAATTATAGTAAACTTTGACTTTCGTGATTTTTTAACTTTTTCTGATTTTTAATGCGATTTTTGCGTTTCTTCGCGATCTGCTGCAATTTTTTGACATTCCATTTTTGACCTAAAGTACATTCTGCCCTCATTTCAATGAAGTTTATTCGGATTTCGTATAGCAATTTTCGAATTTTTCGGGAATTTTGTATGTGATTTTTAGTGTATTTTAGCGATTTGCTACTATTTTTCCACGTTAGTGAAAGGAATCAACATTCAATCTTCGAACACAATGTATAATTTTTTTCTTTCCGAAATTTGTGCAGCGATTTAAAATTTTCTCACGATATCTTACTGTGATTTGCAGAGCTTTTTCGCAATTCGCGCTATTTTTTGACGTACCCGGGCAACGCCGGGCAGATTAGCTAGTAAATAATATTTAAAGCGAAAGGCAACTTTAAAAACACGGTAAACTGTTCAAACAATATAGGAATGCTACTATTATTAAGTGAATAATAGAACTTAATGCACTATTCTATACTTTTAACATCTTTTCTTTGATTCGATTATATTCTTTTCAAGGCAGACGATTTTCTGGAATTTAACTGTTGGAAATGCGTCGTTCAAATCATTAGAATTTAAATGTCTTTTATTACCGACTTCGAAAAAAGGAGGAGGTTATCAATTCGACGCGTATGTATGTTTTTTTTTTTTTTATGTATGTTCACCGATTGCTCCGGAACTTTTTGTCCGATTTATGTGATTTTGGTTTTAATTGAAAGAGGTTACTCTCGAATTGGTACCACTTCCGTTTCATCGAAATTGGTTGAGTAGTTTTTTAGTAATTCAACAAAAACCAATAAAATAAAGGATTTTTCGTAAATTATCTTTCATTGTTGTAACCGGTTTTTCATTCATAAGCATAAAGCTATGTATTCATATGCGTTATCGCCAAGTTGTCGCCAGACTTGGCGCCATTTGGTGAAATATCACCAGATTTGGCGACCAAAATAAGTTGTCATAAATGAAGCCAACTTGGCTGTAACTGACTAATTTGGCGATATTCCCATTCAAATTCACTAATGGATTTTCTCCAATATGTTTCTTCACAATTTCTAATCGGCAGTCATATTTACAATTCTCAATTGCCAACCATTATTTAAAATGCTAAATAATACAGAAGCAAACTAAATTAATACATGAAAACATCTGAATTGTATCAAGAAATGAGAACATGTAAATTTTAATCAGATTGCACGATAAAAGCAAAAAGTGCGCTTTTTACTTTGCAGTAGTTTTTGAAGTCGGTTTTATTTTTGGTAAAAAAGTTTATATATTATTATTAAAGAAATTAAAATTTTGTTCAATGGAGGAATAACACTATAAATATTTTTTGCAACTTATAACATTCGTTTAAGTGCATATTAAAATCCTAATGATGATTTTAGCCTGTATTAATTTTTGTATCAGAATCTGATTTTGAATTTAAATCTATCTACTGAATCAAATTTAAATATTAGTAAATATACATGCCAAATTTCCCCAGCAATGTCAAAACTGACCTACAATATGCGCTCACGCTAACCCTGCTTCGGGAAGTTTTTTTCAGACCCGTGTCACTATACCTGCGCGTGACAGCTGCGTCTCAATGTGCGCCTTGGCTATGTCCCATCTTGGTCCTTAATCTATGGTAGTCGCCAAGCTAAATTCGCGAGTTAACACTGGTTTTAACCCCATGTTTTTAATCCTCCGAAGGCTGGGATTACGGTGCCTCGCTTAAGATCAACTTAGATACTTACGATATAGGGAAAGGGTATGTTTACAAACAAACACTTCCGTCAACCAATCTACCAACTATATTTTTGCCATAAAGATCATTGCAGGAATAGTCTTGGCGACGTAGGCCCGTCATATCAGAGACCAATCAAATTTCCCTAGCTCATGCGTACAGGTAGGAGTCATAAAGAACGGACAGGTTTTCTTGCTGAATCAACAGTAATTCGACCAACAGTGACGTCAGCTACCCTTTCCTTATAAACAAAACGTAAACGGCATTACGGTGCTAAGGCTCCTATAATATTATAGGAGCCCTACGGTGCCTCGCGATCTTACGACAGCTTGGAAGCAGCCGTAAGATAAAACGCAAGTGGATGCGCGCGCAACCACAACAAATGTAACTGCGGCCTCTGATTGGCTGACTGCAGGAGGACTTACGCCGAAGCAGGGGGGTGCCATTTCCCTCTACTTTCGGTATCAAGGTTTCCGTAGGTATGACGTCACTGTGCGTGCTAACACCGCCCTCTGAATACTAGGCCTGAGCGCTCACACAAAAATGGCGGCTGCCGAAGGTGGATTTCTTTTAGCGTAGATACGGTCCCTTAAATGTAGACACCAGTATTTGATAAAAGATTTCTCTACCTTGTTTATTCTCAGAAAAACGAAGCGGAAAAAACTTCAAAAAATTATTGGTAGGAATATTTAAGGGACCGTACACACGCTGAAAAAAATCCGCCTTCGGCAGCCGCCATTTTTGGTCCAGCGCTCAGCCCTAGTGCTAAGGAGAATTCCCGCAACAGACAAGAGACTATTTTTGCATTTAAAATTGAATATCTGCTCAAAAAACTTTTTGCTTTTGGTCAAAGGAGATCATAATTCTTCAAGACAGAACATTTTTTACTAGCGAAAATATTTTTTTCGAAGAATGAAGCGATTATAGAGGATTTTTTCCCTTCAAATGAAAAAGTTTTGTATTATTATCATTATTATTATTGTGCTAAGGTGGAGTTTTTATTGCTTGTTATCTTTAGTCGATCATTGGAATTGGATGTGTGTGTGTGTGTGTGGTGGTGGTGGCGGGGGGGGGGGGGGGGGTAAACATGTATTGTGATTTCCTTTGACACTCAGGACAGTTTGCCCACACACGAAGTTTAAACTGCTTCTCCGAAAGAGCTATTTCCAATCACTTTTCCTAAATATTACGCGGTAGCTATTTCTCAGATTTCATTAATGAAACATCAGTTGGAAAAGTTTTAAAATAACGCATTATTTTTAGTGCTTTGCTTAAAATGCCTAGTACTTACGATTTTTCAACGTGTACTAAACAAAAGATAAAACAAAAAAATGTTTCGCCTTATACATTACTGAAGAAATCTGATTTTTTTTTTTTTTTTTTTTTTTTTTTAATGGATTATTTTATGTAAACGTGCACAATGCTGAAATTTCCGAATTTATTCCTATCACTTTCAATCGAGTGAATATTGTAAATAAAGTGATTAAAAATAGTAGCGATGCAGATAATTTAAAAATCAATAATAACATGTATGCAACACTAGTGAAAATAATAATTACCATGCATCGAAAAATTCGGGAAATCTCAAGCAGTATGAAAATAACATTGAAGGCGAAGAATTTTCATTCACCATACCTTTCGTAAATTGTTCTTTTCAAAAACTTAGGTACATTGCTGGTTATACAGAAAAACAAAATTTTATAAATTGCATGACAGTTTGACAATTCATTAGGTGAATCAATTAAATATGTTACAGCCAATTCCTTCGAACGAATCGATATACTTTCAATGTGATAAATGCATCGAAGATGTAAAACTGTTAAAAAATATTCTTAATGAAATTGACGGCAGCTCACTTTCGAAAGAATTTAATATTATTGAAAATGCTTGCAAAAAAGTTAAATTGGTTTTCCAAACAGGTACAGATATATAATAAAATCATTTGTGAAAATCAGAACTTTTATTCGATTGAGACAGATTAAGAGGCTACTTAATTACGCGATTACCTTTATTACTTAATTACCTTTACGCGAAAAATCGCATCCTTCGGGAGAATTTTTATAAAATATCTCGTTTGCATTTCAATATATATAATAATCGCTATATATATATATATATATATATATATATATATATATATATATATATATATATGTATGTATATATATAATTTGGTGGTTTTTCATATGTTTATATGGATTAATCGTATGCAATGTGCTAGTGAATTAGTAGATTTTGCTTAATTTGTATTACTTGTATAGGGTTCCATCTGTATTTTGTATAATGTCACAGTTATGATTTGATGCTAAATTTATTAATTTATTGATTTAATTATCGTAATTGGAAATAGATGATGATTTGTAATTATATTATGGTTATATATATATATATATATATATATATATACTAGCGAACTTGACCCGGCATTGCCTGGGTACGTCAAAAAACAGCAGGAATTACGAAAAAGCTCTGAAAATCACAATAAGGTATCGCGAAAAAATTTTGAAAATAGAAAAAAAAAAGTCCTTCCGGCTAGTGCCGGGAGGAAGAGGTAGCTTTCATATTCCTTATTTTAAAAAAGCCAACTTATATTATTCAAACACACGAAGCTCAATTTAGTGGAAACCGAATATAGGAGATTCAATACTAATTTTTATCAATACTAAATCATTATGAATGAGAATTTCGCGAAATTAGTTATTAATTTCGCGCTTAATTAGTAAGTTTATCCAAGCTGCTTTTATTTAAAGTAATTTATATTTGGCTGCCAAATTCGGCGATTTCTTAAAGTGCCCGCCATTTTAAGACAACATGGTGGATGAGGCTAACCAGTGAACTTGGTCGAGACCTTAGTAATTGCTGTGCACATGCTCACTCACATCGGAATCGGTTGATATATACAAGTGCTGTCGCAGGCAAAAAATCAGATTTTTCAAAATGTCACCCACATTAGCAATTGAAACTGCTATATCTGAGCCATTTTTTAAGATAAAGACAAACAAAAAATGCTCCTGAATCCTTATATCAAGGTCAAATACTTAAGAAAGAAACCTTTTTCAATTTCTAATTTTTTTGCACCTCACTTTAAATATAATTTTTTTAAATTTAATGGCCGCCATTTTGAAACAAGATGGCTGATGAAGCTGGCCAGAGAACTTGGTCGAGATATTGATGTATACTATCCACATGCCTTCTTACATCGAAATAGGCGAAAGCGTGTGTTATCGCGTGACAAATACAAGATCGTTTCAAAATGTTAGCCATGCTAGAAATTCAAAGGGCTATAATTCAACCATTTTTTAAGATATAAACAAAAGAACAAATTTTCAGAAACAAAAACTGCTCCGGAATCAAGGCCAAACACATAAAAAAAATCTTTTTAATTTTCCAATTTTTTAATACCTCATTTTAAATTTTAAATTTAATTTTTTGTTAATGGCAACCCTTTTGAAACAAGTTGGCGAATGAAGCTGGCCAACGAATTCGGTCGAGACATTGGTATGTACTATGTACAGACGAAGTTACATCCAAATCGGTTCATAAATACGCCTGTTATCGCGTGACAAATATCAGGTCGTTTTAAAATGTCAGCCACAATAGAAATTCAAAGTGCAATAACTCAGCCATTTTTTTAGATATAGACGAAACAAAAACTGTTCCGGAATCTTTGTATTAAGGTCAAACACATACGAAAAAATCTTTTTCATTTTCCAATTTTTTGGTATCTCATTTTAAATTTTAAATTTTTTACTTTTTTTTAAATGGCCGCCATTTTGAAACAAGATAGCGGATGAAGCTGGCCAACGAACTCGGTCGAGACATTGGTATGTACTATGCATAAACGAAGTTACATCCAAATCGGTTGATAAATACGTCTTTTATTGCGTGACAAAATTCAGGACGTTTCAAAATGTCAGCCACGCTAGAAATTCAAAATGCTATAACTCAGCCATTTTTTAAGATATAGACGAAACAAAAACTGCTCCGAAAGCTTTGTATAAAGGTCAAATACATAAGGAAAAAATATTTTTTCAATTTTCAATTTTTTGGTACCATATTTCAAATTTAAATTTTTCTTAAAAATTTAAATGGCCGCCATTTTTAAAGAAGATGGAGGATGAAGCTGGCCAACGAACTCGGTCGAGAAATTGGTATGTACTATGTATAAACGAAGTTACATCCAAATCGGTTCATAAATACGTCTTTTATCGCGTGACAAAATTCAGGACGTTTCAAAATGTCAGCCACGCTAGAAATTCAAAATGCTATAACTCAGCCATTTTTTAAGATATAGACGAAACAAAAACTGCTCCGGAATCTTTGTATAAAGGTCAAATACGTAAGAAAAAAATATTTTTCTATTTTCAATTTTTTGGTACCGCTTTTCAAATTTTAAATTTTTAAAAAAAATTTAAATGGCTGCCATTTTGAAACAAAATGGCGGATGAAGCTGGCCAACGAACTCGGTCGAGACATTGGTATGTACTATGTACACACCGAATTACATCGAAATCGGTTCATAAATACGAGAGTTACAGTGTGACATAGGTCAGATATATATATATATATTTTTGTAATGAAAGCTACCTAATATATTCATTGTGTTCGAAGATTGCAAGTTGATTCTTTTCACTAATGTGGAAAAATAGTAGCAAATCGCTAAAATACACTAAAAATCACATACAAAATTCCCGAAAAACTCGAAAATTGCTATACGAAATCCGAATAAACTTTATTGAAATGAGGGCAGAATGTACTTTAGGTCAAATATGGAATGTCAAAAAATTGAAGCAGATCACGAAGAAACGTAAAAATCGCATTAAAAATCACAGAAAGTTCAAAAATCACGAAAGTCAAAATATACTGTAATTGGATAAAAGTTTCAAATCTAATTCCTTTGACCTGTGGGCTCTCTTAAAATTTATGTTTTGGAAATCATGCTAAGCATTAGATCATCTTACTTTTATTCGTAATTAATTTACTTGACTCCCTTAAATATAATTAATATAATCCCTTAAGTTAATATTAGTTTTTGTTGCATTAAAATATCTCAATTTGTTGATTTTCTGTAAGCAAGTAAACCCTATTGTTTTACAGTGGAAGTCTATGGGAATTTAACGAAATATTAGAGATATCGCCAAGTTGGCGTCACTTTTGGTGACTCATTTTGGTCGCCAAATTTGGCGATATATCGCCAAGTTGGCGACGAACTTGGCGTTATTTGGCGACAGAACTGGATCCCCCCCTACGGTAACCCTCTTATAGGTATGAAGATACATTAAATGCTGTTCAATAATCGCATAAAAAATTCGCTAAAAATTCAAAAATCGTTGTACGAATTCCGAAATTTTTTTGAAAAGAGAACAAAATTTACTATATTGGGTTAAAAGAATGAAACCGTATTCATTTCACTAATGTCGAAAAACAGCCTCAAAACTTAAAAAAGCGCTAAAAATCGCATAAAAAATTAAGTAAAAAAAAGTCTAATCAAAAAATCGAAAATTGGGCTTCGAGGTGCAAAACTTCATATATAAACGTACCTTTTTCCCAAATTTTGTAGCTCTACATGCAACGGTCTTTTCAGAACACCGTCGACACACTCACACACAAACTTCTTTCCTTATTACATACATACACACACACACACACACACACACATATATATATATATATATATATATATACATATATATATTTTTTCTTTGCATTGGACACCTTAGGAGGAACTCTACAAAGGCTGTTTTTTACTTTTTTTTTATTTTGTTTGCAGTTTTTTTTTAAATTATGAAATTTTTACTTTCGGAAACGGTTTTGAAAGTGAAATATCCTCATAAAAAATTGCAAAGAAAATCTAAAAGTAAAATACGGCCTTTGTACAGATCGACATCGACAATCCAATGCAGAAAAAAAAAAATAAAACATTCGAATTCAGACGAAATATTAAAAAAAAATTCTCCCATAGGTTTAACATTAGCGATCCGGTGTTTTCATGTGAGTGAAATAGCTCCTTAGCGAAATATATTCATCAAAAATAAAAAAGAGATACTCTGCCAAAAAAGGAAAAAACTGAAGTAAATCAACTGTGATTGCATGATAAAATATCAAATAATGGAGCGCACATCTGAAGTACATACAAAACGCATCTTATGATGAAATTATATGCTTGAAATTAAAGCATATTCTGAGGGTAAAAACCTAAAATACATTAATTATTAAATATTTTGTATAATTTTATGATAATACATCATTAAACTATAATTAATTTTAAATAAACTTTTCGGCAGGTATTTATATTCTTCTGAATTTAAAATTAAAATTTTTTATAGCATATAAATCTTTGTTTTCAGAATTCGGCAATTTAATAATTAAAGTTTTTATTTTTATTTCTATTTTAAATCTCTTTTTTAAATACTGCTTGCCTTAATTTTTCTTCTATAAAAAATTTCAGTGTGATATTCAATGACATCAAACGCATAAATGGAACCTGAAAGAAACAACAATAAATTCTAAAAAGCTGAAAAGATATATAATTTTAAAATTTAAATATGGCATTTTATTTGAATGTGAAAAATATTGTTTAAATGTTAAACACTCTTTCGCGCAAAAATTTACTTTAATTTCTCTCCCTTATGTTAATTGTCCCTGCTGTTAATTGTTATTGTGCAACATTAAAGTATTATTCTAAATAACCTTTTTGAAATGTGTTTATAAAATATATTACTCTGAATTTCAAATTTTATTTTCTACAAATGATATAACTAGGACTTCCCTCAGAGGGATTAGTCTGAGCGATATTGCCGAGAACATAGATTTAATAATAACTTGTTGCAAGTAAAGAAAATGAGATACTATCTTTAATTGGCCATATACTGGTTACTAATTCAAATGATGAAATATCTAGATTACTGAACCTGAAAAAAAATCCATATCAATTTTAAACCAGCTCTTCCATCTGTTAAGGGCCCAGGCAAAAGATAGAATAGCCTAGAAATGGAACACATTTACAAGTACTTTCGGACAACCTATTCGCTGTTTCATACCGACATTTTTGCATTTTTTAAAGTACATACATAAACCAGTATAATATTTCTTCAGAGTTATTTTCATAGTCGTTTATATCATTTGACAAAAAATCTCACTCTCTTAAACTCGAATTGCGTCAAGCTTTTTTAAAAAAGCAAAGTCCATATAACAATGAAATTCCATGAAGGGAATTAAACACATGGTAATAAAGCATTTAGGTGAGCGCAATTGATAAATCGTCAAATATTGTTCTTATCGCCATCTTTCGTAATGCATTCTTTTAATTTAAAATACACACATTAAATAAATTTATAAACACGATTTGACTCATTTAATTAAAAATAATAATAAGTAAATAAATAAAAATAATAAGAAGAGATAATAGCATAAGTCAAAACATTTATTTCAACATAAACACAAGTTACACTTGCGGGGAAAAAGGGCGGCTTTTGAAAAAAATAAAAATAAAATACTCTTGGCAAAATCTGAACCGGGCTAAAAAAAAAATGTACCGTGATTAATTCAAATATTATAGGAATATTCCGTAACCTGGTTTTCAACCAATATCGTATTTTAAAAAGCTTCGCTTAACTCCAATTAAATTTCATTGCTGTAACATTTCATTTTATTTTTATTTTATTTTATTTTATTTATTTATTTTTTTGGGGGGGTGGGGGCGGAGAATGCGAGATTGCATATATTTACATTTAAATTTTAAACTTTCGTTTATGTAACGGTTGCTTGTATGAATAATTAGCACCTTGATGATCGAGCTTCACTCGAAACATATGTAAAAAACTGCTTGTGTGGTATGTGTGCTTAAAGCCATTATTACTTAGCTATTATAACTCCCGTCCGTTATAACAATGTTGATGTTAGTATTACTCTTGTTTGACGTCAACCTTGCCTGCGTATCTGAATACGAATTACTGGCCATTTTTCTTGCACGAAGAGTGGTTATAACATAATTGTTTCATTTTGCATAACATGTACCAATTGCAATATTGATACTTTTAAGTTAGTCAAGCGCAGGTGATAAATTGACAATATTTTTTCCATACTATATTAATCTTGCATTCATTTCATTTAAAATATAAAGTTTTCATTCACTTCATTTAAAATACACGTTTTTAACTAATTTCACTGTACTTTAACAACATTACTTTGCATTGGCGTTTTTTTTTTAAAGCTTTATGCAGTTTTGGCTTCAGAAAGTGAGATTTGTTACAAAAAGATACAAACCTGACAATTTATTACAAACCCGATGAACGTTTATGTTTATTTTTTACAAATAAATATAAATCTTTTTGGCACAGATGTCACATACGCACCACGTTGGTTTTTTTCTGACGCCAATTTGGCGAAAACCTCGTTTTCGAATACCAGTTACATATATATTTTTAAAAAGGGAATAACAACAAATAAGCTGACACGCTGGCCAAGGAGGCCACCTCACGTCCAAACATAGATCTTGCCCTTCCTGTTCCCCCATCTTATGTTCGTTGTTTTCTTAAAAGGAACATACTTTCAGACTGGCAACTCTACTGGGATACACGTAAAGGCAGGCACACCTATTCCTTAATCCCAAAAGTCTCCTATAATCTCTTAGCTTTCTCCCCTCCCACATCAGCTTTCCTCTCCGGTCATGGTCCATTTAGAACATACCTCAATTATTTCAAACGCTCTGGCACGGACCTCTGCGAGTGTGGGGCTTTTGGGTCCCCAGATCATTATTATTTCTTCTGCACACTCACAGAGGCCTGGGACCTTAGGTACCCTAACCCCCGCCTAGATACTTGGCTCAAAAACATCTTGTCTCGCCGTCTCGCCCAAGACTACTCCGCCATTTGGCAGAAATATTTCTCTTCCTTATGGACCTGACCAATTTTACTTCCTAGCTGTTCTGCATCTGCATTCCTGAGACTCGCCCTTTGTCGCGTTAGAGCCTTTGTCGAGCTCCTGGCAGTCCTAGCGCCCCTTGTCGTGCAGGAGCAGGTCTCCGGCGCACATACCATCTGGACGATGTGGTCCTGAATCATGATACAATCCTCAAATTTTCTTTTTTGATTTATGGACTTTTATCTCCAGGATCAACCCACCGCTGCCTGTCACGTTGGAGCTTTGTTCTCCAGCGGCTAGTTTTTATGTATATCTATGTGTTAATGTATTTTTTTTTCCCTTCGTTGGCATGTGCCTTTTGTCCGAGGACTGGAACTATGTGTAGTGAATCCCCGCATGTCGGGGAACTTACCGGGTGGAGCAAATTAGGTCTACACCGGATCCTAGTGATCTGGTGATCTTGCTCCACTTAGGCATAAAATAAAATAAAAAAAGTTTAATTAATAACTATAGAACAAAACAATTTATATAATTAAAAAAAAGAAAATAAAAGAAAATAAACAATTTATTAATAAATAAAAAAAAAACATCTAGGTTACCATCAAGCAAAATAACGACACTTTGGCGCCAGTTAAGTACCCCGGTGCCTATATGACATTGGCGTCAGAAAACAATCGCGCCAACGTGGTACGCATGTGCCATCTGTGCGTAAATGTCTTGTTTACACTAAATTAATTGTTTAAATCTTTAAAAAACTGATTGGGTACATGAAACAATGAATAGGTTACAAGAAAATATGCATGAAAAGTTTACTTCTCTCGCCAAACCCGTTTTCTTTACCTATAACACGTCTATTCTGGAAAAGTAGAAATTTCGGTACTTGTTAGTTATCCCGTCGACCAAATTACTGTCACCAAATTGTAAGATTAAATGCCAATAATGATTGATCGTAAATGTCACATTCACTTGACAGCACGTGTTTACGTCATCAAGTGATTTTAATTTCGACGTTTTATTTGTATTTTTATTAAATACTACTGTTATACTAATTTATTTGTTCTTTAAAATATTTAAGTTATTTAGTATTAATATAAAGTTATTTTTTAAAAAAGGTATTTAAAATAAAAATTATGTCAATTTGTATAATTTGGCGGGTGGTTTGGCGATTTATATAATTTGGCGAAATTGGTCGACGGGATAACTAACAAGCACCCAAATTTCATTTAAAATACTAAAAAGACAAAAATAAATAAATTAAGAATAAATGATGCCACAAATAAAAATTGTTTATTTAAACATAAAATAACTGTTTCAAATTTTCACACGCAAAATATAAATGTTGGTTGCTTTTGGCAATTAAAAAATGCTATTGGGTAGATTATCGTAAAATCTGAAATCCTACGTTATTAGCCCCGGTACGGTATGCTATTTCTTTCTCCCAGTATTTTGTGTCCAAAAATTAACGTTAGCTTACAGACGCTAGCAATAAACAAAGTTGATGTATCATTGTACAATTAAATGCTCTATAGCATTTTTTTAAATTTCTAAACATCGCACATTTTCAGTTTTTATACCATCGTATTGGGAAAAGAAAGTACTTTTTAATGCAATTTTTTTGAAAACTGCATCTCTATTTGTTTATGAAATATTAATTTTTTTGTAGTTTTTAGCGATATTTGTTTCATTTTGACAACTCAAGTACGCCATTTCTGTAGAAAGTAAAGAAAAAAATGCTGAAAAATAGCAATTATATCTTTTTATTGCCATTTTCTCATAAAAAAAATTAACTAAAAAAAATTAAATTGAAAAAAAATTAATTAAAATACGTGCTACTTTGAGAAAAATATAAATGAAGGATTTATGATAAAACAGGGAACTATTATGAACTATATTTAATTTTAAGTTTCTATATTAATGCAAATGACGTCATTTTACATAACATAAAAGCTTGTGCTTTAAGTCTTAAAACTGAAATATGTTTTGCAGTAGAGTCCCGATTATCCGAGTCACGCTTAATCGAGTTATTTTCTTCTGATGGACTGGTGGCTTCTATTATTATGAAACAGCCATTATAAATGAAGCGTTAGGTGAAGATGAAAGAGCTGCCGTAAAAAGTTAAAACTCTGATTTTCTGGTCACAATGGAAAAAAAATGGCCATAATTTTTTTTTTTTTAACGCTTCATTTATAATGACTGTTTCATAATAATAGAAGCCACCAGTCCACCAGAAGAAAATGAAGTAATGGAAATGCCGGGGCGACACTAAATTCTGAAAAAGCAGAATTCCTGTTCTCTTGTTATTGCTTATTTCTTTGAAATAGAAAAAAAATCCAGATTTATTTTCCTGTTTGATTAACTTTAAATATTTTTTTTGCACTTTAATATTAGTGCGGGCATATTTTCTTTGCTCCATGTGCTATAATTCGGTTTTCTACGAAAACATCCAGCCGGTGAAAATGACATACACTAAATTTCTGTGACGAATGTAGATAAATTGCGCTTTTTTATCAGTTTTTTAAATATAATTTTTAAACGAATTGGAACTTATTTTTTATAGTAGGTGCATTCAGTAGGTTACCCTCATAGGTACCTTCTGGTAAAACCAGAACCGAAATCCGACAAATATTTTTTGAGTTATGCTTGACGAAAGGTTTTACGAAAGGTTTTAATATCCATCGTAGCTGTTTTTGACCGGAAAGTAATACTGCGTTGTGTGTTAGCCTTCGCTTCGCTGAGACAATTATATAGTACTAGGGGGCTATGCCCCCTGCAAGCTACGCTCGCCAACCCCCGTTCAGACACTCTAGAATCTAAAAGCACGCTAATCTGATCGGTTTTAAAAAGATTAGAGAAGATTGAATTATACTGAAAAAACCTGTACCGATCTCCCTGTAAACGGGTTTCCATTCAATTCCCTTTGATTGCAAAAATTTAAGGTAGAATCAGTTGCTGTTAAGGCATCCAATGGTTGTTTTCGTGTTTGGTTAAAGATCAGTTAAACATTTGAAAAGAAGCTAAAATAAAATGAATTAAGTAAACAGAGTCTTTGTCTCTCGGTATTTTTTAACAGCGGTATAAAACGATTGACATAATACAATTAGTAAAATTTGCTGCTTTAACCCCTTCAAGGGCGGTGGTTCAGACCACTTAATTTTAATTCTTAAATGCCACATTTGCATCAGAAGATTGGGATGAAAATTTCCCTTTTATTAAGTAAGTGAACAAAAGCATTTTTGTATTTCGAAATTTGTTTGTAAATTCTGGTGCCATTCACTGATTTTAAGATTTTACGAATAGAAGTGCCTTGTCCGTGAAAGGGTTAAACGCATATTAATGTATTTATTATTTTAAAGTTTCCTTTCCCTTTTAACATTCACGTGTAAATACAATTTTCAGGACATAATTTTCAATATTTTCCTGCCTTTAACACGTACTCATTTAATAGTAATTTTAAAGTTTTTTTTTGTTTGTTTTTAATAGTCACGTGAAAATAAATTTTTAATCGTTAGGAAATATTATTCTTTGCGCTGTTTTTAAAATTGAAAACAATCGCTATAATAATAGCCTAAGTCATGTGACTATCATCAACAGCTCCAAGCGGATCCCTTCGCTTTTTATATTCCAGGCGGCCATTTTGGTACTTTAATGTTAGCCAGCCACAGGTGTGATAAGCAGGGGCGGACTGGCATAGTTTGGCCCACCCCGCTAGACTTATGCGTTGGCCCAGCATTCTACATTTTTACAGTTCTCGGCCAGGCCCGTGCAAAAATCAGTGAAAATAGGCCTAGCCCGACTCGATTTCTACAAACAATTCTGTTTTTCTCGACACACAATTAAGATTCTTTTAAAGAATACTACATACATATTTATGAGAACATTTTATAGTATATTTTAGATTACTTGTGTTCGCAAAACAGAAAACACACAATAGTAAACATCAACGATTACTTACAGTGTTTTAGTCATCGTCTCTACAGATGTTTCAAAATTCAAATAAGGATTCATTAAAAAATTTATGTAGTTTAGAATAAAGGATTAAAAACATGATAACTTTTGAAGCTGTATAATAAAAAGTAGATTTGTGAAAATATTTCTCGCATTTTCAAGGCTTTTCTCAAATCCAAAGGAGCTACATTTCGACACATTTATGAATTCATTTCTTTTCGGAAACGAGTAAGATTGGCAGGTATTCTTATTCAAAAACTATGTGAATGTCGTTTTTTTTAGATACAAGCAATATATCTTTCAGAAAATATTTCCAAAGTTAGCGTTTTGAATCGAATTTCCGGAAGCGATAGCACAGGAAAGGAGAAAAACGTACAGTTACGTGACAACAATCTTTATTATCTCTGTACGTAATTTATCAAAAATTGAAAATGCTATTCGAATCCAAATACCTTCAATAGTCAGACCTGTCAATTTTATGCCTTTATAGTTAAAAATGAGACAGAAAATGTTTCTGAAAGTTTCGCATTGTTGAGCAGTGAATATGAGAAACACCTTAGGGTCTATTTCCAAAGATACTGTTAACAGAAGTTTATTATAGCTATTAATTCGTTTACAAAACATAATGCCTGCCCTACACATCCTGAGAACGATTAACACCAGTACCGTCCCGGTACGAATCTGCTGAAAAAATTAAACCCGGGATCAGATATCATGTAACTGTATGATGCCGATCTCTACGATGGACATGTTATATTTCTGTATTGATGTTGTTAAACTCGCATCGGCTCGTGACGCACATTTATACTTCTCGAGAAAGTCATATTCATTGAAAATAGCTCGAATTTTATCTGCTTCGCTTAAATTCTTATATCGGGTCTGTAGGCCCGATTAATTTTTTAATCGGCCCAGCACTGCAGACCCGTTCATTTTTTTGCCGGCTCGGCTCGTTTATTTTGCCTGTCAACCCCGCCCGGCCCGTTGAAAAAATAGTCATAATTCTGCCGGCCCGTTTGAAAATTCGCCTTTATTTCGCCGAGCCGGGTACCGTGCAGACCTCTAAAGAACTTGAAAATTGAATAGTTTGTTTTATACCGTCACTACTAACTAATTAGAATGTCAGATATATGGACAATTCTTTTGAACGTGAGGCAACTTCATTTATTATCTTATAATCGTAATTTGGTTGATTATCTCCAAAACTACTGGTAGATTTTAATGAAATTACACATGTACGTAGGTTGATAAAATGCAAAAAAATAACCACTGAAGAGTTCTCGCGTAAGATTCATCAGCGTCAGAAGGTATAAAATAGAGCTTATAATATTGAACCAAAGATGGATTAATAGGGGTATGTTCCCCTCTTACAGTTATACAGCTCCCACAACGTGAATTCATACTGGAAATAAGGCAGTTTATGAGTCCCTGTGGCAGTTAGTCTCACTCCTCCAGCAATGCTGTTTTAAGGCACTCGGTGGTTCTGGAAAGTGGAAAGCGAGTTCCAGTTGTCCTTCCCAGAGCGTCCTAGACATGCTCTATAGGATTTAGGTCTGGAGATCTGGCGGACCAATCCATCAAGCGAATATGCTCACTTTCCAGAAATTCTTCGACCAGATGAGCTCTATCTGGGCGCGTGTTGTAGTCCATTAAAATGAAATCAGGACCAATTGTATCCCTGAAAAGGTGGACAATGGATACAAATATATCATTCCTACACTTCAGACCAGTCACAGAGCCTTTGCCAAACACAGGGAGGGGTGTGCGCTCATCCAACATGGAGCCTGCCTAGACCATCAAACCTCCTCTGTCATAGTGGTTTCTTTCTCGGACGTTGGGAGGCAGGTATTGGATCCCTGGTTTTCTCCTGATGAAAATACGTCGAGAATTAGTATTTAGGCTGAACCGAGACTCATCAGTGAATAGAACGGTCCCCTAATGATTTTTGGTACAAAGTCGATTATCTCTGCACTAAGATAAACGGGTTTTCCCGTGTGCTGAAGTGAGCTGACGCAAGCAGCAGGTCTTATTGCAAACAGCCCTCTGTCATGTAGCCTTCTGCAAACAGTAACCCTTGAAACTCGGTTTCCTGTAGTCGCATAAAGATCACGAGAGACTTGGGAAGATGTTGCACTCCTGTTACCCCTCGCTGTAATATATAAATAGCGATCTTCATTGGCCGTCGTGGCTTTCGGACGACCTTGTCCAGGCTTTCTCTCTATGGATCTAGTATCCTTAAACTGTTTCCATGAGTTCGATACGACGTTGGGAGTTACATTGAAGTCTCCAGGAATCTGCACTTGAGACTGCCTTGTTTCCAGTCTCCCCACTATTCGCCTCCTCCTTCCAGCATTCAAAGTTTGATAGTTACTCATTTTTCTGTCTGCTTTTAAATTTCACCATATGTAGCAAAAAAAAAAAAAAAAAAAAAAAAAAAAAAAAAAAAAAAACAAGATATTTGGCGAGGTGTGCAAGCGAACAAAACGTGAAAATTGCCAAGCTCACTTATAAAGCCTGTTCTTCTACTCGCTCCGCCCATACACACATGTACGCTTACGTATTCGACACTAAATAGTTGCATCTTTGTTTTGGATAAATATGACCATAGGCATTCAACTCTCACAATAAACTATTCTATTTCTAACGCACAAGGTAGGTATTTTTTACATTTCTTATTAACTTTACAGCAATCCTCATCATCTTTAATGAGGTCTTCTGAATCGCTCGTTTTTTTTTGTAAGCGGCGTAGCGCTCGCTACGCCGATATTGTTGCTGCTATAGCGACTGATAATAATGAGTATAGTGCCGGGAAAATTACAGCAACCCTTTTCTGGCATAGTCTTTCATGACTTTTGCCAAGCCAGACAGAGTACTAAGAGCTTCTTCAGCAAGTTCATTTAAAAATTTAACCTCACTGAAGCGGCGAGGATCGAACCAGGCAGTGTCTTCCATGGGCAAGTCATTTCCAGTACATCGTGTATTACCCTACTGAATAGCTGTGTCTAAAATTACATTATAAACGTTTACCTTAAATAAGTCAGATGGTGATCCGATAATACTTCTTGCCTCATCGTGAGAATATTCGCCACATCGACGTTTCGCTATATATTCTCTTTTCCAGTAGGAAACTCTCAATTTCAATGGTGTACCCCTTTTCTATTAGTTGCTTCCGAAGATGTTCCGCAAATTCAGAAGTATTTTTCATAACCATATCAAAATTATTTCTTTTGTGTAGCAGATTGGATTTTGTTAGCAGCAGTTAAGTAGCCCAGGCCACTTATCTATGCAGATACTTCGTTGTTGGCGTCGATATATTGAATAGGTCACTTAAAATGGTTGCTATTAATATACGTTGAAAGTTGCGCCAATTATCAATCGGTGATCTTGCCGAAAAAGATACATGTGGCGGGAAATCGTCCATTTCGGTTATAACTTGTAGGCACTTAAGCAATGCTAAAAACTAATGTTGATTTTTAAAAGATTTCGAAGACTAGTCAAACATGCTATTAAGTGCTCGATTCTTTATCTACCACCTAGTAGCGCTTACTTTTTGTAATCGGCGAAGAAGTTTATTTCCACCTACAGACTCATTCACTGAAGTCCATGCTTTCTTTCGCTCGTATCACTCTGAGCCTGAGCTAAACACGATTGTAGCTTACATTAAGGTCAAGAAGTTCGCTGTCAATTTGCAACATTCTGTTGCATCTGTCAGAAACAAATTAAGCACACGTGCATATCAACGAACATGCTGTATATTTGGATTGTCCTTTTCAGTTGTGCCTGCAGAACTTTTTATCTCCCACTCATATTTACTGCACCATCAAAAGAAGTGCCAACTATTTGTGAAGATGGGAGTTTAAACTTTTAAGTTCTTTTACTTGGAGATAGAAGGCTTTCCTTGTTGTTTTGGGGGCATCAACCAATTTTTAAAAATAATATTCACTTTACCACGCTGCACATAACGAACACAAAGTACCAAATGCTCCATTACCGATATATCTTTTGTGAAATTTACTTCAATTCTGAATGGACTGTTTTTAATCATCGGCAGTTTTTATTTGGATTTGAATGGAGAGATAAGCAATTAACTGATTTATAAATTACTTGGACAGGAATGTAATCAACGAACCTCTTCCACCCCGTTTAGGATTTTATTTTTTTTTGTTCTTTCTGCTTTATTCTAGCCTTCATCATATTTTCTGAAGATCTTCTTTCTTGATTTCTCTCCATAGCCTGTGCTACATAACCGTACAAAATTTTATCATATTTACATAGCAGCATTACCAATTGTAAAAAAATTGCCGTGTTTATTGTTTAGCTTCTCTATTTTTCAATTCTGCCGCTGCCTCTTCTCATTTTTCTCTATAAGTTAATCCTTGTCTCCGAAAATCCTCGATCTGTAAACTGTAGATTATTCCTAGATATGTAAGGTAATCCTCACCTATCTTTTGTTACTACGCAAGTGTTCGCAGGCAGACCCATCCCACCGAAAAACTTCCTACCTTTTACTGGCAATATGTGCTCTTTACTTTATCCCCTATCTCTCTGCTTCTATACATTAATTTGCACAGATCCGACAAAGATTGCTGATGGAAGATGAAGGTAAACATTAAGACTTACCCGATCAAAAAAAAAAAAAAAAAAAGAAAGAAAAGAAATGCTTCACAAAAAAAAAAAAACGAAAAGAAAAATAGAGTTTCATAATTTTTGTTGTTGTTGTTGTTGTTTTATTAAAAAGAAAAAAAAACTAGAAAAATGGATTTTAATTTTGGCCCACTACACCCGTTTGGCCTACCCCGCTACCAATAAGAATTGAGTTTCATAATTATTATTTTTTTAATTTTATTGAAAAGTAAAGAAATTAAAAAATGTATTTTTTTGGCCCACTACACCCGTTTGGCCCACCCCACGATCGCGGGGTAGCGGGGTGGGCCAGTCCGCCCCTGGTGATAAGTCTCCGAATATTATTCTATGCCATTATTTCGTTTATATTATAATAGTCCAAGTCATGTAACTGCCATAAACAACGGGCTGATTCCTTTGCTTTTCATAGAAAGGTTTCCAATTTGATTAAAGAATCAAAATTATTTTTTCGAATAAAACTACATAAAAGTTGCCATGATGACAAAGAATTCCTGGTACTTTTATGTTAGCCGGGTGAAAATCTCGCCAATAGCTTTTTTTTTAACTCGCCAGTTAGCATTTTTTTATTTTTCGAGTGGTAAATTAAAACGGTGCTACTTGGTTATCCCATCGACCAAAAATCTGTCGCCAAACTATAAGATTAAATGCCAATAATGGTTGATCGTAAATGTCACATTCACTTGAAGGAAATTACACATGTTCACGCCATCATGTGATTTTTATTTCGACGTTTTATTTGTATTTTTATTAATGTTATACTAATTTATTTGTTCTTTTGTTATTTAAAATATAAAAAAAATATGTCAATTTGTATAATTTGGCTATTTATATAATTTGTCGAAATTGGTCGACGGGAGAAATAATAACATTAAAACGTTGCTTTGAAGTGGAAATTAAATCTCATGATTTGTTGCATTGTCACATACGCACCGGGTTTGGCGTGATTTTTTTTTTTACGACAATTTGGCGAAAACCTCGTTTTCAAATACCTGTTACATATGTATTTTTAAATTATTTTCTGTTATTTTTAAAATGAAATAACAATTAAAAAAAAAATTAAGGTACTTTTCGGTTAGCCGGGCGTCAGTGTTATATATACATGTGTATGTATATCTATATATACATATATATGTATATATGCACACACACTCATATATGTATACATATAGCTTCTATTTATGCATAAATATACATATATATGTACATATAGGTATACATACATATGTATATATAACACTGGCGCCCGGCTAACCGAAAAGTACCAAAATTAATTAATAACTACAGAACAAAACAATTTATAATATTTTTTTGTAAATAAAAAGAAAATAAATTCAAATAAACATTTATTAATAAATAAGCAACAATAGCCGGGTTACCATGTCAGGCAAAATAACGCCATTTTGGCGTCAATTAGGTACCTCGTTGCGTATATGACATTTGTGTCTAATATTTTTCTTTTCGCTTCGTTTAAAAAAAAAGAATGAAGTAAAAGCCATTTATTTTAAAGGTTTCAATTTTAAATGAATGTTTTGTATTAAATAAAATGATAATGAAATACAAATTGAATTCTGAATAAAAGTAACATGATGCATTTCTTAGCATACATTTAAGGGAGGCCAAACTCGTCGCTAAATTAATTTAAAATAACCTTTTCTAAAATATGAAAAAAAAAAATATCTGTTATGATTAAAATTTGAGTTGCCATCATTAGAAAAAAAGTATTTAAAATTAGAAAAAAAAATAATATTTCGACAACTAATTCAAATTTTAAAATTCTAATACCAGTTTTGAGATCTGTGGATCAATACGGATTTTTGGTGTTAATTTCATCGCAAAGTATTCCATATTTTAGGAGAAATCGCCGTGAAACGTAATCAGTTGTTTAATCAGTCGTTTCATAGAATCGTTACATAAATTCGTTTCAATTCGATTCATTAGGATTTTATATACAGGGTGCAATATGTTATCTATCGCCGACCTTTAATTTCTCAACCGTTGGGCGTAGACATATAGTTCCAATTACAAAAACGTTTCAAATGAGCTAAATATTCATGCTGTGGCATTATTTAAAGTAAAAAATGAATTTTATAAAAATTACGAAAACAAATTTTTTATACGGTCCCCCAGCCCCTATAGTTATATTTAGTAAAAGTTTACTCATATCATAATAGATATAACACAAAAAGTTTGACATCTGTACTGCAAAAATTGACCCAGTTATTAAATTTCAAAGTTTGAGATTTTCGCACATGATTTTGTCTTTCATTAAGGGATCAGTTAAAAGATGAATTAAAGTAATTCGAGATCAAAATCAGAGTGAAATGTCCTTTTTACGGCGAAACCACCTTCAGCCGGTATCACCAAATCGGGGAATCACCAAATTGGGTTATTTCATCTAAAAATTTGAGCTAACTTTTATGGGTCAAACAACATTCAAAAGTACCGACGATACCGGCTAAAAGAGGCTTCGCCGTAGAAAGGACAATTGCACCCTGATTTTGATCTCGAATTACTTTAATTCATCTTTTAACTGTTCCCTCAATGAAAGACAAAATCATGTTCAAAAATATCAAACTTAGAAATTTAATAACTGTGTCAATTTTTGTAGTACAGATGTCAAACTTTTTGTGTTACATCTGTTATGATATGTGTAAACTTTTACTAAATCTAACTATAGGGACTGGGGGACCGTATAAAAAGTTAGTTTTGGTAATTTTTATAAAATTGATTTTTTTACTTTAAATAATGCCACAACATGAATATTTAGCTCATTTGAAACGTTTTTGTAATTGGAACTATATGTCTACGACCAACGGTTGAGAAATTAAAGGTCGGCGATAGTGCACCCTGTATATAGGGTAGATAAATATTTTAGTTTAATAATATTAAATATTCAGCTATTTACTTATGAAAGTTTCTATTTAATTTGCTTGTGTAATCTACACTGGTGTCCAAAATTAAGGACCAATCACAAAATGCTAATTTTCAAGAACGCGAATACTCAAAAGGAAATAATATAATTCGAATAATTACTATCTCTAGAACACAGCTAATCCATATAACATCTTATTCATGTCACACATGGTCACAAGTGTCACAGTGACTACGGTGAAGCAAAAAAATAGGAAATTCCATACATCTCATTATGAGTCTCAAATGATCGCTATGTGTGACTCCACTGAGACTCACTGTGACTGCTGCTTTGTGACGAGTCACCATGTGACTTTACAATGTAGTTACATTGTGACTGTCATGTGATTGTCATCTGTAGACTCAATTTAAAATTCATCCTGAAAGCTGCATTGGATAAGTTACCAAATAATGTCACATCAAAGTAACATGATGGCTTTCAGGTGACAGAGAGACTACTGTAAAGTCACCATTGTGCTCTTTTGTAAAAAGTCACCATGTGACTATAATGTGATATTATTTGGTGACTTATCATAATGCAACTTTCATAATGACTTTGAAATTGAGTCTAAAAATGGCAGTCACATGAGAGTCACAATGTAACTACATTGTAAAGTCACCTGGTGACTCGTCACAAAGCAGCAGTCACATTGACGTCTCAGTGGAGTCACATATAGGGATCATTTGAGACTCATAATAAGACGCGTGGAATTTCCTATTTTTTGTTTTACCGTAAGGACTGTGACACTTGTGACATAAATGAGGAGCTATATGGACTAGCTGTGTTGTAGGGATAGTAGTTATTTGAATTATATTATTTCCTTTTGAGTGTTCGTTTACTTAAAAATTAGGATTTTGTGGCTGGTCCTCAATTTTGGACACCATTGTAATTACGCAAAACTCAAACTGGGGTGTGAGGGAGGGTGAAACCTAAGTTATTATTATTTTTTTAACATTTTTTATGAAATAGCTCTTTACTAAAAATATAGCGAAATAATAACTTCTTAGTTCTCAAATTGATTACCGATGAAATATTATAAATATACTAGTATATTAAAAAACATTAACAAAACATTAACTGCAGTTATATAAAAATCAAATTTGCTTCTTTGTAGGTCTTTTTACTTATAAAAATTACTACTTTACATTCTTTTAATGTAAATTAACGTTTTTGTATTGAGTCTTAAGCGAAACTTAATGAAAAAAGACAGCAGATTTAACAATTAAATTTCAAAGAGTTAAAAAGAGATAATAGTTTAAATTTTAGATGTGATGTTTGTCCAATGTATAAAGAATATTTTTTAATCGTTAAAATCCTTTTCACACGAAAATGTCTACTGATATTTTTCAATTAAAAATAGCCGGTTTCTAATGCAAAGTCAATGGAGGATATTGCAAATATGGGTTCGAGGCTGAAAAAAGTCACGTGATACCGGTAATTTACCCAAGGAACTTCTAACTGATAAGATGGGAAGATACAACTGCTTTGCCTCATGAACTGTTTCATTGGCTAGCGGGGATTTACATTACACGTCTACGAAGCCTTCCCTTCTTTACGCTAGAAGTTTTTACCTTGACCACGTGATCAAAACGGAGATGGAATATCCTCCATTGGAAAACGGATCTAAGCACGCGGGGTGACGTCATGCAACGAGTCGCTCCTTATTGGCTACGGGGTGAAATGGCGGAACCTTTAGATATAGTAACCTTGCGCCGAAGGCATGTTCGCAATACCTACTCGGTTCAGATTCGACACTGGTATTTCTCAGTATATTTTTCTGGTATGAAATGTTGAATATTTTAAAATACTTAGTTTTGTTATTATCATAATGCAGTAATAAAAATATCCTAAGCCTAATAATATTATAAAACTGAAAGTGCAAATATGCTTGGTTAAAATCAGAATCAAAACGAATAACCAATTGTTTTTGTATTCATTATCAATTATATTATTATTTTTTTTCCAATTGTTGTAGAATATTTAACAATATCCTTATTTTGACAAATTCTGGTGTTATTAAAATCCCCCCTCTTTATATATATATATAACATTGTATGCTTTCATCTTAAAATTATTAATTTTCTTCAATTATATCCCCCCTTTTTCAAAGAAAAATGTCAGACAAAATTTGCATAGTTTAAGAATATTACTTAATGCCAGAGAATTCCTTTTTCTCAGTTTCAGATCTAGAAAAACACGTATTATTTCAGTGGAAAGAAATACTAGGATACATGTAATCTTTTATCTGAGAACGTAAACACAGGCAAGATGTCCCGTCCCTTTTTTTTTCCAAGAAAAATGCGAAACTCCTCGTTTAACTTTGGATTTAGGCAGCTATTGGAAACGGTCAAGTATTTCCCCCATTATAGAGCGGTGTTACCATAGCAACGCCAGCTCGTAAAATCAAAACACCCTCAGTCTGCCTTTGTAATGTCACATAGGATGCAGTAAAAACGTGTTTTCCATGTGAATTTCATACACCTCTTTTACTACGTTCGTTATCACAGCCTAAAAGCCTGCTTGGGTGGCCAGCCATTTATATAAAATTTTATGAGCCTTTTAAGTAAAATGCTTGGTGCAATTTTATAACCCTCCTTTTAAAAGTTATTGTCAAACAGACAATTTGGGAGATTTTATGGGCAACTGCCGTGGGAAATAGATAGTTTGCCTGGCATTTAAAGATGGGTGGCCCATTAGAAAAATGTGTAGGGTGGAAAGTGGACAACACACCCTTTTAGTTAAATGGTTGAACCCTACCAGGTTAGCGAATAGGAGCGTCTGACGTCAGCAAGTAAGAGTGCACGTGTGAAATTTTATTACACGATACGGGGAATAAGTTAGTTAAGGCAGGAGTTTTCGGTCAAAAAGGATGTGATTTTTTTCTCTTAGTGAGTGGGGTAGGGGGAAAGGAGGCTTTCGTTTAGCCCTCCCCCTGACCAGTGGTCAGACGATGTTTTCGAATTTGTTAAAGCGAGGAGAGAAGAAGATAGTCTCTCAAGAAAACGGACGTGTCAGATGGTCCTGCGATCTTTGAAAGAATTTGTTTCTACCAAGCGTAGGTGCAGCGGCAGCCATGATTGATCCCACTCGCACCGTTGGAACAGGATTCTTTAGCATTGGAGAGTTGGAGGCTCATGTTGTCTTAAGAAACTAAGAGAAAAGAAAAAAAAAAAACCTATGAACATTCTCCGAAATTGGCGAAACACAGTCAGCATGTGCTTGTCATAGCCTTGATTTCAGAATTCAGGTACGTCTGAGGAGATTCGCAGCATAGAAATTGGATTTGTGTGTGTAATGAAATCGTCGAGGAAATGAAGATTCAGTGCATCTTCACTGAAAGTGGATAGGTGATCCTTTGAATTTTTTTTTCTTTTTTTGGAACTGTCTGTGATATCCGTGTTTACCCTGGGTTTAAAGAAAGAGTTAATATGGACGAAAATAGCTTCAATGGGAGAATACCAACATCCATTCGTATAAAGAAAAGTATACGCCGATCGACCTTGTCTCCACCCTATTAGAAGGACTGCCAAGCAGATTAAAAAAATAAATAAATAAAGAAGAGTAAAATGATGTTATAGCCTGCACCTTCTCTTGAATTGCCTTTAATGTAAGTAGAATTTTCTGTGCTGTTTTGATTATCTCTTACATATTTATTCATGTCAAAAGTATTAGAAGGAATCGAAATACCCTCGCAATTTGTTGTGTTAAAATGGCTATTTTAAAGTGAAAACTATTTTGAGATATTCTTTGCTAAGTAACTGATTGCGTTTTTGTTGTATTGAAAATTTTCTGCAATATGATAATAGTTAAACGAGTCATTTAATTTAAAAACTATTTTGAGTTAAACCCTGTCATGTATCTAATTGATTTTTTTTATACTGAAATTTCACTGCAAAATATTGGCAAAAATAATATTAAATTCTGAATAAGATCTGAAGTTTAATAAAATGATGTCAAATGTATTGCTCTGCTTTGCTCACTTCTCTTTCAACTAAATTAATCTCTAAAATAAAAAAAAAAGAAAAGGGTTTTAATCTCATTAGTAAATGAAATAAATACTAAAGAATCTTAAGATCTTTTAACTCTGTATCAGTAGTAAGATTAAGTATTAAAGGAGGAATACTGTGCGAAATGAATTGAGGGTTTTGTTACCTTTTTTTTTTATTAATGGCTTTTATACTTACTATGCATTTCCCTTTCATTTTATGAGTGTTATGTGGATTAATTTTAATGTGTGTTACCCCTCTTATTAACTTATTTTTCTGGTTATACTTATGCTGGTTCTTAAGTCTTTAAATTAAGGAGTTAAGTAATATGGTAACAGGATCCATTTTAGACGGAAATTCAGTCGCACATATGTTCCCTCAGTAAAAAAGAAAATATAAAGTATTATATATAAGTAATTAACTTCTGAAAAGAGTAAGCATTGTTTCAAAAAAAACAAAAAAAAAACTATGGATATTGAAATCTAGATAGCCACTGGAATAATCAATACAAATTTTGATACATAAATGAGTGGCTTAAGAAAGAATTTTGTCAGAAGTGAAATCCATCAGATTTTATGGTTTTCAATGCTAATTACACTATACGATTATTTGGCCCCTGGATTTGAGAGTATAAGTGCAGTCACAATCTTGATATTAAATCCTTTTAAATTATCAAAACATATTATTTGATTAATGCTGACTCAAGAGTTTGCCTTTCGGTTGTGAGGTTCTGTGGTAATCAATTTAGCTTTTCTTATTTTGTTGTGAATGCATTGTATTCTCAAATTCAGAAGTGTTGGTAGTTTTCTCTTCATAAGTTGTGAATGGTTGAGGATGTTGTTACTGTTAAATAATTAAGGTTTAATTTCACATTTCTAATAGTAATTTTTTGATTTACTTTAAGTTAGTTTATGCATTTCCTCTTTGTTTTGTTTTTTTTCTATTGGTAATTATTCTAAGAGTTTTTTTTTAAATCAAATTAGTATCTTTCTAAGCATATTGCTTATTTTTTTATTTTTCCTCTTTTTGTAACAACATCCAGGTGTTGGTAAACTGTTCACACCTTGTTTAAAAATTTAAGGTCAGGCTTATATCATTAGTGACAGTTAATTGAGTAAATTAAAAGTGGAGTGTAATTAGAAGAAGAGAAAACGACCCAACAAGAATGGTACCGTGACATTTAGTCCTGGTCTGTTGTTTTTGAAATTTTGTTGCATTTTTATATAAACATATGTGAAAGGTAAGTGTGTGGTTCTGTACTACTGATTGAGGATTGCTGTGGATATTTTTTTTCCATACTGGTGTAATTTTAAGAGTTTTCTTGGTATTTATTTTTATGAATTTACTTTTCTGTGAATAGTTACACCCCTCTTGAAATTTTCTTGTACTAATTATGGCTACTGACGAGCACATCAAAGATTTTGCACTGGTCCAAAAGAAGAATGCACTTATGGAAAATATTTCCTCCATTCCACCTTTTAGCGGTGAGGCAAATTCAGTGCCCTTCAATGAATTTTTTGAAAAATTTGATAGTTTGGCTAATTTTTTCAAGTGGGAAGAGGAAGAAAAAAAGTTTGCTTTGTTTAGTAGAGTAAATGGGGGAGCAGCTAGATTATATAAGCTTAATAAGAGAAAAACAGTAGATGATATTGTAAAAATTTTTAAGGAAAGATATACCTACCATATCACTCCGGATGTAGCACTCTCGAATTTTTTCAGTTTCAAGCAAACACCCCATATGTCTGTGCAGGATTTCTATGATAGGGCATATGATATGTCGCTTAAAGCGTTGGATATTGATGGGCTGCAGGGTGATGTAGTAGAAAAAAATAGGAATGCTATTTTGCACTCGATGCTCCTTGGTAACCTTTCCCCTGAAATTAGGAGGGGGGTTATCACAAAAAATCCACAGACACCTGAAGAAATCCTCAGAGTTGCGCTTTTAGAAGAAAAAGCATGTAGGAGTGTTAGTGTAAACCCTTTCTACAATCTGCAAAATGACGTTAGTACCCCTTTTACACCTCAGTGTGTACAACAAAGTGTAGCGTGTGCCGCTGTGCACCCAAAAAGCGAATCGAAACAGTCACAGCAGGAAATAAATAAACTAAGGGAACAGGTAGAATTACTCACAGCGAAAATCGAAAGTTTGGTGCAAAGTAATGATAAACGGAGCGAGGTGCAGAGCCAGGAAAGAACAAATATGCGTAATTTTTCGTGTTACATCTGTTCTGAGATAGGCCACTTTGCACGAGATTGCCCGCAAGCTAGGTATCAAAACAATTATGGTAGGGGCAGGTTTAGTAACTATAGGGGCCGTGGGGGCTATGGCAACAATTATCGAGGGTATCCTGGCCAGCCTGATAATACTTATTTTAGGGAAAATAGAGACAGAAATGATTATAATTATAATGGTAGAGATAGACAGGACTTTAACTATAGGGGAACTAGGGGTAGAAGTGGTAATAACAACAGGGGCAGAAATGATTATAGTGATAGGGATAGGAATGATTATAGCAATAGGGATACTGATAATCAAGGGAATAGTAATAGGGATCAAACGAATAATGTAAATGTAAATCAACCTAGTAGTGACAGCAATACACAGGGTGCTCCTAAAGTACCTTTAAACTAAATAAGGCTGGATCTGAAATGGTCGGACTGATCCCCCAGAAGCCGAACGACTCCACCCCAGTATATAGTGTTTTTTCCCCACAAGTGTACAGTCTCCCAGTGACGAGTATGATTGTAAATAATAAAACTATCACTGCATTATGCGATTCTGGATCTGCGATAAATCTTTTGAGTAGTGCTATGCTAAATTTTTTTTGGAGAGTAACGTAGAGGAATGTTGCACACCCATTGTGACTGTAACTGGCGAGAAAATGAATCTAAATCAATGTGTGGTAGCAACGTTTAAAATTAATGATATTCTGTGCAGTGCGAAATTTTTTGTTGTCCCAGGGAAACTGGCGGATGAATTTTCTGCCATTTTAGGAATGCCTTTTTTTAAAAAAGTACAGAGTTACCATTGATTGTTCAAATAATACTGTCAGTCTTAAAAGCTCTGAACAAACACAAGGTAAACAAACAACTGAAGACCGGGATCATTCCAAAGTTGAGGGAAATTCAGGTTGCCATAGTATTAGCACAGTAACCGAGGATGTAGAAAAGTGTCAGAATAGTACCAAATTGTGTCAAAACTTTGTAAATAATTCAAGTAAATGTAATTGTAAATGTAAATGTAATATAGCAAAAATGTGTACAAATTGTGGGAAATTTACTTGTGAGAACTACCAGTGCAAAAGTGTAAACAAAGCTAATAGTGAACAAAAAGTAGCCTGTAGTAGTGGTATAGAGGCAGTTCAGGGTACCATAAGTAATGAGAAGGAAGAATTAGGTAATAGAGGGCAAAAGAAGTTACTAAATGAAAGTAATAGTGACTTGCAAATGGAGAAAATCACCGAGGAAGTTGAGAGTACCATAGATAACCACAATATACCACAAACTACTCATGTTCACCAAGTAAACCTTATTTCGCAAGACACAGGTAGGATACAGCAAGGAGTAGATAAAAAGAAACCTGATGCGGTGCAAATTGCTGATATTGAGGAGGATTTAAGTGGTGACAATGAGAATAGTGAAAGTGAAAATAAAGTTAATGAAAATGAGAGTAATGACAAAACCATCATAGGTATAGCCGCATTATGTGATAAAATAACAATCCCTCCCCAAACTAAAATTTTGACAAATGTTAAGTGTAGTAAAGAATTAAATGTAAGCGTAAATGATCCTATAATGTTAGAACCCCTTTCTAGGAGTTTGCACCAAGGCCTCCTTATTTCCAGAACCATTTGCACACAAGAGCATGGTTTGTTTTTATCTTTTGCTAATTTTTCAGACAATATGATTCACTTAAATAAAGGAACGTTTGTAGCTAAAGTTCTTAAATGTACAGATAACTTAAATTTAACTCATGATGAATGTAATTTAACTTCAAGTAAATGTGATTCAACTCCAAATAAATGTAACTTAACCTGTAATGTAAATTTTGACACCCCAATAGCAGATTTTGATCACGCTGATTTAAAGTGGAGTTCAGAAATTAATTTGGATCACTTAACACCTCCTTTAAAAACTCAAATGCAAGAATTCCTTGATAAAAATAAAGATGTGTTTGCAGCCTCTGTATTCGATTTACCCGGATGTGACACAATTCCCCATACTATAAACTTAACTTCTGACAAACCGGTTCGCTGCAAAGCTTATAGAGTTCCCTACAAACTGCGCCAGGAAATGGAGGATCAATTGAATATTTTGTTAGAAGCTAATATTTTGTCACCTTCAATGTCAGAATTTGCCTCTCCTGTCATCTTAGTGGAAAAAACAGATGGTAGTTATCGCCTAGCTGTCGATTTTCGAAAGCTTAACAAGAATTTGGTAAAAGATGCGTACCCTATTCCTAATATCACAGACTCTGTAGATTCTTTGTCAGGTGCTAAATATTTTTCAACTCTTGATCTCACGAGTGGGTTTTTTCAACAAGTTATTAGACCTGAGGACAAGCATAAGACAGCCATTATAACACATAAAGGATTATTTGAGTGGTCCCGCAACTGCTTCGGTTTGGCGAATTCTGGTAATTCGTTCCAAAGACTTATGAATGCCATTTTTGGGGACCTAGGAAACTTGGGTATTTTGGTCTACATTGATGATATAGTGGTCTCGTCGAAAGACATTGAGTCTCACATCAAGAAACTCAATCTTGTATTTGAAAGGCTTCGCCAACACAAACTGAAACTTAAACCTAGCAAATGTAAATTTTTAACAGATAAAATTCAATATCTTGGTTTTGAAATTCATAGTGGCAAAGTGTCTCCCATTAATAAAAATATTGAAATTATTGAAAAATTGCAACCTCCTACTACTCGTAAAGGTGTCAGATCTTTTATCGGCACACTTTCTTTTTACAGGCGTTTTATCCCAGATTTTACTAAAAGAGCAATTAATTTAATAGATTTAACTAAAGAAACTGGGCCTTTTGTCTGGAATGAGGCAGCCCAAAAGGAATTTGAGGATCTTAAGCAAGCGCTTATCTCAAAACCATGTCTCACCTTACCAGATTTTAACAAAGAATTCATTATATATACAGATGCAAGTAGTGAATCTCTAGGGGCAGTCCTTTCACAACTTGACGAGAACAAGATGATACAACCTGTTGCCTTTGCTAGCAGGAGACTCAAAGATGCTGAGGTAAGATATTCGGCCACTGAGAGGGAGCTTCTCGCTCTTGTCTGGGCCACTGCCCATTTTAAATGCTACCTTGCCAACACTCATTTCACCATTTATACAGATCATGCACCACTAACTTTCATGTTAAAGATTCAAGACCCGACGTCACGAATGGCAAAATGGATTTGTACTCTATCAGACTATAACTTTACTATAAGTTATGTCCGTGGTAAATGTAATAGTGTGGCAGACTTTTTATCCCGTTTTATTAAGGTAGACGAGCCTACATGTGCAGTCAGCTGCAATTTCAATATTCAAGTTGCTAAAGAGACATCCTTTGAACCATACTCCAACCTTATAGAAAAAATTAGTGAATGCCAAAAAGCGGACAAGAAGTGTTGTGAGATTGTAAAGAAATTAGGGCAAGGTTTGGAAATTTCACCTAAATACATGAGGTTTTTTTTAGAGATGATATCCTAGTATGTGAAGATACGAGAGATTCTTTAATTGTAAATAATCCTATCAAATTAGTTGTGCCTAAAGCATTAATTTTACAAGTATTCACTCTAACACATGACTCTCTAGCCGCCTGTCATCAGGGGTTCCAAAAAACGATTGACCGCATCCGTGAGCATTTTTACTGGCCGGGGATGTCGTCAGATGTCAAGCACCTAGTGGAATCATGTATTAGCTGCCAAGAAAAAAGAGCCCATAAGGCAAACCATCTTGCACCACTGCAACGTCTTCCCACCCCCCAATTCCCTCTTAATAAAGTACACTTAGATATAATTGGAGTCTTGCCACTGACCTTTTCTGGAAATAAGTATATAATTACCTACATTGACTCGTTTACAAAGTGGCCAGAAGCATATGCTGTCAGTTCGGTCACATCTGATGTGATAGCGGACACTTTGGCTGATGTCATATCGCGATATGAAGCACCGTGTTATATTACAACAGATAATGGTAAAAACTTAGTATCAGAAGCAATTGAACATGTGTACAATATGTTTGGCATAAAGCATATCAGAACAACTTCCTATCATGCTTCTAGCAATGGCCAGATCGAACGCCAAAATCGTACATTAAAAAATGCACTCTCTCATATTGTGAATGAAAATCAATCTGACTGGGATACTAAGCTCAAATTTGCCCTTCTTGCAATGCGTACTGCTGTACACTCTTCAACAAAACTTACTCCGGCAGCCGTAATGTATGGAAGAAACCTAAACCTTCCCTATAGTCTATTTTCACAACCACCTAGAATCAATTACAACGATGCACCATCTTTTTGTGAACTCATAATCCCCGCCCTTCAAAAAGTGTATGCTGAAGTTCACAACAATGTTATTTCAGTAGCTGAGAAGCAAGAAAAGTACAGAGAGAAAACAGCAGTTTGTAAAAATCTAAAAGTGGGTGATCTTGTGTGGCTTTACACACCTAAAATTGAGCCAGGTCATACAAATAAATTAAGTAAGTTAAATAATGGTCCTTTCACTATAATAGAGCAGTTAAATGACGTTAATTTTAAAATCGCGCTAGTTGCTAACCCGAAAAGTACTCAAGTTGTGCATATTGACAGGCTCACTTTATTCAAAAACAGAACGATTGCAGACCAAAACAATCCACAACAACAACAAACGACTAATGGGGATTCGATTCACAGTCCGCCCATCGATGAAACAGAACCGATTCAGAGTAGCGAGCGAGCAACCCACCCCCGCACTAGTAGACGTAGGAGATGCTATGCATGGGTACCGCCCCTTTAATGCAACGTAATGTAAGTGAAAGCACCAGGAAAATCGAAACTAATCAAAATAGAGGCAGTATTCCCGATGACGCACGTAGGGATCCAACGGAAATTGTTGCTCTTTCCCCGCAAACGCAGGAAGCTCCGAGAGGAATAGAATCGCAACCAGAGATTGCACCGGGAGGGGAATGTTTAGGTTGCTCACCAGATGCATCTAGCGTTGCTGAAAGGGTCAGGGACGAAATTGATCATCCAGATAGCAACAATGCAGGGACGTCGGGTGATTCGATACGAACTGTCGCGACATCGAAACGCGTCAGTCGATCCAGGTCGACTACACGAACCGAATATTCGTTTCGGGATAGAAGTGTGCGACCAGATTATAGGGAGTAACGATTTTATTTGTTTTTTTTTAATGTTTTCTGTACATATGTTTTAATTAATTTGTATTTATATGTGTTTTAATCTGTTTTTAGGTAAATGTATTTATTTTAAAACTCAATATCGAAAATGTTGAAACTTCAAAATGGGTTTGTTTTGATTTGTCGTCCGTAAATATTAGTAGCAGTTTTTGGAGCTTTATATGGCCTGTTTGGAAAAATTCTCATGTTTTGTGTTATATTATGGCCTGCATACCGTTCCGCACCAGTTTTCTAAAAAGTTTTTAGCCAATTTTAGCCAAAATTTAAGCTAATTTTGGGGAGTTTGAAATTTTCAGGTGTATTTCGAAAATTAGGTGCTGCAACTGAAGCGATATGTTTAAATGTCTACTTACGTTTAGTTATGTGTATTTTGTATTGTGTATCCAATATCTTTTACATAGATAAATTTTTTTTCTCGCAGAAATAAATAAATTTTGGGGTATTTTGTAAAAATTTTCGGAATGATATTATGTTTATACTTCTCTGTGTTTTTGATGTGAGTTATCTACTGCCATACTAGCACACGCTCATGTTCTTTATGCTTTACATGTTTTATATTCTTTAGCTGTAAATATGAGTAAATGTATAAATTCTCCTTATTTATTTTATTATTATTATTATTATTTCCTGTTAATGTTTTTTCTTCTTTGATTAAATTTGGTAGGCATGTTTATTGGATGATTGTAGACAATACATCACCATCCTTGCATTGTTTGTGTAGTTTATTTTTGCCTTTTTCTAAATTTTTCTAAGCTATGGGTAGTGTATTCCTAGTAGTACAGAACTTCAGACATACACTGTTTGCACAAATGGTCTGTAAGTGCATTTGCAAATTTCAAGTTAAAACCCCACCCTTTGGACAATGAACTTTTTCACGATAGGGGTTACAATTTTTTTTTTTCACAGTACAAATTTTACACACCCTGTAATGTTATTGATGCTTTTCTATTTAAACATATGTATGTATATAATATCATGTTAATGCTGTAAGTTAGTTTCAATGATTTTTTTTTAAGTTATGAATCAGATACTGTTATGTGTTTTGCAAAAGATTTGATTTTTTTTCTTATGTGTATGCATCTGCATCTCCAGCCTGTGTCTAATTGCTGTTTATGCATATGTGTAAGTACCGGTTGGCAGTCCTTCATATATTTATTCCTCCACATTAATTTAAATTTCTCTATTTTAGAATTTTCTAGGCTCAATTGCAGATGTAATGGGCATGTATGGGCAGGTGTGGTGTTCATTCAGTAAGAATACTAGTAGTACTAAAATGAGAGTTCACTGTCTACATGTTTAGGTCAAAAGTATAAATAGGTAAAATTATAGATAAATATTATGTTGTGCAGATAACTTTGTGCTAGTGTGACGGCTGGGATTGGGATTCAGCTGGCTGTGGATTACTTTTATGGCTTAATATTTAACTTTTTTTTGGTTTATTCAACTTAAAGTTCCTGTCTGTTAAGGAAGTATTCAGGTAATCGATTCGTTGTAAGCAGCTCATATTGCACATTCCGGACTGTGCAGAGTGGTGTGTCAGGTACGTAGTGCTTCGAGACTCTTCGAGTCGCTGTTTGATTTGTTCGAGTACCAAGTGCTCATGTCGATGATACCCCAGCATTGCAATGGACATACTAACATTTTCGCTTCTCCCAATTTTTAATTTAATATCCTTAGTTAACTTACTTTGAGTGGAAAAATTGAGTTCTCTGCTGGGAGTTTAGTTTTCGTTTACCTTTCCAAAAAAAAAAAATTGTGTTTTAGAAATTTTTTTTTGTTTTTTTCTTCAAGATAGGGGAGCCATGTTGTAGAATATTTAACAATATCCTTATTTTGACAAATTCTGGTGTTATTAAAATCCCCCCTCTTTATATATATATATAACATTGTATGCTTTCATCTTAAAATTATTAATTTTCTTCAATTATATCCCCCCTTTTTCAAAGAAAAATGTCAGACAAAATTTGCATAGTTTAAGAATATTACTTAATGCCAGAGAATTCCTTTTTCTCAGTTTCAGATCTAGAAAAACACGTATTATTTCAGTGGAAAGAAATACTAGGATACGTGTAATCTTTTATCTGAGAACGTAAACACAGGCAAGATGTCCCGTCCCTTTTTTTCCCAAGAAAAATGCGAAACTCCTCGTTTAACTTTGGATTTAGGCAGCTATTGGAAACGGTCAAGTATTTCCCCCATTATAGAGCGGTGTTACCATAGCAACGCCAGCTCGTAAAATCAAAACACCCTCAGTCTGCCTTTGTAATGTCACATAGGATGCAGTAAAAACGTGTTTTCCATGTGAATTTCATACACCTCTTTTACTACGTTCGTTATCACAGCCTAAAAGCCTGCTTGGGTGGCCAGCCATTTATATAAAATTTTATGAGCCTTTTAAGTAAAATGCTTGGTGCAATTTTATAACCCTCCTTTTAAAAGTTATTGTCAAACAGACAATTTGGGAGATTTTATGGGCAACTGCCGTGGGAAATAGATAGTTTGCCTGGCATTTAAAGATGGGTGGCCCATTAGAAAAATGTGTAGGGTGGAAAGTGGACAACACACCCTTTTAGTTAAATGGTTGAACCCTACCAGGTTAGCGAATAGGAGCGTCTGACGTCAGCAAGTAAGAGTGCACGTGTGAAATTTTATTACACGATACGGGGAATAAGTTAGTTAAGGCAGGAGTTTTCGGTCAAAAAGGATGTGATTTTTTTCTCTTAGTGAGTGGGGTAGGGGGAAAGGAGGCTTTCGTTTAGCCCTCCCCCTGACCAGTGGTCAGACGATGTTTTCGAATTTGTTAAAGCGAGGAGAGAAGAAGATAGTCTCTCAAGAAAACGGACGTGTCAGATGGTCCTGCGATCTTTGAAAGAATTTGTTTCTACCAAGCGTAGGTGCAGCGGCAGCCATGATTGATCCCACTCGCACCGTTGGATCAGGATTCTTTAGCATTGGAGAGTTGGAGGCTCATGTTGTCTTAAGAAACTAAGAGAAAAGAAAAAAAACCTATGAACATTCTCCGAAATTGGCGAAATACAGTCAGCATGTGCTTGTCATAGCCTTGATTTCAGAATTCAGGTACATCTGAGGAGATTCGCAGCATAGAAATTGGATTTGTGTGTGTAATGAAATCGTCGAGGAAATGAAGATTCAGTGCATCTTCACTGAAAGTGGATAGGTGGTCCTTTGAATTTTTTTTTCTTTTTTTGGAACTGTCTGTGATATCCGTGTTTACCCTGGGTTTAAAGAAAGAGTTAATATGGACGAAAATAGCTTCAATGGGAGAATACCAACATCCATTCGTATAAAGAAAAGTATACGCCGATCGACCATGTCTCCACCCTATTAGAAGGACTGCCAAGCAGATTAAAAAAATAAATAAATAAAGAAGAGTAAAATGATGTTATAGCCTGCACCTTCTCTTGAATTGCCTTTAATGTAAGTAGAATTTTCTGTGCTGCTTTGATTATCTCTTACATATTTATTCATGTCAAAAGTATTAGAAGGAATCGAAATACCCTCGCAATTTGTTGTGTTAAAATGGCTATTTTAAAGTGAAAACTATTTTGAGATATTCTTTGCTAAGTAACTGATTGCGTTTTTGTTGTATTGAAAATTTTCTGCAATATGATAATAGTTAAACGAGTCATTTAAATTAAAAACTATTTTGAGTTAAACCCTGTCATGTATCTAATTGATTTTTTTTATACTGAAATTTCACTGCAAAATATTGGCAAAAATAATATTAAATTCTGAATAAGATCTGAAGTTTAATAAAATGATGTCAAATGTATTGCTCTGCTTTGCTCACTTCTCTTTCAAATAAATTAATCTCTAAAATAAAAAAAAAAAAGAAAAGGGTTTTAATCTCATTAGTAAATGAAATAAATACTAAAGAATCTTAAGATCTTTTAACTCTGTATCAGTAGTAAGATTAAGTATTAAAGGAGGAATACTGTGCGAAATGAATTGAGGGTTTTGTTACCTTTTTTTTTTATTAATGGCTTTTATACTTACTATGCATTTCCCTTTCATTTTATGAGTGTTATGTGGATTAATTTTAATGTGTGTTACCCCTCTTATTAACTTATTTTTCTGGTTATACTTATGCTGGTTCTTAAGTCTTTAAATTAAGGAGTTAAGTAATATGGTAACAGGATCCATTTTAGACGGAAATTCAGTCGCACATATGTTCCCTCAGTAAAAAAAAAATATAAAGTATTATATATAAGTAATTAACTTCTGAAAAGAGTAAGCATTGTTTCAAAAAAAAAAAAAAAAAAAACTATGGATATTGAAATCTAGATAGCCACTGGAATAATCAATACAAATTTTGATACATAAATGAGTGGCTTAAGAAAAAATTTTGTCAGAAGTGAAATCCATCAGATTTTATGGTTTTCAATGCTAATTACACTATACGATTATTTGGCCCCTGGATTTGAGAGTATAAGTGCAGTCACAATCTTGATATTAAATCCTTTTAAATTATCAAAACATATTATTTGATTAATGCTGACTCAAGAGTTTGCCTTTCGGTTGTGAGGTTCTGTGGTAATCAATTTAGCTTTTCTTATTTTGTTGTGAATGCATTGTATTCTCAAATTCAGAAGTGTTGGTAGTTTTCTCTTCATAAGTTGTGAATGGTTGAGGATGTTGTTACTGTTAAATAATGAAGGTTTAATTTCACATTTCTAATAGTAATTTTTTGATTTACTTTAAGTTAGTTTATGCATTTCCTCTTTGTTTTGTTTTTTTCTATTGGTAATTATTCTAAGAGTTTTTTTTTAAATCAAATTAGTATCTTTCTAAGCATATTGCTTATTTTTTTATTTTTCCTCTTTTTGTAACAACATCCAGGTGTTGGTAAACTGTTCACACCTTGTTTAAAAATTTAAGGTCAGGCTTATATCATTAGTGACAGTTAATTGAGTAAATTAAAAGTGGAGTGTAATTAGAAGAAGAGAAAACGACCCAACAAGAATGGTACCGTGACATTTAGTCCTGGTCTGTTGTTTTTGAAATTTTGTTGCATTTTTATATAAACATATGTGAAAGGTAAGTGTGTGGTTCTGTACTACTGATTGAGGATTGCTGTGGATATTTTTTTTCCATACTGGTGTAATTTTAAGTGTTTTCTTGGTATTTATTTTTATGAATTTACTTTTCTGTGAATAGTTACACCCCTCTTGAAATTTTCTTGTACTAATTATGGCTACTGACGAGCACATCAAAGATTTTGCACTGGTCCAAAAGAAGAATGCACTTATGGAAAATATTTCCTCCATTCCACCTTTTAGCGGTGAGGCAAATTCAGTGCCCTTCAATGAATTTTTTGAAAAATTTGATAGTTTGGCTAATTTTTTCAAGTGGGAAGAGGAAGAAAAAAAGTTTGCTTTGTTTAGTAGAGTAAATGGGGGAGCAGCTAGATTATATAAGCTTAATAAGGGAAAAACAGTAGATGATATTGTAAAAATTTTTAAGGAAAGATATACCCACCATATCACTCCGGATGTAGCACTCTCGAATTTTTTCAGTTTCAAGCAAACACCCCATATGTCTGTGCAGGATTTCTATGATAGGGCATATGATATGTCGCTTAAAGCGTTGGATATTGATGGGCTGCAGGGTGATGTAGTAGAAAAAAATAGGAATGCTATTTTGCACTCGATGCTCCTTGGTAACCTTTCCCCTGAAATTAGGAGGGGGGTTATCACAAAAAATCCACAAACACCTGAAGAAATCCTCAGAGTTGCGCTTTTAGAAGAAAAAGCATGTAGGAGTGTTAGTGTAAACCCTTTCTACAATCTGCAAAATGACGTTAGTACCCCTTTTACACCTCAGTGTGTACAACAAAGTGTAGCGTGTGCCGCTGTGCACCCAAAAAGCGAATCGAAACAGTCACAGCAGGAAATAAATAAACTAAGGGAACAGGTAGAATTACTCACAGCGAAAATCGAAAGTTTGGTGCAAAGTAATGATAAACGGAGCGAGGTGCAGAGCCAGGAAAGAACAAATATGCGTAATTTTTCGTGTTACATCTGTTCTGAGATAGGCCACTTTGCACGAGATTGCCCGCAAGCTAGGTATCAAAACAATTATGGTAGGGGCAGGTTTAGTAACTATAGGGGCCGTGGGGGCTATGGCAACAATTATCGAGGGTATCCTGGCCAGCCTGATAATACTTATTTTAGGGAAAATAGAGACAGAAATGATTATAATTATAATGGTAGAGATAGACAGGACTTTAACTATAGGGGAACTAGGGGTAGAAGTGGTAATAACAATAGGGGCAGAAATGATTATAGTGATAGGGATAGGAATGATTATAGCAATAGGGATACTGATAATCAAGGGAATAGTAATAGGGATCAAACGAATAATGTAAATGTAAATCAACCTAGTAGTGACAGCAATACACAGGGTGCTCCTAAAGTACCTTTAAACTAAATAAGGCTGGATCTGAAATGGTCGGACTGATCCCCCAGAAGCCGAACGACTCCACCCCAGTATATAGTGTTTTTTCCCCACAAGTGTACAGTCTCCCAGTGACGAGTATGATTGTAAATAATAAAACTATCACTGCATTATGCGATTCTGGATCTGCGATAAATCTTTTGAGTAGTGCTATGCTAAATTTTTTTTTGGAGAGTAACGTAGAGGAATGTTGCACACCCATTGTGACTGTAACTGGCGAGAAAATGAATCTAAATCAATGTGTGGTAGCAACGTTTAAAATTAATGATATTCTGTGCAGTGCGAAATTTTTTGTTGTCCCAGGGAAACTGGCGGATGAATTTTCTGCCATTTTAGGAATGCCTTTTTTAAAAAAGTACAGAGTTACCATTGATTGTTCAAATAATACTGTCAGTCTTAAAAGCTCTGAACAAACACAAGGTAAACAAACAACTGAAGACCGGGATCATTCCAAAGTTGAGGGAAATTCAGGTTGCCATAGTATTTGCACAGTAACCGAGGATGTAGAAAAGTGTCAGAATAGTACCAAATTGTGTCAAAACTTTGTAAATAATGCTGTAAATAATTCAAGTAAATGTAATTGTAAATGTAAATGTAATATAGCAAAAATGTGTACAAATTGTGGGAAATTTACTTGTGAGAACTACCAGTGCAAAAGTGTAAACAAAGCTAATAGTGAACAAAAAGTAGCCTGTAGTAGTGGTATAGAGGCAGTTCAGGGTACCGTAAGTAATGAGAAGGAAGAATTAGGTAATAGAGGGCAAATGAAGTTACTAAATGAAAGTAATAGTGACTTGCAAAGGGAGAAAATCACCGAGGAAGTTGAGAGTACCATAGATAACCACAATATACCACAAACTACTCATGTTCACCAAGTAAACCTTATTTCGCAAGACACAGGTAGGATACAGCAAGGAGTAGATAAAAAGAAACCTGATGCGGTGCAAATTGCTGATATTGAGGAGGATTTAAGTGGTGACAATGAGAATAGTGAAAGTGAAAATAAAGTTAATGAAAATGAGAGTAATGACAAAACCATCATAGGTATAGCCTAGAGGTCTGCACGGGCCCGGCCCGCGGGCCGGGCCGGGCCGGCGGAATGAAGGATAATTTCCAAACGGGCCGGGCCGGGCCGGCAGAATTAGGACAATTTTTTCAACGGGCCGGGCCGGGCCGACAGACAAAATAAACGGGCCGGGCCGGGCCGGCAAAAAAATTAATCGGGCCTGTCGGCCCGATATAAGAATTTAGGCGAAGCAGATAAAATACGAGCCATTTTCAATGAATATGATTTTCTCGAGAAGTATAAATGTGCGTCACGAGCCGATGCGAGTTTAACAACATCAATACAGAAATGTAACATGTCCATCGTAGAGATCGGCATCGTACAGTTACAAGATGTCGGATTCAGAGTTTTTTTTTTTTTTTTTTTCAGCAGACTCGTGACGGGACGGAACTGGTCTTAATCGATCTCAGGATGTGTAGAACAGTCATTGTGTTTTGTAGTATTAATAGTGATAATGAACTTCTCTTAACAGTATCTTTGGAAATATACCTTAAGGTGGTTCTCATATTCACTCCTCAACAATGCGAAGCTTTCAGACACATTTTCTGACAAAATTTTTAACTATAAAGGCATAAAATTGACAGGCCTGCCTATTGAAGGCATTTGGAAACGAATAGCTTTTTCCATATTTGATAAATTACTTACAGAGATAACAGAGATTCCTGTCACGTGATTGTACGTTTTTTCCTTTCCTGTGCTATCGCTTCCGGAAATTCGATTCAAAACGCTAACTTTGACAGTATTTTCAGAAAGATATATTGCTTTTATCTATGGAAAAAAACGACATTTACATAGCTTCTGAATAAGAATACCTGCCAATCTTACGCGTTTCCGAAAAGAAAAGAATTCATAAATATGTCGAAATGTAGCTCCTTTGGATTTGAGAAAAGCCTTAAAAATGAGAGAAATATTTTCACAAATATACTTTTTATTATACAGCTTCAAAAGTTATCGTGCTTTTAATCCTTTATTCTGAACTACATTAATCTTTTAATGAATCCTTATTTCCATTTTGAAATGTCTGTAGACACGATGACTAAAACACTGTAAGTAATCGTTAATGTTTACTATTGTGTGTTTTCTGTTTTGCGAACATCATAGTAATGTAAAATATACTGTAAAATGTTCCCATAAATATGTATGTAGTATTCATTAAAAGAATTTTTATTGTATGTTGAGAAAAAACGGATTTTTTTTTTTTTTTTGTAGAAATTGTGTCGGGCCGGGCCGGGCCTGGTTTCACTGATTTTTGTACGGGCCGGGCCGGGCCGGCCCGAGAACTCAAAAAATGCAAACGGGCCGGGCCGTGCTCGGGCCGAACTTCCAATTTTTACACCGGGCCGGGCCGGGCCAAGATAGCTTTTGTTCGGGCCGGGCCGGGCCCGGGCCTGGAAATTCCGGCCCGTGCAGACCTCTAGTATAGCCGCATTATGTGATAAAATAACAATCCCTCTCCAAACTAAAATTTTGACAAATGTTAAGTGTAGTAAAGAATTAAATGTAAGCGTAAATGATCCTATAATGTTAGAACCCCTTTCTAGGAGTTTGCACCAAGGCCTCCTTATTTCCAGAACCATTTGCACACAAGAGCATGGTTTGTTTTTATCTTTTGCTAATTTTTCAGACAATATGATTCACTTAAATAAAGGAACGTTTGTAGCTAAAATTCTTAAATGTACAGATAACTTAAATTTAACTCATGATGAATGTAATTTAACTTCAAGTAAATGTGATTCAACTCCAAATAAATGTAACTTAACCTGTAATGTAGTGGCCGCCCCTCCGGGTGGTTCCGAACCGACCCCTTGAGTGGGGGAGGAGACCGGAAGCTCGGCAGAGTTCGTTGTGTACGAATGCGAGGGGGCCGGATGGGGACGAATCGCCACCTCCTCGAGAGACCTGCGGTCGACAGGCCAAGGGTCCGGTGGCCACGGGTAACGGACGTTGTGCATGGGGCGCAGGTTCTTCGGAGTCCTTCGAAATGGCGCACCCCCAGCAGCCGGGTTCTCTGGCCAAGCTGGATAGCGACGCTCCATAGGTCGATCCCGGTGCCGGTCTAAGGGCCGGACGGTGTCGCCGGGCAAAGACTAGCTAAGGCGATAGGACCCCATCCACCAATTGACTAAGAGGGAGCCTGAAGTATGAGTGAGGGCTTTGTAGTGGAAAGTCCTCGGTGCTCGCTAGTGACGACGGGGCTCGCGGGAACGCCATGCAGGGACTCCAGGAGCAACCGAAGGGCGAGGGTTACGGACAGCGCCCAGGTTACTTTATGACTTGGGTGGCTCATCCCTCCGAGGACCTCAGCTGGAGCAGTTGGGAGCCGACCCTCAGGGTGGTAGGGTTTGGCGGTGCCCCGTTGACCAAGGAGCGGTCGCGTGGGGAGGCCAGTATGGCTCTGGTTGCTCCATGTCGTGCCGTGACCCATGGGAGGGGGTCGGCCGGCAGGTCCACCATCGAACGCTATTCCCGCAGGGAAACGGGCCGGAGGCTCGCCGGTAACGCGGCGGCTCATCGTGCCTCAGGTGAACTCTTGGTCCGATCCAGGTCCTCCGTGTCTATGCGGTACCGGAGTTTGCCTCGCCTGGTGATGAAGACCTAGAGGTGTCTCCACCTAACTTTCGAACGCACTAACAAAGGTAGCGGTCGGTCACTGCACGGGGTCAGGGGTCTTCGGGCCTGGGTACCCTCGACGGCCGTGAGGTAAGGTAGTGGTGGGCGGGCTTCTGTCGGCCTCCGCTGGCTTCTCCGTCCTAGCATGGAGTCGAGTCGGTGGGGGCTGGCGGGACTCCGTTCCATCCAACCCCCTAGCGAGGCGGAGTCTATTCCGTCTAGGTGGAGCTTTCCGTGCCCGCCTGGGGTCGCTAACGGCACCTAGTCTGGGCCAACTGGTTCCCGGCGTGATCCGCGAGGGGTTCCGTCGGTTGAGCCGGGTGGACTGGGCGAAGAGCCAGGAGCTGGGTCGCTTTACGGCCGGAGGGATTTTCCCCGTCCTCCCTGGTTTTCAAGCTAGGGGCTCCTCACTAACTTTCCGATCGGCTGGCCCACAAAAATGTCTCTGCCGGAAAATGGTATCTGATCTTGGGGGCCTGTCCGTAAATTAATTTCGGGTCGGGAAGCCTCGGTTCAGTCCGTGGGCCCAGCGTCTTTATAGGCGTCTGGTTCCTGCGATGGCTTGCGGGGTCTACCGGCTCGAGTAACCAAGTTTAGGGACCACTTGGTTTTTCTAGCTGGGTGGTGAGGACTGTCGTAGCGGCCGTTCGTCTCTTCTTGGGAATAGCCGTCACCGTGTGCGCTGGGCAGCGGTGTCGGTTTGACCGGAGTTGGCGCGGGGTTCCGCTCTGTTGGAGCTTGTCTGGCGGCGACCTTCGGGACGCGTCGCGGGGCTTGTTTCACGGGTGGTTCCTTGTGTCGACAAATGGGCCTGAAAAGGGCCTGGGACCGGAAGATGGACCCCCCGTCTTAACCTGTAATGTAAATTTTGACACCCCAATAGCAGATTTTGATCACGCTGATTTAAAGTGGAGTTCAGAAATTAATTTGGATCACTTAACACCTCCTTTAAAAACTCAAATGCAAGAATTCCTTGATAAAAATAAAGATGTGTTTGCAGCCTCTGTATTCGATTTACCCGGATGTGACACAATTCCCCATACTATAAACTTAACTTCTGACAAACCGGTTCGCTGCAAAGCTTATAGAGTTCCCTACAAACTGCGCCAGGAAATGGAGGATCAATTGAATATTTTGTTAGAAGCTAATATTTTGTCACCTTCAATGTCAGAATTTGCCTCTCCTGTCATCTTAGTGGAAAAAACAAAAGGTAGTTATCGCCTAGCTGTCGATTTTCGAAAGCTTAACAAGAATTTGGTAAAAGATGCGTACCCTATTCCTAATATCACAGACTCTGTACATTCTTTGTCAGGTGCTAAATATTTTTCAACTCTTGATCTCACGAGTGGGTTTTTTCAACAAGTTATTAGACCTGAGGACAAGCATAAGACAGCCATTATAACACATAAAGGATTATTTGAGTGGTCCCGCAACTGCTTCGGTTTGGCGAATTCTGGTAATTCGTTCCAAAGACTTATGAATGCCATTTTTGGGGACCTAGGAAACTTGGGTATTTTGGTCTACATTGATGATATAGTGGTCTCGTCGAAAGACATTGAGTCTCACATCAAGAAACTCAATCTTGTATTTGAAAGGCTTCGCCAACACAAACTGAAACTTAATCCTAGCAAATGTAAATTTTTAACAGATAAAATTCAATATCTTGGTTTTGAAATTCATAGTGGCAAAGTGTCTCCCATTAATAAAAATATTGAAATTATTGAAAAATTGCAACCTCCTACTACTCGTAAAGGTGTCAGATCTTTTATCGGCACACTTTCTTTTTACAGGCGTTTTATCCCAGATTTTACTAAAAGAGCAATTAATTTAATAGATTTAACTAAAGAAACTGGGCCTTTTGTCTGGAATGAGGCAGCCCAAAAGGAATTTGAGGATCTTAAGCAAGCGCTTATCTGAAAACCATGTCTCACCTTACCAGATTTTAACAAAGAATTCATTATATATACAGATGCAAGTAGTGAATCTCTAGGGGCAGTCCTTTCACAACTTGACGAGAACAAGATGATACACCCTGTTGCCTTTGCTAGCAGGAGACTCAAAGATGCTGAGGTAAGATATTCGGCCACTGAGAGGGAGCTTCTCGCTCTTGTCTGGGCCACTGCCCATTTTAAATGCTACCTTGCCAACACTCATTTCACCATTTATACAGATCATGCACCACTAACTTTCATGTTAAAGATTCAAGACCCGACGTCACGAATGGCAAAATGGATTTGTACTCTATCAGACTATAACTTTACTATAAGTTATGTCCGTGGTAAATGTAATAGTGTGGCAGACTTTTTATCCCGTTTTATTAAGGTAGACGAGCCTACATGTGCAGTCAGCTGCAATTTCAATATTCAAGTTGCTAAAGAGACATCCTTTGAACCATACTCCAACCTTATAGAAAAAATTAGTGAATGCCAAAAAGCGGACAAGAAGTGTTGTGAGATTGTAAAGAAATTAGAGCAAGGTTTGGAAATTTCACCTAAATACATGAAGTTTTTTTTAGAGATGATATCCTAGTATGTGAAGATACGAGAGATTCTTTAATTGTAAATAATCCTATCAAATTAGTTGTGCCTAAAGCATTAATTTTACAAGTAATCACTCTAACACATGACTCTCTAGCCGCCTGTCATCAGGGGTTCCAAAAAACGATTGACCGCATCCGTGAGCATTTTTACTGGCCGGGGATGTCGTCAGATGTCAAGCACCTAGTGGAATCATGTATTAGCTGCCAAGAAAAAAGAGTCCATAAGGCAAACCATCTTGCACCACTGCAACGTCTTCCCACCCCCCAATTCCCTCTTAATAAAGTACACTTAGATATAATTGGAGTCTTGCCACTGACCTTTTCTGGAAATAAGTATATAATTACCTACATTGACTCGTTTACAAAGTGGCCAGAAGCATATGCTGTCAGTTCGATCACATCTGATGTGATAGCGGACACTTTGGCTGATTTCATATCGCGATATGGAGCACCGTGTTATATTACAACAGATAATGGTAAAAACTTAGTATCAGAAGCAATTGAACATGTGTACAATATGTTTGGCATAAAGCATATCAGAACAACTTCCTATCATGCTTCTAGCAATGGCCAGATCGAACGCCAAAATCGTACATTAAAAAATGCACTCTCTCATATTGTGAATGAAAATCAATCTGACTGGGATACTAAGCTCAAATTTGCCCTTCTTGCAATGCGTACTGCTGTACACTCTTCAACAAAACTTACTCCGGCAGCCGTAATGTATGGAAGAAACCTAAACCTTCCCTATAGTCTATTTTCACAACCACCTAGAATCAATTACAACGATGCACCATCTTTTTGTGAACTCATAATCCCCGCCCTTCAAAAAGTGTATGCTGAAGTTCACAACAATCTTATTTCAGTAGCTGAGAAGCAAGAAAAGTACAGAGAGAAAACAGCAGTTTGTAAAAATCTAAAAGTGGGTGATCTTGTGTGGCTTTACACACCTAAAATTGAGCCAGGTCATACAAATAAATTAAGTAAGTTAAATAATGGTCCTTTCACTATAATAGATCAGTTAAATGACGTTAATTTTAAAATCGCGCTAGTTGCTAACCCGAAAAGTACTCAAGTTGTGCATATTGACAGGCTCACTTTATTCAAAAACAGAACGATTGCAGACCAAAACAATCCACAACAACAACAAACGACTAATGGGGATTCGATTCACAGTCCGCCCATCGATGAAACAGAACCGATTCAGAGTAGCGAGCGAGCAACCCACCCCCGCACTAGTAGACGTAGGAGATGCTATGCATGGGTACCGCCCCTGTAATGCAACGTAATGTAAGTGAAAGCACCAGGAAAATCGAAACTAATCAAAATAGAGGCAGTACTCCCGATGACGCACGTAGGGATCCAACGGAAATTGTTGCTCTTTCCCCGCAAACGCAGGAAGCTCCGAGAGGAATAGAATCGCAACCAGAGATTGCACCGGGAGGGGAATGTTTAGGTTGCTCACCAGATGCATCTAGCGTTGCTGAAAGGGTCAGGGACGAAATTGATCATCCAGATAGCAACAATGCAGGGACGTCGGGTGATTCGATACGAACTGTCGCGACATCGAAACGCGTCAGTCGATCCAGGTCGACTACACGAACCGAATATTCGTTTCGGGATAGAAGTGTGCGACCAGATTATAGGGAGTAACGATTTTATTTGTTTTTTTTTAATGTTTTCTGTACATATGTTTTAATTAATTTGTATTTATATGTGTTTTAATCTGTTTTTAGGTAAATGTATTTAATTTAAAACTCAATATCGAAAATGTTGAAACTTCAAAATGGGTTTGTTTTGATTTGTCGTCCGTAAATATTAGTAGCAGTTTTTGGAGCTTTATATGGCCTGTTTGGAAAAATTCTCATGTTTTGTGTTATATTATGGCCTGCATACCATTCCGCACCAGTTTTCTAAAAAGTTTTTAGCCAATTTTAGCCAAAATTTAAGCTAATTTTGGGGAGTTTGAAATTTTCAGGTGTATTTCGAAAATTAGGTGCTGCAACTGAAGCGATATGTTTAAATGTCTACTTACGTTTAGTTATGTGTATTTTGTATTGTGTATCCAATATCTTTTACATAGATAAATTTTTTTTTCTCGCAGAAATAAATAAATTTTGGGGTATTTTGTAAAAATTTTCGGAATGATATTATGTTTATACTTCTCTGTGTTTTTGATGTGAGTTATCTACTGCATACTAGCACACGCTCATGTTCTTTATGCTTTACATGTTTTATTTTCTTTAGCTGTAAATATGAGTAAATGTATAAATTCTCCTTATTTATTTTATTATTATTATTATTATTTCCTGTTAATGTTTTTTCTTCTTTGATTAAATTTGGTAGGCATGTTTATTGGATGATTGTAGACAATACATCACCATCCTTGCATTGTTTGTGTAGTTTATTTTTGCCTTTTTCTAAATTTTTCTAAGCTATGGGTAGTGTATTCCTAGTAGTACAGAACTTCAGACATACACTGTTTGCACAAATGGTCTGTAAGTGCATTTGTAAATTTCAAGTTAAAACCCCACCCTTTGGACAATGAACTTTTTCACGATAGGGGTTACAATTTTTTTTTTCACAGTACAAATTTTACACACCCTGTAATGTTATTGATGCTTTTCTATTTAAACATATGTATGTATATAATATCATGTTAATGCTGTAAGTTAGTTTCAATGATTTTTTTTTAAGTTATGAATCAGATACTGTTATGTGTTTTGCAAAAGATTTGATTTTTTTTCTTATGTGTATGCATCTGCATCTCCAGCCTGTGTCTAATTGCTGTTTATGCATATGTGTAAGTACCGGTTGGCAGTCCTTCATATATTTATTCCTCCACATTAATTTAAATTTCTCTATTTTAGAATTTTTTTAGGCTCAATTGCAGATGTAATGGGCATGTATGGGTAGGTGTGGTGTTCATTCAGTAAGAATACTAGTAGTACTAAAATGAGAGTTCACTGTCTACATGTTTAGGTCAAAAGTATAAATAGGTAAAATTATAGATAAATATTATGTTGTGCAGATAACTCTGTGCTAGTGTGATGGCTGGGATTGGGATTCAGCTGGCTGTGGATTACTTTTATGGCTTAATATTTAACTTTTTTTTGGTTTATTCAACTTAAAGTTCCTGTCTGTTAAGGAAGTATTCAGGTAATCGATTCGTTGTAAGCAGCTCATATTGCACATTCCGGACTGTGCAGAGTGGTGTGTCAGGTACGTAGTGCTTCGAGACTCTTCGAGTCGCTGTTTGATTTGTTCGAGTATCAAGTGCTCATGTCGATGATACCCCAGCATTGCAATGGACATACTAATATTTTCGCTTCTCCCAATTTTTAATTTAATATCCTTAGTTAACTTACTTTGAGTGGAAAAATTGAGTTCTCTGCTGGGAGTTTAGTTTTCGTTTACCTTTCCAAAAAAAAAAAAAAAATTGTGTTTTAGAAAATTTTTTTTGTTTTTTTCTTCAAGATAGGGGAGCCATGTTGTAGAATATTTAACAATATCCTTATTTTGACAAATTCTGGTGTTATTAAAATCCCCCCTCTTTATATATATATATAACATTGTATGCTTTCATCTTAAAATTATTAATTTTCTTCAATTATATCCCCCCTTTTTCAAAGAAAAATGTCAGACAAAATTTGCATAGTTTAAGAATATTACTTAATGCCAGAGAATTCCTTTTTCTCAGTTTCAGATCTAGAAAAACACGTATTATTTCAGTGGAAAGAAATACTAGGATACGTGTAATCTTTTATCTGAGAACGTAAACACAGGCAAGATGTCCCGTCCCTTTTTTTTCCAAGAAAAATGCGAAACTCCGCGTTTAACTTTGGATTTAGGCAGCTATTGGAAACGGTCAAGTATTTCCCCCATTATAGAGCGGTGTTACCATAGCAACGCCAGCTCGTAAAATCAAAACACCCTCAGTCTGCCTTTGTAATGTCACATAGGATAAAGTAAAAACGTGTTTTCCATGTGAATTTCATACACCTCTTTTACTACGTTCGTTATCACACCCTAAAAGCCTGCTTGGGTGGCCAGCCATTTATATAAAATTTTATGAGCCTTTTAAGTAAAATGCTTGGTGCAATTTTATAACCCTCCTTTTAAAAGTTATTGTCAAACAGACAATTTGGGAGATTTTATGGGCAACTGCCGTGGGAAATAGATAGTTTGCCTGGCATTTAAAGATGGGTGGCCCATTAGAAAAATGTGTAGGGTGGAAAGTGGACAACACACCCTTTTAGTTAAATGGTTGAACCCTACCAGGTTAGCGAATAGGAGCGTCTGACGTCAGCAAGTAAGAGTGCACGTGTGAAATTTTATTACACGATACGGGGAATAAGTTAGTTAAGGCAGGAGTTTTCGGTCAAAAAGAATGTGATTTTTTTCTCTTAGTGAGTGGGGTAGGGGGAAAGGAGGCTTTCGTTTAGCCCTCCCCCTGACCAGTAGTCAGACGATGTTTTCGAATTTGTTAAAGCGAGGAGAGAAGAAGATAGTCTCTCAAGAAAACGGACGTGTCAGATGGTCCTGCGATCTTTGAAAGAATTTGTTTCTACCAAGCGTAGGTGCAGCGGCAGCCATGATTGATCCCACTCGCACCGTTGGAACAGGATTCTTTAGCATTGGAGAGTTGGAGGCTCATGTTGTCTTAAGAAACTAAGAGAAAAGAAAAAAAAACCTATGAACATTCTCCGAAATTGGCGAAACACAGTCAGCATGTGCTTGTCATAGCCTTGATTTCAGAATTCAGGTACGTCTGAGGAGATTCGCAGCATAGAAATTGGATTTGTGTGTGTAATGAAATCGTCGAGGAAATGAAGATTCAGTGCATCTTCACTGAAAGTGGATAGGTGATCCTTTGAATTTTTTTTTCTTTTTTTGGAACTGTCTGTGATATCCGTGTTTACCCTGGGTTTAAAGAAAGAGTTAATATGGACAAAAATAGCTTCAATGGGAGAATACCAACATCCATTCGTATAAAGAAAAGTATACGCCGATCGACCTTGTCTCCACCCTATTAGAAGGACTGCCAAGCAGATTAAAAAAATAAATAAATAAAGAAGAGTAAAATGATGTTATAGCCTGCACCTTCTCTTGAATTGCCTTTAATGTAAGTAGAATTTTCTGTGCTGTTTTGATTATCTCTTACATATTTATTCATGTCAAAAGTATTAGAAGGAATCGAAATACCCTCGCAATTTGTTGTGTTAAAATGGCTATTTTAAAGTGAAAACTATTTTGAGATATTCTTTGCTAAGTAACTGATTGCGTTTTTGTTGTATTGAAAATTTTCTGCAATATGATAATAGTTAAACGAGTCATTTAATTTAAAAACTATTTTGAGTTAAACCCTGTCATGTATCTAATTGATTTTTTTTATACTGAAATTTCACTGCAAAATATTGGCAAAAATAATATTAAATTCTGAATAAGATCTGAAGTTTAATAAAATGATGTCAAATGTATTGCTCTGCTTTGCTCACTTCTCTTTCAACTAAATTAATCTCTAAAATAAAAAAAAAAGAAAAGGGTTTTAATCTCATTAGTAAATGAAATAAATACTAAAGAATCTTAAGATCTTTTAACTCTGTATCAGTAGTAAGATTAAGTATTAAAGGAGGAATACTGTGCGAAATGAATTGAGGGTTTTGTTACCTTTTTTTTTTATTAATGGCTTTTATACTTACTATGCATTTCCCTTTCATTTTATGAGTGTTATGTGGATTAATTTTAATGTGTGTTACCCCTCTTATTAACTTATTTTTCTGGTTATACTTATGCTGGTTCTTAAGTCTTTAAATTAAGGAGTTAAGTAATATGGTAACAGGATCCATTTTAGACGGAAATTCAGTCGCACATATGTTCCCTCAGTAAAAAAGAAAATATAAAGTATTATATATAAGTAATTAACTTCTGAAAAGAGTAAGCATTGTTTCAAAAAAAACAAAAAAAAAAACTATGGATATTGAAATCTAGATAGCCACTGGAATAATCAATACAAATTTTGATACATAAATGAGTGGCTTAAGAAAGAATTTTGTCAGAAGTGAAATCCATCAGATTTTATGGTTTTCAATGCTAATTACACTATACGATTATTTGGCCCCTGGATTTGAGAGTATAAGTGCAGTCACAATCTTGATATTAAATCCTTTTAAATTATCAAAACATATTATTTGATTAATGCTGACTCAAGAGTTTGCCTTTCGGTTGTGAGGTTCTGTGGTAATCAATTTAGCTTTTCTTATTTTGTTGTGAATGCATTGTATTCTCAAATTCAGAAGTGTTGGTAGTTTTCTCTTCATAAGTTGTGAATGGTTGAGGATGTTGTTACTGTTAAATAATTAAGGTTTAATTTCACATTTCTAATAGTAATTTTTTGATTTACTTTAAGTTAGTTTATGCATTTCCTCTTTGTTTTGTTTTTTTTCTATTGGTAATTATTCTAAGAGTTTTTTTTTAAATCAAATTAGTATCTTTCTAAGCATATTGCTTATTTTTTTATTTTTCCTCTTTTTGTAACAACATCCAGGTGTTGGTAAAGTGTTCACACCTTGTTTAAAAATTTAAGGTCAGGCTTATATCATTAGTGACAGTTAATTGAGTAAATTAAAAGTGGAGTGTAATTAGAAGAAGAGAAAACGACCCAACAAGAATGGTACCGTGACATTTAGTCCTGGTCTGTTGTTTTTGAAATTTTGTTGCATTTTTATATAAACATATGTGAAAGGTAAGTGTGTAGTTCTGTACTACTGATTGAGGATTGCTGTGGATATTTTTTTTTCCATACTGGTGTAATTTTAAGAGTTTTCTTGGTATTTATTTTTATGAATTTACTTTTCTGTGAATAGTTACACCCCTCTTGAAATTTTCTTGTACTAATTATGGCTACTGACGAGCACATCAAAGATTTTGCACTGGTCCAAAAGAAGAATGCACTTATGGAAAATATTTCCTCCATTCCACCTTTTAGCGGTGAGGCAAATTCAGTGCCCTTTAATGAATTTTTTGAAAAATTTGATAGTTTGGCTAATTTTTTCAAGTGGGAAGAGGAAGAAAAAAAGTTTGCTTTGTTTAGTAGAGTAAATGGGGGAGCAGCTAGATTATATAAGCTTAATAAGGGAAAAACAGTAGATGATATTGTAAAAATTTTTAAGGAAAGATATACCCACCATATCACTCCGGATGTAGCACTCTCGAATTTTTTCAGTTTCAAGCAAACACCCCATATGTCTGTGCAGGATTTCTATGATAGGGCATATGATATGTCGCTTAAAGCGTTGGATATTGATGGGCTGCAGGGTGATGTAGTAGAAAAAAATAGGAATGCTATTTTGCACTCGATGCTCCTTGGTAACCTTTCCCCTGAAATTAGGAGGGGGGTTATCACAAAAAATCCACAGACACCCGAAGAAATCCTCAGAGTTGCGCTTTTAGAAGAAAAAGCATGTAGGAGTGTTAGTGTAAACCCTTTCTACAATCTGCAAAATGACGTTAGTACCCCTTTTACACCTCAGTGTGTACAACAAAGTGTAGCGTGTGCCGCTGTGCACCCAAAAAGCGAATCGAAACAGTCACAGCAGGAAATAAATAAACTAAGGGAACAGGTAGAATTACTCACAGCGAAAATCGAAAGTTTGGTGCAAAGTAATGATAAACGGAGCGAGATGCAGAGCCAGGAAAGAACAAATATGCGTAATTTTTCGTGTTACATCTGTTCTGAGATGGGCCACTTTGCACGAGATTGCCCGCAAGCTAGGTATCAAAACAATTATGGTAGGGGCAGGTTTAGTAACTATAGGGGCCGTGGGGGCTATGGCAACAATTATCGAGGGTATCCTGGCCAGCCTGATAATACTTATTTTAGGGAAAATAGAGACAGAAATGATTATAATTATAATGGTAGAGATAGACAGGACTTTAACTATAGGGGAACTAGGGGTAGAAGTGGTAATAACAATAGGGGCAGAACTGATTATAGTGATATGGATAGGAATGATTATAGCAATAGGGATACTGATAATCAAGGGAATAGTAATAGGGATCAAACGAATAATGTATATGTAAATCAACCTAGTAGTGACAGCAATACACAGGGTGCTCCTAAAGTACCTTTAAACTAAATAAGGCTGGATCTGAAATGGTCGGACTGATCCCCCAGAAGCCGAAGGACTCCACCCCAGTATATAGTGTTTTTCCCCACAAGTGTACAGTCTCCCAGTGACGAGTATGATTGTAAATAATAAAACTATCACTGCATTATGCGATTCTGGATCTGCGATAAATCTTTTGAGTAGTGCTATGCTAAATTTTTTTTTGGAGAGTAACGTAGAGGAATGTTGCACACCCATTGTGACTGTAACTGGCGAGAAAATGAATCTAAATCAATGTGTGGTAGCAACGTTTAAAATTAATGATATTCTGTGCAGTGCGAAATTTTTTGTTGTCCCAGGGAAACTGGCGGATGAATTTTCTGCCATTTTAGGAATGCCTTTTTTAAAAAAGTACAGAGTTACCATTGATTGTTCAAATAATACTGTCAGTCTTAAAAGCTCTGAACAAACACAAGGTAAACAAACAACTGAAGACCGGGATCATTCCAAAGTTGAGGGAAATTCGGGTTGCCATAGTATTAGCACAGTAACCGAGGATGTAGAAAAGTGTCAGAATAGTACCAAATTGTGTCAAAACTTTGTAAATAATGCTGTAAATAATTCAAGTAAATGTAATTGTAAATGTAAATGTAATATAGCAAAAATGTGTACAAATTGTGGGAAATTTACTTGTGAGAACTACCAGTGCAAAAGTGTAAACAAAGCTAATAGTGAACAAAAAGTAGCCTGTAGTAGTGGTATAGAGGCAGTTCAGGGTACCATAAGTAATGAGAAGGAAGAATTAGGTAATAGAGGGCAAAAGAAGTTACTAAATGAAAGTAATAGTGACTTGCAAAGGGAGAAAATCACCGAGGAAGTTGAGAGTACCATAGATAACCACAATATACCACAAACTACTCATGTTCACCAAGTAAACCTTATTTCGCAAGACACAGGTAGGATACAGCAAGGAGTAGATAAAAAGAAACCTGATGCGGTGCAAATTGCTGATATTGAGGAGGATTTAAGTGGTGACAATGAGAATAGTGAAAGTGAAAATAAAGTTAATGAAAATGAGAGTAATGACAAAACCATCATAGGTATAGCCGCATTATGTGATAAAATAACAATCCCTCCCCAAACTAAAATTTTGACAAATGTTAAGTGTAGTAAAGAATTAAATGTAAGCGTAAATGATCCTATAATGTTAGAACCCCTTGCTAGGAGTTTGCACCAAGGCCTCCTTATTTCCAGAACCATTTGCACACAAGAGCATGGTTTGTTTTTATCTTTTGCTAATTTTTCAGACAATATGATTCACTTAAATAAAGGAACGTTTGTAGCTAAAATTCTTAAATGTACAGATAACTTAAATTTAACTCATGATGAATGTAATTTAACTTCAAGTAAATGTGATTCAACTCCAAATAAATGTAACTTAACCTGTAATGTAAATTTTGACACCCCAATAGCAGATTTTGATCACGCTGATTTAAAGTGGAGTTCAGAAATTAATTTGGATCACTTAACACCTCCTTTAAAAACTCAAATGCAAGAATTCCTTGATAAAAATAAAGATGTGTTTGCAGCCTCTGTACTCGATTTACCCGGATGTGACACAATTCCCCATACTATAAACTTAACTTCTGACAAACCGGTTCGCTGCAAAGCTTATAGAGTTCCCTACAAACTGCGCCAGGAAATGGAGGATCAATTGAATATTTTGTTAGAAGCTAATATTTTGTCACCTTCAATGTCAGAATTTGCCTCTCCTGTCATCTTAGTGGAAAAAACAGATGGTAGTTATCGCCTAGCTGTCGATTTTCGAAAGCTTAACAAGAATTTGGTAAAAGATGCGTACCCTATTCCTAATATCACAGACTCTAGATTGTTTGTCAGGTGCTAAATATTTTTCAACTCTTGATCTCACGAGTGGGTTTTTTCAACAAGTTATTAGACCTGAGGACGAGCATAAGACAGCCATTATAACACATAAAGGATTATTTGAGTGGTCCCGCAACTGCTTCGGTTTGGCGAATTCTGGCAATTCGTTCCAAAGACTTATGAATGCCATTTTTGGGGACCTAGGAAACTTGGGTATTTTGGTCTACATTGATGATATAGTGGTCTCGTCGAAAGACATTGAGTCTCACATCAAGAAACTCAATCTTGTATTTGAAAGGCTTCGCCAACACAAACTGAAACTTAAACCTAGCAAATGTAAATTTTTAACAGATAAAATTCAATATCTTGGTTTTGAAATTCATAGTGGCAAAGTGTCTCCCATTAATAAAAATATTGAAATTATTGAAAAATTGCAACCTCCTACTACTCGTAAAGGTGTCAGATCTTTTATCGGCATACTTTCTTTTTACAGGCGTTTTATCCCAGATTTTACTAAAAGAGCAATTAATTTAATAGATTTAACTAAAGAAACTGGGCCTTTTGTCTGGAATGAGGCAGCCCAAAAGGAATTTGAGGATCTTAAGCAAGCGCTTATCTCAAAACCATGTCTCACCTTACCAGATTTTAACAAAGAATTCATTATATATACAGATGCAAGTAGTGAATCTCTAGGGGCAGTCCTTTCACAACTTGACGAGAACAAGATGATACACCCTGTTGCCTTTGCTAGCAGGAGACTCAAAGATGCTGAGGTAAGATATTCGGCCACTGAGAGGGAGCTTCTCGCTCTTGTCTGGGCCACTGCCCATTTTAAATGCTACCTTGCCAACACTCATTTCACCATTTATACAGATCATACACCACTAACTTTCATGTTAAAGATTCAAGACCCGACGTCACGAATGGCAAAATGGATTTGTACTCTATCAGACTATAACTTTACTATAAGTTATGTCCGTGGTAAATGTAATAGTGTGGCAGACTTTTTATCCCGTTTTATTAAGGTAGACGAGCCTACATGTGCAGTCAGCTGCAATTTCAATATTCAAGTTGCTAAAGAGACATCCTTTGAACCATACTCCAACCTTATAGAAAAAATTAGTGAATGCCAAAAAGCGGACAAGAAGTGCTGTGAGATTGTAAAGAAATTAGAGCAAGGTTTGGAAATTTCACCTAAATACATGAAGTTTTTTTTTAGAGATGATATCCTAGTATGTGAAGATACGAGAGATTCTTTAATTGTAAATAATCCTATCAAATTAGTTGTGCCTAAAGCATTAATTTTACAAGTATTCACTCTAACACATGACTCTCTAGCCGCCTGTCATCAGGGGTTCCAAAAAACGATTGACCGCATCCGTGAGCATTTTTACTGGCCGGGGATGTCGTCAGATGTCAAGCACCTAGTGGAATCATGTATTAGCTGCCAAGAAAAAAGAGCCCATAAGGCAAACCATCTTGCACCACTGCAACGTCTTCCCACCCCCCAATTCCCTCTTAATAAAGTACACTTAGATATAATTGGAGTCTTGCCACTGACCTTTTCTGGAAATAAGTATATAATTACCTACATTGACTCGTTTACAAAGTGGCCAGAAGCATATGCTGTCAGTTCGGTCACATCTGATGTGATAGCGGACACTTTGGCTGATTTCATATCGCGATATGGAGCACCGTGTTATATTACAACAGATAATGGTAAAAACTTAGTATCAGAAGCAATTGAACATGTGTACAATATGTTTGCATAAAGCATATCAGAACAACTTCCTATCATGCTTCTAGCAATGGCCAGATCGAACGCCAAAATCGTACATTAAAAAATGCACTCTCTCATATTGTGAATGAAAATCAATCTGACTGGGATACTAAGCTCAAATTTGCCCTTCTTGCAATGCGTACTGCTGTACACTCTTCAACAAAACTTACTCCGGCAGCCGTAATGTATGTAAGAAACCTAAACCTTCCCTATAGTCTATTTTCACAACCACCTAGAATCAATTACAACGATGCACCATCTTTTTGTGAACTCATAATCCCCGCCCTTCAAAAAGTGTATGCTGAAGTTCACAACAATCTTATTTCAGTAGCTGAGAAGCAAGAAAAGTACAGAGAGAAAACAGCAGTTTGTAAAAATCTAAAAGTGGGTGATCTTGTGTGGCTTTACACACCTAAAATTGAGCCAGGTCATACAAATAAATTAAGTAAGTTAAATAATGGTCCTTTCACTATAATAGAGCAGTTAAATGACGTTAATTTTAAAATCGCGCTAGTTGCTAACCCGAAAAGTACTCAAGTTGTGCATATTGACAGGCTGACTTTATTCAAAAACAGAACGATTGCAGACCAAAACAATCCACAACAACAACAACCGACTAATGGGGATTCGATTCACAGTCCGCCCATCGATGAAACAGAACCGATTCAGAGTAGCGAGCGAGCAACCCACCACCGCACTAGTAGACGTAGGAGATGCTATGCATGGGTACCGCCCCTGTAATGCAACGTAATGTAAGTGAAAGCACTAGGAAAATCGAAACTAATCAAAATAGAGGCAGTACTCCCGATGACGCACGTAGGGATCCAACGGAAATTGTTGCTCTTTCCCCGCAAACGCAGGAAGCTCCGAGAGGAATAGAATCGCAACCAGAGATTGCACCGGGAGGGGAATGTTTAGGTTGCTCACCAGATGCATCTAGCGTTGTTGAAAGGGTCAGGGACGAAATTGATCATCCAGATAGCAACAATGCAGGGACGTCGGGTGATTCGATACGAACTGTCGCGACATCGAAACGCGTCAGTCGATCCAGGTCGACTACACGAACCGAATATTCGTTTCGGGATAGAAGTGTGCGACCAGATTATAGGGAGTAACGATTTTATTTGTTTTTTTAATGTTTTCTGTACATATGTTTTAATTAATTTGTATTTATATGTGTTTTAATCTGTTTTTAGGTAAATGTATTTAATTTAAAACTCAATATCGAAAATGTTGAAACTTCAAAATGGGTTTGTTTTGATTTGTCGTCCGTAAATATTAGTAGCAGTTTTTGGAGCTTTATATGGCCTGTTTGGAAAAATTCTCATGTTTTGTGTTATATTATGGTCTGCATACCGTTCCGCACCAGTTTTCTAAAAAGTTTTTAGCCAATTTTAGCCAAAATTTAAGCTAATTTTGGGGAGTTTGAAATTTTCAGGTGTATTTCGAAAATTAGGTGCTGCAACTGAAGCGATATGTTTAAATGTCTACTTACGTTTAGTTATGTGTATTTTGTATTGTGTATCCAATATCTTTTACATAGATAAATTTTTTTTTCTCGCAGAAATAAATAAATTTTGGGGTATTTTGTAAAAATTTTCGGAATGATATTATGTTTATACTTCTCTGTGTTTTTGATGTGAGTTATCTACTGCCATACTAGCACACGCTCATGTTCTTTATGCTTTGTATGTTTTATTTTCTTTAGCTGTAAATATGAGTAAATGTATAAATTCTCCTTATTTATTTTATTATTATTATTATTATTTCCTGTTAATGTTTTTTCTTCTTTGATTAAATTTGGTAGGCATGTTTATTGGATGATTGTAGACAATACATCACCATCCTTGCATTGTTTGTGTAGTTTATTTTTGCCTTTTTCTAAATTTTTCTAAGCTATGGGTAGTGTATTCCTAGTAGTACAGAACTTCAGACATACACTGTTTGCCCAAATGGTCTGTAAGTGCATTTGTAAATTTCAAGTTAAAACCCCACCCTTTGGACAATGAACTTTTTCACGATAGGGGTTACAAAATTTTTTTTTCACAGTACAAATTTTACACACCCTGTAATGTTATTGATGCTTTTCTATTTAAACATATGTATGTATATAATATCATGTTAATGCTGTAAGTTAGTTTCAATGATTTTTTTTAAGTTATGAATCAGATACTGTTATGTGTTTTGCAAAAGATTTGATTTTTTTTCTTATGTGTATGCATCTGCATCTCCAGCCTGCGTCTAATTGCTGTTTATGCATATGTGTAAGTACCGGTTGGCAGTCCTTCATATATTTATTCCTCCACATTAATTTAAATTTCTCTATTTTAGAATTTTTTTAGGCTCAATTGCAGATGTAATGGGCATGTATGGGCAAGTGTGGTGTTCATTCAGTAAGAATACTAGTAGTACTAAAATGAGAGTTCACTGTCTACATGTTTAGGTCAAAAGTATAAATAGGTAAAATTATAGATAAATATTATGTTGTGCAGATAACTTTGTGCTAGTGTGACGGCTGGGATTGGGATTCAGCTGGCTGTGGATTACTTTTATGGCTTAATATTTAACTTTTTTTTGGTTTATTCAACTTAAAGTTCCTGTCTGTTAAGGAAGTATTCAGGTAATCGATTCGTTGTAAGCAGCTCATATTGCACATTCCGGACTGTGCAGAGTGGTGTGTCAGGTACGTAGTGCTTCGAGACTCTTCGAGTCGCTGTTTGATTTGTTCGAGTATCAAGTGCTCATGTCGATGATACCCCAGCATTGCAATGGACATACTAATATTTTCGCTTCTCCCAATTTTTAATTTAATATCCTTAGTTAACTTACTTTGAGTGGAAAAATTGAGTTCTCTGCTGGGAGTTTAGTTTTCGTTTACCTTTCCAAAAAAAAAAAAAATTGTGTTTTAGAAATTTTTTTTTGTTTTTTTCTTCAAGATAGGGGAGCCATGTTGTAGAATATTTAACAATATCCTTATTTTGACAAATTCTGGTGTTATTAAAATCCCCCCTCTTTATATATATATATAACATTGTATGCTTTCATCTTAAAATTATTAATTTTCTTCAATTATATCCCCCCTTTTTCAAAGAAAAATGTCAGACAAAATTTGCATAGTTTAAGAATATTACTTAATGCCAGAGAATTCCTTTTTCTCAGTTTCAGATCTAGAAAAACACGTATTATTTCAGTGGAAAGAAATACTAGGATACGTGTAATCTTTTATCTGAAAACGTAAACACAGGCAAGATGTCCCGTCCCTTTTTTTTTCCAAGAAAAATGCGAAACTCCTCGTTTAACTTTGGATTTAGGCAGCTATTGGAAACGGTCAAGTATTTCCCCCATTATAGAGCGGTGTTACCATAGCAACGCCAGCTCGTAAAATCAAAACACCCTCAGTCTGCCTTTGTAATGTCACATAGGATGCAGTAAAAACGTGTTTTCCATGTGAATTTCATACACCTCTTTTACTACGTTCGTTATCACAGCCTAAAAGCCTGCTTGGGTGGCCAGCCATTTATATAAAATTTTATGAGCCTTTTAAGTAAAATGCTTGGTGCAATTTTATAACCCTCCTTTTAAAAGTTATTGTCAAACAGACAATTTGGGAGATTTTATGGGCAACTGCCGTGGGAAATAGATAGTTTGTCTGGCATTTAAAGGTGGGCGGCCCATTAGAAAAATGTGTAGGGTGTAAAGTGGACAACACACCCTTTTAGTTAAATGGTTGAACCCTACCAGGTTAGCGAATAGGAGCGTCTGACGTCAGCAAGTAAGAGTGCACGTGTGAAATTTTATTACACGATACGGGGAATAAGTTAGTTAAGGCAGGAGTTTTCGGTCAAAAAGGATGTGATTTTTTTCTCTTAGTGAGTGGGGTAGGGGGAAAGGAGGCTTTCGTTTAGCCCTCCCCCTGACCAGTGGTCAGACGATGTTTTCGAATTTGTTAAAGCGAGGAGAGAAGAAGATAGTCTCTCAAGAAAACGGACGTGTCAGATGGTCCTGCGATCTTTGAAAGAATTTGTTTCTACCAAGCGTAGGTGCAGCGGCAGCCATGATTGATCCCACTCGCACCGTTGGAACAGGATTCTTTAGCATTGGAGAGTTGGAGGCTCATGTTGTCTTAAGAAACTAAGAGAAAAGAAAAAAAAACCTATGAACATTCTCCGAAATTGGCGAAACACAGTCAGCATGTGCTTGTCATAGCCTTGATTTCAGAATTCAGGTACGTCTGAGGAGATTCGCAGCATAGAAATTGGATTTGTGTGTGTAATGAAATCGTCGAGGAAATGAAGATTCAGTGCATCTTCACTGAAAGTGGATAGGTGATCCTTTGAATTTTTTTTTCTTTTTTTGGAACTGTCTGTGATATCCGTGTTTACCCTGGGTTTAAAGAAAGTGTTAATATGGACAAAAATAGCTTCAATGGGAGAATACCAACATCCATTCGTATAAAGAAAAGTATACGCCGATCGACCTTGTCTCCACCCTATTAGAAGGACTGCCAAGCAGATTAAAAAAAAAATAAATAAAGAAGATTAAAATGATGTTATAGCCTGCACCTTCTCTTGAATTGCCTTTAACGTAAGTAGAATTTTCTGTGCTGTTTTGATTATCTCTTACATATTTATTCATGTCAAAAGTATTAGAAGGAATCGAAATACCCTCGCAATTTGTTGTGTTAAAATGGCTATTTTAAAGTAAAAACTATTTTGAGATATTCTTTGCTAAGTAACTGATTGCGTTTTTGTTGTATTGAAAATTTTCTGCAATATGATAATAGTTAAACGAGTCATTTAAATTAAAAACTATTTTGAGTTAAACCCTGTCATGTATCTAATTGATTTTTTTTATACTGAAATTTCACTGCAAAATATTGGCAAAAATAATATTAAATTCTGAATAAGATCTGAAGTTTAATAAAATGATGTCAAATGTATTGCTCTGCTTTGCTCACTTCTCTTTCAACTAAATTAATCTCTAAAATAAAAAAAAAAGAAAAGGGTTTTAATCTCATTAGTAAATGAAATAAATACTAAAGAATCTTAAGATCTTTTAACTCTGTATCAGTAGTAAGATTAAGTATTAAAGGAGGAATACTGTGCGAAATGAATTGAGGGTTTTGTTACCTTTTTTTTTTATTAATGGCTTTTATACTTACTATGCATTTCCCTTTCATTTTATGAGTGTTATGTGGATTAATTTTAATGTGTGTTACCCCTCTTATTAACTTATTTTTCTGGTTATACTTATGCTGGTTCTTAAGTCTTTAAATTAAGGAGTTAAGTAATATGGTAACAGGATCCATTTTAGACGGAAATTCAGTCGCACATATGTTCCCTCAGTAAAAAAGAAAATATAAAGTATTATATATAAGTAATTAACTTCTGAAAAGAGTAAGCATTGTTTCAAAAAAAAAAAAAAAAAAACTATGGATATTGAAATCTAGATAGCCACTGGAATAATCAATACAAATTTTGATACATAAATGAGTGGCTTAAGAAAGAATTTTGTCAGAAGTGAAATCCATCAGATTTTATGGTTTTCAATGCTAATTACACTATACGATTATTTGGCCCCTGGATTTGAGAGTATAAGTGCAGTCACAATCTTGATATTAAATCCTTTTAAATTATCAAAACATATTATTTGATTAATGCTGACTCAAGAGTTTGCCTTTCGGTTGTGAGGTTCTGTGGTAATCAATTTAGCTTTTCTTATTTTGTTGTGAATGCATTGTATTCTCAAATTCAGAAGTGTTGGTAGTTTTCTCTTCATAAGTTGTGAATGGTTGAGGATGTTGTTACTGTTAAATAATTAAGGTTTAATTTCACATTTCTAATAGTAATTTTTTGATTTACTTTAAGTTAGTTTATGCATTTCCTCTTTGTTTTGTTTTTTTTCTATTGGTAATTATTCTAAGAGTTTTTTTTTAAATCAAATTAGTATCTTTCTAAGCATATTGCTTATTTTTTTATTTTTCCTCTTTTTGTAACAACATCCAGGTGTTGGTAAACTGTTCACACCTTGTTTAAAAATTTAAGGTCAGGCTTATATCATTAGTGACAGTTAATTGAGTAAATTAAAAGTGAAGTGTAATTAGAAGAAGAGAAAACGACCCAACACAATACTTACATTTTCCTTTGAGTTAATAAAAATTTGCATAGTTTATTTGTGTATAATACATAAAATAAAAGTTATAAAAATAAAACCAACTTTCAATTGAATGTAGTTGAAGAATATTCTTTTGAGTTTGTAATATTGTATAGCAATTCAAAGAAAAAAATATGAAAACTGATTTGACATAAAAGAAATAACAGGCACACTAATGTTAAACTTTATAAAAATGCACCTGATGCGAAAATTCATGAGTGATTGTGTTTCTGCACTTTTTATAACCACTATTTCTTTCTAATAGTAATATTCGCCTTATAAATTACGAGATTAAAAGATGCGACGATTACTATAGGAAATAGCGATATAAAAAAGTCCTTCCGGCCAGTGCCGGGAGGAAGTGGTAGCTTTCATATTCCTTATTTAAAAAAAGCCAACTTATATCATTCAAACACACGAAGTTCAATTTAGTGGAAACCGAATATAGGAGATTCAATACTAATTTTTATCAATATAATGAATGAGAATTTCGCGAAATTAGTCAGCTTTATCCAAGCTGCTTTTCTTTAAAGTAACTTATATGCTTAGCTGCCAAATTCGGCGATTTCTTAAAGTGCCTGCCATTTTAATACAACATTGTGGATGATTCTAACCAGTGAACTTGGTCGAGACCTTCGTAATTGCTGTGCACATGCTCACTCACATCGGAATCGGTTGATATATACGAGTGCTGTCGCATGCAAAAAATCAGATTTTTCAAAATGTCACCCACAATAGAAATTGAAATTGCTATATCTGAGCCATTTTTTAAGGTAAAGACAAACAAAAAATGCTCCTGAATCCTTATATCAAGGTCAAATACTTAAGAAAGAAACCTTTTTCAATTTCTAATTTTTTTGCACTTCACTTTAAATATATATATTTTTCTTAATTTAATGGCCGCCATTTTGAAACAAGATGGCTGATGAATCTGGCCAGCGAACTTGGTCGAGGTATTGATGTATACTATCCACATGTCTTCTTACATCGAAATAGGCGAATACGTGTGTTATCGCGTGACAAATACAAGATCGTTTCAAAATGTTAGCCATGCTAGAAATTCAAAGTGCTATAATTCAACCATTTTTTAAGATATAAACAAAAGAACAAATTTTCAGAAACAAAAACTGCTCCGGAATCTTTGTATCAAGGCCAAACACATAAAAAAAAATCTTTTTCATTTTCCAATTTTTTAATACCTCATTTTAAATTTTAAATTTAATTTTTTTTTAAATGGCAACCCTTTTGAAACAAGATGGCGAATGAAGCTGGCCAACGAACTCGTCGAGACATTGGTATGTACTATGTATAGACCAAGTTACATCCAAATCGGTTCATAAATACGCCTGTTATCGCGTGACAAAAATCAGGTCGTTTTAAAATGTCAGCCACACTAGAAATTCAAAATGCTATTACTCAGCCATTTTTTTAGATATAGACGAAACAAAAACTGTTCCGGAATCTTTGTATTAAGGTCAAACACATACGAAAAAAATCTTTTTCATTTTCCAATTTTTTGGTATCTCATTTAAGGCTAAATTTTCTGTGGCCAAAAAACAACAAAATTTTGGTTCTTTTATATATATATATATATATATATATATATGTATATATATATATATATCTCGAGATCCGTTGCCGTAACATGTTATTTGTTAAATACAATATTAAAGAAGATAAAATTCTCTACAACTTTCATATTTACAACTTTATTATACACTCACAATGGCGTAGTACGCCATTTCAAAAATAAGACAATTTTTTCAATGTTGTTAAAAACCGTGAAAAACATAGTTTTACCCTAATTATTCAAATTGTTCTCCTCGGATTTAATCGCGTATGTCGACTTCTAAAAATTGATAGCAATAAATTATCTGTTATTTGCACACTCACGTCTTTGTTTTCATCTCAACAGACATTTTATATTCAATAAATGTATATGATTTTAAAAGTAGGGCAGAGTGTAGATGAATGAGACAATTCTCATATTTAAGACAGTAATTTTAAGTGTATACAGTGCTAACTTCAAAGCATTGTTTAAAAGAAATACTTCAATATTTAGTAACTCATTTGCAAGATAGTTTCAATTAAGAAAGAATTCTTGTTTAATTTTAATAATTTTACTAATTTTTATAATGCATACATATTTTTCCAGGCATCGATGGGATAGGTATGAAAATTTGCGAAAACCATATTCTATTCTACACTACAGTGGTATATTTTATTTACCAATTTTTGATAACATATGTTTTAATGTTTTACTGTTTTAAAGATAGAAAATATTTTAGATAGATTTTGCAAGGTTACCTCCTTTTTTCGGTACATTTCCCCTGGACTAGTATTTTGAATAAAAAAATACGTTTAATTTTAACCCTTTAACGCCCGAATTATTTTCTTCGTTAAAAATTAAAATTTCGGATTTCCCACCCCTTCTAAAAGAAGAGTAATTTTTATTTAATTTTATCAAGGAATCTCCCTCGTGAAAGAAATTTACGACAAAGAAGAAGATATTTATATTGATATTTGCTGCTGTGAAAAGCTCTTTCTTGCCACTAAGCCTAGCGATATAAAATAAACCACTGGGCGTTACTGGGTTAAGCAATGATCGATCGCTATCACTGGTACTTGAACTATAATACCAATATTGAAAAATATTAGATTTACATTGGAAATATTTATAATGAAATATCAAAACTTTAAATTGTAGCTATTTCGAACAGAATGTCAACATTGCGAAAGTATTTACTTTATGTTAGTAATATTAATAGTGAAATTACAAAATATTTTTTGCCAATTTATATACTTGTGCATTATTGCAAAAAAAAATATTTTGCAATTTCACTATTAATATTTCTATTATAAAGTAAATATTTTTTTTTTATTTGCTTGTAACTTTTATTTGATGTATTGCAAACAAATAAAATATGTAAATGTTATTAACTTAAGTGAAATTTCTAAACATTGGGCAAAAAATTAATATGGTGCATAACGAATACAAAGTCATTTAATTGTCTGTTTTGACACTGAATTCAGTCAAACATTTTTACACTTTCACATTTATAATATTATTAGAATTGAGATAGTATCATTATTACACTGAGATAACACCAAAACTAAGTGTTTCAAAATATTCAAAATTTCATACCAGAAAATATACTGAGAAATACCAGTGTCGAATCTGAACCGAGTAGGTATTGTGAACATGCGCGCCGAAGCACGAGGATTTACGCTGAGGCCAAGTTACGATCGATTGCAAGAACGCCCATCCTATGATCGAGCGTAAGATTTAAGATGACGAGGCACCGTAATCCCAGCCGTTAGAGGAGGAATTGAAAATATTATGTCTATATTAGAGTAAATATTATAAGTTATATTAGAAGTCTATGTCCCAGCCGCTCCCGGATTGCCTGTGAACGTGGATTAGCGCATGCGTGGTAACTTATAAACAAACAAAATGGATGACGGTGCCGCTTAAAATTTTATCATCTCCATCGTATAGCAATGATTAAAAATGGAAAAGAATAAGTAGTTTTGAGTGTTTGTCCATTCATAGTCTGTGGATACACCATCTATATTGATTTACGAACAGATGTATTATAATCCTGCATCCGCCATCTTGGATTTTTTTTTCTTGGCGTGAATTAAAAATTGTTATTTAATTAATAATTATAATTATTATACTCCCTTTTTTTCAATATTATATTAATCTATCAGCAATATTTAACCATTGGCGACATTTACTACTTGGTGAAAAAGGACTTTTTATGCAAGAAAAAATTCCAAGATGGCGGATGCGGGATTATAATACATCTAAGCCAAGGGTTTTTTTAGTCAGTATTGCATTATGATTATTTTAAACTTATGCGAGCTCTTTCTCACACTGAAATCTTGCCAAAAGTATCTGAGACATGTTGTGTTAGCAAATTTATGAGATTAATATACAACAGAATTGTTGTTTAGATGTGTTAAAAAAATTTCGGTTTTGAAATAGGCAAATTCAATAACATAATTTTCCTGTCTGTTTGATGTAGATAAAAAATTTTGATTGAGAAAATGTAGCATATTGTTTATATAGTTAGGGATCTCCCCAGCGCTAGCACATGAAGTGGTTGTTCTAGGAGGATAAAATAGAATGCTCGGTGGGCCTCATCACTACTAGGGGCGGATCCAGAGAATCGTTTTTTTTTGGGAGGGGGGAGGGGGATACCGAGTAACATATAATCAACAGTCATAATTAGGGATGCACCGAATATTCGGTATTCGGCCATGTTACAGAATATTCGGTTTGGCCGTATATCAAACTAATCGGTATGCCGAATATTCGGTTTGGACGAATAACAGACTATTCGACCTGCCGAATATCGAAATATTCAGTCAAACCGAATATTTAAAAAACTTTTAAAACATAATTTTAAAAAACTTACACAATTTCTACTTTTAACTGTCAACTTATAAAGATATTCAGAATAATTAGAAACAGAATCATTATTAAATAAAAGAGAATGTTTTTACCCTATTTATTTGCTGTTTGTTGAGTATTATTTAAGAAAATTAACCAATCACGAGGATTTTATTGTCCAGTAAATAATCTGTTACTTGATAAGATTTTAAGAACAACGGTTACAATATAATCTCTGAAAATGATCGCCCTCTTCAGATACCGATCTAGGATGCATTTAAAAGCTTCCTTGCTTAATCAAAAGGAGTAGAAAGTTATTCTTATTGAAGTGCCAGCATATAAAATTTGAATAGATTGTATTATTTATTTACTTTTATTTTAGTCTCTTCCTGACAAACAAATAATATATGATCCTGTACAATTTTTCTTCCATTTTTTTCACAATTTCTCTTTGATTTTAGAATTTAAGAAAATTTTATTCATTTGTTTTAATTCACAGAAGCAGCCATGAAATTAAAAATTTTATTAATTAAAAAAGTTTTATAACTATCCTCTTCTTAAATAACTCAAAGCAGATATTTTCAGCATAAAGTTTACTTGAAAAAAGCTCTTGTTTATCAAAATGAAAATTTCTGTTTCAAACATTATGTAAAATTGTTTTAAAATTTAACATTTTAATACCTTTAAACTTTGAAATATAAAAGCATTCGACAAGCCGAATATTTGATATTCGACCGAGTAGTTACTATTCGGCCTATCAGTTACTACTCGGTTATCCGAATATTCGGTACTCGATTCGCCTGTAGGCCGAATATTCGATATTCGACCAAAATCACTATTCGGTGCATCCCTAGTCATAATTTGTGTTGGACAAATCATTCCTTGCAGTTAATTATTAAATGAATATGAAATAACTAATGTTGCTTGAAAATATTATAGACTCTCGATTATCTGACGTCAGATCGACCGAAACACTCGGTTAACCAACACTCTTATTATATAATAACCCCTGCGATGATTGTGTTTTTTAACTTTTGATAGCTCATTTTTATGTATTTTTTAGTGCTGAACCTGAAAATGACCTTTATTTGTAACCATCACGTCAGGATTTTTCGCAAATTGTGCATTTCAAAGATTAAAAGTAAAAAAAATTGCGAAAATCTGATACTATAAAGTACATGTGATGGTTGTGTTTTTTAACTTTTGATAGCTGATTTTTATGTATTTTTAGCGCTGAATCCGAAAATGACATTCATTTTTAACCACCACGTCAGGATTTTGGCAAATCGCAAATTTCAAAGTTAAAAAGTAAAAAAATAGCGAAAATCTCTCAAAGATTAAGGCTGTTCAATCCAAAAAGGCAATTATATGATATAACTTTTAATTCAATTTTGCCCGGAAATGCATGAAACTAGCAGGCGTTGCTGTTCAGAAACTATGTAATCGAACTGTGTCTTCCGTTTTTTTGCAAATGCAATAGATCTTACAGAAAATAGTGCCAATGTGGCGTTTTGAAACGAAATTTCCGTGCGAAAGAAGAATAAACACTCAAGGAAGGTTGAACAACGTGTTTGTTACGTTTTCAAAATCGCTTATAACTCGATACGTAATTTGTCAAAAAATGGAAAACACAGTTCAATTCCAAATCGCTTCTAAAGTCAGGCCTTCGAATTAGGCTGTTCTCAACTACTCTGCTCAACAATCGCAAAATGTTTTGACACATTTACAAATTCATTTTTTAACGGAAAGCTATAAAATTGGAAAGCCTGAACATGGAAGCGATTTGGAATCGAACTGTGTTTTCCATTTTTTGATCAATCAGTTAGCTATTGAATTATAAGCGATTTTAATCACGTGACACGGCATTTTTCTCCTCATGCTGACTGGATTTTCTTCTTTCGTTCGGAAGTTCGGTTCAAAATGCCCACTTTAACAGCATTTTCTGAAAGATCTATTGCGTTTACAAGAAAACGGAAAAAACAGCTCGATGACATAGTATCTGAATAACAACACGTTCTAGTTTCATGCGTTTTCGAACAAAAATGAATTAAAACTTGTGTCCGAAAGTTGACCCTTTGGATTTGAGAACAGCCTTAACAAAAGGAGGTAAATGTTTTAAACACATCTGCGACAAATTTCCTAGCCTTATCAACTGCCAAAATAAAAGAGGATACCGAGATGAACCCCATAGAGAAGATAAAAGGAAAAGCGCGAAGCAGAGCGTGAGCGGTTCAAGCTAAAAGAAACTTCCACACATGGAATAAAATTGTAAGGATTTTAAATACATAATATTTTACATGTTTAATTGTAAAAATCCATAGTAAAAAAAAAAAAAAATGAATAAGTTATTGTATGTGAATACTGTGCGTAACTTTAGGAATGAAGACGATTAGGTTTCTTTTTCACATTTTTTATAACACACAGCACACAAATGTTACAAACAATCACGAACACTGAAGAACATAGAATGATGAAGTGACGTTGGGGTAATAGCCCGCTGTTAGAACAAGTGACGTTCATAAAACATATTTTTGGGGGAATACTCCCGCTATAAGAAACAGAATAATTGGGGATAAGACCCGCTATAACATAAACGTGCCACAATGGCAGCTCAAGAACAACATACTCTATACTTGGGGATAAGACCCGCTCGAATACACAACGTGCCGCAATGGCAGCTAAAAGAACAACTGAACTGGGTCACATGACCGCAAAGCCGCGGAGCTCGTTCGGCATGCGCACAAGGTCCGAACATGCCGCCCCGCGTTGCAATGTGCGTAGCACATTCAAAATATTAAAAATACACTATAAATACAAGAACTAAATAAAATACCAATACCATAAAATAATATTACAATACAAATACAATAATAATAAGTTGCAATAACAAGGACTATACAATACAATAAAATTAAATTCTTTGTTACAAAATTAAGCTATTTTCTAAAAATAGTTCGATGTATTCTTAAGAAAAGTTGAATGTAAAATAACATGTGCACTTAGGTGCACTTTAAAATAAGTAGACAATGAGAAAAGGTATGTACATTAGGTTTCATTAATGGGCAAGACACACAATCTAGATATGGATCTAAGAAAGATATTTGAGGCTGTTTTAACCTTTGCAACCCTAACATTACCATCCTTTCCTGGTATAACCTCTAAGATTCGTCCTAGCATCCACTTACAGGGAGGTAAATTGTCCTCCTTTATGACTACCATCGCCCCTGGTTTGATGTTTTCCCCTTTTACCTGCCATTTTGAACGATTTTGGAGATGACTCAAGTAATTTAATTGCCAATTTCTCCAAATTAATTGGACGAATTTAGTGATTCTCTGCCACCTAGATAATCTCGATTCTGTGATATCAATCAACTGAGGTTCTGGAATGGCATCGATAGGCCGACCAATTAGGAAATGGCCTGGCGTCAATGCATTAAAATCATTTATATCGGTCGATAACGGAGTTAAGGGACGCGAATTTAGTACCCCTTCGATTTGGGTGGTGACTGTTTGGAATTCTTCCATTGTCAATCTAGCACCTTTTAATGTTCGTTTAAGATAATACTTGAAAGATTTTACACCAGCCTCCCATAAACCACCGAAGTTGGGCGATCTAGGAGGAATGAACTTCCATTCAATAGCTTCTGAAGTAAGGTAATTAGCTAATTTTTCATCCGGTCTACGAACTAACTCATGAAGTTTGTGCAATTCTGATTTAGCACCCCTAAAATCCGTAGCATTGTCTGTCATAATAGAAGCGCATTTTCCTCGCCTTGAAACAAAGCGTTTAAGTGCGGCGATAAACGCATCAGAAGTTAGATCCGTTACTATTTCTAAATGAATAGCCTTTGTTACTAAGCAAACGAAAATCGCGACATAAACCTTATGAAAAATCCCTTTTCTTTGATTTTTATATTTAATCTCAAAAGGGCCGCAAAAATCGGCTCCTGTATGGTTAAACGTAAAGTTTGGAGTTACTCTTTTTGATGGGAGGTCACCCATGATTTGTTTAGCAGTAACTGGGTTGTTCCTAAAACAGACAACGCAATCATGCACTACTTTTCGCGCTAAATTTTTTCCACTTACGGGCCAAAACCGCATACGTACGTAATGGATTAAAGTTTGGGGACCAATATGAAAATACTTCCTGTGAAAATGCTCAAATATGAGTTTTGTGAGCTTATGGCCCTTCGGCAAAATGATTTGATGCTTCTTATCAAAGTTTAAATCTGAATTTTCCAACCTACCGCCAACTCTTAAGATATTATCTTGATCCAAAAAGGGGGATAAACATTTAATTTTACTGGAAGGGGGAACCCTTGATTCCCGTTTTAAACCCTTAATCTCTTCCTGAAATTCTGCATTTTGTACTAATCTAATTAGAGAAACTTCTGAATTTTTTATTTCTGGGGTTGTGAGGCTGCCTCTGCGCCGGTCTGCTAATTTACATTTGCAATTGTGAAAAAACCTATAAACATATGCCAGTATGCGAAGAATACTATAGTATTTACCACTTATGTTGAGAAAAAAATTTACTTCTTCAGGATTCCTGAAAAGAGAAAGAGAAATATTAGAATTGAAATCATTACAGTTATTTTTATATTTTGATTTAGTCTCTGGAATGTAATCTGTTTCTGGCACAGAAATAGTTTCTTGCTCAGTCACTAAGTCATCAGCTGCTAGGAAGTTTGGTCCCCTAAACCACATTGGATTCTCTAGAAGGGAATTAACACTCGCACCTCTGGTCAAGAGATCAGCAGGGTTGTCCTTGCTGGAGCAGTGATACCAAGAGTTCGAATCTGAAAGTGCATTAATCTCTATGACACGGTTTGCCACAAACTGCTTCCATCGCTTTGATGATCCTTTGATCCAGAATAAGGTTATTTTGGAATCCGTCCAATAGTACACTTTCGATGTGATTTTTTGATCTAGGATGGGTTTTACTTTATTGGTCAGTCTTGCACTTAGTAAGGCTCCGAGAAGTTCTAGCCGAGGCAGAGTTATCTCCTTTATCGGTGCAACACGACTCTTTGAAGTCACGAGATTGACTTCCACACCACTCTCTCTTTTTATTCTCAGATAAATTGCAGATCCATACGCTATTTTACTAGCATCAGAAAAGGCATGTATGTCTACAGCTATTACTTGATTCAAGCTACCAAGAATTTTCCTCGGAATTTTTAATTCTGCTAAATTTGGAAGTTCTTCGAGCTACTTTAACCATTTTTCGTGCACATTAGTTGGTAACTGTTCATCCCATGCTGTCTTCTTTAGCCATAGTTCTTGGAACAGGCATTTTATTCTAATGGTGAATGGCGTCAGCATGCCTAACGGATCGAAGATTTTACCAACTGCTTGCAATAGTAGACGTTTTGAGCTTTTTTGCGATGACAAGAATTCTATTAAACATTTGACTTCGAATGTTAGACAATCTTCTTCTGTTTTCCAGGACATTCCTAATACCTTGCTTAGATAGCTTCCTAGGCTTATTGCAGCATGTCCTGCTTGAATATTTAAACCTTCCTTTTGCCAGCACTGCAGTAACGCTTCATCATTGGTTACCCATTTTCGAAGAATCATTCCTGCTTCAGACATTATTTTGTTAGCATTCAGGGAAACATCAAGAGCTTCTTGCAGCGTATCTTCGCCAGATATAAAATCGTCCACATAAATATATTTATCGAGTAGGTGAACAGTTCTTGGGTGTAGGTTCGTAAACCGCTTGATGTGCTCCTTTATGGTAGCAGATAGGAGGAATGGAGAGGCATTGACTCCAAAAATAACACGTTTGAATCTGAAGACCTTGAAAGATTTTAAACCATCATCATACCACAGAAAACGGACAGAATCCCGATCTTTTTCAGCTAGTGAGATTTGAAGGAACGCCTTCTCGATATCAGAAGAGAAGGCAATTTCGTATAATCTGAAGTGGATTAAAATATCAAATAGAAGTGGATTTAAGTTGGTGCCGGGCCATAAACAATCATTAAGGGACAAATCATTGTTATCATGAGAGCTGGCATCGAAGACGATTCGGACCTTTGTAGTAAGTTTATCTTCTTTACAGACCGCATGATGGGGCAAATAATAAACTGCCCTGTCTAAAACAGGTTCATTTTCTTGCACCTGCTCTATAATTCCTTGCTTTAAATATTCCGTGATTATTTCAGAATATTGTCGAAAAAGGTCTGGGTTTCGATAAAATTTTCTTTTTAGACCTTCCAAACGCTGTTTCGCAACATTAAAATTATCATTTAAATCCTTCCAGTCTTTTTTCCACGGTAACTGAACTTCATAACGATCGCCTACAAATTTGACAGTTTTATCGAATATTTGTTGTGCTTGATCAGTTTCCGATATTTTCGGATCATCATGTTTAATGCCTATAGACTCAAGCTCCCAAAATTGTTTTAAATTATCATTTATTTCATCGAAATCTCTAACGAAATTGCACATAGTAATATTGTTTGTTTGCGTGTTCTCCTTTAGCGCCCCAGTTGGGATCCATCCAAAAACAGTGTCTTGCAGAAAAAGTTTATCATTTATCTTAACTGAATTATGCTTTAAAATTCTATAAAAAAATTCAGCGCCAACCAATGCGTGAATTTTTCCCGGTTTGAAAAATGTGGGGTCTGCCAATTCCACAATATTCGGTAAATTAATGTCCGATACATTTAATTGCTTTGATGGAATTACATCCGTGATTTTGGGAACAATTCAGAAATCTATATTCTCCCTGAAAAGGCCATCTTCGTTTGTAATTACACTCGAAATTTTATTTTTTACATTATAAGTATAACCGTTTAATCCTGTAACGGGTACATTAATTATCCTTTTTTTAAATTTCAGCATGTCAGCGCAATCCTTAGTTAAAATATTGACATTGCTAGCATTATCCAAAATTACTCTAAACTTTCGTTTATTTCCAAAATTATCTTCTATTAAAACAAAGCATGTACTCAATAAAATTGATTTTCTTTCTTTACTTATATTATTCAAGGTCTTTAAAGATTCATTATTTATGGAAATGTTTTCCGTTTCTCTATTTACCGCACCTGCAAGAGGGGAGGAAATTTGGGGGGAAGCCAATTCATTTTTGGATTTATTTTTTTTATCTCGATGAAGCGATGAGCTGTGTCGCAATCCACAGGTATTACAATTATATTTTGAAATGCAAGAATTTACGAAATGAGAATTATTCAAACAATTGGTACACAGTTTATTTTTCTTCACAAAATCGTATCGTTCAGAAACATTCATTTTTAGAAACTGAGAACATTTGTTCAAATTATGAAAAGCCAATTTACACAGAATACAAGTTTTTCCATTCGATTTATCATTCGAATTTAGCATGAAATTTTCTTTGTTTGTTCGAAAGAGGAATGTTTTTGTTTAAGGGTTTTGAAGCAGAGTATCTATTTACGCTTTCTAACGTAAAACTGCGGTTTTCCAAAAATGACATTAATTCATTAAATTGCGGGTATTCTGATTTTTTAATCGAATATTCAAATAATTTTCGAGATTCCTTATCTACCTTTTGCAATATAATATTGATAAGGATAGCATCAGACAGATTGTTTTGTTCATATTGTAATACTTTTAAGGCCCTCAAATTTTTATTTACACAATCAATAAAGGATCTCAATTCTTTAGAAGACTCGTAATGTATTTTTTCATAATTAATTATGGCTGATAAATGAGTGTCAATGAGCAAACGTTGATTTTCGAATCTTTCAGTAAGTGCTGTAAACAATGACTCAAAGGAATCGTCTGGGCTCTCTAGTTGTTTTGCTTCATTTTTTAGCGATGCTCGCAAATAAAACAACTTCTGAGCGTCATTTAACTGGGCATTATTGATAATTAAATTTGTAAATTGTACTTTAAAGATTGACCACTCTTCATATTTACCATTGAATGTTGGTAGTGGGATTTCAGGTAACTTAACTTTAATATTATTCAAACTTATAGATTCAATACTATCAGCATGCACATTTATTTCAGAAACTTTAAGATTTTTAAGAAATAGGTTGAGACTTACCTCAAGTTTCTCGAGACGATCTTCGAGTTCATCTAACTTGTTTTCGATTTCTGGTAAGTCCTTAATCTCAGGGATATCATAATATTTATCCCGTATTTCCGATACTTTTGCTTGAAGCTCAGGTAATTTTCGAATCTTTATTTCGAGCTCGGTACTCGAGTAATTAATTTCGTCTGTATTATCTTTTACGAAATTTTCTAATTTCGTTATAGCACCTTTTAGAGCACCTTTTGTTCTATTTAATTTTTCCATAGCAGCTATTTCGCTGCGAAATCGACGGACCACAAAAATGTATGTGAATACTGTGCGTAACTTTAGGAATGAAGACGATTAGGTTTCTTTTTCACATTTTTTATAACACACAGCACACAAATGTTACAAACAATCACGAACACTGAAGAACATAGAATGATGAAGTGACGTTGGGGTAATAACCCGCTGTTAGAACAAGTGACGTTCATAAAACATATTTTTGGGGGAATACTCCCGCTATAAGAAACAGAATAATTGGGGATAAGACCCGCTATAACATAACGTGCCACAATGGCAGCTCAAGAACAACATACTCTATACTTGGGGATAAGACCCGCTCGAATACACAACGTGCCGCAATGGCAGCTAAAAGAACAACTGAACTGGGTCACATGACCGCAAAGCCGCGGAGCTCGTTCGGCATGCGCACAAGGTCCGAACAGTTATTATGAAAAAAAATTACGTCTATTTTATAGTAGCAGATTTTCGCAATATTTCAACTTTTTAAAAATTTGCGATTTGTGTAAATTCCTGACGTGATGATAAGGTAAAAAAAAAGGTCATTTTTGTATTCAGCACTAAAAAATACATATAAGAACCAATTATTGAAAGCTAAAAAACATAACCATCACATCTATTTTTTAATATCAGATTTCTGAAAGAGGATCCCCTTCAGAAATCTGAAGAGGCATTAACATCTTTGAAAGTTAAAATGTATCATCTAAATGTGTGTATATTTCTTCATAATATACTCATTATTAGTCCATAAAAATTTACACTTGTCACTGAGGCTCAGGTCTGTTTCCACAGCTCCTCTGCAAGAGGCAGAAAGAAAGCGAAAAATGATAAACCAAACAATGAACTGTAAGTAACAGTAAGGCGGTATTTTCCGTTCAAAACACCTAGAAGGCCTTTCATTATGTAAATACATAAGGGAAGAACCAATTTTCTACGTTGGCTTTTAAGAAATCAACACACAATATGCATTTTAGCTTTTAACTGACTAGGATTAGGACGTAATCCTTTTTTGTTCTTTCATCAAATACCCCTTAAAATTTACTAATGTAGGTGGCAATAACAATACATTTTTTACACATTAGTGGCTTTCTTCAGAAACATTAAGATGCTTGAGTTTTTCAAGGAACCCTTTTTTTATTTGTTTCTTTAGAAATTGCTACGATTCCCATTCTTTTCTAGAGTAATAGAGCACTCCTCAAAAATATCATTATACATAAATTATAATTGCAGCATCTTTGAAAGAATGAAAAAGTTTCAACACTTTAAAGGGATCCGCATAACGGTGTAATTTTCTGTTGTAGAGATTCAACAAAAGGTACACGAAGTGGCATCGTCCCCAATCTCAACACATAGTGTAAAAAATTATGGCGTCATATGTCTTTTGACAGGACATAATCCTTTCTTGTTCATTAATTGCCGAAACGTCAGTGAGGTTTATCACTGACACCCGAAAAGTGTTCGGTTTTCGTTTGCTTGTCTTTCTGTTCCACGAAAACTGCCATTAAAAGTGTTGGATTTATATCTTAGAAGGGAACCCCACCGATCGCACCCCCTCCCCCCCATCGTGGATCCGCGCCTGGAGGAATCTCCTCCTGTCGCTAATTATGCGTTTTTTCCACGGGCCTTTGACGAAATTCGCGTTTTTTCAGCGATTCTTTGGCGAAATTCGCGTATTTTTTCGCAATTCCTTGATGAAATTGGCGTTTTTCCGCGATTCTTTCGCAAAATTAGCGTTTTTTCCGTGATTCTTTGGCGAAATTCACGTTTTTTCAGCGATCCTTTGACAAAGTTTGTGTTTGCGTTTTTTTTCATGTTTTTTGACGAAATTCACGTTTTTTTGCGGTTCTTTGACAAAATTGGCGGGTTTTGTACGATCCTTTGACGAAATTGGCGATTTTTTCTGAGAACGATTGACGAAATAAATTTTTTCGGCGAACATTTGTCGAACCTTGCAATAAGCGGCGGATTTATATGTTTTTCCCCCGTGGATCCGCGCCTGATCACTACAAAACTACAATACAGAGATATCTAATATGAATTACGGGAATCTCTACTTTTTATAAAATGAGGAGAAGGGGGGGGGGGGATATAGAGGGAAGGTTCAAAATAGAATGATGGAATATTTCACATCCGCAATAGTTTTGCATTCTAATTGATAATACGTAGGACAATCTATAGTTAAAAATATATTAGTAATGTTCGCTTCATTGCTTGCAAGATATATTTATGAAGTACGAAATAAAACATATGACTCTATACTCTCAAGCAAGATTGCTGCATGTAGTGATTTTTTTTATTTTGTTTGCTTTTCATGGGAGTGGAGTGCTTATACATGCATTATAATAATCAGAGGCAGGGAATTTCTAGAAAATCTTACCAGCCAGAAAAATGCAACATACAGTTGAAAATTGTTATGACAAAATTTACGCAACTGCAAATGTAGTTGATTACTTTAGTCCAGTAAAATTAGACCAAAAAAGGCGTCTGCCTGGAAAGTTTCGGAGAAGTTTTTTCTCTTTCTTCCTTTATGTTTTTTGGGGTGCTGAATATAATTTTCAACTTTACCACCTCGTATCTGGACGGCTTAAAAAGTTATAAGCGAAAAACCCGGTTTTTTTTTCGAGTTTCCCGTTGTAGTCGCTAGAGGGTTAAACTTTTTTGAGAAAACTCTGCACCAAATTAAACTAGAAAAAATTTCCTACATTTTTCATATACAATGTTTTTTTCTAAGATGAATATTTTTGGCAATACGAGCAAAAATAATTTTAACGATATATTAAAATTCCATCATCGGAGCGCGAAAACGCAATTTAATCACAATGCATCCATTTCAATCCCCAATTTGAAGCTTTTTAGTTAATTGTAGTTGCATTTCGAATATGTTAACATTTACTTACCAAGTTTTAAGCCTTTTATATATTTATTAACAAAATAAATTGATATAGGGATATTAAGAAAATATATAAAACACAAACACTCCGAACAGATACGAGCACCAATTTTTATTTTCCTACCAATCTGATTATAACTATTACATGATTATAACTGTACAATTATAACTATTATAAGTTTAATATAATAATTTCCAAGTCATTTTTGGTGAAGAAGGAGCTGAGATTGTCATAATGGCCATCGCAGTTCAAACGAAGGAGCGAACAAAACAAACGTCCATTCCTATAGTCACACTTTTCATTGCAGTTTGTTTTGCATTTGCAGGAATTTTTTCGCAGAACAGCTTCTGGTACGTGAAACGTGAGTTTGACAGTTGTTATTGGTGTGATGCTTCTCTTGCTTTTATTCCAGCCCCATTCCTTAGTTTTTTTACAGTTACATAACCATAGCTGTACTGGTGGTAAACTCTTAAACAAGTGTATCGAGTTTGTTGTACACTGTTTCTTTTTAAGATGAATAGTTTTGGCAATACGAGTAAAAATGATTTTAGCGATATATTCAAATTCCATAATCGGATGTCGAATGCGCTTAATGTAATATTTTTGTGAATGCAAAACGAGTGGGTGGATGTTCTTGAAACACTTCCATGGCGCTATGCAGATGATATTAGAAGAAGCCTCTCACCTTTCTCCTCATTCTCTTCTCCATCAGGACCTTTTTTGGCTCTTGTTGAAATTGAAAGCTCAGCTCTCGGTTTGTTTCTAGACGTCTCGGCGGTCGGTTATGCATTTGCTTTAATGTATGTGCAGTGTGCATTTAATTAAAAATTATGTGTTTTAAAACGATTCTGTGGGACGTGAGGTGATATTCATGATGACAGAGAAGTGTATTATCTGGGACACAAAATTAATGGGCGTAACTAAAGTAATAGAAATGAAAAAGACCTATCAGCTCGCAAAACCCACAGAGACGCAGAAAAGTCTATTTGCCTCTGACATTGACGTAGCTATGCAAGTCATTTATTTTATCTGGAGAAAAAGGAAGAACAATACCAATTTTCTATAGAAGAATTAACAGACCAGATTAAAGCAGGTGAATACTGTCCTTCAGTCAAAACAGTTAAATCACGCCTTCTAAACAAGTGTGAAGAAGATATTGTTATATCAACCACTGCAAACAAGGTACCTGCTGTTTGCTGCAAGAACGCATGTCATAAGATTTTGAGTGATATTTGATATCTACAATAATGGTCATCTCCCCAGGAAGAAGGACGGCATATTGTTCAGATTACGGCGAAGATAGTGACTGGAGATATTCAGTCCCAGGTTTACAAATCTGCTCAATATCCTCCTCCGGACGAGTTTTGAAAGAGAATGTGTCTCTCATTACAGAAACCATAAAGATTTTCATAGAAACACTATTTTTAAGGAAAAGAAAAGGAGTCCTTAAAAAATGTTAGAACAGGAGTACTTCACTACCTTGTTGCATTATTACTGCAGTAAGACAAAGAATTCTTTTAAGACCGCTACAAATATAGCGTCGCTTCCTCCAAAAGAAGATACAACTAATACACATGTTTAAGAGTTTACCGCCAGTACAGCTATGGATTGGTAACTGTAAAAAAGCTAAGGAATTGGGTTGGAATAAAACCAAGAGAACCGCCACACCAATAACAACTGTCAAACTCACGCACTAGATGCTGTTCTGCTAAAAAATCCTGCAAATTCAAAACAAACTGCAGTGGAAAATGTGGCTATAGTAATGCAGGTTTGTTTTGTTCGTGTAATGTATTTAATAGGTTTGCACCTGATGGCAGCACATACTATGTACTAGTACTACTACTTTAACTTGGTGGTCTCGTGGTGTTCTAATAAAATTGCTAACTAAGATATATCATGGTGTCAGAAGTATAGTGACCCATGTATTTTTGTTAAATATTACAAAAGAAATTGAAGCAATATGGCAGGAAGTTTACCTAATATTGCAGCATTTGAACCGGGATCAAATCCATCCGAGTCATGGCGGTATTGGAGGCAAGATTTTGAAGATTACATAGAAGCTTTGAAATATGCAGATGAATCCGAAAAAACAAAAACAGCGCTCTTTCGGCATGTTGGCGGTGATGAGTTAAAAAAGCAGTTTCGTGCATTTGATCTGAAGCCAGAAGGAGGAGCCAGTGAAATAACATTGAAGCAAATTTTCGACGAATTTGATAAATATTTTCAGGACTATGTGAATGAGATATATGCTTCATTTAAATTTTTAGAAATCAAGCAAGAAAGTGAAGAAAAATTTGCGGACTATTATTCACATTTACGTAGAGCTGTTATTGAATGCAATTACGGCAACCTTGCGGATCGGATGCTTCGTGATAAAATCATTCAAGGGTTGGCTGATAAATCGCTACAAGAGCGATTAATTCGCGAAACTAGTAGAAAGAAGAAGACGTTGCAAGAAATTGTTGCTGAATGTAAAACGGCCGAGTATAGTAAAGTGCAGGCCGCGGAAATGTGCGATAAAATCAGCCGATTGAATGTCGATGCAATGAAGTGGAAGGATGGCCGGGCACGATATCATAAAAGAGAAATATTTTGTAAATACTGTGGCAGATCTCACGAACCAAAGAAATGTCCAGCCTTCGGTACAAAATGCAGAAACTGTGAAGGAAAAAACCATTGGTCGAAAGTATGTCGGAATAAAGTAAACAACAGTCAACAGGTGCGTCGACTAAATGCAGTGGAACGGAATAATGACAGTGATACAGAGTTTGTTTATTTGGGTGAACTGAAATATATAAATCAACTTGAAAGTAAAAAATCAAATTCTGTATGGCTACAAAAATTAAAAGTAAATGGAAATGATGTTATATTTAAGCTAGATACAGGTTCTCAAGTCAATGTTATTCCAAAGAGTCAAATATTAAAATGGAGTGAAAAGCCAATGGTGAGAAAATGCAAACAACCTATACTGGATTACTGTGACAACGTTGTACCAATTCTAGGTGAGTGTTTTCTTAATTGCAAAACTTTAAAGAAAGATATGACATGTAAATTTTTAGTAACCTCTTTAAATGCTAGTCCAATATTAGGGCTCGAAGTCTGTGAGAAATTAGAACTTATCCAAAGACTTAATAATGTTATAAAGCCCATGTATAATTTTTCCATCAAACACCAGAAGATATTGTCCAGCAGTTTTCTGATGTATTTACAGGAATTGGTCGCTTGAACCGTGTTGTAAAAATAAAATTAAAAGACCACTATATTCCTCACATAGCGGCCCCACGTAAGATACCACTAGCTCTACATGACAAAGTAAAGAATGAGTTGCAGAATATGGTAGAATCTGGAATAATTGCAAAAGTGGATGAACCAACAGAATGGGTAAATAATATGGTTGTCATTAACTCTCCAAAAAAATTGCGCATCTGTTTAGATCCAAGGCCTCTAAATGAAGTAATTCGTCGACCTCACTACCCTATACCAACAGCTGATAGTCTTATTGCACGACTTCAAGGATGTAAAATATTTACTATACTAGATGCAAAAAATGGTTTTTGGCAATTGCCATTAGATAGAGAATCTTCATATTTAACTACATTTACAACACCTTGGGGGCGGTTGAGATATTTAGTTCTGCCTTTTGGGCTTAATAATGCTGCAGAAGAGTTTCAGATGGCTATGGAGAACATGTTTGAAGATATGCCTGAAGTAAACCCTTACTTTGATGATCTAGCCCTTGGAACATCCTCTATTGAAAATCACTGCCAGTTACTACATAAAGTTTTAACACGTGCTAGAGAAGCAAATCTTAAATTTAACCTTGCCAAGACGCAGTTGTCAAAATCTTCTGTGAATTACTTAGGCCACATATTATCTGACATAGGAATAGAACCAGATCCTAAAAAGATAATGGCTATAACTGAATTTCCTGCACCAAAGAATCGAGAGGACTTGCAAAGGTTTCTTGGCATGATAACATATTTAGCTAAGTTTACGCCTCATCTCTCAAATCTAACCCATTCATTGAGACAGCTTTTGACACAGGATACACAGTGGTTGTGGGATGAAAATGTTCAACGGGACTTTGAACTAATAAAAGGAACTTTAGTACAAGCTCCATGTTTACAGTATTTTGATAAAGACAAAGCTGTAACCGTTTCAGTGGATGCCAGCCGTTATGGCTTGGGAGCTGTTTTACTGCAAGATAATAAACCAGTTGCATATGGTTCTGCATCATTAACTGAAACACAGCAACGGTATGCTCAAATCGAAAAAGAGTTACTCGCTGTAATTTTTGGCCTTGAACATTTCAATTATTATACATATGGAAGACCAGTTGAAGTGCAGACAGACCACAAGCCATTGTTGGGATTAAGCAAAAAGCAGTATGATGCCATATCACCGAGACTTCAACGTATGCTTCTCAGGCTTAATAGGTATGATTACAAGCTTGAATATGTCCCCGGAAAACGTCTTCTGATAGCCGATACACTTTCTCGTGCTCAGTTAGTCAAAGAATATTTTGCCGATGAGGAAGAATCAGACACAAGTGTTAAGATAAATCTACTATCTCATGCATCAGTAAACAAGTGGAAAGAATATGCAACATTTACGACCAATGACAATGAATTGCAAGATGTTTTATACCATATACAAAATGGTTGGCCTGAAAGAAAAAATACACGAAATTTCGCTAAGCCCTATTGGCATTGCAAAGAAGAATTGTACTGTACAGATGAAGGTATAATTTGTCGCGGTAAACGACTTGTTGTTGTTATCGATTTTCTAACATTTTAGTTAAAATAATGATAATTATTTTACTATAAACATAACTTCTTTAAAAAACACACAAAACATTTATTTAGACAATCACATTACAGCAACTACGAATACACATCTCAAAACCATAATCCCAACATAAATATTATCGTCGAACATCTCACGTTTTTCGTCTGAACCAAAAAAAATAAATACATGGAGTCAGGAAAAAATGTCTATTGTCCAAGAGTTTATCTTATGAAAAAATAATTTAAATATTGTCATGTGACTTTACTTACAAATCCCTCCTTTCGCATGTCAATAATCCTCAGTAATTCCGAGACTTGTAATATGTTTTTTCATGACATCATAACTCAAATTCTTAGTCATTATATCTGCTTCCAATTCAGACGAATTTACATATTTTGTTTCAATTTCTCCTTTCGCTCTTTCATCTTTTACAAAATGATATTTTCTACCTATATGTTTGTTGCGATTATTCACTCTTGGGTTTTTAATCCAATCAATTACAGATTGACTATCAGTACTGATTTCTATTGGACGCTTCACCATTTCTTCCTGGCTTAACTCTTCCAAGAGACCCATTAACCATTTTCCTTCACAAACAGCATCACATAAACTTAAAAGTTCAGATTCCATTGTAGAAAGCGCAACCAATTTCTGTTTATTACTTTTCCATTCAATCAGTGATTCTCCTATCTTTACGATATATCCACCAAATGATTTTGAATCCCGTGTAGTACACCAGCTAGCATCAGAACAAAGTGATAATTGGCCCTTTTTATTTTTAATTCGAAGTTTGTAGTTTTTAGTGCCTTGAATGTACCGCAAAACTCTCTTCACTGCCTGTAAATGAATTTCTCTAGGATCTTTTGCATATTGAGACAAATTACTTAAAGTGAAAGCTAAATCTGGCCTTGTTCCTCTTACTAGATATCCTATACTTCCAAGCATTTCTAGATATAGTGTTTCATCAATTTTATTTTCATTTTCATATTCATCTAATTTTATTCCAGAAACACCAGGGGTTTTCACACTTTTACAATTTTCCATATCAAATCTTTCTAAGATTTTTTCTGCATACTTAGCTTGCCCTAGCAAAAATTCTCCATTATTTTCTTCAATATCAATACCAAGGAATTTAATGTTTTTCTTCAGCTCTTTAATTTTTGCTTCTTTATTCAATTTTTGTATCAATTTATTTATTAATTCTTCGGATTCACTAACGATTATTCCATCATCGACATATATTCCAACTGCAATAAATTTATTATCATTTTTATTAAAAAACACACATGGATCTGCTTTGCAGGGCTGTAACCCAATTTTATCAAATATATTAACTAATTTTTCATACCAGCATCTTCCTGCTTCTGGCAACCCATATAAATTTCCTGTTACCAATAATATTTTCCCTCCTTCAATTTGTAGACCTTCAGGCGGATTCATATAAATTGCAGTTTCTAGATCTGCATTCAGATATGCTGTTTCTACGTCGAAAAATCTAGTTTTGTAACCTTTCATCGCTGCGACTGCCAATAAAGTTCTAAATGATTCAGTTTTCATTACAGGACTATACGATTCTTGATAATTTGTTCCAAATTTAAGTCTTGATCCGTCGGCTACTAATCTTGCTTTATATTTTACATCTTCACCGTCTTCTTTTACAGTAAAAATCCATTTGCTTCTCAGTGCCTTCACATCTTTTGGTTTGTCAACGATTTTCCACGTTTTGTGTTCTTCTAATGAGTGTAATTCCTTTTTGATTGCTTCTATCCATTTATCTTTATCTCTAGAATTTAATACATCTTTGTAATTCTTTGGAACTTCCTCGTGCACTAGATTCGCTAAATACTTTGGATTGGGTTTCCTAATTCGTGATGATCTTCTAGGTTCTTCAAACAACTTATTCTCATTAGTTTCTTTTTCTTGCTGTTCCTTGTTTTCATCAATTATATGATTTACTTCAGATTCTTCTGTCGCAGAATCATTCAAATCATCTGACAACGCAATTGCTTCCTTTTTCTGATTTAACTCTTCTTCATTTTCATCGGAATTATTATCTTCTTGTTCATCTATTACATTTTTATTATTGGTAATGTTGATGTATTCAAATTCATCAGTCATTTCTTCCTTGTTAGCTATATCTTCATATCCCATTTTTTCTTCTATAAATACTACATCTCTGCTTTCACGTATTCTCTTTTCTTTTAAATCATACAATCTGTATGATCGCCGATCTCTTGAATATCCTATAAACACTGCTGGTTTTGCTCTTACATCAAATTTCTTTTTATTGATATCATCGTAGCGATAAAAAACTTTACATCCAAATACTCTCATATGCTTTACTGTTGGTTTATTATTTGACCATAATTCTAATGGCGTTTTCTTTCTCGTAGCTGTTGGAGTAACATTATGTATATAAGCAGCTGTTGATACTGCTTCGGCCCAAAAGGATAAAGGTAGTTTTGCTTCTATCAGCAATGTTCTTGCAGTATTAATAACAGTCCGATTAGCCCTTTCTGCAATCCCGTTACTTTGTGGACTATGAATTGTGGTTCTTTCATTCTTTATGCCCTTCCTTTTGTAATAATTCACGAGCTCTTCATTAGTAAATTCACCACCATTATCTGATCTAACCGCTTTTACTTTCTTGCCGGTTTCATTTTCTCTTCTCTCTATTATATTTATAATTCTTTCTTTTGCTTCATCTTTACTTCTTAAAAAATCTACAAAATATCTTCTACTATATTCATCTACTACCATTAGCATGTACTTACTCCCTCCCAATGAGTGTACTTTCATTGGTCCACATAAATCAACATGTAATCTTTCTAAAATGCGTGTTGTTCTTTCTATCACATGATTAAATGGTGTTCTTGTTAATTTCCCTTGAATACATATTTCACATTTTGTTTCTTCACCATTCATCTTTTCTAATCCCCTTACAAGATTTTCTCTCGACATTCTTTGTAAGTATACATATTTTATATGCCCAAGTCTTCTATGCCATAATTCTTTCTTTGATTCATTTGTCTGTAAACAAGATTCATTTCTGTCTTCATCTGTTTCTCGTACAGCTAAGTTTATTTTAAATGTATTATCTTCGAATGTTCCTTTAGCTATTAATTCGCCTGTATTCTTTTCATAAATGGCTGCTCCTTCATTATCAAATATCACATATTTTCCTTTTCTGACTAAACTTGGAACTGACATTAAATTTTCTCTTAAATTAGGTACGCAAAGAACTTCTGTAAGTTTTATTTTTGTTTCGCCACTTTTCTTATCGTAAGACGTAACATGAACATTTCCACGATATTTCGCTTGTATTGATCGCTCGCTGTCAGCAGTTGCAATTTCTACATCTTCAGGTTTTCTTTCTACAACAATATCTTCTTTATGCGTCATATGCGAAGTGCAAGCTGAATCCAACATCCAGGTTATTTCCCTATTATTTTCAGATTCTTTACACTCATTTCTATTGAATTCATTTGACTGCAATGCATGTTCATTTGTAAAACATGTATATTCTTTTGCCTTCTTGTTTGAAACATTATTATTCTTATTATAATTCTTATTATTGCGTGAGTATTCTCTTACATCTTGAACTTTATTACTATAATAATTTTGAAAATTTTTCTTAGGTGAATACTCCCTATCATTTCGCGAGTGTGTCATATTCGATTTACTATAACAATTCCGCGCTGTATGATTTGGCTTTCCGCAAGCAAAACATAAAACCTTTTTCTTTTCATTAGCCCTAAATGCTTTAGACTCGTTTTCTCGAAATTTATCATATTTTCTTTCATATCTCAACAAAGTTTCTCGCATTACTTCATAAGTTATATTTGGGTTTGATGATATCGCAGTTGTTACTTCGCTATATTTCTTTGGGAGCCCTTCTATAATAAATCCTATTAATTCGCATTCATCAATCTCTGTACCCAATTCTAATATTTCATTAGCTATCCCTTGAGCTCTTATCAAATATTCTTCTATTGTTTCTCTTTCGTTTTTCTCTATTCTCGCAAGATTAATTTTTAACTGAATTCTTCTCTGATTTTCAATTCCCGCATAACGCTTTTTCAGTAATTGCCATAAATCCTTAGCTTTTTTAATCCCTCTAACAGCCATCATTTGTTCTGCGGACAACGTCAATATAATTATACCGTAAACTTCATCATTCTTTTCTAACCATGTTTTATGCGCTTTTAAACTATCGGGATCCCCTTCATTTTTTACCGGTTCATCATTTTCGATAACATCAAATAAATGTTTTGATTTAATCAAAGCTTCAACTCGCATACTCCATAATGTATAATTTTTACTTGTTAACGGCTCTATTCTAGGAATTCCAAACATATTGGATTCACACATAATTAAAATACTTTATCTTCCAAACTATTTTTAAATGCATATAAAATTCTTACCTCTTAAATTTTTTCTATTGGCGGTTAGTCCAATGGAACAAATTCTTAACTTGTATTAGGCCTAGTTCATACAATTCATATTTATTTACTCTTCTTACTTGTACACTCAAAATATAAAATTCGCTTTAAAACCACGCTCTGCTACCAAATTGTTATCGATTTTCTAACATTTTAGTTAAAATAATGATAATTATTTTACTATAAACATAACTTCTTTAAAAAACACACAAAACATTTATTTAGACAATCACATTACAGCAACTACGAATACACATCTCAAAACCATAATCCCAACATAAATATTATCGTCGAACATCTCACGTTTTTCGTCTGAACCAAAAAAAATAAATACATGGAGTCAGGAAAAAATGTCTATTGTCCAAGAGTTTATCTTATGAAAAAATAATTTAAATATTGTCATGTGACTTTACTTACAGTTGTGCCAAAGGTCGCAAGAGCAGAAATATTACAAAAGTTGCATTTAACACATAGGGGTATAATGGCTTGTAAAACGAAAGCAAGAGAATATTTTTATTGGCCATCAATGAACTGTGACATTGAAACTTTTATTGAGAAATGTAAAACTTGCCAGCAGCATCAGCGTAACAATCAAAAGGAAGTTTTGCTTGATCAAGATGTTCCAGAGAAGCCCTGGCAAAAGGTTGGTTGTGATTTTTTTTATTTAAAAGGTCAGCAATATCTGTTATTAATTGATTATTTCTCAAAATATGCTGAAGTCCAAATAGTTAAGAATAATAATGCACCAAGTGTCATAATTGCCTTCAAATCTATTTTTGCAAGACATGGAATTCCAGAGGAGTTGGTCAGCGATGGGGGACCACCATTCAATTCAGAGGAAGTGAAAATTTTTTTTAAAGAATGGAATGTGGAACATAACCTCACATCACCATACTTTCCTAGAGCTAACGGTCAAGCTGAAAGAGCCGTGCAAACAATAAAAAAATCCCTAATTAAGGCATTACAGGATGGAAAAGATCTATATATGGTCTTATTAGACTATCGTATTCAACCATCTCAAGATCTCCCCTCTCCAGCTGAACTATTAATGGGCAGACGACTGAGGTCTCTTTTGCCATGTCATCCAGAAAAACTTAGGCCAAATTTTCCGTTAGCTGAAGCAAAGCAGTCTTTAGAGAAGCGACAGATGATTCAAAATAAATATGCTAACAAGCATAGTGCACAACTCTCAAATTTGAAAGATAAGGCAAGAGTTTGGTTTCGCCAAAAGATGAACGAACCATGGAAGCAAGGAACTGTCATTCAGATTGGTCCTCAACCTCGATCCTACATTATTAAAGGGATAGATGGTATTATTTACAGAAGAAACAGATTTTACATCCGCCCTGATAAATCCGAATTAAGTCAATCTGTGAGATCAGTAGAGGATTTTTATCCAGCAACTACAGATTCAGATACAATAGATACAATAGATAATAAAACAACTAAGTTACAAACGGTGTTGCCTCAAGTGCCTCTACGGAAATCTTCAAGAACAATAGTAAAACCTCAACGCTATAGAGACAACTAAACTATGTTAAATTTAGAACTTTAAGTGATTTATAATTTTTAATACTTTTTAAATATCCATTGCCTTCATAACTCTCTTGTTTATTTAAAAAAAAGGGCATGTAATGTATTTAATAGGTTTGCACCTGATGGCAGCACATACTATGTACTAGTACTACTACTTTAACTTGGTGGTCTCGTGGTGTTCTAATAAAATTGCTAACTAAGATATATCAGTTCGCTCCTTCTTCTGAACTGCGATGGCCATTGTGACAATTTCAGCTCCTTCATCACCGAAAATGACTTGGAAATAGAGCTTGACAAGCCAATTCTCTGCGATATTTTAAGCCAAGTGAAGACAAAACATGAGCAAACAAGATAACGACAAGCCTCCCATCGAAGAACATCAACCAGGCCTTTCAAAGCTACCAAAACGACATTAATGGGAGAACAACTCTGCATTTCTCTTTTTTTCCTGTTTATAACCTTCCTCTTATGTTATTATGTTAAACTTATAATAGTTATAATTGCACAATTATAATCATGCAATAGTTATAATCAGATTGGTAGAAAAATAAAAATTCGTGCTCTCATCTATTCGGAGTGTTTGTGATTTATATTTTTCTTAATTACCTGATTTCAATTTATTTTGTTAATAAATATATAAAAGGCTTAAAACTTAGTAAGCAAATGTTAACACATTCGAAATGCAACTACATTTAACTAAAAAGCTTCAAATTGGTGATTGAAATGGATGCATTGTGATTGTATTGCGTTTTTGTCCTCCAATGATGGAATTTGAATATATCGCTAAAATTCTTTTGCTCCTATCGCCAAAAGTATTCATCTTAGAAAAAAACATTGTGTTTGAAAAATGTAGGAAATTTTCTCTAGTTTAATTTGATGCAGCAGTTTTTTCAAAAAAGTTTAACCCTCTAGCGACTACAATGGAAAAGCCGAAAAAAAAAACCCTGATTTTTTCATGGTTTTTCGCTTATAATTTTTTAAGACGTCCAGATACGAGGTGGGAGGTGGCAAAGTTGAAAATCGTGTTCAGCACCCCCAGAAACATAAAAGAAGAAAGAGAAAGAAATAAAGTTATTTTCTGGGATGAGAGTTTAATTCAATGACTTTTTATCAGATGGCATAGGCAAATAGTGTGGCGTAAGTCTTCAACCACAACACTTGTGTCCGACAGTCAAGCACGGAGGTGGAAATGTTTTAGATTGAGACTGTATGAGCATGCCAGGAGAAGGAAAACGGCATTTTATTGAAGAAAAGATAGATCACAGATTATATATTAACATATCAAAAGGAAATTTAATGCCCAGTGTTCTTCAATTGAGTTTTTTTTCTTTTTTCAATGACCTTTCAGCAAGACAACGACCTAAAACACACTGCTCATAATACGAATACTATTTTACAATAAGTAAAAGTATTACAACAGCTGACTAGCTCTTCGCAGTCAACAGACTTAAACTGTATAAAACTTCTATGGAGCATCCTAGACTCTAAGAGAACGATTAATATCTAACAAAAACGATTTTTTTTTTTTTTTTTTTTTTTTTTTTTTTAAGAAAGCTATCGTTGAAGAATCAAGAATGGTCTGCAGCTTTGCCTGAAATTGTTAAAACATTAAAACATTATAGGATTGAATGCGGACGAATGAAAGCTGTAATTACTAGAAAAAAGGAATTCTGCTTTTTCAAAATTTAGTATTGCCCCAGATGAAAAAAAAAATATGTGTAACAAAACATATTTCAATTTTAAGACTTAAAGCACACACTTTTATTTCATGTAAAATGACGTCATTCGCATCCGCTTAAGAATTCCACATTTAAGATCCACTCTTAAACATCTACAGTAAAGCATGCATAGGATGTCACTACCGCAAAATAATACACAAATGCAGCAAAAAGATGTCGTCATAAAGAAACTCGACAAAAAAGGCTATCTATTGATTCATAGGCCTTCATTTGTTTGTAACATTAATATAGACGATTTCAGTTGTGACGTCAGTTATGGCGTTTTGGTTGAAAACTGACTCCAAAGAAACGGCTGCTATGTTGTATTTTCTATTTTGTTGGTGTGTTGCAGCTATATGTTATATCTATATCTCACATCTAAGTGTTTTAATACTTGATATGTACTGGTAACATTTTCCACGATTTATATTTAAAAAGAAATGACGCATAGCAACAGTTTGTTTGGAATCAGTTTCCAACCAAAATGTCATGACTGACGTCACACTGAAAGCGTCTATAGAGGCTTAAAATTAAATATAGTTTATAATAGCTCCATGTTTTAACAGAAATTATTTGCTTATATTTTTTCAAAATAGCACGTATTTTAATTACATTTTCTTTCGGTTGTTATGAGAAAATGGCAACAAAAAGATATAATTGCTATTTTTCAACTATCTTCCCTTTACTTTCTAAATAAATGGAGTACTTGAGTTGCCAAAATTAAACAAATGGTGCTAAAAACTACAAAAAATTAATATTTCGAAAACAAATGGAGATACAGTTTTCAAACAAATTGCATTTAAAAGTACTTTTTTTCCCCAATACGATGGTATAAAAATTGAAAATGTGCGATGCTTAGAAATTCAAAAATTGCTATGGAACATTTAATAATACAATGATACATCTGCTTTGTTTATTGCTGCCTTCTGTAAGGTAATGTTATTTTTTGGAGGCAAAATAAGCTGGGAGAAAGATATAGCATACCGTACCGGGGGCTAAAAAACTTTTCCAAAACTTTCCGGGCAGAATCCTAGATTGACTGGACTATTATCATCTTTTATCATTGTTTCTTTCATTCTTAACTGATTTTCTTACTGGATCTCAAATGGTAACAGCTATTAAAAAAATACTTGCAGGTGGGTTATGTAAGATGTCAGGAGCAAGGGTGATTCTGTTCCGAATTTTCCGAAAATTTAACCCTCTTGCTGCGCACCCCGCGATTTCCACGGCCAACGAAAAAACAGCTAAATTTGTGCAACCCGCAATTTCCGCAGCAAATCATTTTTTTATGATCTACTTCTATTTTTTTAAGAAAAAAACTCTTTCACAAAGATGTTAGGAATATTTTAATTCTAAAATATATGCAGATTTCAAATATGTAAAAAAAATGAATGCGCAATTTTTGAACCTATTTCGATTAAAAAAGAAAATAAATAAAAATAAATAAATACGCAGCGAGAGTGTTGGGGCATTCGGTTCCGAAAATTTAAAAAATTCATCAATCCGAAAATCCGGACATGGAAATAATCGCAAATTTTGACTAATGGTCTCCATAAAACATCTATTTCGTCAATCGTTTGCAGAAAATAACTTCTATTTCGCAAAAGAATCGCGGAAAAAACACGAATTTGATCAAAGGTCCACGGAAAAAATGCGAAATTCGTCAAATGATCGCGGAAAACGTGAATTTCGACAAAGTGCAGCAAAAAAAGAACTTAAATTTTGTCAAAAGATCGCGGAGAAAACGCGAATTTCGTCAAATAGCTGCGCAAAAAACGCAAATTTCGTCAAAGGATCGCGAAAAAATGCACATTTTATCAAAGAATCGCGAAAGAAACGCGAATTTTGTCAAATGGTTTCGAAAAAACTCAAATTTCTGCAAAGGATCGCGGAGAAAATGCGAATTTCTTCAAAGGATCGCGGAAAAAGTGAATTTCGCCAAAGAATCGTTTTAAAAACCGTAAAAAGGTAGAGGGGGGAAAAAACGCTAATTTTATGAAAGGGCTGCAAAATTACACTAATTTCGTCAAAGGATTGCGAAAAAAGCGCAAATCTCGTCAAAGGTTCGAAGAAGTGCGAATTTCATCAAAGAGTCGTGGAAAAAATACAGTGGTGTCTTTAGATAACAGCACACATACATACATCTATGCTTGTTATTATAGATATAGTTTTTAATCTTAAATAATATACTGAACTAACTTTTGAAAAAAAACAGGATTAATCTAAACCCAGCTTACAGGAATCTACACTCAGCCTGAAATCGACCCGAATCAAAATAACTAACCCGACCTGCAACAAAAATAATTAGTGCCAGGAGGGAATTCTCCTATCTGCTGCAACCTTTCACAAAATTTGTTTTGAATTTCAGAAATTTTTTTTCTTACTCAGAATCACCTCTGACCAGGAGTTATTTTACTGCGATTCTTGATTTTTAGTTTAAAATAGCAACGATAGATGGCGCTAGAAGAAATAGGTGCTAAATCGGTGTCCGGAGGAGGAAGGCCATAAATCGGGCCCGATTTAACAACCATTGTTTGCAGCGCCATCTATCACTGCTATTGTAAAGTAAAATCAAGAATCGCAGTAAAAAATCTCCTGATATCTTACATAACCTTCGTGCAAGATTTTTTTAAATTGCTATCACCTTTGCAAGTTACTGAATTTTAAAGTCAGTCAGTCCATTTTAGGACACCGGTATGTTTTTTAATAAGTTACAAAGCATCCTTTACTGAATTACAAATGATCTTAGATATAAAGAGACAAGCAGTCTTATGCCAAATTACTATTTTTTACATAATTTTGATGATTAAAAAGTATTCCTAAATAATTATTTGGACGTGTCCGTTAAGGGTCTTTTACTGTATATAGTTTTTATCTTCAAAAACATTTAGACTTTCTTTTCAAAAACCGGATCAACCCGATCCCTTCTCGTAAGAACGAAAATCCAATTTTAAACTGAACCTAACCCGAAATAATGTATGTCAATCTGCCTCAAACCCAACGCGCTAGGCGCAGCTAAAAAGTAGAAGTCAACCGGACCCAAACCCGACCCGTAGCAAAAAAGTAGACTTTAACCCGACTCGCAGCAAAAAGTAGAAGTCAACTAGAGCCAAACGCGACCCACAGCAAAAAAGTATAAGTTAACCCGACCAGCAGCAAAAATAGAAATCAATCAAACACAAACCTGACCCGCAGCAAAAAGTAGAAATCAACCGGACCCAAACCCGACCCGCCGCAATAAGTAGAATCAATACGACCAGCAATGAAAAAAATTAGTTTCGACCAGCGCATCAGATTGGAGTCTTCAAATTTCTAAAATCACCCCTCCCTTGAGGACTCTCCAGATCCGCCCTTGCAATCACCTAAACGAGTTCACGGCTGAAATTCCAGAATTAGTTAAAATTCACTTCAAATATTAATACGCAATCGGTCTGCCAAGTCATAGCTTGGTGGAAAACACCTGAAAACCTGATTTTAGCGGTTGACTCGTAGGTTTACCATTGTATTTTCCCGCTCCCAGTCCTCCATGTTTTCATACTTTTGGGTGCAGGAAAGCACAATGGTAAACCTACGAGTCAACCGCTAAAATCGGGTTTTCAGGTGTTTTCCACCAAGATATGACTTGGCAGACCGATTGCGTTTTAATATGCGAATCGAGTTTTAACTAATTCTGGAATTTCAGCCGTGAACTCGTTGAGGTGATTGTTTGTGCTGCCGGCTCCCGGCATAATATGTAACGTATGTGAAACTATGTATATAAGGTTGCTATGAAGAGAATTGCCCGATGCATTTATTGAAAAGTCCTGGACTTTTTACAAGTTTAGCACAATATATAATTTTATAATGTCATTTGAAAAGTTTAGCCATTCTTAAATTCTTCCCTTGGACATTCCGACCGGGGAACACAATCGTTGTCCGATTTGCTTTTCACTAGTTGTGGTTTCTTACATATTTATTCAAAATGACATATCGTTGACAAATTTTTGATCCATTTGACTCTCGATATCCACGAAGGCAGCAGCTGTTCCACTATTTGTATCTGTGACCTAGTTAATAAGGCCTGTTTCTGAGACCAAGTTAATTCCAATAAGAGTTGTGTCTGCCACCTTGTTGATAAGGGTCGTTTTTGCTTTCAGGTTGATTTCAGTAAGGATCGTTTCTGTTTCCACGCTGATTTCTGTAAGGGTCGTTTCTACTACGTTGCTAATTTCCGTAAGGATCGTTTCTGCTTCCATATTGATTTCCGTAAGGCTCGGTTCTGCTTCCATATTGGTTTCCGTAAGGGTCAGTACTACTTCCATATTGGTTTCCAAAAGGGTTGTTTCTGCTACGTTGTTGATTTGCGTAAGGGTCGTTTCTGCTACGTTGTTGATTTGCGTAAGGGTCGTTTCTGCTAAGTTGTTGATTTCCATAAGGGGCAGGGTTGTTTCCACCACGCTGTTGATTTCCGTAAAGGTTGTTTCTGCCACGTTGTTGATTTCCGTAACGGTCGTTTCTGCTTCCATGTTGGTTTCCGTAAGGGTCGTTTCTACTTCCATATTGGTTTCCGTAAGGGTCGTTTCTGCTACGTTGTTGATTTACGTAAGAATCGTTTCTACCACGTTGTTGATTTCCATAAAGGTTGTTTCTACTACGTTGGTGATTTTCGTAAAGGTTGTTTCTACCACGTTGTTGATTTCCATAAGGGACGCTTCTGCTACCTTGTTGATTTCCGTAAGGATTGTGTCTGCCATGTTGTTGATTTCCGTAAGGGTCGAATCTGCTTCCATATTGGTTTCCGTAAGGGTCGTATCGGCTTTCATATTGGTTTCCGTAAGGGTCGTTTCTGCTACGTTGTTGATTTGCGTAAGGATCGTTTCTGCTAAGTTGTTGATTTCCATAAGGGGCAGGGTTGTTTCCACTACGTTGTTGATTTCCGTAAATGCCGTTTCTACCACGTTGTTGATTTCCGTAAAGGTTGTTTCTTACACGTTGTTGATTTCCGTAACGGTTGTTTCTGCTCCCATGTTGGTTTCCGTAAGGGTCGTTTCTGCTTCCATACTGGTTTCCGTAAGGGTCGTTTGTGCTTCCATATTGGTTTCCGTAAGGGTCGTTTCTGCTACGTTGTTGAGTTGCGTAAGGGTCGTTTCTGCTAAGTTGTTGATTTGCATAAGGGTCGTTTATACCACGTTGTTGATTTCCGTAAAGGTTGTTTCTACCACGTTGTTGATTTCCGTAAAGGTTGTTTCTACCACGTTGTTGATTTCCATAAGGGGCGCTTCTGCTACTTTGTTGATTTCCGTAAGGATTGTGTCTGCCACGTTGTTGATTTCCGTAAAGGTCGAATCTGCTGCCATATTGATTTCCGTAAGGGTCGTTTCTGCTTCCATATTGGTTTCCGTAAGGGTCGGTTCTGCTTCCATATTGGTTTCCGTAAGGGTCGTTTCTGCTACGTCGTTGATTAGCGTAAGGGTCGTTTCTGCTACGTTGTTGATTTGCGTAAGGGTCGTTTCTGTTAAACTGTTGATTTTCGTAAGGGGCAGGGTTGTTTCCACCACGTTGTTGATTTCCGTAAATGCTGTTTCTACCATGTTGTTGATTTCCGTAAAGGTTGTTTCTGCTATGTTGTTGATTTGCGTAAGGGTCGTTTCTGCTACTTTGTTGATTTGCGTAAGGGTCGTTTCTGCTACTTTGTTGATTTGCGTAAGGGTCGTTTCTGCTTCCATATTGGTTTCCGTAAATGTCGTTTCTACCACGTTGTTGATTTCCGTAAGTGTTATTTCTACCACGTTGTTGATTTCCGTAAAGGTTGTTTCTACCACGTTGGTGATTTCCGTAAAGGTTGTTACTACCACGTTGTTGATTTCCATAAGGGGCGCTTCTGCTACCTTGTTGATTTCCGTTAGGGTTGTGTCTGCCACGTTGTTGATTTTCGTAATTGTCGTTTCTGCTTCCATATTGGTTTCCGTAAGGGTCGTTTCTGCTTCCATATTGGTTTCCGTAAGGGTCGTTTCTGCTTCCATATTGGTTTCCGTAAGGGTCGTTTCTGCTACGTTGTTGAGTTGCGTAAGGGTCGTTTCTGTTAAGTTGTTGATTTGCATAAGGGTCGTTTATACCATGTTGTTGATTTCCGTAAGTGTTATTTCTACCACGTTGTTGATTTCCGTAAAGGTTGTTTCTACCACGTTGTTGATTTCCATAAGGGGCGCTTCTGCTACCTTGTTGATTTCCGTAAGGATTGTGTCTGCCACGTTGTTGATTTCCGTAAAGGTCGAATCTGCTGCCATATTGATTTCCGTAAGGGTCGTTTCGGCTTCCATATTGGTTTCCGTAAGGGTCGGTTCTGCTTCCATATTGGTTTCCGTAAGGGTCGTTTCTGCTACGTCGTTGATTAGCGTAAGGGTCATTTCTGCTACGTTGTTGATTTGCGTAAGGGTCGTTTCTGTTAAACTGTTGATTTTCGTAAGGGGCAGGGTTGTTTCCACCACGTTGTTGATTTCCGTAAATGCTGTTTCTACCATGTTGTTGATTTCCGTAAAAGTTGTTTCTGCTATGTTGTAGATTTGCGTAAGGGTCGTTTCTGCTACTTTGTTGATTTGCGTAAGGGTCGTTTCTGCTACTTTGTTGATTTGCGTAAGGGTCGTTTCTGCTTCCATAATGGTTTCCGTAAGGGTCGGTTCTGCTTCCATATTGGTTTCCGTAAGGGTCGTTTCTGCTACGTCGTTGATTTGCGTAAGGGTCGTTTCTGCTACTTTGTTGATTTGCGTAAGGGTCGTTTCTGCTTCCATAATGGTTTCCGTAAGGGTCGGTTCTGCTTCCATATTGATTTCCGTAAGGGTCGTTTCGGCTTCCATATTGGTTTCCGTAAGGGTCGGTTCTGCTCCCATATTGGTTTCCGTAAGGGTCGTTTCTGCTACGTCGTTGATTAGCGTAAGGGTCATTTCTGCTACGTTGTTGATTTACGTAAGGGTCGTTTCTGTTAAACTGTTGATTTTCGTAAGGGGCAGGGTTGTTTCTACCACGTTGTTGATTTCCGTAAGTGTTATTTCTACCACGTTGTTGATTTCCGTAAAGGTTGTTTCTACCACGTTGGTGATTTCCGTAAAGGTTGTTACTACTACGTTGTTGATTTCCATATGGGACGCTTCTGCTACCTTGTTGATTTCCGTTAGGGTTGTGTCTGCCACGTTGTTGATTTCCGTAATTGTCGCTTCTGCTTCCATATTGGTTTCCGTAAGGGTCGTTTCTGCTTCCATATTGGTTTCCGTAAGGGTCGTTTCTGCTTCCATATTGGTTTCCGTAAGGGTCGGTTCTGTCACCACACACACATCCTACAAAGATAAAAATAAAGTTTATAAACAAATCGTTAAAGAAGTTTTTGAGATACACGTAAAGCAGTATTTTCAGCAATTTTGGAGTAGCGACACAACTTCTTCTCTTTTTTAAGTATTCTGTGATACACCACATTTTTTAAAAACTTTTTTTTTAACCAAAATATATATTTGGCTGCTATTACAGAAGGAATATACATATATCTGTTACAAAAATGACAAAATGGTTAATGTAAAAAATCATTTATTCAATTAAGAACATTTTTCAAAATTATTTATTCATATTTAAGCAAGTTGGTGTTGTTTTTCACCATTTTGGTTACGAATAATAGAAGAAGCTGTTTCACACACACAAAAAAAGGTTTTCTTGGTTTTTTTTTCCCTTTTAATTTCGTTTTTCAATAACCCTCCCAGTTTAATCATCAAGACCCCCCTTATCATAATAACTTTATTATTAAGGGTCGGGGAGTTGTTCACATAAGAAGGAAGTCATTAAGAGGAATAAAATTTCAAAGTAAATATGTTCGATTTAACAATATAAATTAAATGTGTAAATTAGAATTTTGAAAGCAAAAATTAATCGATATTTCTTCAATTATAGTACGAAACAAATTAATGATTATTTGAGTCAGCAAGTAATAATTATATTATTATTTGACCTGGTCACCTATATCACTTCAAGATAGTTTCAAAACGTTTATAGATATTAAAATACAGACTATTGGGGGAAAAAATATAGCATGAAAATTCCGTGTGTTGCAAAAAAGCCAGTAGATGCATAAAATATAGCGGATTTTTTATGAAAAAAGTCTTATACAGCGACCTCTCACTTATGCGCCTCTCAGTTATACGCGAATTTCGTAAGGTCCCGTCACGAGGAATAGGAAAATAATGCTATACATCTCTCACTTATAAGCGGAACTTTGAATTGTCTCTCTCAGTTATACGCGAAAATAAAACGCAATTCACAAATTATGAATTACATTCGAAAGTTTTTTTTTTATCTATAAAAATTTTTCTGCAGGTTTCAAGGTCAAAAGACCGTTCCGCGGAGCCTGAAAGGGTGGATAGGTTGTTACAATTAGACATTTCACCCTCTCCCCTCAGTTCTAATGGTTTCTTCTTTTCTTTTTTCTCTTTTCTTTTTATGAATCTACTCGCGTGTTTCTTTCCGTCTTTGCTATTACGGTAGCACCTGGATTTTATTTTTGTTTTCTTTGTGCAATAAAAATGAGTAAAAGAAAGTTAACAATATCGTTCAAAATGGCGGTTATACGAGTAGCAGAAAATGATCCTAAACTGTCAAAAATAAGTTTAGCTCGAAAATTCGATTTGCCAGAATCAACGCTCAGAGGGATTTTAAAGAACAAGGACTCGATCAAAAAAATGAACAGTGAGTATTCTACACAAGCGAAGAAACGAACAAGAATTCAGAAAGGAAAATTTGAGATTTTAGAAACCACTTTAATTCAGTGGTTTAGAGAAATGAGAGCTTCTAATTTACCCATTAGTGGTGAGTTATTCAAAGAAAAGGCACTCACTTTGTCAACAAAATTGGGAATCGAAAATTTTTCTGCTTCTTGGGGATGGCTAGAAAAACTTAAGAAAAGACACGGTTTAACAAATCATTGCCTGAGTGGTGAAAGCGCAGCTGTTTCAGATTCAACTGTTAATGAATGGATTGCAGATCTTCCAAATTTAATTCAAAACTTTGATGTTAAGAATATTTTTAACTGCGACGAAACAGGTTTATTTTACCGTCTTTTACCAAACAAAACGCTGGATTTTATGGGAGAAACATGTCATGGTGGTAAACACAGCAAAGAAAGAGTGACTGTGCTTTTATGTTGCAATGCGGACGGATCAGAAAAGTTACCGCCAATAGTGATTGGTAAATCGAAGAAACCACAGTGTTTAAAAAATGTGAAGAAATTGCCATGTTCTTATGCAAGTAGCATCAAAGCCTGGATGACATCGAACATTTTTTTAGACTTTATGAAAGAATTTGATACGAAGATGGCAAAAAAAGAAAGAAACGTTCTGCTATTTATGGACCAGTGTCCCGCCCATCCTCCAGATCTCCCATTGCTGACACATACACGAGTTATATTTTTCCCTGCAAATTGTACTAGCAGACTTCAGCCATTAGATCTCGGTATAATAAGGTCAGTTAAAGCGCAATATAGTAAAGATTTGGTGAGAAGAATGTTCATATCACTAGAGCAGAAAAAGCAATTCAAGGAAATTTCGATTCTGGATGCCATGCATATGTTGGTTTCCTCTTGGAATAATGTAACAGCCGCAACAATTTCTAACTGCTTTAGAAAAGCGGGTTTTTTTTCATTCAAATGATGTTGAAATTATTCCATTACAGGAAAATGAAAACGACAGCAATGATTTTAACGTAGACGTGGAAGAATGGAACAGCATAAGCCAAAATTCTCTTTCTTTTCAAGATTTCGTCAATGTTGATGAAAACTTAACATCAACGGCAATAAGAGATATTGAAACTGTTTTTGATGACGTGAATGCTGAAAAAAAAGTACACTGTAAAAAAAAATCTGTAAAGTTACTAAAGATTTTCTAGGAAACTGGGATTCCTAGAACATTTTATGTAATGACAACAACAAAAATTCTTGTAACAGCGTCTGTTACAGGAATTTTTCTTGTTGCTGATACATAAAAAGTTCCTGGAATCCCAGTTTCCTAGAAAAAGTTTAGTAACTTTACAGATTTTTTTTTACAGTGTAGAAGAGGATGATAATGATGAAACTGATACTGTTATTGTCCCATCTTATGTGGCTGCTTTAGGAGCCCTGGACACAGGGGCGTCGCCATGGGGGGGTATGGGGGGGGAGCCTCCCCCCCCAATATATGTGAAGTTGGGAAATTTGAGCTTAGAGTTGGGAAATTCTAGATTTTAGAGACATTTTCTTTTTTAAAAGTAATAGTAAAAAAATTACGAAATTTTTATTGTTTTGGTGATTATTTTGAGTACTGCAACAGTAAACAAGTTAAATTATCAAAAGAAATACAAAAAGAAATTAGCCACACTCAATCTATCATTGTATTTTTCAGTTCTACAAAAATATTGTACATCTACCAGACCTAAATTTCTCTACTCCTGTCCATCAATAACTGACTAACCAGTTCCTTTATTTCCTGCAAAACTTTGTTCCTTTCTCAAAAATTTCACCCTACCTCCCCTTCTCCTCCCAAAAGAGAATCCAGCTATTTTAATCCAAAGGGATTGCAGCTTCTTATGAAAATTGGAAATCACTTGTAGCACAACAGAAAAGAATGCAGTAACCTACTTGAAACACAGCTATGGGCATGAAAATTTGATGACTTTTCACAACTTTCTTCACTAATTTTGCGATTTTTGGACAATATTTTACTCATTCTCGTGATTTTTTTGTCGCAAAAATTAGTTAACCCTTCGCTGTCAAGTAAAAAGCGTTATATGAGCAAATGCGGATATAAGAAGTCGTTAGTTTAGATAAATTTGTCACATTTTACTTTTATTTGTGTGCGGAAATATATATATCAGTCCTGTTCGTTTATATTCATATGTGTTTATAAAATTTTAAACCAAAAGTCCGGTGTTCTGTGTTTAAAGCTGTTCTAAAAAGTTACTATAAATCTCGGCACGAATAAACCCTTCATAATAGGAAAAGAGTTTTCGTGCAAGATTTTGGAGCATCTAAAAATCCATTCGAGGATGAAAAAGGTAAAAAATGGACGATTTTAATTTGGAACAGAAATATGACCATGAAAGCAGTCCATCAACTGAAGAAATAATCGACATGTACTGTAACACTGGCACGTTGCACTTGAATAAAATTTTGAAGAAATAAAGATTTCCTTACAGACAAGCTCACAAACACTTATGAGTATTAGGATGTGACTGGAGGAGCTGAGTTCCGAAAATATAGTAGGAAAAAGGTTTCACCAAAGGTAATAGATAAAAATAATAGCACAGCAATGGACATTGATACACATAAGTTTTACAGTAAAGAAATACAAGAAAATTTCGGGAATTTAGTAATGGGTTTAAATGACAATGTTCCCTATATCAAGAGAATATTTCAGTAATGCATTCCATATTTAAATTACAATTGTGCAAGGGAAAAGTTAATAATGTTTCCACCTGGATATGAGAAACTGGATGTACATGACTTGCAGAGTCAAATAGAAATAAACCAAATCCCAACTCACTTAACAAACCTTTTATTCATGCCATGAAATTCAAAGACTATTTGGGTCACGCCGTCAAACTATATACTCGTACCTTAACATTCACAGCAGCTTATCGTTATGGCGTTCCATCTAATGAAAGAATCTTTAGTCAAATAAAAATTTTAAAAATATATATTACAAGCTACAATAAGGGATGACAGATTTGACAGCCTAATGCTTTTAAAATATGAAAGTGAAATAGGGAATTTTATTAAACTAAGCGAAGTTATTAACAGGTGGGCTTCTTTGAAGACCACAAGAATTAATATTAAGTGGAAACTAGTCGGATGTGCCAATCCCAAAATTTTCTTCTAGTCCATACATTTTAATGCCTCAAAATTTGCAATCACAGTGCCAAAATTAAATAACAATTCTTTGCCTATAATAACAAACTCTAAAGGTATAGATTTGTTGAATTGTGTGCATTTGAAAAGGGGATATAAGCATAGCCTTTTTCTAACAAATCATTGAATTTTGGCACCGAGCCTCTTAGATGCCTGCAACCAAAATTCCTTACTCAAAGTGCACAAAAGCAATAGCTTTGGACAGTATAGACCCAAGCCTAATAAGGATCTATTTATGTGGAAGTGCTACTTATGTGGAATATGAAGTCTGACTGAATTGCGTGCATTAGTTTTTGAGATACAGCTATCGCAAAATCGTGAAAAATGCTGCATAGCAGCGTCACCTGCTATATGATATACATAAAAAGCTAATCTGGATCAAATTATGTCAAGGATTAACAGAATATGACGTTTGATCAAATTCCGTGAATAGTTTTTGAGATATAATTATCGCTAAAATCATGTAAATCGTGAAAAATGCCGCATAGCAATGTCACCTGTTGGACGATTTACACCAAAAACAAATCAGTACCAATTTTTATCAAGGTACAGTCAAACCTCGTTAACACGAACTGTTTCCGATTGCCTCGTCCAGTTGTATGTAATGTAGTTTTCCGATAATACGAACTACTTTTAATACGAATAAAAAAGTTTCCCCTTGAGTGTTCGCGTTAACAAGGTTCGACTGTATAAGTGAATCTCTGAAGATTTATTGAATTTCGTGCATTAGTTCTTGTGTTAGAGCGCCCACAAAATTTGTATCACATATAGACAGACAGATATTTTCTAAAAACAGTCGAATCGTGTTCAGGACTTACTAAAACGTATAAATCAGTCTAAAACCGAAAGTCGAATTTTTTCACGAATCCAATACTTTCCTCTTGTAAAGATAGAAGAATGTAAAAAGCGTATTTATTTTTTTAGTAAACAAACCCATAATTAGAATTTTTATGTTTTCAGTTTCAGAATTTTTCTTTGGAAAGGAATTTTTTATGCAAAAGTATCATTATAATTATTAAACACGTTGTGCATATCATTTTAGTCGAAAATTGGAGCAATTTGTTTCAAGTTGGGAAATTTTCGAATTCTCCCCCCCGAAAAAATATCTGTGGCTACGCCCTTGCCTGGACACTTTGAGATGTTACCTTCAAAATGCTGATGTAGCATCAAATACAATGACGCACTTTAATGCATTAGAAAACGTCGTTATACAAACACGACCTAAGCAAAAACAAACGACCATTGATGACTTCTTTAAAGAGGACTAATTAGCATTTTCGTTTTCTTTTGTAAGTACTATATCTCTTTCTACGTAAAATTAAATTTTACGTTTATTGTATTTTTTAAACTAATTTTTATAGTGAAAGTGTAAGAATTTTTTTTAAAGTACGATATACTAATATTAAACCTTTTTTATTTTATAAAATGTTATTAATCATAATTCTTATATTGCAAAATGCTTTTTTTCCCCATAATGTGTATAAAGAAATACTACATCAACATTCTCTCAGTTATGCGCGATTTTAAATCAATTCCTTCAAACTCGTATAAGTGAGTCGTCACTGTATTTCATATTCTCAAGGGCTATCACTAAAGTAATGAGAACATTCACCTTTTCAGTAATAAGGATTGAAAACATTGAAAAAGTGAAATGTAAATAAAATGTAATTGAAGATTATATTGATATAAGAAGAAAAATAACTTAATCCTTCAATATATAAATAAAAAGGAAAGCGCCCAGTTAAACTAGTGGCATTGAGCTCATAGGCTATAGACACTAATTGTATATTATAGTTATTTCAAAGAATAATGACCTTTGAAAAATAAATTAAGGTGGATTATACACCTGTTTCACTCTCTTTATACTTAACAAATGAACCTCCAAATCTAATCAGGAAAGCGCTTTATCAGAATAAACCGGTGAACCAAATTTGAAGCAAATCGGATAATTTTGTCGTAAAGTCCCATTTATCTAAATTAAGTGGGGGGGGGGGGGGTATTATCTCCCCCAATTTCCCCTTTATGCTGAGCCAATGAACCTTCAAATCTAATCAGAAAAGCTCCTTATCAGAATGAACCTAGAAAAACAAAATTAAGTAAATTGGATAATTCTGCATTAAACCCATTTATCTAAATCAAAGGGAGGGGACTTGCCCCGATTTACCCCTTTTATACTTAACCAATGAGCCTCCAAATCAAATGAAGGAAGTGCCATATCGGAATAAACTGGTATATCAAATTTGAAACAAATCGAATAATTCTGCATGAAAAACCCATTTATCTAAATTATGGGGGAAAAGACCCGCTTTCCCTTCTTTATACCTAAGTAATGGACTTCCATATCTAATCAGGGAAGCTCCTTAACATAATAAACTGGTATACCAAATTTGGAGCAAATCGAATACTTTTGCATGAAAAACCCATTTATATCTAATTTAAGGGGGGTGTGGACTAGCCCCCTTTCCCCCCTTTATCCTTAACCAATGAACCTCCAAAACAAATCAGGGAAGTACCTTATCAGAATGAACTTAGAAAATTTTTTTGAAGCAAATCGGATATTTCTATCAAGAGTTATCGCATTACATACGTACATATAGAACCGGCGAGCACATAAGCTCTCAGGCTTTGATAGTCTGAGAGCTAAAATAAAAAAGAAAAGTGCCCAGCTAAACTGATGGCATTGAGCTCACAGGCTATTCACACTAATTGTATATTATACTCTTATTTTAAAGAATAATGCCCCTAAAAAAATAAGTGAAGGGGGATTAGCCCCCGTTTCCCCCTTTATACTTAACCAATGAGCCTTCAAATATAATCAGGGTAGCTCCTTAACATAATAAACAGGTATACCAAATTTGGAGCAAATCGAATAATCCTGCAAAAAACCCCATTTATCTAAATTAAGGGGGTACGTACGTAACGCGATAACTCTTGATAGAAATATCCGATTTGCTTCAATTTTTTTTCTAGGTTCATTCTGATAAGGCACTTCCCTGATTAGTTTTGGGGGTTCATTGGTTAAGGATAAAGGGGGAAAAAGGGGGATAGTCCACAACCCCCCTGAAATTAGATATAAATGGGTTTTTCATGCAGAAATATTCGATTTGCTCCAAATTTGGTATACCAGTTTATTATCTTACGGAGCTTCCCTGATTGGATTTGGAAGCCCATTACTTAGGTATAAAGAAGGGAAAGGGGGGCTTGCCCCCCCCCCTTAATTTAGATAAATGGGTTTTTCATGTAGAATTCACTAGCCTCCCTTTTCTCCCTTTATCATTAACCAATGAACCCCCAAAATTAATCAGGGAAGCTCCTTAACATAATAAACCGGTATACCAAATTCGGAGCAAATCGAATAATTCTGCAGGAAAAACCCGTTTATCTAAATTAAGAGGGTGGACTAATCCCCCTTCCCCCCCTCCCCTTATCCTTAACCAATGAACTCCCAAAACTAATCAGGGATGTTCTTTAACATAATAAACAGGTATACCAAATTCGAAGCAAATCGAATAATTCTGCATGAAAAACCCGTTTATCTAAATTAATGAGGATGGACTAGCACCCTTTTTCCCCCTTTATCCTTAACCAATGAATCCCCAAAACTAATCAGGGAAGCGCTTTATCAGAATGAAACTAGAATTTTTTTTTTAAGCAAATGGGATGTTTCTATCAAGAGATCGCGTTACGTACATACGTACGTATGTATACACGTATGTACAGTCGTGGGAAAAAAAAAGTAAACAAACCCTACTAACTCCTCAACAAATTATCGTAGAAGAAAGTTACTGACACGGAACGATTGGAAATAAAGTCTACTTTTAAATGATGTATATAAAATTTGCTTAGGGCCTTCTACATATTAAAACGAATCCAAACTTTGTTTTTTTCAATAGCAGTACATAATTCTGACAGCATAAATCAACTGTACACCCTTCAATTAGCCTAAGAACAAATTTTTATGCAATCCGTACCATAAGTTTCCGAGAAATTAATTATTTTAAAACGAGCGTGTTTTAGGGGCTGGATCCAAATTGAAGTTAGATACTCGATTGTTGACCGAGAGAGCCTCCTTCTTGATCAAGGCATCTTAAGCGCTACTCAAGCAGTCATTGAAGATTGCTAGATTACAGGATAGTTGAAGAAATTTCAAAATATCTAGTCGCTTCTATCATAGATAGCCCCTTAAACCATCAATCTGCCGTTTTTAAGCATAATTTGAAACTACTTGCAAGAAAAATGTGAAATTTTGGATTTCCATAAAGCAGGATTTGATAAATCTAAATTCATCAAAAGAATTGTGGGTCGCAATTCATAATTTTTTCGAATATTAATTTCATAATTCATAATTATGAATTATGAATGATATGATATGATCATAAAATTATAAAAATTGCAAATTCAACATATTTATGTTTGGGTATATTAGTATTATTGCTACACAAAAAAATTAGCACATTAGGACTATAATTTCAGGAGATATTAATAAAAATATGAAAATGTAATTTAACATTAGAAGCACTAAATTTTGAATGCTTATAATTCAAAAACTTATCATTCAAATGACTTGAAATTTGGTGTCTAGGGATAGTTTGAACCGAAGATTTGAAATATCTCGTTAAAATTGGGTATTGCCATTGAAAAAAATGATGTTTGGGTTCGTTTTAATATGTAGATGGCCCCCTAAGCAAATTTTATATACATCATTTAAAAGTAGACTTTATTTACAATCGTTTGGTATCAATAACTTTCTTCTACGATAATTTGTCGAGGAGTCAGTAGAAGGTGTTTACTTTTTTTTTCCCACGACTGTACATACAGAACCGGCGGGCACATAAGTTCTCAGGCTTTGATAGCCTGTGAGATAAAAAGTAACGCTTTGGAAATGGACCAATGAAAATCTGCGTAAATACCGCGAAGGGATCTGATTGGTCAGATCTTTCTGAAGCTATAAGGGAGCTACCAAGGAAGGGGGAAAAGCTTTGTCGCCAAACGTCGCCAAATTTGCCATCAACGTGGCGCTATATCGCCAAATTTGGCGACCAAAATTAGCCGCCAAAAGTGACGCCAACTTTGTGCTATTTCCCGTATTTCGTCAAATTTTCATAGACTCGCATTGAAATCCAATAGGGTTTACTTGGTTGCATAAAATCAACAAATTGAGATATTTCAATGCAACAAAAACTAATATTAGCATATGAATAGAGCTTAATTGAGCTATTTACATTATTTTTTAAGTGCAAACACTAACTATTTACAATATTCGTAACACTATATATATAATTTTACACATATATATTGGCGTAGAAAAGCCGATGTCAAAATTTCAGGGGAGAGGAGATTTATATGATAAGATTATTTACTGTAACTACAAATTAGAGGGGACTTTTTACAAAAATAATGAAGAAAAATTCGATTATTAATGTCGTTAATGACGTCAAACTTCTTTAACTTCGAGTTAAATTTCACCTCAAAAAGTCCAACCACAACTTATGAATGACGTAAGAAACACCTTCGTTACAGACCTCATCAATTCTCAATTCAATTTCTATGGATTCCTTAAATATACTTTTCTGCGGATAAGTGCACGGCCAAATGATTTTTGCATTGTCATCTATACTAATATTATAAAGAGGTAAAAATTGTTTATTTGTAGGAGGTAAGCTCTGGAACTACCGAACCGATTCCAAAAGTAATGGTATCAAAATGGTGATGTTAGTCCAACTTAAAACATAGGCTGGGGCGCCATTTGAGAGGGGCTGGGGGGGAATACCCCCCTCCCCAAGGAGTTTGATATTTCAGAAAATTTATCAACCATCAAATGCAGGGATGCAACGAATAGTGATTTTGGCCGAATATCGAATGCCGAATATTTGGCCTGCAGATAAACCGAATACCGAATATTCGGCCAGCCGAATAGTTTCTATTCGGCTGGCCAAATACTTTTATATCTCAGTGTTTAACGATAAAAAGTTAAATTTTAAGCAATTTTATATCATATTTAGCACAGATACTCCCATTTTCACAAACAAGACTATTTTTATAAGTAAATTTTGTACTAAAAAAGTATGTTTTGAGTTATTATTTAAGAAGAGGATGGTTTAAAAAATTTTTAGATAACAAAATTCAAATTCCATGCCTTCCTCAATTAATTCAAACAAATGAAAAGAATTATCTTATATTGAACAAGAAGCAGCATATCATGCCACTTCTTTCATCAAAAATGAAAGGTGTACAAGCCGTAGCAGAATTTTCATTTATAACTGTATAAAAATGAAGATATTTTAGCAAAATTTGCATCACATTAATTTGCTTGTATAGAATGAGGTGATATCCTTGGGAGAGACAGGATTTTGGCCAGTGGTACAGTATAAGTATTGTTAGATGCATTCTTAATAAAATAATGTCTAGCTCAGTGCTGTTTAGATATGAACGGTTGCTATTTCCAGCACTTCTCGTCATGTTATCATTATTTCACAGAAATTAAAGTAACTCTGTTGGCAATATAGTTACAATACCTTCATTATTGCTAAAGTAACAAAAGAAAATTAAAGTTTGATTTGGGGATACACTGTATTTTTGACTGAATAAGTGAATTGCGATTCTGATTTACTGGACAAAAAATTGCTTGTTTTGATGCCTATTATTACCCCTGAAATTTTCTTCCATTTTGTTTAGAAACACCCTGTTTGCGAAAAAGCAAGAAACGGATTATTTAGCAGACAATACTCAGTAACTTGCATTTCTACATTTAATACTTTCCATGAACAAATGACATGCCATTAATGGTTAATTTTTTCAAGTGACATTTTTAAAACAACAAATAAATAATATAAAATCATTCTCTTTTATTTAAAGATTCTAATTATTCTGAATATCTCTATTAATTGACAGTTAAAAGCAGAAGTTGTGTAACGTTTCAAAAAATATTTTTAAAAGGTTTTTTAAGAGGTTTTTTAAGTATTCGGTTTGGGCGAATAGTTTGATATTTGGCCAAACCGAATATTCGGTAGGCCGAATAGTTTGATATTCGACCAAACCGAATAGTTTAATATTCGGCCTATCCGAATATTCGGTAGCATGGCCGAACAGCGAATAGATACCGAATATTCGGTGCATCCCTAATCAAATGTCAGACTCAAACAAACATTAGAATATTGCTCAAACTCTAAAATAACTTATCAGATTTGATTGCAATGAAAACATAAGCATTAAATAAATGCTTATGCATAGAAATTAATAATTATCAAAAAAATTTCCTAAAGCCTTACCATTCGAACAAGGTGAGACCTATCTATATTATAAAGGACAAAAATATCTGTGCGTAACGCATACGTCATTTTGCGAATGGCAACACTTTCAAATTTGAAATAAAATTTTGGTTTTGCAATTTTCTCTACTGCAAAATTTTAAACTTCTAAACGTCGCACATGATAAATTTTTAGACCGTCGTATAAGGAAAAAAATGCTCTTTTAAATACAATTTGTTTGAAAGCTGTATTTCAATTTATTTTTGAGATATTAATTTTTTTGTAGTTTTTAATACCATTTTTCTTATCGTGGCAACAAAAGTACCTCCTTTCTATTGAAAGTTATTGAAAGTAAACGGAAAATAGTCGAAAATAGGAGATACTATATCTTTTTGTTGCCATTTTCTCATAAAACCTGAAAAAAAAGTTGAAATTAAAATGTGGGCTATGTCAAGAATATTGTTTGTTATTCCGTGATAATGACATCATATGCACACTTTTCTATAGACGAAGGTTAAGACTGGATTGTAAAAGTCGATTGCTTTAGCGGATGCGATTGACGTCATTTTATAAAAAAAGCGTGTATTTTAATTCTTAAACCTGAAATACGTTTTGTAGAAGTGCGCCATTTTCACAGCCCAGCTGCTTTGAAATTCTTCACAGGTGAAAATGCTTCACTTTTGAAAATAATGTAACCGAAATCACACACTGATAAAACGCAATGTTTTACAAAAATTTAGTGTGCCTTTATAAAAGAGAGGTGACATGCAAATAATAGCGATTTATATTACAGAAATTGATGATTCCCTCCTGGATGGATTTGCTTCGCCGAGTTAGACAAGCAAACAAATAATTCGTGGTTTAAAATAATATCGTGTTCCTGAAGTTTTTGTTGAAAATTCTCCCGAATAATAAAATTTTAATGCTTTAGGACATTCCAATATAATTTATCAAAATAACATAATTTGCTTAATTTAATTTTTTCTAATTTGATATAATCTATATATTTAAAACACAAGTGTGTTTTTTAGTCATCTGCCCTGATCTTTCTGCGGAACCAATTTTACTAATATTCTTAAACTGAAAGCTCTTCCTTTGTAGATATGATCGCACTATCTGTTTATTACTTTCTTCTATCTTTACAAGAAGAAAGTATTGGATTCATGAAAATTTTTGAATTCCGGTTTTCGACGGATTTACACGTTTTAGGGGTCAAAGATTCCAAAAAACATGTTTTTACAAAATGTCTGTCTGTGAGTCTGTCTGTCTGTGTGTATGTGACACAAATTTTGTGGGCGCTCTATCTCAAGAACTAATGCATGGAATTTAATAAAAATTTACATTCAGTGAGTCCCTAATACAAATTGATGCTCATTAGTTTTTGGTGTAAATCGCTCAACAGGTGGCGCTGCTATGCTGCATTTTTCACGATTTTGGCAATAGCTCTATCTCACGAACTAATGCACGGATTTTGATCAAACTTCAGATTTTGTTAGTCCTTGGTATGAATTGATGCTGGTTACGTTTTGGTGTAAATCGCCCAACAGGTGGCGCTGTTATGATGAATTTTGCAGGATTTACACGATTTCCCCAATAGCTCTATTTTAAGAACTAACGCACGGATTTTCACCAAACTTCAGATACAATTAGTCCTTCACATGTCTTGCTACTGATTATGTGTTGGTGTAAATCGCCCAACAGGTGGCGCTTCTGTGCTGACTTTTTCACGATTGCCTCAATAGCTCTATCTCAAAAACTAATGCACGAATTTTCATCTAACTTCAGATTTAGTTGTATGTTGACACAAGTTGTTGTTAATTAGGTTTTGGTGTTAATCACCCAATAGGTGGCGCTGCTATGCAGGAATTTTCATGATTTTCGCTATAGCTCTATCTCAAAAACTAATGCACGGATTTTCTCCAAACTTCAGATTCAGTCAGACGTTTACATAAATTGTTGTTGATTAGGATTTGGTATAAATCACCCAATAGGTGGCGCTGCTAGGCAGAATTTTGCTGGATTTAGACGATTTCAGCGATAGTCATATCTCAAGAACTAATGCACGGAATTTGCCATTTAATTTTGGCACTATGATAGCGAATTTTGAAGTATTAACATGTATGAGATAGAAGAAAGTTTTGGGATTGGTACATCCGACTAGTTTTTTAAATGTCCCCACTTTTATATTTAAATTTTAAAAGCATTTTATGAAATTTCTTCAAAATGATGAAAATTAGGTAGCGTTCATTATTGCAGACAAGAGAGAAATAATGAGGTATTTTTAACTTTATTCATGCTTTTTTCTGATAAAAATTCAAAATTGTTGATACAAATTGTTCTATAGTGTTTAGTGGCTCAAAATCCCATTAGGAGCAGAATATTATATTAGAGGCATAATAACGGAAAATAACATACTGCTTTTGAAAACACGCATTTTTCCTCATAAATTTTCTATATTGTTTTTCCTTCTGCATGTGTACTGATACTAAGTATCAGACACTAGGCGAAATGCTTATTTAAGTGAAAATGAAGTCATATTTAAAAGAAAACGATCAGTTTCTTAGCTAAAATAAAACATTTTAACACATATGTGTCTAAAAAACATAAATTACGGAAATTTTTACTCTCCCTAATTGAGATTAGAATCTCAAGTAAAGAGTGCGTCTGTTCACATAAAAGATGTTGCTGACAATCGTGACTTTAAGTTTTGAGTTAAAATGACTTTTAAATGATCAAACAAAATACAAATTTTTTAAGAATGATGAATATGGATATGAGAAGTGCGTATGCAAATTTTGAGAAGGTGAAAATTGCTGTTTACATTCCGGAAATCATAGCATAAGAGCCTCAATTGATAACCACATCCTAATAACTGATTTTTATTATATTTTACTGATTAAGAATCTATATTATAAAGAACAAACGTATCTGTGCGTAACGCTGACATCATTTTGCGAATGGCAACACTTCACGATCAAATTTCGATTTTGAAATTTTCGCTACTGCAATTTTTTAATCTTCTGACCATCGTACATTTTCAATTTTCGTCGCATAGGGGAAAAAAATTATTTTCAAATGCAATTCGTTTAAAAACTCTATTCATTGACTGATGTATTATATTTTCAAAAATAATTTTTAAACATGATTTTTTTTAAAAGTTTATCTTATTCGTGCCAGTTTCAATACATAATAATAATAATAATAAATATTTTGCACATAAAGTAACAAGCATTTTTCAGCATTTGTTTCTGACTATTTTTGCATAATGAAATTAATACTTCCTTTATAAACAAATAAAAGAATAATATTTAAAAAAAAAAAAAAAAAAAAAAAAAAACCCACCAATCTAACATATTTGTGAAAGACAAATTAACGAAATTAATACTTCTTTTATAAACAAATAAAATAATAATATTGAAAAAACAGAAATTTAACTTATTTGTAATCGTACAATTTAAATTTTTAGATCACCAAATGAGATTTATTTTTTCAAATGAAATTTGTTTACAAAGTTCATCTCAGTTTACTGATTGTCTATGGTTTTAAAAACAATTTTAAAGCATGAAATATTTTTTAATTTATCTATATCGCGCGGAGATCGATTATGAAAGATTAATCTTTTTGCCCTTAAAACAAAATAAAGAGTTCATTTTCTTACGGCTAATATCCATTAAAAAAACTTCCCTATGAATAAATAAATAAAATTATATAAATAAAATACATATTTACCAGACATGTATAAGCTCTAAAATTATCAGAATATAAAAAGATGCCTTAAGTAGCAAAATCTAGGCAAATATTAGCATGCGGCTAATAAGAAAATATCGCTTTTGATGAATTTCAAAAGTTTATTTGATTGTATAATTCATATTTTCCACATGAGAAATGCTTTTTTAATGTAAGCGGTCAATCTAAAGAAAATATTGCATATAAAAAAATTATTAGTTTTCAATTTAAAAAAATATTTTCACCCATACTCTTTAACCCGGGAAGCCCGGGTACGATCCTCTAGTATCTTTAATGAGTACTTTGGTTAATTTTAAAAATGCACGTGAGAATTTCTTTTATCAGTTGCTTCTCAGCTGTGTGCAAATTGATCATGGAAAAACTCGTCAAAATCATTGACACAACAATCACAATGATTTTCTTCTAGCCAATTCTCGAATAAGCGCAAAGAAAATAAACATTTAAATCCCACTGTTTACGGTCTTGTGATGACTGAAAACGTTCTGGGTTTTTTCTAATGTATTTTAAATAATTTTAAATTATATGTATGCACATGAAAGTAATTCTTGTGCATTTATTTGTGCTTTTTATATGAATATTAATTATAAATTTTACCTTTTCTGTAGAAAAATGAAGATACATACACAGCATTCATTAATATTCAAATATGTAGTTTTTTTCTGAAAAATATTTAGAAAAACTTCTTTTTCTTTAATTTTTCTTTGAAAAATCGGATTAACATGAAGCCATCTTATAATAGTGAAAACACAATCCGAAACAATTAACGCTTTACATTTACTTGCAGAAAATCACAAACAAAAATTTTCTTATACTTATAGATCACAAAGTTTGCAAATTTCGTGATCTATTCATGACGTTCGTTTGCTGATTATCTCATGACTGATTGAATTTCCTGATATTTTTTTCGCGATCATCTGACGAAATTTGAGATTTTTTCCGCGATCGATTCACGGAATTCACGATTTTTTTCTGCAAGCGTTATACGAAATGGATTTTTTCGCGCGAGCACTTACCGAAATTCACAATATTTTTCAAATACCAACTGACAAAATTCGATATTTGTTTTCTCGAATTTTTTGACATTTACGATTCCTTATCACTATCATTTATTGAAATTCGTGATTTTGTTTCTGCCACCGGCTAATAATGTTTGTAATTTTTTTGCGCGAGAGAAATTTTGGATCTTATTACGTGATGTTTGACGAATTTCTCCTCGATTTTATTGCGCGATTGTTCGACTAAATTTTCGTGATTCTTTTGCGCAATCCTTTTACGAAATTCGCGATTTTCTTCACAATCCTTTTACGAAATTCAAGATTTCTGTTTGTGCAATCATTTGACGAAATCTGTATTTCTTTTCGCGATCTCTGATGAAATTAGCGATATTTTCACAGTCGTTTGAAGAAATTAGCGATTTTTTAAGCGACTATTTTGGAGACTTTTTTTTTCAAAATTTCCAAGATTCGCGATTTTTTTTCTGTGACCCATTCACGAATTGATTTTGCGGTTTTGAAAGAAAGAAAAATCGCGGACTTTCACGAAAATTAAAAAAAATTGTGGAATAATCACATGCTTGTGAAAGAAGTTAGGGAGACAAAATCACGTAGAGCATTTTTTATTGAGCGGGATTTTCTTTCTGTGTGATTTGTGCATTTCTGCAAGTTGTGCAATTTTAAACGTTCCCTGTTCCTCAAAGAAAAATTTCCCTTTTTCTTCGTCAGGAAACTCATGAAATGGCGCCCCTGTAAGTAAAATTTCGAAAGGGACTTGAAAAAAGCTCCATTTTAACAGGTCTCCGTCTTAGCAAGTATAATTGTATGATGTTTTTTCAACGAAATTTGATTTTTTCGCCTTCTAGAAAGAAATCTGTTATAGACAAGTTTCGTTTTCACAAGTTTTACTTTAATACATCTCTTTTCAGAACTATACTATAGAGCGGATAGTTTAACAGTCAGTGAGGATACTTGTAAAAATGAAACCTGTCTATAACAGAATCCTGTCTAAACAGAAAAAAATTCATGTCCAATATATTAAAATTTTACCTTCTAAGACAGAAACCTGTTTAAAAGGAAATATTTCATTGGTTCTGAGGTTCCGTATTCGAAGTTTTTACTGTTATTGTAAGCATAAGTCAGTAAACGTTTCTCAGACGGGAGAAGGGGGGGGGGGGGTTAGACCCCATGGATCCTACCCTTAGCTATATAGAATTCCTCAAAAAATGTCCCCCCCCCCCCCCCAAGAAAATTCTGAAATGGCGCCCCTGAACATAGGCTATATCTTATGTCCGTGCCACTGGGCAAAAGGTGGTGCAGAAGCAAAAAACATTCTAAAAATACGATTTTTGTGTTACTGAAGAGCTTAGAAACATGAAATTTGGTATGGCAGTTACTTATAAGAAGACACTAATGATGTCTAAGGACATTTCTTAAAAATCGAAATTAAAAAGGGGTGAAAATGCGCGAAAAGTGTTCTAAAAAACGTTCCAAATGGCGATTTTTACGCAATTTCAGGAAATACCAAACTGATTAAAAAAATAATGGTGTCAAAATGATGGTGAAAATCCTTGCTCCAACATAGGCCACATTTTATGTCGGAGCCACTACCTCTAAAGGGGGTGCAGGAGCAAAAAAACATTCGAAATTGTGATTTTTGGCGGTACAGAAGGGCCCAGATACATGGAATTGAGCATGGTAGTTACTTATTAGATATAAACGAACTCAAAGACAATTTCTTAAAAAATTCAAAATTTAAAAGGGGTGAAAATGCACAAAAGGGCGTGCTAAAAAACGTTTTAAATGGCGATTTTTACGCAATCTCAAGAAGTACGAAACCGATTTCAAAAATAATGGTGTCAAAATGATGGTGATAATCCTTGCTCCAACATAGGCTACATTTTATGTCGGTGCCACTACCCCTAAAGGGTGTGCAGGAGCAAAAAAACGTTCGAAATTGCGATTTTTGTGTTACTGAAAGGCCTAGAAACGTGAAATTTGGAATGGTAGTTATGATACTGTATAAATGATCTCTAAGAACATTTCTAAAAAAATCTGAAATTTCAAAGGGGTAAAAATGCGCAAAAAGTGTTCTAAAAAACGTTCTAAATGGCGATTTTTACTCAATCTCGAGAAGTATCAAACCGATTTAAAAAATAATGGTGTCAAAATGATAGTGACAACCCTTGCTCGAACATAGACTACATTTTATGTCGGAGCCATTATCCCCAAGGGGGGCGCAGGAGCAAAAAATGCTCGAAAATGCGATTTTTGTGTTACTAAAGGGCCTAGAAACATGAAATTTGGAATGGTAGTTACTTATAAGATATAAATGATCTCTAAGAACATTTCTTATAAAATTCAAAATTTAAAAGGGGTGAAAATGCGCGAAAAGAGTTCTAAAAAACGCTCTAAATGGCGATTTCTACTCAATCTCAGAAAGTACCGAACTGATTTCAAAAGTAATGGTTGGAAATTGCAAATGACAGCCCTTCCTCCAATGTAGGATCTGCTTCATGTCGTCGTCACTACCACCTTGCGGTTGCATTTTAAAAAACGTTCTAAATTGTGATTTTTGTCATACTCAAGGGGCTAGCAACTTGAAATTTAGCATGGTAATTGCTTATTGCTTATGAGATGTAAATGCTCTCTGAGAAGAGTTCCTTAAAAATTTGAAATTTGAATTGGATGAAAATAAACGAAAAGTGTTCTAAAAGCGTTCTAAATAGCTATTACTACGCAATCTCAGGAAATATAAACCGATTTCAGAAGTAATGGTTTCAAATTGATGGTGACAGTCCCGCTCCAACATAGCCTATATTTTACGTTGTTGTCACTACCACCTGGGGGTTACAGGAGCAAAAAATGTTCTAAATTGCGCTTTTTGTGTTAAAGAGGGGTCTAACATTTTAAATTTGGAATGGTAATTACTTCAAAGATGCAAATGATTTTAAGAATTGTCGAAAGAAAATTCCAAATTTAAAAGGATGAAGTGAGTGAAAACCGTTCTATAAGCGTTCTAAATTACAATTTTTATGCAATCGTATGAAATACGAAACCGATTTCAAACATAATGGTTGCAAATTGATGGTGATATAACCTGCTCAAACATAAGCTATATTTTTTGTGGGTGACACAACCCCTAGAAGGTCGCTGGAGCAAAAAACTTTCTAAATTGCGATTTCTGCGGTACTGAAGAGGCTAGAAACTTTAAATATAGCACGGTAGTTATTTATAAAATATAAATGCCCTCTAAGAAGAGTCGAAAATAAATTCGAAATTAAAAAGGGGTGAAGCGAAGGGAAGGAGCAAAAAATATTCTAAAAGAGTTCTAAATTACGATTTCTGTGGAATCTCAGGAAATAATAAACCGATTACAGAAGTTATTGGTTGCGAATCAAGAGTGATAGTCCCTGATCTTATACGGGCTATATTTTATGCCGGTGTCACTACCACCTGGTTGGCAGGAACAACAAGAAAGCCTTTAAAAACATCTAAATTTCGTTTTCTATAGAATATTAGGAAATACTAACCGATTTCAAGGTTAATGTTGGCAAATTAATGGTGACAGTCTCTGTTTCAACATTTTTCGAGACATTCTATTTCAACTCTGTTTCGGCCCTTTTATGTTGGTGCACTAACACCAGAAAGGTGGGTAGACTGTTAGAGAAGAAGCTTGGAATTTGACATGAGGGTTAATTTTAAGATGTAAATGTGTTAAGATGGTTTGTAGATGGTTGTAGATTGGAAATGTGTAATCGGTTTATTATTTCCTGAGATTCAAAACTAAATTCAATTCCTAAAAAATTCAAAACTTCAAATTAATACTGAAATGAGAGTATGAAATGAGCATAAAAGTCTCAAAATACTTTCTAAATTATCATTTATACCGGCATAAAATATAGCCCGTATAAGATCAGGGACTATCACTCTTGATTCGCAACCAATAACTTCTGTAATCGGTTTATTATTTCCTGAGATTCAAAACTAAATTCAATTCCTAAAAAATTCAAAACTTCAAATTAATACTGAAATGAGAGTATGAAATGAGCATAAAAGTCTCAAAATACTTTCTAAATTATCATTTATACCGGCATAAAATATAGCCCGTATAAGATCAGGGACTATCACTCTTGATTCGCAACCAATAACTTCTGTAATCGGTTTATTATTTCCTGAGATTCAAAACTAAATTCAATTCCTAAAAAATTCAAAACTTCAAATGAATACTGAAATGAGCGTATGAAATGAGCATAAAAGTCTCAAAATACTTTCTAAATTATCATTTATTTGGAATTAGTTTTAGTTCTTCTTATTAATTAAAATCTCATTTCTGTCTATTGCACTTTTATAATGAAGTTTAGTCAAACTGTGGCTTAATTTGTAATTTTTGAATTATTCCAAAAAGTGTTCTTATAATAAAAAAATAGTCATGCAAATATCACTTGGCATATTTCAACTATTACGCGAACAAAGCCGCGGGGTTTGCTAGTAATCTATAATAGTCTAGGCCAGCGGTTCCCAAACTTTTGGGCTCCCGGAGCCCTTTTTGGGAAGAATTTCTAAGGCGGAGCCCCTTAACCCCACGGTACTCTATGGTTTACAAATTAATGTTTTTTATGCCTATGGAGCAGAAAAAAATCTGCTGAATAAGAGTGAGTCTGAACCGGTAGTTTCCAACATGGGGTCAAGGTTTTCAGTTTGGCCCTTTTCTTGATACAGAAATTCTAAATTCATACTAAAAATTTTGAAAATCAAATTTTCTATTATTTAACCCCTTAAAAGTTTTATTTAATATTCCTATTATTCGGCACAATAAATTACAAATAAGGACAAAAAATCACTTTTTTTTGTATTGAATTATCTACCTTGTAAATCCGCCAAATACAGCGGAAATTATGGTTAAAAATTTGTGATTTTTGAAAGCTGTTAGTAACGAAGAAAAAAAAAACTCTTCTTACCCGAGCGACGTTCGAGCAGTATTGTTAACCCTTTCAGGGTTTCACGGGCAAGGTACTTGTATTCGTAAAATGTTGAATAATTGAATGACATCAGTATTTACAAGAAAATTTATTTGTAAACCATTAAAATTTTATTTTCGCGTACTTAAGAAGGGTGAAATTTTCATTAATAAATTCGGGTGCCAATGTGGCAATTAGGGATTAAAATTATGTGATGCCATAGCGGCATCACAGCCCGTTAAGGGGCTAATGACATCCATTTTTAAAATAAAAAATATTATTTCGGGATTTTCAGTATGAACTCGGAATTAAAGATAAAAATAGTAATCACATACACACAGAAAAAAAAAGGTAAGTTATACAGCTTTCGTTTACAAAGAGAGATTTCTGTATAATCCCTGTAGCAGGGATCGTACTTGTCCTGAAATTTCACGATCAGGAAATTCTTCGGTACCAAGCGTTTAACCTAGATTTATTTTTCCATAAACAAATAGTGATATTGTCCTTAAAAAAATACCTTAAGCGTACGATCCCTACAGTAGGATACTAGCGAAAGGAAAGGAAATGCGTAGGCCCAGTCGCCCAAGAGTAATAATATAACACTTTTTCGCTAGTCCCGACCACTCGTAATAGAATCATGCGATTACGGATTCTTTTTTCGTTATTTACGTTTGTAGTTCTTCTAAACATGCAATGAAAATGAATTGCCTCTGAGCTTCTTCTTTTGAACCACTTTTTAAAAATACATTTAGAAGGAGATCATCGTTTTAGAGTTTAAGTGGACGGGGCAAAATCTATAACCTGTGTTGTTAGGTGTAGCATTGTTCACTTTTTTTTTTTTGTGTTTTATTTGAAGTATTTAGCTATTAATTATAGTTTTGAAAGAAACTTTCTTTCACCATTGTTTTTGCCTCAAAATAGACAAACGGTTAAAAACTAAACATGTTAAAAGAACTGCAACTAGTAGAAAAACTTTACTAACAAAATGGGATTAAATTTATATCTGGGCGGGTACATACTGACGAAAAGTCTAAGCAATGGGCGGAGCTGAGCAAAAGTTTAGATTGTTAGTGTGATGACAAATGTAAAGAACCAATATGTATTTTAAAAATTGCTACAGTCTTATTTCTGATAGGAAAATGTGGCATCATAACATAAGAATCTTAGCCAATGCCGAGACCAATTAAAGCAAAATTTAAAAGAGGGGTTGTTAAATGATACAAGATGTTAAAAACAATGCGTTTTCAGCATCATACATGGCTTTAAAAATTAAGTACAATTATGTAAAACGGCATAGAAAATTTAAATAAGAATTAATAAAAATAAAATAAACAGATTAAAGGAATTAAAGTTGCAAAAAGACAAAAGAAAGCTACTTACACAACGTATACAAATATTAAATGAATCTAATGAGAGTTTATTAAATGATACAACATGTTACAAAAAAGAGGTTTTAATCAACAAACATTGCAGTACTATGAAAAACAGTATATACAAATAACATAAACAGATTAAGGAAATTAAAGTTAGAAAGAAAAAAAAAGAAATATATATACACAAATGTAAATTCACACAGAATATAATATATAAATAGGCGGAGCTCCAAAGAACAAAATTGCTCTCCCTTTTGTTCGGCAAGCAAAGATAACAGCACTGGAGCGTTTTTGCTCTTTCATTTCACATTGCGCATTCAATTCGGAATACTGTTTCTTGTAGCTTATTTTGAATCGAATTTTTAAAACACGTTAAATGCAGAAACATAAAATAAAGTAGTTCAAACCAAAAATATTATATACATTGGGTACATGAATAATGCAAAAAATTGTTTATTTTTAAAAATATAGTATTTTTCAACCCAGTGATGTATTTCTTTTTTACACACCACACACACACACATAAATTCCTACATACTTTAGGAAAAAATTTTCCTTGCAATATGCTAATTTCTTTCATGTTTCGTTTATTTTCCTGGACGCCGCGGAGCCCCTGAAAAGTATAGGCGGAGCCCCAAGGGCTCCGCGGAGCACACTTTGGGAACCTCTGGTCTAGGCAATAGAGACCGTATAGGGGCTCTACCTAGCAAAATTCATGGTAGTTCCGGAAAAAGGCTTACTATATGTTTTTTGAATCGCTGAATCCGAATTTGTAACTTCCCACCAAAATTTCCTCCGGCAACCCCCCCCCCCCAAATTTTGGTAAAAAGCCCCCCCCCCCCAAAAAGGTTTTTATTAAAAAAATCAATGTTTTTATTGTTTTAGGAAAAAAGTATCTAGAAATTCAGAAAGTAGACAAAAATTGTAACAAATTAGATATATGACATTATGACTTAGGATGAAGGGGAAGGGGGATCTGCTTCAAAGATATAGTAAAAAGAACTAGATTAACCACTCAGTGTTATTCCCCCATTACTTCTTGATTTCGCAGCGGCTCGGTGGTTACATCCATTAGAGTGGCAGAAAAAGAGTGGAACTTGTGATACTACAGTAGCAATACATAGTGGATATCCGAGTATTGCGATGTTTTCATTTCTGTTTGTTTTAATTAAATATATGCATATTATTGCTTAAAATTGTCTGGAAAGACAGTGGAATATCCTACATGAATATTTACATCCTTATTTGTAAGGTAATTTGTTAGATACTTTTAAAACTTTTTAGTACAACTTCGATGTAACGTTTAGTGCATTTAGTAAAAAAATTTATTTTATAGTATTTCTGTTTTTTATTAGAATGTCGAGCGCATATCAAGCCTACATATTATTATGAAAATATATATTATTGTTAAAACATATTATTCCGAAAATTATATGAAAAAAAAAAAAAAATAAGATTTGCTTAAAAGATTTTTTTTTTTAAAGAAGAATTTAATATATTATTTTTAAGCATTTAAAGCATTTTACGTCTGTGAAAAACTTTGAAATTGTCATTTTCCCAATAATTAGTCATTAACACCGTTTAATAAATATTTATTTATTTGAAATATTGACCTTGGTAAAGTAATTAATGTTTCCATCTACATTTGCTGAGTAATGCACTCTTATTATTAATGCAGTTATTCATTTATTTTTATTTTTTAGAAGAAAAATTCTTGCTATTTAATTAAAGTAAGCATAAGCAAAAATTGATCGCATACTTACATGTTTAAGAGCATGTAAAAAATATTAACAAATATCTTATTTTAAAGAAAGTTTTGAAAGTTAAATCCAAAAAATTATGTTCTTTTTAAAGATTACTAAAGCTTTTAAAATAGAATTTTTTGCATTATTTCCACGTATTCCTATACTTTTTTACTGGGGGGGGGGGGGGGGGTGTCATTAATGATTCGAAATAACAAATAGAGTATAATATAAAAATGTTGGAACTTCTAAAAATTTTAAACTTTTTTTTTGTGGTTGGGGGATGTGTGTGTGTGTGGGGGGGGGGGGGGGGGGAGGTAAGGGTAAGGGTAAATGTTTTAAGTTTTGCGGGTCTGGAAAAGTTTGATTATTTATTGCAATTGCAAAGAAAGGAATGAGCAGAAAAAAAAGTATCTATCGAAGATTTTAAACTACGCTCCTTTTTAGCTCACAGGCTATCAAAGCCTGAGAGCTAATGTGCCCGCCCGTTCTGTATGTATGTATGTATGTATGTATGTATGTATGTATGTATGTACGTACGTACGTATGTACGTAACGCGATAACTCTTGAATAGAAACATCCGATTTGCTTCAAAATTTTTTCCTAGGTTCACCGTGATAAGGCGCTTCCCTGATTAGTTTTGGGGGTTCATTGGTTAAGGGTAAAGGGGGAAAAACGGGGTTAGTCCACCCCCCCCCCCCCCCCCTTAATTCAGATAAATGGGTTTTTCATGCAGAATCATTCAATTTGCTCCGAAATTGGTATACCGGTTTATTATGTTAAGGAACTTCCCTGATTAGTTTTGGGAGTTCTTTGGTTAAGGATAAAGGGGGAAAAACGGGGTAGTCCACCCCCCCTTAATTCAGATAAATGTGTTTTTCATGCAGAATGATTCGATTTGCTCCGAATTTGGTATAGCGGTTTATTATGTTAAGGAACTTCCCTGATTAGTTTTGGGGGTTCATTGGTTAAGGGTAAAGGGGGAAAAACGGGGTTAGTCCACCCCCCTTAATTCAGATAAATGGGTTTTTCATGCAGAATCATTCAATTTGCTCCCAATTTGGTATACCGGTTTATTATGTTAAGGAACTTCCCTGATTAGTTTTGGGAGTTCATTGGTTAAGGATAAAGGGGGAAAACCGGGTTAGTCCACCCCCCTTAATTCAGATAAATGTGTTTTTCATGCAGAATGATTCGATTTGCTCCGAATTTGGTATAGTGGTTTATTATGTTAAGGAACTTCCCGGATTAGTTTTGGGGGTTCATTGGTTAAGGGTAAAGGGGGAAAAACGGGGTTAGTCCATCCCCCTTAATTCAGATAAATGGGTTTTTCATGCAGAATCATTCAATTTGCATCCGAATTTGGTATACCGGTTTATTATGTTAAGGAACTTCCCTGATTAGTTTTAGGAGTTCATTGGTTAAGGGATAAAGAGGGAAAAACGGGGTTAGTCCACCCCCCTTAATTCAGATAAATGTGTTTTTCATGCAGAATGATTCGATTTGCTCCGAATTTGGTATACCGGTTTATTATGTTAAGGAACTTCCCTGATTAGTTTTGGGGTTCATTGGTTAAGGGTAAAGGGGGAAAAGGGAGGTTAGCCCGCCCCTCTTAATTTAGATAAATGGGTTTTTCATGCAGAATGATTCGATTTGCTCCGAAGTTGGTATACCTGTTTATTATGTTAAGGAGCTTCCCTGATTCGTTTTGGCGATTAATTATTTAAGGATAAAGGGGGGTTAGTCCACCCCCTTAATTTAGATAAAATGTTTTTTTTTTTTTTTTTTTTTGCAAGATTATTCGATTTGCTCCCAGTTTGGTATGCCGGTTTGGTTATGATAAGGAGCTTCCCTGATTAGATTTGGAGGTTCACTGGTTAAGTATAAAGGGGCAAACGGGGGCTAATTCCCCTTCACTTATTTTTTTGAGGGCCATTATCCTTTAAAATAAGAGTATAATATACAATTAGTGTGAATAGTCTGTGAGCTCAATGCCATCATTTTAGCTGGGCACTTTTCTTTTTTTATTTTGTGTTGGGGTGAGGGGGGGAGGCGGGCTGGTGAGGTAAGTTATATATTTTGCTAGAACTTAAGAATTGGGTAACAAAAATAAGAATTTTTTTTTAATGTTTTAAGTTTTGTGTGTAAGAAACTTTTTACACAATTATTTATTTTCATTGCAAAAAAATCGATGGGCAGAAAAAAAATCGAAAATTAAAAAATGTGTGTGGGGTTTAGGTTGGGGGGGGGGGGGTGTGAAAGAAGAAAACAGAAATTTTCGAGGGGTGGGAAAAGGGATAGATGGAAGGTGGAAATCTGCGGAGGAATCTTACTCTTTACTTTAATATAAGCTGACCCCCTCACCTGAAACAAAATTTATTTCAAAAGGTTCATAACTTTTATTTTGGATAAAAAAACAAATACTGTTGACGAAAATTAAAATCTCGGTTAAATACTGTTTTGATTCACCTCCACGTGTAAAAATATTTAAGTATAAGTGAGAAAAAATTATAGTTTTTGAAAGTGAATAATCTATCTTATTCCCTTTTTTCATAAAATTTACTTAACGATAAAAATTGCTAATTTGTGGTTAAAAATCATTGATATTATATATTTTGAAACATTTATCAAGACTTAAACTTATGTAAATGCAATTTAAGAACGTAACGCACAAGCTATTTCGGATCACCGTCCATTTGCCATCCTAGTGGAGTAGTTCCGGCCGCACGCGCAGAATCAACTTTTCTCCCCGTATGCGTAATCTAGTTCTTTTTACTATATCTATGATCTGCCTCGGAACATGCGCGCGGTGTTGCGTGAACTAAGTTGCGCAATTCCACTTAACCACTCACACGCTTACATTCGCCCTCCCATCTCACCTCCGAACTTTCTCTATAAGGTTTACTTTAAGTTTTTTGAGTCGCTGAATCCGAATTTTTAACTTCCCCAAAAATCCCCCCCCGACCCCCCCCCCCCCCCAAATAGTTGTTTTAACTTAAATTTCTTATTGTTTTAGGGAAAAGCATTACGAAATTCAGAAACTACACAAAATTTGCAACAAATAGGATATATGACATTATGACGTAGGATGAACGGGGAGGGGAGGGCTACCTCTGAACATGCACTGCGGCGCTACATGCACTAAGTTATGAAGTCCAGGCAATAGGGAATTTTACCTGGAAAAATTAATACTGGTTCTGGATTTCGACTCACTTTATGTTTTTTGGGTCGCTGAATCCGAATTTGTAACTTCCCACCAAAATTTCACCCGGCAACCCCCACAAAAATTGATATTTTGAAAAAATTTGTTTTTGAGAAAAGCGCGCGGGGAATATTCCGAGGCAGCCCCCTCTCTCCCCTTTTATCCTACGTCATAATGTCATATATTCTATTTGTTGCAAATTTTGTCTAGTTTCTGAATTTCTTAATGCTTTCCCCTAAAACAATAAGAAATTTAAGTTAATAACAACTATTTTGGGGGGGGGGAAATTTTGGGGGTAAGTTAAAAATTCGGATTCAGCGACCCAAAAAAACTTAAAGTAAACCTTATGAGGAAAGTTCGGAGGGAAGATGGGAGGGCGAATGTAAACGTGGGAGTGGTTAAGTGGAAGTGCGCAACTTAGTCCACGCAGCACCGCGTGCATGTTCCGAGGCAGATTCCCCCCTTCCCCTTCATCCTAAGTCATAATGTCATGTATCTAATTTGTTGCAAATTTTGTCTCCTTTCTGAATTTTTAGATACTTTTCCCCTAAAACAATAAAAACATTGATTTTTTTTAATAAAAACCTTTTTTGGGGGCTTTTTACCAAAATTTGGGGGGGGGGGTTGCCGGGAGAAATTTTGGTGGGAAGTTACAAAATTCAGGATTCAGCGACCCAAAAAAACATAAAGTAAGCTGATTTCCAGAACTACCATTAATTTTGCTAGGTAAAATTCCCTATTGCCTGGACTATAACTTTAATCTGACTTCTAGAACAGATTTTTGCAAGGGCTGTGGATTGTCTATTATATTTTATGTATTTTAACTTGTTATTTAAAACCAAACACAATTATTGCTAGTCTAGACTGGTATCCCTCTTTCCATCCATTAATACTGAGATTGTTTTAAGTAGAATTTTAAAGATATTGATGAAATTGATGATTATAATGATCATATTAAAAATTCACTAAAATCAGGACTTGCCTCTTGGAGAATAATAATGTTTTTTGTCTTTAACAATGTATTTTATAAGCAGACAAGGGGCCGTCTATGGGCTCTCCAATATCTGGATTCCTGGCAGAGTTTATTTTAAGACCTTTTAGAAGATGATATTTTTAAATTTGACGGATCTAAATCTGACTTTTGGGTAAGATGCGTAGATGATGTATTCGTCTGTTGGGCACATGGGATGCAAGCTTTGAATGAATTTCTTGAAGAAGTTAATAAACTAGATTCACATACAAAATTTACGATGGAAGCGGAAATTATGAGGAGGCTGCCTTTCCTCGATGTGGATGTCTTGAAAATGGATCAAAGCCTTTCATGCAAGGTTTGCAGAAAACCAATCAAGTCAAATACAGTCATTCCAATTTCATTCCGATCATCCGTTTAAGAGGCTACTTCAGTCAGCCGAAAAGACCCATTTTTCCAAATGCTAATCTAATGAAAGAAATGCATAAAGATATCTCAGCTGCATTTTAATATTTTTTAATTGATTTTTTTTTTTTTTTTTTTTTTTGCATTACGATAGCCTGAGATTGATCTGTACAAAGGCTGTTTTTTACTTTTTCGATTTTGTTTACCAGATATTTTTATGGGGACATCTTCATTTTCGGAACCGGTTCGAAAGTAAAAACAAACCTCGTAAAAAAACCTGCAATGAAATCGAAAAAGTAAAAAAACGGCCTGCAACACACCGACCTCAGCTATTCAATGCAAAAGAAATCATTTAAAACTCTAAAATGCAATCTAGATATCTTTATAAATTTCTTCCATGAGGATTAGCATTAGAGAACAGTTCTTTTCGTCTTGACTGAAGTAGGCTCTTAACTACACGATTTCTGTTTTCTCTTCTTCATAACACACGCTTTGCTCATATGCTCCGGTGCATTCCTCCAAACAGAACTTAGTTTTATTAAAAGAATCGCTGCTGAACAAGGTTTTTCGGCAGAAGTTATTGATAAGATTATTGTAAAGCATATTAACCCCCCCCCCCCCTCTCAAGATTCAAGAGGAATCTAAATCCATAATTATCTACAGGAAATTTGGTTATGTCACTGACCTAATGTTATTAATTTACTTTCAAATAAAATTGACCCTCCCCCCTCCCCCACCCCCCCTGAGTTTATCTGGTGTTTATGAAATCCCAATTATTTTAGATAATAGCGAGAAAGTATATTACATGATAAAAAGGAAATTTGAAACAAGACTGAAGGAGCATAAAGCTGACATAAAATATAATAGACAATCCACAGCCCTTGCAAAATTCTGTTCTAGAAGACAGATTAAAGCTATAGATTATGACAATGTAAAAATCATTTGGCCGTGCACTTATCCACAGAAAAGTATAGGGGAAAGTAGGGTAATGACGCTCAGAAGGGTAATCCCGCTCACCAAATATCTCTAAACAGAATAGAATTGAAAAAGTGCGATCGGTACCGGCACCTACCGAACTTCATCCTAAGTTCCCAGTAAGGATTTAGTACCCGTCGGGAGGAAAGTATTTTTGTGTCCTCACGTTATTAGTTTGAAGTTGTTTTATTATAAAATTCTACAACATCTAACTTGAAGTTAAGTGTACGCTCTTATTGTCAAATATTAATTTACTCATTATGGCGTGGAATTTCAGAAGTGTTGCCAGTGGGCAACATTTTTAAAATTCAAATTTGTTGATTGACACCACTTTTTTGAAATGGTAAAATTTCCCTGTTTTCGCCTTTATTAATATGTTATTAAACAAGGAGAATTTTACGATTTCAAAAAAGTGGTGAAAATCAAAAAACCTAAATATAAAAAAGTAGTCTAAGTATATGTCTAACACAATATGAGGGCACAATATATGTAAAGTGGTTGCAAAAAGTCTGCAGTGGTGTGAACAGCCCAACTACCTATGTGACTTTTGTCTTACTTAAATGTTGTATTCAAACTCTGAGCGCAATTACCCTACCATGTCGGGCATTACCGCTCAATCGATGGTCATTTAAATAAAACGATAAAAAAAAATTCGTAAAATTTTTATGCAAATTAGTTGATTGCAAACTGTTCCTTATGCTTTGGAGTTATATTTCTTTAATAAAATATTGATTTTTTTGTCTAAATTTTACTAGCTATTCATGTTTTCCCATAAGTGAGCGCCATTCTCCTACTTTCCACTAATTAAGGAATCCATAGAAATTGAATTGAGAATTGATGAGGTCTGTAACGAAGGTGTTTCTTACGGCATTCATAACTTGTGGTTGGACTTTTTGAGGCGGAATTTAACTCAAAGTTAAAGAAGTTTGACGACATTAACGACACTAATAATCTAGTTTTTCAAGGGTTTTTTTCCCTCTCTCTTTTGTGGTTGGACGGTTGGGCTGCAGCTATAAAGATATTTTGGAGCAATGCTGTTTTGGAGGCGTGTTCAACAAAGTATGTTTAATTTTACTTTTACGAACTTATAAGTATCTTTCTCTCCTACACTGAAATATGACCCTGATGAAGGCCACAGGGTGGCTGAAACTTGTTGGTTTTAAATCTTTATTTGATGTTTAAAAGTGTTTATATGTAGTATAGAGTAGGTGGGGGTAAAGATACGCACGGGGCAAAGATACGCACTGGCCGATTTAATATGAAAAAAACATTTCTGTAATCATGACCGCTAGGTGGTAGTTTGGTCTCAAGTGTAATAGTTGTGTGTTCATACCTTGTGAAAAAAGTAGCACTCTGTGCTAAGGAAATGAGGTAAGTTTAAATTTTCGCATTTTGATCTAATATTTTTAAATTTTCACTTTATTATTTAGCTGACAATAATTCGAATTTTTACAAATCTAAAAATTCAATGGAGAACGGAAGCTCTATAGCTTCTAAATGCCGTATAGTTTACAACGATGACATTTGTTTAAATTTGTCGGTATCCGATTAAGTAAAATACTGCAAAATGGGGTAAAAGTACGCATCCGTCTTGGGGCAAAGGTACGCATAAGTTTAAGATTCGGGGCTTTGTCCTATCTTTTAGCTAGATGCTAAACTTTCCACAATTACGTTGTGGAAAGTATTATTTTTTATATTGTATAAAATATAGGGAAAAGCAGGGGAATGGCGCTCACTTAAGGGAAAACATGAATAGCTAGTCAAACTTAGACAAAAAAGTCAATATTTTATTAACGAAATATAACTCCAAAGCATAATGAACAGTTTGCAATCAACTAATTTGCATAAAAGTTTTACGTATTTTTTTTAATCGTTTTATTTAAATGACCATCGATTGAGCGGTAATGCCCGACATGGTAGGGTAATTGCGCTCTGAGTTTGAATACAACATTTAAGTAAGACAAAAGTCACATAGGTAATTGTGTGGGCTGTTCACACCACTGCAGATTTTTTGCAACCACTTTACATATATTGTGCACTCATATTGTGTTAGACATATGTATAGTAGGCTACTTTTTTATATTTAGGTTTTTTTGATTTTCACCACTTTTTTGAAATCGCAAAATTTTTCTTGTTTAATGACATATTAATAAAGGCGAAAACAGGGAAATTTTACCATTTCAAAAAAGTGGTGTCAATCAACAAATTTGAATTTTTAAAAAGTTGCCCACTGGCAACACTTCTGAAATTCCACGCGAGCGCCATTACCCGTTATCGCCATGTTGGGTTTTATTGCATTATAATTGGCGTAACAACGCACTACAAAAATAAATAAAAGCATGAAAGTACAGCTAAATGCATATATTTTGTAGACATAATGAGCAAATTAATATTTGACAATAAGAATGTACACTTACCTTCAAGTTAAATGTTGTAGAATTTTATAATAAAACAACTTCAAACTCATAACGTGAGGACACAAAAATACTTTCCTCCCGATGGGCACCAAATCCTTACTGGGAACTTAGAATGAAGTTTGCTAGGTGCCGGTACCGATCGCACGTTTTCAATTCTATTCTGTTTAGAGATATTTGGTGAGCGGGATTACCCTTCTGAGCGTCATTACCCTACTTTCCCCTAATAGCTACTTAACTAATATAAGCTAGTTAACTACCTTTTCCTTTTTCTAGTTAAGTTTTTTTCAATATAGAAAGTAGGTATCTACCTACATACTTTTAAAAATCTATATTCTTGTTTCATAAAACGATTTTGTTTTAGGTCTTAGCCCTTAACTCCTGTTAACGATCTCACAGACCACTGCTATATTCAGGTTTCATAGCTTAATTTGTAATTTTCAATTTAACTATTGATGTTAGTTTAATTTTCATTCGTTTGGAAACTTAGTAGTATCGCTAAAGACTTCTAAATGAGGAGAATTTTTATTATAATAGGCTTTTACGCGTTAGGCGTTTAGCGCGAAAACAGTATCTTGAGTCAGTCAACCCTTTTATTCATTCTACGATCAAGCGGTCTTTGGGATCGCTCACAGTATTTATGCAACAATTTTTGTCACAGTAGTTAGAGGGTAACTGCTTTTTGTGATTTCACAGGCCGCTGTTTTTTCTTTTTCTTTTTTTTTTTTTTTTTTTTCATGATTTAACTTACAATTTTCAGTTTAACTATAAATACTAGTGAAATTTACTAATTCTTTTCCATAATTCATTCGTTTTATTGGAAATGGGGCAAAAACCCACAGTAATGGGGCAAAAATGCGCACTGCGTACCTTTGCCCCTTCACTGCGTATTTTTACACCAACCGATGGGGCAAAGATACGCAGAGCAATGTTTTTTAAAAATTGCAATTTCTCCAGAATTATAATTTAACAGGATGTCGGTTGACGGTGGCACTTGCCTATGGTTCTAATCTAACATTTTAATCACTCATTACATAAGTTTAGACCAATGTGTACGTTAAAAATAAAAATGTATGGAAAGTGCGTATCTTTACCCCCATCTACTCTACGTCTTTTAGTAAATCTTTTTAATCATTTTTGTGTTTTTAATTTTCTATTAATTTATAATTGTATTTAATTATAAATTTATTTAGTTTGTAATTATTCAGATAAATTATAAGTTTTACCTTTTTTAATGATTTTATGTTTAATAATTCTTATAATTATGAAACTCTGTAAGGTCTAATGATTATGTGCTTGGGGATAAGGAAATAAAATTGTCAGGAGTTGAGGAGCGCGTTTTTACCAAGTACAATCTAAAAATTGAATTCATAGAAAATAAGGGATCACGACGAGATCCAGAATGGAAACGCGAAACAATTACGTCTGAGATTGACTAGAAAACAGGAATTGCTTCGCAATTACCAAAGGGAATCGTGAAGCGATTTCATGTGGGGTTGGTGAGCGTAGCGAGCAGGGGGGCGGAACCCCCCCTAATGTTTTACATGATTAGTTGCGACACATGTATGGCACTGTCACGACGCACGTGCAACTGATTGAAAAACACTAAAGTAAAGATTAAATAGGCAAGAATGGTGTACCGTCCAAATTATTTTTTTCAAAAATAAAAAATATATATATCCGGCTATAATTTCTAAAATTCATGTTACCTATTCCAAGAACGTTTTCTTTTTAAACACATTCCTTCTTTAAAATTTGAATAAGGAAATCTCAGCATGGTCTTGGACGGCGTATAGAGAAATATCATCTAATAGGTTTTCCGTGTCAGCGTACCTTGATGCCGTAATATTCAAGAATCATAGCTGGTCTCGCTTGTCAGCTGTGGTGGGTGTGTGCAATGCATGTGTGGAGTTTGCATAGGTGTATTATTTTTACTCCATATCTGAATTCGGAACTACTGACTTTTACAAACTTCGCCATCATACATAATCGGATCCAGGCCCATGCGAAGGGGGCGCTCACCCTGGGCGCAGAAATTGAGGGGACGCCAAATTTATACTACCAACCCCGTTTTTTTTTTTTTTTTTTTTTTTGTAGAAAAAGTTATCCATATACATATCGTGAATTTTTTTTTCCGATGAAAGTACCTACATTTTTCGTTTCAAAGTTTTTTCATCGTCCCTTACCCCACGCCCCAAAACAAATTTCTGACTAAGGACTTATTGCTTTTTAAAACTTCTTTTAGGGCTTTGTCTTAGTCTCTTTTGTTAACCTTCTCTTTTCTGAATCTGGAATTTCCATTCTATGTTTGTGACAAAACATACACTCTCAAATTAGCAAATGGTTTCTTTCTTGCAATCCAAAAGAGTTGCAAACTATACTCTTAGATACATTTTTCCAACACCCGTTTCCCGGATCCCCTTTTTCAAAACGTAAGTGCAATTTTCTCTTCTGTTATTTAGTTGTTTTAAATTTTTGAATTAAAATTAAATCTTATAAAGTTAAAAAATAAACGCGAAATATGTATTTCAATAGAATTTATTTATGTTTCTGCACTTTGTCAATTTTGTGACACCTGTCACAAAGAGAAGGCGGTGGGGGAGCGGGGGAGGCGAGAGAGTTGCGTGCCAAATTGAAACGAGCGCTGTTTTCTCTTCGCACGGTCCTGGTCAATCTATGCATTTCCTTACATTAGTCTTGGCTACAATTCCATACGTTTAAATTCCAGCGCATCATTTTTTTTGATTTATTATTATTGCTACACGTTGCATAATATTCATTGTATCATTACAATGCGCTTTCTGCAATATAAAATAGTGGACGAATTATTGTAACACAGTGGTATAGGATATGAATATTTGAATACTTAAAATCTTGATCTGTCCCTGTAAAAAAAGAAGTATATGCATAGTAGAATAACCCTTTTAAAACGGGGAGTGATTTCAGTTTATATCACTAATATGTCCCAATTTTGTAGTGCTTCGAGCCGTACGCAGTAGATAAAAAAACCTTAAAGCTTTTGATGCATCTGTGTAACAAATGAACAAATGATACGATGAATATTTTCTGTATGTAAAATAGTTCAATGTATGTTAAAAATATATCTAAATTTCGAGGAGATTGACGTATTTTTACGAAAGTTTAAGCTCAGAGAGAAAAACAAATATTCAATTTTTAACCAAATAAAATGTATGCGGCTCTAATATAAAAAGAAAAAAATCTCTGCCGGTACGGCCTACAGGCGCAGGTAGATTTCGAAGTTAAGTACTACCTAGCAGGGATGACTGAGCTAAGCTCGGTCAAAATTAGCCTTGTATTCAATTCGATATTTTATTCTCACTGTATCATTCTTGCTGTTTAGATACAATTGGCATGATCCTGAGACATAGTGACCCAAAATGACCCACTAATGGAATTTTTTCGAATATGCGACCTAACCAATGCTCTTCTCGAATCCGAAAACGATAGAATACAAAATTTAGTCAAAATCGTTAAAGTCGTTTTATAGATAAAATTACCTTGATCCACGGTAACCGAAAAGGGACCCAGGGATTTAAATTTATCGAACATGTGACCTATCCCAATGGTCTTCTCGTGCTGGGAAACGATGTAATAAAAAACTTTGTCAAAATCGTTTGAGCCGTTTTTTAGATACAATTAACTCGTCCCACAGTGACCCAAAATGATCCACTAATCGAATTTTCTCGAACATGGGACTTATCCTAATGGTCTTCTCATGCTCAGAAACGATATAATGCAAAATTTTGTCAAAATGTTTGAGCCGTTTTTTTAGCCCCCGGTACGGTATGCTATTTCTTTCTCCTAGCTTATTTTGTGTCGTCTTCAACAAATAACGTTACCTTACAGAAGCCAGCCGTAAAACAAAGCAGTACAATTAAATATTATAATAATTATAGCAGTGACGGCGAACCTATGGTACGCGTGCTATAAGTGGCACGCTGCAGATTATTTTTAGCACGGCATAGATTTAAGTTTTACATCAAAATATAGTAGAATTTCACAAAATGCATTAATTAATATAGATGTTGTCTGTATCACTTGAATCCGATTAGTTTGGTTGGTTGTGATTGTCACACAGATTGAAGAAATTGAAATATAACTTAATTTATCCGAATCTAGCTCAAAATTAGCTCAGAAAATTTTGAGAATTAGAAGATTATCGCTAAACAAAAATTAAAAGCGTAATAAGCAAAAATGCTGATTTTAAAATTATAACAACTTGGAATTCAATTCCAGACACTAAAAGCTATAGTTTCTGGCGCTTGCTATTTTGACAATTTTTTCTGCAAAACATTCTTTTCGTAAAAAAAAAAAAAAAAAAAAAAAAGAAGTGAAAAATTCAATTAAAAACGTCTTGTCAAGCAAGTGCAATTAAACTTGCATTTTATCGAAAATAACTAAGTACAAAGCGGATATAAATTATTTGGCATTTAAGATGAGGCAAGAGAAATAATATTTTTTAAATAAATTTCTACAGTATAACATCAAATATCACCTGTATTTTTTTAATGCTAAAAACAAAATTTTAAGTAGTTTTGATTCATTATTATTTGATCCATTAAATTTTTTTATTGTTGGCACGTCATGATCACGTAAAGTATATTTTTGGAAAAATTTCGCACGTGGGCGTGAAAAGGTTCACCATCCCTGCTCTATAGCAATCTTTTAAACTTCTAAGCATCGCACATTTTCAATTTTTATACAGTCGTATTGAAATAAAAAGTACTTTTAAATGCAATTTGTTTGAAACCTGCATCTCCATTTCTTTTTGAAATATTAATTTTTTTGTAGTTTTTGGAACCATTTGCTTAATATTGGCAACGGAAGTACTCCCTTTCTGTAGAAAGTAAAGGAAAAATAGCTGTAAAATATTAATTATATATTTTTGTTGCCATTTTTTCATAACAATGGAAAGAAAATGTAATTAAAATAAGTGCTATTTTGAAAAAATATAAACGAAGGATTTCTGTTAAGGGTGTATTCCGATCCAAACTGCTTATTTTCCGATTCATTTTAAAATTCATTTTTGCTCTCAAACGCATCAAACTGGGAAATTCTCTTATTTAGAAACTCTAATGTGCCGTGCTTCTTAATTTTGTGATAAATGCAGAAAATACTGTAAAAAACGCTGTCAAAGTTGGCGTTTTGAACCGAATTTTCCGAAGCGGGCGATCTGGGAATGAAAAAAAGGGTCATACTGAGAAAATAACTGTTTAAAAATCAAATTCTAATTAATTGAGCTGAAAATGAAATCACACGGCATGTTAAACATGTCTTCAGAAATCACCCCAGCAAGTTTCATGTTTTTACTTTTAAAAATGAGTCTGAAAATATCTCAGAAAATTTCGAGCTGTTGAGGGTGGAAAAATATTTTTTCGGAATACACCCTTAAAACATGGAGCTATTATAAGCTATATTTAATTTTAAGTATCTTATATTAATGTTACAAACAAATGTAGGGCTATGAATCATTAGACAGTCGTTTTTTTTTTTTTTTTTTTTGGTCGAGTTTCTTTAATGATGGCACTTTTTTGCTGCAACTGTGTATTATTTCGCAGTGACGTCCTATGCCTACTTTACTATAGATATTTAAGTTTGGATCGTAAATGTGGAATTCTTAAGTGGATGCGAATGACGTCATTTTACATAAAATAAAAGCGTTTGCTGTAAGTCTTAAAACTGAAATATGTTTTGTTCTATTTATATATACATACATTTTTTTTTCATCGTGGCGACACTAGATTCTGAAAAAGCAGAATTCCTGTTTTCTAGTTAGATATAATTAGCTTGACCAACAGTGACCCAAAAATGACCCAGTAATCGAATTTTCCCGAACATATGACTTAGCCAAATGGTCATCTCATACCCATAAGCAATATATTACAAAATTTTGTCAAAATGTTTTAAGCCTTTTTTTAGATTCAATTAGCTTGACACCTGACCCATTGGGACTCAAAATGACCCACTAATCGAATTTTCTTGAACATGCGACCTAACCCAATGGTATTCTCGTGCCAAAAAACGATAGAAAACATAATTTCGTCAAAATCGTTAGAGCCGTATGCTAGATAAACTTATCTTGACCCACTGTGACCCCAAAATAAAACAACTAATCGAATTTTCTCGAACATGTGACTTAGCCCAATGGTCTTCTCATGCTCAGAATCGATATAATACAAAATTTTGTCAAAATGTTTTGAGCCGTTTTTTAGATACAATTAGCTTGACCCACAGTGACCCAAAAAGGACCCAGTAATCGAATGTTCTCGAACATGTGACTTAACGCACACGTCTTCTCTTGCCCAGAAAAGGTATAATACACATTTTTGTTAAAATTGTTTGAGTCGTTTTTTATATACAATTATATTGATCCACAGTGACCCAAAAATGACCCACTAATCGAATTTTCTCGGACATGTGACTTAACCCAATGGTCTTCTCATGCCCAGAAACGGTACAATACAAAATTTTGTCAAAATCGTTTGATTCGTTTTTTATATACAATTAGCTTGACTCACAGTGACCCAAAATGACCCATTAATCGATTTTTCTCGAACATGTGACTTAGCCCAATGGTCATCTCATACCCAGAAGCGATATATTACAAAATTTTGTCAAAATGTTTCGAGTCTTGTTTTAGATTCCATTAGTTTAACACCTGACCCATTGTGACCCAAAATGACCCACTAATCGAATTTTCTTCAACATGCGATCTAGCGCAATGGTATTCTCGTGACCGAAAACGATAGAAAGCAAAATTTCGTCAAAATCGTTAGAGCCGTTTTCTAGATAAACTTAGCTTGACACACAGTGACCCCAAAATGACCCACTTATCGAATTTTCCCTAACGACTTAGCCCATTGGTCTTCTCGTAATCCGAAACAGTAGACTACAAAATTTAGTCAAAATCGTTAGAGCCGTTTTTTAGATAAAATTAGCTTGACCCGAAGTGACCCCAAAATGACCCACTAATCGAAATTTTTTGAACATGTTACCCAGCCCAATAGTTTTCTCGTGGCCTAAAATGGTTGGATATAAAATTTAGCCAAAATCGATTGAGCCATTTTTTAGATATAATTATCTTGACCCTGGTCCATTATGAGCCAAAATGACCCATTAATCGAATTTTCTAGAACATGTGACCTAGCCCAATGGTTTTCTCGTGCCCGAAAATGGTAAAATACAAAATTTAGTCAAAATCGTTAGAGCCGTTTTTATGATAAAATTTACACACACACACATACACACACAATTTTTGCTCGTATTATAATACAAGATTTCAACAACAACTCATGATTAGAGATAAGCGCACTTTAACAATTTTATCTGGCCGCTTTTGACGAGTTTTTAATTTCATTTTTATATAAGAGCTAGTTTTATCAGAATCATGTTAAGAGGGTATTCAAAAAATACTTTTCCATGATCAACAACTCGAAATTTTCTGACACCTGTTTTTTTATTTTTATTTTAATTAATTAGAACTTGATTTAGAAACAATTATTTTCTGAGTAGGAAAATATTTTTCCTTTCCAACATAATCGCTTCGAGAAATTCGGTTCAAAATGCCTACTTTGACTTCATTTTTTGAAATATATTCTGCCTCTACCAAAAAATCGATCATTACGGTACATTATGTAGTTTCTGAATAAGAAAACCTACCAATTGGATGTGTTTGAGAGTAAAAATGAATTTAAAAAGGAGTCAGAAAATAAGGAATTTGGATTTGAGTACTCCTTTAATACGATTATTTTTTCTTCAACCGCTATGTATTTTAAATTTGTTTTTGCTGTAAGAGTTGGTCCTATCAAAAACTTGTCAGTATAAAAGTTGTAGATAATATTAAGAAGATATATAATAAATTCATGTGGATTTTATATCTTGTGAATTGAAGAAGTATTGGATTTTTTCTTCTTCAACCTCCCCCTTTTTGTTTTCGTTTTTAATTTTTTTCCCGGTACGAATTGGTTCTATCAAAAACTTGTCAGTATAAAAGTTGTAGATAATATTAAGAAGATTAATAATAAATTTAATTGGATTTGATATCTTGAGAATTGACGAAGCGATGAATTTTTTTTCTTTCCAAAACCTTGAACCCATTTTTAGGTGCGTTCGTAATTATATAAATACGTAGCAACTATAGTCGTCGTTCGGTCCGTCCGTCTGTCTATCCGTCCGCATATAACAGTGCAAAAACTACCCAATTTAATATTCTGAAATTTTAAATATATAATTGTTGCAAAATTTTGTGGAGTCATTTAAAATTTTATGAAAATCGGATGTATAGTTTAATTACAGGGACAGTCAAAAGTTTTCCGTTACATCACGGCCAATGCGAAAAAAAATATTCTAAGTGCATTTTAATGATGTTGCAGTCTTTCGAACAGAATGAAATTGATATGCACTGATAAAGTGCATTGCAATGGGAACCAATACAAATTTTCAACGACAATTTTGAAATCGAAAAGTGCATAAGGCATTATGGGAATTTAAATAATTTTCTATGGTCAAAATGCGAATTAGGACATAATTTCTGGTGAAACAATGGTGAGATGTTACTTCACTATTTGAATATCTGTGTAGGTCACCGAAACTAATAAAAAAATGCTAAAATATGAAAATCATTATATTGAGTAATAAATGTATCATGGTACACTAAAAAAGTAGCAAGTCACAAAGGTTATAAGCCAGAATGTTAATTACTTATCTATACATCCTCTTCTGATGAAGAATTAGAACTACAAAGAGGTGGAGAATAATCTCTGTACTTTATACTATTGTCTGAATCTATAATTATCACTTTCGATATGAGGATACGACACCTGTTGGTTGTTCGACATTGTGGATTTTGTGTGGCTTGTGCCGTTGTTGACTGAAAATAAATTAAATATTTCATTTGGGGAACAATAACTTTGACACTTTGAGGCATAATGGTGCAACCTCTCGTTGTTTTTTAGTACTAATATTTGTTGAGTGGCTAGAGACCTTCATGGGACATGTTCTCATGAAGATGTCAAGATTTTTATGAAAACGTGGCTTATGTACCTTGTGCCCAGAACGTTTCAGTTAACTTTGCCAGTTTCTTCTTAGTTTTGAATACTATTTATTTTTTGATGGGGCTGAAAATATTACTTCTGGTTATTATAGCATATAAATGTTTATTGTTAAGTCACCCGTTGATAGATTTAAAAAAAATACGCACCTAAAGATTATTTTAAAAATCATAAAATTATCCGTAACTTAAGTTAAAGTTTTCAAATAAACTTTATATTAATGTAAATGCTTTGTCCTATTAGATGGAAAGCAAACACGGGAAATAGATGCGGAACACACGCGGTATTTAGAAATGAAGATACTATATGTTATCGAATCGAAAGCGACAGCGCATGTCGCGACATCTAGTGTTACTTATATGCTTACCACATTAAAATATTGAGAAAGTTGGTGTAATACAATAGGGTCAAAAAACTTCTGTAAAACACAGTAAAAATAAAGTAATGCGCTATGTCTTTCTTCTTCATGCGCGAAGAACACGTGCTACCACTTTGAGTCCTGCTCCTACTTTCAAAGTGATAGCACGTTTTCTTTGGGCCTGAAGAAGAAAGATAAAGTTCTTTCGCAAGGTCTATCGCATTTCTTTATTTATATGGTATTTTAAAGAAGTTTTTTCTACTTTATGTGCTTCGTTAATGACGGACACGTGTGTGTTTTCTAATTTAGACAGAACACAAAAATGACGCTTACCCTGACGTTTCATCCTTGATAACTTTCTTGGAGATCCTTCAGGTGATGGACACTGGGCGAGCATTACGCACTTCTTGTCCGATTCCCTTCTCACCATACCTTCTTTACACACACATCCAGCCTTGCAAACAACTTTGGGACATAGATCTCTGCCATTTGGATGCAGGCACGTAGGCTGGCAACTTTCATGTTTAGGGCATGTGTCGAATGTTTCGTTTATAGATCTACATTTTTCTTGCTCTCTGAATGTGTCTACAGCTAAAAAACAAAAATGAAACGCTGTTAAAAATGGATAGAAAGAATCATAATGTATCCATTTTTGAGATTAATGTTAAAAAAAAAAAAATCTACTCATAAATAGCAACCTGAACATACTCGTCTTCCTTTAAGACCGATTTTATCACAAACTAGCAGGCTTCGACCGCTACGCTGGTCGATTTATACAAATTAATCTTGAATCAAACGAAATATATCCGTCAATTAAGCAATACTGACCTTTACCTGGAATGTCCTTTCGCATTGCTGAAAAAGATACGAATGCTATTGCGCTTTTATATTTTCTAATGTGTCAGACAAAATTTGGGATGTTAAGGACCAGCTCTTTTAGTTGAACATTTACCCTAAGATTTGGTAAAGAATGTTAGAACTATATGCAATATACTAAAATCATCCTTGAAAAATTATCCAACTAAAAACGCAAGTCTCGCCCGGTATAATTCTTTTAAAAAGCTGATCTTTCATATTCGGCTTCTCCTTATTATAGAACTTTCCCCGGTAATGTTATACCGGAGAAACTAGGCACCTTAGCAACTTACTAGGCAACTTAGAAAGATATTCAATATACTAAAACATTCTCTGAAAAATTATATAACTAAATGCAAGTCTCAGCGATCCATTCAGCGGAACTTCAATTATAAGTAGCCGGAACGAAATTATCATTTTCATTCTATATACTGTATAGTAGAAGCAGACTGAAGAGTATGATTGCATAACATTCTCAAACATAACTAATCATTCGCACTTAAAAATAATCTTGTCGATAAACATAAGTATAATATCATTCATTAAACTCAAATGTGGCATGTCTAGTGTTTGAGTCGCTGACTGTGGGACAAGAAATAATGCTTTCGATTCCTACTTCTGATTTAAAATTAGTCGCGACCGCATTGCAATGGAGGATATTCCATCTACGTCATGATCACGTGGTCAAGGCAAAAACGTCTAGCGTAAAGAAGGGAAGGTTCCATAGACGTAATGTAAATCTTCGCTAGCCAATGAAACAGTTCATGGGGGAAAGCAGTAGTAGTTTCTCGTTTCCCTACTTATCAGTTAGAAGTTCTTTGGGTAAATTACCGGCACCACTTGACTTTTTTCAGCCTAGAACCCAAAACTGCATATATATTAAGCGTACAATGTCAATCCTGGAATCTGGAGTATATTGACACAGCTGCGCCATCTGGTGGACGGGGTTGATAATGCAAATACGCGAGTTTTCAGTATAACGTCATCTATGACGACAGAATATATCTGCGTATCTCTTGAGCATATTTTCTGAATCTTTACTCACTTATGGAAGATTAACCTTGTTTACAAAATTTATTGCAAAATATTTTTATTACAGTTTGTTTTGATAAAATTATGTACATTAAAAAAAATAGTCGCAATATCATTTTAATTTCGGGAGAAAAGCACTAATGCTACGAAAACATTACTGCCTTTTGCCCTTAAACTAAAATGACATTGCGACTTTTTTTAAATACACATATTTTTATCAAAACAAGCTATAACAAAAATATTTTGCAATAAATCTCGTAAACAACATTCATCTTCTGTGCGTAAGTAACAATCTGAAATTCGTAATTGAATTTTAACAGGAATTCTCTAAATGGCTTTGTCTATTAAAAAAAAAAAAAAAGAAAGAAAAAAAAAATCTAATCTGGCGATTTTAGGAAAATTATTGAAGTTATTGCCTAGACTCGCAAAATATTTAAACAAATAAATGAACAACACTTGCTCGTTTAATAGTACAACATTTAAAGCATGCATTTTAAGTTAAAGTGATTGCGAATATAAAATGAAATGAATTTTAAATTAAATGAATTAAATATTTGTAAGTTAAATAAGAAGAGTGCAATGCGATTAAGAGGATATTGACAATTTATCGTTTGCCCTCGATAAACGAACAAAATGACTTAAAATTGAATATTTTATTTATAATTAAATTCTATACATATTCTAAACATTCATAAACGTTATATTCTCATCGGGAATACAACTGTGTATATCATTTTTTACGGTCGCAGACGATTAGCCGAAAACCAAATAGCCGACAAGACATTTAGAAGACAGCACTTAGACGACAGGACGTTTAGCCGACAAGTACATTTAGTCGATACGTACATTTAGCAGACAGGACATGTAGCCGACAAGTACATTTAGCCGACAGGACAAGTAGCCGAAACGTACATATAGCATACAGGACAATTAGCCGAAACGGACATTTAGCAGACAGACAATTGGACGACAGGCAATTGGCCGAACGTGACAATTAGCCGACAGGACAATAAGTCGACAAGACAATTAGCCGACAAGACAATTAGCCGACAAGATAATTAGCCGACAAGACAAATAGCCGACAGGACATTTGGCCGACAGGACATTTAGCCGACAGGACAATTAGCCGACAAGACAATTAAGCGACAGGACATTTAGCCGACAAGACAATTAGCCGACAGGACAATTAGCCGACAAGACAATTAGCCGACAAGACAATTAGCCGACAGGACGATTGGCCGACAGGACATTTAGCCGACAGGACAATTAGCCGACAGGACAATTAACCGATAGGACAATTAGCCGACAGGACGATTAGCCGACAAGAAAATTAGACGACAGTATATTTAGTTGAGAGGACGATTACCCTAGTTAGGTTACGGTTTAGATACTTTTAGGTTACGGATAGATTATAATTAGTTTACGGTTACGTTAAACTTAGGTTACAGTTACGTTACGGTTAGGTTACAGTTAGATTACGGTTACGTCACAGTTATGTTACTTTTAGGTAACAATTAGGTTACGTTTAAGTTACAGATAGGTTAAGGTTATGTTACGGATAGGTTACAGTTCGATTACGGTTAAGTTACGGATAGGTTACAGTTAGATTACGGTTAAGTTACGGATAGGTTACAGTTAGATTACGTTTCTGCTACGATTAGGTTACGGATAGGATACATTTACGTTACAGTTTGGTTACAAATAGGATTACGGATAGGTTACAGTAAGATTACGGTTAGGTTCCGGATAGGTTACAGTAGGTTACGGATAGATTACAATTAGATTATGGTTAGGTTACCGCCAGGCTACAGTTAGGTTACGGTTAGGTTACATTTAGGTAACAGTTAGGTTATAGTTACATCACAGGTAGGATACGGTTAGTTAATAATTAGGTTACGGTTAGCGTACCGTCATGTTACGTTTATTTTACAGATAGATTACTGTTAGGTTACAGTTATGGTACAGTTAGGTTATGGTTAGGCTATAAGTAGGTTACGGTTAGGTTACAGTTAGGTTATAGTTACATCACAGTTAGGATACGGTTAGGTTATAATTAGGTTACCGTACCGTCATGTTACGTTTATTTTACAGATTGATTACTGTTAGGTTACAGTTATGTTACAGTTAGGTTTTGGTTAGGTTATAAGTAGGTTACGGTTACGTTACGGTTAGGTTACAGTTAGATTACGGTTAAGGTACGGATAGGTTACAGTTAGATAACGGTTAAGTTACGGATAGGTTACAGTTAGATTACGTCTCTGCTACGATTAAGTTACGGATATAATACAGTTACGTTACAGTTTGGTTACAAATAGGATTACGGATAGGTTACAGTTAGATTACGGTTAGGTTACCGTAGGTTACGTATAGATTACAATTAGATTAGGGTTAGGTTACCGCCAGGCTACAGTTAGGTTACGGTTAGGCTACATTTAGGTTACAGTTAGGTTATAGTTACATCACAGTTAGGATACGGTAGTTAATAATTGGGTTACGGTTAGCGTACCGTCATGTTACGTTTATTTTACAGATATATTACTGTTATGTTACAGTTATGCTACAGTTAGGTTATGGTTAGGTTATAAGTAGGTTATGGTTACTTTACGGTTAGGTTACAATTAGGTTACGGTTAAGTTACGGTTATGTTCCATTTCCGTTACAGATAGGTTACGGTTAGATTATGGATAAGTTAAAGTTAGGTTACGGGGGGTCTATGTCATTTAGCCGAAAACCAAATAGCCGACAAGACATTTAGCAGACACCAATTAGCCGACAGGACGTTTAGCCAAAACGCACATTTACCCGACAGGACATTTAGCCGACAGGACGTTTAGCCGACAAGACATTTAGCTGACATGACAAGTAGCCGACATGATAATTAGCCGACAAGACATTTAGTCGACATGACAATTAGCCGACAGGTCAAATAGCTGACATGACAATTAATCGACAGTTCAAATAGCCGATAGGCCAAATAACAGACAGGACATTTAGCCGACAGGTCAAATAGTCGACCTGACAATTAGCCGACAGGACAACTAGCAGACAGGTCAAATAGCCAACATGATATTTATCCGAAACATACATTTTGCCGAAAGTATTTAGAAGACACATTGATATGGGTCGGTGATATACCAACAATGTCAACCTCAATAACTCGTCACCATCATAATTCAACTTTTTAGCTCACAGGCTATCAAAGTCAGAGAGCTGATGTGCCCGCCGTTCTGTATGCATGTAAGTATGTACGTACGTATTCACGTAACGATGTAACTCTTGATAGAAACATCCGATTTGCTTCAATTTTTTTTTCTAGGTTTATTCTGGGAAGGTGCTTCCCTGATTAGTTTTGGGGGATCATTGGTTAAAGATAAAGGGGGAAAAAAGGGCTAGTCCCTCCCCTTAATTTAGATAAATGGGTTTTTCATGCAGAATTATTCGATTTGCTCTAAATCTGATATAGCGGTTTATTATGTTAAGGAGCTTCCCTGATTAGATTTGGAAGTTCATTAGTTAAGTATAAAGTTAGGAAAGAGGTCTACCCCCCTTAATTTAGGTAAATGTTTTTTTCATTCAAAATTATTTGATTTGCTCCAAATTTGGTATACGGGCTTATTATGTTAAGGAGCTTCCCAGATTAGATTTGGAGGTTCATTAGTTAAGAATAAAAGGGGGATAGGGGAGCTACCCCCGCCCCTTCCATAGGGGCAACTTTATGACATAAGTTTTAATTCCTTTTTGTTCGGAAACGCATGAAATTGGAAGGTGTTGTTATACGGAAACTATGTAATTGAAAGACATTTTCCGTTTGTTTTTTTTGTAAACACAATAGATGTTTCAGAAAATACTGTCACAGTTTGAACCAAATTTCCCAACAAAAGGAAAAAAACACTGAACAAAGGGAGAAAAATCTCTTGTAGTAGGTCTGCCAATTTTATACAATTACGTTAAAAAATCTGTACGTCATTGTGTCAGAAAATATCAACCTTGTTGAGCAGTGTAGTTGAAAACACAGCCTTAACATGATTCTGATAAAACCAGTTCAGAAAAATGAAATTAAAAACTCGTCAAAAGCGACCAGAAAAAATTGTCAAACTGTGTTTATCTCTAATCTTGATTTAGCCTTTTTGGTGAAATTAGTACTTAACTTCGAAATCTACCTGTGCCTGCAGGCCGAGCCGGGAGTGATTTTTTTCTCTTTCTTTTCTTTTTTTTTTAAATGATTTTCTCAAATCCAAATTGGCTATTTTTTAACGCATTCATATAGAACCATTTTTATTTCTTACAAGCACAAAATGTACAGCTATTTTCATTCAGATACTAAACAAATTCAATTTTTTAGTGTGAGACTATTTTAAGAATCCATAATCTGCCTATTTGTCATACATTTTTATAATGAGGCTCCTAAAACTTCGCTTATCGGTGAGAATTTTAACTATTTTTTTTTTCATTTTGCACAAACATATCATTATTTGATAAATTTTATAGTACAAATAACGTTCCGATACAACAGTTTGTTGAATTTTCATGATTTTTTTTTGAAAAATAAACGGATATGGGCAATTGGCATTTAAAAAAAAAATATATTTTATAAACTGAGATAAGGATTACTACTGCAATTTGTTTATGTAGAAAAAGGTAAGTCATATAAACAAGGTTTTTTAACAAATAATAATCTCTTTGTGATGTTTCAACATATTATATTAAACGTATAAAACAGTTAGACATATGAATAACGAAATCTATATCGAATTAAAAATAAAAAAATAAACTGTGCGGTATGAATTTTTTGCTTGCTTTTTTTTAGTTTCCTACGTTACAACCAAATTTTATACAATGCAATTTTATATCACACTAGCTGACACACCCGGCGTTGCCCTGGCCCATCATAATAACCTTAAATAAAACTCAAGTTTGTATGATTTTATATCCTTTGAAAATCTTTTAAATGAACCTAGTTTCGGTTTTTCCATTGCATTCCACAGCGTCTCGTATATTTCCAACAAACGTCTTTCCGAACGAACCTGTAATCTGGGTCCCCGCTACCTAACACAGCATGTGCCGGAAGTGCTCCGCACGTATCATAGACAATCGAAAACCAAGTCTAGTGAGTCAAACTTCGTAGTAATCAAGCCCATAGAACCGGAAAAGCGAATACATCATTAATGTTCGAAAATGTCATTAACTGAAGTCTAAGATAAACTTTCATAATCACAGAAAGTAGTATTTTCACAGAAAGTAGCTGAATTGTAATCTAAGTTAAATAAACCAATTCCCGTTGAAATTGGGCCCTTATAACCCGAGGAAACAATTTTTCCTTACGCGGTGGAAAGTTGCCTCCCTCCTCCTCTATAAATTTCACGGTCTACTTTTAAAATTAACACGATATTATTTAATAAACGGGTGAAATCCCTTTTCTAAAGTTACCTTTAACCCTTTAGTTAGTGATGGGCGATTCTCGAGAATTCGACAATCGAGAAAAATCGTCATCGTAAAAAATCACAATCGATACAGCCATCGATTAATTCCTAGAATCTACAATCGAGATGTTTTACAATCGATTATAACGAGAAAAGCTAAAAACAGTTATTGGAAAACTTAGCTATTATTCTGGCCGACAATTTCATAGTAGTGATAGGGCTTAGTGATGGGCGATTCTCTAAAATTTACCAATCGAAAAAAATCGTTATCGTAAAATACACAATCGATACAGTCATCGATTATTTTCGAGAATCTACAAAGGAGATGTTCTAGAATCGATTATTGAAATCATTGTTTTTACATATATATAAGGCAGATTTTATTAAATATAGGGTAACTGAAAACAGATGGAATAAAAAAACAACAAACCAAAGGGAGGCTATAAAGGAGCCATAAGACTGGAAAAGTCTTGTAAGGGTGCCCCCTGGTTGAAAAAAGCTGAAGAAACGCGAGTAGCTATGAAGCGGTAAGGGAAGTTTAAGTATCAAAAATTAGAATTTTTCGGCAATTAGCACCAAAATGGCCAAAGAAATAAGAATCAAAAGTACCCCCTAGTGGCAAAAACATGAACTAAAGGATGATAAAAGGGATCAAAATTTTTTATTGATTTTTCTATTGATTTTTATTGATTTTTCTTCATTAGAGATTGGATCTTTAATTTCCCCATTTTTAGAAAGACTTCGACTGGAATACATTAAACGAACCCCCGCGGGGAGCAAAGTAGGGGGCAGGGGCAAGGAAAGTGCATAATATGAATAAGTGGTCACAGGACTTTCCAACGATATGTCACATGAGGGGTGTCGGCTAAATTTAGAAAAGTGCCCCCGCGCGGGGCAAAGTAAGGGGAGGGGCGCGGGCGATATATAAAATGAAATAGTAGTCACAGAGCTTTCCAATGATATATCACATGAGGGGTATCAGCAAAAGATAGAAAAGAGTCCCAACTCCCAGGATTCCAATTATCGTTCCCCCGAAATATACCCTGCTCATCCTTCTCTTTGAAATTTTCATATATTAAAAATTATTTATCGGAGGGCTCCTTAAAAAAAACCGATCTAAAATGTTTAAAAACGCTACGATTTCAAAAAAGTTCGAAAAGTGCCTCTCTCGGGGCGCCAAAATAGGGAGGGAAGAAGAAAGGTTCATAATATGAAAGAGTAACTTTCCGATGATAACCGAAAACTTTCCGATGATATATCAAATGACTGGTCCAAAAAAAGTTTGAAATCTACCCCTCCCACGTGGGTTCCCTCTTTTATCCCAGAATATACCCGGAAATCACGCAGCCCCACTTTTCACCCACAGCACCCACGCAGCCACCAAAATTTTATATTTAATAAATAATATTCATCGGAGAGCTCCATTAAAAAACCTCATTTGATGATATTTATTGTAGAAATCTCTACAATTAAAAAAAAAATCACCCCGCAACGCTCACCCCCCCATCCTCCCCCTTCCGGAATTCAAGTCTGGGAGGAGAAAGGTTCATAATATGAAAGAGTGGTGAAAGACTTTCCGATGGAGAGGTTTGGTAAAAGTTTGAAAATTACCCCCCCCCCCTTTGTCCCCTCTCGCGCCCCCAGAATTCACTCACCTTCCTTTTTGAACTTTTTATATTTAATAAATAGTATTTATCTGAGTCTCCAGGTATGGGGCAGCTTGGCAGAGCTAAAATAAGAGAAACATTGAAAATTCGGGGCAAAATGACACTAAATTTAACAGTAAAGTTTGAAACTAGGACTATACAGAACTGAATACATAAACCACTATGCTTCATAACCCACATCGGTTAATAGCAATAAAAAAATAAGTGCCAGTTAAACTGATGGCATTGAGCTCACAGGTTATTCACATTAATTGTATATTATACTCTTATTTCAAAGAATAATGTCCCTCAAAAAATAAATGAAGGGAAATATACCCCGTTTGCCCCTTTTATACTTAACCAATGAACCTCCAAATCAAATCAGGGAAACTCCTTAACTATAATAAATCAGTAGATCAATTTGAAGAAAATCAGATAATTCTGCATGAAAAAAAGAAACATATCGCTAAATTAAGGGTGGTCTAACCCCTTTAACCCTTTTATACTTAAATAATGAACCTCCAAATCGAATCAGGAAAGCTCCTTATCAGAACGAACATAGAAAAAAAAATAAATTAAAGTAAATTGAATAATTCTCCATGAAAATCCATTTATTTAAATTAAGGGGAGGGGACTTGCCCCCTTTTCGCCCTTGTATATTTAACCAATGAACCTCCAAATCTAATGAAGGAAGCGCCATATCGGAATAAATCGGTATGTTAAATTTGAAGCAAATCGAATAATTCTGCATGAAAAACCCTTTTATCTAAATTATGGGGGAGGCCAGCCCCTCCCCTTTATACTTAACCCATAAACCCCCAAATCTAATCAAGGCAGCTTCTTAACATAATAAACCGGTATCCCAAATTTGGAGCAAATCGAATAATTCTGCATGAAAAACCCATTTATCTACATTAAGGAGGGGGTCTACCCCCCTTTCCCCCCTTTATACTTAAGTAATGAACCTCCAAGTTTAATCAGGGAAGCTCATTAACATAATAAACCGGTATACTAAATTTGGAACAAATCGAGTAATTCTGCATGAAAAACCCAATTATCTAAATTAATTGGGAACCAGCCCCCCTTCTCCCCCTTTATCCTTAACCAATGAACTTCCAAGTTTAATCAGGGAAGCTCCTTAACATAATAAACCGGTATACCAAATTTGGAGCAAATCGAATAATTCTGCATGAAAAGCCCATTTATCTAAATTAAGGGGGGACCAGCCCCCTTCTCCCCCTTTATACTTAACCCGTAAACCTCCAAATCTAATCAAGGTAACTTCTTAACATAATAAACCGGTATATCAAATTTGGAGCAAATCGAATAATTCTGCATGAAAAACACATTTATCTACATTAAGGAGGGGGTCTACCCCCCTTTCCCCCTTTAAACTTAAGTAATGAACCTAAAAGTTTAATCAGGGAAGCTCCTTAACATAATAAACCGGTATACCAAATTTGGAACAAATCGAGTAATTCTGCATGAAAAACCCATTTATCTAAATTAAGGAGGGGGTCTACCCCCCTTTCCCCCCTTCATACATAACTAATGAACCTCCAAGTTTAATCAGGGAAGCTCCTTAACATAATAAACCGGCATACGAAATTTGGAGCAAATCGAATAATTCTGCATGAAAAACCTATTTATCTAAATTAAGGAGGGGGAGGGGGACCAGCCCCCCTTCTCTCCCTTTATCCTTAACCAATGAACCGTCAAAACTAATCAGCGGAACGCCTTATCAGAATAAACATAAAAAAAATTGAAGCAAATCATACATTTTAATCAAGAGTTATCGCGTTACGTACATACGTACGTACGTACTTACATGCATACACACAGAACCGACGGGTACATTAGCTCTCAGGCTTAGATAGCCTGTGAGCTAAAAAGAGATTGGATAAGCAGATGGACTCCTTTGAGAAATTATGACTTAAACCAACCGGTAAGTTTGACTCTAAAAGTTTCATTTCCATCTCGCATTTCGGCAAATCTCATCTCGATGATTTTTCCAGCATTTCGACGCTTCCAGATGGGAAGCTGCTCGATGGTTTGTTCTCTCGCGGTTTTAAACCTTTCGGAATGGGAAGTCTCTCGAGAGTGTCTCTCGCCCTTTTCAACGTTTCCCGATGGGAAGCCTCTCGCTGGTGGCTGGTTTCTCTCGTTCTTTTCGAAATCTCCCAACGAAAAGCCTTTCGAGGATTTCGCTCGCGCTTTTCAACATTTCGCTATGAGAAGCTTTTCGAGGATTTCTCTCGTCCTCGGCAGGGAAGAAAAGTAAGAAAATTTATCGAGAGTACCAAGGGACGAGATAGAGAAAGAGGCATGACAATGAGCTGTGAAATGAAGCCCTAATTTTCAAAGTTTCTCTTATTTTAGCCCTACCAAGATGTCACATACCTGGAGCCCTCCGATAAAAATTATTTATTAAATATAAAAATTTCAAAGAGGAAGGTGGGTCGGGTGATTTCGAGGAAGGAGGACGTGAGAGTGGAATCATGTGGGGTGCAATTTTAAAAATTTTACCGAACCCTTCCTGTGGCATATAATTGAAAAGCCCTTTGACCACTCTTTCATACTATGAACCTTTCTTCGCCCAAAGGGGGATGGGGAAGGGGCGAACAAATTTTTAAAACCGTAGCCGATTTCTATAATAAATTTAAATATCACTTTAGATGTGGGTTTTTTATGCAGTCTTCCGGTAAATATTAATTATTGAACATAAAAATTTTAAAGTGGCGGCAGTGTGAATTCCGGGGCGAAAGAGTGGGCTCACGGGGGGTGGGAGGGGGAGCAATTTTCAAACTTTTTTTGGACCAGTCATGTGATATGTCATCGGTAAGCTCTCGGATGACTCTTTCATATTATGAGACTTTCTTCCTCCCCTCCCCAATTTGGCTCCTACTGCGAGGGTAGTTTTTTCCGTTTTTATCATTTTAGATCAGATTTTTTTATGGAGCCCTCCGCTAAATATTATTTATAATATATGAAATTTCAGGACACTTTTCCAAATTTAGCCAAGACCCCTCATGTGACATATCGTTGGAAAGGTTTGTGACTATTTATTGATGCTATGCACTTCCAGTGGCCGCCCCCCCACTTCCCCCCCCGGAGGACACTTTTCCAAATTTAGTCAATACCCCTCTTGTGAGATATCGTTGAAAAAGTCTGTGACTACTTATTGATGTTATGCACTTCCGGTGACAGTCCCCCCCACTCTTTGCCCCCCCCCGGGGACACTTTTTCAATTTTAGTCAAGCCCCTAGTGTGAGATATCGTTGGAAAGGTCTGTGACTACTTATTGATGTTATGTACCTACGGTGTCCCCACCACCACTTTGCCCCCCCCCCCGGGGGCACTTTTCCAAATTTAGCCAAGACCCCACATGTGAGATATCGTTGGAAAGGTCTGTGACTATTTATTGATGTTATGCACCTCCGGTGACAGTCTCCCCCAATTTGCCCATCCCGGGGGACACTTTTTCAAATTTAGCCAAGACCCCTCATGTGAGATATCGTTGGAAAGGTCTGTGACTACTTATTGATGTTATGCTCCTCCGGTGTCCATCCCCCCATTTTGCACCCCCCGGGGGACACTTTTCCAAATTTTGCCAAGACCCCACATGTGAGATATCGTTGGAAAGGTCTGTGACTACTTATTGATGTAATGCACCTCCGGTGACCGCCCCCACCCCACTTTTCCCCCACGGGGTGTTTTTCTAAATTTAGCCGGGACCCCTCATGTGACATATTGTTGGAAAGGCTTATGACCACTTACTCATGTTATCCACCTCCCGCACCCCTCTCCCCCTTTGCCCCCACGGGGAGGACTTTTTTATAAATTCAGATCCAGACTTCTCATGTGACATATGGTTGGAAAGGCCTAAAGACCTGTGACGACTTAATCATATTATGCAGCTGCTGTGTCCCTCCGCTCGCTTTGACCCCTCCCCCAAGATATCTGGTCCGAGGTTCATTCGTTTCGATATTATATTTTTTACAAGATTTTGTAGTGCGTGCACACCACACCCGCCTGCTATCATATATCAGTGCCGTATATAGCGGGTAACCTGTTCGTGATTTCATATTACAAGATTACGTATAAATTAGGGGCCCCGATTAAAGGAGGGGCCCGCTAGCGGTCGAAGTCACCTAGTCTTTATTAACATCGACGCATTCCAGTTCACCCGCAGACGATTCTTGATAAATGTATGACGGATATAATACATAATATATGATTTATAAAAAAATTTGCAAACTGCAGTCATCGAGAAAAAATTTACACAATCGAAAATTATCGAGATGTCCATACAATCGAGAAAATCGAGAAAAACATCTCGTTATCGCCCATCACTACCTTTAGTGCGCAGGGACAAAGAACAGTCTTTTTTTATGAAAAGAACAGTTTTTTAAATTTAATAGATTTTTTTTTTCGTATATACCTAATTCACACCAGGAGATAAAAATAGCAATATTTGTTTTAATAAATAACAGACATTCCGCATCTCTCTATTCTAAAAAAAAAGTAACTACCGCTGTCACCGCCGCCGCCGCCGCCGCCGCCGCCGGTTTTGAATTTTTTGTGACCGGAGGTCTTTCTTCGTTAATATTAAGACAAATAATGCATACAAAAATATGAAAATCGGTGGTTTTATACAGAAATGTTTGATAAACATGCTGATGCAGCCAGTTTTCAAATCGAAGAATTATTTTAAGAGATATTTAATGCTAAAGTTGGACAAAATCGTTCCACTAAAAAAGTTTTATAGCAGCAAAAACTATACATGGCAGTGTAATCATTTTTAGATCATTTTATGCGTTAGAATTTGCCGGAGTGCAGATTGCATTAATTTTTTTATTTTGACTCATTTTTTCATGTTTTATTTCTATTTTAAATTCAAATTTTCAGCATTTCTAGAGATACTTTTTACAGATTTCAGATAATTGTACTAATTTAAACTGTTGCCATCTGTATAAAAAGCGCAAGCAATAATATTTGCTTCAAATTAAAAATTTATTTACACGTGACTATTATAAACAGGAAAAAAACTTTCAAATTAAAATTAAATAATTACGCATAAAAAGCAGGAATTTATTAAAAATTATGTCATAAAAAGTACACACGTGAATTTTAAAAGAGAAAGGATATTGTAAAATAATAAGTTCATTAACATGCGTTAGAAGTCGTAGGAGAAATTACGTCATATTTACGTCACATTATAGTTATTACATAAAATGAACACAAAATAATATTGCAAAAAAGTTTAAATTTAGAAATTGCGCTAGACATTTATTTAATATTTTGAGAGGATCTTTTCAACTATTTTTGTTAGGAAAGCGCAAATAATATTTCATTTCTAACAAAAGTATCTTCACGTGAATATTTAAAAGAGAAAAAAATAGCTTAGTAAAAATTACGTTAGATTAAAAACGATTAATTTAAAATGTCTCATTTAAAAGAACTTTGTTTTCGCTTTGTTAAAAAATACCAGGAGACAAAGACTCTGTTTACTTAATTCCTTTTATATTAGCTTATTTTGAAATGTTGTTACACGTATCTACGTCATCAAGTTATTTTTATTTCCACGTTTTATTTGTATTTTTATTAATGTTGTACGAATTTATTTGTTCTATTGTTATTTAAAATAAAAAATTATGTCAATTTGTATAATTTGGCGAGTGGTTTGGCGATTTATATAATTTGGCGAAATTGGTCGACGAGATAATCAAGCAGTACCGCAGCGGATTTGGCGTTAAAATTCCCCAATCAAAGACAAATGAATAGAAATTCGTTTATAGGGAGATCGCCACTGTTTTTTACATTATAATTCAATCTTTCGAAATCTTTTTAAAGCCGATCAAATTAGCGTGCATTTAGAGTCTGCGGTGTGTGGGCGGGGGTTGGCGAGCGTAGCTCGTAGGGGGCCGAGCCCCCTAGTTTAAATAAAGCGAAATTAACCATTGAAACTTTCTTGTGTAAAGTCAGATTCACTGGAGTACGTAATTTCTAGAACGTATTCTATCATGGGAATTAAAGGGTTAAAGGTTAAGTTTTATAAAATAAATAATTATATAAAATAAGGTATTTGAAGACATAGGTATTAAAATATTTACTGATTTGCAATATTTTAGCATAAAACAGCCACGCAACAGTAGTTATTATTTGTATTGCAGATGCGCAACAGAAGGAAAGTATGCCGTATTATATGAAAAATGCATCTCTGATTTTTTTTCATTATTTTTCCTGTGTAATAAAACTTTCAGAGAATCATATATAATTTTTTCGAAGCAAAATAAAAAATCGCGCATTTAAGGGTTAACGTAACGCGATTTTTATTTTTAATTTACGGATGTAGTGAGTAAACGTAAGCTGTTGCCGAAAAAAGAGATTAATATTCGAAAAAGGTGGTAGCTTGGGTATAAAGAAGGACCGGGCCCAGGGCAGAGGATATTAACTGGAATGTAGTTGGGTAAAGGAAAATTTTTTAATAGTTTTAAAGTAGCTGTAGGACGCAAGAACTATGAAGTAGTAAATTGTAATAGAGTAAGATCGTTTTTAAAGAAGCTGCAACAAAGGCCCCAAGAAGGAGATTAATATTCAAAATTGGTGGTAGCTGAAGTGAGAAATTTTTTTGTCGTTCATGGAGTTGCTAGAAGACTTAAGAAGTTGTTAGGAAAAAAAGCTAATGAATCGGGTCATTTGTAAGGGAGCTACAATAAAGGGTCCAAAAGAGGCCAACTGATAGTTAAGAGCAGGGCCCTAACATGAAAATATGTTAAAAGGTCTTAGATCTTCAATTATTCAAAATTAGCCATAGAGTTATGAATTATTCCTTAGAATAATAATTTAAAGAAATGCGCCAAAAATTGGGTAAATGCTTAAATTATTGTCCTAGGGCCCAAATAAAATATGAGGGTGTTGGTCCTAGGAGAAATGTCCAATACTCAGTTTTAAAATTATGCACTGAGAAGGTGAGAAAATTAGAGGGTGAAAAATGCATGGCGTACAAAAAATTCAAGGGACCTACGGGACCCTAGGGGGGGGGGGGAGAGAATGGAGCAAGGGTCTTAATTAGGGTGTAGAAATGGGAGAATAACTAAATGAAAAAAGTCCTTCCGGCCAGTGCCGGGAGGAAGAGGTAGCTTTCAAATTCCTTATTTTAAAAAAGCCAACTTATATTATTCAAACACACGAAGCTCAATTTAGTGGAAACCGAATATAGGAGATTCAATACTAATTTTTATCAATACTAAATCATTATGAATGAGAATTTCGCGAAATTAGTCATCTTTATCCAAGCTGCTTTTATTTAAAGTAACTTATATTTGGCTGAGATGTTTATGTATACTATCCACATGCCTTCTTACATGGAAATAGGCGAATACGTGTGTTATCGCGTGACAAATACAAGATCGTTACAAAATTTTAGCCACACTAGATATTCAAAGTGCTATAATTCAACCATTTTTTAAGATATAAACAAAAGAACAAATTTTCAGAGACAAAATCTGCTCCGGAATCTTTGTATCAAGGAAAAACACATAAAAAAATCTTTTTCATTTTCCAATTTTTTAATACCTCATTTTAAATTTTAAATTTAATTTTTTTAAATGGAAACCCTTTTGAAAGAAGATGGCGAATGAAGCTGGCCAACGAACTCGGTCGAGACATTGATATGTACTATGTACAGTCCAAGTAAGATCCAAATCGGTTCATAAATACGCCTGTTATCGCATGACAAAAATCAGGTCGTTTTAAAATGTCAGCCACAATAGAAATTCAAAATGCTATAACTCAGCCATTTTTTTAGATATAGACGAAACAAAAACTGTTCCGGAATCTTTATATTAAGGTCAAACACATACAAAAAAAATCTTCTCCATTTTCCAATTTTTTGTTATCTCATTTTAAATTTTAATTTTTTTTAATTTTTTTAAATGGCCGCCATTTTGAAACAAGATGGCGGATGAAGCTGGTCAACGAACTCGGGCGAGACATTAGTATGTACTATGTACAAACGAAGTTACATCGAAATCGGTTCATAAATACGCCTTTTATCGCGTGACAAAATTCAGGACGTTTCAAAATGTCAGCCACGCTAGAAATTCAAAATGCTATAACTCAGCCATTTTTTAAGATATAGACGGAACAAAAACTGCTCCGGAATCTTTGGATAAAGGTCAAATACACAAGAAAAAAATATTTTTCCATTTTCAATTTTTTGGTACCACATTTCAAATTTAAAAATTTTTAAATGGCCGCCATTTTGAAACAAAATGACGGATGAAGCTGGCCAACGAACTCGGTCGAGACATTGGTATGTACTATCTACATACCGGATTACATCGAAATCGGTTCATAAATTCGAGAGTTACAGTATGACAAAGGTCAGATATATATATATATATATATATATATATATATGGATATATATATATATATATATATATATATATATATATATCAATTTTGAACGGAGGGTGGTTTCGAGGTCTGGGGGTCATGATCGATGAAAATATACCAAAATTTTTTGAAATCGCTTTCCTCCGAACGGCTGCAATAGGTAGCTTTTTGTAATGAAAGCTACCTAAAAAAGATACCAAAAATGAAGATAGGATTAAAAGGAAGCAATTTATTAACAATTTAGGGCGCAAAAACTTCAAGGGTTGCTGTACCGTGTCCCAGGCTGCCAGGGTCTTAACTGGAATGTAGAAATGAGGGAATAACTAAATAGAGAATTGGCCCCAAGAACGAAGAGGATCGGATATAAAGGGGGTAATTTATTAACAATTTAGAGCATAAAAACTTAAAGAGGCACAGGGGCCCTGACCCTTAAAAAAAGAAAAATCTTATTGTCAGGTGCATCAGGACATGTCTTGAACTGTTCTCACCTAAATATTCAGACTTCTACGTGCGGTAGATTTTGATAGTCATCAAACGGAGACACACAAACACTCACACACTCACATACACACAGACAGAGCGAAACTTTCTTTTATTGGTATACGTTTTATTAAATTTTCCTCGCTAAAAACTGGGTTGTCGTTAAATCCGATCTCGCTGAAAACTTATTCTACAGTTAAATATAAACACACTCTTAGTAGCTGACGAGTTATTGAGGTTTTAATGCATATGTATAAAATATTCATGATGATTGAGTAAAAGGACTGATTTATGAAATTGATGAGCTATCGATATTATAGTGCCCCCATATCAGTAACAAATAAATATTACTTCTTTCAACAAAAACAAAGATTTATAAGGCTGGCGAATCACTGATCTTTTAATATATAAATTAAATAAATTCGATACTCAAAAAGACGAATTTGTGAGAATGCCGTTATCAAGATTGGATATATATAATTCATTAATGACATTCGACTTAATAAAATCACAGATGATTAAAGATGTCGACTTTTCGAGGTTTTTTGGAAATCATACAGAATTTATATCAAACTGATTGAAATATAAATTTAAAGAGATGGCGAAGTAACTAGGTTTTTGCGTTTAGAGAGATCGTTTGGGGATAACTCGTTATTTTGATTTTATTGCGGATGTAAAGAAAATTAATTATATTCTATTGCATAGAAGCACTGCTTTATGAGGATATAGAGTTATCAAGGTTTTAACCACAATGACCAATGATAATTGTTTAAATAAAAACATAGATTTATAAGCTTGAGGATTCATCAAGGTTTAACCGTATAACTTGTATTCGATATATAATAAAACAGATTAATGAATCTTCAAGTTATCCAGTTTTTAGAGCAAATGTATAAATAATAATATTAACTAAATACACTTATTTATGAGGATGTCGAGTTATCGAGGCTTTAACATATAAGCGTGATAATAATAACATTTTATTAAACTAGCTGGCTTCGCCCTCTAGCGTGCTCATAATTACATCGGGGCCTCTAATTTGTGCTAACATCGAATAAAACGAATGTCGAATTCATATGAAAATTTTCGTATAAGGTGCAGTAGCGTAGCTACGTTGTTTGCCGCCCGGGATTTCATCCGTTTATTAAATAATATTGCGTTAATTTTAAAAGTAGTCCGTAAAATTTACAGAGGGGGGGGGGGGGCAACCTTCCACCGCTTAGGGGTGTATTCTTTCCTCGGGTTCTAGGGGCCCGATTTCAACGGGAATAGGTTCATTTAAGTTAGATTACAATTCAGCTACTTTCTGTATTATGAAAGTTTATCTTAGACTTCAGTTACCAACATTTTCGAACATTAATGATGTATTCATTTTTCGGGTTCTATGGGCTTGATTGCAACTAAGTTTGGCTCACTCGACTTGGTTTTCGATTATCTGCGGCACGTGCGAAGCACTTCCGGTACATACCGCTTTAGGTAGCGGGGACCCAAATCACAGGTTTTTTCGGAAAGAGATATGTTGGGAACACACGAGAGGCTGTGGAAGGTAATGGAACTTCCGAAACTAGGTTCATTTAAAAGATTTTCAAAGGATATAAAATCATACAAACTTGAGTTTTATTTAAGGTTATTATGATGGGCCTGGACAACGCCGGGTGGGTCAGCTAGTGTGATATAAAATTACACTGTATAAAATTCGATTGTAACCAGGGCTTAATTTGCGCCGGAGCCCACCAGAGCCCGGCTCCGGTACTTCTCTGTTTTTAGTAAATATATAAATATTGTTCGGAATTCACCGGAGCTCATAAATACAGGGCTCCGGAGCCCAGTGCAATAACGCTTCCGAAAATCCGAAACTTAAATTACCTTTTCCTTTCCTTCCCATCTCCAAGCTTTTGCATTCTTTTTACCAAAACACTTATATGTGACGTAATGTGTCACACACGTAGGGGATGGAAATAAAACGTACTCAATTTTTATATCAGTTTTTAGGCTTAGACTGACTCAAGCTCAATCTGTATTACATTTAAAATTTTATTTATTCATGTATTGAAAAAAAAATCCTCTTTTAAAATTACGTATTATATTCCACTTCAAATCATTTTAATGCTATTTTGATCAGAATGCAGGGGAAACAGAAATCGTTTTTTTCTATTTCAAATTTATATCGGCGACGTGTTGATACGGCGCCACTCAAGAGAGTGAATAATAAATTTGCTTTCAGTTCGATTTTCTTTTGTGACAGTAGGAGAATTTTTTATTGGCTGGGTTTTCTTTTTATTATTTCGATATCTAACCTGAAAAGAATATTTTCTGTTTTATCCAACAAGCATCAGCTTGACGTTTTGTCTGTTCGAGGTTTTTTGTCTTCTATTGCGTACGAGTATAAAAATCACGTTAGTGATTTTTCTATTTATTTTGTATCATGAACGGTACCCACGCTAAGGCTCTGTGCACCTATACGAAGTCACTTTCCTTTGTAAGTAGATATAATTACCATGTATTGTTATTCTGATAGAAAGCAATCGAGCAGTGTTTCCCCTTTTTCTATAAAAGCATAGATTCTTTCCGATAACGTTGTCAAATTTTTAATTTTATCTGATTTTCAGGGACTCGCCGCAAAAGATTGTTATGCGGAAGGAAATGATTATAGTTTAAGATATGTACTTTTTACAGGAAATTGTAAAGCATTGTTCCATTCTTCAGCATATAAATATTCATTTCTGTAAGTTTCATTCATTTTTTCTTAAAAATGCATAGCTGCAAACTATCCCTTTTTTTTGTTAACACCATTTCCTAATCATAATCGTTACCTTATTTAATCGCAGAATTCTGCAATTAATTAACATAAAAAATAGGCACGGATTTTTACTATTCAGAAGAAGTGATAACTAAAAAGTGGAATAGTTGACAGCTAAGTATATGCTGATAGATATATTTAAAATTTTTATTTTGCTAAAGAAAAAAAAAATGCTTTAAATTTTGCAATTAATGTACGAAATATAAATATGCAGATTACAGGGGCGGGGGGAAAGGGGTGGAACGGTACAGTTGTTGTGCCGGTAGCGCAGAATATTAAGGCTCCGGAACATTTTGTTAGAATTTAAGCCCTGGGCGCAGTAATCTAATTGTAACGTAACCTTAATCTAACTCTACCATAAACATTACCTAACTGTACCCTAGCTGTAATATGTTACCTAACCGTAACCTAACGGAAACCTAACAGTAACATACCTTCAACCTAACTATAAACAAATTATCACCTAACCGTAACCTAACTGTAACCTAATTGCAACCTAACCTTAATCTAATTATAACATAACCGTAAACTAACTGTAACGTAGCTATAAACTATTGGTAACATAACCGTAACGTAAACTAATTTTAAGCTAAATGTAACGTGACTGTAACCTACCTGTAACGTATCCATAATTCAACCGTAAACTATCTGCAACGGAAATGGAACATAACCGTAACCTAACCGTAACCTATCTGTAACGGAAATGGAATATAACCGTAACCTAACCGTAATCTATCTGTAACGGAAATGGAACATAACCGTAACCTAACCGTAACCTAATTATAACCTAACCGTAACGTAACCGTAACCCACTTATAACCTAACCCTAACCTAACTGTAACCTAACCGTAATCTATCTGTAAAATAAACGTATCATGACGGTACGCTAACCGTAAACTAATTATAACCTAACCGTTTCCTAACTGTGATGTAACTATAACCTAACTGTAACTTAAATGTAACCTAACTGTAGCCTGGCGGTAACCTAACCGTGACCTAATTGGAACCTATCCGTAACGTACTGTAACCTATCCGTAACCTAACCGTAATCTAACTGTAACCTATCCGTAATCTTAATTGTAACCAAACTGTAACGTAACTGTATCCTATCTGTAACCTAATCGTAGCATAAACGTAATCTAACTGTAACCTAACTGTAACCTATCCGCAACTTAACCCTAATCTAACTGTAACCTATCCGTAACCTAACCTTAACCTATTTGTAAATTAAATGTAACCTAATTGTTACCTAAATTTAATCTAACTGTGACGTAACCGTGATCTAATTGTAACCTAACCGTAACCTAACTGTAGCCTGGCGGTAACCTAACCGTAACCTAATTGGGACCTATCCGTAACGTACTGTAACCTATCCGTAACCTAACCGTAATCTAACTATAACCTATCCGTAATCTTAATTGTAACCAAACTGTAACGTAACTGTATCCTATCTGTAACCTAATCGTAGCATAAACGTAATCTCAACTGTAACCTAACTGTAACCTATCCGTAACTTAACCCTAATCTAACTGTAACCTATCCGTAACCTAACCTTAACCTATTTGTAACTTAAATGTAACCTAATTGTAACCTAAATTTAATCTAACTGTGACGTAACCGTAATCTAACTGTGACGTAACCGTAACCTAAGTTTAACGTAACCGTAAACTAATTATAACCTAACTGTATTCTAACTGTAACCTATCCGAAACCTAACTGGGCTAATCGTCCTGTCGGCTAAATGTCTTGTCTGCTAATTGTCTTGTCGGCTAAATGTCCTGTCGGCTAAATGTCCTGTCGGCTATTTGTCTTGTCGGCTAATTGTCCTGTCGGCTAAATGTCCTGTCGGCTAATTGTCTTGTCGGCTAAATGTCTTGTCGGCTAATTGTCCTGTCGGCTAAATGTCCTGTCGGCTAATTGTCTTGTCGGCTAATCATCCTGTCTGCTAAACGTCCTGTCGGCTAATTGTCCATGTCGACTAACTGTCCTATCGGCTAATTGTCCTGTCGACTAATTGTCTCTGTCGGCTATCTGTCTTGTCGGCTAACTGTCGTTGTCGGCTAATTGTCCTGTCGACTAAATGTACGTGTCGACTAAATGTACTTGTCGGCTAAACGTCCTGTCGTCTAATTGCTGTCTGCTAAATGTCTTGTCGGCTATTTGGTTGTCTGCTAAATGACATAGACCCCATTTTTTATACTTTAGCACATCAAGAGTTGAGCAAAAAATAAGACTACAAAATTCTATCTTTACATACTAACACTATACACATACTGACACATATTAATTACATATTAATTTTTATGCGTCATTTTTCATTTCATTAAAAAAAAATAATTAAAATCGAGCGTATTTAAATTAACAACATTTGATAATATATATTAAATAATATTTCATCTTTTTTAGGGTTCCGTACTTAAAAAGTAAAAACCGAACCATTATAAGATCACTCCTGTGTCTGTCTGTCTGTCACAGCAATTTTACTCGTAAACTATGGAACGTGGAAAGTTCAAATTGGGGGAAGTAATAAAGACTTATTAACCCACATATTTTCACATCGTTAAACATTCATAAATATATTTAGTAAAAATGTAGAGGGGCTAATTAAGCTACTTGAAAAAAAAAAACTCTTTTATTTGTATAACATGTGGGGTATCGTATGAAAGCTTTCGTAACGCTGACATCAAAAATACATTCCTTTTAATTTTAGGTATTATATTTTCAAAAATATCTTCGAAAATGTAGCGCAAAAATATGCCCCCCCCCCCCCCATTTCCCATCTAATTCCGAATCTACTGAAACTAAAATTATGAAAAAATTATAGGTAGTAGACGTTAATTTAAACCTTGAAGGAAAATTATAGCGATTATCCTAGGTCATATAGTTTTTGAGAAAATCGCATTTTTCCGTTAATCACAAATTTCGATTTACGGGCATTCAGCAAAAGTGTTGAGCAGCGCTGGAGGTACCTACCGTAGCAGAAGTATAAAATCATTGTTGATAATGATTTTCGAAAAAAAAAATCGTCAGTAATTAGCCGAGATATTAACCCTTAAAGATACGGACGGTTTGGACACACATAATGACAGGGGCGGCGTACTCTATATACCATCTACTTTTAAAGCCTAGTTAACAACTTTTAATGATATACAGGGTGCAATATGTTATCTATCGCCGACCTTTAATTTCTCAACCGTTGGTCGTAGACGTATAGTTCCAATTACAAAAACGTTTAAAATGAGGTAAATATTCATGTTGTGGCATTATTTAAAGTAAAAAAAAAAAAAAAAATCAACTTTATAAAAATTACGAAATCTAACTTTTTATACGGTCCCTCAGCCCCTATAGTTATATTTAATAAAAGTTTACACATATCATAACAGATATAACACAAAAAGTTTGGCATCTTTGCTACAAAAATTGACACAGTTATTAAATTTCAAAGTTTGAGATTTTTCCACATGATTTTGTCTTTCATTGAGGGACCAGTTAAAAGATTCGAGATCAAAATCAGAGTGCAATGTCCTTTTTACGACGAAGCAGCCGACATCGCCAAATTGGGGTATCACCAAAGAGGATTAATTCATCTAAAAATTTGAGCTGACTTTTAGGGGTCGTATGCAAAGCGAAGAATGAAATATTAAAATTAAACAGAGAAATAAACATCATTTTATTATAATATCAGAAAACGGTCTACTATAAAAAATGAACACATCAAACGCCGGAATCTACTACTGATACTGCTCAAAGTGTTCTCCATTGGTGGCAATGCACAATTGAGTGAGTGAGAGTACTGAGTGCTGGACACGTTAGAGCATAGCAGGTGTGCAAACTGTGCGACAATCAAGAATAGGCGGTATCTCCAAATCGGGGAATCACCAAATTATTTCGTATAAAAATTTGCACTAACTTTTATTTGTCGTATTTGTTACATGCACATGATGCGCATCCATATCATCCGACACTGGTGCAAGCATTGATACTGGGTGGCCACGCACGACGATTTGATTAGTGTAATTTCATGCTCAACACCTTAGAGGAAAGTCCGTCGTTCCTTTGTGACATTCTGTGGACATATGAATCAATGTTTACATGGGGTGGCATTGTGAACGTGCACAATGTGCATTACTGATCTCTGGAAAACCTTCACATCGCCCGCACAGTACGACACGTGTGATGCGGTATATGGGGAACCCAGATTGTTGGACCTATCTTCTACGATGGGACCTTAACGGGCGATCTTTACCTGTATCTGCTACAAAACACGGTACGTGACTGGTATGAAGAGCTGCCTGCCTCTCCGACAGGCATGCCGAGTTGTGGTTTCAACATGATGGGACCCTCTCCGCATAAAACATCAAACGTCATGGCGTATCTGGCCGATAAATTCGGTCAACAGATCCTTGGATATGGTGGTCCGGTAGAGTGTCCACCGCGTTCGCTGGACTTGACTCCCATGGTCTTCCACCTCTGTGGTTACATCAATGCATAGGTCTATGTGACTGAGACCACTTCTCTGGTTTATCTGAAGCAGCGCATCATCCTTGATTGTCGCACAGTTTGCACACCTGCTATGCTCTAAAGTGTCCAGGACTCAGTACTGTCACGCATTCAGTTGTGCATTGTCACCAATGGAGAACACTTTGAGCAGCATCTCTAGTAGATTCTGGCGCTTCATGTATTCATTTTTTTTTTATAAAAGATCGTTTTTGATACTATAATAAATTGATATTTATTTTTCTGTTTAATTTCAATATTTCATTCTTCGCTTTGTATGCGACCCCTAAAAGTCAGCTCAAATTTTTAGATGAAATAAGCCTCTTTGGTGGTTACCTGATTTGGCGATACCGGCTAAAGGTGGTTTTGCCGTAAAAAACGACATTACACCCTGATTTTGATCTCGAATTACTTTAATTCATCTTTTAATTGATCCCTCAATGAAAGACAAAATTATGTGCAAAGATCTCAAACTTTGAAATTTAATAACTGTGTCAATTTTTGTAGTACAGATGTCAAACTATTTATGTTATATCTGTTATGATATGTGTAAACTTTTACTAACTATAACTATAGGGACTGGGGGACCGTATAAAAAGCTAGATTTCGTAATTTTTATAAAATTAATTTTTTTTACTTTAAATAATGCCACAACATGAATATTTACCTCATTTGAAACGTTTTTGTAATTGGAACTATATGTCTACGACCAACAGTTGAGAAATTAAAGGTCGGCGATAGATAACATATTGCACCCTGTATATATGCAGTGCAATGTCCAGTAGTAGTATAAAAGCAATAAACTTAAAATTGTTAAAAACAGACTAATTTAAGGGTCTCAGGACTTATAAAATTCGAAAAAAAAGACCATTTTCAACTTATTAATGTCTTAAAATGTATATAATTTTAAAACAAAATTTTTATTCAGATAAAAGATATAAGTATGTTCTTTCATTTCATGTATTTAAAAAATTGCAACATGCAGAATTAGTATTTATAGGGGGCTCGAAACTGTCAGACATTTGTCGAGCAGAAAATTGGTATAACACCTTACGCGCAGGATTACAAAATAAATATTGCAACTAGGATAAAAATTTTAGTGCCTACTTATACTTCAAATTGTTAATAATTACCCTGAACTTAAATAAATTTGTATTTAAAGCATCTTCACATTTTGATTGCAAAGTTATATTTAGCTTACAAAATTTTGAAAATTTAAATAGTGTAATTACCTAAAATATATATATTGTTTTGAACCATAAAAAGGATATTCAGTTTATACATGTTAACATGAAATATAGGTTTTGAAAATTTGATGAAAAATATTGAGAAGTTTTTGAGGTATCCTGCGCATTATGCCCAAAAACGTCATTTGAAGAAAAATGACTTCAAATTTTCGGAAACACCGCCTCAGCTATTGGGCGGGTATAATTCTAAAAGCCACAACTTCTGTCCTAATGGTAATATCAAGAAAACAATTATATCAAAATGTTAAAAAAAAATAGGAGTTTAACAACTGAAAAAATTAAAATTTCTAAAATTGTGAAGCTTTAAGAATCCCGAGACCCCTTAATTAGAATGAATCACATAAATACTATGGGGTTCGCGACTAGTTTACATTGATTGGATCTCTCAATACGCCTCGAGTGACTTTAAAAATTAATTAAAAACCTATCTGGAAAAACGCAGCTCGGACCAATGCGGCGTTGCAACTCTGTGACCTCCTTTCGTCACAGTTGATCTCCTTACTTATCAATTACCAAAAAAGGCTTGAATTGAAAAGTACAAATATTAACTTAATTTGTTTATGGTGATAAGAGCGATGCATGCACCTTCTGATGGTGCATTCGCATCAATAGACCGGATCAGGTCTATGGGCCCCTTCGAAGTGGTTAAACTTACAATGTAACATTTGTAAACAGACGATGTGGCATGGAAAGATTACTACTTTGCAGTATTTTTGATTACTTATTTGCAGTTAACTTGCAATGAATTTGATGCAGCATGAATTTAACTTGCACGACAAGTTAGCTGCAAGTTCAAAGTGTGGTGACTTTGACGTTTGCGTTATCTTGCGGCAGTCTTGTTATGAACTTTCAGTCTTGTCATGCTCAGCTTGCTGCAACTTTGCAGGTTTTCAAAGCAAAACTGCTGTAAATTTTCTGCAAAGTAAAAATGCTATGTGGGTACATTGTCGAAAGAAAGCTTATTACTACGCTGAATTTAGTTTTATGAAATGCCAAATGAAGCTTAAATATGAAGTGCTTTTATTGTCACTACCGAATTAAGTCCACCATAAACAGATTAGGATAATATTAAAAAATGAGTTATATAGAATAGCTATATTTGAAATTATTTAGGTTCCATATCTCTTTGAACTTTCATGGCATATCCATTTACACTTTTCTAGTACTATGCAGTTATACCCAACCCTACGTTGAATAGTTTTTTACAAAGTCTTAGTATTCTTTTAGCAACGGCTTTTTGTTAATAATACAATTACAAATTCATATATTTATTCTACGGAACCCTCTGTGCGCGAGTAATACTCGCACTTGACCGTTTATTTATAAATTAAAGTAAAAATACGTAACTAACTTTTTTTACTCTTTGGAAAAGGACAGATATGAATTCTATAAGAAAAAGAATTTTCTTACAATTTCGAAAACTACAGCTATTCGATGGCCAACATTTTGCCATTTCAACAAATAATATTAGTTCTAAAAAGAACTGTTTTTACTTAAATAATTAACTATAATAAATAAATCAAAAAACACGAATAAAAACGAATAGAATATTCTATTACTTCCATTACTGTCAGAATACAAATGCTACAAACAAATGAAAACATGACGTTTGCGCTTGCGCAGTTATTTCATAGATGTACAATTAATAGATTATCCATAAAGAAGAAAACAGTTAGGCATCTTTCTGTAGTTCATCCCCGTCTGCTACGTGGCGTGCGACCTTAATTGATGTGACCTCGCCTTTAATCTTGCGGTTACCTCTCCCATTTAAGATAGGACGCTTACTTTATATCGCTTTGCCTAGAACCCGTATTTGCAATATCCTCCATTTCAATAAAGGTCTCAGTCTGCTTATTCCTCGCTCACAAAAGCTATCTGAAATGTGTTTACTGCAATATGTCTTGTTTTATTATACTATTTTATTTCATTTAATTTATGTTTTTTGTATTTAAAGATGGAATTTTGTAATCCAATTTTCACTCACTTCCTGATATAATATAATTCTAAATAATATGCTCACAGTTAAATTAATAAATTAATTTAAAGATGCAATTTCGCAATCCACTTTTCACCGGCTTCCTGATATGCTAGAATTCTAAAAATTATGTACACAGATAAATTAATTTTAAGGCATTTTTCCTTTAGTCGGGTGCAGGTGTTAAATCGCCAAATAATCTTTATAGTTACAACTGTTTACGAGTTAGAAAAACAAAGCGCCAAATCACTCTCACCAAAATATGTCGACTGGCTATGAAAATGCAATAAAGAAACATTTTAAACACTGAAAAGTAGAAAATATAAATAAAAATAAAGAGTGTAATAATTTTTTTAAATGCTCTTTTATGTACATTTTCTTTTTGGTACAGTCAAAAACACTATGCGTGTGTTTTTCAATACTGGGATTTAAATCCTCTCATCCTTTATAAGCTTAAAATGTTTTTAAAAGTTAGGTGCATTTTGTTTAATTATGAGTATCTTTTAGAATATTGTAATCGTATCATTACATTGAATTGTTTTTATTTACTTTTTCAGTTTTATAAAATTTTGTTCGTCTAACTATGATTGGTTCTTTCAGATAGCTTTCTGACAGAATAGCCACCTAAGTAATAAATACATGTAAAGTTCTGTGTTTTTGTCAGTTGTTGTAGATATCTGTGCAACTCAGTACAGTCATATTCGATTAAGCCTTGCTTTTTATTTTGTCTCTTTATTGTCAGCAGAAAGTGAGTCGCAGATATTCGAACGCGAGTAATTACAATTTTTGGCTCTAAGGAATTAGAGTACTTTTTGGAACACGAGCCTGCTGAAGATAAAGCTGTGAATATTATTAAAGCGAAAAAGACATATGCTCTATTGTTATCACTGTCAAGTGAAGCTGTTCTTGCATCGTTTCACGATGAAAATACTGCGCATAAAATTTGGAATTAATTAGAGTGAACACATGATACGAAGCGTGCACTGAATAAAATTTTGATTCGGAAGAGATTGACAAATAGAACTATTAAGAAAGATCGTGCTGTAGCTGTGTCTATGAGAAGCCGTATTGACTAAATAAATAAATTAATTTCGGATCTCAAACTCTCTGGAGCAGAAATAAGGGAAACCGATACGATTGTTTACATTTTGATGTCGTTGCCTCGAGAATTTGAAAATGTTAAGACAGCTTTAGAAAATCAACCAAATACTGTTTTATTGAATTTTATTACACAAAGCCTGTTAGATGCTGAAACACATCCAGTTAATTCAAGGAAAGAAGAAGTGCATAGGGGGAGAGTGGGGAGGAACGGGATAGTGGTAGGAATGGGACAGTAAGTTTTTCTCTTTACGCCGATGGGTCGTATGAAGCCGAATGGGTCGCAAGCTTGATGACGCTACAAGTAATAGAATTGGGAAAGTGGCCAGCAGTGATGCTGCAGGCCAATCAAGTTCTCATGGGATCAGACCTGAAGGTGCACAGGCTGGCAAGTCATCCAGATGTTATGTGTGTTCAGGAGAGTACAAGAGCTTTAGAGATATGCGAGCCCATCTTCGCAAAGCCCACTTGAATCCATTAAAGGGAAGAGAAAAACATTGAATTATAAGCAGTTAGTACAAAGTTTGAAAGCTGAGAATATTCAACACCATCTGACTCAACCCTCCACGTCTGCATAAACCAACGTTCCATCTACAGTATCGTATCCTCCTTTGACTGTTTCCAATGGCCCGTCGGAACAGCTCCCCGCACCATTTAGGGACCAGTTCCTTGGTCTGCTCCCTTTGTCTCGCGGCAAACGGAACTCTGATCAAACAACTTCTGTGGGCATGTCAACTGCGTCGGGTGACCCGCCCGACCATGATCCCGGATCTTGGGATCGGGTGGTTGATCCGAACAATTCACCACGCGGTGAAGTGAACATCGATCAATCAATCTCCGCGGGAACATATCTGACCACGAGTTCCGTTCCTGAACAGAGACCCGTACCACCTGGAGACTCTGATCCGACTTCCCAGTCTTTGGTCTGCGAAGACTTTGATCAAACCCTGCTCATTGGAACCATCGAGTACTATGTCGATGAACTCAACACTGATAATACGCATAGGCCACGACCATCGACCAATGAGCATAGCTTCCTTGATGAAGCTCTATTTAAATGTGATTCTGATCCAGCAGAAGCCAAACATTTATGCCATCAGTATATCGCCTCAATTCTAAACATCGATGCCCCCACACTCTTGGCGCAGCCTACTAACAAAAAGAGGCGGAGGCGGCATATAATATCTTCTGCCGCCTCATCTATTTCTAAAAGAAAGGCAAAGAGACGTGCCTATACTGAGATGCAGAACACCTACAAGAGAAGCAGGAAGCGTGCTTTTCAAAACATCTTTAATAGCACCTCCTTCTCCGAAGACCTTGCATGTGAGTCAGTCTTTGAATTCTGGACTAACTTCTTCACTTTTAGCTCTTAGGTCTAAGGTGCTTTGCCGAACAATGCGCTGAGAGTGTCTCTGGTCGATCTTCAGACCCTGCACGCTTTTATTACAGTCAAAGAGGTCGTTGACATTTTCCTTTAATCAAAACTGCTGTTGGACCTGATGGGGTTTCCGTTGTGAAGCTTCGGAGATTTCCGCCACGGGCCCTTGCCAAGTTATTCACTCTTTGGTCTAGGTTGTGCTGGGTTCCCCAGTACTTCCTAGACTCCCGTACCACCTTCATCCCAAGGCTCCTAATACCGACTCTCCTGCAAATCTACGTCCAACATCAATTTCATCGGTCTTCCTGAGACATTTACATAGAATTCTCAATAGTCGTCTTATCAGTGTAATTCCAATCTTTAATCAGCAGTTTGGGTTTCGTCCGATCGATGGCATTGGCCATGCCATCGACCAACTCGATTCAGTTTATAAGCATTTTATGACTAAGTTCAATTCGTTTTCTGCTGCCTTTATCGATCTCAGGAAGGCCTTTAACTCCGTCAGTTTCGACTCCATTTACTTTGCCCTGCAGCAGTTGGGTATCCCGCATGGATTAATTAATTATATTTGTTTCATCTATTCTAATGCTAGGACTTACTTATCTTTTGATGGTATGTTCTCTTCGCCCGTTGCTCCAAGGCGAGGCGTTCTCCAAGGCCACCCTCTCTCGTCAACACTCTTTCTCATAGTCCTTGATTTTGTTTTGCGAGCTCTCCCTGATCGCCTTGGTGCGATCTTGCGGGAATCCACCCGTATATCTTACATAGCATATGCAGATGACATTCTGTTACTTGCTCGGGATGCTGACTGTTTGCAGCAGTTACTTAATATCTTGGCCCAGTTCTTACCATCTACGGGTCTCTTCATTAATTGTGATAAGTCCTTCCCTTTTTCGTGGGTTTGCAATAAAAAGAATAAAAAAGTTATCTTTGACTATAATGCCATCGTTTACATCAACAATATTCCTTTTCATTCTCTGGATTTCACTGAGGATTTCTCTTATCTTGGCGTGTGTCTGACTCCCTCTGGTCGGATTTTTAAATCACTGTCAGTGGGTGGTGACCTTGCCTTGCTCAAGGCTGCTCCGTTGAAGTCACAGCAGAAGTTCTTATTTCTGAAAAATATGCTTATTCCGAAGTACTATCACTCTTTGGTTCTTGGAAAAATTTATGCAGTTCACCTGAGGAAGTTAGACCTGAAGGTGCGCAGGTTCGTCCGGGACCTTTTCCATCTTCCTCACGATGTCCCATCAAGTGCCTTTCACGCTCCAGTGAAGTATGGCGGTATGGGACTTCCGTGTCTGAGGTGGACAGTTCCTGTGATGGCGCTGCGACGTCTCTCGACGGATCGCGAGACAATCCTTCGGCTCACGACTGCCCCTCATGACAGCCATTTAACATCTAGAGCTAGGGTCGACACTTTCTTCAGGAAAGACCTGCATAGCCGTTGTGATGGTGTTGGACTGCGTCATTGCATCTCCGTCCCATCTACTTCGGCTTGCTTGTGGATGGATCTTCTTTCATGTCTGGCTCTGACTACATTTCTGCAGTACATGTTCGTTATAATTGTCTCTTCAATAAATCTCGTGCAGCCCGGGGTCGCTCAGCTGATAAGTTGTGCTCCCGTGGCTGCCGGGTTCCAGAAACACTTAACCATATCTCTAAACAATGCTTCTCAACTCACGGGTTGAGAATTCATCGACATAATGCAATAGCCAATTATCTCGCTCGCTCCCTGGGGCAGCGAGGCTACACTGTCCACAAGGAACCTACCTTCCGTGAGCCAACTGGGAGAAAGTTTAAGCCTGACATTGTGGCCTATGGTGATGATCACACCTTGGTCATTGATGCTCAGGTCATTAATGACCAATTCGATGTGCAGACTGCCCATACTAACAAGGTCACTAAATATGAAGTCCTGCGCCCACAGCTTGAACATCTTCGGCCGAATGGAGTTTTCTTTAGCTCCCTGACTTACGATTGGCGTGGTGCCGCTTCCTCTGACTCTGCAAAATTTCTCAAGTCCTTCCATGTTCTCCATAATGGTGAATGCAAAGTTCTGTCTCCACGGGTGCTCTCTTGGACTCACCGTAACTGGCGGGTTTTTCAGTGCATGACTGTCAGAACCCCTGGCAAGATGAACTGTGTAGCTGATGCGAAATTTCCATGATTGTGATGTCTTTTATGTACGGGCGAGTACTGCCCTAAGTGTGCCAATCATGCATTTGTTCTGTATGTTCTTAACTTGCTTTGTACATTACTGAATAAATATATTTTAAATATCATTCTAAACATTTCATCGATCACACATTAGATCAAGCAATGGTAGCCCAATCTTCAGTTGAAAAAAGTAGCTGATCTGCATAAGCTTACAATTGTATAAAGAAAAATATTATTTCAGGAATCAAAACTATATTTGCTTCATATACTTTCTATGCTTTCTGCATATTAATGACTTGTTTATGTGTAGATATAATAGGTTACCTATTTATGGAACATTATACTGTATATTATCCATAATTTAAACTATGCCTAAAAGCAGCATTTTTGTTTATATAAGAAGTTTAACATAAAAGAAGGTAGAGGGAGGAATAGGACATTCCAGAAAAGGGAGGAATGGGACAAGTCCAATTCCTTCTTTTTAATAAGATGAATTTAAATTGTTAATATGCAAATATTTTTAGAGGGTAGAATATTAATTATAACATTGAAAATATATTCATTTACTTCAAAATGTAAATAAATTGAACTGAGGATTTTTTAATGCCACCTCTGACTGACAATGCTAAACTTTCCTTCCAGTGATTAAGATACTGGAATTTGATATCGTAGCACAGACATTATCAACCTACAATCTTTGTTAGACTGAATATAAAGCCGACAATAGACTATTTTTGACTTATCATACATTGTTTTATAGCTGCCCCATACCTCCCTGGTAGTGGGGAGGTATGGGACACATTTTGAAATTTACAATTTCTTTCATTATAAAATTGTTTCCACAAATTATATTTCTATATTGTTCAAGGACATTAGAAAGTGTTTCATTTTGTATTCTGTAAATCGAAATTTTTGTTCTTGTGTCAAACAAAGTTGATTTTCTTATTTTTGTAAAAAGTGTCCCATTCCTCTCCACTCTCCTCCAAGACCGCTCATGATAATTCTGCGTTTGTGCCGTCAACTCGCAACGAATTCTTATGTAAAATTTGCATTCAAGGGGCATGCAGCGAAGTATTGTAGAATGAAATTTACGTGTTATCAATACGGAAAGACTGGGCATTTTAAACATAACTGTAAAGCTGTTAAAAATTCAAATGAAGAAAAGTCTGCTTCTCAGCAGTGTCTTTTGTTGCCGGAAACTTTAAAAAGAATGAATTTATAGTAGATTCTGGAGTAACTTCCAAATGGGAAATATTTCACGTCCAGGAACTATTATTCTACCATCTTCAGGAACTATTAAGTGTGCATTGAAAACAACGAATCTTCAAATTATAGCTGTTGGAAATATCGGAAAATTATCAAGCGAAATGAATATATTTTTAAATAATCTATTTTATGTTCCAGACTTAAATGGGCAATTGATTTTAGTTAGAAAAATTGAAAGTGCAAATTATGTGGTTATTTTCAAGAATGAAAAAGTGTTTACTGAAAAAGAAAGAAACCCGTTATGTTTTGGTGAACGTGAATCTAAAGGACAATACGTAAGTGACTTTGTTCCTGATTATGAAACTGTTCTCACATCAAAAGAAAGTGATTGTGAAATCTAGCATCGTAGATTGGGTTTACGGAGCGACAAAGCATTGAAAGACACGAAACTTCCGACACCCCTTTCATTTTGTAATGTTTGTTTTCGAGCAAAACAGAGTGCAACACCAATAGAAAGAAAATCCAGGGAAAGAGAAATTAACCCAATGACTGCTATTCACACTGACATATGTGGCTGTGCTGTTCCGAAAACTTTTTCTGGTGAATGTTATTTTATGACTCTGATTGATGATTTTTCCCGCTTGAAATACGTTTACTGAATCATAAAAGCGAAGTTTCTGTGGAATTGAAAGTTTGCTTGAAAAATAATCCTACAGTAAAGAAAATTAGATGTGATAACGGCAAGGTATTTAACTAATGACTTGGTATAAAAATTATCTCCCGCCGCGAAGCGTCGAGCCTTCGTTTGACAAGAGGTTCTGAGGAGCACATAAATGCGCTGCGCTGACGCGGGACGGGTTGCCCCATGCGATGCCGCCGCCAACGTGCAATCGTCAACTGAAGTGCACTGCCCAGTGCACGTCACACTTCCTGAGCTCAAACGCCTGGAGTCCGGTCAAAACGACAGAAACCCCACACCAGATCGATCGTAACTCCTAGGTACTGCAACTGCCACTTAAACGCTGTCTTATTGCCCACCATGAAAACGGGAAGTGAAGTTATGTTGATTTAACTATGATTGGTTCCTTCAGCTAACTTTCTGTCAGGTTCGCCACCTAAGTTTATAAATACGTACATGTAAAGTTCTATGTTTTTGTCAGCTGTTGTTTATATGTGTAACTCAATACAGTCATATCGATACTGTTGTTTATATGTGTAACTCAATACTGTCATATCGATCCAGCCTTGCTTTTTCCCTTTATCTCTTTATTGTCAGTAGTACCGATTCTTTAACAGTGTATTTTCTTAGCTTGCAATGAAGTCTTATTTTTGGAAACAGGTATACCCATTTTTTGTGTGTATCGCAAAAATGTAAATAAACCAGGGTTGGCAAAGTGGACCCAGCCCAGAAAACCCACCTGGGTTTTTCTGCGGGGGTCCACCAACAAAAACCCGCATGGGTTTTTGCTAAAAATCATTTCTGATTCTGCAAATCTCCCCTATAGTATTTAGAAATACATAATACAATTTTACCTTTTAAGCCCAAAACCTACGTGGTTTCTTTTATCAAAATTACATAAAAATAAATAAATAAAAATCAGTTGTATTTGTGGTAATCAGGGGGTAGTTTATTTCAGAATATTTATTTTTTAAATTTATTTATTTTTTTTAAATATATTTCAAATAATTTACACAATGTAATATATTTAAAATAATTATAATTGATCTTTTTTTTTTATAGTTTACCAATCCAAATAACATTCACTTTGATTTTTACCGTAATACTAGGGGGCTCTGCCCCCTGCAAGCTACGCTCGCCAACCTCCGTTCAGACACAGCAGAATCTAAAATCACGCTAATTTGATCGGTTTTTTAAATATTAGAGAAGATTGAATTAAAATGAAAAAGCCTATAGCGATCACCCAGTAAACGTGTTTCCATTCAATTCCCTTTGATTGCGAAAATTTAAGGCCAAATCAGTTGCTGTTAAGACATTCAATGGTTGTTTTCGTGTTTGATTAAAGAAGATCAGTTAAACATTTGAAAAGAAGCTAAAATAAAATGAATTAAGTAAACAGAGTCATTGCCGACAGGTACATTTTAACAGCGCTATAAAACGATTGACATAATACAATTTACTACAATAACTACAATTTACTGCTTCAACCCCTTCAAGGGCGGTAGTTCATTTTTGGACCACTTAATTTTAATTCTTAAATGCCAAATTGGCACCAGAATATTGGAATGAAAAAATTTTTTTTATTAAGTAAGTGAACAATTAGTGAACAGTGAACTTTTATGAACATTTACACTTCATAATCTTGAACAAGGATTTATAGTCTTAACTTTTGTTATACATTTAAGTCACTACACTTTTGTTTTTATTTTTATTATTATGATGAAAGCAACATCAATTGTTTTGTAAATTTACGATTTACTATGTAAGTTCGTCAGAATATGTGCCTTTTCCCTGTTATTTTGGGTGCTTTCCGATGTCCGGCATCGGTGATTGTTGTGGGGATTTTCCACCGGAGCGTTACATCCTATGCCATTCTTTGGTTGGTGCTCCGGTCGGGTGATCAAGTAAGTGAACAAAAGCATTTTCGTATTTCGAAATTTGTTTGTAAATTCCGGTGCCATTCACTGATTTCAACATTTTACGAATAGACCTTGCCCCTGAAAGGGTTAAACGCATATTAATGTATTTATTATTTTAAAGTTTCCTTTCTATTTTAATATTTCATGTGTAAATACAATTTTCTAGACATAATTTTCAATATTTTCCTGCTTTTAACTCGTACTCATTTAATAGTAATTTTAAAGTTTTTTTTCTCTTTTTAATAGGCTGTGTAAGTAAATTTGTAATCGTTAGAAATATTATTCTTTGCACTGTTTTTAGAATTGAAAACAATCTCTATTATAATAACCTAAGTCATGCGACTATCACCAACAGTTCCTTCGCTTTTCATAAGAAAGGTTTCCATTTTGATTAAAGAATCAAAGTTATTTTTTCGAAAAAAACTACATAAAAGTTGCCATGATCGCAAAGAATTCTTGGTACTTTTATTAGTGATGGGCGATTCTCGAGAATTCGACAATCGAGAAAAATCGCCATCGTAAAATATCACAATCGATACAGCCATCGATTAATTCATAGAATCTACAATCGAGATGTTTTACAATCGATTATAACGAGAAAAGCTAAAAACAGTTATTGGAAAACTTAGCTATTATTCTGGCCGACAATTTCATAGTAGTGATAGGGCTTAGTGATGGGCGATTCTCGAAAATTTACCAATCGAAAAAAATCGTTATCGTAAAATACACAATCGATACAGTCATCGATTACTTTCGAGAATCTACAAAGGAGATGTTCTAGAATCGATTATTGAAATCATTGTTTTTACATATTTATAAGGCAGATTTTATTAAATATAGGGTAACTGAAAACAGATGGAATAAAAAAACAACAAACCAAAGGGAAACTATAAAGGAGCCATAAGACTGGAAAAGTCTTGTAAGGGTGCCCCCTGGTTGAGAAAAGCTGAAAAAACGCGAGTAGCTATGAAGCGGTAAGGGGAGTTTAAGTATCAAAAATTAGAATTTTTCGGCAATTAGTACCAAAATAGCCAAAGAAATAAGAATCAAAAGCACCCCTAGTGGCAAAAATATCAACTAAAGGATGATAAAAGGGATAAAAAAATTTTATTGATTTTTCTACGTCATTTGAGATTGGATCTTTAATTTCCCCATTTTTTTAAAGTCTTCGACTGGAATACATTAAACGAACTCCCGCGGGGAGCAAAGTAAGACGGAGGGGCAAGGAAAGTGCATAATATGAATAAGTGGTCACAGGACTTTCCAAAGATATGGCACATGAGGGGTGTCGGCTAAATTTAGTAAAGTGCCCCCGCTCGGGGGCAAGGGCGGCGCCAGAGGGGGGACCGGGGGGGCATATGCCCCCCCGTCGGGCACACCTGGCCCCCCCGTCGGGGCTAAATTTAATCGTCGTCGGGGAAATTTTTTTGACTTGAGTGTTGAGTCCTGCATTGGGTCGGGTAATCCGATTTTTACTGCACACGACCCGAGTCGTGTCGAGTCGGGTGCAAGTTAATTTTTTATAAAAAGATCTTAGGTTAGTTTATAGAAAATGCGACACACGGAATAGCAGGGCACTGATTTTTTTTTTGCTTTGAAGTCGGATTGGCTTGGCTATAATTTTTTCGGTTTCGGGATGAGTTTTGATTCTTACGCGTTGGTTTTGTTTAAGTTGATTTTTCAAAAAAGTGCCCAGAATTATATCTCAAATTAGAGTCCTGCATCGATTCAGGTTGCCCGATTTTACCTACATCCGACCGGACCGACGGCTCGGATTGAGGATAACTTTTTTCGTTGTGGTTGGGTTCGGTTTCGGATTCAGATGGGTTTGGGGTTGAGTTTTGAGTACGAGCAGTGTTGCCAGGTGTGGAACTTCCGGAATTTATGTGGAACGTCCCGAATTTTCGTCAAATTTTTACGTGTTTAAGTCAAATTAAAATTGTATTCCTTAGTCTGATACGAGAAAATTTAAGAATTTAACCACATGTCGGTTAAAGGCTGTTGTCTCAATGGCCGGATGTTACCGAAAACCTTATACATTTTGTCTAGAGCTCATTCATGTGCGGTCCTGTTTATTCGATTGACCGCAAACTTACGCGCCTATAAGAAATACGATTTCAAGAGGAGAGAGAGGACGTTTAAATTCATCTGCTCGCTTCGATCTTCTCATTAAAAAGCGTAGGGTAAGTATTTTTTATAAAAGAATGAGTTAATAAAAAGAGAGTTTTGTATAATTATTCAAGCAAACTTAGTATCAAACTAAAAATTAATTCCTTCTTTGTTCATTAATTTCAATATACAGTGAGTAGAGTCTCATTTTATGGATATTAATCTCTATTTAATATATAGAAGAGAAATGGAAGGTATAAATAAGAAAATAATTATATAGATATATAACTTCATTGTAAACTGCGGGAAGATGTGTATATAGCAACTACTAAAATCTTGCATCGGGTCAGTTAACCCGATTCTACACGAACGTGTTGGCCATTGGCTCTAAAATTTTGCTGCGGATCGGGTTGACTAGCGTTTCCATTTTCGGGTTGTCTCAGATTAGAGTTTTTGTTTCTTGGGAGTCGATTCGAGTACACCAAATTTTTCCAAAGAAAAGTCCGTCCCACCAGTAGCCGAGACAGTGGCGTAGCTACATATTCAGCGCCCTGGAGCAAGTAAAGTTGGTGCGCCTTCTTGTCACCCGAAAATGTTCTGCGACTTTTTTTTTACTTTAAAATTTATATACCAATCTTAATTCGATTTAAACCTTACTTTTATTTGAAAGTCAGAATATTTCAACACGTATTAAATACGAATAATTAAAAATAAATAATGAAATGAATTATAATTCTATAAGTATGGAGTACCTACCAATATTTTCTGCGAATTGGGCGCGATTTTCGTTTTAAATCGGCCAATTAGCCAGTACAATCTGCTGCACTTAATATCTGTTTTTCTTTTCAAATATTTCGAAGCATTGTAGAGAACTAATAAAAAAAAAACACTATTGTCAAGATTTTTCTTTTTAATTTTTGCATATGGATGAAACTGTTTTTAGAGTCAGAAAATACTAAAATTCCATAAAATTCAAAATATCATAACTTATTAAGTTTTGTTCATACAAAAAAGAAATTTTTATTATTTTACCCGTGTACGGAGAAGATTTTTCTAAATATAACTTATAGAACCTAGGCACCGAATAAAAATGTAAGTCTCGTAATTAAAAAAAAAATAACTATTTTGACATAAATTACTTTTAAGAGGATGAAGAACAACTTTAAAACTTTATTAGTATTGGAACTATATTTCCACAGCTAATGGTTTAGAAAATTAGCCAATGGACAACGACAAAAGTTAACAGTGGGTTTCTCACTGGCTTTTGCTAATTTGAGTAATTTTGCTAATCACTAAAAAAAAAAAAACTAGACAAATTCAAATAATGGTAGTAATAAATTCGCCGCTAAGAAACACTAAGAATATAAAAACAAGAATGAGTTACACAGTAAAGGTTTAATCGTACAATAACATGACTAAGAGTATCTCCGAAAGAAAAAAAAACACCTCTTGCAATTTGGTGATTTCAGTCTTCCGTTTTCTCCCCAAATGAAACATTTTGGTCCCCCTGCAACGAGAACCCTAATTGACACCCTTATACACTGGTGTGCAAAAATTAAAGACTAGATGGTTTTCCGAATGAAACATCATACAGAAGTTTTCCACATCGACTGAAATATCATACCATAAATTCTCCAAGATGTGAAAATATGGTACAAGTGATCAAAACCATCTAAACAAGAAATCAAAAGGATGCAAAAACACTTTATTGAAAAGGTAACTTGGATCACAACTGCAGAGAAGACAGAAATGACTATCTGACAGGCACCTGGCAGGAACAATTCGGTCTTTAATAGGGGATATGGTCACCGCTGACTGCGATGCAGGGTTTACAACGTCTGTCCATGCTGAAGACGTGGTTGTCAAGGATCTGTTGAGACATAGGCCCATTCCGCTTGTAACCCCAATTGAAGCTACAGAATCGTTGCTGGCGCCTGGTCACACGCTGCCAAGAAAGTCCCACACGTGTTCTATGAGATTTAGGTCCAGGGACCTTGCAGGCCAATCCACGCGTTGTATATTTTCACTCTCCAGGAGCTCTGAGACAGCCACTGTACGATGAGGTGTAACTTTGTCGTCCATGAAGAGGAAGGCTGAAACCACAGCACATCTAAAAAGACGCACATTTGACAAGATAACCTCAGTTCAATAGCGGCTACCAGTTACTGAATCTCCTTGGAAGACGTGGAGGTTCCAACGGCTGCCAAGCGTGATATCGCCCCAAACGTTAACTCCAGCACCCACAAAACGGTCCTTTTCGATGCTGTTGGATGGGTAATTGCGTATTCCCTGCTCTCTCCAGATGCGTATATATCCAGAATTCCTCGTCAGACTAAATCAGCTCTCATCCATAAAGAGTACTTGACCCCACCCCTGTTATGCCCAGTTCTTGTGTTCCTGGCGCCGCAGAAACGACATTCTCCGAAGAGCAGACGTTAATGGTACACACCGCACTGTTCGATGTGCGTATAGACCACCTTTGTGCAGCCTAGAGATCTGCACGGGCCGGCCCGTGGGCCGGGCTCGGGTCGATTTTCATTCACGGCACCCGGGCCGGGTCCGGGCCATAATTTTTTCTGAAGGCTCGGGCCGGGCCTAACTTAATTTTTCTGTACAGAGCCGGGCCTGGTTTCATTCCTAGTTTTCACGGCCTAAAATTTTCAGTCCTAGTTTTGAGCCAGCCCGTATGAAAATCATTGTCTCAGCGTGGCCTGGTCCATTTAAAGGTCAGTTAAATTAAGCCTGGCCCAAAAGTTTTTTCAAAAAATGCATACATTTTTGAATCGCCATTATTCTACACTTAAACATTAAAATTTATTATTTTTGAAAAATAGTAGATTTCTACCCATATTAAAATATAACTAAATTAAAATACTGTAAAATGTGTGAAAGGAACCTGCCTATGACGGAACCCTGTTTTAAACTGAAAAACGTGTTGATCCATGCAAAATTAGTATACTAATAAGTAAGAAAAGTATATATAATACATTTACACTTGCTAAGAAGGGAACTTGTCTATAACGCATTTTTTTTTTTTTCTGTTCTATGCAATACCATCTTAGAAGATTTTACTGTATAGCATTTTTCCGATTTTTAACACTTCTATACATGGAATATGGATTAACAATATTAATGATAACTGAAACATTTACATACAGGAAAGAAAGATTCATTAAAAAAATAAATATAGCAGCCTACCGCACTTCTATAAAAATAAAGATTATAAAAATGAAAAAAAAAAGTTAAGATAAATATTTTTGGTCAGAACTCCTCGTACGAGACAAATTTTTAACCAATTCGACGTAAAAATCAATGTTTTGTAGAAGTTCGCTCGGGCTGGGCCGGGCCGAGATTTTAACTTTTTTCCGGGCCGGGCTCGGGCCGAACTTTTAATATTTTTATCGGGCCGGGCCGATTTTTTTTCTCTATGAGTCAGGCCGGGCCCGGGCCTGGAAATGTCGGCCCGTGCAGACCTCTAGTGCAGCCTCTTGACCGCACTAAAACGTGATATCTGACGTCCAATAACCGGTTCCATGTGCCTTTCGATTTCTCCAGCTGTCTATTGCCTGTTTCTTTTCGCCTTAGGACAATATAGCGCAGCGGTCTTCTTCTGTTGTTGTTGAACGTGGGCGACCACTGCTGAACACTCGGACAGCTTGTTCTACCGTTGGAAATGCTCTACAGGCTCGTAAAACGATGCTGTGAGCTATCCCAAACTCTTCTGTCACACTTCGAACTTCTTCGAAACTCCCAATTATGCGAATATTGTAAAGTCATCCAGATGACATCTCCTGGATTGGCTGTTGGCCATATCACGCAGTAGTATCAAGAAACCGTCGTTGAAATCACTGTGCACCGTGCAATAGATTTCACCGAATTGCTAAGTGTCCACCGCATCTGTGCTTTATACTCTTGCGACTTCCACCTCTTACATTATATGCAATAGCGGACCCAAGGGGGAGGTCACGGGGGTCATGACCCCCTTCTGGACACCAACAAAAATATTCTAGAGATCATTTTTTAAATGAAATATACAGTCTCGATTATCCGAGTCCCGCTTAACCGAGTTATTTTCTTCTGATGGACTCATGGCTTCCATTATTATGAAACAGCCATTATAAATGAAGTATTAAGTGAAGATGAAAGAGCAGCCGTAAAAAGTTAGAACTCTCATTTTCTGGTCAGAATGGGGAAAAAAAATGGCCATAATTTTTTTTTGAAAAAAAAAAAAGTTATGGCCTTTTTTTTTTTCCATTCTGACCAGAAAATGAGAGTTCTAACTTTTTACGGCTGCTCTTTCATCTTCACTTAATACTTCATTTATAATGGCTGTTTCATAATAATGGAAGCCATGAGTCCATCAGAAGAAAATGATCCATTCCAAAGGTATAAGTTTGATTTTTAAAAAAACAAACTATTTAATACTTTTAGCAGAAAAAAGAGGCTACACCTGCAATTTTCACGTCACTAATAGAATCACATAGCTGCCAATGTGTACGGTTTTGTTACCTCTAAAATTGAATAAAATTTTTTGCCGTATTTAATCGTTAACAACTGTTAGACTTTTTAAACTGAATTTCCGAAAGTGACAGTTAATTGTTCCCTTGTGACGACATTACTGTGGCTGTCAACTCGTAAAACTTGGCTAAAACTTTGACAACATTTTCTGAATGAATCTTTACCTTTAAAAAAAAATGGGAAACTCTATAATTTCCTGGTATCAAAACAAAATCGGTAAACTTTACATTTTTACGAATATTAATGCAAATTTTTTTGTATTTACGAATGAAAATGACTTCGCGAAATCATCAGAAAAGTAGTTAGTTTGGATTTCGGTATAGCTTTCAATATAATAAATTCTCATAAAGAGATGTGGCCCCCTCCCACCCATAAAAAGGATATCCATGACCCCCCTCTAAATGGTGAGCTGGATCCGCCCTTGGCCATATATGCCCAACAGCATCGGTCCAAGTTGTTTCTCCTGATTGGCCTTTCAGTCCGTTCTGTTGCCTTGTTGGGCTTTTATGCAAATTTATCTGCTTCGTCCATAATTTTTGCTCAGCAGTGTATATAACTCAAGATTACAGTTTTTACTTTCCATACACATATACAATGTAAGGAAGGAATTAGGAAAGCATTGAAATCACACTAAAAAAATGAAAATAATGGTATATTTTTACATTTTCAAATACTCTTGAATCCATTCTCACAAGTTTTACAATGGTTCAATATGTATGTGTGTATGTATGCGTGTATGTTAGAATTTCTCCATGTTTTCAGATTCCCAGAGCACGATTTGGGGATTTTTTGATAATGTCGGCAGGTATGTTATAAATCTGTCGCAAGAATTGTATTAATTTTCGAAGAAATCTTCCGGATTTGGTATATACGGATTTGGTATCTAAACTATTTTTCAACCCTTCTGTGACGATAACTGATCAATATTTTCTCTTATATCTCAAATAAATTATTTATATTGCTCACGTTAATCTTATACCACAACATTTCACTAGACAGACAGTAGCAGCTCAACAAGGGGTTCACAATAACTTTACTATTAGTAATTTCACAAAAAAATTTCTCCTTGTTTAGTCGTAGAAAATCTCACGATTAAAACAAATCAAATTTTATATACCTATATTCTGGTAGAAAAGTTATTGTGAACCCTTGCGGAGCCGCTACTGCACGCAGGGTCGGACTCGGTCACTGTCAAATATGCAGACCTTGGATTTTTGAAGGGCGCAACATTTTAGAAATTCATTATTGTACCACCTTGCTATTAGAAACCAATAATATCCATTACTATTCGAGTTTTTTTCTGGGGATGCTTTCAATTTCGGAACTGGATCCGAAATTGAAAGTGTTCTTAAAAAAAAAAATCGAAACAGCATAAAGGTAACTGTTTAGACATTGACCTCATATATTCAATGCAAAGAAAAAAGCATTTAAAATTAATAAAAATGAGAAATTTGTAATGACCGTTGCCATTGGTTTAAAACTAGCTTGTGAATGACTAGTGTCGGATTTTAAGTATAGAAGAATTTTAGTACTAAATAAGAAAGATTATCTAAACCTATTTTAATCTTTTTGTGCAGCGGAAGGATAAAAAAAATCTTAATGCTTCTAGTAAAAAAAAGAAATGTGCGAATATTTAATTTCATTTAATCAAAGTATCTTTAAATTATTATATAGATTTTTATAGATTAAACTCTGTCTAAAGCTCTACGTAAGACAAATTTCCATCTTGTGTAGAATCCACCTTAGGCAGAATGTACTTTATTTAAAAAAAAACCTAGCAACAGGGTATAATCGAAGGGGCGCAAAAAGAATCTTCAAACGGTTGAAAATGAACAGTCCAGATTTAACGTATATACAAAATAGCAGACCGCCGTTACTTATAGACAATATTGAGATAGTCCCGTTTTCATATTAAAGTGTAATTTTTGACTAAAAGAATGTTTGATTTATCTTTTTTTTTTGGGGGGGGGGGGCAGAAAATATTCTTTATATATTTTTCTTTCATCAAACGCAAAAATCAATATAGTAAACATTTATATGGGTTAATTTACAAACACAGCATTGTACGAATACAAGACACCTACACATTTCAATCAAATCCATAATAAATGATTTTACAAAAAACTAAATAAAAAAATTCGTATATATATTCTGAAACAGAGACGACGCATGGTCCTCTGAAATGAAGAAACTTAAAAAAAAAATTCAATTCTGCTTTGTAAAGATTAAAAAAAATCATTAATAGAAAAAATGCTTCAAAAAAGTGATTTTTTTTAAAATTATTCAATAATTTACGACTGTTCAAATCTAATGCTTATAGAAAATTTTGTAACATTTATTATTTCAACTCAAGGGGAGCACAGCATTACATGGTTTAGGTCTCACCAACCCGCAGGTCAGTTGACTGGCGGGCCAGCCTGAGTGTGCCAGAATTTGACTTTATTTGGTACAATCCTATTTTTTCTTATTTTTTAAACTTATAGACCTTGTTTCAGCATGTGCAGAATGAAAATTTGTTGAAAATTAGGCCATTTGAAATTTTTTAAAACCTTATGAATGAAAGTGCACATTTTCTTTAAAACACGAGGTCTTTTTCAATAGTGGAAATGTTTCACCTTTGCACAAAATTAGGATCTAAGTTTTTATTCATTGTTACACTTTTTTGAACACACAGTTGGAGAAACTCCAGATTTTTTTTTCATTTTATTATTCCGAAATTCATTGGCTACTAGTAATTATGCGGTATCGGATGGGGGTGGTGTGTGGGCAGAGTCTGATTTCAGCCTCAGCAAACTCACATTACTATTTTCAAAAAAATGTTTTGCCTTATTTAATCATAAAATTCTGCGATTAAATAATGTTTAATCTGGAAAAATATTTTTCGAAAAAAATGATATAAATTTGCATCAGCGATAATCATGTCCTAAGAAAAGCTAAATTTGATACCTAATTTTTTCTCTCTTTTTGAAGGAAATGCTTATCAATTCTGCATTTCAGATTTACCATATTTTCAAAATCTCAAAAACAATATGCACAAAATTTAATTTGCCGTTTTCCCCATCTAAAGTTTGTCGTATTGGACTGATGTGGAATATACCTAAATCCGGCTCTTATTGGTTTGTAATCTGCATTGATGAATGTTTAGTTTGCAAAAAAAAAAAAAAAAAAAAAAAACCCTTTAAAGTTTTTTTTTTTTTTTTTTTTTTCGTTTGTAATATAGTCAATAATTTTCTTCTACTTGTCAAACTATTTTTTTTTTCAAATCGTAAAATAACTAAATTGCTAAGACTGTTACATCGTAAACATAGGTTTCTCAGTGGTGACTTCTTTGACTACCATTATTTCCGTACAGTAATCATCATGATAATTTCTAAAACATTTTCAATAGAAATGTACCAGGAAGTTTATTGTTTGGAAATAGTGGTAGCCAATAAAGTGACCAATGAGACCCCTGTAAATAAGTTTTGGTTACTTGAAGATTTCAAAATCTTCAGTTTTCGTCTACAAAAAAGTCACAGGGGAAAAAAATCCGGCATGCGGAAATGGTGTTGGAGAAGTTACTTGAGGCTGCAATAAGTTATGAATTAAAATTAAAACTTCGTAAATAGAAGTAATTTCTGTTAACTGTGTATAGAAATATGTTTTAAATCGAAATAAATGAGGTTAAACACAAGGTAAAATATCATAGAAATATGATGGTTGTAACAATATTAATCTATAATTTCTGATTAATAATGAAAAAAAAAAATATGAAAATATTTTTAAAATGTATATTTCGCTCTTTCTAATTTTGCGCCCTTAGGATTCGTGCGCCTGGAGCAGTTTGCTCCAACTGCTCCACGGTAGCTACGCCCCTGAGCCGAGAGGTTCTGTGCTCTCGAAGCTGGTAGACGGGAGGTGTTGGGTTTGAACCCAATCGCGCCCGTCGGCCCAATCGTTCGGAGTTTTCTTCGAACCTTAGATTTCCATGCGTAAATACGAATTAGGTTCCCTTAGAAAGACCCCCCTCCCCCACACACACACACACGGAGGACACTCCCCCCTCGGGCCCATATCCCCTGAGTAGATAATCGGCCGTCAAAAATCAACCCAACCCAAAGAAAAGTCCAGATTATTGTTTCAAATGATAAAAAAAATACTTGAATATGAATAAGTAAATATATGCATTCATTTCTTGAAATATAAAATTGATTTTAGAGATATGATTGCAAACTATTTTCCAGAATTGTTTTACGTTTAGGATTGATTTTTTTTTTCTTCATTTCATGCTTAGGATCAAGTTGCAGGTTCGAAAAAAAATATTTTGTCGATTTCGGGTCGGGCATAACTCGAACCGTGCAGGTTTGTAATTAACAATTCGTGTGTAGGGTCGTAGGTTCGTATTTAGAAATTTAAAAAATCGTGTAAAACAGAATATCGACTTACTTGATAATTTAAACTTGATTGTATTGTTAGACTGAACAATTTTAATTAATAACTTAGTTATACTTTGTAGAGTTCTGTATTGTCCCAAATTTCCAGGTTTGGGCTCGGCCCGACTAGTAGAAAGAAAAATTTGGCCCGGCCCAGTATAAAAGTTCAAACTTCGGCCCGGCCTGGTCCGTACAAAAAAAATAATGGCCCGACCCGGTATAAAAATTAAAAGTTCGGTCCGAGCCCGGCCCGGAAAAAAGTTAAAATCTTGGCCCGAGTCCGACGGAATTTTACGTCGATTTTGTTAAAAGGAGTTCTGACCAAAAATACTTATTTTAGTTCTTTTTTCATGTTTATAATTATCATTTTTAAAGAAGGTTGCGATATACATTTTTTTAATGAATCTCTATTTGTATGTTAATATTTCAGCTATAATTAATATCGTTAATCAAAAAATTATGTATTGGAGACTTAAAAATCTGAAAAATGCTATACAGTAAAATCTTCTAAGACATCGCATAGGAAAGAAAAAAAAAATGCGTTATAAACAAGTTCCCTTCTTAGCAGGTGTAAATGTATTCTTTTCTCACGTATTATTATATTCATTTTGCATGGATCAATAAATTTTTCCATATAAGACAGGATTCCATCCATCATAGGCTAGTTCTTTTTCACACGTTTTGCTGTATTTTAATATTAATTACCCTAGAAATCTACTATTCTTTAAAACGAATAAATTTTAATGTTTAACCCCTTCACGGTCGCATTAAATTACGGTTTAAAAATTCAAATTGCTTATTGGCACCACTTTTTTGAAAAAGAAACATTCACCTTATTTAATGGCAAGTAAAATGATACCATAATAAAGCGAATTACACCGTTTAATAAAACTGGTGGGAATCAAACATTTTGAATAAAAGCCATAGCCTGTGAATATCACGGGAGCGAGAATTAAGGGGTTAATTGTAGAATAATGTCGATTAAAAAATATATACACTTTTTGCAAAAATTTTTGGCCTGGGCCAAATTTTACTGATTTTTGCACGGACCAGGCCATGCGGAGACAATAATTTCCAGGTTGGATCGAGACGGGACTGAAAATATCGACTTATGAAGACCTAGGAAGAATGAAACCTGCCTCATCTCGGTACAAAAAAAAGAAGTTAGGCCCGACCCGGCCAGAGTGCCATGAATGCAAATAGGCCCGAGCCCGGCCCGTGCAGACCTCTAAACTTTGGCTGTTACAAAATAAGCATGAATTTAAAGATTTTTTTTAGCATCAACATGACTTTGTTTTATGATTGAGTTGATATTAATGAACTTTTACATTCTTATACATATTTCACATTCTTTTACATACTTATATTTTTCTTCAGAATTTTATATTTCAGTTTTAATTTCAGATTTAAATTCTGTATCTTATCAGAAGTTAGAGGACCATGCTGTCTGGTTTCAATCAATATACATTCTAAAAAAAATACGTGATTTGAAGGTGTTTCTTCAATTGCTTTTATTATTATTATTAAAACACGAAAATTCCTGTTTTGATTTGGCCATTCCCCCCCCCCCCCAAATATATATATATATATATATATATATATATATATATATATATATATATATATATATATAAAATTATTAAGCTCACGAAAAGTTCGCGAACTGAAGCTCATTTTTTTTTTAATTCTTCAGTCAGAACACGAAATTTTCTTCAAATAATAGAAAAAATTGTTCCAACCACAGACGCGTTCCGGCAACTTGCTGCCTGTGCTTTTTACGTTTGAGGAAATGTTTTCTTGAGTGCGTACGTAATAATAATTGCGCTTTTTCTTAAACGGCTGAAAGGCAAAATAATGAAAAAAAATAAAACGCGGTATTTGTAAAGTGAGCATTATTGCCATAAAACTACTGTTAATTATTTAGAAAACTCTAGTTCGACTAATTTCACACCATTCCTTTATGGATAAAGTATAGTTCACTTACATTCAATACGATGAAAGGAAGCTATTTAATGCAGCAACCTCTTAAGATAGAACGACAAAGAATTGGAAGAACTTTCCAATTTAGACAATCTTAGCCTGTTTTAGCCAATATTACGAAAATTTTCAGTTTAAAGCATTATTCCATTACACTGGTTCCGTTTTAACAGGTTTTATTGTAGTGCTTAAAATGTCCCGATTTTGAAACGTCTGTCCGGCTTTTTTTCTCTCTCTGTCCCGCTTTTTGACCTGACAACACTACTTACGAACCAAGCTGGAATTAGCTCAATTTTACGAAAAGAATGTCTAAGTTATTGTTTGACATGAAAAATTATATCTTTAAATTTGGATCGTTTTACGTGTTTATTTTCTACATAAGATAGAATTCATATTTCAGATACTATTAATATTGCAGACTATTTTTCGATAACTGTATTAAATTATAGATCTTTTTATGTGTCGAGTCGTGTTCAAGTTGAAGTGTTTCGGTTTAGGGTCAATAGAAAATTGCTGTCGGGTTCAGGTCAGGTTTTGCGTCAACGGAAATTTTTCGTTAGGTTTCGGACTGACTTTAAGGCTCCTGTCCCTGCCGGCGAAGGCACTCACGAGTTAATGCTAATCCTATAGGGAGATATTTTTCTAATATCTCGTTTGCATTTCGCATTTTTAAATAATTTTTTTTTTGCTTGCATAGCCGAGGTCCGTCTCTACATCACGCCTTTTTTACTTTTTCAATTTTGGTTGCAGATATTTTTTAGAAAGACAGTTTCATTTTCAGAACCGGATTTGAAAGTGAAAGTAACTTTATAAAAAATATCTGCGACCAAAATCGAAAAAGTAAAAAAGATGCGATGTAGAGACGGACCTCGACTATCCAATTAAAAAAAATTATTTAAAAATGTCGAAATGCAAACAAGTTATTAGATAAATCCCTCCCCATAGGATTAGCATTAGCTCGTGAGTGTCTTCGCCGGCAGGGACAGGAGCCTTAAGTTGAATGTTTGTGTCGGGTATAACCCAATCGGCGCAGGAATCTATTTCAGATGAAAAACTACGTCTTTGAATATGAATGACTCCTTGCATGTTTATTTTTCCACATAAAAGATAACATTAATATTGGAGATATGATTACAGACAATATTTTTTTTTAATAATTACATTATATTGTGGATCAATTTTCTCTGATTCCGGGTTTCAGGTTGGGATTGGAATTAAGTATTTCGGGTTGCGGGTAGGCAGAATAAGTTTGGTTGGGTTCGGTTCGGGTTACAGCTTTGTTTTAAATAAAATTTGCAGGGCTTCAAATTTTATTTATTACCCGAGAAGGACCGTAGTTAGGTGTAACGTTTAACTCCTAGTTTTCGCAATGACACTTTCACTAACAAATTTAAATAATTTTATTTTAAAATAATTTTTGGTCACTTTATGCATTTTTGATAGGGATTTGTCGGCTGTTTTTTTTTTTTTTTTTCAGTTACCTCCGACATTAAAATATATGGTCAGCTCAACCCGGCCGGAACACGAACCGCGTTTCAAAAAAAATTGGTTATTCACCTTACCTGATGCGCGACTCTTTGGTTCGACTCATAACCGGAGAAATGCTCCATACTTCGTCTTTCACGCACTGCTGTGTATATGCCATATATGTGCACGTAAAATCTGTAATATTGAATGACTGCTTATTGGGAGGTTGCTGTGTGGAAGAAGAGTACGAAGCAGAGTTTTTCCTTTCGGGTAATGCTCAAAAGTGTGGAAACTCTTTCTGTCGTGGATTCGTCCGCCTATAAAGATTAGGTGATTAGTGATGTGTTTCAAAAATAACATTAAGAGCTTTTTTTCACTTTATTTATCTACAATATTCTTTGACAAGCTTCAAAATTTATGTTTCGAGTAAAAATCATTTGGACCTCTGCAATTTATCTCTAATTTAAATAGCAGTATGAGTGTTAGAGACCTGCGCGTTTCGAAAATATGCCAAATCCCGACTCGAAAATTTTATGTTTTTCACGTGATTGATCAACATATTCCACCTGTTATTTCAAAAAGGGGTAAAAAGAAACAAAGAAATGTTTTATTGTTCATTTGCTCCAAAAAAATTCTGAAGTATAAATACAGTCCCTGTCCGGCCGGAATCTACAGAAAAAATTGCAAGACCCGGATGTGTCTCGGGCATAATGAAGTTCAGGCCTGGACCAACTTTTCAAAAGCTAAAGTTTAACCCGAGCTCGTACCGAGTTTTCAAATAAAATTAAGCCAAGACCGAGTTTAATGAAAGAAACTTTTACCGAGTTCGGGCTTCGGAACAGGCCAGGGCTCGTGGAAATATCTAATATATATATTGAATTCGGCCCCCCTGTCGGGGATACTGTGCCCCCCCGTCGGGCAAGTTCTGGCGCCGCCCCTGCTCGGGGGCAAAGTAAGGAGAGGGGCGCGGGCGATATATAAAATGAAATAGTAGTCACAGAGCTTTCCAATGATATATCACATGAGGGGTGTCAGCAAAGGATAGAAAAGAGTCCCAACTCCCAGGATTCCAATTATCGTGCCCTCCCCCCCTCCCCGAAATATACCCTGCCCATCCTTCTCTTTGAAATTTTCATATATTAAAAATTATTTATCGGAGGGCTCCGTAAAAAAATCCGATCTAAAATATTTAAAAACGCTACGATTTCAAAAAAGTTCGAAAAGTGCCTCTCTCGGGGCGCCAAACTAAGGAAGGAAGAAGAAAGGTTCATAATATGAAAGAGTAACTTTGCGATGATAACCGAAAACTTTCCGATGATAGATCAAATGACTGGTCCAAAAAAAGTTTGAAATCTACCCCTCCCACGTGGGTTCCCTCTTTTATCCTAGAATATACCCGGAAATCACGCAGCCCCACTTTTAAAATTTTATATTTAATAAATAATATTTATCGGGGAGCTCCATTAAAAAACCTCATTTAATGATATTTATTGTAGAAATCACTACAATTTAAAAAAAAAGTCACCCCCGCACCGTTCCCCCCCCCCTCCGAACCCCTTCCGGAATTCAACTCTGGGAAGAGAAAGGTTCATAATATGAAAGAGTGGTGAAAGGACTTTCCGATGATATGTCAAGGAGAGGTTTGGTAAAAGTTTCAAAATTACCCGCCCCCCTCCCTTTGTGCACTCTCGCGTACCCCAGAATTCACTCACCTTCCTCTTTGAACTTTTTATATTTAACAAATAGTATTTATCTGAGTCTCCAGGTATGGGGCAGCTTGGCAGAGCTAAAATAAGAGAAACATTGAAAATTCGTGGCAAAATGACACTAAATTTAACAGTAAAGTTTGAAACTAGGACTATACAGAACTGCATACATAAACCACTATGCTTCATAACCCACATCGGTTAATAGCAATAAAATGATAAGTGCCAGTTAAACTGATGGCATTGAGCTCACAGGTTATTAACACTAACTGTATATTACACTCTTATTTCATAGAATAATGTCCCTCAAAAAATAAATGAAGGGGAATATCTTCCGTTTGCCCCTTTTATACTTAACCAATGAACCTCCAAATCTAATCAGGGAAACTCCTTAACTATAATAAATCAGTATATCAAATTTGAAGCAAATCAGATAATTCTGCATGAAAAAAAGAAACATATCGCTAAATTAAGGATGGTCTAACCCCTTTAACCCTTTTATACTTAACTAATGAACCTCCAAATCTAATCAGGAAAGCTCCTTATCAGAACAAACATAGAAAAAAAAATTAAAGTAAATTGAATAATTCTCCATGAAAATCCATTTATCTAAATTAAGGGGAGGGGACTTGCCCCCTTTTTGCCCTTGTATACTTAACCAATGAACCTCCAAATCTAATGAAGGAAGCGCCATATCGGAATAAATCGGTATATTAAATTTGAAGCAAATCCAATAATTCTGCATGAAAAACCCTTTTATCTAAATTAAGGGGAGACTAGCCCCTCCCCTTTATACTTAACCCATAAACCTCCAAATCTAATAAAGGCAGCTTCTTAACATAATAAACCGGTATCCCAAATTTGGAGCAAATCGAATAATTCTGCATGAAAAACCCATTTATCTAAATTAAGGAGGGGACCAGACCCCCTTCTCCCCCTTTATCCTTAACCAATGAACTTCCAAGTTTAATCAGGGAAGCTCCTTAACATAATAAACCGGTATACCAAATTTGGAGCAAATCAAATAATTCTGCATGAAAAGCCCATTTATCTAAATTAAGTGGGGGACCAGCCCCCCTTCTCCCCCTTTATCCTTAACCAAAGAACTTCCAAGTTTAATCAGAGAAGCTCCTTAACATAATAAACCGGTATACCAAATTATGAGCAAATCAAATAATTCTGCATGAAAAGCCCATTTATCTAAATTAAGGGGGGGGGGTCTAGCCCCCTTCTCCCCCTTTATACTTAACCCGTAAACCTCCAAATCTAATCAAGGCAACTTCTTAACATAATGAACCGGTATACCAAATTTGGAGCAAATCGAATAATTCTGCATGAAAAACCCATTTATCTAAATTAAGGAGGGGGTCTATCCCCCTTTCCCCCCTTCATACTTAACTAATGAACCTCCAAGTTTAATCAGGGAAGCTCCTTAACATAATAAACCGGTATACGAAATTTGGAGCCAATCGAAGAATTCTGCATGAAAAACCTATCTATCTAAATTAAGGAGGGGGGGGGGACCAGCCCCCTTCTCTCCCTTTATCCTTAACCAATGAACCGTCAAAACTAAACAGCGGAACGCCTTATCAGAATGAACATAAAAAAAATTGAAGCAAATCGTACATTTTAATCAAGAGTTATCGCGTTACGTACATACATACGTACGTACATACGTACAGTACATGCATACACACAGAACCGACGGGTACATTAGCTCTCAGGCTTAGATAGACTGTGAGCTAAAAAGAGATTGGATAAGCAGATGGACTCGGGGCTTAATTTCCAACAAAAAAAGTACCGGAGCCCTAACATTCGGCAGCACTAAAACCGCACTAACCCCCCCCCCCCCCCCCGCCCCCCCGCCCCCCACCTCCTCCGCCGTCACTCCAATCCTCATATTTATATTTCATATACATTATTTTCAAAATTTAATGCATTTTCTTTAGTAAAATAAAATAAAAATAAATATACAGGGTGATTCAGCTCGTCGGTGACAAACTTTAAGGATCGATAGAGCACACCTAGACGAACATTTTTGAATAGGGAATGTAGGGTCCCTGACGCGATGGTAAGGCGCTAGGCGCTTTCGAAAATTTGGGTGCCGAAATTCGAAACGTCATAAAAACTAGGGAAATGGTTAGATTTTCTTGCTTGTTGCGTCGAAATGATTCTGTTTGTTTAGACTTTCTTCAGTACCAATTTGATAAGCGTATCTCTTAAAACATGGATAGGGGGCGCTGCAGACTTTGGAGAGCTAGACAACAACTTTAAGCCCGTTATTTTGATAATTTAACACATGCTCGCCAAAGTTTATACTCTAACTTAAAGTTTGAACCCAAACGTAGAGCCCTGCAAAAAGCGTAAGAGCCGGAATAAAATGTCAAAGTACAGGGTGGTCGAAACTCGAAGGCTCCTAAGAGATAAACAAACAGATTTCTTGACTTATGGCATGCATTTTCATGATTCTGTTTGCTGGGGCTCTCTGAAACTCAGTTGAACGGTACAAAAAGAAACATCGATAGGGGGCGCTTTGGGCAAAAAACATAATTCGTTGACATTTCGGACGCTAACTGGAAACGGGGCGCTACGATCAGTTAGAAACAAAACAAGAGAGTAATTTACTTATCATAAGAAGCTATTAAAACTGCAGTTTGTTTGTTTTTTTTAACAAACATAGCTGGTTTCAATCATGCACAATGCGCGCAATAAAATTTACATAAGGTGCTTTTTGCTGATTTATGCAAAAGATATCGTACCATATCGATATGCAAAAGATACGTAATGCGTAGACGACAACGCGAGATGACGTAGTTGTATGCGCAGACACGTCTTTTGAACGTGCGGTACCTACTTAAGCTTCGGGTTACTTGTCTGCAGATCGGTAGTAGGATGGAACGGTACACAAACTCTGAATTGGCTGACATGCATTTGGCGTATGGCGCTGCTGGTTGTAATGGACGAGCCGCTCAGCGGTTGTACGCCGAGCGTTACCCCAACAGGCAAATCCCCTGCCATGCCTTCTTCGCTCGAGTACACCAGAGGTTGTCCACAACGGGATCTTTCGACGGAGGCAGGCCTGAACGGGAGCGATCAGTGAGCACCCCCGACAACGAAGAGGCTGTGCTTAACCTGGTTGAGGACAACCCAGGTCTTAGCACGAGAGATATCGCCAGACATGTTGGCATTTCGCAAGCAACTGCGTGGCGCATCTTACGTTCCCGGAATCTGCACCCCTACCACATCCAGCGGGTGCAGTTGCTCAGAGAGCAGGATTTTGGCCCTCGAGTGGAATTCTCAAGATGGTACTTGGCGATGAGATCCAGGGATCCCCGTTTTGTAAACAGCATTTTGTTTACGGACGAGTCCACCTTCAGCCGGGAGGGAATGTGGAACGCCCACAACAGTCATGTGTGGTGTGATGAAAATCCACATGAAACCAGAAGCCGAGCAGCCCAGGAGCGTTTCTCAGTAAATGTGTGGGCCGGCATTCTGGGGGATTGCCTCATTGGCCCTTATTTGTTACCTGAACGGCTGACAGGTGGAAATTACCTGATTTTCCTGGATCAAGTGCTGCCGCAGCTTCTGGATGAGGCGCACGTACCCGAAGGTTCGCGTCGCCAGATGTGGTTCCAGCACGATGGAGCTCCGGCCCATTACACGAACGACGTGCGTCTCCATCTAAACGCAAGGTATGGCCAGCGGTGGATCGGGCGTGGGGGTCCAGTTCACTGGCCTGCCCGATCACCAGACCTCACCTGCTTGGATTTCTTCCTTTGGGGTTACCTGAAGGCCGAGGTATACCATACACCTGTCAGCAGTGCTGAAGAACTTGTGGCGCGCATTGTGGCAGCTGCAGGGCAGATCAGAGATACTCCTGGCATTGTTGGAAACACACACTCCTCAATGCGACGGAGGTGCGAAGCCTGCATCATGGCCCAAGGTCGAAATTTCGAGCATCTTCTGTAGTGTTATTTTTTGTAAATAAATTTCCAGTATCATTGATGTTTTTGGTCTAAATTTATTCAGAAGTGTTGAGCAGAGGTAGAAAATGTGTTTTCATTATTACTAACTGATCGTAGCGCCCCGTTTCCAGTTAGCGTCCGAAATGTCAACGAATTATGTTTTTTGCCCAAAGCGCCCCCTATCGATGTTTCTTTTTGTACCGTTCAACTGAGTTTCAGAGAGCCCCAGCAAACAGAATCATGAAAATGCATGCCATAAGTCAAGAAATCTGTTTGTTTATCTCTTAGGAGCCTTCGAGTTTCGACCACCCTGTACTTTGACATTTTATTCCGGCTCTTACGCTTTTTGCAGGGCTCTACTTTTGGGTTCAAACTTTAAGTTAGAGTATAAACTTTGGCGAGCATGTGTTAAATTATCAAAATAACGGGCTTAAAGTTGTTGTCTAGCTCTCCAAAGTCTGCAGCGCCCCCTATCCATGTTTTAAGAGATACGCTTATCAAATTGGTACTGAAGAAAGTCTAAACAAACAGAATCATTTCGACGCAACAAGCAAGAAAATCTAACCATTTCCCTAGTTTTTATGACGTTTCGAATTTCGGCACCCAAATTTTCGAAAGCGCCTAGCGCCTTACCATCGCGTCAGGGACCCTACATTCCCTATTCAAAAATGTTCGTCTAGGTGTGCTCTATCGATCCTTAAAGTTTGTCACCGACGAGCTGAATCACCCTGTATATACCTGTATATGATTAACTGTTAACAACTGTTCCACTGTGTAACTTTGGCTTCGGTTTTTCGGAAGCGGTATTGCACTGGGCTCCGGAGCCCTGTATTTATGAGCTCCGGTGAATTTCGACCAAATTTTAAAAATTTACTAAAAACAGAGAAGTACCGGAGCTGAGCTCCGGTGGGCTCCGGCGCAAATTAAGCCCTGGATGGACTCCTTTGAGAAATTATGACTTAAACCAGAAATGCGGTAAATTTGACTCTGAAAGCTTCATTTCCATCTCGCATTTCGGCAAATCTCATCTCGATGATTTTTCCAGCATTTCGACGCTTCCAGATGGCAAGCTGCTCGATGGTTGGTTCTCTCGCGGTTTTAAACCTTTCGGGATGGGAAGTCTCTCGAGAGTTTCCTCTCGCCCTTTTCAACCTTTCCCGATGGGAATTCTCTCGCTTGTTACTCTCGTCCTTTTCGAAATCTCCCAATGAAAAGCCTTTCGAGGATTTCTCTCGCGCTTTTCAACATTTCGCTATGAGAAGCTTTTCGAGGATTTCTCTCGTCCTCGGCAGAGAAGAAAAGTAAGAAAATTTATCGAGAGTACCAAGGGACGAGATAGAGAAAAAGGCATGACAATGAGCTGTGAAATGAAGCTTTAATTTTCAAAGTTTCTCTTATTTTAGCCCTACCAAGATGTCACATACCTGGAACCCTCCGATAAAAATTATTTATTAAATATAAAATTTTCAAAGAGGAAGGTGGGTCGGGTGATTTCGAGGGAGGAGCACGTGAGAGTGGACTCATGGGGTGCAATTTTAAAAATTTTACCGAACCCTTCCTGTGGCATATAATCGAAAAGCTCTTTGACCACTCTTTCATACTATGAACCTTTCTTCGCTCAAAGGGGGGTGGGGAAGGGGCGAACAAATTTTTAAAACCGTAGTCGATTTCTATAATAAATTTAAATATCACTTTAAATATGGGTTTTTTATGCAGTCTTCCGGTAAATATTATTTATTGAACATAAAAATTTTAAAGTGGCGGCTGTGTGAATTCCGGGGTGAAAGAGTGGGCCCACGGGGGGAGAGAGGGGGAGCAATTTTCAAACTTTTTTTGGGCCAGTCATGTGACATGTCATCGGTAAGCTCTCGGATGACTCTTTCATATTATGAGACTTTCTTCCTCCCCTCCCCAATTTGGCCCCCACTGCGAGGGTAGTTTTTTCCGCTTTTATCATTTTAGATCGGATTTTTTTATGGAGCCCTCCGCTAAATATTATTTATAATATATGAAATTTCAGGACACTTTTCCAAATTTAGCCAAGACCCCTCATGTGACATATCGTTAGAAAGGTTTGTGACTACTTATTAGTGCTATGCACTTCCGGTGGCTGCCCCCCTCCACTTTGCCCCCCCCCCCCGGAGGACTCTTTTCCAAATTTAGTCAGTACCCCTCTTATGAGATATCGTTGAAAAGGTCTATGACTACTTATTGATGTTATGCACTTCCGGTGACAGTCCCCCCCACTCTTTGCCCCCCCCTGGGGGACACTTTTTCAAATTTAGTCAAGACCCCTCGTGTAAGATATCGTTGGAAAGGTCTGTGACTACTTATTGATGTTATGTACCTACGGTGTCCCCACCACCACTTTGCCCCCCCCCGGGGGGGGCACTTTTCCAAATTTAGCCAAGACCCCTCATGTGAGATATCGTTGGAAAGGTCTGTGACTATTTATTGATGTTATGCACCTCCGGTGACAGTCTCTCCCAATTTGCCCCTCCCGGGGGACACTTTTCCAAATTTAGCCAAGACCCCACATGTGAGATATCGTTGGAAAGGTCTGTGACTACTTATTGATGTAATGCACCTCTGGTGACCGCCCCCCCCCACTTTTCCCCCACGGGGGTGTTTTTCTAAATTTAGCCGAGACCCCTCATGTGACATATTGTTGGAAAGGCTTATGACCACTTACTCATGTTATCCACTTACCGCACCCCTCCCCCATTTGTCCCCACGGGGGGGGGCATTTTTATAAATTCAGATCCAGACTTCTCATGTGACATATGGTTGGAAAGGCCTAAAGACCTGTGACGACTTAATCATATTATGCAGCTGCTGTGCCCCTCCACTCGCTTTGACCCCTCCCCCAAGAGATCTGGTCCGACGTTCATTCGTTTCGATATTATATTTTTTACAAGATTTTGTAGTGCGTGCACACCACACCCGCCTGCTATCATATATTAGTGCCGTATATAGCGGGTAACCTGCTCGTGATTTCATATTACAAGATTACGTATAAATTAGGGGCCCCGATTAAAGGAGGAGCCCGTTAGCGGTCGAAGTCACCTAGTCTTTATTAACATCGACTCATTCCAGTTCACCCGCAGACGATTCTTGATAAATGTATGACGTATATAATACATAATATATGATTTATAAAAGAAATTTGCAAACTGTAGTCATCGAGAAAAAATTTATACAATCGAAAAATATCGAGATGTCCATACAATCGAGAAAATCGAGAAAAACATCTCGTTATCGCCCATCACTAACTTTTATGTTAGCCGGGCTCAAATCTCGCCAATAGCTTTTTTTGGAATTTTTCCGTTATACGGACACCATGCCAAAATGTATGCTAATACGCCAATTATTTCAACCCTGATCGCGAAAAGGATTTTTATAGTAAAACATGCGAAACATTATGATTTGCTATTATTTGCTATACTTTATTGTATAACAGTTATTTGTTCACTTAATTTAAGTATATAATTTGTGATTTAGTAAAATAGTTCATAAAAGTCTGTAGTTTCCAAATGTTATATTTTTAAAAGACATACTTTACTATCGACAGTGTTTTTTCTTTTATTTTTCAAATATTTCAATTCACATGATTTTCATTTTGCGCCAACTATTACGCTTGGCGACAATGGTGTCCGTAAACGGAAAAGTACCCTTTTTTTAACTCGTAAGTTAGCATTTTTTTTATTTTTTGAGTGGTAAATTAAAACGGTACTACTTGGTTATCCCATTGACCAAAAATAAATCGCCAGACAATAAGATTAAACGATAATAATGGTTGATCGAAAATGTAACATTCACTTGACTGTAAGGAAGTAAGACTGTATACGCCATCAAGGGATTTTTATTTCGATGCTTTATTTGTATTTGAATTTTTATACTAAATTATTTGTTTTTTCGTTATTAAAAAAAAAAAAAAAAATTACGTCAACTTGTATAATTTGGCGAATGGTTTGGCGATTTATATAATTTGGCGATATTGGTCATTTGCTTTGAATTTAAATGTTATGATTTGTTGCTTAATATTTAACACAGATGTCATACAAGCACCGGGTTTGGCGTGATTTTTTTTTTTTTTTTTTTTTTTTTTCACGACAATTTGGCGAAAACCTCGTTTTCGAATAGCAGTTATATCTGTATTTTTAAATTATTTTTCTATTATTTTTAAAATGAAATAACAATAAATAAAAAGAAAATAATTAATAACTATAGAAACAAAGCAATTTATAACAATTTTTTTCTTAAATAAAAAGAAAATAAATGTAAATAAACATTTTTTGATGAATAAGCAACAATAGCCGGGTTACCATGTCAGGCAAAATAACGCCACTGTGGCGCCAATTAGGTACGCCGGTGCGTATATGACATCTGAGCCTAATATTTTTCTTTTCGTTTCGTTTAAAAAAAAAAAGAAAGAAGTGTCAGCCATTAATTTTAAATGTTTTTTTTTTCTTAATGAAAATTTTGTATTAAATAAAATGATAGCGAAATAAAAAAAAGCATTGTTCTTAGCATAGATTTAAGGGAGGCCAAACTTGGTCGCCAAATTAGTTTAAAATTATAAGCTTTTTTGAAATGCGAAAAAAAATATGTGTTATGATTGAAATTTGAGTTGCCATCATTAGAAAAATGTATATAAAATTAGAAAAAAATTAATATTTCAAAAACTAATTCGAATTTTAAAAATTCTAATACCAGTTTTGAAATCTGCGGATCAATAATGATTTTTGGTGTTAATTTCATCGCAAAGTATTCCGTATTTTAGGAGAAATCGCCGTGAAACATAATCAGTTGTTTAATCAGTCGATTCATACTTCCGTTTCATACTTCCGTTTCATAAATCCGTTTCATTAGGATTTTATATATATAGGGTAGATTTATAAATCTTTACTAGTTTTTCACACTGCTCTGAGCCTAGTCTATTCCACAATTTAGGCTATATGAATCCAAATGTAGAGAAAATCCTCTCGATGGAAGCAGAGCTAGATGGAACGGATGCAGAGATTGGAAAAAATCGGCTACGGTGCCGTAGGCAGCGGAGACCCGGTTTAAGGTTCGTTCGAGCGGGATTGGCTTTTTAAAAACATTTTGCAGGCATGCTGCAGCGGGGACCCGGTTCGAGGTTCGTTCGCTTCGATATTTCATATTATAAGAGGCCCCGATAAAAGGAGAGGGCCACTAGTGGGCGAAGCCAGCTAGTTTAACTATTGTAGTTTGTAATTATTATAGCAACTTTAATTATTATAGTTACTACAAAAATAAAAACAAAATTATTCATTATGACAACTAAAATGTATTTAAAAGTGATAAGATAAGAACTCACTTTTATCACTTAATAGTGTTAGGTTAATTATAATAGTAATATTATTAATAATAATTAATAATAAATAATAATAGTAATAATAATAATTAATTTTAATTTTAATTATTAATAGTATTAATATTATTTTATAATATCAGTTAATAAATTTATTCTGATATTAATATTAGGTTAATACTAATATCAAAATAGAATAAATTTATTATCTGATATTATATACAAGTAATATAAAAATTTTGTTTTTAAAGTCAATTCCTACTTAGACCATCAAAGAAAAATTTAATATAACCCCTTAAGCTAATATTAGTTTTTGTTGCATTAAAATATCTCAATTTGTTGATTTTCTATAAGCAAGTAGGATTACAATGGAACTCTATGGGGATTTGGCGAAATATTAGAGATATCGCCAAGTTGGCGTCACTTTTCGCGACTCATTTTGGCCGCCAAATTTGGCGACATATCACCAAGTTGGCGATAAACTTGACGGTATTTGGCGACAGAACAGGGTCCCCCCTATGGTAACCCCTTATTGAAAATACTTTCATTGAACTTCAATAACCAATGGCCGCCATTTTGTTTCCCATGCAAAACTAAAATTAATTAATTAAAATTTAATAAATTAATTAATATTTGAAAAAACTGTATTAACATCAATTGTCATCCAGTACAAGTTTAAAAAAATTTATTTCAACTTGATAGGATGAATAATGAGTATTTTATTAACGATTGAAAATTTGAACAAGATAAATATATAAATACTAGGGGGCTCTGCCCCCCGCAAGCTACGCTCGCCAACCCCCGTTCAGACACCGCAGAATCTGAAAATCTAAAAATCTAATGGGTTTTTAAAATATTTAATTAATTATCAAATTAATAATCAAAATTTAATTAATTAATTAATATTTGAAAAAACTGTATTAACATCAATTGTCATCCAGTACAAGTTTAAAAAAATTTATTTCAACTTGATAGGATGAATAATGAGTATTTTACTAACGATTGAAAATTTGAACAAGATAAATATATAAATACTAGGGGGCTCTGCCCCCTGCAAGCTACGCTCGCCAACCCCCGTTCAGACACCGCAGAATCTGAAAATCTAAAAATCTAATGGGTTTTTAAAATATTAGAGAAGATAAAATTATACTGAAAAAGCTGTGCAGATCTCCCTGTAAACGGGTTTCCTTTCAATTCCCTTTGATTGCAAAAATTTAACAGAGAATCAGTTGCTGTTAAGACATCCAATGGTTGTTTTCGTTTTTGATTAAAGAGGATCAGTTAAACATTTGAAAAGAAGCTAAAATAAAATGAATTAAGTATTCACAGTCCTTGTCAACCGATATTTTAAAACAATCTCTATAACAATAGCCTAAATCATGTGACTATCATCAACAGTTCCGGGCGGAACACTTTGCTTTTTATACTCTATGTGCCATTTTGATACTTTAATGTTATCCAAGTACAGGTGATAAGTCGCCAAATATTATTCTATCCCCATCATTTCATCTATATTATAATAGTTCAAGTCATCAAATGCCATAAAGAAATACGATCTGATCCCTTCGCCTTTCATATGAAGGTTTGGTTGGTTGGTTGGTTGGTTGATTTTTGACGGCCAATTATCTGCTCGAGGGATATAGGCCCGGGGGGGAGAGTGCCCATCGTAAGGGTCTTTCTAAGGGAACCTAATCCGTATTTACGCATGGAAATCCATGGCTCGAAGAAAACCACGAAAACTCCGAACGATTAGGCCGACGGGCGCGATTGGGTTCGAACCCAGCACTTCCCGTCTACCAGCTTCGAGAGCAGAACCTCTGGGCCACTGGTGGGGCCTATGAAGGTTTGGAACAAATGTCATATCATATTGGCGCGATTTTTTTCCAACGCCAATTTGGGGAACGCATCAACAGCATAAACAACAACATCCGGCTTACCATATCAAGCAAAATAACGATACTTTGGCGCCAGTTAAGTACCCGTTGCGTATATGACATTGGCGTTAGAAAAAAATCGCGCCAATATGGGGCCGTATATGACACCTGTGCCGAAAGAAAAAAAAAGCCGGGTGCAAATTTCGCCAATATCTTTTCTTCAACTCCCCAGTTAGCCTTTTTTTTATTGTTCGAGTGGTAAATTAAAACATTGATTTGAAGTTGAAATTAAATGTCATGGTTTGTTACATAATTTAATATTTCGCCAGATGTCATATACGCACCGCATGTTTGACATGTTTTTTTTTTTTTTTTTTTTTACGAAAATTTGGCGAAAACCTCGTTTTCGAATACCAGTTACATATGTATTTTTGGTACTACTTAGTTATCCCGTCGACAAAAAATCTATCGCGAACTATATGATTAAATGTCAATAATGCTTGATCGTAAATGTCACATTCACTTGACTTTTAGCAAGTTACACGTGTTTACGTCATCAAGTGATTTTTATTTCGACGTTTTATTTTTATATTTATTAATGTTATACTAATTTATTTGTTCTTTCGTTATTTAAAATAAAAATTTTGTCAATCTGTACAATTTGGCGAGTGGTTTGGCGATTTATATAATTTGCGAAATTGGGTGACGGAATAACTACTACATTGTACCGTATTTTTTTGATTATTTTCTATTATTTTCAAAAGGTAATAGCAAAAAAATAATTAATTACTATAGAACAAAATAATTTATATAAATTTAAAAAAGAAATAAAAGTAAATATACATTTATTATTAAATAAACAACAATAGCCGGGTTACCATGTCTATCAAAATAATGCCATTTGTGCGCCAATTAGGTACCCCGGTGCGTATATGACATCTGTGCCTAATATTTTTCTTTTCTTTTGTTTTTTTAAAAAAAAGAAGTGAAAGCCATCATTTTAAATGTTTCATTTTTAAATGAAAGTTTTGTATTTAATAAAATGATAACGAAATACAAAAAAAGCATTGTTCTTAGCATAGATTTAAAGGAGTCCAAACTGTCGCCAAATTAATTTAAAATAGTAACCTTTTCTGAATTATGAAAAAAAAAATTGTTATGATTAAAATTTGAGTTGCCATCATTAGAAAAAATGTATTTAAAATTAGAAAAAAATTAATATTTCGAAAAGTATTTCGAATTTAAAAATTCTAATATCAGTTTTGAGATCTGTGGATCAACACGGATTTTTGGTGTTAATTTCATCGCAAAGTATTCCATATTTTAGGAGAAATCGCCGTGAAACAAAATCAGTTGTTTAATCAGTCGATTCAAAGAATCGATACATTTCAGGCGTTTCATATATTCGTTTCATAAATTCGTTTCATTAGGATTTTATATATATAGGGTAGAAATAAATAAATAAATATAGGAAGAGTGTGAGCTAATAGTAGGAATCTATTTATATAAAATCCAAGTCTCTGTGTGTCCCTCACTATTCCGGTAGGACCGCCTCATTGAAATGAGTAATTGTTGAAAAATATTAATGCAGGGTTACCACAGTAGCGCCAAATGTGAACCAACTTGGCGATATCTGGCTAATATGGCGAAATTCCCATTTAAAATCATTAATCTTTCATAATGGAGGTCACCGAAATTTAATTTAAACTCCACTCTTTTAAGATATTTTTTCGAAATCTATGGGTGAGAATTTAAAGTACATCTTTACATCTTCCTCCCGATGCTACTAATAAAATAACCGCCGACAATGGTGTACTGTGTGAGCTCCTAACTGCGCGATTTTAATGTGATTGAGGTACTTTTCCAGCATAGGTGCCTTGGCGAAAAAGGAAATTTGGTAACATATTTTCCGGGAACCTGTTCACTGTTTCATTTTATATACACACGCATTTTTTTCGATATTTATACGATTTATTTAACATAAAAAAGCCGTTTCTCTAATTTTATACAGAAACAGATGCAATTTGTACATAAAAACATCAATAATATACATATAAAACAAACAAAAACGCTCATCAAATTTGTTTTCATAGCTGTTTATATGATTTGACAACAAATCTCGATATTTTTCCGTTATACGGACACCATGCCAAAATGTATGCTAATGCGCCAATTATTTCAAAATGGTAAAAGATATTTGTAATTTTATGGCAGCAGTTTAATATGAGTTTTATTTTATTGCTTTATTTTATAGCAGTTATCTGTTCACTTATTTTAAGTATATATTTGTGATTTGATGAAATAGTTCGTAAAAGTCTGGAATTTTCAAATGTTATATTTTTTAAATGCTCACTTTAGTATCGACAATGGTTTTTCTTTTATTTTCCAAATGCTTCAATTCACGATTTTTCGCCAACTATTACGCTTGGCGACAATGGTGTCCGCATAACGGAAAAGTACCCAAATCTCACTTTCTGATGCCCAAATTACACCAAGCTTTTTAAAAAAAATGCCAAAGCCCCTACAGTGGAAAAGTACCAAACTGTCTATTATTTTGCGCTATCCGTGTTATAGTTTGTACTATATGCAAGGGCAGTGGAGTGAAGAGTTTAAACATTAAATATTAAAGTTTCGGCACATACGCTGTCATATATCATAGATGTCATATATCATATTGGCGCGATTTTTTTCTGACGCCAATGTCATATACACAACGGGTACTTAACTGGCGCCAAAGTGTCGTAATTTTGCTTGATATGGTAATCCGGATGTTGTTGTTTATGCTGTTGATCAGGGGTGTCAAACTGTGGCCCGCCGGATACCACTAAAATTTTAAAGGAATAGTCGACAAGTTGAATCGCAGCAATTCGACGATTAGATAAGGCAAAGATAACTGTAAAACTTTAGTGGTATCCGGCGGGCCACAGTTTGACATCCCTGCTGTTGATGTTTTCGGCGATGTTGATGAATTGGCGTCGGAAAAAAATCGCGCCAATATATGATAACGTATATGACAACTGTGCCAAAGTTTCTATAAAGCAGTATAAGACTAAAAAATTAAGAATAAAATAAATGCAAAATAAGACTAAAGAAGAAAGAAAAATCATGCATTAAGCATAGAATATGAAACACTTTCCAACACATCCTAAATGCTTTAACAAAACTTCGTTATTTAGGGAAATAAGGTAAATAAGATAACGTTACTTCTTAGATATCCCATCGACCAATTTCGCAAATTATATAAATCGCCAAATCAATAGTAAAACATTAATAAAAATACAAATAAAACGTCGAATTAATGGTTTTATTGGCCATTATTGGCATTTAATTAATTAATTAATGGCAACCATTATTCGCAATTAATCTTACAATTTAGCGACAGTAATTTGGTCGACTGGATAACTAAGAAGTACCACGATAACTAAGTAAACATTTTAGAAAACGCATAAAAAATTTTAAAAATTGATTTCAGTAGTTACCGTCCATAGCCAATAGCACCGTTATTACATGCCACTTTTTAGCTAAAATTTAATTTAAACTACTCTTAAAACTACTGAAATCACATTTCCAGATATTATCATCCATAGACGGTTATGTATCCAATTCTTTGCGTGACCATGTATATTATTTTATCTATATTCTACAAACATTTCTTAGGAAACTAAATGCAGTTCAGCGTAAAAATGCATATCTCCTATAAAAACCACCTTTAAGCAATTTACTCTCATACTCAGTAACCCTTACGAATTGTTTTGTGTAGCCCTGCATATGAACTGTAGCATAAATGTAGTGAAACATAAAAGCGCATATCATAATTAAAAATGCATTTCTAGCAATCATTGCTTATGTACAATACTTCGGAGAAAAGTTTCTTGGCGAGAAAGAAGTTTGCCAACGTATTTTCTGGCAACCCATTTACTGCTTCATACTCACAAGCAATTTTTTCCATATGTATACAATTTGGCACAGATGTCATATACGATATTGGAGCGATTTTTTTCCGACGCCAATTTGGCGAAAACATCAACAGCATGAACAACATTCGGGTTACCATTACAAGCAAAATAGCGACACTTTGGCGCCAGTTAAGTACCCGGTGCGTATATGACATCGGCGTAAAAAAAAATCGTGCCAATATGGGCGTATATGACATCTGTGCCGACAATTTAATTTAAAAATGCTATTTACCCATTTTTATAAAGAAACAGAAGTAATTTTTGCACAGATGTCATATACGCATGGGTTTGGCGTGATTTTTCTCTGACGCCAATTTGGCAGAAATCTCGCTTTCGAATACCAGTTACTTATATATTTTTCCATTATTTGCTATCATTTTGAAAAGGAAATAACTATAAATAAATAAAAGTTTGAATAATAACTATAGAACAAAACAGTTTATATAATTAAAAAACAGAAAATAAAAGTAAATAAACAATTTATTAATAAATAAAAAACAATAGCCGGGTTACCATAGCAGGTAAAATAACAGCATTTTGGCGCCAGTTAGGTATCCCGGTTCATATCTGAAATCTGTGCCGTAATTTGTATATAAAAAAATTATATATATTTAGAAACGATTTTTTATGCATATAAGTGCATATATAAACAAAGATAAAAGTTCATTAGATTTGTTTTCATAGCTGTTTATATATTTTCGCAACATATCTCACTTTCTGATGCCCGAATCGCGCCAAGCTTTTTTTAAAAATGCGCTATAATGGAAAAGTACTTAAATAAATAATTAACAGAAATAACAAATTATACAAACTAAAACTTTTTATTTCGAGATCAAAGCATTGCTTTTAATTTCGATTAAAAATACATATATCCTTGGATAACTTCAATTGAAATTAGTTTCAGAGCTTAATATCTCATTCATAAACCTAAACAAACACAAGTGATTCATTCATCGTGAAACGTCAAAAATATTAAATCATTGGGGTAATCATTCACAAAGTAAGTTCTCCAACAATCAATGGGCAATATTCTAATGACGTCATAGTAGGTAAAATGGTGGCGGTATCGTTTGTTTATGGTTTGTAATCACAAAGATTTAATTTTGTAATGTCTCTTAGTTACATCATTTTATTGTCATATTTATGAGCTCAGAACAAAAGCCTATTTTTTCATTATTTAGTTATTAAAGACGGAAAAAAATCATAAATGCATGATTTGAAAATTTTAAATAATTTTTTTTTTCTTAATACTAAAAAATAACATTTGGAAGTAACAGCGGGTTTAAGTTAAATAAGTTTAACTGTTTAATTCTGTTGTAATATTCAAAATAACTGTATTTATTAGATTTCAGTACTCAACATCAGGGCCCGATTAAACTTTAAAGTTAGAGGAATTAAAATGTCATTTCAGGACCTTTCTTTTGGAGAAGCTTTTCTAAATTCCATATACACATGGAAAATCTTCAGTGTTAAAAATATTATTCCTAGGACTGACATAACACGAGAACGGCCTGATATTTTACACAAGTTTTTGAAAGCTACTTTATATCAGAAATTTTACTAAAAACTGGTTACTTTTTTGTTATAGCGGCCCACACTATTAGGATTATGACAAGTTGCAGCCAATTTCGCCAACGTCGTAACCATGATCGTGAAGCACACACATATAATACCATATAATACCATTTCATGAAATCGTATACGATAATTTAATAGTCTTTAGCCTTACTTCAAGTGTGTTATTTATTTATTTTTAAGGCTCAACAATCTAAATTGTCCAATATATGAATTTAAAAAAATGTAAACAAAGATTGAATAGACATGACCGCAAAAAGCCTCAAATCTGCATAACACTTGGAACCAAACTGTGCAGATTAGTGGTCTTCTACTGTACACAGTTTTTCATAAATGTGTTTCGTTCTTAAAATGTGTTATTTTCATCTATCACTACGGAACAAGCGAGAAAACTCATATTCTTGCACATGAGTTGTATATATTTTTATATCTAAATTTCCGTCATTTTTGACGGGCTACCTTTCTAGTTGAATAATAATAATCAGTAATAAATAGATCAAATGTAATTTAAAAAATGTAACTTAATAAATATATTTGTAAACGACTACACACATATATTATATATCTATACTAATATAAATATATTTGTAAACGACTACACACATATATTATATATCTCTCTATTCTAAAAAAAAGTAACTATCGCTGTCACCGCCGCCGCCGGTTTTGAATTTTTTGTGACCGGAGGTCTTTCTTCGTTAATATTAAAAAAACTGTTGCATACAAAAATATGAAAATCGGTAGTATTATAGAAAAATGTTTGATAAACACGCTGATGGAGACAGTTTTCAAATCGAAGAATTATTTTAAGAGATATTTAATGCTAAAGTTGGACAAAATCGTTCCATTAAAAAAGTTTTATAGGAGCAAAAACTATATATGGGAATTAATTCATTTTTAGATTATTTTATACGTTAGAATTTCCCGGTGTGCAGACTGCACTCACTTTTTTTAATTTGACTCTTTTTTTTTAGGTTTTATTTCTATTTTAAATTCAAATTTTCAGCATTTCGAGAGATATTTTTTATTTATTTTAGAAATTGGTATTAATTTAAACTGTTGCCAACTGTATAAAAAGCGCAACCAATAATGTTTGCTTCAAATTAAAAATTTATTTTACACGTGACTATTATAAACAAAAAATATAAAAAGCAGGAACTCATTGAAAATTACGTCATAAAAACTATAGTTACACGTGAATTTTAAATGAGAAAGAATATTGTAAAATAACAAATTCAGTAACATGCGTTAGAAGTCCTAAATAGGAGGATTTACGTCATATTACACTTATTACGTAAAATGAACAAAAAATAATATTGCAAAACAGTTTTAATTTAAAATTTGCGCGAGACATTTACTTCACATTTTAAGATGATCATAATATTTCATTTCTAACAAAAGTATTTTGACGTGAATATTAAAAAGAGAAAGAAAAGTTTGGTGAAAATTACGTCAGATTATAATTGTCAGATTCAAATTATAATTCAATCTTCTGAAATCTTTTTAAAGGCGGTCAAATTAGCGTGCTGTTAGAGTCTGCGGTGTCTGAACGGGGGTTGACGAGCGTAGCTCGTAGGGGGCAGAGCCCCGTAGTCTATCTATACTTATACTTATACTTATACTTATCTATACTCCTATTATAAAGAGGAAAAAATTGTTTATTTGTCGGAGGTAAGCTCTGGAACTACCGAACCGATCCCAAAAGTAATGGTATCAAAATGATGGTGTGAGTCCAACTTAGAACATAGGCTATATCTTATGACGGTGCCACTAGCCCAAAGGGAGTGTAGGAGCAAAAAACGTTCTAAAAATGCGATTTTAGCGTTACTGAAGGGCTTAGAAATATGAAATTTTGAATATTAGTTACTTATAAGATATAAATGATGTCTAAGAACAGTTCTTAAACAATTCGAAATTTAAAAGGGTTGAAAATGCACAAAAAGTGTTCTAAAAAACGTTCTAAATGGTAGTTTCTACACAATCTCAGGTAATACCAAACCGATTTAAAAAGTATTGGTGTCAAAATGACGGTGACAACGCTTGCTCCAAGATAGGCTATGTTTTATATCGGTGTCACTACCCCAAAAGGGGTGTAGGAGCAAAAAACGTTCTAAAAATGCGATTTTAGCGTTACTGAAGGGCCTAGAAATATGAAATTTTGAATATTTGTTACTTATAAAATATAAATGCTATCGAAGAACAGTTCTTAAACAATTCGAAATTTAAAAGGGGTGAAAATGCACAAAATGCGTTTTAAAAAACGTTCTAAATGGAAGTTTCTACAAAATCTCAGGAAATATAAACCGATTTAAAAAATATTGATGTCAAAATGATGGTGACAACGCTTGCTCCAAGATAGGCTATGTTTTATGTCGGTGTCACTACCCCAAAGGGAGGTGCGGGAGCAAAAAACGTTCTAAAAATGCGATTTATGTGTTACTGAAGGGCCTAGAAATATGAAATTTGAAATATTAGCTACTTATTAGATATAAAGGATTTCTAAGAACAGTTCTTAAACAATTCGAAATTTAAAAGGAGTGAAAAAGCGCGAAAAGCGTTCTAAAAAACGTTCTAATGGTGGTTTCTACACAATCTCAGGCAATATCAAACCGATCTAAAAAATAATGGCGTCAAAAGGATGGTGAAAACCCTTGCTCTATCATAGGCGATGTTTTATGTCGGTGTCACTACCCCAAAGGGGGTGCAGGAGCAAAAAACGTTTTAAATTGCTGCTTTTGCGTTAGGGAAGGGACTAGAACCGTGAAATTTGAATGGTAGTTAGTTATAAGATATCAATGATCTCTAAGGACATTTCCTAAGAAAATCGAAATTTAAAAGGGGGTCAAAATGCGCAAAAAGCGCTATAAAAAACTTTCTAAATTGCGATTTCTATGCAATCTCAGGAAGTACTGAACCGATTTCAAATATAATGGTGTAAAAATGATGGTGACAGATCTTGCTCCAAGATAGGCTACCTTTTATATCTGTTTCCACTACCCCAGAGGACATGCAGGAGCAAAATGCGCGAAAAGCGTTCTAAAAACGTTCTAGATGCCCATTTGTCGGCAATATCTCAAGAAGAATGAATCTGATTTCAAACGTAATGGTAGGAAATTGATGCTGACAGCCTCTGCTCTAACATAGACGCTATTTTATGTCGGTATCACTATCACCAAGACGTTGCAGAAGCAAAAAAGCGTTCTAAATTTCGATTTTTGTGATCGGTAGGGACTAGCAACTTAAAATTAAGCAATGTACATATTTATTAGCTATAAATGATCTTTAAGAACAGTTTTGAAAAAATTGGAAATTTTAAAAGTGGTGAAAATGCGCGAAAAGCGTCCTAAAAACGTTCTAAATTGCGATTTCTACTCAATCTAAAGAAATACCAAAGCTCTTTCAAAAGTAATGGTTGCAAATCAATGGTGACAGTCCCTGCTATAACATAGGTTATATTTTATGTTGCTGTCACTACCATCTGAGGGTTTCAAAAACAAAACATGTTCTAATTTGCATTTTTTACACAACTGAGGGGTCTAACACTTTGAAGTATGGCATGGTATTTACTTACAAGATGCAACCGCTTTCTAAGAACAGCCGAAAGAAAATTCCAAATTAAAAAAAAATGAAGTGGGTGAAAAGCGTTATAAATTACAATTTTTAAGCAAACATATAAATTACCAAACCGATTAAAAAAATAATGATGACAAATTTTGGTGATAGAACCTGCTCAAACATAAGCTATATTTTATGTCTGTTCCACTACCACCTAAAAAACTTTTAATAAAATAAAATATTACCTTTTAATAAAATAAAAATTTAGTTAGTACCTTTTAATAAAAATTAGACATATAAATATCACTTGGCATATTTCAAATATTACGCGAGCAAAGCCGCGGGGTTTGCTAGTCTATACTCTATACTCCTATTATAAAGAGGAAAAAATTGTTTATTTGTCGGAGGTAAGCTCTGGAACTACCGAACCGATTCCAAAAGTAATGGTATCAAAATGATGGTGTTAGTCCAACTTAGAACATAGGCTATATCTTATGTCGGTGCCACTACCCCAAAGGGGGTGTAGGAGCAAAAAACGTTCTAAAAATGCGATTTTAGCGTTACTGAAGGGCCTAGAAATATGAAATTTTGAATATTAGTTAGTTATAAGATATAAATGATGTCTAAGAACAGTTCTTAAACAATTCGAAATTTAAAAGGGGTGAAAATGCACAAAAAGCGCTCTAAAAAACGTTCTAAATGGTAGTTTCTACACAATCTCAGGAAATACCAAACCGATTTAAAAAATATTGGTGTCAAAATGATGGTGACAACGCTTGCTCCAAAATAGGCTATGTTTTATGTCGGTGTCACTACCCCAAAGGGGGTTGCAGGAGCAAAAAACGTTCTAAAAATGCGATTTATGTGTTACTGAAGGGCCTAGAAATACGAAATTTGAAATATTAGCTACTTATTAGATATAAAGGATTTCTAAGAACAGTTCTTAAACAATTCGAAATTTGAAAGGGGTGAAAATGCGCGAAAATCGTTCTAAAAAACGTTCTAAATGGTAGTTTCTACACAATCTTAGGAAATACCAAACCGATTTAAAAAATATTGGTGTCAAAATGACGGTGACAACCCTTGCTCCAACATAGGCTATGTTTTATGTCGGTGCCACTACCCGAAAGGGGGTGCAAAAGCAAAAAACGTTCTAAAAATGCGATTTTTGCGTTACCAAAGGGCCTAGAAATATGAAATTTGAAATATTAGCTACTTATTAGATATAAAGGATTTCTAAGAACAGTTCTTAAACAATTCGAAATTTAAAAGGGGTGAAAATGCGCGAAAAACGTTCTAAAAAACGTTCTAATGGTGGTTTCTACACTATCTCAGGAAATACCAAACAGATCTAAAAAATAATGGCGTCAAAATAATGGTGACAACCCTTGCTCCAACATAGGCGATGCTTTATGTCGGTGCCACTAACCTAAAAGGGGTGCAGGAGAAAAACGTTCTAAATTGCGGCTTTTGCGTTACGGAAGGGCCTAGAATCGTGAAATTTGGAATGGTAGTTAGTTATAAGATATCAATGATCTCTAAGGACATTTCCTAAAAGAATCGAAATTTAAAAGGGGGTCAAAATGCGCAAAAAGTGTAGTAAAAAACTTTCTAAATTGCGATTTCTATGCAATCTTAGGAAGTACTGAACTGATTTCAAATATAATGGTGTAAAAATGATGGTGGCAGATCTTGCTCCAAGATAGGCTATATTTTATATCTTCCACCACCCCAGAGGAGATGCAGGAGCAAAATGCGCGAAAACCGTTCTAAAAACGTTCTAAATGCCGATTTGTCGGCAATATCTCAGGAAGAATGAATATGATTTCAAACGTAATGGTAGGAAATTGATGCGGACAGCCTCTACTCTAACATAGACGCTATTTTATGTCGGTATCACTATCACCAAGACGTTGCAGAAGCAAAAAATCGTTCTAAATTTCGATTTTTGTGAGCGGTAGGGGTTAGCAACTTAAAATTAGGCAAGGTACATATTTATTAGATATAAATTATCTTTAAGAACAGTTTCGAAAAAATGGGAAATTTAAAAAGGGGTGAAAATGCGCGAAAAGCGTTCTAAAAACGTTCTAAATTGCGATTTCTACTCAATCTACGGAAATACCAAAGCTATTTCAAAAGTAATGGTTGCAAATCAATGGTGACAGTCCCTGCTATAACATAGGTTATATTTAATGTTGCTGTCACTACCATCTGAGGGTTGCAAAAGCAAAACATGTTCTAATTTGCGTTTTTTGCACAACTGAGGGGTCTAACACTTTGAAGTATGGCATGGTATTTACTTACAAGATGCAACTGCTTTCTAAGAACAGTCGAAAGATAATTCCAAATTTAAAAAAATGAAGTGAGTGAAAAGCGTTATAAATTACAATTTTTAAGCAAACTTATAAATTACAAAACCGATTGAAAAAATAATGATGACAAATTTTGGTGATAGAACCTGCTCAAACATAAGATATATTTTATGTCTGTTCCACTACCACCAGAGGGTTGCAGGAGCTATAAACTTTCTAAATTGCGATTTCTGTGATACTGAAAAGGCTAGAAACTTTAAATATGACATGGTAGTTACTTATAAAATATAAATGCCCTCGAAGGAACGTCGAAAATAAATTCGAATTAAAAAGGGGTGAAGCGAAGGGGAGGTGCGAAAAGCATTCTAAAAAATTCTAAATTACTATTCTATGCAATTTCAGGGAATATAAACCGATTATAAAAGTAATAGTTGCGAATCAATGGTAACAGTCTCTGATACTGCACAGGCTATATTTTATGCCGATGATTCTACCACCTGGGGTTCACAGGAACAACAAACGTTCTAAAAAAGGGCTTTAAAAGCTTTTTAAATTACGTTTCTGTGGAATATTAGGAAATAATAAATCGATTTCAAAATTAATGTTGGCAAATTAATGGTGACAGTTCCTGTTTCAACATAGCCCTTTATGTTGAGAGACTTGGTAGGACTTGGAATTTGACATGATGGTTAATTTTAAGATGTAAGAAGATGCTTTCTAAAAAAATCAAAACGTCAAATGAATACTGAAATGAGCGTATTAATTGAGCATAAAAGTTTCAAAATATTTTCTAAATTATCATTTACTTAGTTTTATTTCATTTTATTAATTTAAGTCTCATTTCTGCCGAATGCTGTGTAATAATGATGTTTAATCAAACTGTGTTTTAAATAGTAATTTTTGAATTATTCCTAAAAGTATTAAGTACCTTTTAATAAAAAAAAACCTTTTAATAAAATAAAATATTACCTTTTAATAAAATAAAAATTTAGTTAGTACCTTTTAATAAAAATTAGACATAAATATCACTTGGCATATTTCAAATATTACGCGAGCAAAGCCGCGGGGTTTGCTAGTAATCTATACTCCTATTATAAAGAGGAAAAAATTGTTTATTTGTAGGAGGTAAGCTCAGGAACTACCGAACCGATTCCAAAAGTAATGGTATTAAAATGATGGTATTAGTCCAACTTAGAACATAGGCTATATCCTATGTCGGTGCCACTACCCCAAAGGGGGTTCAGGAGCAAAAAACGTTCTAAAAATGCAATTTTTGCGTTACTGAAGGGCCTAGAAACTTGAAATTTGGAATATTAGTTACTTATAAGATATAAATTATGTTTAAGAACAGTTCTTAAACAATTCGAAATTAAAAAGGGGTGAAAATGCACAAAAAGCGTTCTAAAAAATGTTCTAAATAGTATTTTCTACATAATCTCAGGAAATACCAAACCGATTTCAAACGTAATGGTATCAAAATGATGGAGTTAGTCCAACTTAGAACATTGGCTATATTTTATGTCGGTGCCACTACCTTAAAAGGGGTCCAGGAGCAAAAAACGTTCTAAAAATGCAATTTTTGCATTACTGAAGAACCTAGAAATATGAAATTTGGAATATTAATTACTTATCAGATATACATGATGTCAAAGAACAGTTCTTAAACAATTCGAAATTTAAAAGGGGTGAAAATGCACAAAAAGCGTTCTAAAAAACGTTCTAAATGGTAGTTTCTACATAATCTCAGGAAATACCAAACCGATTAAAAAAATATTGGTGTCAAAATTATAGTGACAACGTTTACTCCAAGATAGGCTATATTTTATGTCCGTGCCACCACCCCAAAGGGGGTGTAGGAGCTAAAAACTTTCTAAAAATGCGATTTATGTGTTACTGAAGGGTCTAGAAATATGAAATTTGAAGTATCAGCTACTTATTAGATATAAAGGATTTCTATGAACAGTTCTTAAACAATTCGAAATTTATAAGTGGTGAAAATGCACGAAAAGCGTTCTAAAAAGCGTTCTAAATGGTGATTTCTACACAATCTCAGGAAATACCAAACCGATTAAAAAAATAATGACGTCAAAATCATGGTGAAAACCCTTGCTCCAACATAGGCTATGTTTTATGTCGGTGCCACTACCCCAAAGGGGGTACAGGAGAAAAACGTTCTAAATTGCGGTTTTTGCGTGACGGAAAGGCCTTGAATCGGGAAATTTAGAATAGTAGTTAGTTATAAGATATCAATGATCTCTAAGGACATTTCCTAAAAAAGTCGAAATTTAAAATGGGAGTCAAAATGCGCAAAAAGCGTTGTAAAAAATGTTCTAAATTGCGATTTCTAGCAATCTCAGGAAATACTGAGCCGATTTCAAATATAATGGTGTAAAAATGATGGGGACAGATCTTGCTCCAAGAAAGGCTATATTTTATATCTGTTTCCACTACCCCAGAGGAGATGCAGGAGCAAAATGAGCGAAAAGCGTTCTAAAAACGTTCTAAATGCCGATTTGTCACCAATATCTCAGGAAGAATCAAACTGATTTCAAAAGTAATGGTAAGAAATTGATTCTGACAGCCTCTGCTCTAACACAGACTCTATTTTAAGTCGGTATCACTATCACGTAGACGTTGCAGGAACAAAAAAGCGTTACAAATTTCGATTTTTGTGATCGGTAGGGGCTAGCAACTTAAAATTAGGCAAGGTACATATTTATTACATATAAATGATCTTTAAGAACAGTTTTGAAAAAATTGGAAATTTAAAAGGGGTGAAAATGCGCGAAAAGCGTTCTAAAAACTTTCTAAATTGCGATTTCTACTCAATCTCATAAGTCGGTATCACTATCACCTAGACGTTGCAGGAGCAAAAAAGCGTTCCAAATATCGATTTTTGAGATCGGTAGGGCTAGCAACTTAAAATTAGGCAAGGTACATATTTATGACATATAAATGATCTTTAAGAACACTTTCGAAAAAATTGGAAATTTAAAAAGGGGTGAAAATGCGCGAAAAGCGTTCTAAAAACGTTCTAAATTGCGATTTCTACTCAATCTCAGGAAATTCCAAAGCTATTTCAAAAGTAATGGTTGCAAATCAATGGTGACAGTTTATGCTATAACATAGGTTATATTTTATGTTGCTATCACTACCATCAGAGGGTTGCAAAAGCAAAACATACTCTAATTTGCGTTTTTTGCATAACTGAAGGGTCTAACACTTTGAAGTATGGCATGGTATTTACTTACAAGATGCAACTGATTTCTAAGAACTGTCGAAAGAAAATTTCAAATTTAAAAAGATGAAGTGAGCGAAAAGCGTTATAAATTACAATTTTTATGTAATCTTATCAAATACCAAACCGATTAAAAAAATAATGATGACAAATTGTTGTTGATAGAACCTGCTCAAACATAAGCTATATTTTATGTCTGTGCCACTACCACCAGAAGGTTGCAGGATCTAAAAACTTTCTAAATTGAGATTTTGTGATACTGAAAAGGCTAGAAACTTTAAATATGGCATGGCAGTTTCTTATAAAATATAAATGCCCTCGAAGTAACGTCGAAAATAAATTCGAATTAAAAAGGGGTGACGCGAAGGGGAGGTGCGAAAAGCATTCTAAAAAAGTTCTAAATTACGATTCTATGCAATTTCAGGGAATATAAACCGATTATAAAAGTAACAGTTGCGAATCAGTGGTAACAGTCTCTGATCCTACACAGGCTATATTTTATGCCGGTGATTCTACCACCTGGGGTTCACAGGAACAACAAACGTTCTAAAAAGGGGCTTTAAAAGCTTTTTAAATTACGTTTCTGTGGAATATTAGGAAATAACAAACCGATTTCAAAATTAATGTTGCCAAATTAATGGTGACAGTTCCTATTTCAACATTGCCCTTTACGTTGAGAGAGGTGGTAGGACTTGGAATTTGACATGATGGTTAATTTTAAGATCTAAGAAAATGGTTTCTAAAAAATTCAAAACTTCAAATGAATACTGAAATGAGCGTATTAATTGAGCATAAAAGTTTCGAAATATTTTCTAAATTATTATTTATTTAGTTTTATTTCGTTTTATTAATTTAAGTCTGATTTCTTCCATATGCAGTGTATGAATGATGCTTAATCAAACTGTGTTTTAAATAGTAATTTTTTTAATTATTCCTAAAAGTAATAAGTACCTTTTAATAAAATAAAATATTACATTTTAATAAAATAAAAATTTAGTTGGTACCTTTTAATAAAAATTAGACCATATAAATATCACTTGGCATATTTCAAATATTACGCGAGCAAAGCCGCGGGGTTTGCTAGTAATCTATACTCCTATTATAAAGAGGAAAAAATTGTTTATTTGTAGGAGGTAAGCTCAGGAACTACCGAACCGATTCCAAAAGTAATGGTATCAAAATGATGGTGTTAGTCCAACTTAGAACATAGGGTATATCTTATGTCGGTGCCACTACCCCAAAGGGGGTGCAAGAGCAAAAAACGTCCTAAAAATGCGATTTTTGCGTTACTGAAGGGCCTAGAAATATGAAATTTGGAATATTAGTTACTTATAAGATATAAATGTTGTCTAAGAACAGTTCTTAAACAATTCGAAATTTAAAAGGGGTGAAAATGCACAAAAAACGTTCTAAAAAACGTTCTAAATGGTAGTTTCTACATAATCTCAGGAAATACCAAACCGATTTAAAAAGTAATGGTATCAAAATGATGGTGTTAGTCCAACTTAGAACATAGGCTATATTTTATGTCGGTGCCACTACCCCAAAGGGGGTGCAGGAGCAAAAAACGTTCTAAAAATGCGATTGAAGGGCCTAGAAATATGAAATTTGGAATATTAGTTACTTATAAGATATAAATGTTGTCTAAGAACAGTTCTTAAACAATTCGAAATTTAAAAGGGGTGAAAATGCACAAAAAACGTTCTAAATGGTAGTTTCTACATAATCTCAGGAAATACCAAACCGATTTAAAAAGTAATGGTATCAAAATGATGGTGTTAGTCCAAATTAGAGCATAGGCTATATTTTATGTCGGTGCCACTACCCCAAAGGGGGTGCAGGAGCAAAAAACGTTCTAAAAATGAGATTTTGCGTTACTGAAGGGCCTAGAAATATGAAATTCCGAATATTAGTTACTTATAAGATATAAATGATGTCGAATAGTTCTTAAACAATTCGAAATTTAAAAGGGGTGAAAATGCACAAAAATCGTTCTAAAAAACGTTCTAAATGGTAGTTTCTACATAATCTCAGGAAATACCAAACCGATTTAAAAAATATTGGTGTCAAACTGATAATTACAACGTTTGCTCCAAGATAGGCTATGTTTTATGTCGGTGCCACTACCCGAAAGGGGGTGCAGGAGCAAAAAACGTTCTAAAAATGAGATTTTTGCGTTACTGAAGGGCTTAGAAATATGAAATTTGGAATATTAGTTACTTATAAGATATAAATGATGTCTAAGAACAGTTCTTAAACAATTCGAAATTTAAAAGGGGTGAAAATGCGCGAAAAGTGTTCTAAAAAACGTTCTAAATTGTGATTTCTACACAATCTCAGGAAATACCAAACCGATTAAAAAAATAATGGCGTCAAAATGATGGTGAAAACCCTTGCTCCAACATAGGCTATGTTTTATGTCGGTGCCACTACCCCAAAGGGGGTGCAGGAGAAAAACGTTCTAAATTGCGGTTTTTGCGTGACGGAAGGGCCTTGAATCATGAAATTTAGAATGGTAGTTAGTTATAAGATATCAATGATCTCTAAGGACATTTCCTAAAAAAGTCGAAATTTAAAAGGGGGGTCAAATTGCGCAAAAAGCGTTGTAAAAAACGTTCTAAATGGCGATTTCTAGCAATCTCAGGAAATACTGAACCGATTTCAAATATAATGGTGTAAAAATGATGGGGACAGATCTTGCTCCAAGATAGGCTATATTTTATATCTGTTTCCACTGCCCCAGAGGAGATGCAGGAGCGAAAAGCGTTCTAAAAACGTTCTAAATGTCGATTTGTCACCAATATCTCAGGAAGAATCAAACTGATTTCAAAAGTAATGGTAAGAAATTGATGCTGACAACCTCTGCTCTAACATAGACGCTATTTTAAGTCGGTATCACTATCACCTAGACGTTGCAGGAACAAAAAAGCGTTCCAAATTTCGATTTTTGTGATCGGTAGGGGCTAGCAACTTAAAATTAGGCAAGGTACATATTTATTACATATAAATGATCTTTAAGAACAGTTTCAAAAAAATTGGAAATTTAAAAAGGGATGAAAATGCGCGAAAAGCGTTCTAAAAACGTTCTAAATTGCGATTTCTACTCAATCTCAGGAAATTCCAAAGCTATTTCAAAAGTAATGGTTGCAAATCAATGGTGACAGTCCCTGCTATAACATAGGTTATATTTTATTTTGCTGTCACTACCATCTGAGAGTTGCAAAAGCAAAACATGTTCTAATTTGCGTTTTTTGCATAACTGAAGGGTCTAAAACTTTGAAGTAAGTATAGCATGGTATTTACTTACAAGATGCAACTGCTTTCTAAGAACTGTCGAAAGAAAATTTCAAATTTAAAAAGATGAAGTGAGCGAAAAGCGTTATAAATTATAATTTTTATGTAATCTTATCAAATACCAATCCGATTAAAAAAATAATGATGACAAATTGTTGGTGATAGAACCTGCTCAAACATAAGCTATATTTTATGTCTGTGCCACTACCACCAGAGGGTTGCAGTAGCTAAAAACTTTCTAAATTGCGAATTCTGTGATACTGAAAAGGCTAGAAACTTTAAATATGGCATGGTAGTTACTTATAAAATGTAAATGCCCTCGAAGGACTGTCGAAAATAAATTCGAATTAAAAGGGGTGAAGTGAAGGGGAGGTGCGAAAAGCATTCTAAAAAAGTCCTAAATTACGATATCTACGCAATTTCAGGAAATATAAACCAGATAAAAAAGTAATAGTTGCGAATCAATGGTAACGGTCTCTGATCCTACACAGGCTATATTTTATGCCGATGATTCTACCACTTGGGGTTCACAGGAACAACAAACGCTCTAAAAAAGGCCTTTAAAAGCGTTCTAAATTACGTTTCTGTGGAATATTAGAAAATAACAAACGAATTTCAAAATTAATGTTGGCAAATTAATGGTGACAGTTCTTATTTCAACATAGCCCTTTATGTTGAGAGAGGTGGTAGGACTTGGAATTTGACATGATGGTTAATTTTAAGATGTAAGAAGATGGTTTCTAAAAAATTCAAAACTTCAAATGAATACTGAAATGAGCGTATTAATTGAGCATAAAAGTTTCAAAGTATTTTCTTAATTATTATTTATTTAGTTTTATTTCGTTTTATTAATTTAAGTCTCATTTCTGCCTTATGCAGTGTAACAATGATGTTTAATCAAACTGTGTTTTAAATAGTAATTTTTGAATTATTCCTAAAAGTAATAAGTACCTTTTAATAAAATAAAAATTTAGTTAGTACCTTTTAATAAAAATTAGACGTATAAATATCACTTGGCATATTTCAACTATTACGCGAGCAAAGCCGCGGGGTTTGCTAGTAATAATATTATAAAGAGGTAAAAATTGTTTATTTGTAGGAGGTAAGCTCTGGAACTACCGAACCGATTCCAAAAGTTGTGGTATCAAAATGATGGTGTTAGTCCAACTTAGAACATAGGCTATATCTTATGTTCGTGCCACTGGCCAAAAAAGGGTACAGGAGCAAAAAACGTTCTAAAAATGTGAGTTTTGTGTTACTGAAAGGCCTAGAAACATGAAATTTGGCATGATAGTTACTTATAAGATACTAATGATCTCTAAGGACATTTCTTAAAGAAAATCGAAATTAAAAAGGGGTGAAAATGCGGGAAAAGCGTTCTAAAAAACGTTCTAAATGGTAGTTTCTACACAATCTCAGGAAATACCAAACCGATTAAAAAAATATTGGTGTCAAAATGATGGTGACAACGCTTGCTCCAAGATAGGGTATGTTTTATGTCGGTGCCACTACCCCAAAGGGGGTGTAGGAGCAAAAAACGTTCTAAAAATGCGATTTTAGCGTTACTGAAGGGCCTAGAAATATGAAATTTTGAATATTAGTTACTTATAAGATATAAATGATTTCTAAGAACAGTTCTTAAACAATTCGAGATTTAAAAAGGGTGAAAATGCACAAAAAGCGTTCTAAAAAACGTTCTAAATGGTAGTTTCTACACAATCTCAGGAAACACCAAACCGATTTAAAAAATATTGGTGTTAAAATGATGGTGACAACGCTTGCTCCAAGATAGGCTATGTTTTATGTCGGTGCCACTACCCCAAAGGGGGTGTAGGAGCAAAAAACGTTCTAAAAATGCAATTTTAGCGTTACTAAAGGGCCTAGAAATATGAAATTTTGAATATTAGTTACTTATAAGATATAAATTATGTCTAAGAACAGTTCTTAAACAATTCGAGATTTAAAAAGGGTGAAAATGCGCGAAAAGCGTTCTAAAAAACGTTCTAAATGGTAGTTTCTACACAATCTCAGGAAATACCAAACCGATTAAAAAAATATTGGTGTCAAAATGATGGTGGCAACGCTTGCTCCAAGATAGGGTATGTTTTATGTCGGTGTCACTACCCCAAAGGGGATGTAGGAGCAAAAAACGTTCTAAAAATGCGATTTTAGCGTTACTGAAGGGCCTAGAAATATGAAATTTTGAATATTAGTTACTTATAAGATATAAATGATGTCTAAGAACAGTTCTTAAACAATTCGAAATTTAAAAAGGTGAAAATGCACAAAAAGCGTTCTAAAAAACGTTCTAAATGGTAGTTTCTACACAATCTCAGGAAATACAAAACCGATTTAAAAAATATTAGTGACAACGCTTGCTCCAAGATAGGCTATGTTTTATGTCGGTGTCACTACCCCAAAGGGGGTGCAGGAGCAAAAAACGTTCTAAAAATGCGATTTATGTGTTACTGAAGGGCCTAGAAATATGAAATATGAAATATTAGCTATTTATTAGATATACAGGATTTCTAAGAACAGTTCTTAAAGAATTCAAATTTGAAAGGGGTGAAAAGGCGCGAAAATCGCTCTAAAAAACGTTCTAAATGGTGGTTTCTACACAATCTGAAATACAATGGTGTAAAAATGATGGTGACAGATCTTGCTCCAAGATAGGCTATATTTTATATCTGTTTCCACTACCCCAGAGGAGATGCAGGGGCAAAATGCGCGAAAAGCGTTCTAAAAACGTCCTAAATGCCGATTTGTCGGCAATATCTCAGGAAGAATGAATCTGATTTCAAACGTAATGGTAGGAAATTGATGATGACAGACCCTGCTCTAACACAGACGCTATTTTATGTCGGTATCACTATCACCAAGACGTTGCAGGAGCAAAAAAGCGTTCTAAATTTCGATTTTTGTGATCTGTAGGGGCTAGCAACTTAAAATTAGGCAAGGTGCATATTTATTAGATATAAATGATCTTTAAGAACAGTTTCGAAAAAATTGGAAATTTAAAAATTGGTGAAAATGCGCGTAAAGCGTCCTAAAAACGTTCTAAATTGGGATTTCTGTTCAATCTAAGAAAATACCAAAGCTATTTCAAAAGTAATGTTTGCAAATCAATGGTGACAGTCCCTGCTATAACATAGGTTATATTTTATCTTGCTGTCACTACCATCTGAGGGTTGCAAAAGCAAACATTTTCTAATTTCCGTTTTTTACACAACTGAGGGGTCTAACACTTTGAAGTATGGCATGGTATTTACTTACGAGATGCAACTGCTTTCTAAGAACAGTCGAAAAAAAATTCCAAATTTAAAAAAATGAAGTCTGTGAAAAGCGTTATAAATTACAATTCTTAAGCAAACTTATAAATTACCAAACCGATTAAAAAAAATAATGATGAAAATTTTTGGTGGTAGAACCTGCTCAAATATAAGCTATATTTTATGTCTGTTCCACTACCACCTGAGGGTTGCAGGAACTAAAGACTTTCTAAATTGCGATTTCTGTGATACTGTAAAGGCTAGAAACTTTAAATATGACATGGTAGTTACTTATAAAATATAAATGCCCTCGAAGGAACGTCGAAAATAATTTCGAATTAAAAAGGGGTGAAGCGAAGGGGAGGTGCGAAAAGCATTCTAAAAAATTCTAAATTACTATTCTATGCAATTTCAGGGAATATAAACCGATTATAAAAGTAATAGTTGCGAATCAATGGTAACAGTCTCTGATCCTACACAGGCTATATTTTATGCAGGTGATTCTACTACCTGGGGTTCACAGGAACAACAAACGTTCTAAAAAAGGGCTTTAAAAGCTTTTTAAATTACGTTTCTGTGGAATATTAGGAAATAACAAACCGATTTCAAAATTAATGTTGGTAAATTAATGGTGACAGTTCCTGTTTCAACATACCCCTTTATGTTGAGAGAAGTGGTAGGACTTGGCATTTGACATGATGGTTAATTTTAAGATGTAAGAAGATGGTTTCTAAAAAATTCAAAACTTCAAATGAATACTGAAATGAGCGTATTAATTGAGCATAAAAGTTTCAAAATATTTTCTAAATTATCATTTATTTAGTTTTATTTCATTTTATTAATTTAAGTCTCATTTCTGCCTAATGCAGTGTAATAATGATGTTTAATCAAACTGTGTTTTAAATTGTAATTTTTGAATTATTCCTAAAAGGAATAAGTACCTTTGAATAAAAAAAACTTTTAATAAAATAAAATAACCTTTAATAAAATAAAAATTTAGTTAGTACCTTTTAATAAAAATTAGACATATAAATATCACTTGGCATATTTCAAATATTACGCGAGCAAAGCCGCGGGGTTTGCTAGTCTATACTCCTATTATAAAGAGGAAAAAATTGTTTATTTGTCGGAGATAAGCTCAGGAACTACCGAACCGATTCCAAAAGTAATGGTATCAAAATGATGGTGTTCGCCCAACTTAGAACATAGGCTATATCTTATGTCGGTGCCACTACCCCAAAGGGGGTGTAGGAGCAAAAAACGTTCTAAAAATGCGATTTTTGCGTTACTGAAGGGCCTAGAAATATGAAATTTGGAATATTAGTTACTTATAAGATATAAATGTTGTCTAAGAACAGTTCTTGAACAATTCGAAATTTAAAAGAGGTGAAAATGCACAAAAAGCGTTCTAAAAAACGTTCTAAATGGTAGTTTCTACATAATCTCAGGAAATACCAAACCGATTTAAAAAATATTGGTGTCAAAATGATAGTGAACACGTTTGCTCCAAGATAGGCTATGTTTTATGTCGATGCCACTACCCCAAACGGGGTGTAGGAGCAAAAAACGTTCTAAAAATGCGATTTATGTGTTACTGATTGGCCTAGAAATATGAAATTTGAAGTATCAGCTACTTATTAGATATAAAGGATTTCTAAGAACAGTTCTTAAACAATTCGAAATTTAAAAGGGGTGAAAATGCGCGAAAAGCGTTCTAAAAAACGTTCTAAATGGTAGCTTCTACACAATCTCAGGAAATACCAAACCGATTTAAAAAATAATGGCGTCAAAATGATGGTGAAAATCCTTGCTCCAACATAGGCTATGTTTATGTCGGTGCCACTACCCCAAAGTAGCTGCAGGAGAAAAACGTTCTAAATTGCGGTTTTTGCGTGACGGAAGGGCCTTGAATCGTGAAATTTAGAATGGTAGTTAGTTATAAGATATCAATGATCTCTAAGGACATTTCCTAAAAAAATCGAAATTTAAAAGGGGGGGTCAAAATGCGCAAAAAGCGTTGTAAAATCGTTCTAAATTGCAATTTCTATGCAATCTAAGGAAATACTGAACCGATTTCAAATATAATGGTGTTAAAATGATGGTGGCAGATCTTGCTCCAAGATAGACTATATTTTATATCTGTTTCCACTAACCCAGAAGAGATGCAGGAGCAAAATTAGCGAAAAGCGTTCTAAAAACGTTCTAAATGCCGATTTGTCACCAATATCTCAGGAAGTATCAAACTGATTTCAAAAGTAATGTTAAGAAATTGATGCTGACAGCCTCTGCTCTAACATAGAAGCTATTTTAAGTTGGTATCACTATCACCTAGACGTTGCAGGAGCAAAAAAGCGTTCCAAATTTCGATTTTTGTGATCGGTAGAGGCTAGCATCTTAAAATTAGGTAAGGTACATATGTATTACATATAAATTATCTTTAAGAACAGTTTCGAAAAAATTAGAAATTTAAAAAGGGGTGAAAATGCGCGTAAAGCGTTCTAAAAACGTTCTAAATTGCGATTTCTACTCAATCTCAGGAAATTCCAAAGCTATTTCAAAAGTAATGGTTGCAAATCAATGGTGACAGTCCCTGCTATAACATAGGTTATATTTTATGTTGCTGCCACTACCATCTGAGGGTTGAAAAAGTAAAACATGTTCTAATTTGCGTTTTTTGCATAACTGAAGGGTCTAACACTTTGAAGTATGGCATGTTATTTACTTACAAGATGCAACTGCTTTCTATGAACTGTCGAAAGAAAATTTCAAATTTAAAAAGATGAAGTGAGCGAAAAGCGTTATAAATTACAATTTTTATGTAATCTTTTCAAATACCAAACCGATTAAAAAAATAATGATGACAAATTGTTGGTGATAGAACCTGCTCAAACATAAGCTATATTTTATGTCTGTGCCACTACCACCAGAAGGTTGCAGGATCTAAAAACTTTCTAAATTGAGATTTTGTGATACTGAAAAGGCTAGAAACTTTAAATATGGCATGGCAGTTTCTTATAAAATATAAATGCCCTCGAAGGACTGTCGAAAATAAATTCGAATTAAAAAGGGGTGAAGTGAAGGGGAGGTGCGAAAAGCATTCTAAAAAAGTCCTAAATTAGGATTTCTACGCTATTTCAGGAAATATAAACCAAATATAAAAGTAATAGTTGCGAATCAATGGTAACAGTCTCTGATCCTATACAGGCTATATTTTATGCCGATGATTCTACCACCTGGGATTCACAGGAACAACAAACGCTTTAAAAAAGGCCTTTAAAAGATTTCTAAATTACGTTTCTGTGGAGTATTAGGAAATAACAAACCGATTTCAAAATTAATGTTGGCAAATTAATGGTGACAGTTCCTATTTCAATATAGCCCTTTATGTTGAGAGAGGTGGTAGGACTTGGAATTTGACATGATGGTTAATTTTAAGATGTAAGAAGATGGTTTCTAAAAAATTCAAAACTTCAAATGATTGCTGAAATGAGCGTATTAATTGAGCATAAAAGTTTCAAAATATTTTCTAAATTATTATTTAGTTAGTTTTATTTCGTTTTATTAATTTAAGTCTCATTTCTGCCTTATGCAGTGTAACAATGATATTTAATCAAACTGTGTTTTAAATAGTAATTTTTTTTAATTATTCCTAAAAGTAATAAGTACCTTTTAATAAAATAAAATACTACCTTTTAATAAAATAAAAATTTAGTTAGTACCTTTTAATAAAATAAAAATTTAGTTAGTACTTTTTAATAAAAATTAGACATATAAATATCACTTGGCATATTTCAAATATTACGCGAGCAAAGCCGCGGGGTTTGCTAGTACTATTATAAAGAGGTAAAAATTGTTTATTTGTAGGAAGTAAGCTCTGTAACTACCGAACCGATTCCAAAAGTAATGGTATCAAAATGATGGTGTTAGTTCAACTTAGAACATAGGCTATATCTTATGTCCGCGCCACTGGCCAAAAGGGGAGGTAAGAGCAAAAAACGTTCTAAAAGTCCGATTTTTGTGTTACTGAAGGGCTTAGAAAAATGAAATTTGGAATGGTAGTTACTTATAAGATACTAATTATCTCTAAGCACATTTCTTTAAAAAAAATCGCAATTAAAAAGGTGTGAAAATGCGCGAAAAGCCTTCTAAAAAACGTTCTAAATGGCGATTTTTACGCAATTTCAGGAAGTACCAAACCAATTTAAAAAATAATGGTGTTAATATGATGATGACAACCCTTGCTCCAACATAGCGTACATTTTATGTTGGTGCCACTACCCCTAAAAGGGTGCAGGGGCAGATAAATGTTCGAAATTACGATTTTTGCGTTACTGAAGGATCCAGATACGTGAAATTTGGCATGGTAGTTACTTATTAGATATAAATGATCTCTAAGAACATTTCTTAAAAAACTCGAAATTTAAAAGGAGTGAAAATGCGCAAAAAGTGTTCTAAAAAACGTTCTAAATGACGATTTTTACGCAATCTCAAGAAGTACTAAACTGTTTTCAAAAATAATGGGTCAAAATGATGGCGACAACCCTTGCTCCAATATAGGCTACATTTTATGTCGGTGCCACTACCCCTAAAGGGGGTGCAGGAGCAAAAAACGTTCGAAATTGCGATTTTTGTGTTACTGAAGGGCCCAGATGCATGGAATTTGGAATGGTAGTTAATTATAAGATATAAATGATCTCTAATAACATTTTTTAAAAATTCGAAATTTAAAAGGGGTGAAAATGCGCGAAAAGAGTTCTAAAAAACGTTCTGAATGGCGATTTCTAGGCAATCTCAGAAAGTACCCAACCTATTTCAAAAGTAATGGTTGGAAATTGATGATGACAGCCCTTGCTCCAACACGGGCTTTATTTCATGTCGGTGTCACTACCACCTAGGGTTGCAGAAGCAATAAACATTCTAAACTGCGATTGTTGTGTTACTTAAGGTCCTAAAATCCTGAAATTAGGCAGAGCAGTTATTTATAAGATACAAATGACCTCTAAGAACATTTCCTAAAAAATCTAAATTTAAAAAGGGTGAAAATGAGTGAAAAGCGTTCTAAAAAACTTTCTAAATTGCGATTTCTACGCAATCTCAGGAAGTACCGAACCAATTAAAAAAATATTGGTGTGAAAACGATGTTGACAGCCCTCGCTCCAACATAGGCTGTATTTCATGTCGGTGCCACTACCCCAAAGGGTGTGAAGGAGCAAAAAACGATCTAAATTGCGTTTTTTGTAATACTGCAGGAGCTCTCTCAGAAAGTACCCAACCGATTTCAAAAATAATGATTGGAAATTAATGATGACAGCCCTTGCTCCAACATAGGATCTATTTCATGTCGGCGTCTCTACCACCTTGCGGTTGCATTTTAAAAAACATTTTAAATTGTGTTTTTGTGATACTGAAGGGGCTAGCAACTTGAAATTCTGCATGGTAATTACTTATGAGATGTAAATATTCTCTGCGAAGAATTCCTTAAAAAAATGAAATTTAAAAGGGGTGAAAATGAACGAAAAGCGTTCTAAAAACGTTCTAAATAGCGATTTCTACGCAATCTCAGGAAATATAAATTGATTTAAGAAGCAATGGCTTCAAACTGATGCTGATAATCCCGCTTCAACATGGCCTATATTTTACGTTGTTGTCATTACCACCTAGGGGTTACAGGAGCAAAAAATGTTCTAAATTGCGTTTTTTGTAACATTCTGTTCTAACATTTTAAATTTGAAATGGTAATTACTTCAAAGATGCAAATGCTTTCTAAGAATTGTCGAAAGAGAATTCCAAATTTAAAAGGATGAAGTGAGCGAAAAGCGTTCTATAAGCGTTCTAAATTAAGATTTTTATGCAGTCGTATGAAATATGAAACCGATTTTAAGCATAATGATTGCAAATTGATGGTGATAGAACCTGCTAAACATAAGCTATATTTTATGTCGAGGGTTGCAGGAGCAAAAAACTTTCTAAATTGCGATTTCTGTGATACTGAAGAGGCTAGAAACTTTAAATATAGCACGGTAGTTACTTATAAAATATAAATGTCCTCTAAAAACATTCGAAAATACCTTTGAAATTAAAAAGGGGTGAAGCGAAGAGAAGGAGCGAAAAGCATTCTAAAAGTGTCCTAAATTACGATTTCTATGGAATCTCAGGAAATAATAAACCGATTACAGCAATTTTTGGTTGCGAATCAAGTCCCTGATCCTATACGAGCTATATTTTATGCCGGTGTCACTACCGCCTGGTTGGTAGGAACAACAAGAAAGCCTTTAAAAACATCTAAATTCCGTTTTCTATAGAATATTAGGAAATACCAACCGATTCCAAGTTTAATGTTGGCAAATTAACGGTGACAGTCTCTGTTTCAACATTTTTCGAGACATTCTATTTCAACTCTCTTTCGGCATTTTATGTTGGTGCCACTAACACCAGAGGGATGGTAGACTGTTAGACAAGAAGCTTGGAATTTGACATGATGGTTAATTTTAAGATGTAAATGTGTTGAGATGGTTTTTAAAAACTTCAAAACTTCAAATGAATACTGAAATGAGTGTATGAAATGAGCATAAAAGTCTCAAAATACTTTCAAAAATACTTTCAAAATACTTCAAATGAATACTGTAATTAGTTTTAGTTTTTCTTATTAATTAAAATCTCATTTCTGTCTATTGCTCTTTTATAATAAAGTTTTGTCAAACTGTGACTTAATTTGTAATTTTTGAATTATTTCAAAAAGTGTTCTTCTAGTAAAAAAATATTCATGCAAATATCACTTGGCATATTTCAACTATTACGCGAGCAAAGCCGCGGGGTTTGCTAGTATAAATATACAATTATACAGAAAAATAATTAAAACACACAAAAACCCAGAAAAGCCCACAAAAACCTGGATGGGTTGGGTTTTGTAAAAAAACCCGGGTTTTTACAAACCCTGAAATAAACCGAGCTAAATATAGACACAAACGTTTTTTTGGGGCTTTATGGTCAGTTTTTGAATAGTAGGATATAGCTATCACGGAAACGGCGAAGCTACCTGTTGTACTATGTACACCAAAACCTTATCAACACCTATATGTGTATATGTGCCGCGGTCTAATGGAATATGACGTTTTAAGAAATTCCATATATATTAATTATATATCTTCATGTTTTGAACCAGGCAGCTATATTGAGAATCTTACAGTTTTTTTTTATTTACTATCCCTCTATATCCTTCTATCTATATTATAAAGGACAAACGTATCTGTGCGTAACGCATACGTCATTCTGCGAATGGCAACACTTTGAAATTTGAAATGAAATTTTGGTTTTGCAATTTTCTCTACTGCAAATTTTTAAACTTCTAAACATCGCACATTTTAAATTTTTACACCGTCGTATGAGGAAAAAAATGCTCTTTTAAATGCAATTTGTTTGAATCTATATTATAAAGGACAAACATATCTGTGCGTAACGCATACGTCATTCTGCGAATGGCAACACTTTGAAATTTGAAATGAAATTTTGGTTTTGCAATTTTCTCTACTGCAAATTTTTAAACTTCTAAACATCGCACATTTTAAATTTTTACACCGTCGTATGAGGAAAAAAATGCTCTTTTAAATGCAATTTGTTTGAAAGCTGTATCTCAATTTAATTTTGAGATATTAATTTTTTTGTAGTTTTTAATACATTTTTTGGGTTTCGTTCATCTGACGAAACCCTATTCGTCTCGCTCCTCTGTCTGTCTGTCTGTCTGTCCGTCTGTCCGTCACAGAGCCCGTTCTCAGAAACTACACATGTTAGAGATTTGAAATTTTGCATACTTATAGATAGTGATGGGCGATAACGAGATGTTTTTCTCGATTTTCTCGATTGTATGGACATCTCGATACTTTTCGATTGTGTAAATTTTTTCTCGATGACTCCAGCTTGCCAATTGCTTTTATAAATCATATATTATATACGTCATACATTTATCAAGAATCGTCTGCGGGTGAACTGGAATGAGTCGGCGTTAATAAAGACTAGGTGACTTCGCCCGCTAGTGGGCCCCTCCTTTAATCAGGGCCTCTAAGTTATACGTAATCTTGTAATATGAAATCACGAACAGGTTACCCGCTATATACGACACCGTATAGCAGGCGTGGTGTGCACGCACTACAAAATCTTGTAAAAAAATATAATCTCGAAGCGAATGAACCTCGGACCAGATGTCTTGGGGGAGGGGTCAAAGTGAGCGGAGGGGCACAATAGCTGCATAATATGAATAAGTCGTCACAGGTCTTTAGGCCTTTCGAACCATATGTCACATGAGTGGTCTGGATCTGAATTTATAAAAATGCCCTTCCCGTGGGGGCAAAGAGGGGGGAAGGGTGCGGGAGACGGATAACATGAGTAAGTGGTCATAGGCCTTTCCAACAATATGTCACATGAGGGGTCTCGGCTAAATTTAGAAAAGTGTCCCCCGTGGGGGAAAAGTGGGGGGCGGTCACCGGAAGTGTAGAACATCAATAAGTAGTCACAGACCTTACCAATAATATCTCACATGTGGGGTCTTGCCTAAATTTGAAAAAGTGTCTCCCGGGGGGGAGGGCAAAGTGGGGGGACGGACACCGGAGAAGCATAACATCAATAAGTAGTCACAAACCTTTCCAACGATATCTCACTTGTGGGGTCTTGGCTATATTTTTGGAAAAGTGTCTCCCGGGGGGGGAAAGTGGGGGGACGGACACCGGAGGAGCATAACATCAATAAGTAGTCACAGACCTTTCCAACAATATCTCACATGAGGGGTCTTGGCTAAATTTGAAAAAGTGTCCCCAGGGGAGGCAAAGTGGGGGGGACTGTCACCGGAGGTGCATAACATCAATAAGTAGTCACGGACCTTCCCAACGATATCTCACATGAGGGGTCTTGGCTAAATTTGGGAAAAGTGCCCCCGGGGGGGCAAAGTGGGGGTGACGGACACCATAGGTGCATAACATCAATGAGTAGTCACAGACCTTTCCAACGATATCTCACATGAAGGGTCTTTGCTAAATTTGGAAAAATGCTCCCCCGGGGGGGCAAAGTGGGGGGGAGACTGTCATTGGAGGAGCATAACATCAATAAGCAGTCACAGATCTTTCCAACGATATCTCACATGAGGGATCTTGGCTAAATTTGAAAAAGTGTCCCCCGTGGTGGGGGCAACGTGGGGGGGGGGCTGTCACCGGATGTGCATAACATCAATAAGTAATCACAGACCTTTCCAACAATATCTCACATGAGAAGTCTTGGCTAAATTTTGAAAAGTGCCCCCTGTGGGGAAAGTGGGGGGACGAACACCGTAGGTGCATAACATCAATAAGTAATTACAGACCTTTCCAACGATATCTCACATGAGGGGTCTTGGTTAAATTTGAAAAAGTGTCCTCCGGGGGGGGGCTAAGTGGGGGGGCTGTCACCGGAGGTGGATAACATCAATAAGTAGTCACGGACCTTTCCAACGATATCTCACATGAGGGGTCTTTGCTAAATTTGGAAAAAGTGCCCCCGGGGGTGCAAAGTGGGGGGGACAGACACCATAGGTGCATAACATCAATGAGTAGTCACAGACCTTTCCAACGATATCTCACATGAAGTGTCTTTGCTAAATTTGGAAAAATGCCCCCCGAGGGGGCAAAGTGGGGGGGACTGTCACCGGAGGTGCATAACATCAATAAGTAGTCACTGACCTTTCCAACGATATATCACATGAGGGGTTTTGGCTATATTTGGAAAAGTGTCCCCCGGGGGGGGGGGCAAATTGGGGGGGGCGGCCACCGGAAGTGCATAACATCAATAAGTAGTCACAAATCTTTCCAACGATATGTCACACGAGGGGTCTTGACTAAATTTAGAAAAGCGTCCTGAAATTTCATATATTATAAATAATATTTATCGGAGGGCTCCATAAAAAAATCCGATCTAAAATGATTAAAACAAAAAAAACTACCCCCCGCGGTGGAGGCCAAATTGGGAAGGGGAGGAAGAAAGTTTCATAATATGAAAGAGTCATTCGAGAGCTTTCCGATAACATATCACATCATGGGTCGAAAAAAAGTTTGAAAATTGATCCCCCTCCCTCCCCCCACTTGGGTCCACTCTTTCGCCCCGGAATTTACGCAGCCCCCACTTTAAAATTTTTATGTTCAATAAATAATATTTACCGGAAGACTGCACAAAAAACCCACATCGAAAATTATATTTAAATTTATTATAGAAATCGGCTACGGTTTTAAAAATTTGTTCGCCCCCTCCCAACCCCCCGAATTTCACCTTTAGGGGAAGAAAGGTTCATAATATGAAAGAGTTGTCAAAGGACTTTTCGATAATATGTGACAGGAAGAGTTCGGTAAATTTTTTTTTAATTGCTCCCCGCCCACTCTCACGTCCTCTGAATTCGCCCGACCCACCTTCCTCTTTGAAATTTTTATATTTAATAAATAATATTTATCGGAGGGCTCCGGGTATGTGACAGCTTTGTAGGGCTAAAATAAGAAAAACATTGAAAATTAAAGCTTCATTTCACAGCTCATTGTCATGCCTGTCAGCTCTGTCCAGCTCGCCCCTCGATATCTCATCTCGGCCCTTCTTGGCCGAGCGTGAAATGACAATCATCGAGAGTAACATTTCGAGGAAGGACGAAAACTGATTTCTTATTCTCGACAATGTCATATGAAATGTTGAACAGTGACCGAGAGCGAGAAACGAGAATGGCAATGGGAAGCAATGAGTTACAATGGATGAGATATCTCGAAGTAAGCGAGAGGTTTGCCCTCGGGTTTGCCATCTCCTCGAGATAAACGAGCAGTTTGCAGCAGCAGAAAATATATCTCGAAATGCGAGAGAGAGGACGAGAGAAAGGAAGCTTTCAGAAGAGTCAAACTTACCGCGCTTCTGGTGTAAGTCATGATTTCCCAAAGGAGTACTTGTTCTTTTCCATTCGCTTTTGTTATTAACCGATATGGGTTAGGAGGCATAGTGGTTTAAGTTATCAGTTCGGGTTTCTGTTGTTGATATAGAAGTTTTCTAGTGAATTTGGCGGCGCCAGTTTGTCTTGATTTTCAATGTTTCTCTTATTTTAGCCCTCATAGCTGTCCCATATCTCTTAATATTAGAATGCTATTGTTAAAACAAAACTGCACGGCAAATTATGTGTTTTCAAGATTTTAAGTGTCGCCTCAGGAAACAGGATTTTTCCCCACTCATGTAATATATTAAAATAAGGGTAATCTCATAACCTTTCTAAATCTACCTTTCTTTTGTCAATCCACCGTTAATTTTAGGCTCCCGGGCTTAAAATACTCTAAAGGAATATACTTAGCGGCGGTTTTTTTTCGTACTCTGGTACGGTATCTTGCACTCATAGGAAAATTATAAGACTAACATCAAATTGTGTCTAAAATCGAATAAAAAATATGGACATATGTTTTTTAATTTTAACTCCCTTCTTCGCCTCAAGAGGGCGCTTTAAAGTTTTGTTTCTTCAAACCTTTAGTATACTGTTTGTCCAAAAATTATAAAATTCACAAAATAAAGTCCTTTCACTCTCCCCTATCTTCTCGTATCAATTTTATTTTTACTACCACCAGGGGACGCCGCCCAGTGAAACATTTTACTTTTAGCCTCAGGCTATTGGTATTTTTCATCTGTTTTTCATAATGTTTTGTCTCATTGTTTTTCTTCATTGTAGATACCTATTGTACCTATTGTATATGTAGATACATTGTTTTTCTTCATTGTAGATTTCTTCATTGTCTCCAAGTTCTTGACCCATTCTGACTACTTGGGCACTCATTCTGGACCAGCTGTGGCCCATCGGGTCCCTCTTCATTTGTCCGGCTCTAATCACACGCTTCACTTGTTCTTTTACCATTTTTCTTTTTCTTCAATTTTTTTCTTATTCAATGGTTTAGTTTTTTTTATCATTCTCAACTTCCCCTAGTCCTCTCTTACATGAAGTTAACTTTCATCCTTGGTCTGCCCTACTGTCAATTTGGGGCCTAATGCCCCCTTTTTTTTGGGGGGGGGGCGTTTCTTCTACCTTTTCCAGACCCATCATCTAATACCACGTTGGTAAGGATTGGAAAATTAAAATTATCCAAAATATCAAAAATGAAGTCCATTGAAGTTTTATTTTAGTTATAGAATTCCCTATTAGCGGATATATTTGTCTATTTACTTTTCTATTTTACAATAACACTCCTTTGTTTTCGATAAACGGAGAAATTCAACAGCATTAGACACATTTTAGACATTTAAGGAACTTTAACTTGTATCAAACCTTCTGCCTTTATCGAAAAGAAGAAAATGCTAATCGATTCTAGCTAATGCACCTAAAATAAAAAATGAGCTAGTAAATGTGTCAGAAACTAGCTACTTTGGATTTCGATACAGACTTGAAGAATCATGTTGGAATCGCTAGGCACTGGAAAACAATTTCCGTGTTAGGCAGGTTCCCTCTCAGTAGTTATATTTGTCTGGTTATCCTTACGTTTTTCGATAAAGATGTCTTGTTTTCGATAAACGGAGAAATTCCACAGCATTTGATACACTTTAGACATTTAGGGAACTTTAATTTGTATCAAAACTTTTTCCTTTATCGAAAAGAGGGAAATGCTAATCGATTCTAGCTAATGCGCCTAAAATAAAAAATGAGTTTTTAAATGTGTCATAAAGTAGCTACTTTGGATTTCGATACAAACTTAAAGAGTCATGTTGGAATCGCTAGGTACTGGAAAACAGTTTCCGTGTTAGGCAGGTTCTTTCTTGGCAGGTATCTTTATATTACTATCCTTACGTTTTTCGAAAGAAACTTTTGTTTTCGATCAATGGAGAAATTCCACAGTATTTGACATTTAGGGGAACTTTAAACTGTATCAAACTTTTTGGAGTTATCTAAAAAGTAGAAAGGTTATTTGATTCATCAAATGCGCGAGAGATGAGAAGATAGGGGAGAGTGAAAAGACTTCATTTTGTGAATTTTATAATTTTTGGACAAACAGTATACTAAAGGTTTGAAGAAACAAAACTTTAAAGCGCCCTCTTGAGGCGAATTGGACATGGCAGTTTCATAAAGAAGAAAGGGGAATTTATTCCAATGCAAAGAAAATCATTTTAAAATACTGAAATTCAAATGAGATATCTTTATAAATTTCTTCCATAAGATTAGCATTAGCGAGCAGGTCTTTTCACTTGACTGAAGTAACCCCTTAAGCCTAAATCAGGAGAAAATAATTGCGATAGCAGAATTATCGAGCAAACCCTATCACTACTATGAAAGTTTCGGCCAGAATAATAGCTAAGTTTTCCAACAATTGTTTTTAGCTTCTCTCGTTATAATCGATTGTAAAACATCTCGATTGTACATTCTAGGAATTAATCGATGGCTGTATCGATTGTTATTTTTTACGATGACGATTTTTCTCGATTGTCGAATTTTCGAGAATCGCCCATCACTACTTATAGATGACCACCACACATCATACGACAAATCATAAAATTTTGAAAAAGTCGTACATTTAACCCTTTGGGCTCCCACATGTGTATTTTAAACAATTCTATCTAAGTGAGCCCCTAATTAGGTTGCAGGCATGAAATTTTGCGTACTTATAGATGGACACCTCAGATCAAACGACAAATCATAAAATTTTGAAAAAGTCATTCATTTAACCCTTTGGGATCCCACATGTGTATTTTAAACAATTCTTTCTATGTGAACCTCTAATTACATTGGGAGCGTGAAATTTTGCATACTTATAGCTGAATACCTCACATCAAAAGACAAATCATAAAATTTTGAAAAAGTCGTACATTTAACCCTTTGGGCTCCCCCCATGTGTATTTCAAACAATTCTTTCTATATGAGCCTCTAACTAGGTTGGAGGAGTGAAATTTTACAAACATATAGCTGAACACCTCACATCAAACGACAAACTATAAAATTTTGAAAAAGTAGTACATTTAACCCTTTGGGCATCCACATGTGTATTTTAAACAACTCTTTCTAAGTGCATCCCTAATTAGGTTGCAGGCGTGAAATTTTGCGTACTTATAGATGGACATCTGAGATCAAACAACAAATCATAAAATTTTGAAAAAGTCATACATTTAACCCTTTGGGCTCCCACATGTGTATTTTAAACAATTCTTTCTATGTGAAGCTCTAATTAGATTGGAGGTGTGAAATTTTGCATACTTATAGCTGAATACCTCACATCAAACGACAAATCATAAAATTTTAAAAAAGTCGTACATTTAACCCTTTGAGCTCCCACATGTGTATTTTAAACAATTCTTTCTATGTGAACCTCTAATTAGATTGGAGGCGTGAAATTTTGCATACTTATAGCTGAATACCTCGCATCAAAGGGCAAATCATAAAATTTTTAAAAAGTCGTACATTTAACCCTTTGGACTCCCCCATGTGTATTTCAAACAATTCTTTCTAAGTGCGTCCCTAATTAGGTTGGAGGCGTGAAATTTTACAAACTCATAGTTGAACACCTCACATCAAACGACAAACTATAAAATTTTGAAAAAGTCGTACATTTAACCCTTTAGGCTCCCACATGTGTATTTTAAACAATTCTTTCTAAGTGAACCCTAATTAGGTTGGAGGAGTGAAATATTGCATACTTATAGCTGAATACCTCACATCAAACGACAAATCCTAAAATTTTCAAAAAGTTGTATATTTAACCCTTTGGACTCCCACATGTGTATTCTAAACAAATCTTTTTAAGTGACCTCCTAATTAGGTTGCAGGCATGAAATTTTGCGTACTTATAGATGGACACCTCAGATCAAACGACAAATCATAAAATTTTGAAAAAGTCATACATTTAACCCTTTGGGCTCCCACATGTGTATTTTAAACAATTCTTTCTAAGTGAACCCTAATTAGGTTGGAGGAATGAAATATTGCATACGTATAGCTGAAAACCTCACATCAAACGAAAAATCATAAAATTTTCAAAAAGTTGTATATTTAACCCTTTGGACTCCCACATGTGTATTCTAAACAATTCTTTTTAAGTGAACCCTAATTAGGTTGGAGGAGTGAAATTTTGCATACTTATAGCTGAATATCTCACATCAAACGACAAATCATAAAATTTTGAAAAAGTCGTACATTTAACCCTTTGGGCTCCCCCATGTGTATTTCAAACAATTCTTTCTATGTGAGCCTCTAATTAGGTTGGAGGCGTGAAATTTTACAAACTTATAGCTAAACATCTCACTTCAAACTCCAAACTATAAAATTTTGAAAAAGTCGTACATTTAACCCTTTGGTCTCCCACATGTGTATTTTAAACAATTGTTTCTAAGTGAACCCTAATTACATTGGAGGAGTGAAATATTGCATACTTATAGCTGAATACCTCACATCAAACGACAAATCATAAAATTTTCAAAAAGTTGTATATTTAACCCTTTGGGCTCCCACATGTGTATTCTAAACAATTCTTTTTAAGTGAGCCCCTATTTTGGTTGGAGGTGTGAAATTTTGCATAATTATAGCTGAATACCCCACATCAAACGAGAAATCATAAAATTTTGAAAAAGTCGTACATTTAATCCTTTGAGCTCCCACATATGTATTTTAAACAATTCTTTCTAAGTGAACCCTAATTAGGTTGGAGGCGTGAAATTTTGCATACTTATAGTTGAATACCTCACATCAAACGACAAATCATAAATTTTCAAAAAGTCGTACATTTAACCCTTTGGGCTCCCACAAGTGTATTTTAAACAATTCTTTTTAAGTGAGCCCCTATTTAGGTTGGAGGTGTGAAATTTTGCATAATTATAGCTGAACACCTCACATCAAATGACAAACCATAAAATTTTGAAAAAGTCGTACATTTAACCTTTTGGGCTCCCACATGTGTACTTTAAACAATTCTTTCTAAGTGACACCCTATTTACGTTGGAGGTGTGAAATTTGGCATGCTTATAGCTGAACACCTCACATCAAATGACAAACCGTAAAATTTTGAAAAGTCGTACATTTAACCCCTTGGGCTCCCACATGTGTATTTTAAACAATTCTTTCTAAGTGAGCTCCTAATTAGGTTGGAGGCGTGAAATTTTGCATACTTATAGCTGAGCACCTCGCATCAAACGACAAATCATAAAATTTTCAAAAAGTCGTACATTTAACCCTTTTATCTCCAACATGTGTATTTTAAACAATTCTTTCTAAGTGAGCCCCTAGTTAGGTTGGAGGCGTGAAATTCTGCATACTTATAGCTGAGCATCACACATCAAACGGCAAATGATAAAATTTTAAAAAAGTCGTACATTTAAGCTTTTGGGTTCCTACATGTGTACTTTAAACAATTCTTTCTAAGTGACACTCTATTTAGGTTGGAGGCGTGAAATTTTGCATACTAGCGGAACACCATCATGCGACAAATCATAAAAATTTGAAAAAGTCGTACATTTAACCCTTTGGGCTACCACATGCGTGTTTTAAGCAATTCTTCCTAACTGAGACCCTTATTAAATTGGAGATTTGAAATTTTGCATGCTTATTATAGCAGAACACCTGAGGCCAGGCGACAAATTATTAAATCTTGAAAAAGTCTTACGTTTAACCCTTTGAGCTACCACATATGTATTTTAAGCAATTCTTTCTAAGAAAGCCCCTAATTAAGTTGGAGACATGAATTTTTGCATACGTATAGCTGAATACCTCAGACCACACGACAAATCATAAAATTTTCAAAAAGTCTTATATTATTTACTCCTTCGTGCTCTAACGTATATTTTAAGCAATTTTTCTAACCTCCGGTCTTTTCACCCGGGGAGCACTTTTCCAACTTTTGCCGGCACACCTTTGACCATTCTTTCATATTATGCACCATAGCTTATATATTTGAGTTCCACTTTTTACCGCCAGGGGCGCCTACTTATCTCGGGTGCTAATGGGCCCAATCCCTTCGACTAATATATATACGGATAGTATGCAAAACGGAGTTTCGTTCGGATAGAGATTTGTTTAGAATAGAGTGCGCCCCTGGTTGCGAAATGTGGAACTAACAGATTTTTCAAAAGGATAAAGTGTTTTAAAATGAATATTAAACGAAACCCTCTGTGCGATCTGTGATCACACTTACCCACTTATTTGTAATTGTGGCAACTGAAGAACTCCATTTCTGTTGAAAGTCGTGGAGGGTTGAAAGTAAAGGGAAACTAATCACGGAAGAAAGAAAATAATATATTACTGTACCTTTTTGTTGCCATTTTCTCATAAAAACTGAAAAAATAAATTGAAATTAAAATACGTGATATGTCAGCGATTTTTTAAATTTCTAAATATTGCACATTTTCATTTTTTAAACCGTCAAATAAAGAAAAAAATCTACTTTCAAATGCAATTTGTTTGAAAATTGTATCTTAATTGACTGAGTTATTATATTTTTTAAATAAGTAGCCGCCCGTGGCGACCAATTTGGTCTCCCTTAAATGTATGCTAGGCATTGTATCATGTTACTTTTATTCATAATTTAATTTACTTGCCCAATCCTTCGCCAAATTTGAAGATTCTGATAGTGAAATCGAGAATCGAGAACTCCCTACAGTTATGATAGTCGGGCACAGGTGATAAATCGCCAAACATTGTACCCATCGCATTTTTTTTTTCATATTTCGTTAATTCAGATTAAAATATAATCCTTTCACTCATTTTATTTAGAATGGATGACTTTAATTTAAAAATAGATCTTTTAAAATTCATGACTTGCCCTTAAAAAAAAAAAAAATCTTTACAAAAAGAAAAAGAAAAGAAAAAGAATAAATAATACCATACACCATTTAATTTCAACATCAAAGCATTGTTTTAATTTACCCCTCGAAAAATAAAAAATGGTGATGGCGAGTTAAAAAATGCTATTGGCGAGAATTGCACCCAGCTAACATAAAAGTACGAACTCTTTGCCGTCATAGACACTTTTATGTAGTTTTATTTAAAAAAAATATTTGGATTAAATCGGTTACCAGAAAAAAAATTCTTTTCTCGCCATGGACATTTTTTCTATTTCGCCAAGTACCTATACTGGAAAAGCACCTTCATTTATTTTTTTATTTATTGTAGTTTAAATTAAGCCGCTATCAGATTCACCGACTTTTCGAGCAACCAACTTTACAGCCGATTTTAACGCCAACTTTTTCCAGTTGAAAGGGAGAAAAAGGTTACAATTGTCTTTGCTAAAGTTGGAGGAAAACCCGGGAAAACCAGTACTACTAGTACCAGCCGTCAGTATTTATCGCATTTTCGTATCAATCGCTTATCTCTGATTCGCTGAAATGTTGAAAGGTGGGAGGAAAAGTTGCGGCTAGGACAGACTTTTTTGAGATGCGGATAAAAAGTTGGGGATATTGCTGTTTGCTATCATACTGAGTGTCGAGGCAACATTTCGCGAAAAGTTGGATGAAATCAAGAGTTGGCTCAAAAATTGCTCGAAAAGTTGGTGAATCTGATAGCGGCTTTAGACGAATAAAAGATGTCGTATACGCACTACGTTGGCACGGCTTTTTTCTGACGCCAGTGTCATAAACGCACCGGGGTACTTAACTGGCGCCAAAGTGTCGTTATTATGCTTGATATGGTAACCCGGATGTCGTTGTTTATTTATTAACTAGCGAACTTGTCCGGCGTTGCCCGGGTACGTCAAAAAACAGCAGGAATTACGAAAAAGCTCTGAAAATCACAATAAGATATCGCGAAAAATTTTTAAGTCGCTTCTCAAATTTTGAAAAGAGAAAATATATATATACTAGAAAGGTAGCCCGTCAAAAATGACGGAAATTTAGATATAAAGATATATACAACTCATGAGCAAGAATATGAGTTTTCTCGCTTGTTCTGCAGTGATAGATGAAAATAACACATTTTAAGAACGAAACACATTTATGAAAAACTGTACAGTAGAAGACCACTAATCTGCACAGTTTGGTTCCAAGTGTTATGCAGATTTGAGGCTTTTTGCGGTCATGTCTATTCAATCTTTGTTTACATTTTTTTAAATTCCTATACTGGACAATATAGATTGTTAAGCCTTAAAAATAAATAAATTACACACTTGAAGTAAGGTTAAAAACTATTAAATTATCGTATACGATTCCATGAAATGGTATTATATGGTATTATATGTGTGTGCTTCACGATCCTGGTTACGACGTTGGCGAAATTGGTTGCAACTTGTCATAATCCTAATAATGTGGGCCGCTATAACAAAAAAGTAACCAGTTTTTAGTAAAATTTCTGGTATAAAGTAGTTTTCAAAAACCTGTGTAAAATTGCAGGCCGTTCTCGTGTTATGTCAGTCCTAGGAATAATATTTCTAACACTGAAGAGTTTCCATGTATATGTGGAATTTAGAAAAGCTTCTCCAAAAGAAAGGTCCTGAAATGACATTGTAATTCCTCTAACCGGGACCTAATGTTGTTTACTGAAATCTAATAAATACAGTTATTTTGAATATTACAACAGAATTAAACAGTTAAACTTATTTAACTTAAACCCGCTGTTACTTCCCTATGTTATTTTTTACTATTAAGAAAGAAAATTATTTAAATTTTTCAAATCATGCATTTATAATTTTTTTCCGTCTTTAATAACTAAATAAGGAAAATATATGCTTTTGTTCTGAGCTCATAAATATGACAATAAAATAATGTAACTAAGACACATTGCAAAATTAAATCTTTGTGATTTCAAACCATAAACAAACGGTACCGCCAACATTTTACCTACTACGACGTCATTAGAATATTCCATTGATTGTTGGAGAACTTACTTTGTGAATGATTACCTCAGTGATTTAATATTTTTTACGGTTCACGATGAATGAATCACTTGTGTTTGTTAAGGTTTATGGAATGAGATATTAAAATGTGGACCTAAATTCAACTTTAGTTATCCAATGATATATGTATTTTTAATCGAAATTAAAAACAATGCTTTGATCTCGAAATAAAAAGTTTTAGTTTGTATAATTGGTTATTTCTGTTAATTATTTATTTAGGTACTTTTCCATTATAGTGCATCATTTAAAAAAAGCTTGGCGCAATTCGGGCATCAAAAAGTGAGATATGTTGCCAAAATATATAAACAGCTATGAAAACAAATCTAATGAACTTTTATTTTTGTTTATATATGCACTTATATACATAAAAAAAATCGTTTCTAAATATATATAATATTTTTTTATAAACAAATTACGGCACAGATTTCAGATATGAACCGGAATACCTAACTGGAGCCAAAGCGGTGTTTTTTGCCTGCTATGGTAACCCGGCTATTGTTTTTTATTTATTAATAATTGGGTTCTTTACTTTTATTTTCTGTTTTTAATTACATAAACTGTTTTGTTCTATAGTTATCATTCAAACTTTTATTTATTTATAGTTATTTCCTTTTCAAAATGATAGCAAATAATTTAAAATATATAAGTAACTGGTATTCGAAAGCGAGATTTCTGCCAAATTGGCATCAGATAAAAATCAGGCCAACCCCGATGCAGGGGCGTCGCCATGGGGGGGGTATGGGGGGGAGGCTCCCCCCCCCAATATTTGTGAAGTTGGGAAATTTGAGCTTAGAGTTGGGAAATTCTGGATTTTTGAGACATTATGAAATTTTTATTGTTTTGGTGATTATGTTTCTGACTGAGTACTGTAACAGTAAGCAAGTTAAATTATTAAAAGAAATACAAAAAGAAATCAGCCACACTCAACCTACCATTGTATTTTTCAGTTCTACGAAAATATTATACATCTACCAGATCTAAATTTCTCTACTCCTATCCACCAACAGCTGACTATCCAGTTCCTTTATTTCCTTCAAAACTTTGTTTCTTTCTTAAAAAATGTCACCCTTCCTCCCTTTCCCCTCCCAAAAGAGAATCCAGCTATTTTAATCCAAAGGGATTGCAGCTTCTTTTGAAAATAGGAGATCACTTGTAGCACAACAGATAGGAATGTAGTCACCTACTTGAAACACAGCTGGGCAAGAAGATTTGATCAGTTTTCACAAATTGCACTAATTTTGCGATTTTTGGACAATATTTTACTCATTCTCGTGATTTTTTTTCTCCGAAAATTAGTTAACCCTTCGCTGTCAAGACAAAAGCATTATATGAGCAAATGTGAATATAAGAAGTCGTTAGTTTAGATAAATTTGCCACATTTTACCTTTATTTGTGTGCGGAAATATATATATGTCCTGTTCATTTATATTTATAGGTGATTATGAAATTTTAAACCAAAAGTCCAGTGTTGCGTGTTTAAAGCTGTTCTAAAAAATGACTATAAATCTTAGCACAAAAGAACCCTTCATAAAAAGAGTTTTCGTGCAAGATTTTGGAGCATCTAAAAGTCTATTCGAGGATGAAAAAGGTAAAAAAGTGGATGATTTGAATTTGGAACAGAAATATGACCAAGAAAGCAGTCCATCAACTGAAGAAAAAAAATCGACATACAGGTTGCCATAAACACTGACCGGTTGCACTTGAATAAAATTTTGAATAAATAAAGATTTCCTTATAGACGGGTCAATCCATTTCAAGTGGTCCAGCACTGGTTGCTCGACCATTTTTTAAAAATCTGAAATTTTTTGTACAACAACCCTAACATAGTGGAAGTTCAAAATGACTATTATTTTAATTTTATTAATTTTTGTTTGTGCATGGCGGCCATCTTTATTTCATCGTCTGCAGCAATTTTCTGAGAAGAAGGGTTTACGGAATTGTAAATAATTCATTGTTTATTTCTACAATTCAAGTGCGGATTGAAGCAATTTGTATAGAATACCTTGGGCTAAAAATCTGGTAATAGAGTAGTTTCCGAAATTAACTGCTTATTGGTGAAATTTACGCATAAAGTTTCAGTTTTTTTCCAAAATTTGTCCGTTTACAAGACGAAATTTTTCTTGCAAGGAAAACTGTGAACATGACATAATATTTTTTTACAAATAGGCCGAAAGTACTTATACTCACACGCCATGTTCCAGATCTGGGGCTTGGTTTCTCTTCGCTAAAAAAAAAAAATCCCAAACTTTTCAAAAATGTCAAAAATCGCACTTTTTAGGCTTTGATATCTCTGGTGGGGCACGAGGTAAAAATCTGAAGTTCTGGTTTCTGAGAGTATCGTATGGTAGTGCTAAGCACAAGAAATTTCAGGATGGAGATTTGACTACAAGCTGAGATATGGGAAGGGCAACATGTCAAAAGAATACTGCCAAACTATTGTTTTGCTGTAGTCACAGCTAAGTCTTTATCTCAGAGTGTCATTTAATTTTTTTTTTATTATTATCTTTAAATAATAGTAACAGAAAATAAAGCCTTTTGCAAAGCTTAGCAATTAATTTAAAAAATAATTTTCCTAAGGCGTACATTTTGTATGGTTTCAGTAATGTTTTTTGTAATTTTTGTAACCAAAAGAAACCTCAGCACTTTTATATAAAGAAAAAAAAATATTTTTATACGAGACCTGACACAAAAACAGAATAGGGAAAGAGAAAAGCTGTTAATGTTGGCATACTTGTTGAGACATGATCAAATGTGTCAAAACACATTCCTGCTTGTTGGTTTAAAAACCACAATTTTAATGCTGCTTGCCAATCCCTGAAACTTGTTCCTACAATAAGTATATTCCTGTAAATGGAACATTATACGACGTTACCATGCATCAGCCTCAAGTAATTTTTAGAAAGTAAAGATATCCAAAACCCTTTCAAAATTTATACTGCAGAAAATGACATTTTTGCATAAGAAGTAAGCTAGGAATTATTAATGAACTGAGATTTGCACATAGTAATTTCAAAGTTTATTTCTATGAGCCAGCAGGTCCAAGGTCTTCAATCAAGTTATCAAGAAATGACAAGACTTGGTTCCTACAAATAAAATTTTGAGAAAGGTCAAAATTGTGGTTTTTAAACCAACAAGTAAGAATGTGTTTTGACATGTTTGATCATGTCTCAACAAGTATGACAACATTAAAAGCTTTTCTCTTTCCCTGTTCTGTTTTTGTTTCAGGTCTTCTATAAAAATAATTTTTTTTCTTTATGTAAAAGTGCTGAGGTTTCTTTTAGTTACTAAAATTACTTACAACAAAAGTTACTGAAACCATACAAAATGTATGGCCTTAGGCATAATTGTTTTTTAAATTAATTGCTAAAATTTGCAAAGGGCTTTATTTTCTGTTACTATTATTTAAAGATAATCAAAAACATAAATTTAAGTGGCACTCGGAGATAAATACTTAGCTGTGACTACAACAAAACAATAGTTTGGCAGTATTCTTTTGACATGTTGCCCTTGCCATATCTCAGCTTGTAGTCAAATCTCCACCTTGAAATTTCTTGTGCTTAGCACTACCATACGATACTCTCAGAAACCAGAACTTCAGATTTTTATCTCGTGCCCCACCAGAGATATCAAAGCCTAAAAAGTGCAATTTTTGACATTTTTGAAAAATTTGGGTCGAAACGAAGTCCCAGGTCTGAAACTTGGCGACAAGCGCAACTGAGTACAAGTACTTTCGGCCTATTTGTAAAAAAAATATGTCATGTTCACAGTTTTCCTTGCTAGAAAAATTTCCTTTTGTAAACAGACAAATTTTTGAAAAAAACTGAAACTTTATGCTTAAATTTCACCAATAAGGATTTATTTTCGGAAACTACTCTATTACCAAATTTTTAGCCCAATGTATTCTGTACAAATTGCTTCAATCCGCAATTGAATTGGATAAATAAACGATGAATTATTTACAATTCCGTAAACCCTTCTTCTCAGAAAATTGCTGCAGACGATGAAATAAAGATGGCCGCCATGCACAAACAAAAATTAATAAAATTAAAATAATAGTCATTTTGAACTTCCATCATGTTAGGGTTGTTGTACAAAAAATTTCAGATTTTTTAAAAATGGTCGAGCAACGAATTAATGATTTTCTGGACCACTTGAAATGGATTGACCCAGACAAGTTCATAAACAATTATGAATATTAGGATGTGATTGAAGAAGCTGACTTCTGAAAGCACCGTGGGAAAACGGTTTCACCAAATGGAACAGATAAAAATAATAGCATAGCAATGGACATTGATACACATAAGTTTTACAGGGAAGAGTTATAAGAAATACAAGAAAATTTCGGCAATTTAGTAATGGGCTTAAATGACAATGTTTCCTATATCAGGAGAATATTGCACCAATAGATTCCATATTTAAATTACAATTGTGCAAAGCAAATTTGAGTATCACTAACTTAGAAAATTAATACTGTTTCCACCTGGATATGAGAAACCGGATGTACATGACTTGCAGAGTTAAATAGAAATAAATCAAATCCCAACTCACTTAACAAATTTTTTACTCATGCCATGAAATTCAAAGACTATTTGTGTCACACTGTCAAACTATATACTCGTACCTTAATATTCACAGCAGCTTATCTTTTTGGCGTTGCATCTAATGAAAGAATCTTTAGTCAAATAAAAATTAAAAAAATATATATTGCAAGCTACAATGAGGTCTGACAGACTTGACAGCCTAATGCTTTTAAAATGTGAAAGTGAAATAGTGGATTTTATTAAACTGGACGATGTTAGGTTAGCTTCATCAGGGTTAGCTTCTTTGAAGACCAAAAGAATTGATGTTAAATGAAAACAATTTGGATGTGCCAATCCCAAAACCTTATATATCCCATACATGTTAATACTTCAAAATTTGCAATCACAATGTTAAAATTAAATAACAATTCTATGACCATAATAATGAATTCTAAAGGTTTAATTATGTGCATTTAATTTATAATTCGTTTAATTGTGTGCATAGAAGCATCGCATTTTCCAAACAAATCATTGAATTTCGACACCCATGCTCTTAGATGTCTGCAACCAAAATTCCAAACCCAAAGAGCTCAAAAGTGATACCTTTCGACAGTATACACCCAAGCCCAATAAGGAAGTGTAACCGAATATGAAGTTTGACTAAATTTCCGTTTTCAGATATAGCTAACGTGAAAATCGTGAAAAATGCTGCACAGCAGTGCCACAGATATATACAAAAACCTAATAAGCACTGAGTTATGTCAAGGTTTAACAGAATATGAAATTTGATCAAATTCTGTGCAACAGTTTTTGAGATATAACTATCGCTAAAATCATGTAAATCGTGAAAAATACAGCATAGCAGCGCCACCTTTTGGGTAATTTACACCAAAAACTAATCAGCATTAATTTTTATCAAGGTATAACTGAATCTAAAGTTTTATAAAATTCCGCTAATTAGTTCTTGAGATAGAGCACCCACAAAATTTGTGTCACATTCACACAGACAGACATTTTCTAAAAACAGTCAAATCATGTTCAGGACCTTCTAAAACGTATCAAACCGTCGAAAACCAGTTGTAGAATTTTTTTACGAATTCAATACTTTCGTTTTGTGAAGACAGAAGAAAGTAAAACGCGTGTTTGTTTTTTTATTAAACAAACCAGTAATTAGAATTTTTATGTTTCTAGTTTCAAAATTTTTCTTTGGAAAGGAATTTTTTATGCATAAGCTCCATTATCATTATTACACACTTTGTGTACATCACTTTAGTTGAAAGTTGGAGGAATTTGTTTCAAGTTGGGAAATTTTCGAACTCTCCCCCCCGAAAAAATATCTGTAGCTACGCCCCTGCCCCGATGCGTATGGGTCATTCCATCTCAGTTCAGGCAGGCATGTAACCCACCATCACAGATTTTGATGAAACTGAGTGTGTTTGTTCCTTTTATTAAGATATGATTTCCAGTATTTTTTTTTACTCCTTGGTCAAATAGTTTCTGAGAAAAAAATTGTCAAAATTTTGAAAAACTGCCGTCAGTTGGCATTCTTGACTGCTTGATTTTCAAATGTAGCATGACATAAATATGATCATATTTCAATATCTATTCTACAAATCATCTTCAAATAATTTATGCATAATATATAGGGTACGCAGTTTATGAAAAAAGAATACTGTTACGCTTATAACATTTTAAGCGTGTCTAAAAAAATGTTTAATCTTTGAAGTCGTGATTTTTTTAATGAAAAATAATGCATTAACTAAAATAGCATTATCAACAAAAGGCGGTATTTTTATTAAATTTATTTTTTGTGAGGGATATACTTAAAGGTGTCCTTTACTTGATTCTGAAATAAAAATACTGGGATTTTGGGTGTTTTTAGTAGTATTTCCTATTTAAAAATATTTTGAGGCGTATTTCAAATCAAATCAAGCAGAGTCAGTTCGCCTAAGACATTTAATTCACTGTCACAAATTTCAATGAAACTGGGTATGTTTATAGCTCATTTTAAGACAGGATCAGGGAAATTAAAGGTGATTACAAATAAAATATTTTTTAAGATAAAAAAAAAAATCTAAATTTTGAAATTTTTTTAAAAATGTTTTTAATGATAGATCTATATTCAAAGACTGCATAAAAAAAAGTCATTTCAATATAAAATCACTAAATAAGTTTCAAATAATGTATATGTGACAAATAATGTAGGTAGATTATTATTTATTGTTGTTTGTCATGTTTAAATGCTAAGAGTGTGTTTAATCTTGTGAATTCTTAAAATCAAGAATTTTGTGAAAAATAATGTGTTAATCAAAAATTTAATAATAACCGAAGGCAGGCTGTTATTACTTTTTTTAATTGTACTTAAAAATATCTTTTCAATACTTATAAAATAAAAATAGTGAAAATATGAGCAATTTTAACAAAATTTTCACAAAATGTGAATGTTTAATGATAAATATTGAAGCTTTTCATGCTAAGATGTACTATAATGACTACGATATCATGTATTGCTACTCTTGCTTAAATATAATACATACAATAATAAAATAACAAATATTATTTACAGCAATAAAAATTAAATTAAATAGTATCAGTTCCTTTACCAACACTACATTGCACAACAGCCGACTTAAAATCAACAGCCCACTCTTATTGAAAAATACTTTCAACTGTTCAAATAATAAATAAACTGCATTTAAAAATCTTAATATCAACTTATTATCTTAAGACGATAATAATAACTAAACAACATAATGAATTTATAAATCAGCTTTTAATTGAAAATTCATGAAATGGTCCCTTTAAATGTTGTTGTTCATCGAGTCAATCAAAACAAATGAAAAAAAAAAATAGTGAACCTAATATGCTGACTGCAATGACACTTCTAACAAAACTAATTAATTCATTACCATCTGAAATCAAACCCGAAAGATCAAAAAGAAAAAAAAAATCATCTGTCGTGTGAATGTGACATACTCAGTGGTTGTTGAGATAGGAATGTCTTTGTGACATTTTCACCTGTACTTCAATAAAATATAAACATGTAAGTTTTTTTCATTCATCCAAATTAAGTAAAACAATTATAAAATTTTGTTGTCATTGCACCAGATGCTAAATTTTTCGTTACATACTATTAGATAAGTTCTTTACTTTTAGACATTATTGACATAATATCATAAAATTTACTATATGTATTTTCTATAAGTGTATAAACAATATATATATGCTTTATTAAACATAAATGAATAATTTTTAAATAATTTGCTTGAGAACAGGGATATATATACACACATATATTTGTTGAAAATCCATCTTTCAGCAATATTGTGATGAAATAAATCAAATTACCGTAATTTCCGGTGTATAGCCCGCGGATCAAACAATCGTGTTTCGACCCAGAAATTTTTAAAAATAAAATGTAACTTTTTAGATCACAGTAAATATTGGTCTTCAAATACTGAATAAAATTTCTGGGTCCAAACTGAATTGTTTGATCTGCGGGCTATACACCCGAAATTACGGTACATATCATTAGAAACTGAATAAAGTTACAAAAGTGCAACTCATTAAGTTTTAAATAATTTTTTTGATATAGTTATTTGAAAGATATAAATATAATGGATTATGCATTTTTTGCATATATTTAAAGCACAATACGTCAAAATTTTTTTCAAAAGAGTGAAATTTGGTATTTTTTTCAATATTAGCAGCTCAATGCTAAATTTTCAATATTAACAGCCAAATATGAGTTTAAAGATTAGGACTGTCATTTTGAAAAATTCTATTGGGCGGTGAGGAGCTAGTGATTTTTCTCTTTTTTGGAAAGGGATAATTGCTCTTCGCCCTAGAAGTTTTACTAAAAAACAATATTGTTTATTTTTTTCCTTAAGAAACGAACATAAAAGATAATTTGAAAAATAAAATAAATGTATAAATAAAAATATTTCCAGGGATGATACATTGGATAGATTTTACATCTGAAAATATTGATAATTTTAAATATGATTTAAATACTACTAAAACCAACCAAAATCCCGCTATTTTTATTTCAGATCCAGTTATAATGTAGTATTATGTGCAATTTAAAATTAAAAAATTAGTCATAGAAACTCCGCCTCTGATTGATAAAGATTTTTTAATAATTTCATTATTTTTTGTAAAATATTTTTGATTTAGAAGATTATACAATTTTTTAGACACATTTAACTATTTTTTAACATTACAGCAATATTTTTTTCATAATCTACATACTTTATTTACCTTGCTTAAATTATTCGAAGAAGATTTCTTAATTAGTTATTGAAATATGATTTTATATATAAAATGAGGCCTTTGAAAATTGAACAATCATTAATGGCAACTCGTGGCATTTTTCCAAAACTTTGATAATTTTTTCTCATATTTTCACTGTTTTTATTTTATAACCATTTAAAAGATATTTTTACGTACAATTAAAAAAAGCAATAATACCCTGCCTTCGGTTAATAATAAATTTTTGATTAACACATTATTTTTGACAAAATTCTTGATTTTAAAAATTCACAAGATAAAAGACACTCTTAGTGTTTAAACATGATAAAAAACAAGAAGTAATAATCTGCCTACATTATTTGTCACATATACATTATTTGAAACCTATTTAGTGATTTTATATTGAAATAACTTTTTTTTTAAATGCAGTCTTCGAATATCGAACTGTCATTAAAAAAATTTAAAACAATTTTTCAAAATTTTGATATTTCTTATCTTAAAAAATATTTTACTTAGGATCAAGAAAATTAAAGGTGATTACGTCTTAAAATAAGCTATAAACAAACCCAATTTCATTGAAATTTGTGACAGTGATTAAATGGCTTAGGGGAACTGACATGGAATGACCCTGCTTGATTTGATTTGAAATGCACCTCAAAATATTTTTAAATAGGAAATACTACCAAAAACACCCAAAATCCCACTATTTTTATTTCAGAATCAGGTAAAGGACACCTTTAAGTATATCTCCCACAAAAAATAAATTTAATAAAAATACCGCCTTTTGTTGATAATGCTTTTTTTGTTAATGCATTATTTTTCATAAAAAATTCACGACTTCAAATTTTAAATATTTTTTTAGGCACACTTAAAATGTTATAAGCGTAACAATATATTTTTTTCATAAGCTGCGTACCCTAAATATTATGCATAAATTATTTGAAGATGATTTGTAGAGTAGATATTGAAATATGATTATATATATGACATGCTACATTTGAAAACCGAGCTGTCAAGAATGCCAACTGACGGCAGTTTTTCAAAATTTTGACAATTTTTTTCTCAGAAACTATTTCACCAAGGAGCAAAAAAAAATTACTGGTGGTCATATCTTAATACTAAGAACAAACACACGCAGTTTCATTAAAATCTGTGATGGTGGGTTACATATTGATATTTTACTGCCTGATTTGATGTGGAATTCCCCGTATATGACATCTGTGCAAAAATTACTTCTGTTTCTTTATAAAAATGGGTAAATAGCTTTTTTTCTGTTAAGTAAATTGCATACATTTGGAAAAAATTGCTTGTGAGTATGAAGCAGTAAATAGGTTGTCAGAAAATACGTTGACAAACTTCTTTCCCGCCAAGAAACTTTTCTCCGAAGCAATGATTGCTAGAAATGCATTTTTAATTATGATATGCGCTTTTATGTTTCACTACATTTATGCATACTATACTGTGTGTATAAATGCTACAGTTCATATGCAGGGCTACACAAAAGAATTTCTAAGAGTTACTGAATATGAGAGTAAATTGCTTAAAGGTGGTTTTTAAAGGAGTTATGCATTTTTACGCTGAACTGCATTTAGTTTACAAAGAAATGTTTGTAGAATATAGATAAAATGATATACAGGATCACGCAAAGAATTGGATACATAACCTTCTGTGGATGATAATATCTGGAAATGTGATTTCAGTAGTTTTAAGAGTAGTTTAAATTAAATTTTAGCTAAATAGTGGCATGTAATAACGATACTATTGGCTATGGACGGTAACTGCTGAAATAAATTTTTTAAATTTTTTATGTATCTTCTAAAATGTTTACTTAGTTATCTTATTTACCTTATTTCCCCACATAACGAAGTTTTGTTAAAGCATTCAAGAGGTGTTGGAAAGTGTTTCATACTCTATGCTTAACGTATGATTTTTCTTTTTTCTTTAGTCTTATTTTGCATTTATTTTATTCTTAATTTTTTAGTCTTATACTGCTTTATAGAAACTTTGGCACAGTTGTCATATACGCCCCATATTGGCGCGATTTTTTTCCGACGCCAATTTGGCGAAAACATCAACAGCATAAACAACAACATCTGGGTTATCATATCAAGCAAAATAACGACACTTTGGTGCTAGTTAAGTACCCATTGTGTATACGACATTGGCGTCAGAAAAAAAATCGAGCCAATATGACATCTATATAACATGTCTATATGACAACTGTGCCGAAACTTTAATATTTAATGTTTAAACTCTTCGATCCACCCCCCTTGCATATAGTACAAACTATAACACAGGCAGCACAAAATAATAGACAGTTTGGTACTTTCCACTGTATGGGGCTTTTGCGTTTTTTTAAAAAAGCTCGGTGTAATTTGGGGATCAGAAAGTGAGATTTGTGTACTTTGCCGTTATACGGATACCACTGTCGCCAAGCGTAATAGTTGGCGCAAAATGAAAATCACGTGAATTGAAGCATTTGAAAAATAAAAGAAAAAACATTGTCATACTAAAGTGAGCATTTAAAAAGTATAACATTTGAAAATTCCAGACTTTTACGAACTATTTCATTAAATCAGAAATATATACTTAAAATAAATGAACAAATAACTGTTATAAAATAAAGCAATAAAATAAAACTCATATTAAACTGCTGGCTTAAAATTTCAAATATCTTTTAGCATTTTGAAGTAATTGGCGCATTAGCATATATTTTGGCATGGTGTTCGTATAACGGAAAAATATCGAGATTTGCTGTCAAATCATATAAACAGCTATGAAAACAAACTTGATGAGCGTTTTTGTTTGTTTTATATGTTTATTTTATATGTATATTATTTATGTTTATATGTACAAATTACATCTGTTTCAGTATAAAATTAGAGAAACGGGTTTTTTATGTTAATTAAATCACATAAATATCGAAAAAAAATGCGTGTGTATATAAAATGAAACAGTGGATATGTTCCCGGAAAATATGTTACCAAATTTCCTTTTTCGCCAAGGCACCTATACTGGAAAAGTATCTAAAGCACATTAAAATCGCGCAGTTAGGAGATCACACAGTACAGCATCGTCTATTGGCGGTTATTTTATTAGTAGCATCGGGCGGAAGATGCAAAGATGTACTTTAAATTCTCACTCATAGATTTTGAAAAAATACCTTAAAAGAGCGGAGTTTAAATTAAATTTCGGTGACCGCCTTTATGAAAGACTAGCAAACCCCGCGGCTTTGCTCGCGTAATAGTTGAAATATGCCAAGTGATATTTATATGTCTAATTTTTATTTAAAGGTACTAACTAAATTTTTATTTTATTAAAAGGTAATATTTTATTTTATTAGAAGTTTTTTTTAATTAAAAGGTACATATTACTTTTAGGAATAATTCAAAAATTACTATTTAAAACACAGTTTGATTACACATCATTATTATACTGCATTAGGCAGAAATGAGACTTAAATTAATAAAATGAAGTAAAACTAAATAAATGATAATTTAAAAAATATTTTGAAACTTTTATGCTCAATTAATACGCTCATTTCAGTATTCATTTGAAGTTTTGAATTTTTTAGAAACCATCTTCTTACATCTTAAAATTAACCATCATGTCAAATTCCAAGTCCTACCACCTCTCTCAAAATAAAGGGCTATGTTGAAACAGGAACTGTCACCATTAATTTTCCAACATTAATTTTTAAATCGGTTTGTTATTTCCTAATATTCCACAGAAACGTAATTTAAAAAGCTTTTAAAGCCCTTTTTTAGAACGTTTGTTGTTCCTGTGAACCCCAGGTGGTAGAATCACCGGCATAAAATATAGCCTGTGTAGGATCAGAAACTGTTACCATTGATTCACAACTATTACTTTTATAATCGGTTTATATTCCCTGAAATTGCATAGAATCGTAATTTAGAACTTTTTGAGAATGCTTTCCGCACCTCCCCTTCGCTTCACCCCTTTTTAATTCGAATTTATTTTCGACGTTCCTTCGAGGGCATTTATATTTTATAAGTAACTACCATGTCATATTTAAAGTTCCTAACCTTTTCAGTATCACAGAAATCGCAATTTAGAAAGTTTTTAGCTCCTGCAACCCTCTGGTGGTAGTGAAACAGACATAAAATATAGCTTATATTTGAGCAGATTCTATCACCAAAATTTGTCATCATTATTTTTTTAATCGGTTTGGTAATTTATAAGTTTGCTTAAAAATTGTAATTTATAACGCTTTTCCCTCACTTCATTTTTTTTTTTTAATTTGGATATTTTCTTTCGACTGATCTTAGAAAGCAGTTGCATCTTGTAAGTAAATACCATGCCATACTTCAAAGTGTTAGACCGCTCAGTTGTGCAAAAAATGCTAATTAGAACATGTTTTGCTTTTGCAACCCTCAGCCTCAGATGGTAGTGACAGCAACATAAAATATAACCTATGTTATAGTAGGGACTGTCACAATTTATTTGCAGCCATTACTTTTGAATTAGCTTTGGTATTTCCTTAGATTGAGTAGAAATCGCAATTTAGAACGTTTTTAGGACGCTTTTCGCCCATTTTCACCCCTTTTTAAATTTCCAATTTTTTCGAAACTGTTCTTAAAGATCATTGATATCTAATAAATATGCACCTTGCCTAATTTTAAGTTGCTAGCCCCTACCGATCACAAAAATCGAAATTTAGAACGCTTTTTTGCTCCTGCAACGTCTTGGTGATAGTGATAAGGACATAAAATAGTGTCTATGTTAGAGCAGAGGCTGTCAGCATCAATTTCCTACTATTACGTTTGAAATCAGATTCATTCTTCCTGAGATATTGCCGACAAATCGGCATTTAGAACGTTTTTAGAACGCTTTTCGCGCATTTTGCTCCTGCATCTCCTCTGGGGTAGTGGAAACAGAAATAAAATATAGCCTATCTTGGAGCAAGATCTGTCACCATCATTTTTACACCATTATATTTGAAATCGGTTCAGTACTTCCTGAGATTGCATAGAAATCGCAATTTAGAAAGTTTTTTACAACGCTTTTGCGCATTTTCACCCCCTTTTAAATTTCGATTTTTTTAGGAAATGTCCTTAGAGATCATTGATATCTTATAACTAACTACCATTCCAAATTTCACGATTTTAGGCCCTCCCGTAACGCAAAAGCCGCAATTTAGAACGTTTTTCTCCTGCACCCCCTTTGGGGTAGTGGCACCGACATAAAACATCGCCTATGTTGGAGCAAAGGTTGTCACCATCATTTTGCGCCATTATATTTTAGATCGGTTTGGTATTTCCTGAGATTGTGTAGAAACCACCATTAGAACGTTTTTTAGAACGCTTTTCGCGCATTTTCACCCCTTTTAAATTTCTAAATGTTTAAGAACTGTTCTTAGAAATCCTTTATATCTAATAAGTAGCTAATATTTCAAATTTCATATTTCTAGGCCCTTCGGTAATGCAAAAATCGCATTTTTAGAACATTTTTTGCTCCTGCACCCCCTTTCGGGTAGTGGCACCGACATAAAACATAACCTATGTTGGAACAAGGGTTGTCACCGTCATTTTGACACCCTTATTTTGACACCATTATTTTTTAAATCGGTTTGGTATTTCCTGAGATTGTGTAGAAACCACTATTTAGAACGTTTTTTAGAACGCTTTTCGCGCATTTTCACCCCTTTTAAATTTCGAAATGTTTAAGAACTGTTCTTAGAATTCCTTTATATCTAATAAGTAGCTAATATTTCATATTTCTAAGCCCTTCAGTAACACATAAATCGCATTTTTAGAACGTTTTTTGCTCCTGCACCCCCTTTGGGGTAGTGACACCGACATAAACCATAGTCTATCTTGAAGCAAGCGTTGTCACCATCATTTTGACACCAATATTGTTTAAATCGGTTTGGTATTTCCTGAGATTGTGTGGGAACTACCATTTAGAACGTTTTTTATAACGCTTTTTGTGCATTTTCATCCCTTTTAAATTTCGAATTGTTTAGGAACTGTTCTTAGACATCATTTATATCTAATAAGTAGCTAATATTTCAAATTTCATATTTCTAAGCCCTTCAGTAACACATAAATCGCATTTTTAGAACGTTTTTTGCTCTTGCACCCCCTTTGGGGTAGTGACACCGACATAAAACATAGCCTATCTTGGAGCAAGCGTTGTCACCATCATTTTGACAGCAATATTTTTTAAATCGGTTTGGTATTTCCTGAGATTGTGTGGAAACTACCATTTAGAACGTTTTTTAGAACGCTTTTTGTGCATTTTCACCCCTTTTAAATTTCGAATTGTTTAAGAGCTGTTCTTAGACATCATTTATATCTTATAAGTAACAAATACTCAAAATTGCATATTTCTAGGCCCTTAAGTAACGCTAAAATCGCATTTTTAGAACGTTTTTTGCTCCTACACCCCCTTTCAGTGTTGGGTACGAACGCGTTCAGTGAACGTAAGTTCACGAGTTTAGCTCACTTTCTGTGAACTTTGAGTTGAACTTGATTCACTTTTTGATAAACGAGCGTGAACTGAACGAAAGCTCAAAAAATCCGCGAGTTTGAACGAAATTTACAACTCAAACTCAATTTTTTTCACAACGTATTTTTAAAATTTTCCAGCCGTTAAGAACACGCTTTTTCCCCATTCAAATGCCATTTAGACGCCTAAACCGACTCGGGACGGGTCGAGTCTGATCATCAGTTTTTCTGGGTCGTGCCCAGGCCTTGCTTTCAATGGATTCTCGGGCCGGGCCGAATCGAACTTATTTCTGGACTTGTGCTTTATTCTTCCTAGAAGTCTGCACCGCCAGAAATTTTCTGGCCCGGTCGTTCCTGCTTGTATGAAAATTATTGCACCGACCCAGTATGACTCGTGGAAAAATATGTTTAAGGAACAACCTACCTTGGGTCAACAATTTTTTCCGAAAAAATATATTTTTTTAAATTACTAGGGGGCTCTGCCCCCTACGAGCTACGCTCGCCAACCCCCGTTCAGGCACACCAAAATCCAAAAAGCACGCTAATTGCACGCATTTGATCGGCTTTAAAAATATTGAATTAAAATTAAAAAAAAAACAGTAGCGATCTCTCTGTAAACGGGTTTCCATTCGTTTTTCTTGGAATGGGGATTTTTAAGACCAAATCTGTTGCTGTTAAGAGATACAATGGCTGTTTTCGTATTTAATTAAACACATTAGTTATTTGAAAATAAGCTAATGTGAAATGAATTAAGTAAACAGTGTCATTGTCTCCCGGTATTTTATTGCAGCGCTATAAGATAGTTCTTTTAAATAATTCATTTTAAATGTATCGTTTCAAATCTGACGTAATTTACACCAAACTTTTATTTCTCTTATTAATATTCACGTAAAAATACTTTTGTTGTTAGAAGGAAATTTTATTTGAGCTGTCTTCGAATTCACGATAATAGTTGAAAAGATTATCTCAAAATATCTCGCGCAAATATATTTTTCAATTTAAATTGTTTTACCATATTTTTTGGGCATTTTAAATATGACGTAAAATTCAAGTGTAAATATGGTTCTTATGACGTAATTTTCCTGCTTTTAACATGTAATCATTTAATTCTAATTTTTAAGTTTTTTTTTCTGTTTGTAATAGTCACGTGTAAATAAATTTTTAATTTGAAGAAATATTTGATATGATAATTTGTTTCGCTGTTTATACAATTGGCAACAGTTTAAATTAATGACATTTTTTAAAATTTGTAAAAAACATCTCTCGAAATGCTGAAAATTTGAATTAAAAATAGAAATAAAACCTCAAAAAATGCGTCAAATAAGAAAAATAAATGCAATCTCCGCATTGGGAACTTATAACGTATAAAATGATCTAAAAATGATTAAATTCTCATGCATAGTTTTTGCTCAAATAAAACTTTTTTAATGGAACGACTTTGTCCAACTTTAGCATTAAATATCTCTTAAAATAATTCTTCGATTTGAAAACTGTCTGCATCAGCGTGTTTATCAAACATTTTTCTATAATACCACCGATTTTCATATTTTTGTATGCAACAGTTTTCTTAATATTAACGATGAAAGGCCATGCTTAAGCATTCAAATTGGATGCGGATCAACCCGGAATATCTACGCAGATGTTCATTGGTCCATTTCCAAATCAAAACTTTTTTTTATATATAGAAGGACTATTATTCTCCAATTAAAATTCTCTTTAAAGAATAGTACTACACATACATTTCTAGGAGGCGGGAGATACAGTATTTTAAAACCTGTTATAAGAATCTGTGTCTGACGAGATCCTGTTTTAAACGGAAATGTTTTTTGATAGGTGGATCTGAATCTTCAAAATGGATATAATAATCCGCTTAAAAATAAATACTACATTTGCAAGAGACGACATACTTGGTAAAAAAGGAAGAAGAGAAAAAAAATAGTTATAGCTATGTGATTCCGTCTTAGAAGGTTTTTCGATATAGAATTTTTCAGATTTTCAAGTTTTTAAGCCGTGTAAATAGATTAATGGTATTAATAATAATGGAGATGTTTACATACAAATAAAGGTCGATTAAAAATCAGTATAATAGCTTACAATAGGATATATAGAAAGAAATGTAGTAGAAACATTATTTTGGAGCGGAGGCCTCAGTACTATGCAATCTACAATAGAGGGCTGCACGGGTCGAAATTTCAAGGCCCGGCCCGATCCATAGAAGACAAATTCGGCACGGGACGCTATAAACATTAAAAGTTCGGCCCGGGCCCGGCCCGTAGAGAAAAAATTATTGGCCAGGTATAACAGCTAAAAGTTCGATCCGAGACCGGCCCGTCCCGAATGAATTTCTACAAAACATTGATTTTTATGTCGATTTGTTTAAAAATTTGTCTCGAACGAGGAGTTCTAACCAAAAATACTTATATTTGCTTTTTATTGTCATGTTTATAGATTTCATTTTTATAGAAGTTATTGCAACATTTATTATTTTAATGAATCGCTATTTGTGGTATGTAAATGTTTCAGTTATAATTAATATAGTTAATCCATATTCAAAATATTGGAGATTTAAAAATCTGAAGAATGTAATATAGTAAAATCTTCTAAGACGGAATTGCATATGGAAGGGAAAAAATGCATTATAGACAAGTTCCCTTTTTAGCAGGTGTAAATGTATTATATATTCTTTTCTTACGTATTAGTACATTCATTTTGCATGGATCAACATATTTTTCACGTTAAGAGAGGATTCCGCCATAGGCAGGTTCTCTTTCACACATATTACTATATTTTAATTTTAACAATTACTACATTTTAATAAGCCTAGAAATGTACTATTCTTTATAAAGAATAAAATTAAATGTTTATTTGTAGAACAATGACGATTTAAAAATGTATGCACTTTTTGCAAAAAATTTTCTGCCAGGCCAAATTTTACTGATCTTTGAATGGACAAGGCCACGCCGAAACAATAATTTTCATACGAGGCTGGGTCGAAACCGGGACTGAAAATTTAGACACGTGAAGACTAGGAAGAATGATACCATACTAGTCTCGGTTCGGTACAGAGAAAATAAAGAGAGGCCCTACCCGGTCCTTCAGGTAAAAAGGCCTGGGCCCGGCCCGGAAAGCGTAGTGACTAGGCCCCTCCCGGCCCCAACCTTCAGAAAAAAGTACGACCCGGGCCCGGCCCGATTGCTGTGACTGAAAATAAGCCCGTGCATACCTCTGGTTTGTAGCACTTTTATTTAAAATGAACAGTATAAACATGAAAAAAAGACTGAAATAATTATTTTTACTTTCTTCTATCTTTACATGAAGAAAGTATTGGATTTGTGAAAATTTTCGAATCCAGTTTTCGATGGATTTATACGTTTTAGGGGTCAGAGATCACGAAAAACATGTTTTTACAAAATGCCTGTCTGTAAGTCTGTCTGTCTGTGTGTGACACAAATTTTATGAGCGCTGTATCTCAAGAACTAATGAACGGAATTTAATGAAACTTTAGATTCAGTTAGTCCCTGATTTAAATGTTGCCGATTACTTTTTGGTGTAAATCGTCCAACAAGTGGCGCTACTATGCGGCATTTTTCACGATTTCCGTATCTCCCAGGACTAATGCATGAATTTTTATCAAACTTTAGATTCAGTTAGTTCCTGATATAATTTGATCTTGATAAGTTTTTCGTGTAAATTGCCGAACTGATGCCACCGCTATGCAGAACTTTTCACTATTTCCGCAATAGCTCTATCTCAAAAACTAATGAACGGATGTTCATCAAACTTCAAATCCAGTTAGAAGTTCACGTAAGTTGTTAGTGTAAATCACCTAAACGTTGCAGTGCTGTACTGCATTCAGGGCTTAATTTGCGCCGGAGCCCAGCTGCGGTACTTCGCTGGTTTTAGTAAATTTTTAAATATTGCTCACCGGATTATTCACCGGAGCTTATAAATATAGGGCTCCGGAGCCCAATGCAATAGTGCTTCCGAAAAACCGAAGTCTAAATTATCCTTTCCTTCCCTTCCCATCTCGAAGCTTTTACATTCTTTTTTATCAAAACACTTATATTTGACGTAATGTGTTGCACGCGCAGGATATGGAGATAAAACGGACTCAAATTTTATATCAGTTTTGGGGCTTGGGCTGACTCGAGATTAATATGTCTTGCGTTCAAAATTTTAATTTTAATGCTATTTTGATCAGAATGAAGGGAAAATAGAAATTCTGTTTTTCTATTTCAAATTTATTATATTCAAATTTATGTTGGCGACTTGTTGATACAGCGCCATTCAAGAGACTGAACAATGAATTTGCTTTCAGTTCTATTTTCTTTTGTAACAGTAGGATAATTTTCAATTGGCTGTTTTTTTATTTTATTATTATTTAGATACCTAACCTGAAAAGCATATTTTCTGTTTTTAGCCAACGAGCATCAGCTTGAAGTTTTGTTTGTTTGAGGTTTTTTCTCTTCTATTGCGCAGGAGTATTAAAATAACGTTACTGATTTTTCTATTTATGTTGTATCATGAACGTTGCCCATGCTAATGCTCTGCTTTGCACATTTATGAAGTCACTTTCATTTTAAGTAGATATAATTGCCATACATTGTTATTCTGATAGAAATGCAATCGAGCGGTGTTCCCCCTTTTTCTATAAAAGCATAGAATCTTTCCAATAACGATGTCAAAATTTTAATTTAATCTGATTTTCAGGGACTTGCTACAAAAAGATTGTTATGCGGAAAGAATCGATTATAGTTTAAGATATGCACCTTTTATAGGAAATTAAAAATATTTGTTTCATTCTTCAGCATATAAATATTAATTTCTGTAAATTTCATTAATTTTTTCTTAAAAATGCATATCTGCGAACTATTCCTTTTTTTGTGTTACCTCTATTTCCAAATCATAATCCTTACCAGATTTAATCGCGGAATTGTGACATTAATTAACATTAAAATTAGGCAAAGATTACCATTCAGAAGGAGTGATAACTAAAAAGTGGAATAGTTGACAGCTAAGTACAAGTATATGCTGATAAATATACTATTTAAATTTTTTATTTTTCTAAAGGAAAAAAATGCTTTACATTTTGCAAATAATGTACGAAATATAAATATGGAGATTGGGGTGACAAGGGGGGGGGGGGGAGAGAACGGAACAACTGTTAGTACCGCTATCGCAGAATATTAGAGCTCCGGTACATTTTTTCTTAGAAATTAAGCCCTGGCTGCATTTATCAGGATGTAGTAACATGTATGAGACAGAAGAAAGTTTTGGGATTGCCACATCCGGCTAGTTTTTTTTTTTTTTTTTTTTTTTTTGCCAGAACTCTTTCGCACAAGACCAAATTTTAAACATATGGACGTAAAAATAAATATCTTTACAGAAGAATGAAGACTATATGGGTTGCTGATTCAGTTTATGCAACATTTATAAAAACTATGATTAAGAAATTCCAAATTCTTCCCAGAAAGTTTGAATAGTTATTTTTTATTATTATAAGTATAAATATTTCGTAAATAAAATAAAGGAAAATTAGTATTGAAAATTTTATTCTAAATGTAAAAAAAAAAAAAAAAAAAAAAAAAAAAAAACATAATTAAAAATTGTCAACAAATGTTCTATCTAAAACTTGTACCTCCTTTATCTACTTTTTGTAACTGAAAATATGCTTCTATCATCATGTATGTAAAATATAATCGAGCATATATGTATTTGGAATTAACCGGTGTGGTGTCTAAGATTAGTTTTAAGCTTTTTAATTTTTTTTTTTTTTTAAGAATGAATTTACAGTAAAAAATACTTTCAAATGAATGTAGTATTTTCATATAAACATTTATGTATCTAACTTCAAAAGAACTTTCTTAGTTTAACAATGAATTTTACAAGTGTAAAATTCGCTGTTCTCAAATACAAAGAAACTACTCTCTGACACATTTCCGAATTTATTTTTGTTCCGAAACGCTGGTATGTTCTTATTCAAAAACTGTGTAATCGAATGGCGTTTTCCATTTTTCGGTAAAGGCAGAAGAATTTTCAGAAAATACTGTCAAATTTGACGTTTTGAAACCGAATTTGCGGACGCGACACCATGAGAAAGGAGAGAAATCGGCTATAACTCGATAAATAATTATTTATTTATAGATAATTGGAAAATGACATTCGATCTCAAACTGCTTCAATATCAGGCTTGCCAATTTTATAGTTTACGTTTGATAATAAATAAGAAAAGGTGTCAAAAATTTCGGTTGTTGACCAGAGAATTTGAGAACTGCTTTAACTGCAACTCTGCTTTATTGCAGATTATTGCTGGCATTTTTAATTTTCTCTCCCTTACCTTTCAGTGGAACATTTTAGTATATATATAAAAAGAAGTTTGCTTTGCGCTAAAACACAAAATATTTCCTTCTTGGTTATATTTCAGAAAGTGAATCATCGAACACCTCAGGGTACTTTTTGGTTACAACTTTTTCAACTTTCTGTACATTCATATAAAAAAGTAGAAATCTAAAGAAACTGCATTCCATAAGGCTATTGTTTATTTGTATCAAGTAATTATCTAAAATCCACATATAACAATTTATTTAGAAATTATTAAAATGTGTGAATTTGTGTGTGTGTGGGGGGGGGGGGGGGGTGTCAGTATTTTCATTATAGCATATTATTTTACGTTTTCTTTGTTCTTTATATGATGGAGTGCCAGATTGTGAAATTTCTTCTACTTCAAAATCCTGAAAAGAAATATTAAATCAAAGCTCTGATGGGTATTTATGTAAAGATCTAAGAATTTTATCCCTACATTTAAATCAAGTTGCGGATTCTTAAATTTTAGACCTATTTCAATAATTCGCTTTAATATTGAATTGCAAATGATACAAAATATCGCGCACCTCAGGAATTTCATTTTATTTCGAGAACTTCTTCCTCATGACATGAATTACCTTTTTATCTGGATTACCAGCAAAATCTAATAAGTATTAGCGTCTAATCACTAATCATTTGACTAGGTCTAACAAAATATAAAGTTTCTATGAATTTTGTGGAATAGTTCTTGCATTATAGTAGCACTCAAACTTTTAACACAGAGACAGAAATCGACAGAAAAAGGACTGGCATTTAAAGAGGGTGGGGGGTCGTGTTCAAGCGACTGAACAGGGTGTTAAAAACTAAGGGGCGAAAATATATTCAAAATGCTTGATTAAAACTTAAGAAGCTTTTTTTAAAAGATATCATTCATTACGTTGATTACAAAATCTTGCCTTGGCTGCCGCTGCTCTCCGGAAATCTATCCCTAATTGGAAACCAAAACAGTTCAAGCCTTTTTATGGAAATAGAAAAAATTAAAATGGAGTAATGTTTGGAATACAATCTGCGTGTTAATAACTTGCAAAATTTTATAAATGAGTGCAATAAAGAATATTGCACATCATATCTCTATTTCATTATATATTAGACCAATATAAAAATAAAACCCGAAAGAAAGTCTTAATTTTGGGGCCCCTTTTCCCCCGAGCCCCTAGGCTTCAGTCTACTCAGCCTAATGGGTAATCCGCCTCTGCCCGTGGGAAAATAAATAGTGTTATTTTTTCGGTTATAAAGGTTTCTTTTAAAGAAAAGGGAAAATTTGTGGAACAGATAATATCTTTGTCCCAGGTCCCAGGCTACTATAAGAAAAGAATAGAGAAGAGAAAGCACACAAAGGCAAACCCCGCATTGTGCAAGGACAGTGTCATGTTCGTTTAATTTATATAAGCAACACCGTATTCGATACGTACTTTACTCTTACAATACGAGGCGCCAGTGAAGCTTGTTTTGGTTTGGTGCATTGTTGCACAGACTATTATAAGTAATTGGTAAGTATTCTTATATCCATTTTAAAACGTTGGACAAAAAGAAAAAAAAAAGCCTACCGCTGCTGAGTATCTTTTGAAATAAAACGCTGCTAATCTTGCGTCTGTTTAGTTACCTAATCGTCTATCCGTAATTGTTATAGTATGAATAAAAAAATCTTTTCTATTGAATGCAAGGTTGCGGAAAAAAAGAAAGTAAAGGAAGACATTTCCCAAAACTGCCGCCAAGAAAGATAACGATAACGCACCTCACCAGCTGATACTGGGAAATTCACCCAAATTTCTTTATACGAGAAGGGTAAGGCCTTCAATCAATTTGCCAATAATTGGAATGGCAGTTTCTAATCTACGTTTCAACTTTTTTTCAAGCAAATTTCGCCTAAATTACAGGGATTTTTTTTTTTTTTTTTCCCCGGTAGAAAAATTATTTGAGCTTTAAGTTTTAGGATGTATCACAAATCATTACATATACAATGATTTCTTAATTGTTTGATCGTTCTAAAATCGATATATGTATTTATTAGAATAAGAAATCTGTATTTTTAAATATAAATATAGTTAATACATGTTTTTTTTTTTTATGTATAACGCGATGACAATTGATTAATGAAAGGTTTTACTTCATAGCCATTCTCTATACGTTGAAAGTGATTTTTCCATTAAAAAAGGTTTTTCACATTTAAAATTGACACAGACATTTAAACAAAACCACACATCATATATATAAAGATAATTTCCCAACAAATGGGAAATTATACATTATAATTTATTAAATTTTAAATTATTTTTAAAAGATAGACAGCTTTCGATGAAGGGGTTTTTTTGGGGGGGGTGGGGGGTGGGGGGGGGTGGGGGTGGGGGGGGGATGAACCATATTTTGTGAAAAACCAATTTTATTTTTGCGAAATGTATTACATTATTATGAAAAATAGCATTTTGCAACGAAAGATGAAATCCACTTACTCAAATATAAAATTCGAACAAAACAACCATTAATTTTCTTAGTTTAATCTGATAAAGTGAGAGGTCACGAGAGTCATCAGCTTTCCCCTCTCCCCGTTCTGAACAAAGAAAATTTCTAAGGAACATTAAAAAATGAAATGTATATTAAATTCTTTAAAAATTTCCTCTTGCTTTAGGATGCGAATCTTTCTAAATTTTAAAGCTGTAGTCAAATCCAAAGTAGATAAATTTTAACACATGTAATGAAGTCATTTTTAATCTTAGATACAAGCAAGCCATTTACAAGTACACTTATTCAGAAATTATGCGATTGAAATAGCGTTTCCCATGTTTCGATAAAGGTAAAGAATCTTTTGAGAAATCTTCGTAAAATTTGGGGTTTTAAACTGAATTTCAGAATGCGACAGACAATGCTCTCTTAGTCTTATGATGACACTTCTGTAACTGTTAAGACTGTTCTTAACTGCGCTGCTCAACAAGAGCAAAACGTTTTGACACATTTACAAATTCATTTTTTAACAGAAAGATATAAAATTGGAAAGCCGGGCTATGGAAGCGATTTGGAATTGAACGTTTTTTCCATTTTTTGATCAATCAATTACCTATTGAGTTATAAGACATTTTGATCACGTGACAAACAAGTTTTTTGCCCACTCGTGAGTGTTCTTTCTTCCTTCGCGCGGAAATTCGGTTCAAAACGCCCACTTTGGCACTATTTTCTGAAAGATGTATTGCGTTTGCAAAAAAATGGAAAAAACAGATCAATTACAGTTTCTGAACAACAACACCAGCTAGTTTCAGGCATTTTCGAGCAAAAATAAATTAAAACTTAAGTCAGAAAGTTGCCCTTTTGGATTTGAGAACAGCCTTAAGTCCTAAATCTTGGCTTAAAATGTTCATTTTCTGAACGATTCTTTGCCTTTCTAACACAATGGGAAATTCAATTTTTTGGTGTCTGAATAAAATGTGTAAATTGTATATTTTTACGAATATTATTGCAGTCTTTTCTGTATTCCCGAATGAAAATGACGTAAGAAAAGTAGCCATTTTAGCAATGCGAAGAGCTTTTAATGTAAAAACTGCTTTTTAAGAGATGAGATGTCCCCCCCCCACACACACACAAAAAAAAAAAAAAAAAAAAAAAAAAAAAAAAAGAGCCATGACCCTTTTCTAAATGGAGGGCTGAATCCACTCTTGTATATTACAGAAAATCACATTTGTTCAACAAGTGTAAAAAAATACGTACTGCAATTTATTAAATTTTAGGACAAATAAACTCTTTGTGTACATTAATGTTAACAACATTGGTTTTTAATCTACAACCTATTTGTACATAACAGAGTATTCAACTCTCGGTTTCCAAGCATCCACGATTTTAAATGAGTGCCGTTTACATAAATTTTTAATTTTTAAATCTTTTAAAACAAATGTAGTTCTGACAAATACACACACACACACACACACACACACACACACACACACACACACACACACACATATATATATAAATCTATCCTATATGTATAAAATCCTAATGAAACGAATTTATGAAACTACTGATTATGTTTCACAGCTATTTCTCGTAAAATGTGGAACGCTTGTCTGTGAAATTAACACTAATTATCCGTATTCATCCACGAGTGTCAAAAGTTGTATTAGAATTTAAAAATTTAATTAGTTTTCGAGATATTAATTTTATTTCTCATTTCAATTACAATTCTGTAATGATGGCAACTAAATTACTCGATTTTTGTAGAAAAAAATGGAGAAAATGAAAAAGACAGGGATTATTAGATTTCTTCTTTTTTCCCTAGGTATTCTGAAAAAAGAATTTTTGTTATTCCTTCTCTGTGTGTTTAATTATTTTAGGTTACTTAGGATGCATAAAGTTTACCGTTTTTTAACAAATTAGAGACGAAAAAAAATTAATTTAATTTCAAGATACAGCTGGCAGATATATACCTTCCGAGACGGTATCTATACTTATTTGTATATGTAAAATAGTCAATGAAAACTAATGATATAATACTAATTCCCAATCACCTTTTTGTATAAATGAAAAAGTATAAAAAACAAAATAAAAAAAATAAATTTTTATTACCATTGAACGATTGAAAATATATCTTTCATGTTCGTTAGATTTAAACTTTATTTTTCTTTCTTTTTATATACAATTATTTCATAAAATTTTAATTTTTAAAGAAAAAGCACTCCAAGTCAGGGCCGAAACTAGGGGGGGGGCAGAGGGGGCAAAGAAAAAATTATGCCAATTTTTTTCTTCCCATGCTGACCAGAAAATCAGAGTTCTGACTTTTTTTTACGACTGCTCTTACATCTTCACCTAACACTTCATTTATAATGGCTGTTTCATAATAATAGAAGCCATCAGTCCATCAGAAGAAAATAACTCGGTGAAAGCGGAAACTCTGATAATCGGGACTCTAACTGTATATTTCAATTTTAAAATGATCTTTAGAATATTTTTTGTTGGTGTTCAGAGGAGAGTCATGACCCCCGTGACCTCCCCCTTGGATCCGCCATTGAAGATTACGTAGTTCAGTATTATATATTTAAATTTTAAAATAAGTCGGCTATTAGAAAATTAGTAAAATTCGCTTTGTAAATATACTTTGCGGAAGGGGAAGGGGAGCAAAAACCCATGCTTGCCCCGGGCGCAAGCCCCACCAGTGGCTGAGAGGTTCTGCTCTCGAAACTGGTAGACGGGAAGTGCTGGGTTCGATCCCAATCGCGCCCGTCGGCCTAATCGTTCGGAGTTTTCGTGGTTTTCTTCGAACCATGGATTTCCATGCGTTAATACGGGTTAGGTTCCCTTAGAAAGACCCCCACGAAGGGCACTCCCCCTCGGGCCCATATCCCTAGTGTAGATAATCGGCCGTCACAAAATCAACCAACCAACCAACCAGCCCCGGGCGCAAAAAAGGCTAGTTTCGGCCCTGCGCCAAGTTATAATACGGGTGCGATGCAGGAAAACAAAAACATTGAATCAGAGGTATGCACGGGACGAAATTTTCATGCCAGGCGCGACCAAGACAATCAGCAGGCAATTTTACTTTTGGCCAGGTAAAAAAGTTCCAAGTTTGGCCAGAACTGCTCCGAGCACAACTCCGCCCGTTGAAAAAAGTTATTGACCAAGTCCGGTATAAAAATTAAAACTTCGGCTCCGTCTGCACAAAACATTAATTGACTCCGCTAGGCCCGACCAAGCTGAATATAGATTTTTACGCCTGTAGGGTCAAAAGTGTCTTGCACGAGAAGGCCTAAATAAAAATACTTATTTTACCTTTTTAAATCATGTTTATATTCTTCATTTTTAAAAAAGTGTTCTGAGATGTGCTATTTATTTTTTAAATGCATCTGATTATATGTAAATATCACATTTACCATTAATATCGTTAATCCACATTCTTTGGCTTGGAGATTTAATTTTTTTTAAATTCTATACAATAAAATCTTCTATGACGGAATTGCATAGGAAAGAAGAAAAATCCGCCATGGGCTGATTCCCCTATGAGCAAGTTCATCGTCTGTTGTAAGTAGATTACATTCTTTTCACAAATATTTTTATCCTCATTTTACATACATCATCATTTTGTTTTGTTAAACACGGGTTTCTTCCATACGCAGGTTCTTTTGTCTCAGATTTTACCGTATTTTAATTTTATTGCCTAGAAATGCATCTACTCATCTTAAAAAAATAATAAAAATAATAAATATATCAATTTTAAGTGTGGAATAATGGCGATTTAAAAATACGTGCATTTTTTTAACCAAAAAAATTGGGCCGGGCCAAATTTTACTGATATTTTTACTGGACAGGCCAGAGCTGTGCCGGTCCAATGATTTTCATGTGAGCTGGGACTGAAAATTTCTGCCTGTTCAGACCTCAAGAAGAATGCAGTCCAGCCCCGACGTAGGTCGGAAAACAAATCTAGTGCCGGCTCATCTGGGTCCGAACCTCTAGAAAAAAGTAATCCCTAAACCAAGTTCGAACAGAGTGCCGGGAAGGAAAATTGGACCGGACCCATGAAGATCCTTACATCGAATAACCAAAAAATTAGGTCACAAAAATAAGTTCTAATATAGAGCTCTGCACGGGCCGAAATTTCCAGGCCCGGGCCTGGCCTTGACCCATAGGGAAAAAATTTTGGACCCGGGCGGTAGAAAAAATATATTGGCCCGGCCCGGTAGAAAAGTTAAAAGTTCGGCCCAAGCCCGGCCCGGAAAAAGTTAAAATCTCGGCCCAGCCCGAGTGAATTGCTACAAAACATTGATTTTTACATCGATTTGTTTAAAAATTTGACTCTTACGAGGAGTTCTAACCAAAAATATTTATCTTAACTTTTTTTTCATGTTTCTAAACTTCATTTTTATAAAAGTGCCGCAGGCTGCAATAGTTATTTTTTAATGAATCGCTATTTCTTCTATGCAAATGTTTGAGATATCATAAACATTTTTAATCCATATTCCATGCATTATGAATTGTTAAAAATCTGAAAAATGCTATACAGAAAAATCTTCTAAGACTCAATTACGTGAAAAGAAAAAAAAATTCGTTACAGACAGGTTCCCTTCTTAGCAAATGCAAATGTATTATATATTATTTTCTTACGTATTAGTATATTAATTTTGCAGGGATCAACAGGTTTTTCAGTTTAAAACAGGATTCCGTCATAGGCAGGTTCCTTTTCACACGTTTTACTACAATTTAATTAGCGCAGAAATTTACTATTCAGAAAGAATAAATGTTAATGTTTAATTGTAGAATAATGGCAATTCAAAAATGTATGCATATTTTGCAAAAAACTTTGGGCCAGGCTTAATTTTACTGACCTTTGAACGGACAGGTCACGCCGAGATAATGATTTTCATACGGCTGGCTCAAAACTAGGGCTTAAAATTTTGGGCCGTGAAGACTAGAAAAGAAACTAGTCCCGGCTCTGTACAGAAAAAAATAAGTTAGGCCCGGAACGGCCCGATTCTTCCGGAAAAAAGTAAGGCCCGAACCCGGCCCGGCCCGTAAAGAGTAGTCACTAGGCCCGGCCCGTAAAGAGTAGTCACTAGGCCCGGCCCGACCCGAGCCTTTAGAAAAAAGTATGGCCCGGCCCGAGTGCCGCAAATGAAAATAGGCCCATGCCCGGCCCGTGCAGATCTCTATTCTAATATATTAAAAAAAAAAAAAAAAAAACGTGAACTTCGAACCTTTTTAGTGAACTTCGTTCACTTTCATAGATGAGTTTGAGTTGAACGAGTTCGTTTCAAAAATTTTGAATTTGAACGTGAACTTGACTCATTTTTGAAAAATTGAACTTGAGTTTGAATTAGTTCGTTTATTTTGTGAGCGTACCCAACACTGCCCCCTTTGGGGTAGTGGCACCGACATAAGATATAGCCTATGTTCTAAGTTGGACTCACACCATCATTTTGATACCATTACTTTTGGGATCGGTTCGGTAGTTCCAGAGCTTACCTCCGACAAATAAACAATTTTTTCCTCTTTATAATAGGAGTATAGATTAATGGTTTTAAATGGGAATTTCGCCAAATTAGCCAGCTATCACTAAGTTGACTAACATTTGGCGCTACTGTGGTAACCCTGCATTAGTATTTTTCAACAATTACTCATTTCAATGAGGTGGTCCTACCGGAATTGTGAGGGACACACAGAGACTTGGATTTTATATAAATAGATAATGTGTTCGAAGATTGCAAGTTGATTCCTTTGACTAATGTGGAAAAATAGTAGCAAATCGCTAAAATACACTAAAAATCACATACAAAATTCCCGAAAAATTCGAAAATTGCTATATGAAATCCGAATAAACTTTATTGACATGAGGGCAGAATGTACTTTAGGTCAAATATGGAATGGGAAAAATTTGCAGCAGATCACGAAGAAACGTAAAAATCGCATTAAAAATCACAGAAAGTTCAAAAATCACGAAAGTCAAAATTTACTGTAATTGGATAAAAGTTTCAAATCTAATTCCTTTGACCTGTGGGCTCTCTTAAAATTTATGTTTTGGAAATCATGCTAAGCATTAGATCATCTTACTTTTATTCGTAATTAATTTACTTGGACTCCCTTAAATATAATTAATATAATCCCTTAAGTTAATATTAGTTTTTTTTGCATTAAAATATCTCAATTTGTTGATTTTCTGTAAGCAAGTAAACCCTATTGTTTTACAGTGGAAGTCTATGGGAATTTAACGAAATATTAGAGATATCGCCAAGTTGGCGTCACTTTTGGCAACTCATTTTGGTCGCTAAATTTGGCGATATATCGCCAAGTTGGCGACGAACTTGGCGTTATTTGGCGACAGAACTGGATCCCCCCTACGGTAACCCCCCTTATAGGTATGGACATGTATTACATGCTGTTCAATAATCGCATAAAAAATTCGCTAAAAATTCAAAAATCGCTGAACGAATTTCGAATAAACTTTTTTGAAAAGAGAACAAAATTTACTATATTGGGTTAAAAGAAAGAAACTGTATTCTTTTTCCTAATGTGGAAAAATCGAATTTATTTATTGTTTTTCACTTCTTTAAAATATTACACAATAACCAATGAGATGCGTTTCATTCGGACGTTGCCATTAAACAATTAACCGCCAATTGTTTACAATTAACCAATTGAACAATTAACCAACAATTAATCGTGATTTCTGTGCCACGTACGATAGCGTAATATATATATAGATTTTCAAGCATAAATTATTTTTTAATTTATCTCTATCACGTGTAGATCGATTACGGAAGGTTAATCCGCTTGCCCTTAAAACAATGTAAAAAGTTCAGCCAGTTCGTCTAATGTTACATAACAAAGTTAAAACTTCCTCTATAGAAAAATAAATAATTTAATGTAAATAAGAAACAAATTTAACAGACATGTGATTGAACCACGCGCTTATGCACCGAAATGATCGGAAAGACTGACGTAAGTCGCAAAATCTTGAGTTAATATCTCCTGGCATGTGGTGACATGTGAAAGTATCGCATTTAATAAATTTCAAAACTTTATTTGATTGCATAATTGATATTTTTCACATAAATTTTTTTTTTATGTTAGTGGGCAATCTAATATATATATTACATGTAAAAAAATAATTAGATTAAAAAAAAAATTGGTTTTCACCTATATTCTGTAACCCGAGGAGCTCGGGTTCGATCCCCTAGTACAGGGTCGGCGAACCTTTTTACATCCGCGTGCCAATATATTTTTTTTAAAAAAATTCAACTGAACATGGCGTGCCAACAACGCCCTCCCCGCCCACTTACGTCACATTCCCGCAAAAAAATAGCATATTAATTTAATAGTGAATTATAAGTTAGTATAATTCTAATAATAATAAATAGTAATAGTGTCAAAATTATTTATTATTATTAGATTATTCTAAATATAGCTAATATACCTGCGGATAATACCAACATACGCATTAAATTAAACAATGTATAATATAGAAAACTCGAACCAAACCATCTTTCACATGAGAAAATTAATTAATCGTAGAAATAATTATAGAAAAATATAATTATAGTTTTCATTTTATTTTACAAATGTTTTAGCAATCAAATTATTATTTTTTCATAACCTTTGAAAAAAGTCATGTTTTATTGGTTTTATTAATACTTTTGCCATTTTAACAAATTAAAAATCAATTCTAGCAAATCATATTATAGCAAAAGTTAAATAAAGCCTCATGTGCAGGTCAAAACGCGTTAAATTATGCAGAAATATTACAGCAAGGAATAATTTATTGCTAGTTTTCTCTCTTTCTATGCGAATCATAAGTGCCATCATAACGATATGGAGGAAATGGGAAGTTGGGAAGGGTCTATTATATTTCTAAGCGGGAAGTTCAGTGATATAACAAGTACACAAGCACCTATTATAGAAAACAAAAGCTATTTTCAATGCAGCTCGTGTATTAATAAAAAAAGAATAAAGAGGTGCAGAATTTTGGGAATTTGAATGAATTTTGTTTTAGAATTTCAATAAACGGCGTGCCAAAAATATCTTCCCGCGTGCCAGTTACGGCACGCGTGCCATAGGTTCGCCAACTCTGCCCTAGTATATATAAAAAAGTTTTGATTTGGTAATGGACCAATAAAAATCTGCGTAGATATTCCCGGAAGATCGGCATCCAATTTGAATGCTTAAGCATGGCCTTTCTTCGTTAATATTAAAAAAAACTGTTGCATACAAAAATATGAAAATCGGTAGTATTATAGAGAAATGTTTGATAAACACGCTGATGCAGACAGTTTTCAAATCGAAGAATTATTTTAAAAGATATTTAGTGCCAAAGATGGACAAAATCGTTCCATTAAAAAAGTTTTATAGGAGCAAAAACTGTACATAGGAATTTAATCATTTTTAGGTCATTTTATGCGCCAGAATTTCCCGGTGTGCAGATTGCATTTAGTTTTTTAATTTGACTCATTTTTTGAGGTTTTATTTCTATTTTAAATTAAATTCTCGGCATTTCGAGAGATATTTTTTCAATTCCTACTATTAGCTCACACTCTCCCTATATTTATTTATTTATACTAGGGGGCTCGGCCCCCTACGAGCTACGCTCGCCAACCCCCGTTCAGATACCGTATTTTCTGAAAGCACGCTAATTTGATTGGCTTTAAAAAGATTTTAAAAGATTGAATTTTAAATTAAAAAACAGTGGCGATCTCCCTATAAACGGGTTTCTATTCATTTCTCTTTGATTGGGGAATTTTAAGGAAAAATCAGGTGCTGTTAAAAGATACAATGGCTGTTTTCGTCTTTGATTAAATAAAATTATTAAACATTTCAAAATAAGCTAATATAAAATGAATTAAGTAAAGAGTCTTTGTGTCCCGGTATTTTTTAACAAAGTGAAAAGATAGTTCTTTCTGACGTAATTTTCTCCAAACTTCTCTTTCTCTTTTTAATATTCACGTGAAAAAACTTTTGTTAGAAATGAAATATTATTTGCGCTGTCCCAGCAAAAATAGTGGAAAAGATCATCTCAAAATATCAAATAAATCCCTCGCGCAATTTTTAAATTTAAACTGTTTTGCAATATTATTTTTTGTTCATTTTACATAAGTGTAATGTGACGTAATTTCTCCTATTTAAGACTTCTAACGCATGTTAATGAATTTATTATTTTACAATATCCTTTCTCTGTAAAAACTTCACGTGTAAATATAGTTCTTATGAAGTAATTTTCAATAAGTTCCTGCTTTTTATACGCAATTATTTAATTTTAATTTGAAAGTATCTTTTCTGTTTATAATAGTCACGTGTAAATAAATTTTTAATTTGAAGCAAACATTATTGTTTCCGTTGTTTATACAGTTGGCAACAGGTTAAATTAGTACAATTTTCTAAAATAAGTAAAAATAATCTCTCGAAATGCTGAAAATTTGAATTTAAAATAGAAATGAAATCTCGAAAAATGAGTCAAATTAAAAAAAAATAAATGAATTCTGCACACCGGGTAATTATAACGTATAAAATGATATAAAAATTATTAAATTCCGATGTATAGTTTTTGCTCCTATAAAACTTTTTTAGTGGAACGATTTTGTCCAACTTTAGCATTACATATGTCTTAAAATAATTCTTCGATTTGAAAACTGTCTGCATCAGCGTGTTTATCAAACATTTCTGTATAATACTACCTATTTTCATATTTTTGTAAGCATTATTTTTCTGAATATTAACGAAGAAAGACATCCGGTCACAAAAAATTCAAAACCGGCGGCGGTGACAGCGGTAGTTACTTTTTTTTAGAATAGAGAGATATTTATCTTGTTAAAATTTTCAATCGTTAATAAAACTAGTTGCATAGCAACCCGTTGTGTTGCTTTCGAATTGCATGAGAATCGATCTTTTTGCGAAAAATGAAATCTTAACTTTATTGTAAATTTAGAAAGCCATTACAATATTAATTTTATTAAATACAATATTTCAAATAATAAGTTATATTTACAATTTAATTCAAAAGCTTTCCCAATAAAAATGCACATATTCTATAACTTTATTTGCCTAGAGCTTTTCGTTCTTCCAAGATTTTGCTTCGAATTTCGGAGTTGGCAGAAATGATGTCATTTGGGTCAACTTATATAAAAATGAATTTGTTTGGACGAATTTATTCAGAACTGATGTCTTTTAGATTTATTCGTGGTAAAATATATAATTTTATCAAAGAAAAGGATTGTTTTCTTTTAAATATGGCACTTACTGAAGCATTACGCCAAGTGTCTCAAATTCAGTATCTGCCGAATGAAAATATATTGTAACATTAGCTTTATGAGCGAAAATGTTTTTTAAATAGTGACGTCATTTTCTGTTCAGACTTAAAATAAAGTTATTTTTAATTGTAATGAGTAAATGGTATCAATAAGGATAAATAAACCCCAATATTTCTTTTTTTCTGCAACAGTGGAAATAATACGATTGCTACCATTTTGAGGAAATTTAAAAAAAAAAAAAAAAAAAAAAAAAAAAAAAAAAAAAAAAAACTTTTCAAATTAAATTAAAAATATAAAAGTGGAAATATCTGGAAAAATAGCTAGTGCGAGGACATCTACAAATGAACAGCTTTCATTTAAAAAAGAATTATTAGCAAAATTGGTACATTAGAAATTTCAGGGAAGATGTCTAAAAAAGCTATCTTGTGTTTTCAATATATAGATTATTTTTTCTCTTTTACTTTAACAGTTGCCTAGCAACTCTATTTTATACAAATTACATTTAAAATCACATATTTTTCCCAATTCGGCTCTAAAAATTGAAACTGTTCGATTACATATATGTTAAATTCGTGCTTTTTAATATAATATTCTTTTATTCATTTATTGATGAAGTTATAATTTCGTTGTAGAAAATTAGCGGGAGTGAAATTCTGAACTTTCTTTATGTGCAAATTGCTTATTAATATTTCGCAATGGAGCCGGCACGGCAAAATCATTTAATTGATAAATAAAAACTAAATAACATCCAAAACTCACTGGGTTTTATAACAGACGATATTCTTGACATAGCATGTATTTTAATTTCAATTTTTTTCGATTTTTATGAGAAAATGGCAACAAAAAGATACAGCAATCTACTATTTTCATTTTTCCCCCTTTACTTTCAACAGAAATGGAGCTGCCACGATTACAAAAAGAGTAATAAAAACTACAAAAAAATTAATATCTTAAAATTAAATTGAGATACAGCTTTCAAACAAATTGCATTTAAAAGAGCATTTTTTTCCTTATACGGCGGTGTAAAAATTTAAAATGTGCGATGTTTAGAAGTTTAAAAATTTGCAGCAGAGAAAATTGAAAAACCAAAATTTTATTTCAAATTTCAAAGTGTTGCCATTCGCAAAATGACGTATGCGTTACGCACAGATATGTTTGTCCTTTATAATATAGATACTCATTATTCATCCTATCAAGTTGAAATAAATTTTTTTAAACTTGTACTGGATGACAATTGATGTTAATAAATTTTTTTTAAATATTAATTAATTAATTAAATTTTAATTAATAAATTTTAGTTTTGCATGGGAAACAAAATGGCGGCCATTCGTTATTGAAGATCAATGAAAGTATCTTCAATAAGGGGTTACCATAGGGGGGGGGGGCTGTTCTGTCACCAAATACCGCCAAGTTTGTCGCCAACTTGGCGATATATCGCCAAATTTGGCGGCCAAAATGAGTCGCCAAAAGGGACGCCAACTTGGCGATATCTGTAATATTTCGCCAAATTCCCCTAGAGTCCCATTGTAAACCTACTTGCTTATAGAAAATCAACAAATTGAGATATTTTAATGCAACAAAAACTAATATTAGCTTAAGGGATTATATTAAATTTTTCTTTGATGACCTAAGTAGGAATTGACTTTAAAAACAAAATTTTTATATTACTTGTTTAGATATTTTAGAAAATTGTATTAATTTAAACTGTTGCCAACTGTATAAACAGCGCAAACAATAATGTTTGCTTCAAATAAAAAAATTATTTTAGACGTGACTATTATAAACAGAAAATATAAAAAGCAGGAACTCATTGAAAATTACGTCATAAAAACTAATTACACGTGAATTTTAAAAGAGAAAGAATACTGTAAAATAATAAATTCATTAACATACGTTAAAAGTCAGAAATAGGAGAATTTACGTCACATTACACTTATTATGTAAAATGAACAAAAAATAATATTGCAAAACAGTTTAAATTTAAAAATTGCGCGAGACATTTATTTGATGTTTTAAGATGATCATAATATTTCATTTCTAACAAAAGTATTTTTACGTGAATATTAAAAAGAGAAAGAAAAGTTTGGTGAAAATTACGTCAGATTATAATTGTCAGATTCAAAAATCATAATTCAATCTTCTGAAATCTTTTTAAAGCCGATCAAATTAGCGTGCTGTTAGAGTCTGCGGTGTCTGAACGGTGGTTGACGAGCGTAGCTCGTAGGGGGCAGAGCCCCCTAGTACATATAAAAAAAAGTTTTAATTTAGAAATGGACCAATGAAAATCTGTGTAGATATTCCCGGCAGATCGGCATCCAATTTGAATGGCATTTCTTCGTTAATATTAAAAAAACTGTTGCATACAAAAATATGAAACTCGGTAGTATTATAGAGAAATGTTTGATAAACACGCTGATGCAGACAGTTTTCAAATCGAAGAATTATTTTAAGAGATATTTAATTACAAAGTTGAACAAAATCGTTCCATTAAAAAAGTTTTATAGGAGCAAAAACTATACATAGGAATTTAATCAATTTTAGATCATTTTATGCGTCAGAATTTCCCGGTGTGCAGATTGCATTTAATTTTTTAATTTGACTCATTTTTTGAGGTTTTATTTCTATTTTAAATTCAAATTTTCAGTATTTCGAGAGATATTTTTTAGATATTTTAGAAAACTAGGGGGCTCGGCCCCCTACGAGCTACGCTCGCCAACCCCCGTCCAGACACCGCAGACTCTAGATGCACGCTAATTTGATCATCTTTAAAAAGATTTCGAAAGATTGAATTATAATTTAAAAAACAGTGGCGATCTCCCTATAAACGAATTTCTATTCACTTCTCTTTGATTGGGGAATTTTAACGCTAAATCCGCTGCGGTACTACTTGATTATCCCGTCGACCAATTTCGCTAAATTATATAAATCGCCAAATTATACAAATTGGCATAATTTTTATTTGATATAACGAAAGAACAAATAAATTAGTACAACATTAATAAAAATACAAATAAAACGTCGAAATAAAAATAACTTGATGACGTAGACACGTGTAACAACATTTCAAAATAAGCTAATATAAAAGGAATTAAGTAAACAGAGTCTTTGTCTCCTGGTATTTTTTAACAAAGCGAAAAGAAAGTTCTTTTAAATGAGACATTTTAAATTAATCGTTTTTAATCTGACGTAATTTTTACCAAGCTATTCTTTCTCTTTTAAATATTCACGTGAAAATACTTTTGTTAGGAATGAAATATTATTTGCACTTTCCTAAAAAAATAGTTGAAAAGATCCTCTCAAAATGTCAAATAAATGTCTAGCGCAATTTCTAAATTTAAACTGTTTTGCAACATTATTTTGTGTTCATTTTATGTAATAACTATAATGTGACGTAAATATGACATAATTTCTCCCATTTAAAACTTCTAACGCATGTTAATGAATTTATTATTTTACAATTTCGTTTCTCTCTTAAAATTCAAGTGTAAATGTAATTTTTACGACGTAATTTTTAATAAGTTCCTGCTTTTTGTACATAATTATTTAATTCTAATTCCAAATGATTTTTTCTGTTTATAATAGTCACGTGTAAATAAATTTTTAATCTGAAGCAAACATTATTGTTTGCGCTGTTTATACATTTGGCAACAGTATAAATTAATAACATTTTCTAAAATAATGTAAAAAATATCTCTCGAAATGCTGAAAATTTGAATTTAAAATGGAAATAAAACCTCAAAAAATGCGTCAAAATAAAAAAAAAATTAATGCAATCTGCACTTCGACAAATTCTAACGGATAAAATGATCTAAAAATGATTACACTGCCATATATAGTTTTTTGCTGCTATAAAACTTTTTTAGTGGAAAGATTTTGTTACCAACTTTAGCATTAAATATCTCTTAAAATAATTCTTCGATTTGAAGACTGTCTGCATCAGCGTATTTATCAAACATTTCTGTATAAAACCACCGATTTTCATACTTTTGTATGCATTATTTTTCTTAATATTAACGAAGAAAGACCTCCGGTCACAAAAAATTCAAAACCGGCGGCGGCGGCGGTGACAGCGGTAGTTACTTTTTTTTTTAGAATAGAGAGGTTGTATTAATTTAAACTGTTACCAACTGTATAAACAGCGCAAACAATAATGTTTGCTTCAAATTAAAAATTTATTTTACACGTGACTATTATAAACAGAAAATATAAAAAGCAGGAACTTATTGAAAATGACGTCATAAAAACTATATTTACACGTAAATTTTAAAACAGAAAGAATATTGTAAAATAATAAATTCATTAACATGCGTTAGAAGTCTTAAATAGGAGAATTTAAGTCACATTTACGTCACATTACACTTATTACGTAAAATGAACAAAAAATAATATTGCAAAACAGTTTAAATTTAAAAATTGCGCGAGACATTTATTTGATAGTTTAAGATGATCATAATATTTCATTTCTAACAAAAGTATTTTTATGTGAATATTAAAAAGAGAAAGAAAAGTTCAGTGAAAATTACGTCAGATTATAATTGTCAGATTCAAATTATAATTCAATCTTCCGAAATCTTTTTAAAGCCGTTCAAATTATATGCGTGCTGTTAGAGTCTGGTATGTTTGAACGGGGGTTGACGAGCGTAGCTCGTAGGGGCAGAGCCCCCTAGTAGCATAAATATAAACATTGAACATTTCTTTTTAACTGCTTCCAAAAGGATGGACTAACAAATGGGTTTCGGCCGTCCGCAGGAAAACAGTCCATCAGGCTTGCAGCTTGGAGCTACGGTTCGGATTTCCCTTTCCCCCTTTAAGAAATTCCATCTCATAAATGTCGAGATATAGCTAGCACGGAAATCGTGAAAAATACAGCATAGCAGAGCCATCTGTTGAGCGATATATACACTCACCAGTTGTCAGCACCAGTTTTTGTCACGCTCTAAAGAATACGAAGTTTGATGAAAATTTGCACATTAATTTTTGAGATAGAGCGCCCATAAAATTTGTGTCATATACACACATCAAACAGCATTTTTCAACAACAGTCAAATCGTGTACTATTCTTGAAAAAAAAAAAAAAAAAAACTTAAAATATCTTAGCAATCTCAATTATCTCTGTTTCTGTGAAATATTCCTTGAATGCACAAGGCATAATTTAAAACTAGTTTAGAAAATAAATAAACGCTATATATTTAAACCTATTCATATTTTCAAATGATACCTTAGATATTGAGTTTTCAGTTTCAACAAAAATGAAAAGTATTTTAACAAGAAAAAACTAGTATGTTGTGGCCATCACAAAACTTTCTTCTATATAAATCACATCAATTAAATCATTCGAATAGTACAAGAAATTACATCAATTTATCACCAATTCATATAAAAGTATATCTGAATATGAAGTTTGATGAAAATTCGTGCATTAGTTCTTGAGATAGAGCTAATAGCGGAAATTTTGAAAATTGTAGCACAGCAGCGTCACCTGTTGAGAAAGTTACACGAAAACATAAACAGCACTAATTGATATCAAGGTATACCTGAATCTGAAAGTTTTATGAAAATTCGTGCATTAGTTATTGAGATAAGGTATGGTGAAAATTCTGAAAAATGCAACATAGCATCGTCACCTGTTGAGCGATTTGCACCAAAACATAAACAGTACTAATTCATATCCAAGTATACCTGAATCTGAAGTTTGTTGAAAATCTAAGCATTAGTTCTTGAGATAGAACTATTGCGGAAATTTCAAAAAATGCAGCACAGCAGCGCTGCCTGTTGAGCGATTTACACTAAAATGTATAAAACGTTAATTCATGTCAAGGACTAACTGAATCTGAAGTTTGATGAAAATCCGTGCATTAGTTCTGGATATTGAGCTATTGTGGAAATCGTGAAAACTGGTGCATAGCAGCGCCACCTGTTGAGCGATTTACACCAAAAACTAATCAGCACCAATTTATATCAGGGACTAACTGAATATAAATTTGTATTAAATTCCGTGCATTAGTTCTTGAGATAGAGCGCCCACAGTACACACAGACAGACATTTTGTAAAGACAAGTCTTTCGGACCCCTAAAATGTGTAAATCCGTCGAAAACCGAAAGTCGAAAATTTTCACGAATCCAGTACTTTCTTCTTGTAAAGATAGAAGAAAGTAAAAACATGATTGTTTTAAGTAGGTTACCTCTTTTAAGAAGTCTTAGTGTTCTTGTTGTTGGAACTTCCGGATTTCTTGGTGGAACTTGTAAACTTGTAGGTGGAACTTCTGGCCTTCTTGATTGGACGTGTAGACTTCTTGCTACTCTAAATTGTGGTCTCGGAATGACTTCTGAGATGCCGCCATCACTGCGAGGGCTGCGATCATTCCTCAATCTACGATGAACCTCTTCTTCGTTTAGTTGAACGTTGGCTGTGGTGTGGAAATGCAAAAGATGAATGAGATGGCACGGTGAAGTGAAAATACGAACCATATACAAGGGACAGTCCAAATGTTCACGGAATTTTGTTGTAACTCTTTAATACCACAATATAACTAATTTATTTGTTTACTACCACTACCACTATATTTTTTTACTACCGGATTTCATAACAGGCAGTGTGGTGGTAGTGTAGCTGAAGCTATGAGTGTGTGGTGATCCATTGGCGCGATGTCGAAGTTCGAGCAAAGGACGAACATCTAGTTCATGTGCAGATAGGGAAATCTGCTTCAGAGGCTTTGTTAGCCTTTCAAACAGTTTACGGTCACGATTCTTTAAAGAAAATAGCCGTTTACAAGTGGTTTTCAAGATTTCGGGGTGAACAGACCTGGTGTACGCTTACGACCCGGAGACAAAGATGCAGTCATCAGAATAGAATGGCAAACAACGTCCTCTACTCGACCAAAGAAATCACGTCATGTCAAATCGAAAACAAAAGTGATACTCATTGCGCTTTTCGACAACGAAAGTGTGGTGCACCATGAATTAGTACCATCTGGACAAACAGTTAACGGCCCTTTGTACCTGTAAGTTTTGAAAAGATTGACGGAGACAATCCGAAGAAAACGTCCTGCCAAATGGAAAAGAGGATGGTCACTGCATCACAACAATGATCCCTCCTACGCTTCGATTGTTGAGCAGACACGATTTGCAGAAAAGAACATCCCACTCCTCCACCAGCCTCTCTACTCACCGGATTTACCACCATCCGATTTCTGGCTCTTCCTCAAGATCAAAATGGACCTCAAAGGTAACCGTTTTGACACCGTAGAAGACATCATATCCAACGCGACGACTGAACTTGGAAATATACCAAAACAGTACTTTCATCATTGTTTCCAGCAATGGCAGGAGCGGCGGAGCAAGTGTGTGATGTGTTCTGACGCAGCCTACTTTGAAGATGATTAAGTATATGCGTATCTATATTGTGGCAATAAAGAGTTACAACGAAATTCCGGAAACTTTTTGATTGCCCCTCTTATTCTGATATTGTCTTGCGGTGTTTTCTAGAATTTAATGCTATTAATTTTGCACATATTTCTAAATATTATTAAGTTACATTAAATGTATAACAAAACAAAGTCGAGAAACGTCTCTGGTCATCACTGAAACATACTCTTATTGTCCTCTTAGTTCATTTTTGGACTGGCATTTGATTGAATCCTCTTAAAGCTGTTCTCAAATCCAAAGGAACTACTTTCGGGCACATTTTGGAATTATTTTTTGTTCGTAAATACATGATATGGTCGGTCTTATGCAGAAACTATGTAATCGAATTGCGTTTTCCATTTCTTGTTAGAGGCAGAAGATCTTTCAGAAAATATTGCTAAAGTGGGCGTTTTGAACCGAATTCCCAACTTGGCAGCGTGAGGGGAAAAACTTGTCATCACGTGACAAGAATCCCATATAACTCGATAATTAATTTATTTGTCAAAAAATGGAAAACAATATTCTAGGGTTGGCGAACCTTTTCACGTGCGCGTGCCGAAAATTCACAAACAATATCCATCAACAATATAACGTGCCAAGCGTATGCAAAAATAATTTGGAAGCCTATGATGTTTATACGAAACACTGGTTATAAAATCAGTTGCTTTCATGCATTAATGAATTACAAATATTAAAAATCAAATTGCGATTTTTCTGTATACTGGAATCAGCCATTAAATGAATGAATTTTTAATTCGTAAATAGGATTCATTTACACGCTATATACTATAATAAAGGGGGGGGGGATACGAGTTTTTATTTCATTAATTTTTAACTTAGGCAACATTTCTAATTAACGCAACATCTCGGTTATAATTTCCCAAATTGCATTAATGTACTAAGAATGTATTGATGAAATTTTTGCTGTCGTACATTCAATGGAAAATGCTTTACATATAGTTCACATTTTATTATTTTTACAAATATACATGCCTAAATTGAATCCTTTCGCCATTTTACAGCAGTGCTTGTCAAACGAAATTCACTTGAAAATTATTTTAAAAAAAATTCATATAGAAAAGCAAAATACATGTCGAAAACACTGTATCGCATCACAGGAAAAGAAAATTATGCAAAAAATAATTGCATTACAGTACGAAGTCCAAAGTTCGGACACCCAAAGTTCGGAATTCTCCAAAGTTCGGACTTTCAAGCGCCAGTATTCAGAAAGAAGTGAAAAAACAAAATTGTTGAAACAAAAAAGGTCTAGAGTAAATAAGCTTTATTACTGAATCCTAACTCATGTCTATGTACAGAATAAAAGAAAAACATCTTAATGATATACCTAAGTTAATAAAGCAGACCACATTAACTAAAATGTTCAATAGTTCAGAAAGTTACAATTTCTTCTTAAATTGTTTGTTCCCTGAAGGCTGTTCTCAACTGCTCTGCTCAACAAGCGCAAAAGGTTTTGATGCATTTACAAATTCATTTTTTTAACGGAAAGTCATAAAATTGGAAAGCTTGACTAGGGAAGCGATTTGGAATCGAACTGTGTTTTCCATTTTTTTAATAAATAAATTACCTATTGAGTTATAAGCGATTTTGATCACGTGACAAAGACGTTTTTCACCCTTCCTTGAATGGTTATTCTTCTTTCGCGAGGGAATTCGGTTCCAAACTCCCACTTTGACATTATTTTCTGAAAGATCTATCGCGTTTGCTAAAAAGCGGAAACATAGTTCGATTGCATAGTTTCTGAACAACAGCACCTGCTAGTTTCATGCATCTCCGAACAAAAATAAATTAAACCTTATGTTATAAAGTTGCCCTTTTGAATTTGAGAACAGACTTAAATAAATGTTTTTGTTTTACTTTTTATTTCGTTATGATTTATTTAATGAAAATTATTGTTTAATTTAATATTAATATTTGTTATATGCAATTTTTAACATATGAACGTCATATTTTGCCTTTTTATGTAGTGAATTTTCTTTTCCTTTTTATAGGGAAAGCAATATTTTTGATGATCCAAAGTTCGGAAAAATCCGAAGTTCGGACTTTATAAAGTCCCGAGGATTCCGGACTTTAGACTTTGTACTGTATTTGTGATATACTGTCTGCATGGAACAAAATTTTATTGGTTGTAACAGAAATAAAAATGTATTTTATCTGTATAAGAATTACCAAATTGAAAATTTTCCCGTGCCATAAAAATTAGCTTACGTGCCACCTCTGGCACGCGTGCCATAGGTTCGCCAACCCTGCACTATTCGATTCCAGATCTCTTCAATAGTCAGTCCTGCCAATTTTATACCTTTACTTTTAAATATGAGTCGGAAAATTTCGCGTAGTTGAACAGAAATTTTGAGAACCACTTTAAGGTTGAATTACACCAACGCGCCGGAGTGCGGAATCTTTTTCGGCTTGTTTTGAAGTGGTCATTAATTTGTCGCACGAGGAGAAAATGCGACGTTAGTGAGATATTTATCATCTCCCTTGCGGAGAAATTCGTTTGTTTATTTTGTGCACTTTACTTCGAAATCTTTGAAGAGCAATATAAAAGGTCACAGTTAACTAAAGAGGCCTTGGGAAAAGAAAGCCCAGAGAAATAATTTTTGGCTCTTGTAGCAGTATTTGGTCTCTACGCAGACTTAAGACATCGTCAGCAGCATAAAGACTTTCATCAGTTGAAAAAGGTCATAGAATTTTTGTGAAGTTGGCTTATACATGTCCTAATTCAATAACAAGAACCCCCCAATGTATTGAAAACATTTGTGTCGTTGTTAAAGACAGCAATCTAGAAGAATAATATTGGTATAATTTTGATAAGTAATATTTCCAAAATATTCTGTTAAAAAAGTCTCATTGATATATATTTGAATTTGATTTATCTTCGTACTTTAGATAAATTTGTTTGTTTTTTTATTATCACAAAAAGTATGTACATACAGTTGTGCACATATTATACAGGTCCATTTTTGATGAATTGTTTCTTCAATGTAAATAATCAAGAAATTAATTCATTATTTTCACATTCTATGTTTAACATATAGCTAGTAATAAACCAATAGTAGACAAAATAGACTAAACAAATGAAGTGATATTTTGTCCGGCGTGATATTTTTCCCCCTTAGAATTTTTTTTTTTCATTATGGAAAAAAAATAGAATAATTAGAAAAAATAAAATCTTACCTGATACGCTGATCGTGTTCACAATTAGAATTACTGACACGATTCCGAAATAAATCTTCATCTTCCCGTTGTCCTAAATTTGCTTAAGAAAACGCGCTGAGAATCTTCATACCCACCGCTATATATAAACTTATAGGAAAATTATACTTTTCAGAACAGCAGAAATATTTCTGATAAATATGTAATCACCACAGTAAAAGGAATCACGTTTTTTTATAATAAAATGTTTCTTCTATTCTAAGGAATGTTGAGTAACAAAACAAATGTTGAAATAAGAGATGTTTAGGAAGAAAAATAAGAGTGATGCAATATAGTGTCCATATTGTCGCATATATTGTAAAAATTATACTTTTTATAACTGTCGAACTGTTATAAGTGTCATCACACCAGTCAATATATTGCATTTATAATTTTTTTTTTTCCAAAGCATAATTTTCCTGTTCAAAACAATGTTGAATAATAAAGTTATATTAAAAATATTTAGAAAAAAAATGTGATATGTAATGGACTGATATGTAATATTGTCTGATTATTTATTCTCAGTTATTTTGTTAGATATTGTGATTCTGAATTGTGTAACCAATTATAAATTTTCCTTTTTCACGAAATTCTTGAAACTGCAGTAGTATTTTCAAATTTGTTTCTAACGCAAATAGATTAATTTCAGTTTCATAAATAAATGAAATACTATCATTACTAAGCAATCTCATTAATTACAAGAACTAATAATAATAACTAGAATATAATAACTACTAAAGAACAGAAATTCTGCTTTTTCAGAATTTAGCGTCTCCCCCGACATTTCCATTACTTCATTTTCTTCTGATGGATTGGTGCTTTCTATTATTATGAAACAGCCATTATAAATGAAGCGTTTAGGTGAAGATGAAACAGAGTCGTAAAAAAGTTAGAACTCTGATTTTCTGGTCAAAATGGGGGGGGGGGGGGGCATAATTTGTTTTGAAAAAAAAATTATGACCATCTTTTTCCCCATTCTGACCAGAAAATCAGAGTTCTAACTTTTTACGACTGCTCTTTCATCTTCACCTAACGCTTCATTTATAATGGCTGTTTCATAAAAATAGAAGCCACCAGTCCATCAGAAGAAAATAACTCGGTTAAGCGGGACTCAGATAATCGGGACTCTACTGTAGTGCAAAACATATTTCAATTTTAAGACTTAAAGCACACGCTTTTATTTTATGTAAAATGGCGTCATTTTCATTAATATAGATACTTAAAATTAAATATAGTTTATAATAGCTCCATGTTTTATCATAAATCATTCATTCATATTTTTCTCAAAATAGCACGTATTTTCATTACATTTTTTTTTAGTTGTCATGGGGTCAAAATGTTGTCATGGGCAACAAAAAGGTATAATTGCTATTTTCCAACTATTTTTCCTTTACTTTCTACAGAAATGGAGTACTTGAGTTGCCAAAATGAAACAAATATCGCTAAAAAGTACAAAAAAAAAAAATTAATGTTTTAAAAGTAAATAGAGATGCAGTTTTCAAACAAATTGCATTAAAAAGTACTTTTTTTTCCCAATACAACGGTATAAACATTGAAAATGCGCGATGCTTAGAAGTTTTAAAAAATGCTGTAAGAGTATTTAATCGCAAAATGAAACATCGGCATTTGTTTTACAGCTGGCTTATACAAGGTAACGTTATTTATTGGAAACGACGCAAAATAAGCAGTGAGAAAGAAATAGCATACCGGGGGCTAATAATAATATTACCGGGTGTCCCAAAAATGACTGATGGATTTTAAAATTCAATAACTTTCTAACAGTTACAGGTATTTAAAAAATTCTTGCAGAGGGTTATGTACGATGTCAGGAGTTTTTTACTGTGATTCTTGATTTTAGTTCGAATTTCAAACAATAGATGGCGCTGAGAGCAATAGGTGCTCAGTCCAGTCCCGATTTTTGGTCCATTGAATACATTTTAATCTCATTTTTTCGCATGGAAGAAGAAAGACTACGAAAAATCGGTCCTGGATTTAGCGGTTATTGCTTGCAGCGCCCTCTATCGATGCTATTTGTAACTAAAATTGAGAATCGCAGCATAAAAACTCCTGACATCTTACAGAACACTCCTGCAAGAATTTTTTAAATGTCTGTCACCATTTTCAAGTTATTGAATTTTAAAATCCATCAGTCATTTTTGGGACATCCGGTAATAAAACAACGAAAAATCATGCATCATAGATTATGTAACACTTTTCAACACATTCAGAAAACTGTAACAAAACTTCACAGTTTATTAAGGTGAAAGATGATGTTTAAATAAACAATTTACAAAACGCATACCGCATTTGAAAATCCAATTTCTGTAATTACCATCAATAATCGGAAAAATACAGAATTTTTTGTGCAGTCTTGTATACGAGCTATTTAGATTTGTATGTATACTACTGCATATTATGATAAAAGTTAGTTTAAATAAATGCATACACAGTTGAAAATTCCCATTCAGCAATTTCTGCCAATAAATGGAAATTAATTGAGATCTTTTGTGCAGCCCCGCATAGGATTAGAATTCTGTAGAATTTACCCGCACCAAGTAATCCTTCTATATATAAAAAAAAGTTTTGATTTGGAAATGGACCAATGAAAATCTGCGTCGATATTCCGGGTAGATCCACATCCAATTTGAATGCTTAAGCATGGCCTTTCATCGTTAATATTAAAAAAACTGTTGCATACAAAAAATATGAAAATCGGCGGTATTATAGAGAAATGTTTGATAAATACGCTGATGCAGACAGTTTTCAAATCGAAGAAATATTTTAAGAGATATTTAAAGTTGGACTAAAGTTGGACAAAATCGTTCCATTAAAAAAGTTTTATTGGAGCAAAAACTATACATGAGAATTTAATCATTTTTAGATCATTTTATGCGTCAGAATTTCCCGGTGTGCAAATTGCATTTATTTTTCTTATTTGACTCATTTTTTGAGGTTTTATTTCAAATTTAAATTCAAATTTTAGCATTTCGAGAGATATTTTTTACAAATTTTAGAAAATGTTATTAATTTAAACTGTTGCCAGTTGTATAAACAACGCAAACAAAATGTTTACTTCAAATTAAAAATTTATTTTACACGTGACTATTATAAACAGATAATATAAAAAGCAGGAACTCATTGAAAATTACGTCATAAAAACTATAATTACACGTGAATTTTAAAAGGGACAAAATATTGTAAAATAATAAATTCATCATGCGTTAGAAGTCTTAAATAGGAGAATTTACGTCACATTACACTTATTATATAAAATGAACAAAAAATATTATTGCAAAACAGTTTAAAAATTGCTCGAGACATTTATTTGATATTTTAAGATTATCATAATATTTCATTTCTAACAAAAGTATTTTTACGTGAATATTAAAAAGAAAAAGAAAAATTTGGTGAAAATTACGTCAGATTATAATTATCAGATTCAAATTATAATTCAATCTTCCGAAATCGTTTTAAAGCCGATCAAACTATCCTGCTGTTAGAGTCTGCGGTGTCTGAACGAGGGTTGACGAGCGTAGCTCGTAGGGGGCAGAGCCCCCTAGTATGCAAAAAAAAATAGTTAAATTTTAAAACGCATACCATAATTGAAAACGCACTTCCAGCAATCATTCTTCATAGGCAATACTGTAGCCAAATTCTTTTGTGTGTCCCATGTAAATGAACGGATAAATTATATGCACAACAGATTCTACACTAAGTGTCTTGTACCCCTCAGTAATATATATGAGTTTCAATATGTTTAAATAGTGAGATATCATTAAAATAGGCCGTAAACGATTTTATATAGACCGTAATCTAACGGAATTCTTTTGAGTGTCACTGTAAATGAACCGTGCAATTCAGTTTCAATACTGAACATGCCAAAGTAAAACCCTAATAACATACAGTAAAATCTCCCTAAAGTGACCACGTCTCGTTCCAATAAAAATAGGTCACTCCAAGAGGTGGTCTCTTAATGGAGGTCATGTTTAAATCTAGATATTAATTGTTCAAATCGGGGAACAATTAGCCTTACTAAAATTTATTTTTCACATTAGGAAAAAATATAAAAATTTAAGTATAAAAAAAAAGTTAATTACATAAATTAATTACTGCAGAGTTTAAAAAATGAATACATTGACGTTTGATTTTTATCTTTTATAACTTTTATTTCCAAGTCCTTTCGAAGTTCAGTAAATAAATGCAAATTTTTTTGGATGGAAATAAATAATGACGATTTCAGTAATTTATCTATTTCTTTGAGAGTTTCCTGACAGAATAAGGCGGGAAAGTTTATTGACTGTCATTCTTGATTTGTCATCAGAGTTAAATTCATTGCCTAAAAAGGCACAAAGGGGTTTAAACACTTAAAAGTCACCGAAATAAAAAAAAATCTAAGCTTAGTTTAGAAGTTTGGTGAATAATAATGCGCTCTTCGGAATTATTTTTTTAATAAAATCTTCTTCAAGCGACAATGAAAAAACATAATTTGTTTCATTTTCTTCAAAGAAATGGGTTTCTCATGAAGGTAATTCAACTGGGATGGTCTCTGAATGGAGGTAAAATTAGTATTGAGCCTATGGGAATAATTTCGTTCCATGAAAAAAATGGTCGTTCAGGGAGGTGGTCGCACATGGAGGTTTCACTGTCTATCAATTTCGTGGCAATCTGACTATATTTATGAGAATTAGAGCCGGACAGACGGCAGACAGACAGATGGACGGACAGACGCAGACAGACAAACCAAGTTCATAAACACTTTTCATGTGCGTTGGAAAGTGTTAAAAAAGAGGTGAAGCCCGTTGAAATCGGCGGAATAAATAAGTTTAATAGGGACCTATTATCTGAACTTACTAATAATAAACGTACAAAAAAAGCCATTGCAATAAAAAATCCTCACTCCTGAAACAATTATAACTTAAACTACTATTTATATTAATTTTTCACATTATTTGAAAATTAACTTTTGTTCATGTAATCTATTTTTTACTTCAAAATAAAGTAATCGATGGCATGTAATCAACATGATGAAGAATCATCAATCGATTGAGGTTCTAGTCTTTGTAATTTATGGGAGGAAAAATCAGAAAAATTTGTATCATTTCGACACAATCATAGTTTTTTTTTTTTTTTTTCAATTTTATCAATGGAACAAGAACGAAAAAAACCATGCGTCTAGCATAGATTATGAAACACGTTCCAACACATTCAGAATACACTAACAGAACTTAAAGTTTATTATGGTAAAAAATGATGTCTAAATAAACAATTTGGAAAACGCGTAACGCATTTGAAAACCCAATTTGTGCAATTATCATCAACTAGGGGATCGTACCCGGGCTACAGAATATAGGTAAAAAAAAATTTTTTTTAATTGAAAACTAATAATTTTTTATATGCAATAAATTTTTTAGATTGCCCACTTACATTAAAAATGCATTTTTCATATGAAAAATATGAATTATATAATCAAATTTTTGAAATTTATCAAAAGCAATATTTTCTTATTAGCCACATGCTAAGAGTTATTTGACCAAGATTTTGCTACTTACGGCATCCTTTTATATTCTGATAATTTCAGAGCTTATACATGTCTATTAAATTTGTGTTTTATTTATATTATTTTATTTATTTATTCATAGGGAAGTTTTTTTTTTTTAATGGATATTAGCTGTAAGAAAATGAACTCTTTATTTTGTTTTAAGTGCAAACGGATTAATCTTTCGTAATCGAGCTCCGCGCGATATAGATAAATAAAAAAATATTTCATGCTTTAAAATTGTTTTTAAAACCATAGACAATCAGTAAACTGAGATGAACTTTGCAAACCAATTCCATTTGAAAAAAAATCCTATTTGGTGATCTAAAAATTTAAATTGTACGATTACAAATATGTTAGATTTGTGTTTTTTAATATTATTCTTTTATTTGTTTATAAAAGAAGTATTAATTTCGTCATGCAAAAATACTCAGAAACAAAAGCTGAACAATGTTTGCTGCTTTATGTACAAAATGTTTATTATTATTATGTATTGAAACTGGCACGTGATGAGATAAACTTTAAAAAAATCATGCTTAAAAATTATTTTAGAAAACATAATACATCAATCAATTAAGATAAAGCTTTTAAACAAATTGCATTTGAAAGTAAGTTTTTTCCCTATCGACGAAAATTGAAAATGTACGATGGTCAGAAGATTAAAAAATTGCAGTAGCGAAAATTTCAAGACCGAAATTTGATCGTGAAGTGTTGCCATTCGCAAAATGGCGTCAGTGTTACGCACAGATACATTTGTTCTTTATAATTGTCTGAGCGAAGCGAAGGCTAATACTCAGCGAAATATTACCGTCCGGACACTTTACTACTACGACGGATATTAACGCCATGTCCTACTAAAAAAAAAGCCTAATAAAAACCTTTCGTCAAGCATAACTCAAAAAATATTTGTCGGATTTCGTTTCTGATTGCACCAGAAGGTACCTATGAGGGTCGCCTACTGAATGCACCTACTATAAAAAATAAGTTCCAATCCGTTTAAAAATTATATAGAAAAAACTCTTAAAAAAGCACAATTTATCTGCATACGTCACAGAAATTTGGTGTGCGTCACTTTCACGTTGATACGTTCACTTTTGCGTTGATGTTTTCGTAGACAACTGGTTTGAACACATGGAGCAAATAAATAAAAAAAAATACGCACGCAGTAATATTGAATAGATCAGTTTCAACCACGTGATCACAAACCTTGCAACAACCCGTGGCAATCAGTTTTGGTGGGCAAACAAATAATAATACAGTATTCCGTACCACGGTGACCGTTTTTAGCCTGTTGTATAAAATCTGGCATGTTGTATGACATACAATTGTGGATGATTAAAACAAAAGACATGAGTGTTTATTGATCCGGAGGTTATATTTATCTGGATGTCTGTCTGTCTATCATACAGCATGCAATTTTCTTGTAAAGGATGATATTATTATGCAGTAAAACCTCCATAACGGACACACCCGATTAGTGGACACCTCTATTTAGCGGGCATTTTTTCGATTACCAACCCTTAAATAACTGTACATTTTTTACTCTCAGTAGCGAACACCTCCAAATAGAGGGCAAATTCTGCCCTCCCGAGGTGTTCGCTATTCAGAAGTTTTACTGGTAAAACCTCCATAGCGGACACACCCGATTAGCGGATACCTCTATTTAGCGGACATTTTTTCGATTACCAACTCTAAAATAACTGTACATGTTTTACTCTCAGTAGCGGTCACCTCTAAATAGAAGACAAATTCTGCATTCTCGGGGTGTCCGCTATTCAGAGGTTTTACTGTATATAATATTGATAATTATTTTACAGGGCCGCACAAAAGAATAAGAATATATGAAACGAATATAAACTAAATTCGGGATTGGTAGATCGCTGATGGTAATGCAATTTTAGGATGTTGTTACAGTCATCCGCAGCATGTTTTTAGAGTTTCGTCCATCTAACGAAACCCTACCTGTCTCACTCCTTTGTCTGTCTGTTTGTCCGTCTGTCACAGAGCCCGTTCTCAGAAACAATATATATCGGAGACTTGAAAATTTGCATACTTATAGCTGAACACCACACATCAAACGGCAAATAATAAAATTTTGAAAAAGTCTAATATTTAACCCTCTGGTCTCTAACTTGTGTATTTTAAGCAATTTTTCTAACTCAGCCCCTAATTTAATTCAGTTGGAGACATGAAATTTTGCATACTTATAGCTGAACATCTCACATCAAACGACAAATAATAAAATTTTGAAAAAGGCTTAATATTTAACCCTTTGGGCTCTAACTTGTGTATTTAAAGCAATTTTTCTAACTCAGCCCCTAATTAAGTTGGAGACATGAAAGTTTGCATACTTATACCTGAACACTTGCGATAACACGATAAATCATAAAATTTTGAAAAAGTCATATTTAACCCTCCGGTCTCTAACTTCTGTATTTTAAGCAATTTTTCTAACTCAGCTCCTAATTAAGTTGGGGACACGACATTTTGCATACTTATAGCTGAAAACCTCACATCAAACGACAAATAATAAAATTTTTAAAAAGTCTAATATTTAACCCTCTGGGCTCTAACTTAGGTATTTTAAACAATTTTTCTAACTCAGCCCCTAATTAAGTTGGAGACATGAAATTTCGCATACTTATAGCTGAAATCCTCACATCAAACGACACATAATAAAATTTTGAAAAATGTCTGATATTTAACCCTCTGGGCTCTAACTTATGTATTTTAAGCAATTTTCCTAACTCATCCCCTAACTAAGTTGGAGAATTGAAAGTTTGCATACTTATAGCTGAAAACTTGCGATAACACGATAAATCATAAAATTTTGAAAAAGTCATATTTAACCCTACAGTCTCTAACTTCTGTATTTTCAGCAATTTTTCTAACTCAGCCCCTAATTAAGTTGGAGACATGACATTTTGCATACTTATAGCTGAACACCTCACATCAAAAGACAAATAATAAAATTTTGAAAAAGGTCTAATATTTAACCCTCTGGGCTCTAACTTGTGTATTTTAAGCAATTTTTCTAACTCAGCCCCTAATTAAGTTGGAGACATGAAAGTTTGCATACTTATAGCTGAACACTTGCGATAACACGATAAATCATAAAATTTTGAAAAAGTCATATTTAACCCTCCGGTCTCTAACTTCTGTATTTTAAGCAATTTTTCTAACTCAGCCCCTAATTAAGTTGGAGACATGACATTTTGCATACTTATAGCTGAACACTTCACATCTAATGACAAATAATAAAATTTTGAAAAAGTCTATTACTTAATCCTCTGGGCTCTAACTTGTGTATTTTAAGCAATTTTTCTAACTCAGCCCCTAATTAAGTTGGAGACATGACATTTTGCATACTTATAGCTGAACACCTCACATCAAACGACAAATAATTAAATTTTGAAAAAGTCTATTATTTAACCCTCTGGGCTCTAACTTGTGCATTTTAAGCAATTTTTCTAACTCAGCACGTAATCAAGTTGGAGACATGAAATTTTGCATACTTATAGCTGAACACCTCACATCAAACAGCAAATAATAAAATTTTGAAAAAGTCTAATATTTAACCCTCTGGGCTCTAACTTATGTATTTTAAGCAATTTTTCTAACTCATCCCCTAACTAAGTTGGAGAATTAAAAGTTTGCATACTTATAGCTGAAAACTTGCGCTAACACGATAAATAATAAAATTTTGAAAAAGTCATATTTAACCCTCCAGCCTCTAACTTCTGTATTTTAAGCAATTTTTCTAACTCAGCCCCTAATTAAGTTGAAACATAAAAATTTGCATACTTATAGCTGAGCACCTCACATCAAACGACAAATAATAAAATTTTGAAAAAATCTAATATTTAACCTCTAATATTTTGTCTCGCGCAATTTTTAAATTTAAGCTGTTTTGCAATACTATTTTTTGTCCATTTTGCATAATAAGTGTAATGTGACGTAATTTGTTCTATTTCAGATTTCTAACGCATGTTAATGCATTTATTTTACAATATCCTTTCTCTTTTAAAATTCACATGTAAATATAGTTTTTATGGCGTAATTTCCAATAAGTGCCTGCTTTTTATACCTAATTATTTAATTGTAATTTGAAGGTTTTTGTCTGTTTATAATAGTAACGTGTAAATAATTTTTTATTTGAAGCAAACATTATTGTTTGCGCTGTTTATACAGTTGGCAACAGTTTAAATTAATACCATTTTCTAAAATATGTAAAAAATATCTGTCAAAATGCTGAATATTTGAATTTAAAATAGAAATAAAACCTCAAAAAATTAGTCAAATTAAAAAAAAAATTAATGAAATCTGCAGACCGGGATCTTCTATTGAATAAAATGATCTAAAAATGATTAAATTCCCATGTATAGCTTTTGCTCTTATAAATTTTTTTTAATGGAACGATTTTGTCCAACTTTAGCATTAAATATCTCTTAAAATAATTCTTCGATTTGAAAACTGTATGCATTAGTGTGTTGATCAAACATTTCGCTATAATACCACCGATTTTCATATATTTGTATGCAATAGTTTTCTTAATATTAACGAAGAAAGACCTCCGGTCACAAAAAATTTAAAACCGGTGGCGGCGGCGGTGACAGCGTTAGTTACTTTTCAAAGAATAGAGAGATATATAAAAATGAAAACTTGTCTATCTGTCTATTTGTAATTCTATAAAAAATCCACAATTTGGAAGCCAAAATTGTGAAGAGATACGTACATGTGTATTAAAACATGGCCGAGACAACTAAAGTAATCCGGAATCGAAATAACTTATAGTTAATTTTTAATTAATAAAAAACCACCAATTTAACAGCAATTTCTTATCAAATTTAAACATTTTTCGTTATAGCAGTTACCAACAATTAAAAAACACAATAAAATTATTACTACAACAATTAATTTTCTACTGCAAGATTTCCACGTAAAAAATGAAAATGAAATAAATAGTTTGCCGAATTAAAAAAAAATGCTGAATATTACGTCATAACTTTTCTATTGCAAGATATTCACGTGAAATATGAAAATGAAATAAATGGTTTGACGAATTTAAATGAAAGTGAATATAACTTCATAACTTTTCTATTTCAAGTTTTCCACGTGAAAGAGGAAAATATTACGTCATATTGGAAATATAAAGGGCATGGTGGATGTAGCATAACGTCATATGAGTGTGAAAAATGTATTGAAGCATAATGAAAACCCGATTAGGGAAATATTGGCGTATTTTAACATTATTGCTCCAATTATAAACTGAAATAAGTTCATTTATAGCTGTATTCTTTTGCGTCTGTTATATACATTTATACATTTTTATATAGCGTTTTCATATGATTCATTCAACAACATTTCGACTGCTTTTTTTAATGTTTGTTTTGTGTTGTATGTTAAATTTTGAAATTGATTTTTCAGAACAAACATCCTTCAAATTCTGGGCAACGCCAGCACTTTAGCTTGTAACAGATAAATGGCTTTTGTATCTGTACATCTAATGCTAATATTATAAAGCGTTATAATATTATAAAGTATATAATATTATTAATGCTTGTACGTTTGTGAGGTGTTATCTCTGAAACTACATAGCCAACTTAAAAAAATGTTGGTGGCCATCTCTGCTCCGAAAAAAAGACTATTTTATGTCAGAGCAAGAACCTACATCGCTGCAGGAGCAAAAAAGTTCTAAAATTGTGATTTCTGCGATATTGATTGGGTTAGAAACTTTAAATTTGGTGCGGTAGTTACTTTTAAGATGTAAATACTCGTAATGAACGCTCTCTAAAAGGTTCAATTTGACGGATAAAGGTAAAAATTTCTAAAAAGGTTCTAAACTATGATTTATTTGGAATACTGAAATTTTTGGGATACTGTTGGGTACTGAAACTAGAACTTTGGCAAGGTAGTAATTAATAAGATGTAAATGCTCGTTGTAGAACGAATTCTAAAAAATAGAAAGACTAAACAAAGCGGAAAAAGATCTAAAGATGATCTAAGTAACGAAGAACATGGAACTGTTAAGAATATAAACATGAAAATTGACATGGCTGTATTTATCATGACGTAAATTCTCGCAATAGAACAATTTCTAAAAATGTTGCTATAAAAAACAGTGCAGAAACAAAAAACTTTCAAAAATTTTCTATTTCTCTGTTACTGCTGAGCCCAAAATTTTGAAATTTTGCTTCGGGTTAGTTTTAAAATATACAATTGTCTCTATGAATGGTTTCTAAAAAATTTAAAATTAAAAAAGATGAAATTAACGGAAAGCGATCTCATTTACCATTAATTTGGAGTTATTAGGTACAGCAACTTTAAATATTTCATAATGCTGCATTTCCTCCGGAAAACATGCGATTTAAATGCAAAAAAACTGATAGATACCCACCTAGCATTAAATAAATTGTGTAAATATTGAATAAAGACCTGTATGAAACAGTGAGTAGGTTGCCCGAAAGTACTTGTTAAAGTGTTCCTTCTCTAGGCTTTTCTCTCTCTCGCCAAGGCCACTAACAGAGGGAAGTGCCGTTTTAAATGTGATATGAATTTTTTATCCGATTCATTTTTCTAGACATTTTATCATAAGGTCATATTCTCAATTATCATTAGTAGATTTTTTATATATTAACTTATTCTGGTGAAATTTTGCAATCGGGTTCATATTGGCGTATGTTAGCTTGCATGATTTGCTGAATAAATATGTATGGATTTGTAAATTACTTCAAATGACACTTTGACAGCTCAAAAGTTATGCAGACGATATATTCAGATCTTGTGTCATACTTTATGTTGTAATCATTGCCGATTTCTTTTATTTAACACATGCTAAATACAGCTCAACTTGCGCAGAATATGTTTGGAAACAAAACAATACAGCGTATGTAGTGGCCAGCATACACTCATCATTTAAATCCGATCGAGCATATCTAAAACACACTCTAACGAAGCATTGCATGCCACTTTTGATGTATTCGGTACTTTGATACTATATTAGATTTTGAGAAGAGAATTCCTTAAATGTTATCGACAACCTCATTGCATCCGTGGAAAATAGATATTGTACAATATTAACTATTCCGGGGGAGCACACACCATATAAAGTATAGTCCATTCTTTTCAAACATCATATATTTGTCATTTAAAGTTACTCAAATTGGTGCGGATCGTCTGATTATGCTCTTGACATCATTTTATACAGTTAAAATTCCGATATAAGTAAATTAGTGTTTTATTTTCTATTTTACTTTTAATATATTGCGTACTTTCAATTTTATATCCATGCATGGCTGTCTTGAATGGTTTGATTTCCCATTTTTTTAAACAGTGTATACGAATTTATATATAAGATTTTGTAATTCTACAATTCGTTTATTTTCATCATTTCAATTTTTCGCAGTATATGGACAATTAAAGATAACATCTCACTTTCTTTGCTTCCACATGTTATTATTAAATCTATGTTCTCAGTAATATCGCTCAGACTAATCCCTCTGAGGGAAGTCCTAGTATAGATACTGAATCAGTAAAATATAATAAATATCACTTATTAGGATGTGGTTATGAATTGAGGTTCGTATGCTTGGTATTCCGGAATGAAAAACAGTAATTTTCACCTTTTCAAAATTTGCATACGCACTTCTCATATCCATATTCATCATTTTAAACAAATTTTTATTTTGTTTGATCATTTTTAAATCATTTTAACTCAACTTGAAGTCACGATTGTCAGCAACATCTTTTATGTGAACAGACGCACTCTTTATTTGAGATTCTAATCTCAATTCCGGAGAGTAAAAATTTCCGTAATTTATGTTTTTTAGACACATTTGTGTTAAAATGTTTAGTTTTATCTAAGAAAATGATCGTTTTCTTTTAAATATGACTTTACTTTCACTTAAATAAGCATTTTGCCTAGTGTCTGAAACTTGGTATGAATACACATGCAGAAGGAAAAACAATATAGAAAATTTATGAGTAAAAATGCGTGTTTTCAAAGGAAGTATGTCATTTTCCGTTATTATGTCCCTAATATAATATTATGCTCCTAATGGGATTTTGCAACACTAAACCCTATACACAACAATTTATATAAAAAATTTTGAATTTTTATCAGAAAATGGCACGAATAAAGATAAAAATACCTCATTATTTCTCTCGTGTCTGCAATAATGAAAGCTATCTAATTTTCACCATTTTGAAGAAATTTCATAAAATGCTTTTAAAATTAAAATATAAAAGTGGGAATATTTAAAAAAAACAAAAAAAAAACAGATAGTGCGATTACATCTACAAATGAACAGCTTTCGGTAAAAAAAATATACAGTGAAACTCGTTTAAGATACGAGTCAAGGGACCGAGAGCATCGTATCTTAAGCGGGATTGTATCTTATCCGGATTTCATATATTCTCGAGTAATAATGCATATAAAGCTAGCGCACATTGTTATTAACGCATTTTAGCCATTTATAACTTTCATTTTATTCATTTCTAACGATTTTTAGATATTCTGGGAAATTTGAGTTTAAGATTTTGAAATAAAGAAAAACTTTATTTTACTCCAAAATTTTATTGGGTCACCGTTTGTACAATAACAAAATTAAAATGCCTTTTTGCAATACTCTCAGCCAAATAAAAAAAAAAAGACAATAAAACGAAATTTTTGTTAATCTTTAGAAAACAGAAACTAACAAAATTAAAGTACGTGAGGTAGTTTTAGTTTGTTGAAGAAAAGTCATTTACCTTTTTTTGGTGAAAATCGAGATGGAATTGTGGTGGTCGAGATTTTATCACGAAGTTTTCTGCCTTGTTGATGTGTTAGAAAAAATCTTCGACGGAGGGACCAGCAAACATCGAAGAGGCGTACAATCGAAGTGAACGAGCTCATTACAGATGCGAATGATGGTATGGCTGGTACTCCCGTTTCTTCATCCGCGTCGTATTCTACTTCTTCTGATGGCCTAGGTTCATCGGAACTTTTGACGTCCGCGATTATATACGCGATAGAACAAACTTAAACTCCACTGTAGGCCTCCCCACCTAGCAGAACCTGTTACAACCTGATCGTCAATTTTGTCAGACGAGTCCCAGTCTTTGCATTTTTCTTGATCCTGCTCCTCTTCTACAATGTCAACGTTTTACAAAATGCCGTCGACGTTAAAGGATTTACAAGAGCAGTTCTCAATGGTAGTTAATTTTACGTCTTCCCTGGACGCACTCAGGAAATGCATGGCGTATAACAGGTTAATAGGTTTACAAGTTGGGCAGAACACGTCCTTTTCGCAATGATCTATTTGGTGTAGATGACGTACATCGGAACGACTTTTGTATTTCATATTGAGAACATAAATTATGCCTTGATCCATGGATTGAACCACGCTAGCGCATTGAGTGGTGAAAAGACTAGTTCGATATTTTGTAAGTTGGGGATATCCTTGGGATGGACGAGACAGTTATCGGTGAGACACAATACTTTCCTAGCCTCCTTTTTCATTCGTTCATCGAATTTTCGATCCATTTAACGAATATATCGTTTATCATTCATGCTTTGGCTTGAATTTCATAATCGCAGGGCTGATTTTTATCATTTTAAAACAACGAACATTCCGCGACTTGCCGATGATGAGGGATTTTAATTTATCCATTCCGCTCATATCTGATCTAATGAGAACAGTGATACGTCCTTTGCTCAGTTTGCCACCATAACATTTCTCACTCTTAAACGCCATTGTTTTATCAGGCATTAATTTTAAAAAGTCCTTCCGGCCAGTGCCGGGAGGAAGAGGTAGCTTTCAAATTCCTTATTTTAAAAAAAGCCAACTTATATTATTCAAACACACGAAGCTCAATTTAGTGGAAACCGAATATAGGAGATTCAATACTAATTTTTATCAATACTAAATCCTTATGAATGAGAATTTCGCGAAATTAGTCAGCTTTATACAAGCTGCTTTTATTTAAAGTAACTTATATTTGGCTGAGATGTTGATGTATACTATCCACATGCCTTCTTACATGGAAATAGGCGAATACGTGTGTTATCGCTTGACAAATACAAGATCGTTTCAAAATGTTAGCCATACTAGAAATTCAAAGTGCTATAATTCAACCATTTTTTAGATATAAACAAAAGAACAAATTTTCAGAAACAAAATCTGCTCCGGAATCTTTGTATCAAGGACAAACACATAAAATATCTTTTTCATTTTCCAATTTTTTAATACCTCATTTTAAATTTTAAATTTATTTTTTTTAAATGGCAACCCTTTTGAAACAAGATGGCGGATGAAGCTGGCCAACGAACTCGGTCGAGACATTGGTATGTACTATGTAAAAACGAAGTTACATCCAAATTGGTTCATAAATACGCCTTTTATCGCGTGACAAAATTCAGGACGTTTCAAAATGTCAGCCACGCTAGAAATTCAAAATGCTATAACTCAGCCATTTTTTAAGATATAGACGAAACAAAAACTGCTCCGGAATCTTTGTATAAAGGTCAAATACATAAGAAAAAAATATTTTTCCATTTTCAATTCTTTGGTACCACATTTCCAATTTAAAGTTTTAAAAAAAAATTTAAAAGGCCGCCATTTTGAAACAAAATGGCGGATGAAGCTGGCCAACGAACTCGCTCGAGACATTGGTATGTACTATGTACATACCGAATTACATCCAAATCGGTTCATAAATTCGAGAGTTATAGTATGACAAAGGTCAGATATATATATATATATATATATATATATATATATATGGATATATACATATATATATATATACATGTGGTGACAGAGCACAGAGTTTGAACTCTGCACTGCAAAGCCTAGCACATTCTTAAATGAGGTTCGGGATGATCCACCCCGACCTCTGAGTCAACGAAAAAAACTGCTGAACTGACACAAACTATTGTGAAAAGATAGAGTTGACTGTTGGTTGCTCAGGAGAGCAGACGTGTTGAGACGTCGCTGTTCGACCGAATACCGGGTCACGGACCTGAGTAAGGCGGAATATCGCCACCCAGTTATAATTATCATGTTTAAATGTAAATACCCCATCTGTAAATATTTCACCCACATAATCAAGAGCATTAAAGTTTCAGATTCCATCAAGAATCGGCCTGGACTTTACTTCTAGACACCGACCACAGTGTACACTTATTCGTTAAAATAAATGTGCATAAAATTTCTACATACATATATCAACTTTTGAACGGAGGGTGGTTTCGGGGTCTGGGGGTCATGATCGATGAAAATATACCAAAATTTTTTGAAATCGATTTCCTCCGAACGGCTGCAATAGGTAGCTTTTTGTAATGAAACCCCATCTCGTCGACATTGTAAATATCGCATATTGAGTACTTTTTCAATAGCGGTGCGAGCACGTTATTTTTCCAATAACTGACATCATCTACATTCACAGCTGTTAACTTTTCGCATACCTTCCTATTAAAGTATGCCGTATCTTTGTCTGAAGTGGTCTAGCCAACCGTTGATAGGAGTGAAATCCACTCCAAGACTTATAGCTATTTCGCAGGCCAATGGACAATCCGTTAGTTGGTATGTTCGTCGATCGGTTTTGGGTGAACCACTCAAATAAAATCTTCTCCAATTATTCGTCTGCCACATTAACATTCTTTCTGCCATAGCGTCCAACTAATGCACTATTTTTCAGTTTCTGTCTATTTTTTAACAGAGCTCGAAGCGTTGACTCGTGTATTCCCACAGATTTGCCAAAGACAGTCTTGCTTAACACATTCTCGGGGCGTCGTTATTTCCTTAAGACATCCAATTTTTCAGTCAAAGAAAGCGCTTTTCTCTTTACTTTAAGTATTACATAAGCACCATTTCGTATATTAAGCGGGTTTCTTGACATCAAGGGACAAATTTTCTTCGTATGTTAAGCGGGATCGTATCTTATGCGTACGCATATTAAGAGGGTAAATTTACACAGGTTTGATAGGGATTTTTTAAGGGACCGAAGATAATTCGTATCTTAAGCGGGATCGTATCTTAAGCGGACGTATCTTAAACGAGTTTCACTGTATATATATTAGTAAAATTGGTTCAGCAGAAATATCAGGGCGGATGACTAAAATCCACACTTGTGTTTTAAATATATAGATTATATAAAATTATGAAAAATTAAATTCAGCAAATTATGTTGTCTTGATAAAATTATTGTAGAATGTCCTAAAGAATAACATTCAAATTTTATTATTCCTGAGAATTTAGGACAAACTTCAGGAACATGATATTATTTTAAACCTCGAAATATTTGTTTGCATTTCTAACTCGGCGAAGCAAATCCATCCAGGCCAGAATTATCAATTTCTATAATATAAATCGCTATTATTTGCATAACACCTCTCTTTTATAAAGACACTCTAAAATTTTGTATAACATTGCGTTTTATCAGTGTGTGATTTCGATTACATTATATTCAAAAGTGAAGCGCTTTCACCTGTCAAGAATTTGAAAGCAGCTGGGCTGTGAAAATGACGTACTTCTACAAAACATAATTCAGTTATAAGAATTAAAATATACGCTTTTTTATAAAATGACGTCATTTGCATCTGCTAAAGCAATCCACTTTTAAAATCCAGTCTTATACTTCATCTATAGAAAAGTATGCATATGACGTCATTATCACGGAATAACAGACAATATTCTTGACAAAGCCTGTATTTTAATTTCAACTTTTTTTTTAGGTTTTATGAGAAAATGGCAACAAAAAGATACAGTAATCTCCTATTTTTGACTATTTTCCATTTACTTTCAATAGAAATGGGGTACTTATGCTGCCACGATTAGAAAAACGGTATTAAAAACTACGAAAAAATTAATATCTCAAAATTAAATTGAGATACAGCTTTCAAACAAATTGCATTTAAAAGAGCATTTTTCCTTACACGACGGTGTAAAATTTTAAAATGTACGATGTTTAGAAGTTTAAAAATTTGCAGTAGAGAAAATTGCAAAACCAAAATTTTATTTCAAATTTCAAAGTGTTGCCATTTGCAGAATGACGTATGCGTTACGCACAGATATGTTTGTCTTTTATAATGTAGATAGATAGATAGATAGATAGATAGATAGACGGGAAAAAATCCGATTTTTTTTGTGCAGTCCTGTGTTTGATCTATAGATTTATATGTATACTACATAGTATGCTAAAAGTTAGTTCAGTTAAATGCATAGCACAATTGAAAATTTCCATGTAGCAATTTCCGCCAATAAACGGAAATGTAAGAAATTTGTGTAGCCCTGCATATGATACATATAATTTATATTTACCAAGTAATATTTTTTTTTTAAAAAAGCTAAATTTAAAAACGTGTACCACTATTGAAAATGCACTTCCAGAAATTATTTTCGTATGCTTCGATAGTTATTGTTAATATTATTCTGTAGGCAAATTCTTTTGTGTGTCCCTGTAAATCATAGGTTCCCATCCTTTTCTGGACTACCGCCCCTTGTACAAGGAAAAAAGTTTCAACGCCCCCTTTTCCATAATAGTTAATTTTACCAAATGTTAGAATATTGTTGCATATTATCTATACCTATCTTTTAACTGTCTATCTCTTAAGAATCACAAAATAGAAATTAATTAAAACGACCATCAAATGCAGTAAAAAACTGTTTATCAAAAATTTAAAAATAAACACATAACCAATAAGAAATTTTAAAAAATGAATGAGATGGTTGAGACTGTTGGAGTTTTAACAGTTTGTTTATGTCGGGGTCCAATTTCGTTAACCTCAGTCGCAAATTTTCTAGTTCAGTAATGTCTTTCAGTAACAAGTTCGAAAATTTTCAGTAAGTAAGTTTGTTAATCAGTAACACTTTAATCCTCTTAAAGGGGAGGAGAATTTATAAAATTGCTGAAATACATGTTTAATTATTTTTTAATAGATTTGTTATCTTGAATTTCATGCTCCTACCTAAACTGCTGCTGGGGTATGGCCAAATATTCTAAAATTTTCGCTCCCCCCCCCCCCCCACCATTTAACATCCTTAGGAGGGGAAAATTTCTAAAGTCGCTGAAATACGTGTTTAATTATTCTTTTAGTAGATTTATTTTCTGGAATTTCACGCTCCTACCTAAAACGACTGCTGAGATAGGGCCAAATGCTTTAAAATCCCCCCTCCCGCCCCCTTTAACCGTCTTAGGGGAGGAATTTCTAAAATCGCTAAAACACACGTTTAATTATTTTTTAAGAATTATTCTGAATTTCTCGCTCCTACCTAAAGCGGCTGCTGAGATATGGCCAAATGTCTTAAAATTTTCGACCCACCTTTAAACCCCCTTAGGTATAAATTTCCAATATCTCTGAAATGCATGTTTAATTTTTTATTTAGTAGATTTGTTATCTTAAATTTCGCGCTGCTACCTAAAACGGCTGTTGAGATATAGCCAAGTGTTCTAAAACTTTCGACCCTCCCTTTAACCCCTTAGTGAATTTCTGAAATCGCTGAAATACGTGTCTAATTATTTATTTAATATGTTTGTTATCTTGAATTTCACGCTCATATCTAAAACTGCTGCTGGAATATGGCCAAATGTTCTAAAATTTTCGACCCCCCCTCCTTTACCCAGATAGCATGAACATTAGCAGCAAGTTTGATTTTTTTCTGACATTATCTTGCCATGACAAATTTGAATTGAGAAATTCACAGCAAATTTCCCGCAAAGTATACCATCCCCTACTTGCATGAGTAGTTTGTTGTGAAACTGATGGCAAGACTGTCTTTAATTCACGAAAGTGACGAAAGCAAAAAATCCCTCTGTTGATAGAATAGACAATCAGCACATACGCAGAAATTGCAAAAATTTTATTCGGTTGGCACCGCTTTTTCTAAACGCTATATTTATCAAATACCAAAAAAAGGCTCGTGTTGAAAAGTACAAATATTACCTTAGCTTGTATGGGGATGGAAACGATGCATGCACCTTCTGACGGTGTGTTCGCATCAATAGACCTGGTCAGGTCTATGGGACCCTGCGAAGGGGTTAAACTTATAGTGTAACGGTTGTAAACAGATAATGAGGCGTGGAAAGATTACTACTTTGCAGTATTTTTGAGTTTTTGTTTGCAGTCTATTTGCAATAAATTTGATACTGCATAAATTTAGCTTGCACGACAAGTTAGCTGCAAGTTCAAAGTGTGGTGACTTCGGCGTTTGCGTTATCTTGCTGCAGTCTTTTTATAAACTTTCAGTCTTGTCATGCTGAGCTTGCTGCAACTTTTCAAAGCAAGACTTCTGCAAATTTTCTGAAAATTAAAAATGCTATCTGAATAGCCTCTTTATGGGAAATTTCTAACATCGCTGAAATAAGTGTTTAATTATTTTTTTAATAAGTTTGTTATCCTGAATTTCTCCTGAGTTGTTTCCTGAGTTGATTATGAGTCAGTCAGCTCTTAGCTTATACCGCAAACGATTTTCCCCATAGACCGTAATGTAACGGAATTCTTTTGAGTGTCTCTGAAAACGAACCGTAAATGCTACACGCTTCATTTTCAATACCGGACATGCCATAGTAAATCCCAGTAACATATATAAATTTCATGACAATCTGAGTATATTTACGCGACTTAGAGCACGGACAGACAGACAAATTTTGAATTAATAATTGTTTATGTAATAAAATAGATTAAATTTAAATGAAATTGTAATGAAATATATTAAAATTTACCTACATGGGAAATAAGCAAAATATTGGGAAATTAAAACGTACCCCAACAATATAAAATGTAAATACAAAGAAAAAACAACAACAACAACAACAAAAAAAAAACATAATGTGATATGCTGATGAAGTAAACTATGTCTGAGACAAATATTCTTTCCATAAAATTGCATAAAACTCATAATCGCGGGGATTCTTTTTTCCTCGAGGTTTTTGGGGATTTTCTCCCAAATGCACTTTCTATCTGCGCCTCTGACCTTTTGATTCCTTTTTAACAGGTTTTGATGCATAATAGAGAGCAGAAAAATTAGCAAACATATAAATAAATATAACTATGTTAGAAAAAACATTTATTATACAATAGTTTACATTATTTCATTAACCCTTTGTGTCCCAAATTATGAATTCATGAAAATTTCATCTTCTAAAGCACTTTTCGTGAAACTTTTTAACTACGCTAGAAGATTTTGACAATCATTTATTAAATTTTAGCAGGATTTTGCCAATTAAAATTAATTAATTAAATCTGAATTTATAGGTATTTTGTGCAATATTTATAACTCCATTCAATTCTTTTAATTAACATATTTTTTTAGTATTTTATAGAATTAGGTAATGTACAATAGAAATATAGAAATATTTCCGAACTGAAACATTTCACTAACAATATTTCAACTTCAAGAAAGCTGAAGAGATGAAAATGTAAAAGAAATCATCCTTTTAGAGATATTTTGTTTTGCGCAATCAATAATGCTTTCGGAACAAGATAAAGTAAAGTATCTATAACTCATTCTAAACTGTATTACTACTAATCGATGTATTAAATGGAATTTATAAGTTATTTTAATGGTATTTTAAAGTACTGTCGGGGCATAAGGGATTAGTCTAATTTACGCACTCAATCGTTTATTTTTTAATAATTTCACATTTTCGGTAAATACACTGTTGTAATTATCTTTGTACTAAAACTCATACTAATGCAAAAAGACTCCAAAGGCGATAAATCCATATTATCCCATAAATTCCCAGCAATGAGTTTCTATTCCATAATACTAGGTTGAGCAAAAAGTTCTGGGAAATTTGAGAAAGTTGCGTTGTTATGAGCAAATTAACAACAAAAGCAACAAGGGCTATTCTTTAACACTAGAAAGACGGCCAGCGGTCATTTTGACCGTTAATGAATATATTTCGATTCGAACCAGAAATTTCTTTATAAAACTAGTTTAAAAGACACAGAGAAAAAAAACTAGTTAGATAAATAAGTTAATAATTTAAAATAAAAATTCTGGTGTCAAACATTTTTATAAAATTTGAGTAAAATTTCCCGTCTTTCTAGTGTTAAAGTAGAGACCATCATAGTCCACAACTTTCTTCCACCGTTCTGTCAGATTCCGGATTTGCTGGCTAAGTTTGTCGCCGTTACCAGCACCTTCATCCTCATTAATCTCATCGATGGCTTTCAGAATCGTTAAGCCTTTTTTCTAATAATGCCGGGTCAACACACGCAAATCATACTGTTCATTAAGCCTTTTGGAGCCAAAATTCCTGGACTCCTTGAAATATACCACTAGTACTCCTATATACGATACAAATTCTGGTAACTATTATATTAAAATTTTTCCAGAACTTTTTGCTCAACCTAATAATACCAATTGAATTTTCGATAGACTGAGGTCGTTTTTTCTCTGGTAACTACAGGGTGTCCCAAAAAGGACCACCTATTTTTAAAAATGAATAATTAACAAACGAATAGAGTTATTTAAAAAATTCTTGCAGGAAACGGTCGTGTGAAGTCTGGAATTTTGTTTAGAACTTTTTATTATAATAGTTCAAAATATGACCGACAGATGCACATTTTGGCGACTATATGGCCAATTAATACACCATTTTGAAGAATTTACGCAACGACAACTACTGTTTCCCTTGAGATGGTTACTACTGAACTTTCATTGACCATGTCTACTTCTGTCTGGTCTTCACGCATGCTCCTTTTGTTCATATAGCCATCAAAATGTGCTGTAGCGCCATCTGTCGGTCAGATTTTGAACTATTATAATAAAGAGTTCTAAACAAAATTCCAGACTTCACATATTCGTTTCCTGCAAGAATTTTTTTTAAAAAATCTATTCGTTTGTTAATTATTCATTTTTAAAAATAGGTGGTCCTTTTTGGGACATCCTGTGGTTAAATCTGTAGTTATAACTAAAGTCTAGAAAGTTTAGGAAACATTTAATTGTTGATTTTCCTGATTACCAAAGAAATTTGCTATCTGCTAAGACTTATCTTTTAAGAGTATTCATTTAAAATAACCAGCATCTTTCAAAATTCTACCAATAGTCTATCGAAAGAAAGAAGCATTTTGTTTGCCACCTTTGCAATAACTTTCAGGATTTAATTTTTGATGAAAGGCTGAAAATTGCTCTACTCGGCGTGGATCATTAGCGTGCAAAATGGTCTTCCGCCGTGATCTAACAACTTTTTTAGCTCACAGGCTATCAAAGCCGGAGGCGAAAGCGCGTGCAGGTTCTGTACTTATGTATGTACATATGTATGTACGCAACGCGATAACTCTTGATAGAAATATCCGATTTGCTCGTGGACGAGTGGTTAAGGCACCATGCCGCTAATCACTTGAGAGCGTAGGAGGTCTGCGGGTTCGACTCCCGCTGACTCTGTTGCACACACTTTGTGGAGCTCCCGGTTGTATTTCTTTGGTGTTGTAAATTTCCTTGTGTCTATCTCGTCCTTGTATGTAATGAAAAAAAGGAAATAAAAATTGCGGTTTGTGTCTGTGTATAATATGGATCAGTCGAGGCGAACAGCCATAGTTGCTATAGGCCCCAAACAGTGGCGTGGCGTCCGGTCATCGCTGGATGCGGCGATGACCAAGCAATATTTTAAAACTCTTAATAAGCTTTTAAAACTCTACGATCCAGTTTTAGCAGAACATTTGGAGTTCATGTGTAAGTGAAGGTAAGATTTAAAATTTCTTTTTTGAACATTCAACCATTGAATTTTAGAGTTAATAATTTTTCACCACAAACTTAAATAATTGCGATGACCACCGAAAATTTTCACGCCACGCCACTGGCCCCAAAGAAATCTCTACTTCGGTGGACTTCAATGTCAATGTCAATGTATCCGATTTGCTTCAAATTTCGTAACTAGGTTCATTCTGATAAGGCGCTTCCCTGATTAGATTTGGAAGTTCATTGGTTAAGTATAAAGGGGGAGAACGGGGGCTCACCCCCCCCCTTAATTTATTTACCGTTTTGCTCAAAAAGAGTGAGTTTTATTTTTAGACATAAATAAGAGTATAATGTACAATTAGTGTGAATAGCCTGTGAGCTCAATAAGAATTCTCACCACTTTTTTACCCTCTCTTATATCTTCAAACAATAAACGTTAAATTGGACTTATAATGAATTTTATTTTCTCTGTGTTCTTTTACAACCACCGAAGGACGTTTATCTTTTATTGTTCAGATTTGGAGAATTTCAAGTGACATAAATGTCTTAAAATGTATAATCTGACAACAAAGCTACGGTCAGAGAAATCTGATATCGAAAGGAAGATAGTATATCTGAATTGGAGGGAAAAAGATAAACTAAATTAGATGCGAGATGCTAAAGTTACGTCAGTGGAAAAGTAACAAAGAATGTATTTATCACACACGTCACGCACACACACACAAAAAAATGATATTTTCCAGATACTGTCATTATACTAGCTCGTATCTTCACCCCCCCCCCCCACTCTCCTGAAATTTGCATAATACAAGCGCATTATTTTATCATGTTGCCTGTTATCAATCACAAAACCGATAAATATTTCATGTTTGCTAGATGTAAATGCATTTTTTTTTTAACTTTCTTCAACAGAAGAAAGTATTGTGATCGAAATTTTTTTCGACTTCCGGTTTTCGACGGATTTACACGTTTTAGGGCCAGAGATTCCAAAAATCATGTTTATACAAAATGTCTGTCTGTCCATGCGTTCATCTGTACGTATGTCGCCATTGTAACATCGAAAAGTGTATAAAATTATGCATAGAATCGAACCATATTTTTTGTATATGTTTTTGGCTGTGGAAAGCAGGTCCTCCTTCAACTTAGGAATATTACGCCCGAAGGGGGCACTGTAATAGCGATTTTTGTACCGTTTTCATTATTGTACCATCGAAAAGTGTATGAAGTTATGCATAGAATTGAACCAAATTTTAGGTAAATTTCATATGAAATGCTACCTATTACATTCTCCCCTATGTCGGAATTTAGGGAAAATTTTTGCAGATCTACATCGATCATGATCCCTAGAACCCAAAACCACCCGCAGTAAAAATCTTCATAGATCTATCTATGTATATCACTTTCTTATGGACACGATAACTTCCACAATTCTGCACAAATCTTTTCGAAACTGATACATAAAATCAAAGGGCATAAAATCTCAGTCAAGTTCGTTAATGGGCAAAATCGGACCAAGGGGATGGAAATAGAGAGGGGTTTGTGAAAAATGAAAAATCCCCATAACTTCTTAATTAGAATTCATATCGACTCAGTTTAAAATTTTTATTACTTCTAAAAAAAAAAGACCAAAAATTTATGTATGAAAGAGTTTTCATAAAATTAACAAGTGGGTAAGTGTGATCACAGATCGCACAGAGGGTTCGTTTAATACTCCTTTCAAAATACTTTATCCTTTTGAAAAATCTGTTAGTTCCACATTTCACAACCAGGGGGCGCACTTGATTCTAAACAAACCTGTACCCGAACGAAAATCCGTTTTACATACTATCCGTAGATATATTAGTCGAGGGGATTGGGCCCATAGTGATGTTTGATGTGAGGTGTTCAGCTATAAGTATGCAAAATTTCACGCCTCCAAACTAATTAGGAGTTCACTTAGAAAGAATTGTTTAAAATACACATGCGGACGCCCAAAGGGTTAAATGTACGACTTTTTCAAAATTTTATGATTTGTCGTTTGATGTGAGGTGTTCAGCTATAAGTATGCAAAATTTCACGTCTCCAAACTAATTAGGAGCTCACTTAGAAAGAATTGTTTAAAATACATATGCGGGAGCCCAAAGGGTTAAATGTACGACTTTTTCAAAATTTTATCATTTGTCGTATGATGTGAGGTTTTCAGCTATAAGTACCCAAAATTTCATGTCTCCAACATAATTAGGGTCTCACTGAGAAAGAATTGTTTAAAATACACATGTGGGAGCCCAAAGGGTTAAATGCAGTACTTTTTGAAAATTTTATTATTTGTCGTATGATTTGAGGTGTTCAGCTATAAGTACCCAAAATTCCATGTCTCCAACATGTAGAGTATCTGAGAACGGGCTCTGTGACAGACGGACAGACAGACAGAGGAGTGAGACGAATAGGGTTTCGTCAGATGAACGAAAACCTAAAAATGGGCTCAAGGGGCGAAAAAAATAGGGTTTTGTGAAGAAAAAAATTCATAACTTTGCTAGTTCCAAGGCATCAAATCCAATTAAATTTATTATAAATTGTCTTAATATTATCTACAACTTTTATACTGACAAATTTTTGATAGGGGGAAAAAAACTGCAAAATAAAATAAAATAAAATAAATAAATAAAAATAAAAACGAAAACAAAAAGGGGGTGTTGAAGAAGAAAAAAATCAATAACTTCGTCAATTCACAAGATATCCAATCCGCTTAAATTTATTATATATCGTCTCAATATTATTTACAACTTTTACATTGACAAGTTTTTGATAGGATCAATTCTTACAGCAAAAAGAAACTAAAAATTCATAGAAGTTGAAGAAAAGAAATATCGTATTACTCAAATCCAAACTGCTTATTTTTTGACTCATTTTTAAATTCATTTTTGCTTTCAAACGCATCCAATTGGTAGGTTCACTTATTCAGAAACTATATAATGTACTGTAATGGTAAATTTTTTGATAGAGGCAGAATACATTTCCAAAAGTGATGTCAAAGTGGGCATTTTGAACCAAATTTCTAGAAGCAATTGTGTTCGAAACGAAAAATATCGTCCTACTGAGAAAATAATTGTTTATAAATCAAGTTCTAATTAATTGAACAAAAATTAAAAACATAGGTCGTTTATAAATCTCTTTAAATTTCACGTCAGCGAGTTTCATGTTTTTCCTTTTAAAAATGGATCTGAAAATGTGTCAGAAAATTTCGAGTTGTTGAGCATGGAAAAATATATTTTGAATACTGCCTTAACATGGTTGTGATAAAACCAGCTCTTATGTAAAAATGAAATTAAAAACTCATCAAAAGCGGCCAGATAAAATGGTTAAAGTGGGTTTATCTCTAATCACGATTTAGTTTTTGTTAGTGAAATTAGTACTTAACTTCGAAATCTACCTGCGCCTGTGGGCCGAGCCGGCAGGGATTTTTTTGTGTATGTTTTTGGCTATGGCCAGCAGGTCCTCCTTCAATTTGGAAGTATTCCGGAAGGAAGAGATAGCTGTAATAACGATTTTTGCGCCATTTTCTTTATTGTGCCATCAAAAGATGTATAAAGTAATTCATAGAATTGATGTTGGTTGTATTTATGACGGCCAATTATCTGCACGAGGGATATAGGCCCTGGGGGGGGGGGAGTGCCCTTCGTGGGGGTCTTTCTAAGGGAACCTAACCCGTATTAACGCTTGGAAATCCAAGGTTCGAAGAAAACCACGAAAACTCCGAACGATTAGGCCGACGGGCGCGATTGGGTTCGAACCCAGCACTTCCCGTCTACCAGCTTCGAGAGCAGAACCTCTCAGCCACTGGTGGGGCATTCATAGAATTGAACCAAATTTTTTGTGTATGTTTTTGGCTATGGCAGCAGTTTCTCCTTCAATTTGAAAACATTCTACCGGAAGAGGCCGCTCTAACAGCGATTTTTGCGCCATTTTCATTATTATACCATCGAAAAGTATATACAGTTATGCATGGAATTGAACCAAATTTTGTGTGTATGTTTTCGGCTGTGGCCAGCAGTTTCTCTTTGAATTTGGAAATATTCTGCCGAAAAGGAGCGCGGTGATAGAGATTTTTGTATAATTTTCTCGATTTTTTGTAGTTCTATTGTCCATCGGCGGCTCGTGTGCAGTGACGGAACCGCGTCCTGCTAAACCGGCTATTCGCAAACAGCTGATGTACAACATAATAATGAAAAACTACTTATTTTAATAAATATCATGATCGAGATTAACTCGTTTTTACTCCGTTTAATTGGCTGAAGCAGAAATTTAAGATGAAAATCAGAGTTGGTATAATATTGAACTAATAATATTGAAGTACTAACATTTGTAACTACTGTTCGAAATATTAAGATGTGTAGAATTTCCAAGGAGTATGGCACTGCTTTTTTAAACCATAAATCTTTGCCTAATAATAGTTATTCAAATTAAAAACGACCCCACTTTTTGGGGCAACTGGACCTATGAGGAAAGAAAGATGAAATATGCATATTTTTATCTATATTATAAAGGACAAACATATCTGTGCGTAACGCATACGTCATTTTGCGAATGGCAACACCTTTAAATTTGAAATGAAATTTTGGTTTTGAAATATTCTCTACTGCAAATTTTCAAACTTCTAAACATCGCACATTTTAAATTTTTACACCGTCGTATAAGGAAAAAAATGCTCTTTTAAATGCAATTTGTTTGAAAGCTGTATCTCAAGTAATTTTTGAGATATTAATTTTTTTGCAGTTTTTAATACTATTTTTCTTATCGTGGCAACAAAAGTACCTCATTTCTACTGAGAGTCATTGAAAGTAATCGGAAAATAGTCGAAAATAGGGGATACTGTATCTTTTTGTTGCCATTTTCTCATAAAACCTGAAAAAATAGTTGAAAATAAAATATGAGCAATGTCAAGAATATTGTCTGTTATTCCGTCATAATGACGTCATATGCACACTTTTTTATAGACGAAGTTTAAGACTGGGTTGTAAAAGTAGATTGCTTTAGCGGATGCAAATGACGTCATTTTCCAAAAAGGCGTGTATTTGAATTCTTAAACCTGAATTATGTTTTGTAAAAGTGCGTCATTTTCACAGCCCAGCTGCTTTGAAATTCTTCACAGGTGAAAATGCTTCACTTTTGAAAATAATATAATCGAAAGCACACACTGATAAAACGCAATGTTTTACAAAAATTTAGAGTGTCTTTATAAAAGAGAGGTGACATGCAAATAATAGCGATTTATATTACAGAAATTGACGATTCTCGCCTGGATGGATTTGCTTCGCTAAGTTAGAGAAGCAAACAAATAATTCGTGGTTTAACATATCATGTTCCTGAAGTTTTTGTCGAAAATTCTCTCGAATAATAAAATTTTAATGCTATTCTTCAGGCATTGTACTACAATTTTATCAAAAAAACATAATTTGCTTAATTTAATTTTTCCTAATTTTATATAATCTATGTATTTAAAACACAAGTGTGTTTTTTAGTCATCTGCCTTGATCTTTCTGCTGAACCAATTTTGCTAATATATATATATATATATATATATATATATATATATATATATATATATTTATTTATTTATTTAACTGCAAGTTCTTCCTTTGTAGATGTGATCGCACTATCTGTTTATTTTTTAAATATCCCCACTTTTATATTTTAATTTTAAAAACATTTTTGAAATTTCTTCAAAATGATGAAAATTAGATAGCTTTCATTGTTGCAGACAAGAGAGAAATAATGAGGTATTTTTAACTTTATTCATGCTATTTTCTGATAAAAATTGTTGTATAGGGTTTAGTGACGCAAAATCCCATTAGGAGCAGAATATTATATTAGGGGCATAATAACGGAAAAATGACACACTGCTTTTGAAAACACGCATTTTTCCACATAAATTTTCTATACTGTTTTTCCTTCTGCATGTGTACTGATACTAAGTTTCAGACACTAGGCGAAATGCTTATTTAAATGAAAATGAAGTCATATTTAAAAGAAAACGATCATTTTCTTAGATAAAACTAAGCCTTTTAACACAAATGCGTCTAAAAAGAAATAAATTACGGAAATTTTTACTCTCCAAAATTGAGATTAGAATCTCAAATAAAGAGTGCGTCTATTCACACAAAAGATGCTGCTGACAATCGTGACTTCAAGTTTTGAGTTAAAATGATTTTTAAATGATCAAACAAAATACAATTTTTAAAAAAAAATGATGAATATGGATATGAGAATTGCGTATGAAAATTTTGAGAAGGTGAAAATTGTTGTTTTCATTCCGGAAATCCAAGCACAAGAGCCTCAATTGATAACCACATCCTAATAACTGATCTTTATTATATTTTACTGATTATGTATCTATATTATAAAGAACTGTGTGTAACGCTGACGTCATTTTGCTAATGCAACACTTCACGATCAAATTTTGGTCTTGAAATTTTTGCTACTGCAATTTTTTAACCTTCTCACCATCGTACATTTTCAATTTTCGACGCATAGGGAAAAAATGTACTTTCAAATGCAATTTGTTTAAAAACTGTATTCATTGGCTGATGTATTATATTTTCTAAAATAATTTTTAAGCATGATGATTTTTAAGTTTATTTTATCACGTGCCGGTTTCAATACATAATAATACTAAACATTTTGCACATAAAGCAACAAACATTTTTCAGCATTTGTTTCTGTCTATTTTTGCATAACGAAATTAATACTTCCTTTATAAACAAATAACAGAATAATATTTTAAAAAAACCACCAATCTAACATATTTGTGAAACACAAATTAACGAAATTAATACTTCTTTTATAAACAAATAACACAAATCTAACATATTTGTAATCGTACAATTTAAATTTTTAGATCACCAAATAGGATTTTTTTTTTTTTTTCAAATGGAATTTGTTTGCAAAGTTCATCTCAGTTTACTGATTGGCTATGGTTTTAAAAACAATTTTAAAGCATGAAATATTTTTTAATTTATCTATATCGCGCGGAGCTCGATTACGAAAGATTAATCCGTTTGCCCTTAAAACAAAATAAAGAGTTCATCATTTTCTTGCGGCTAATTTCCATTAAAAAAAAAAACTTCCCTATGAATAAATAAATAAAATAATATAAATAAAACACAAATTTACGAGACATGTATAAGCTCTGAAATTATCAGAATATAAAAAGATGCCATAAGTAATAAAATCTTGGCAAATAACTCTTAGCATGCGGCTAATAAGAAAATACCGCTTTTGATAAATTTCAAAAATTTATTTGATTGAGTAATTCGTATTTTCCATATGAAAAATGCTTTTTTAATGTAAGTGGCCAATCTAAAAAATTTATTGCGTATAAAAAAATTATTAGTTTTCAATTAAAAAAATGTTTTCACCTATATTCTTTAACCCGGGAAGCCCGGGTACGATCCCCTAGTATTTTTAAATATTAAAATGTAATTTTGAGCATTTCTGTCTGATAGAGGGAACCTAACTGAACACATTTACAGACGTTCATACTTTAATTCAAATGAACATTAGCTTTTTAAAGCTGAATTGTCAGAAGCTCCTGAGTCACATTGTAAAATCATGGCCCAGTTACCCCAACTAACCTTATGTTTTAATAAAAATCGTTAAGATTTATATTATGACTTAAGAGAGAAGTTGAATTTCAAAATCACGAAATTCGTCTAAAAAACTATTTTATTTTATTTGGAGAATTATGAAAATAGCTGTTCAAATTTATCTGATACAAAAAGATTTTTTCCACTTCTGATGCATCTTCGCAGAGATATAAGCTTTTATATTTGTAAAAACTGTATATATTTATAAAGTTTCTTTTTACTTAAAATGCCGATTTCTCAAAATTTAAAATTTCGCATATTTTTAACTCTGAAACGTTCTAAGCGCTTTCCTAATTATCAGATTCTTTTGAAATGTTTACTGTATATCCTCTATACCCAGTGATGTCGCTGTACTTGAAAAATCCTGGGTCCCCGGGACCCAGGATTTCCAAAAATATGGGTCCTTTTTTTACAAAAACGAGTCCCCATCAATAATAATTCATATTTTAAAGGAATAAATGAAACTTGTTTATTTTGAAAAGATAAAATAAATGCATTAATTATTGTTTTAATAATAATTAAATAATGAATTAAAACCAGTATTATTTCACTCAAATAAGATATTATTAAAAAATATTAAGAGAAATTTTCGTTACTTTTTTTTAAAGTAAAAATGCAAGATACAATTTTAATGGTAAAATAATGCTTATTTGAGAGTAAAAGATACCAAGTTCCACAAGTATCACTAATGTCCCCATTTCTTTTAAAAAGGGGCAAAACGGGTTTATTATAAAAGATATTTTTGCTGAAAAAAAGAATACTTATGTTAAGTAAAGGGGTGCTTTTTGTTGAATGAATGGGTGCTTTCGTTACACTTCCCATTGAATTATTTGTCAGCATAGATCTGTGTTGGAATCAGACATTTTAATTGGAAGTGAAATTCACATCTAAATCATTAATAAGCATCAAATCCTAAATCTTCCGAAGGTGGGAGACATTTCAATGCAGTAAGAAGGGGGGGGGGGTCACTGGCCCACCCCTGAATACATTCAAGTACACTGAAATCATGCTGTATTTTTAAGAATCTCATTAAAAAAAAAAAAAAAAAATTAAATCCTATTTTATGAATGTTCTACCTATAAGTTTGGTTTGCACATCTCTTTTGGTGCTTTGGATGCTTTGACGAAATTCGCTATTTTTCCGCGATCCTTTGACGAAATTCACTATTTTTTCGCGATCCTTTGACGAAAATCGCTATTTTCCCGCGATCCTTTGACGAAAATCGCTATTTTTTCGCGAACTTGTTACGAAAATTGTGCTTTTTCCACGATACTTTGACGAAAGGTGATCTTTTTTCGAGATCCTTTAACGAAATTCGACTTTATTCCGCGATCTTTTGACGAAATACGCTGTTTTGTCGCTGCCCTTTTACGAAAATAGCATTTTCCGGGATATTTTGATTAAATTTGCGCTTTTTTTCGGGATCCTCTGACAAAACCCGGCTTTTTTCCGCGATTTTTTGACGAAATTCGCTATTTTTTCGCGATCTTTTGACGAAATACGCTATTTTTTTCACGGTCCTTTTACGAAAATCGCGTTTTTTCCGCGATATTTTGCTGAAATTTGCGCTTTTTTCGCGATTTTTTGACAATAATCGGCTTTTTCCGCGAATTTTGACGAAATACGCTATTTTTTTCACGGTCCTTTTACGAAAATCGCGTTTTTTCCGCGATATTTTGATGAAATGTGCGCTTTTTTCGCGATCCTTTGACGAAATACGCTATTTTTTCGCAACCCTTTCACGAGAATCGCGTTTTTTGCGCGATATTTTGATGAAATTTGGGCTTTTTTGTGATCCTTTAACGAAAATTGGCTGTTTTCCGCGATTTATTGACGAAATTCGCTATTTTTTCGCGATCCTTTGACAAAATACGCTACTTTTTTTCACGGTCCTTTTACGAAAATCGCGTTTTTTGCGCTTTTTCTTTGATGAAATTTGCGCTTTTTTGTGATCCTTTAACGAAAATCGGCTTTTTTTCCGCGATTTATTGACGAAATTACGCGTCCCACGGGACGCGTAAGAGCTATTTTTTTGCGTATATAATACTAAATAAGTTTTAGCATAAAAAGTTTCATTTCAGGGAAATTTTACTGTTAAAATTTATATGCGTATGAATATATTTAGCTACTTTTTTAGAAAAACAAAGCATAATTGAAGAGCTGAGTGGATGAACATGTTATGCTACATTTTCTATTTTTTTTTTTTTTTTTTTTTTTTTTTTTTTTTTTTTTTTTTTTAATCTTTTGGATGAAAGCCTTATGAGGTATCCTATCACATGATGAAGCTAAAATATTGTCTATTTGTCTTGAAGATTTAAGACCTTATTCATTAATATTTAATATTTTAACATTTAATAATGTCAATAATATTAATAATTTTTAATATTTGAAAATTAAATATGAATAAGTTTTTCTGGCAGAGTTTAGTACCATACCTGTTAATATTTTAAACACATGGTATCAAACAGAAAATAAATCCTTAAAATTGACAGCAAAAACGTTCACCTCAAATTTCTTGAAATGTAATTTTTGTTACTTAACATGTTCTTCCACTTAGCTCTTCAATTGTAAAGATATATATTTTCTGCTTTTACATTCAGCAAAATTTTACCATTCATGCCAACTTCTATTGTAAAACATAATATGTATCTCATACAAAATATTGTCCCATTTTATGCAAGAGAAATGCGCATGGGGCATTTTAAAATAGGACAATTATTCGTTATTTTAAGAATTAAATATTGAATAATTTAAAAACTTTTTATTACTTTGATACCAAATTTTGAATATAGTTGAGCTTGTCATTAACAAGTCTTCCAGTTTTGAAATGAATTCATTGACAATTGAAGGAATGTATATTTAATGTCCACTGTCCCCTTAAGATTTATTTTTATTAAATATAAGTATTTTCTCTTAAGTATTGTAAGTAGTTTCTCTTTGAGTAAACTCTGTAAGTTATACTGTTGAAAAAATTCTGGAGTATTTTCATAAAAAGAATTCGTAGTCAACGTTGCCAGTGGGCTACTTTTTTAAAATTCAGATTCATTGATTGGCACCACGTTTCTGAAATGGTAAAATTCCCCTTGTTTTCGCCTTAATTAATATGTCATTAAGTAAGGCGAATTTTGCTATTTCAAAAAAGTGGTGCCAATCAAGAAATCTGTATTTTTAAAAAGCCCACTGGCAACACTGTTCGTAGTATGGCGATTTTTAAGAAAAGACAGGAGATATTTTAGATAATTTTATAGTGGGTCGAAATCGATGTATTTTGCCGCCATCTAAATAACTGTGATCACATCTAGCTCTTTACATGCCCGATTACGGCAACACTGAACAATCTAAATTCGACTTCTTCAATCTATGCTCTTTAACTAATTTAAAAAATATATAAATAAAGATAGCATAAAATCTATTGGAACACTTTAGCTATTACTCGTTTAATAAATGAAATATTATTAAATAAAATATATACTAACAGTCCATGTCATGGGCGCCGACAGGACGGTATCTAGGGATGAGCAAAATTATAGAACATGTCTGACTGTGGTCCACAGTCTAGATGTAATGGGTTTTTCGAAAGACTAGAAAAAAATCCCGGTTGTCAAAATGGTTATCACTTTCAAAGTTTTCTTAAACCTGAATTTCTTAAAACTGAGAATATAAATATGAAAAACTTTAAACTAAGAATAGCTAAACTCTCAAAAATCCCAGAGTAAGACAATTTAAACATATCAACATAAAAAGCAATACAGAAATTTAACAATATTAATCGTATTACGTACTTTTTTTTTGTCATGGGGTGGGGTGGGGGGGGGGGGGTTAGATAATTTTTAAACACATGAATTAACTTTTGTGTTTTCTGGGGTGGTGTTCAAGTGAAAGTCCTTCTTGAAATAATCTTATTTTATTTTTTTTTCTTAGTACTTAATTATTTTAAATTATTTTTAAGAAATGTTATTTTTTGCCAAATCATTAAATTTTAATTCAAAAAATTCAAAATTCAGGAAGGATCATAGACTACCCCTGCGGACTTTCGTTGGCGGCCATGATGGCGTGTTACAATAATTTTAACATATAGATATTAAATTTAAATACAGAAATGCAGTTTTATTTCAAAAACACAGCAAAGCTGCAGGGATGTCATTTGGGGAAGGATAGGGGGAGCAGTTCCCTACCTCAAGGAATTTTATATTTATGAAAATTTATCAGTCATCACTAATCAGACTAAAAAAAATAAACCAAACGAAATCAAAAATTACTCAAAAGCTAAAATAAGTTGTCACATTTAATTACAATAAAAACATAAGGGAACGTCCATTCGTTACTCTTGTGATAATTCGAGCAAATTTTCATATATAATTCAAATTATTTTATTACAAAATATAAGTAAGGTAAAAATTGATATAACCAGTTAAATACCACTGTGTTCCATATACAAACATATATCTAATTTGTAACAAAAATCATTTTACTTATGTATATATTAAATGACTCTTGTGACACTCTGGTGACAAGAGTAACAAAATTTTGATTGATTAAATAGACAAGGGAAATGCTTTTTGTTACAAATTAGATATAATTTATGCGAGTGGAACATACTTGTATATAACTGGTTATATCAATTTTTGTTTTAATTATATTTTGTAATAAAATAATTGGAAGTATTTGTGAAAATTTGCTATAATGGTCACAAGAGTAACAATGGACGCTCCCATAAGCATTAAATAAACGCTTTAAGCAGAATAATTAATAATTATGATTTTTGTTTCTAAATCCTTGCTATTCCAACATTCACAAAATGAGATATTTATCATTAATTAACCATCTTATCCATCATTAATCATCTTTTCGTCCGCAGCCCTTTATTCATCCACTTAGTCCAACTCTTTTGCGGAAGCAAGGTTCGTAGGTTCCCAGCCACGTCCCGAGTATAAGAGACTCTAGCGGAAGCAAGGATGAAAAAAAATTTTCAAAAATTAATACCAGACAAATTTAAGAGGGAAATTGCACAAATTAAAGACACCGAAAAGCGGGAAGGGCGGGCTCGGAGCCCTGAAACTAACCAACGACTCCTGCTACTTCGAGCTTCTTATACTCTCGGTGGGTGGGTGGGTCAACCATGGCTAATTTAAAAAATATATGTGAGGTAAAAAAGTTATACCATTTGCTTCTCAGCTGTGTACAACTTGATCAAAAGAAAATTTATCCTCCTCGGGACATCAGGGCTAGAATTTTAAGGGTTAATTTTCCCCTTTAGTCCAAAATTTAGAAGGAATTTTTGTTTTCTGTTGTTTTTTTTTTTGGGGGGGGGGGGGCGGTGTGTATAATTCAAGTTCTTTATTATTTGATTTTGCATTTTTAGTGTCATATTGTATTTACTGCAATCATTACAATGACTACTATCAAACCGTTTGCTTAATTAAGCTATATAGACTACACTCTCAAAAATCTCCACAGTCTGGTACTGAAGTCCTGTGCGAACCCGACCCGCGGTTCGGGTTCAAGTGAAATCGGATTATTCGATCCGATGCAAGACTGTAATTTTAAGTCAACTCGAAATACGCAAAAAAAAAATTATCATCGACCGATCCCGACATACTTCAACTTGAATGAAAAAAATTTAATACACATTTTATTACAATTATGGAAAAATAGTCTACAATTACATCTCTAATATTAATTTCATCTTTCAGGTAGAAAATTTAATATATATAAACTCATTAATGTTAATATTATATAGCTTTTTCATCCGAAAAATATTCAGAATTTCTTTGAAAATTTGGGTCTACACAAACCCGACCGAAAGAGATAAAGCACAACCCGAACTCAAAACAATTAACCCTTTGATTACGGACCAGGATTGGAGACTATTTTTATATTCAATCGCGCCATAATTTCCAAAAAAGATGTAATAAATGTACCTTGTAAATGTCATAATATAAGAATATGGCAAAAATTATTTTTCTAAAATTTGTACTAATAGAATAAAAAATATTCCACTGGGACGTATATGTCCCGACCATAGTCAAATGGTTAAAGTCAACAGGACTGCAACAACAACAAAAAAAGCAGCGTCATTTCAACTGGACATGGATCTGGTCGAGTTCGGGTTGCCCTATCCAATGCAGCACTCTACCTGAGATCAAATTTTTTGTAGATTTCTGAATTCTATGGATATTAATTAGATAATAGTTTGAAGTGGAAGGCATAATTTCGTGACCTATTGATGACTTTCGTGTACTGATTATCTTGAATTTCACGGTTTTACCCCGCAATCATTTTTAAAAATTCGCGGGTTTTTTTTTTTTTTTTTTCTGCTACAAATTGACAGAATCGATTCCCTCCGCCCGCAACTATTCGCAGAAATTCCCAATATTTTTCTGTGACCGATTCACGAAATTCGTTATTTGCTTCCGTGATCTTTTAATAAAATTCGCGGTTCTTTCCTCAATCACTTGTTAAAATTTGTGATTTTTTTTTTTCCCGCAACCGACTTTCTCGATTTTTTTGCGTTATCATTTGACTAAATACTCGATTTTTTTTCCCCCGAATTTTTAACTAATTTCGTGATCTGATGAAATTTGCGCTTTGTTCCTGCGACCGATGGACAAATTTTATTTTATTCTAAAACCGATTGATGAAATCTACTGTTTTTACCTTGACCGATTGACGAAAATTTCTGTTTGTTTCCGTCTTTGACGAAATTCACGATATTTTTCGACAATCGTTTAAAGAAATTAGCGAATTTTTCCGCGACAACTTGGCAAAATTAACTACTTTTTACAAGACCAGTCAGCAAATTTTGCGATTTTTTCTTCGCGACCGATTGACGAATTGATTTTGCGGAATTTTGCAAAGAAAGAAAAAAAAGCACGTACTACTTCCCCGAAAATGTGCAATTCCAAGAAATATTCGCGAAACAATATAATCATATGTCAAAGAAATTATGGGACAAAATTGTGGCAAATGGGGCAAAATTCTTTATTGTGTAGGATTTTCCTATTTTGTATTGTGTGCGTGTTTTGTGCAATCCTGCACGTAATTTCAATCTATGTATCTTATAGAAAATGTTGCACCCCCTCCCCCCTGCAAGAAATTCTTAAAATGGCGTCCGTGCAGTAAAACCTGCAAAGAATGAGTCTAAAGAGACTGGAAAAAAGTTCATTTTAGACAGGTGTCCGTCTTAGCAAATATTACTGCATGGTGTTATTTTCGCCGAAACTTGATTTTACGTCCGTTTGAGAAAAAAATTCTGTTATAGACAAGTTTCGTTTACACAAGTTTTACTCTAATAAATCTATGCTCTTGTGAGGTGTATAGAGTGGGTGTTTTAACAGGCTTAGAGAATACGTATGAAAACGCAACCTGTCAATAATTATATCCTGTCTTATACGGAAAACATTCATATTCAATTTCTGGAAATTATAAGACTGAAACCTGTCCAAAACGAAAATTTTCATCGGTCCTTTGCTATTTTGTATTCGAAGTTTTTACTGTTTTTGTATCAATAACCGTTTCTCATTCGGGAGGGGGGGGGGGCAAATCCCCGGACCCCATCCTTGTATATGTCACTGCCTTCTAAGAAAAATCCCCCCCCCCCCCAAGAAAGTTCTGAAATGGCGCCCTTGCAAGGTCGTCTGGATAGATTAATTTCCGTGCAGTGAATAACTGATATACTATACTTATCACTTCCTCGTAACGATAAAAACTGAAGAACTGGCTTATTCTCTCGTCACTCCAGAGAAAGCAGAGCAACAGTCAAGATGGTCCGGGAAGTGGATTTAAGAAGTGATACTGTGACCAAGCCGACCCCAGCCATGAGAAAAGCCATGGCAGAGGCCGTGGTGGGGGACGACGTATACAAAGAAGATCCAACACTAAACGGTGAGATTTTTATTAAATTACATTTGCAGTAACTTATAAATAAGCTTAAAACCTAATTTTAATTGACTTAAAAAAAATTGCTGTTCCTATTACAAAATTTCTTCTGCATCAGGTTTTCTCAGCTTTTAGAATGGCGAGCCACTAAATCGAAATGTATACATTTGCTGTGTCACCAGATTACGAAGGTAGTGGTAATTAATTCCAGCTCAGATGTTCTGGGAGCCCCACTAGTGTTGCCAGGTATGGTGTTACAAAGCAGGACAGGGAGCCAAAAAAGCGGGACAGCTACCTCTAAATCGGGACATAAAAATACAGTAAACACTACAAAAACTTGTCTATAACGGAATCCTGTATTAAACGTAAAAATCTCCTTATTCTTGCCGTAGGAATATCATACAATTATGCCAGTTAAGACAAAACCTACTTAAAACGGAATTTTATCTTCTTCCTTGCTACTCCGTCTAAGCAGGTTTTATTATACTAAATAAACGCAACAATTTCATACATTAAAACCTGTAAAATCTGATTCGCTAGTGACTGAAATAAAATTCCAGTTTAGTAAGTATAATTTTATAGTATTCCTATCATAGGGGCAATTAATTTTTTACTTTTAAGATAGAATTTCGTTATAAACAGACTCCGTATACATGGAGTTTATTGATCAAAGTTTCGTTGTGGGAAAAAAAGTACTCCTACCATTAACTCCGCAACAAATTATAGTAGATTAAAGTTACTGGTACCAAATGATAGTAAATAAAGTCTCTTTTAAATGATGTGTATATACAATTTACTTAGGGAGTCATCTACAAGTCAAAATCAGCCCGAACTTTTTTTTTTCAATGGCAATATCCAATTTTGACACTATATTTTAAATCTTCGGTTCAAACTATGCCTAGATACAAAATTTCAAGTCATTTGGATGATTAACTTTTTGAATTATAAATATTGAAAATTTAGAGCAACTAATGTTAAATTGCACTTTCATATTTTTATTAATATCTTCTGAAATTATGATCGTAATGTGCTAATTTTTTGTATGGTTATAATACTAAAAGACCCAAATATAAATGCATTGAACTTGTAATTTTTATAACTTTATATTATGAATTATGAAGTTAACATTCGAAAAAATTATGAATTGCAACTTTTTTTTATGGATTTATATTTATTACGTTCTCCTTTATGCGTATCCAAAATTTCAAAGTTTTCTTCCAAGTAGTAATCAAATTATGCTTAAAAAACTTCAAAATAATGGTTTAAGGGGCCGCCTAGGATGTGAAAAAAAGTATAATCCTTCTATATATAAAAAAAAGTTTTGATTTGGAAATGGACCAATGAAAATCTGCGTAGATATTCCGGGTAGATCGGCATCCAGTTTGAACAAAGTCTTTGGTTTGAATGCTTAAGCATGGCCCTTCTTCGTTAATATAAAAAAAACTGTTGCATACAAAAATATGAAAATCGGTGGTATTATAGAGAAATGTTTGATAAACACGCTGATGCAGACAGTTTTCAAATCGAAGAATTATTTTAAGAGATATTTAATGCTAAAGTTGGACAAAATCGTTCCATTAAAAAAGTTTTATTGGAGCAAAAACTATACATGAGAATTTAATCATTTTTAGATCATTTTATACGTTATAAGTTCCCGGTTTTCAGATTGCATTTATTTTTCTTATTTGACTCATTTTTTGAGGTTTTATTTCTATTTTAAATTCAAATTTTCAGCATTTCGAGAGATATTGTTTACAAATTTTAGAAAATGTTATTAATTTAAACTGTTGCCAATTGTATAAACAGCGCAAATAATAATGTTTACTTCAAATTAAAAATTTATTTACTATTACAAACAGAAAAAAACTTTAAAATTAGAATTAAATGATTACATGTTAAAAGCAGGAAAATTACGTCATAAGAACCATATTTTCACTTGAATTTTAAAAGAGAAACAAAATCTTAAAATAAAAAAATCATTATTATGCGTTAAAACTTGTAAATGGAGGAAATTACGTCATATTTAAAATGGCCAAAAAATATGGCAAAACAATTTAAACTGAAAAATATATTTGCGCGAGGTATTTTGAGATAATCTTTTCAACTATTATCGTGAATTCGAAGACAACGCAAATAATATTTCCTTCTAACAACAAAAGTATTTTCACGTGAATATTAATAAGAGAAATAAAACTTTGGTGTAAATTACGTCAGATTTGAAACGATACATTTAAAATGAATTATTTAAAAAGAACTATCTTATAAAATTATTTTATTATATAAGATTACTCCGAATTATCTTATCTGTTAAAAAATACCGGGAGACAATGACACTGTTTACTTAATTCATTTTACATTAGTTTACTTTCAAATGTTTAACTAATTTTTTTAATTAAATACGAAAACAGCCATTGTATCTCTTAATAGCAACAGATTTGGTCTTAAAAATTATCAATCCAAAGCAAACGAATGGAAACCCGTTTCCAGAGAGATCGCTACTGTTTTTTTTTTTTTTAATTCAATATTTTTAAAGCCGACCAAATTAGCGTGCTTTTTTTATTTTGGTGTGCCTGAACGGGGGTTGGCGAGCGTAGCTCGTAGGGGCAGAGAAAAAAAATATATACTTTACTCATTTTATTGAAACATTTGGCCTTGGCAATAGTCGAAACGTATTAGGTGAGTGAAATGGTCCTATTGGCAAGAAATAATACATTAATAGAAGTAACTTAGTCATTGTGTGTCATTTCAACAATCGAGTACCGAAATTCAATTTGCATACAGCCTCTAAAATAAACTCATTTTAAAATGATTAATTTCTCCGAAATTAATCGTACGAATTTCATGAAAATTTGTATTTAGGCTAATTGAAAGTTGTAGAGAATAGGTAGAAACAGTAAAAAAATCTGTTTCAGACTGTTTTCCGCCTAGGTAGGAAGATTTATAAGGTATTTCTTTGGAAGAGACTATTTAAAAAAATTCCGTTATAAATAGGTTCTGTCTTACAGATTTTACTGTATTAAGTTCCCAGTCGATGCAGAGAAACAGATAGCATGGTACTAAAAAATTTTTTAAAGAATTTGTGCATCCTGAAAAATCGAAAGGCGGTTACACGGGACAAGGCTTACAACCCCTGAAAATTGGGAAGTCTCGAGTAAATCGGGACATCTAACTACACTCTCAAAGAGGTCCCAAAACTCTAAAACAGACTTAGAAAAATAATAGGTGTATGAAGCGTGCAGTGCTGAATTCAGGGGATGGCCCGGGCAGGGCCGAAACTGACCTTTTTTACACCTGGGGAAAACATGGATTTTGGCGCCCCCCCCCCCCCCTCTCTTCCGTAAAGTATATTCACAAAAAGAATTTTACTATAACACATACTGGACAATTGCACCATAAAATATAATAAATAAAGACACAATCTTGCTTAAGAGCCTACTTCAGTCAAACGAAAAGATCCGTTCGCTAATGCTAATCCTATGGAAGACATTTATAAAGATATGTCGTTTGAATTTAAATATTTTTAAATGATTTTTTTTGCATTGAATAGTTGAGATCGATCTGTACAAAGACCGTTGTTTACTTTTCCGATTTTCTTTACAGGTATTTTTAATGAGGACATTTTCATTTTGGAAACCGGTTTCGAAAGTAAAAGCCTCCTTATAAAAGAAATCTGCAATCAAAATCGAAAAAGTAAAAAACGGCCTGCATACAGATCGATCTCTGTTATCCAATACAAAAAAAAAAAAAAAAAAAAAAAAAAAAAAATCATTTAAAAATATTGAAATGCGACCGACATATCTTTATAAATTTCTTCTATAGGATTAGCATTAGCGAATGCGTCTTTTCGTTGACTGAAGTAGGCTCTTAATGGTACATAACATGAACTTCAATAAGCTAAAAGTTAACTTCTACGTTTCGAGTTGTTTCTACAGTCGTCTTCAGGAAAATATGATGGTAAAATGGCTCAAAGTTCAGAGACGAAAGCTTCCTGTGTAAGAGATAATTAGTTGAAACTTGACCAATGATTTGAAGTGTTGCCGCCTAGTGATCAACTAGATCACTAGATAGCAACACTGCATTTTTATTTATTAGAAGTTTACTAATTTTCTAATAGCCGGCATACTTTAAAATTTAAAATATGTAATCATAAAATATGTAATATTGAACTACGTAATCTGCAATGGCGGATCCAAGGGGGAGGTCACTGGGGTCATGTCTCCCCTCTGAACACCAAGAAAAATATTCTAAAGATCATTTTTAAAATGAAATATACAGTAGAGTCCCGATTATCCGAGTCCCTCTTAACCGAGCTTCCGCTTTAACCGAGTTATTTTCTTCTGATGGACTGATGGCTTCCATTATTATGAAACAGCCTTTTTAAATAAAGTGTTAGGTGAAGATGAACGAGCAGTCGTAAAAAGTTAGAACTCTGATTTTCTGGTCAGAATGGAAAAAAAATGGCCATAATTGTTTTTGTTTCATAATAATGGAAGCCATCGGTCCATCAGAAGAAAATGATCCATTCCAAAAGTATAATCCTTCATTTGGCGCCCCTTCGTTCTGGTGCTCGGGCACATGCCCCCCCTGTCCCCCCATTAGTTTCGGCCCTGGGACCGAGGAGGACACCCCTCCCCTCGATGATGCAATGAGATTCCTCCCCCCCCCCCCCCCAAGAAGCGTGCTCCTTAGCCATAAAACAGCATGACATGTACGAATAGCCAGGCTGCTCATCAATTCAGGGTGTACTTTACTATATCATTTTCACCAATAAAATGATTAATATAATTTTCCTGCTACTTTAAAAGTTCAAAGCAAAGAAAGGATATTTATTGCAATATTCCATTCTGTTTAGACCTACGCGAAATCTCCCCCCTCTCCACTCCACTTAAAATAAAAGTTTTGCGTACCAGTATGGAAAGACTCACATGCCACATACCATACTTTGGAAACCATTGTTCTGTATAATTTTAATATACTAGGGGGCTCTGCCCCCTACGAGCTACGCTCGTCAATCCCCGTTCAGACACTGCAGACTTTAACAGCACGCTAATTTTATCGACTTTAAAAAGATTTCGGAAGATTGAATTATAATTTGAATCTGACAATTATAATCTGACGTAATTTTCACCAAACTTTTCTATTCCTTTTTAATATTCACGTAAAAATACTTTTGTTAGAAATGAAATATTATGATCATCTTAAAATATCAAATAAATGTCTCGCGCAATTTTTAAATTTAAACTTTTGCAATATTATTTTTTGTTCATTTTATGTAATAAGTGTAATGTGACGTAAATGTGACATAAATTCTCCTATTTAAGACTTCTAACGCATGTTAATGAATTTATTATTTTACAGTATTTTTTCTCTTTTAAAATTCACGTGTAAAATATAGTTTTTATGACGTAATTTTCAATGAGTTCCTGCTTTTTATATTTTCTGTTTATAATAGTCACGTGTAAAATAAATTTTTAATTTGAAGCAAACATTATTATTTGCGCTGTTTATACAGTTGGCAACAATTTAAATTAATACAATTTTCTAAAATATGTAAAAAATATCTCTCGAAATGCTGAAAATTTGAAATTAAAATAGAAATAAAACCTCGAAAAATGAGTCAAATTAAAAAACTAAATGCAGTCTGCACACCGGGAAATTCTGACGCATAAAATGATCTAAAGATGATTAAATTCTTAACGATTTTGTCCAACTTTAGTATTAAATATCTCTTAAAATAATTCTTCGATTTTAAAACTGTCTGCATCAGCGTGTTTATCAAACATTTCTCTATAACACTACCGATTTTCATATTTTTGTATGCAACAGTTTTTTTAATATTAACGAAGAAAGGCCACGCTTAAGCATTCAAATTGGATGCCGATCTGCTGGAAATTTCTATGCAGATTTTCATTGGTTCATTTTCAAATCAAAATTTTTTTATATATATAGAAGGATTAATTTACCAGCAGATCTCGCCCGTTACACTGGTCGGTTTTTCCAAGCGAACCTTGAATTAAACGAAACGGTGAATTTGACCTTGTGTTTTAAAACAATATGGACCTTTGCCTGGAATGTCTTTCCACGTTACTGGGAACGATACGAACACCATTGTGCTATTATATTTTCTAATGTATCAGATAAAATTAGATGTGTTAAGAACCTACACTTTTAGTTGATAGTTTGCAGTAGGATTTAGCAAAGACGATACAACGATATGCAATATACTAAAACCATCCCTGAAAAACTAACAATGAAAGTCTCACTTTTTAAAAAGGAAAACTTTTAAAAAGAAACTTAAAAAAAAAGCTAATCTTTCATAAAGGGATTCACTTGATTATAGAACTCTCCCCTATTATATATATACTAGAAAGGTAGCCCATAAAGATGTATACAACTCATGTGCAAGAATATGAGTTTTCTCGTTTGTTCCGCAGTGATAGATAAAAATAACACATTTTAAGAACGAAACACATTTATGAAAAACTGTGTACAGTAGAAGACCACTAATCTGCACAGTTTGGTTCCAAGTATTATGCAGATTTGAGGCTCTTTGCGGTCATGTCTATTCAATCTTTGTTTACATTTTTTTAAATTCATATATTGGACAATTTAGATTGTTAAGCCTTAAAAATAAATAAATTACACACTTGAAGTAAGGTAAAAATTATTAAATTATCGTATACGATTTCATGAAATGGTATTATATGGTATCATATGAGTGTGCTTCACGATCTTGGTTACGACTTTGGCGAAATGGCTTCAACTTGTCATAATTCTAATAGTGTGGGCCTCTATAACAAAAAAGTAACCAGTTTTTAGTAAAATTTCTGATATAAAGTAGTTTTCAAAAACTTGTGTAAAATTGCAGGCCGTTCTCACGTTATGCCAGTCCTAAGAATAATATTTCTGACACTGAAGAGTTTCCATGTATATGTGTAATTTAGAAAAGCTTCTCCAGAAGAAAGGTCCTGAAATGACATTGTAATTCCTCTAACTTCAAAGTTTAATCGGGCCCTGATGTTGTTTACTGAAATGTAATAAATACAGTTATTTTGAATATTACAACAGAATTAAACAGCTAAACTTATTTAACTTAAACTCGCTGTTACTTCCCGATGTTGTTTTTTAGTATTAAGAAAGAAAATTATTTAAATTTTTCAAATCATGCACATTTATACTTTTTGGTACTTTTCGGTTAGCCGGGCGCCAGTAGTGTCATATATACATACACATATATGTATATATACATATATGTATACATATATTGTATATATACGTATATATCCACATATATGTATATGTATACATATGTATATATACATGTATATAGACATATATATGTATACATAACACTGGCGCCCGGCTAACCGAAGAGTACCTAATTTTTTTTCCGTCTTTAATAACTAAATAATGAAAAAATATGCTTTTGTTCTGAGCTCATAAATATAACAATAAAATAATGTAACTAAGAGACATTGCAAAATTAAATCTTTGTGATTTCAAACCATAAACAAATGATACCGCCACCATTTTACCTACTATGACGTCATTAGTATATTATCCATTAATTGTTGGAGAACTTACTTTGTGAATGATTACCTCAATCAATACCTTAATATTTTTTACGGTTCACGATGAATGAATCACTTGTGTTTGTTTAGGTTTATGGAATGATATATTAAGCCGTGAACCTAATTTCAACTAAAGTTATCCAAGGATATATGTATTTTTAATCGAAATTAAAAACAATGCTTTGATCTCGAAATAAAAAGTTCTAGTTTGTATAATTGGTTATTTCTGTTAATTATTTATTTAGGTACTTTTCCATTATAGGCGCATTTTTAAAAAAAGCTTGGCGTAATTCGCGCATCAGAAAGTGAGATATGTTGCCAAAATATATAAACAGCTATGAAAACTATTAAAAATTATTAGTGTTCTTATATGCAGAGTATGATAGCTTTGAGTCGATTGATAATTAAATTAAGTACACATTAATAAGAAAGAAAGGAACGTATTATTTAGAAAAGAAACTTACGAAATGAATTTTAATAACATCAATATGGATAATAGAACAGCCATTTTTATCTATTACATTTTCTATTAAGATACAACGAGTTTAGTTGTCTTTACTAATGACCAACTAATCAATGCATAATGTCATAAGTTCACGTGAGACAAAATATGAATTAACATAACACAAAACTATATTTTAACACTTTCCCTTGTTAATTACATATTTAGTCTTTAGCCTGATAATCCCATTTGATCACACAATGTCAGTAATCGAGTTTTGGCTAACGGCTTGGTCATAATATCTGCAATCTGTTTCTCAGTTGAAATTTGCTCTACAACTAACTTTCCTTCTAACACCTTCTCACGAACGAAGAAATGCTTTATTTCTATATGTTTTGTTCTCTTGTGATATTCTGGATTATGGGCAAGTTTTACAGCTGCACTATTGTCTACTTGAAGAATAGGTATTTCTTTTAGTTTTACTATTCCTTCATACAATCTTCTGAGCCAAATAATTTCTTTAGTTGTTTCAGATGCTGCTATAACTTCAGCCTCTGTTGTTGAAGTAGCCACGATGGTTTGTCTTTGACTGCGCCATGAGATTGCACCTCCTGCATATATTATCACTGACCCAGATGTTGATCTTCCAGTTTTTATGCATCCTCCAAAATCGGCATCACTGTAACACTTTAATACTCTATTTGAATTTGTTGCGCGATAAGTAATACCAAAATTTCTTGTTTTTGATACGTAGCGAAAAACTCTCTTTACTCTCACTACATCTTCAGCAGATGGGTTTTCTAGCGTTCTTGATAAAACTCCTACGCTGTAAGCTAGATCTGGTCTCGTTCCTACCATTAGGTACATTAGAGCTCCAACTGCTTGTCTATATGAAAAGGCAACTTTATTAGATTCTTCAGTATTTTGCGATCTTGATTCCTTTAACATCGGTGTTGCTACTTGCTTGCAATTTTCAAATCCAAATCTCTTAAGAATTTTCTTGGCATATCCTTTTTGACTAATAGTAATATCTCCATTTTTCTGATATTCAATTTCAAGCCCTAAAAAACAAGAAGCGTTTCCAGTAACTATCTTGAATCTGGCTTTTAACTTTTCAATGAAGATTTCGCACTCTTGTTGATCATTTGCAGCAATTAATCCATCATCTACGTACAATGCTATAATTAACTTTTTGCCATTCTTCTCTCGAATGTATAGACATGGATCGGCATCACTCACTTTGAAATCAAGTTTTAATAAAAATTGACCAAAACACTTATTCCAACAACGTGGAGCTTGTTTTAAACCATACAAACTTCGCTTGAGCTTGCATACTGTCTTTGTGCCATCCTCATATCCTTCTGGTTGTTGCATGTAGATTGTTTCTTCTAATTCTCCATACAAAAATGCTGTAGATACATCAAATTGTGATAAATACATTTTTTCTTCTGCTGCTATACTCAATACGGCTCGTACTGTTTCTAATTTTGCTACTGGGCTAAAAGTTTCAGTATAATCAATGCCTTGACGTTGACTATAACCTTTTATAACAAGCCTGGCTTTATACTTGTTAATACTGCCATCTGGATTTGTTTTGATTCTATAAACCCACTTACATGGTATGGCTTTGGCACCTTCTGGTAAATTAACTAATTCCCAGGTCTCATTTTCTTTTAAAGATTTTATTTCATTTTCCATAGCTTTCTTCCAATTAGAACTTTCTTTGCTGTTGATTGCTTCTATGTATGTTTCAGGATTTTCATTTTCATAAATTAATGACTCAGCTTCCATTATATAATCATCAAACCGTGCAGGCTTTCGGATCTTGTCACGTTCTCTCAATTGCACATCATACGATGGTTTAACTTCTTCATCACTATCAACATCGCTGTCACTTAGATCGTCTTGTTTTTCATCTTCTTTAAGTTGTTCATCTTCATACTTTCCCTGATTAGAAAGATCGCTTGTATTTTCTCGTTTATTGTCGTTGAAGGGTAAATGAACTGATTTATCGCATTTATTCACTTTTTCATGAAAAATGACATCTCTAGAAAAAATCATCCTGTTTTCTTCTTTAATCCAAATTCTGTAACGCTCATCAGAATCGTAGCCTACAAGATAACCTTTGATAGCTTTCTTCTCCATTTTTCTTCGCTTTTGTACAGGAATATGAGCATAACATGTAGAACCTATTACACGTAAATGCTTTACCCTAGGTTTCTTCTTGATCCACAATTCATAAGGACTAACTCCCTCTACTGAAGATTTTCCCGTTCTGTTTAGGATATATATCGCAGAAGATACTAGTTCGGCCCACATTGCATCCGGAAAACTAATTTCAGGATTCGAATATTTGAATGTTCTTGCCATTTCTACAATTGTTCTGTTCTCTCTTTCACTTGATCCATTCTGTTGTGGTGTAAAAGGTGCGGTAGGTCTTTTTGTAATTCCTTCTTCACGTAGAATTGCTTCAATTTCTTTATTGTCAAATTCTCCACCATTATCGCTCAAAAATTCTTTAATTTTGTATCCCATAGTTTTGGCATGAGCAAGCATATGTTTTAACATAGTATTGACTTCTGACTTCTCTCTTATCATGTAACCATACCTAAACTTTGTGAAGCTATCTTTAAATACAACTAAATATCGTTTCTTTTGAAAAGATTCAGGAAACGGGCCACAGACATCAGCCGAAATAAGTTCACCTGGTTCTGTTGCTTTCTTTCTGTTTCCAAAAGGTAAGCGATGTGCTTTTCCATAAATGCATGGTTCACATAACTTATTTTCCAGTTGAACTTTGATTCCTAACTCTTTTTCAAGCTTTTGTTTGATGTGACATTTATCTTGATGACCCCATCTTTCATGATAAAGTTGTAATAAAGAATCATTTTTCTCAGTATTGTTTATTTCTAAAATTTGCTTTGGCATGATTGGCTCAATTATTGCCTTAAACAAAGATCCAGATACATTGCGTGTTCCATATAGTACCACTTGGTTATTTATCTTTAACCAACATTCAGTAGATGTCGATCGAAATTCACTGTCTTGATTTCTGTCTTGAGCAGCCAACACTGAAAATAAATTTTTGTTGACTTCAGGTACATACCAGACATCCTTCAGCTGAATTTCTTGAGATTTTCCACCAGCAAAAGATTTAAAACGAATAGTTCCTTTCCCGATTGCAGCCAATCTTTCCTTTCCAGCAGCCTTAATGCTACAAGGACTAAGAAATTGCGTGAAATCAGTAAAATACTCTGAACAGTTCGTAATGTGTTGAGTTGCTCCATTATCAATCCAAAAAGTTGTTGAATCTGCTTCCGAAGTATACGTTTCGACAGAAATAGACATCGCTGCGCCATTGGCGGTTTTCTTTATATCTTTAGTATAACTACTTGGCGACTTTTTGGCTGGTTTTCCATCGGAAATCCATTTTCTACAATTTCTTACCCAGTGACCTTGACGGTTACAGTAGTTACAAATGTCAGCTCTATATGACTTCTTGATAAATTTGGAATTTTTATCTTTATTCTGTTTTTCCAATCTTGAAGCTGCTAGTGCTTCCTGAACAGCAATATCGCCGTTTTCAACTTTGATGAAATTTCTCTCAAACATACAAAGTTGCTCTGTTAACTCATCAAATGTTCTGTCTTCATTTTTAGACAACAACATCCAGCTAGACTTAAAGGTTTCAAATTTTCGCGGTAAAATTTGCAATACTTTACAAACTAACATTAAATCAGGTAACTTATTTACACCAATATCTTTAAGTCCGTTATTTAATTCACTCCAAATGGTTCTTAACTTAGCTATGTGAGTTGATACATCATCGCCTAACGCCCAGTTAAATGCGAAAAATTCTGTACATATCTTAAATAACTGATCTTTTGACGTTGCTTCAAAATGATGCTTTAACGCTTCCCACATTTCATGTGCTGTTTCTTTATCCATAATCTTTTGATAAACTACATCAGTTACGGTACTTGCTATCACGGATTTTACGTAACTGTTAGCTTTACGATACAAATCAGAACTTGCTTTATGTTCCTTGATTTCTCTATCTTCAGCAGTGCTACTTAATGGTTCAGGTTTCTTTAACCTTCCGTCTACCAGACGGGTCCATTGGACCCGACATGTACATTCAAAATATTTATTCAAACCAGAAATTTCTTCAAAACAAACTAAATGTATAAATCAGACAATAATAAGTTAAATAAACAAATTAAATAGTTTTAAGTAAAAATTCTGGTGTAGAATGTTTTTATAAAACTTGAGTAAAATTTCCGGTAGTTCTAGGGTTAATTTACCATCTATAACATCAAGTGCTCCTTCGTGATAATCAAGTAAATCTCTAATCTTGCGTTTCCATATTGGCCAGTCTACTACACCAGTCAATAACTTAACTTGTTTTGTTAAATCCATTTCTTCTTAAACTTTAATGCGATTTCAAAATCTTTTAATGATAATCTTCTCTACTAAAATAAACCAATGTTTTACTTCACTTGCTATGAGCAAAACCTAACTTATCTATATCTAATTCTAATCAATCAGACTTGAGCTAACTAGCGCAATTCAAAGCGAACTGCAAAGCACATAACCTATTAAAAATTATTAGTGTTCTTATATGCAGAGTATGATAGCTTTGAGTCGATTGATAATTAAATTAAGTACACATTAATAAGAAAGAAAGGAACGTATTATTTAGAAAAGAAACTTACGAAATGAATTTTAATAACATCAATATGGATAATAGAACAGCCATTTTTATCTATTACATTTTCTATTAAGATACAACGAGTTTAGTTGTCTTTACTAATGACCAACTAATCAATGCATAATGTCATAAGTTCACGTGAGACAAAATATGAATTAACATAACACAAAACTATATTTTAACAAAAACAAATCTAATGAACTTTTATTTTTGTTTATATATGCACTTATATACATAAAAAAATCGTTTCTAAATATATATAATATTTTTTTATATACAAATTACGGCACCGATTTCTGATATGAACCGGGATACCTAACTGGCGCTAAAATGGTGTTATTTTGCCTGTTATGGTAACCCGGCTATTATTTTTTATTTATTAATAAATTGTTTATTTACTTTTGTTTTCTGTTTTTAAATTATATAAACTTTTTTGTTCTATAGTTATTATTGGTACAGATGTCATATTCGCCCCATATTGGCGCGATTTTTTTCGGTTGCCAATTTGGCGAAAACATCAACAGCATAAACAACATAATCTGGGTTACCACATCAAGCAAAATAATGACACTTTGGCGCAAGTTAAGTACCTGTTGCCTATATGATATTGGCGACCGAAAAAAATCTCGCCAATATGGGGCGAATATGACATCTGTTCCTTATTATTCAAACTTTTATTTATTTATAGTTATTTCCTTTTCAAAATGATAGCAAATAATTTTAAAATATATAAGTAACTGGTATTCGAAAGCGAGATTTCTGCCGAATTGGCGTCAGAGAAAAATCACGCCAACCCCAATGCGTATATGACATCTGTGCAAAAATTACTTCTGTTTCTTTATCAAAATGGGTAAATAATGGGTACTTTAAATAAATTGTATACATCTGCAAAAAATTGCTTGTGAGTATGAAGCAGTAAATAGGTTGTCAGAAAATACGTTGGCAAACTTCTTTCTCGCCAAGAAACTTTTCTCCGAAGTATTGTACATAAGCAATGATTGCTAGAAATGCATTTTTAATTATGATATGCGCTTTTATGTTTCACTACATTTATGCATACTGTATCGTGTGTATAAATGCTACAATTCATATGCAGTGCTACACAAAAAAATTCGTAAGCGTTACTGAGTATGAGAATAAATTGCTTAAAGGTGGTTTTTAAAGGAGTTATGCAGTTTTACGCTGAACTGCATTTAGTTTACTAAGAAATGTTTGTAGAATATAGATAAAATGATATACAGGGTCACGCAAAGAATTGGATACATAACCGTCTATGGATGATAATATCTGGAAATGTGATTTCAGTAGCTTTAAGAGTAGTTTAAATTAAATTTTAGCTAAATAGTGGCATGTAATAACGGTACTATTGGCTATGGACGGTAACTGCTGAAATCAGTTTTTAAAATTTTTTATGCGTTTTCTAAAATGTTTACTTAGTTATCTTATTTACCTTATTTCCCTAAATAACGAAGTTTTGTTAAAGCATTCAGGATGTGTTGGAAAGTGTTTCATATTCTATGCTTAACGCATGATTTTTCTTTCTTCTTTAGTCTTATTTTGCATTTATTTTATTCTTAATTTTTTAGTCTTATACTGCTTTATAGAAACTTTGGCACAGTTGTCATATATACCCCATATTGGAGCGATTTTTTCCGACGCCAATTTGGCGAAAACATCAACAGCATAAACAACAACATCCGGGTTACCATATCAAGCAAAATAACGACACTTTGGCGACAGTTAAGTACCCGTTGTGTATATGACATTGGCGTCAGAAAAAAAATCGCGCCAACATGGGGCGTATATGACATCTGTGCCGAAACTTTAATATTTATTGTTTAAACTCTTCGCTTCACTCACCTTGCATATAGTATAAACTATAACACAGATAGCGCAAATTAATAGACAGTTTGATGCTTTTCCACGGGATGTAGGGGATTTGGTGTTTTTTATAAAAAAGCTTGGTGTAATTTGGGCATCAGAAAGTGAGATTTGGGTACTTTTCCGTTATACGGATACCATTGTCGCCAAGCGTAATAGTTGGCGCAAAATGAAAATCACGTGAATTGAGGCATTTGAAAAATAAAAGAAAAAAATATTGTCGATACTAAAGTGAGCATTTAAAAAATATAACACTTGAAAATTCCAGACTTTTACGAACTATTTCATTAAATCACAAATATATACTTAAAATAATTGAACAAATAACTGTTATAAAATAAAGCAATAAAATAAAACTCATATTAAACTGCTGGCATAAAATTACAAATATCTTTTAGCATTTTGAAATAATTGGCACATTAGCATAAATTTTGGCATGGTGTCCGTATAACGGAAAAATATTGAGATTTGTTGTCAAATCATATAAACAGCTCTGAAAACAAACTTGATGAGCGTTTTTGTTTTTTTTATATGTTTATATATATGTATATTATTCATGTTTTTATGTACAAATTACATCTGTTTCTGTATAAAAATAGAGAAACGGCTTTTTTATGTTAAATAAATCGTATAAATATCGAAAAAAAATGCGTGTGTATATAAATTGAAACAGTGAATAGGTTCCCGGAAAATATGTTGCCAAATTTCTTTTTTCGCCAAGGCACCTATACTGGAAAAGTACCTAAAGCACATTAAAATCGCGCAGTTAGGAGCTCATACAGTACAACGTCGTCTATAGGCGGTTATTTTATTAGTAGCATCGGGAGGAAGATGTAAAGATGTACTTTAAATTCTCACCCATAGATTTTGCAAAAATATCTTAAAAGAGCCGAGTTTAAATTAAATTTTGGGGAGCTCCTTTATGAAAGTGTCCCTTTATGTTTTAAACGGTAATTTCGCCAAATCAGTCAGCTTTCGCCAAGTTGGCCAACATTTGGCGCTACTGTGGTAACCCTGCATTAGAATTTTTCAACAATTACTCATTTCAATGAGGTGGTACTACTGGAATCGTGAGGGACACACAGAGACTTGGATTTTATATAAATAGATAATAGCGCTAAGTGAATAACAATTCCGGGGTGAACTCATCCGATAATCTTTCGTAAGAAAAACATATCGTGGACATGTTAGACTTAAGCATTCCGATTCCGCAAATAAGGCACTTGTTAGACTTATAATAATATACGTTGTAGCATATGTATTACGTCATTGCTTCTTCATTTTCTCTGAAACCTATACAATCATAATGTTTTAAGTTCTACATTAAAAATAACCAGCTACCAATAACATATTGCCATTCAGCAGGACAAATCCCAAATCCAGAAACAAACAAATGAGTCTTTGATTGATTCATTAAAAAAATGCGGTTGACATCTGATTCTGCTCTTAAAATATTTGTAAAAACATACTAAAGACTTTAAATATTTTGAAATGCGTTTTTCACTTTTGTTTACATTTGTAAGTAATGAGTTTTAATTAAGTGTAAACTGAATTAAGTGAATTATTCTGCGAATCATTCCTGTGAATTATTTTGTATTGGATTAAGGTTTCGTTGATAAAAATTGTTTTGGCGCCATCTGCCGGCCTAATACAGAAACTTTCTGTTGAAATTGTACCTTTTTATGCATTTTATCAGCTTTGAAGGCATGGCAAATAAAATGAATATTTCTTATCAATTCTTATTGTAATTAAAATATTAGGGATATCTATAATACTGCTTTCACATAGAAAGTTTGTAGATAAGACGGGCATCATCATGACATCTGTGCCATAAATTAGTATAACATTAATAAAAATATAAATAAAACGTCGAAATAAAAATCACTTGATGGTGTAAACACATGTAACTTCCTTAAAGTCAAGTAAAAATATAAAATCACACAAATCCGAGGATGTACGCTTCCAAAGGCAGCGGGGCCCCTATCATTAGCTTTGTTTGGAAAGATTTTCGTTTAAATATGTTAATTCCTTAAACATTGCATTTTGGTATATTTAAGGTTATTATCACGCCATCAGGTTATACCGGTTTTTCTTTTAAAAATATAAAATCTAAACAGAAATGAGCATGGGTATCACGCTCGATGTACACTGCCAAAGGCAGTGGGGCTTCACCTCTAAGTTCGTGTGGATAGATTTTCATATAAATATATAAAATCATACAAATTCGAGGCACACACGCTGCCGAAGGCTGTGGGTCCCAATGGAAAGATTGATCCCCAACGTTCGTTTGGAAAGATTTTCGTTTAAAAATATAAAATCATATTCTCGTTTCATCGTGTCCGATTTTTGGTGGCCCGCCCAATATATATACATTGTGGCTCAAATTGATCGTTCAAATTTTAACGGATGGATACCATATTCACAATACATATTTCATACTTCAGAAAACAACTGTTGTAAGATCGTAATCCTGGTTATCTTGCATTGTGAATTCAGGCAGGATGTCTAACTCAAATCCGGACTCTAATTTTTATTCAGAACTTGAACACAGTTGAAAATTAAACGAAACTTTACAACAGACTTACCTTGCGTTGTATGAAATGTAATGGCGTCACTAAAGGAGTTCTAAATGTACAGTATTTCAGTCAGTGAGGCGAGGCCGTATGTGATGTTACTTACATCTGGAATTATGGAGCGTCTAGTTCATTGCTATTTGGATGCCACTTCTACCGCTCCTCGTGATATCGTTACATTTCACACAAAGCAAGGTAAGTCTGTTGAAAATGTCTTCATTATTAGTAAAGCATAGTTGCCAACCTCCCGATTTATTTAATACCAATATTTTTATGTAGAAATACTTGTTTTATGCAATCTTCACAATTTCTGAAATTAAATAAAGCGAACCTTTTTGAACAAGAATTTACTGGTATTCAAAAAATTTGGAGATTGGCAACTATGGTAAAGTTATGAACAAAAAATTCCGAAATTCGACTGACATGTGTGTTTCAGTGAATAAATGATTACGACCTTGGTTTCCCATACAAAAAAAAAAAAAAAAAAAAAAAAAAAAAAAAAAGCGTTTCTTGTAGTGTGCCATTCTTTAAAACCTTTTGTATCACCGCGTTGTGTATCTGCAACATGCCGAAAAGCCGATGTTACTTGCACAGTGCGCTTTAAAAGACGATTTTTTTTTATTGCTGCTATCTCTCAACACTGACGTTAATATAAATTGGTCATAAAATTCTCAATAGACAGTGATACTGAGTTACCTTTCATGTCAAAGTTTTATTTATCATTTGAACAGTTTTGGATTGTTATTCCTAAAATTAACTTCATAAATTTTGTAAAATTAAAAAGGCTGGAGACGTTCGAAAATAGATTTTTTTAAAAGGTAAGTTCGTATACTTTACAATTTTGTATTAGAAACCTGACACTATTTATGAAAAGTATGTATTTTTCTTTTTAGAAAGAAGGGGAAAAAATACCTTTTACTCAATATTCTTTTATTTTTCTGGTCTAATTTTTTAATATTATTTTTTACATGCTTAAAATGATCTGTTCTAACATTTCTGAGTAAATATTTTTGAAATTGGAGTTGTTGAGCCACAAAGGATTAATGTTTGAACCATCATTTCTGAATCATCCTTTAAGTATCTCCCACATAATGATACTGCATTTGTATTTTTTATACTGTTTTAGAACTTGAACGGCGAATAGCAGAACTTTTGGGCAAAGAAGATGCTCTCTTCGTTCCCTCTGGTACAATGGGAAATTTAGCAGCAGGTAACATTGCTTTTTTAACGTATACTAATGTATTTATTATTTTAATTTTTTCTCTCTCTTTTAAAATTCACATGTAAATATAGTTTTTATGGCGTAATTTTCAATATGTTTCTGCTTTTCATACGTAATCATTTAATTCTAATTTGAAAGGGTTTTTTTCTGTTTATAATATGATAAATAATTATAATAAATAATATAATAAAAAATATAATAATTATGATAAATAAATTTTTAATTTGAAAGAAATATTATTCTTTGAGCTGTTTTTACAATTGGCAACAAATTAAAATAATAACCTTTTCTAAAATATGTAAAAAATCTCTCTCGAAATGCTGAACATTTGAATTTAAAAAGGAAGTAAACCCTCAAAAAATTAGTCAAATAAGAAAAAATAAATGCAGTCCGCACGCCGAGAGCTTTTGATGTACTATCCTTAGAAAAAATATTAAATTCATATGCATAGTTTTTGCTCCTATAAAACTTTTTTAATGGAACGATTTTGACCAACTTTAACATTAAATATCTCTTAAAATAATTATTCGATTTAAAAACTGTCTGCATCAGCGTGTTTATCAAACATTTCTCTATAATACTACTTATTTTCATATGTTTGTATGCAGTAGTTTTCTTAATATTAACGAAGAAAGACCCCCCCCCCCCCCCCGATCACAAAATTCATTTACAGCGGCGGTGATTGCGTTATTTTTAGAATAAAGAGATTCTTGGAGCATTTTTTAAGAATTTTCTTAATGCCAACAATATTCAGGTTACATTCGTGGCGTTTTAGTAAGATTCGGCGTTTTATTCAAACGATTTTCCATCATCGCCTTAGATTGACTGCTTTTAAAACAATCTTTAAATTATTGTCAAATGTTTTGTATTTTTCACCCTTCAGCAGTAGATGCCCGCATTTTACCGAACTCCATCCTTTCTAAAGAAATCACAAAACAGATTATACCGAAGAATTTATCTATTATCTTTTTTTTTTTTTTTTAAGATATCGACTTTTAAAAAGGTTGATTAAAACTAATTTTTTTGTTAAGTAAATTCAGCCGGATCATATTCATATTATTTTATTTATTTATTGATAAAGTTTTCATTTCGTCATGGAGTATTAGCCGGAAACAAATGCTGAACTACTTATATTATTTTAAGTGCAAACGCGTTAATCTTTCGTAATCGTCTGCACGCAATAGGGATGATCGTTTTTCTTTTTTTTTTTCTTTCCTGCTTGAAAATATTTTTAAAACCATAAAAAGTCAGCTGATTGGGATAGAGTTTTCAACCAAAATTGAAGTTGAAAGAACATTTTATTTTACTTATTCGACGGTGTAAAAATTGGAAATGTGCAATGTTTACAAATTTAGAAAATTGCAATAAGAAGCGAAATTTAATCGCCAGATGTTACCGACGTCAAAATGACGTCAGCGTTACTTACGGGCATGTTTGTCCTCTATAGTATAGATTTTCCTTTAGCAAAAAACTCTCAATACCTCATTATACTCGCTTAATACCTCATTATATGCAACTATATTCTGTTTATTATCAAAATAAAACATTTCTGCGCTAAGAAATTGAAGTTTTGATTATAGGAATTGTAATTTATTGTTTTTACTTATTCTTCGCAATCTACACCTTCCCTCCCCCCAGACATTTTTTGGTGTACTCTTTCTATCTCTGTTTGTTTTTGAATCTTTATCTGTAACTTCCTTAATCTTTGTAAATGCATTCATTTATATGTCTTGTTTATGTGGAAATTTTTAGTAATGGCTCACTGCTGGACAAGAGGTGAAGAAGCTCTTATTGGTGACCAGTCTCATATCTTCATGTATGAACAAGGCGGTGTATCACAGGTTTGTATTGCAATAAGTACTCCTAAACTGTAAACATCAGAAATAAATGTTAAACGCATAATACTTGTAATACTATTACCACACTTAACCCCTTCCATCCCATATTACTTAGAAATGTATTCTCAAATTAAAGGATAACACACTTTAACTCTGTCATGCTTGATGATCTCCTATGAGGATGTATTTAAAAACAACCCTCAAGAAATAGTGCATATTTTATTTTTACTCCATCGCATATTATTCTCATAGGAAGTTCAATAATGCTTGTGAAATACAGAGTAGATGGTAGAATCATTTTTCTTTTTAAAACTTCCAGTTGGAAAATCCAACTGTGACATTTGTTTTTCTTTTCTGCAGCGAGAGAAGATTTACTTAAAGAATTTCTGCTCTTGAATGTAAACAAGAACATGCGTGAAAACTTTTTTTTTAAACTTTTTACTATGTGTTAATGCATCCAAAGTTTAAATTATCACAAACTATTTCAAACTAAATAATACTTTTCTAATATTTGGAACCTTCTATGATATTATCATTTTTTTATTTCGTAAAAAATTCAAGATTTGTAAATATTCAACATAATTTGTTCTTAATATTAGTCCAGGCAATAGAGACCATATAGGGGCTCTACCTAGCAAATTTCATGGTAGTTCTGGAAAAAGGCTTACTATATGTTTTTTGGGTCGCTGAATCCGAATTTTTCACTTCCCACCAAAATTTCCCCCGGCAACCCCCCCCCCCCAAATTTTGGTTAAATGCCCCCAAAAATGTTTTTATTAAAAAAATTATTTTTTTTTATTGTTTTAGGGAAAAAATATCTAGAAATTCAGAAAGTCGACAAAATTTGCAACAAAATAGATGTATGACATTATGACTTAGGATGAAGGAGAAGGAGGGATCTGCCTCCGAACATGCGCGCGGTGCTGCGTGAACTAAGTTGCGCAATTCCACTTAACCAGTTACACGTTTACATTCGCCCTCCCATCTCCCCTCCGAACTTTCTCTATAAGGTTTACTTTAAGTTTTTTGGGTCGTTGAATCCGAATTTTTAACTTCCCCCCCAAAATTTCCCCCAAATAGTTGTTTTTAACTTAAATTTCTTATTGTTTTTAGGGGAAAAGCATTACGAAATTCAGAAACTAGACAAAATTTGCAACAAATATGATATATGACATTATGACGTAAGTAGTGTGTATTTGCTGGTTCCACGCCCTCTGCGTTGCGTTGTGGTGGCCTGTAGTGGACGTGGTGCCCTGTGGTGTGAACTGGTGGCGCACCGCGCGCGCGCGCTGATAAGAGTCGGTGGTGGAGGAAACGTATCTCGGTGGTGGGAGAGGCGTTGTCGGGAAACGGATAAGAACTTGTCTTACAGTGCGAGGGTATTTTATTTTGAGGAGATAGAAATTTTTCGAGGAAATATATTTTTTTTTTTTTCGAATTTTATTTTGAGGAGATAGAAATATTTCAAGGAAATATTTTTATTTTACGAATTTTATTTTTCGAACTTAATTTTATTCTCAGGTGTTAGAATTATTTTTTTTCTTTTAAAAATTACTTAGAGATAGAAATTATTTGCGAATTGAATATTATTTTTCGAAATTTATTTTGTAATGTTAGAAAATATTTGAGAAGAATTTTATTTTCAAGTCTTAGAATTATTTTTTGAATTTTTATTTTTAGGTGATAGAATTATTTTACGAATTTTTATTTTCAGATGCTAGAAAAAATTTTTCGAAGTGAATTTATTTTTCGAATTTTATTTTTATTTTACGAATTTTATTTTAACGGAACTTTATTTTTATTTTTAGGTGTTAGAATTATTTTTGCTAACTAAATTTATTTTACGAATTTTATTTTGAGGAAATAGTCTCTTATAGTAAGAAGGTATTTTATTTATTTTCGAATTTTATTTGAGGAGATAGAAATATTTCAAGAAAATATTTTTATTTTGCAAAGTTTATTTAGCAGAGTTAGAAAATATTAGAGAATAAGTTATTTTAACGCAACTTTATTTTTATTTTACGAATTAAATTTTAGAGATGTTAGAATTATTTTAGGAACTTTTATTTTAAGATGTTAGAAAATTTTATGCGAATTGAACTTTATTTTAGGGGAGATAGAAAATTTTATGCGAATTGAACTTTATTTTAGGGGAGATAGAAAATTTTTTCGAATTTTATTTTGAGGAAATAGAATTATTTTGCGAACTTTATTTTTATTTTAGAGGAAATAGATTTTTTTGAGAATTGCTATTTTATTTATTTAACGGAACTTTGAACATTCGCGGGAATTCATTTTTATGTTGGTATTTAGTGGAGATACTCAATTTTCAATGGATGACTTTCTTCGAGAAGAGGTATTTTTGCGTGATGTATTATCATGTTCGTGTTAATTTTTGGACGATGTGTACTTTAACATGGGGATAGCTTGATTGAAATTTGTTTTGTTTGCATGCGCAAAGAAAATATTTTAGTTGATTTTGATAAACGCCATGGGAAAGATTGATTTTTTTTTTCAATTTTAATTCAACAGCAAATACAAAATTGACTGGAAATATTTGTAACAACATTTTTAAACCAATCATGTTTGTGCATTTATAATTTCCTGCACTCGTCAGATACAAAATTTTTGCGAACTTTATTTTTATTTTAGAGGAAATAGAAGTTTTTGAGAAGAATTGCTATTTTATTTTTTTAACGGAACTTTGAAAATTCGCGGGAAAGAATTTTATTTTGGGGAACTTAATTTATTTCGTGGTCTTAATTAAGAGGAAATATTCTTATTTTCGAACTTATCCTATTTTTCAGGAAAGTGTTTTCTTATTTTGAGAACTTTTATTTATTATTTTTCGTTAATAATAGATGTGTGTTAGAAAATTGGGAGGATATTTCTTAGAATAGACTAATATTTTGGAATTTCAAAATTATTTGATTTATTAGGTTTTTAAAATAATATGAAATAAAAGCCTACTTGATTTTCATGATGAGAAAATAGATCATGTGCATTCATTGAATTCAGGTTGTACATGAAATTAACACGCATAAATTATAAAAATACTGAAGAAATATTATTTCAACTAAGTAGCAGAAAGATTTTACACCAATACACCAATGCAGATGTTAATGAATTCCTACAGATGTCGTTATGCTTCTGTTTATCTCAGTCGAAGTAGAAAATCTGACTTGCACGCACTTTTAGGGCAGATAACATTTGAGTTGCCATTTTTAAAAATATAAATATTTTATTATAATAGCATTTGCACATTTCGACAAAATTTTATTATCAACTGGCTTAGTATGACGCCAAGGATAGCCTCGTTCCCAAATAAAGTAATCTCGAACACGAATTTTATCAAAGTTCACCCCTTTTTCGCAGACAGAAATACTGCATACTAATGATAACATCTGTTTTTAATATCACTCAATGACCGGTAGATTAACTTAGAGTAAAGCGGTATGTGTTATCATTTTGCAGCGGTGACATTCAGTCTATGCGGGCGACAGTCAGTCTCTGCCTTCTTGTTTGTGGTGGACTGCAAGAAAGTATTACCCATTTCTAGTAAATTTATTAAAACTGGAATATTTAAAGTAAATACAGAGGTTTTAAAACTTGCAAGACTATAATTTATTTAAAAGATTCTTTCTTTTAAATGAATGGACATTTGAAAAATTTTGCGGAAAGATTTTAATTTTGTGAACTTAATTATTTTTTTTTTCGATTTAAATTTTCATGGATACACTCTTCGAGAGGGAATGTATATTTTTTGATGCGTTAGTTTTAGGTAAGTGGTATATGACATGCTTTAAAATTAAATTTGTAAATTTAAATAATAATAATAACAATGAAATAATAATAATGCAACAATGAAATAATAATAATAATAATGACAGCTTTGAAATAATAATAATGCAACAATGAAATAATAATAATAATAATGACAGCTTTGAAATAATTATAATGACAACATTGAAATAATAATAATAATAAGCAAAAGAAATATTTCGTTAGTTGAAAATTAAAGTTTTCTCTTTAGAGTTTTATATACTTTGCAGTATTCACTATCAATTCACATATTTTTCGATGTGTTAGATCTTTTCAGAAAATTAACTTGATTTTTGTGTAATGTTTGTGGGAAAGAATTTTTCTTCTAAAGGAATCATTTGAAGTTTCTTTTTTAAAATACCATGGTTCGACTTAGGAAATAATTTTACTTATTACCTAAAATGAATTTTTTCAAACTTCTGCTTGAAGAATCGCTTATGTTAGAGTTGAAACAAAGGCAAGTTAAAGATTAAATAATTCACTTTTAGATATTGTGCGCATTTTCAATAAGCATTAAGTAAATTTTCAGGAATAAAGGTCACGAAATTTCTGTTAACTTAACGCGCCAATCATCTTACGTGATTTAGGTCACGTGACTAGTAAAATATTTTAAAACAATCAGGGTTGAGTATTTATAATTTTATGCAACCCCTATGATTGTATAAATTTGCATGGTATGAGATAGCGATTTTAATTACATGACAAACACGTATTTCGTCCGCTCTTGAGTTCTTTTTCTCCTCTCGCGCGGAAATTCGATTCAAAACATCAACTTTGAGAGAAATTTGAGATTTACGGATTTCTTTTTAAAGGAAATGAATTGATTTTATTTTAATTGAAACTAATTAGAACTGTCACTTACTTTAATCTTCATTAGAAAGAGTTGGAGACTTTGCTGTTTCCAAACATCACTTCAAAATTAATTATCTTAAACGCTGAAGCTAAAATATAACGTTACTTTTAAATTCTTTGAAAAATGAAAAGTAAAAGAAAAATGCATGTTCACGCAGAGACAATTTTTTTTTTTTTTTTTTTTTTTTGACTTAGAACTATCTTTAGTTAAATTTTGGTTTGACTTAAAACTTTATCAACCTGTTTAAACTCTGTTAATTTATATTTTGGAACTATTGAAAATATTTTTGAGTGAAAAAGCTTAGAGTTTGAAATTGTAACTCGCACATAACAACGTTTCATATTTTTCCAAAATATGAGTGAGATGACTTTTTGAAAACTTTTGAACTATCGTTTAGAAATTACTTGTAACAGTTTAGCAATTTCATATATGATGATATTTCCAGTCACTAACAAGATTTGATACTACAATGTGACTTATGTGTCACCAATGATCTTTCCCTCACAAAATACATTTGAAAACTTTATTTTTACTTATACGTTTAAATACATAGAGAAAAATTTAGCTTACCTGAAGCCATATACTTTAAACATATCTCTTCCCTCACCTGATTAAGAGAAAATGGTGGATTTCTTATCTGTTAAACACGAAAGCCACGCATTATCACATGACTTCACTGTACTATGTGAATGGCTGATAGTATAAACACGTTATCAACGTCATCAGTAGGCGATTAGAATAGCTAGAATTTTGGGGTGTTATAGCATTGCTATCCGAAGCATGTTTGAGCCTGTTTTTCGCTACTTCATCTGTAATGTAAGTTGTGATTATTTTAATTAGTTAAAATCCCCAATTGCTATTTGTAATTAGATCATTAACTGATTTTTATAATAATAAGTGATTTATTTTTATATTGTTTAAATTTCATTTAAGTGTTGATCTTAGAAATAACTTAATTTTCTTTAAATTTCATTCACTTAAGTCTTTAAAATTTTGTTTTGTATGTTGGAAATTATTTCAAAGTATTGAAAGTCGTATTTGTGAAATGGTTCATTTTTTAGAAAATGAGTCTTGAAAAATAGTCATGGTAATTATTAGTCTTGAAAATTTTTGAAAGACATGAAAATAACCCGAAAAAATTATTTGACTTGTAAAATATTTGAAGAACTGAAAATGGTTTATTTTTTAGAAAATGAGTCTTGAAAAATAGTCATGGAAATTATTTGGCTTGAAAATTTTTGAAAGACATGAAAATAACTCGAAAAAATTATTTGACTTGTAAAATATTTGAAGAACTGAAAATGATTTCACTGCTCGAAGTTGAGTTTAAAAATAAATGCATAACCCGAAGAAATTATTTGAGTTGTAAAATATTTGAAAGTGTTGCCAGTGAAAAAGAACTTGGTTTCTTGAAAACATATACTTAATTTCTAAAAATTTTACGAAAATTGTATGCTTGGTAGAATGAACGAGAAGAACCAACCCTTGGTTTCTTTAAAGTTTTTGAACGCTTTCATGGTCGAAAGAACAATGAAAGTCCCTAGTTTCATGAGAACATATGCATGATTCCTAAAAATTTTATGAAAAATGCATGCTTGGAAGAATAAATGATGAGACTTCATGGATACCTTTGTGAACTCATTCGTGAAAATTCTTTCTTGATACTTCATGGGCCCTGAGTGTTGAAAGTTTGTTTTGAAAATCTATTTAATACCACGATTTTGTAGGAAAAAAGAAAGAGAGTCCTTGTTTTCTAAGAAGATTTATTTGATTAATGCTCATAAATATTGCATGAGATGAACTCCGGTTTGGAAGAAAGAACAATGAGAGTCCTTAGTTTCATGAAAACTTAAATTGAACACTTGCTTGGAAGAATAAATGATGAGAGTTCATGGTTACCTTTTGTGAACTCATTCGTGAAAAATCTTTCTTGATATATCATGGCAATTGAGTCGTGCTAGTTTGTTTTGAAAATCTATTTAATGACATGATTTTGTAGGAAAAAAGAATGAGAGTCCTTGTTTTCTAAGAAGGTTTATTTGTTTAATGCTCATAAATATCACATGGGTTGAACTCACACTTGGAAGAAAGAATGATGAAAGTCCTTAGTTTCATGAGAAGATATGTATGTTTCCTAAAAATTTTATGAATTGAACACTTGTTTGGAAGAAAGAATGATGAGAATCATGGAAGGTTAGAAGGTTTGGCTTGATTTCTTAAAGTTTTTGGTAAATGCATGGATCAAACACATGATTGAAAGAAAAAACGATGAGAGTCCTTGGAAAATTCATGAGAACTAATTTTTAAAATATTTGTTAGTTAACAAAGCAAAGGTTTTGCAAAAATAAGTTAAACAAATTTAGTTAAGAAAAAATTAAGCTAAAAAATTTTAAAGGTTTGAAAAAAAAATTAAATTAAGAAAAAAAAAATTTAAATTAAGAAAAAAAAATTAAATTAAGAAAAAAAAAATTTAATTAAGAAAAAAAAATTAAGTAAAGAAAAAAAAAGTTAAGTTTAGAAAAAAAATCACGTTTAGAAAAGAATTTCAAGGTTGAATGTTTGTAAAATTTGATATTTTTCTGCTTTAACTCTTAAATGATTTCATCCTAGCATTCAATTGTTCATCCTGCCAACCATATGTTTATTCAACACCTAACCAACCAAGCATCTTACCACACCAATCGATTATTTATAGTATTAACCCTTTATTTCTGCACAAGTGCAGAAAGTAAACCGATGACAGAATCGAAAAAATAAGTGACTTATCAAATAGACTTTGTTGAAACTCGACATTATCCAATATTTTCGAAAAGATAAACTTAGACTCAGAAACTCATTTAACATCAATTTGGAATGAAAATTTGCAAAATTGTTGTTCATTTCCCGCGAAAACTCACTTATGCATTTTTGGAGATATGTAAAAATCACAACAATATTATATTTAAATTGATTAAGTTCTCACTGTTTCATATTACTTTGCAAGTAATTAGAAATATTTCTAGGTAAACTAGGTTTGATAGTATTTCAACTTAATCATTTCTTTGACAGATTTTCTATGATAAACCTTGTGTAACTAACCTTTTTAATTCAACTTAGTTTCATGAGATTTACCTGCAAAACTTTAAATTCTTCTATTCAGTTTAGTTATCAATTTCAAATTATTTTTAAAAGTTTTATTATTGTTTGAAAAATAATTATGTACTCTAATACCTGTATTTTAAAACATTTAAACTCTAACATTTAACAAATCTAAAATTATAATATATTCAACACTTACCTAATATACCAGCTTGGTCAGTGGCCGCCCCTCCGGGTGGTTCCGACCCGACCCCTTGAGTGGGGAGGTGACCGGAAGCTCGGCAGAGTTCGTTGTGTACGAATGCGAGGGGGCCGGATGGGGACGATTCGCCACCTCCTCAAGAGGCTCATCTCATACAGGCGTTGAGCTCGGTGGCCACGGTTAACGGACGTTGTGTATAGGGCAGCGGTCCGCTTTGCGGACGCCACAGGCGCTGTCCTCCGGCACCCGGGTTCTCTGGGCAAGCCGGGTAGCGACGCTCCATAGGTCGATCCCGGTGCCGGTCTAAGGGCCGGACGGTGTCGCCGGGCAAAGACTAGCTAAGGCGATAGGACCTCATCCACCAATTGACTAATAGGGAGCCTGAAGTATGAGTGAGGGCTTTGTAGTGGAAAGTCCTCGGTGCTCGCTAGTGACGACGGTGCTCGCGGGAACGCCATGCAGGGTCTCCCGGAGCAACCGAAGGGCGAGGGTTTCGGACAGCGCCCAGGTTACTTTATGACTTGGGTGGCTCATCCCTCTGAGGACCTCAGCTGGAGCAGTTGGGAGCCGACCCTAAGGGTGGTAGGGTTTGGCGGTGCCCCCGTTGACCAAGGAGCGGTCGCGTGGGGAGGCCAGTATGGCTCTGGTTGCTCCATGTCGTGCCGTGACCCATGGGAGGGGGTCGGCCGGCAGGTCAACCATCGAACACTATTCCCGCAGGGAAACGGGCCGGAGGCTCGCCGGTAACGTGGCGGCTCATCGTGCCTCAGGCGAACTCTTGGTCCGATCCAGGTCCTCCGTGTCTATGCGGTACCGGAGTTTGCCTCGCCTGGTGATGAGGACCTAGAGGTGTCTCATCCTAACTTTCGTACGCACTAACAAAGGTAGCGGTCGGTCACTGCACGGGGTCAGAGGCCTTCGGGCCTGGGTACCCTCGACGGCCGTGAGGTAACGTAGTGGCGGGCGGGCTTCTGTCGGCCTCCGCTGGCTTCTCTGTCTTAGGATGGGGTCGAGTCCGTGGGGGCTGGCGGCACTCCGTTCCGTCCAACCCCCTAGCGAGGTGGAGTCTATTCCGTCTAGGTGGAGCTTTCCGTGCCCGCCTGGGGTCGCTAACGGCACCTAGTCTGGGCCAACTGGTTCCCGGCGTGATCCACGAGGAGTTCCGTCGGTTGAGCCGGGTGGTTTGGGCGAAAAGCCAGGAGCTGGGTCGCTTTACGGCCGGAGGGACTTTCCCCGTCCTCCCTGGTTTTCAAGTTAGGGCTCTTCAATAACTTTCCTATCGGCTGGCCCACAAAAATGTCTCTGCCGGAAAATGGTATCTGATCTTAGGGGCCTTCCGTAAATTAAATTCGGGTCGGGAAGCCTCGGTTCAGTCCGTGGGCCCAGCGTCTTTATAGGCGTCTGGTTCCTGCGATGGCTTGCGGGGTCTACCGGCTCGAGTAACCAAGTTTAGGGACCACTTGGTTTTTCTAGCTGGGTGGTGAGGACTATCGTAGCGATTGTTCACCAACTTGGGAATAGCCGGCGTGACGTGCGTTGGGCAGTGCGTCGGCCTGACCGGAGTTTGCGTGGGGTTCTGCTCTGTTGGAGCTTGTCTGGCGGCGACCTTCGGGACGCGCCGCGGGGCTTGCTTCACGGGTGCTTCCTTGCGTAGACAGATGGGCCTGAAAAGGGCCTGGGACCGGAAGATGGACCCCCCATCTATACCAGCTTGGTCATGACAAGTGTGTTTAACAGGACAACTTTAAGTGAAATGGGAAACCCTTATCGTGAAAAATGTTATCACGTGACAACTTCCTCCCGTTTCATTGGATGATAACGCAATCACGTGATTCCTTATCTGCAATGTCACTCAACGACAATGTCACACAAGGTTTATCATAGAAAATCTGTCAAAGAAATGATTAAGTTGAAATACTATCAAACCTAGTTAACCTAGAAATATTTCTAATTACTTGCAAAGTAATATGAAACAGTGAGAATTTAATCAATTTAAATATAATATTGTTGTGATTTTTACATATCTCCAAAAATGCATAAGTGAGTTTTCGCGGGAAATGAACAACAATTTTGCAAATTTTCATTCCAAATTGATGTTAAATGAGTTTCTGAGTCTAAGTTTATCTTTTCGAAAATATTGGATAATGTCGAGTTTCAACAAAGTCTATTTGATAAGTCACTTATTTTTTCGATTCTGTCATCGGTTTACTTTCTGCACTTGTGCAGAAATAAAGGGTTAATACTATAAATAATCGATTGGTGTGGTAAGATGCTTGGATGGTTAGGTGTTGAATAAACATATGGTTGGCAGGATGAACAATTGAATGCTAGGATGAAATCATTTAAGAGTTAAAGCAGAAAAATATCAAATTTTACAAACATTCAACCTTGAAATTCTTTTCTAAACGTGATTTTTTTTCTAAACTTAACTTTTTTTTTCTTTACTTAATTTTTTTTTCTTAATTAAATTTTTTTTTTCTTAATTTAATTTTTTTTTCTTAATTAAAATTATTTTTCTTAATTTAATTTTTTTTTCAAACCTTTAAAATTTTTTAGCTTAATTTTTTCTAAACTAAATTTGTTTAACTTATTTTTGCAAAACCTTTGCTTTGTTAACTAACAAATATTTTAAAAATTAGTTCTCATGAATTTTCCAAGGACTCTCATCGTTCTTTCTTTCAATCATGTGTTTGATCCATGCATTTACCAAAAACTTTAAGAAATCAAGCCAAACCTTCTAACCTTCCATGATTCTTATCATTCTCTCTTCCAAACAAGTGTTCAATTCATAAAATTTTTAGGAAACATACATATGTTCTCATGAAACTAAGGACTTTCATCATTCTTTCTTCCAAGTGTGAGTTCAACCCATGTGATATTTATGAGCATTAAACAAATAAACCTTCTTAGAAAACAAGGACTCTCATTCTTTTTTCCTACAAAATCATGTCATTAAATAGATTTTCAAAACAAACTAGCACGACTCAATTGCCATGATATATCAAGAAAGATTTTTCACGAATGAGTTCACAAAAGGTAACCATGAACTCTCATCATTTATTCTTCCAAGCAAGTGTTCAATTTCTAAAATTTTTAGGAAACATACATAAGTTTTCATGAAACTAAGGACTCTCATTGTTCTTTCTTCCAAACCGGAGTTCATCTCATGCAATATTTATGAGCATTAATCAAATAAATCTTCTTAGAAAACAAGGACTCTCTTTCTTTTTTCCTACAAAATCGTGGTATTAAATAGATTTTCAAAACAAACTTTCAACACTCAGGGCCCATGAAGTATCAAGAAAGAATTTTCACGAATGAGTTCACAAAGGTATCCATGAAGTCTCATCATTTATTCTTCCAAGCATGCATTTTTCATAAAATTTTTAGGAATCATGCATATGTTCTCATGAAACTAGGGACTTCCATTGTTCTTTCGACCATGAAAGCGTTCAAAAACTTTAAAGAAACCAAGGGTTGGTTCTTCTAGTTCATTCTACCAAGCATACAATTTTCGTAAAATTTTTAGAAATTAAGTATATGTTTTCAAGAAACCAAGTTCTTTTTCAATGGCAACACTTTCAAATATTTTACAACTCAAATAATTTCTTCGGGTTATGCATTTATTTTTAAACTCAACTTCGAGCAGTGAAATCATTTTCAGTTCTTCAAATATTTTACAAGTCAAATAATTTTTTCGAGTTATTTTCATGTCTTTCAAAAATTTTCAAGCCAAATAATTTCCATGACTATTTTTCAAGACTCATTTTCTAAAAAATAAACCATTTTCAGTTCTTCAAATATTTTACAAGTCAAATAATTTTTTCGGGTTATTTTCATGTCTTTCAAAAATTTTCAAGACTAATAATTACCATGACTATTTTTCAAGACTCATTTTCTAAAAAATGAACCATTTCACAAATACGACTTTCAATACTTTGAAATAATTTCCAACATACAAAACAAAATTTTAAAGACTTAAGTGAATGAAATTTAAAGAAAATTAAGTTATTTCTAAGATCAACACTTAAATGAAATTTAAACAATATAAAAATAAATCACTTATTATTATAAAAATCAATTAATGATCTAATTACAAATAGCAATTGGGGATTTTAAATAATTAAAATAATCACAACTTACATTACAGATGAAGTAGCGAAAAACATAGGCTCAAACATGCTTCGGATAGCAATGCTATAACACCCCAAAATTCTAGCTATTCTAATCGCCTACTGATGACGTTGATAACGTGTTTATACTATCAGCCATTCGAATAGTAGAGTGAAGTCATGTGATAATGCGTGGCTTTCGTGTTTAACAGATAAGAAATCCACCATTTTCTCTTAATCAGGTGAGGGAAGAGATATGTTTAAAGTATATGGCTTCAGGTAAGCTAAATTTTTCTCTATGTATTTAAACGTATAAGTAAAAATAAAGTTTTCAAATGTATTTTGTGAGGGAAAGATCATTGGTGACACATAAGTCACATTGTAGTATCAAATCTTGTTAGTGACTGGAAATATCATCATATATGAAATTGCTAAACTGTTACAAGTAATTTCTAAACGATAGTTCAAAAGTTTTCAAAAAGTCATCTCACTCATATTTTGGAAAAATATGAAACGTTGTTATGTGCGAGTTACAATTTCAAACTCTAAGCTTTTTCACTCAAAAATATTTTCAATAGTTCCAAAATATAAATTAACAGAGTTTAAACAGGTTGATAAAGTTTTAAGTCAAACCAAAATTTAACTAAAGATAGTTCTAAGTCAAAAAAAAAAAAAAAATTGTCTCTGCGTGAACATGCATTTTTCTTTTACTTTTCATTTTTCAAAGAATTTAAAAGTAACGTTATATTTTAGCTTCAGCGTTTAAGATAATTAATTTTGAAGTGATGTTTGGAAACAGCAAAGTCTCCAACTCTTTCTAATGAAGATTAAAGTAAGTGACAGTTCTAATTAGTTTCAATTAAAATAAAATCAATTCATTTCCTTTAAAAAGAAATCCGTAAATCTCAAATTTCTGTCAAAGTTGATGTTTTGAATCGAATTTCCGCGCGAGAGGAGAAAAAGAACTCAAGAGCGGACGAAATACGTGTTTGTCATGTAATTAAAATCACTATCTCATACCATGCAAATTTATACAATCATAGGGGTTGCATAAAATTATAAATACTCAACCCTGATTGTTTTAAAATATTTTACTAGTCACGTGACCTAAATCACGTAAGATGATTGGCGCGTTAAGTTAACAGAAATTTCGTGACCTTTATTCCTGAAAATTTACTTAATGCTTATTGAAAATGTGCACAATATCTAAAAGTGAATTATTTAATCTTTAACTTGCCTTTGTTTCAACTCTAACATAAGCGATTCTTCAAGCAGAAGTTTGAAAAAATTCATTTTAGGTAATAAGTAAAATTATTTCCTAAGTCGAACCATGGTATTTTAAAAAAGAAACTTCAAATGATTCCTTTAGAAGAAAAATTCTTTCCCACAAACATTACACAAAAATCAAGTTAATTTTCTGAAAAGATCTAACACATCGAAAAATATGTGAATTGATAGTGAATACTGCAAAATATATATGAACTCTAAAGAGAAAACTTTATTTTTCAACTAACGAAATATTTCTTTTGCTTATTATTATTATTATTTCAATGTTGTCATTATAATTATTTCAAAGCTGTCATTATTATTATTATTATTTCATTGTTTTCATTATTATTATTTCATTGTTATTATTATTATTTAAATTTACAAATTTAATTTTAAAGCATGTCATATACCACTTATCTAAAACTAACGCATCAAAAAATATACATTCCCTCTCGAAGAGCGTATCCATGAAAATTTAAATCGAAAAAAAAAAATAATTAAGTTCACAAAATTAAAATCTTTCCGCAAAATTTTTCAAATGTCCATTCATTTAAAAGAAAGAATCTTTTAAATAAATTATAGTCTTGCAAGTTTTAAAACCTCTGTATTTACTTTAAATATTCCAGTTTTAATAAATTTACTAGAAATGGGTAATACCTTCTTGCAGTCCACCACAAACAAGAAGGCAGAGACTGACTGTCGCCCGCATAGACTGAATGTCACCGCTGCAAAATGATAACACATACCGCTTTACTCTAAGTTAATCTACCGGTCATTGAGTGATATTAAAAACAGATGTTATCATTAGTGTGCAGTATTTCTGTCTGCGAAAAAGGGGTGAACTTTGATAAAATTCGTGTTCGAGATTACTTTATTTGGGAACGGGCTATCCTTGGCGTCATACTAAGCCAGTTGATAAGAGACTTTTGTCGAAATGTGGCAATGCTATTATAATAAAATATTTATATTTTTAAAAATGGCAACTCAAATGTTATCTGCCCTAAAAGTGCGTGCAAGTCAGATTTTCTACTTCGACTGAGATAAACAGAAGCATAACGACATCTGTAGGAATTCATTAACATCTGCATTGGTGTATTGGTGTAAAATCTTTCTGCTACTTAGTTGAAATAATATTTCTTCAGTATTTTTATAATTTATGCGTGTTAATTTCATGTACAACCTGAATTCAATGAATGCACATGATCTATTTTCTCATCATGAAAATCAAGTAGGCTTTTATTTCATATTATTTTAAAAACCTAATAAATCAAATAATTTTGAAATTCCAAAATATTAGTCTATTCTAAGAAATATCCTCCCAATTTTCTAACACACATCTATTATTAACGAAAAATAATAAATAAAAGTTCTCAAAATAAGAAAACACTTTCCTGAAAAATAGGTTAAGTTCGAAAATAAGAATATTTCCTCTTAATTAAGACCACGAAATAAATTAAGTTCCCCAAAATAAAATTCTTTCCCGCGAATTTTCAAAGTTCCGTTAAAAAAATAAAATAGCAATTCTTCTCAAAAACTTCTATTTCCTCTAAAATAAAAATAAAGTTCGCAAAAATTTTGTATCTAACGAGTGCAGGAAATTATAAATGCACAAACATGATTGGTTTTAAAATGTTGTTACAAATATTTCCAGTCAATTTTGTATTTGCTGTTGAATTAAAATTGAAAAAAAAAATCAATCTTTCCCATGGCGTTTATCAAAATCAACTAAAATATTTTCTTTGCGCATGCAAACAAAACAAATTTCAATCAAGCTATCCCCATGTTAAAGTACAAATCGTCCAAAAATTAACACGAACATGATAATACATCACGCAAAAATACCTCTTCTCGAAGAAAGTTATCCATTGAAAATTGAGTATCTCCACTAAATACCAACATAAAAATGAATTCCCGCGAATTTTCAAAGTTCCGTTAAATAAATAAAATAGCAATTCTTCTCAAAAAAATCTATTTCCTCTAAAATAAAAATAAAGTTCGCAAAATAATTCTATTTCCTCAAAATAAAATTCGAAAAAATTTTCTATCTCCCCTAAAATAAAGTTCAATTCGCATAAAATTTTCTAACATCTAAAAATAAAAGTTCCTAAAATAATTCTAACATCTCTAAAATTTAATTCGTAAAATAAAAATAAAGTTCCGTTAAAATAAAATTATTCTCTAATATTTTCTAACTCTGCTAAATAAACTTTGCAAAATAAAAATATTTTCTTCAAATATTTCTATCTCCTCAAATAACATTCGAAAATAAATAAAATACCTTCTTACTACAAGAGACTATTTCCTCAAAATAAAATTCGTAAAATAAATTCAGTTAGCAAAAATAATTCTAACACCTAAAAATAAAAATAAAGTTCCGTTAAAATAAAATTCGTAAAATAAAAATAAAATTCGAAAAATAAATTCACTTCGAAAAATTTTTTCTAGCATCTGAAAATAAAAATTCGTAAAATAATTCTATCACCTAAAAATAAAAATTCAAAAAATAATTCTAAGACTTGAAAATAAAATTCTTCTCAAATATTTTCTAACATCACAAAATAAATTTCGAAAAATAATATTCAATTCGCAAATAATTTCTATCTCTAAGTAATTTTTAAAAGAAAAAAAATAATTCTAACACCTGAAAATAAAATTAAGTTCGAAAAATAAAATTCGTAAAATAAAAATATTTCCTTGAAATATTTCTATCTCCTCAAAATAAAATTCGAAAAAAAAAATATATTTCCTCGAAAAATTTCTATCTCCTCAAAATAAAATACCCTCGTACTGTAAGACAAGTTCTTATCCGTTTCCCGACAACGCCTCTCCCACCACCGAGAGACGTTTCCTCCACCACCGACTCTAAAGGTGCGTTTTCACTGGTCGTTCTAACGACCTAAAAAATCCTAGTGACCCAAAACCTTAACCTAAGAGCGTTTTCACTGGTTACATATAAAATCTTTACGCCAACCAATCAAAGGCAAGTTTTTACTGCGCAAGCGTCTACTTTACGGCGGCTTTTACTGCCTGCAGATCGAACAGATGTCAAAAAATGTAAACAAATAATTGTTGTTTGTTGTTATCAGTTTAATTAGTAGTAGCAAATATTTTGTATAGAAATTAATCGAAAGTTCCGACTGTTTTCCCCACTAAAGGGTCTTAAAAAATGCCCCACAAATCATTGTTTATTCAAACTTTAAATTGTGGCTATGGATTTATACTCCTAAATTAAATAAAAACACTAGGTCACCATGATTTATGTATATTTAAAAACATACTGAATAAATTATTTTTCACACAAGTACGTGTGAAAAACGTTACGTACGTTAGTGGCACGTGTGTAATAGAGATCGACTATAAATTTAATGTTGCTTTTTGAATTTCCTTTTAAAGAAATTGAGTAGAATTATATTTGTTAAATAAATCAACAAATTAAATAAAACATTAAGGCAATGTAAAAATTTGAATGTTCCGATCCGCCTCACTGTTTTTTGTGAATCGTTTTTCATATTTCACAAGAAAAGTTAACATTTAAGAATGTTTATTTTTATTTTATTATTTTTTTAAATATGGAATTTTTTTTATATTTTAGTTTTTTTTATAAAACTTTAAACGTTTAACATTTTATTGTATTTTTTTAAAAATGGCACATTTAGAGAAATAGAAATTCCTAATAATGTTTATCTCTGTAACAAAAGAAAAAGAACAAAATTTAAGGGAAAAAAATATGTGTGAAAAAAATCTTTAAAACTTAAATAAAATCTAAAATAAAACCTTTTTTATATTAGAGTGAAAAAGAATACTTTAGAAATTAATGGTGGAACTTGGGACCCATGAGCACATACAACTGTACCAGTGGTGTAATCGTAAAAAAAGCAGAGGGCATACGCTCAAGGCAGAGAGTATACCCTACAGTGTATATACTATAGCTTTTTTGAGAAACAGACGGTATACAGTGTTTCCTAAAAAAATCACGAAGTTATACGGCGTATACCACCATATACCCTCCATACATCCCTGAACCGTACGCCTGTGACACTGGCAGATTCTCTTATACATATCATCACTACAGTCAGTATAAAATTATCCAATTTAGTTAAATCTACTTTTTGTGACACCCCCCCCCCCCAAAAAAAAAAAAAAAAAAAAAAAAAAATTAACAGTAAAATGCAAAATAAATGTACTTAAAATTGTAAGTTTTACCTTATGATTTCACATCAGGGGTGAAAGTTTTTTTTTTTTTTTGGGGGGGGGGGGGGGGGACCCGTTTTTGTTACAGAATTGAGAAAAATAAATTTCTGTAAAGAAAAATCAAATTCAGTTGTTTAAATTCAAAGTAAACATTTAATCATCCTTTTTTTAAATGTCTTCCTGCTATACTTTTCTTCTGAGCTTATTTTGTTTGTAAATTACACATTTTAAATCCCAACAATTTTTTCTTATTGTGTGAAGTCGCTTTTATGGAGAATAATTTTGTGAAGGGGCTTCTTTTATTAAGAAGAATAAAGGGGTATAAATGTTTGCCGGGGCAATCCCTGTTTTTGTGAATAGATCACAAAAAAGGTACTTTTATCTTGGATATTTTTTTTTTCTTCCAGCAATAATTCCTGTTAGTGTGCACTTGTATAAATTAGAAACGATGTACTGAGGTTGAAATAACAATTTTGGTTCATCGTATTATTTCTCCTTATTGTTTTATTCCCTTTTTTAAATGAAATAAGTGAAAGGCACTTATTTTAAATGTATGTAATATATGTATTTTAAATGAAAATTTTGTATTTCAAATAAAATGAATGAGAGGTTTATATTAAAAAAAAAATGAATACAAATGATGACATTATTTAATGGTTTATCTCAGGATCGAAACTAGAGGGGGGGGGGGCAGAGGAGGCATGTTCCCTGGTTGCCATAAGGAAAACGAAGGGGGTGTCAAATGAATTTTGGTTTTTGATTTCTTAAGAAGCTACACTAGTCACACGAAGAAACTCGCAAGCTAATGTTAAATATGGGAGCATTCTTTTCAAATTTCTCGCTTGCATTTTAATATTTTTAAATATTTTTTTTTCTTAAGATAGCTGAGTTTGATCTTTAACATTGTTAGGTTGTACGTTTTCGATTTTGGTTCAAGTTTTTTTATGAGGCTACTTAAACTTTCAGAACCGGTTCAAAAAGTGAAAGTAATTTTATATATATATTTAAAAAAAACTGCAAACAAAATTTAAAAAGTAAACATTTATCCTGTTAGAAACAACCTCAGCTGTCCCAAACGGAAAAAATCATTTAAAAATATTAAAGTGCAAGCGAGAAATTTGAAAAGAATGCTCCTATAAGTTTAACATTAGCTTGCGAATCTGCATAGTTTCTTCATGTGACTTCCTTTGGATTTCGTTTTCAAAGTTTTAATGAATCAATATTTGACAAAGTTGATTACGTATTTTTTTATTACATATTTTAAATTTGAAATAAGTCAGCGATTAGAATTAAAATTCTCTTCGTAAATTTACTTTGCGGAGGCCGGGGGGGAGGGGGCAAAATCTATGTTTGTGCTGGGTGCAAAAAAGGCTAGTTTCAGCCCTGGTTTATTTCATGTGCCTGGCTGACATAAAGTACCTACCCAAAAATGTTGTGAATTTGATAAATTTCACTGGATCAAATGGCATAGCAATGATTTCGCTAATAAATATATCTCCAACCGCAACATGCCAATGAAACGCATTATGTTGCCTCTCTGTAAGTTTAAATGTTAAATTATGATAAAAATGATAGAGTTACTACTAAATAAGTATAAAAGTAAAAATAGTTTTTTTTTTTTTAAACCACTTTTTTATAAACATCCCTAATTTCAGGACTATAATTCATGTTGGTTCAAAAAACTTCTGTTACAATACATTAATTTGGCATGACTCTAATTATAAAATTCACCACTTCGACTTGGTAGAAAGCATGAACTACTGAATTTATTAAAATGATTATTTTTTCTTCCGTTTTTTCAAGTATGACAACAGAAAAGGCGAAAAAAACATTTTTGAAACTATGTATTGAGAATTTTTAAATTATTTTTTCGAAGTTTAATTATAATTTACTTAATATTAAATTATCATTTGATAAAAGCAGATTAAAAAAATTATTTCTTTATTATTGTAATTAAAAATTCTCTTTATTTTTTATTTATATTTCATTTGTTACCTAATATTTCGCTGCTACAGTTTCACAGCCAGTTGGCATGTTTTAATGACATGATTTGATGCAAACCCTGTTATTTTAACCATAGAGAATATTTGGAGATTTATCACCTGTGACTCTAACAGAAAAATGCATTAAAATTCATTTATCACTTTATAATTAAGTTCCTAAAGATACTAAAATTTATTGCCAAAAGAAGCACTCAGGTGTACATCATTTTTACAATTCTGGAGTATTAGGTAACACGAGTCTACTCTTGGTTAGGGATGCACCGAATATCAAACTATCTGGTTAAGCTGAATATCAAAGTATTCAGCCGAACCGAACCTTTTGAAACACATTTTAAAAAACTTTTCACAATTTCTACCTTTAACTGTCAACTTATAAATATATTTAAAATAATTAGAAACAAGTTCATATTTAAATAAAATAAGCTGTTTTTAGATTATTTGTTTGCTGTAACTTAAAAAAATAACCATGATGAGGATTAAAATGATGATTAATTTGGATTTTCATAGGAATTAATGATGTACAAATACAAGTTTCTAAATTTTGTTTAGTAAATAATATGTTTCTTGCTTTTTTACAAAAAAGAGTTTCTAACAAAATGGGAAAACTTTTGCGGTTGATGATAGGTACAAAGACAGACAATTTTTGTTCAGAAAACCATAATTCACTTTTTGAGTCATCATAAATACATTATATCTCATCTCACTCAATCTTGAATTTTCGTTTGTTACTTTAACAATAATGAAGACATCATAACTATAGAAACAGATGTCATAAATTCCCGGAGCCGCCATCTTGGAATTTTTCTTGGAGTGAAAACCCCTTTTCCGCCAAGCAGTAAATGTCGCCAAACACCGGTTTATACGCATGTTAGACTTAATGAAAATAAAATGTAAATAATAAACAAAACTCGTTAAAGTGGCATTCACTAAACGTTGTATGAGCGCTATGCGCTCATTAACCGAAAAAAAAAATCACTGGATTCCGCAAACTCCTGCCGCGACCACAAAAATGCACGAAACTCATTAAGTGCCAATCAGTAATTGCGCTCATTAACTGAAAAAAACATCACTGGATTCAGCAGTTCTTGCTGTGTAGCATTCTCAAAATTCAGCAGTTCTCGCTGTGTAGCAATCTCAAAATGTAAAAAACTCGAAAGGCAACAAAATATACATAAAATTATTAACATACCTTAACAGACATCTGCTTTCTTGAAAGTTCAAGCATGAAATACTGTCATAGCATCACCATCATTTTCAAACATAGGCTTATGAATACGCATTGACACACTATAAACAAACCTCCTTTTTTCGTCAAAATTTCCTCAAATTTATTAATTACTTCAGCAAGAATGTTTAAACAGACTACAGAAACCATAGTCAATCAAATACATTCAATAAATTTAACAAAAATAAAAAGACAGAATAATACAACACAATATCAAAACACATCCACAAAATCCTAAGCGAAAATGAGTTTCTCAGGGGTTCCCAGAACACGACACGCCAGAACTCACACGGCGTTCCACATATCGATAAAGATTGCCAACATAAAATCACCAAGAAATCTCAAAACATCCAAGATAGCGGCCACCTGGGAATATAAGGCATCTAAGCCTAACTAACTATTAATTAGCTAAGAAATTTAAGTACGCTTATAGACAAAAACAGAAATAGTTATGCTACTGTATTATCTAAATATTTATTACAGAATGCTAATTATGAAAAAACACTTTTAAAATGCTTTAAATATTTATAAATATAAATTTATTATAACTATATAAATTATGGAATAAATTTATTGCATGGTATTTTAAAAAAGATATGATACTGCAAAACAGTTTTTTTGTTTACATTACATTTTCATCAAATTTTAGGATAAAGTTATAATATAGATTCCCAAAAGGCAAATCTCAACACCTTAGAAATTTTAAATCAAAATATCTTACACATAATTATATTTAAAAAAAAATAAAAGCACTTTAAACATATTAATATTTAAAAAATGAAAGGCAAAATATAATACAAATATAAATAAATATTTGATTCAAATGGTAAATGTTGATTTTTTATTAAAGTACTACTCAAAATCAAGTATGGGAAACTGAAAATAGCTGACTATATATATATTTATTAAAATAGTATATCGCTTTTAACATTAAGAAAAACTTCATAAAAGAATTTTAGCCCTAAGCAATGATTTATAAAATTACACATGCTTCCACTTAGATTAGGGCCTAAATTCTATCAACTGTCAGAAGACTTTAATAAAGCTATGTTTAAATACAAAAACAGTTATATTAATTTTAAAAGTTGCAGAAATTTGTCTTACCTGCATATACTTAAAGTTGTTCTGGTGGACTTTAAAATCTTTCTACAAAACATTAAGTTTATTATACACATAAAGGTGGCAACCTCTAATTATAAAAATGTTTCTGTCATAACTTTAATTTTTGAAAGATTACCTTACCATTAATTTTTTAAACATTATTTGCAACGGATAGTTTGTTTATTTAGGTTAATACAATGTGACAATTTATTTAAGTATGCAATGTTGTTGACAGTTTGTTTATTTAGGTTTTTTTTTTTCTTTTGCACGTTGCATGCTTTATAAATCACTGTTTTCAATCTAATTTTTTAAATTTTCCTAACGAAAAATAAAGATTTCTCATTTAAATTTTTCTTTTTTTTTCTGCATTCATAATTATTAACAAAACAATAAGACTAAAAAGCAATCGAAGAATCAAAATTTAACAAGTTTCAGTTTCGGTCGATACTTAATTTTAAATCATACCAACCGTATCATGTAACTGCTCTGATGACAATAAATATAATTAACATAAGGAAAAAAGACACTTTGTCGTCTTAAAACAACAAACTATCTTTTTATTATTATTATTATTTTACTTTCAAAAACACTTAGTCTCATATGAATATAAACAACAAACTATTTTTGCATCTTTTAAGAACACATTTTTACTTTAAAAAAGAAAACACTAGAAACTTTTATTATCTAAAAACATGTCTCCCCTTTCCCTCGCCTTTTTTTTTTTCATCTTTTAAAATAAAACCAAATAGTGCAATTGCCCTGGTAACAAACAAAATGAAGATATACGTAAGGCTGGCTCACACTTTTTTTTTTTACTTAGCAGCAGACTTTATTTATGCCTCAGACTGAAACATATAAATGCTTATTTCACATTATATTTGCAATATGGGCATTTAAAAATATTTTCAGCTAAATAATTTTTGTACTTACTCATTGAGTAATATATTGTGTTCTCATAGTTTGTAGTGCAGCATGCTATTTTTGGAAAATGTAATTTAACGAGTAATGTAATTAAAAAAAGACTAGTTTGTAGGGAGCACAAATATTATTTTTGATGTTACTTAAATAAACTTACTTTACTGTCTCCTCTTTTGACATAGAAGTGGTACTCACAGATTTTTTAAAATCTTCTTTTCTGAAGTCCAAGGGCTTGGTCTGAAGTCCAGTTGCTTGCAGACGATCACTAATGGTAGTCACTTATTATACAATAAAACTACACACTTGTGATTTTCTGAAAGCATTCAAATTTGAAGATGTATACCGGCACCAGCTGATCTGCCAGACGCTTACCTCCACTGGTATACTTTGTATTGATTGATATATACAATTTCTGGATGTAACATCAAAAATATTGATGCTTCTTACAAACAAGTTTATTTTTATTACATTACTCGCAAAATTATATTTTCCAAAAAACAGCATATTACACAACAAACAATGACAAAACTAGGACCTACTATAGTTTCATTACTTCTAATATACTATTTTGACCACTGAATTTATATACATCATGAATTCATGATTCGTCTAAAACTTTAATATACACTCAAACATATAGACTCAAAGAATCTCCCACAGAGAGCATTTTATTTTTTGATAATGAGTTCCATTTTCAAAAATAGTAAGAATAATAAGTAATGATTTTTGAAAAAAAAAAATAAATGAATAAATAGTTCTTTACTTTAATAGATAAATAGGTACATTTAAAACCGATGACCTATGCTGTAAGATAAATCTGTAGCCATACTTGTAAAAGAAATGCACCTAAATAACAATTTAAACAAAATTTTATAAATATGCATTTCAAATGGAGAATCTCCTATTATTTTGATAGCAATACTTTTTTAATAAATGAAAATAATTGCTAACAAAACATGCAGATTTAACTTAAAATACATTGAATATGCATTTATAACTGCTTATCGAATTGGAATGGTAATATGTACAAATTCTTCAAAATGGGCACATAGAAAAGCTACACATGGTCTGAATATCTCTCAATTGATTTAAATTTCATACAAAGTTATAAATCTTCATAAAAGTTTCAGCATTAATCTTAACAACAAAAAGAAAAATAGCACATCTGCAGGTGAAAAGCATTAAAATAAAAATAAAAAATAGATTAGCAGTGTTTTCCTTACATGACAAAGTTCACAAGTAAATATCTGAAAAGGAGTAAAGAGCAAACTGTTTTGCAATCAGATGTTTCTTGCTTAAAAGAGAACAGGAAAATACAAAATACAACGGCTTGTTTATTTTATAGAAACTTTGTTTACATGCTCGCTTAAACATGCATAATCAAATACCTACTATTAGCAAAACTGGATTAAAGTTTGCCTGTAACTAATTTTCCATTTAAAAATCAATGGGCTACAGTAAACAATATCCTTCTTAACAATTACGATTATTTTAAGTGAGTAAATGGAAATTTAAATCTAAATTGATCGGAAATACCCTATCAAGTAACCAAGTATAATCAATGAAGCAAGTAATTCATCTTAAGAAACAAACATTCTTAAAAAATACTTTTAATCTTTGTATACTATTAACGTTCAATAAAAATAAAATAATTTTGAGAACTGGACATATCTTCATCCTTAAATCCGCAACAAAATCCTTAAACAAACTATATAATTAGTATTCTAATATTAATAAAATGTAGAATAATTACCAAAAATAACAACAATTTAAAGAATCCATATGGATTACCCACAATTTATTAAATTAAAAGACAATAATAAAGGATGATATCTATCCAACATGTCAATAAAACTTACCGTTTTGCTTCAATCACAAAAAATAGATTCCTCTTTGACGTGAAACAAAATAAATAAGTAAAACGATATAAAACATAAATATCACTTAGTAAATTGACAACACCGCCATTATTATCAAAAGCTCTATTTTAATTGGCTGCGCTTAGGTAAGCCGTGCTTAGGATTGATCACGAATCAAACCTACAAAATCGCGTTCTAACGACCTAAAATCTTGTGTTTAGGTAAAAAGTTAGGTAAGTTAGACCTTGGGTAGACCAGTGAAAACGCACCTTTATCAGCGCGCGCGCGCGGTGCGCCACCACTTCACACCACATCCACCACAGGCCACCACAACGCAACGCAGAGGGCGTGGAACCCGCAAATGCACACTACTGACGTAGGATGAACGGGGAGGGGCAGGGCTGCCTCTGAACATGTACTGCGGCGCTACGTGCACTAAGTTATGAAGTCCAGGTAATAGGGGATTTTACCTGGAAAAATTAATACTAGTTCTGGATTTCGACTAACTTTATGTTTTTTGGGTCGCTGAATCCGAATTTGTAACTTCCCACCAAAATTTCACCCGGCAACCCCCCAAAAAACTGATTTTTTGAAATAATTTGGTTTTTGAGAAAAGCGCGCGGGGAATGTTCCGAGGCAGCCCCCTCTCTCCCCGTTTATCCTACGTCATAATGTTATGTGTCCTATTTGTTGTAAATTTTGTCTAGTTTCTGAATTTCGTAATGCTTTTCCCCTAAAACAATAAGAAATTTAAGTTAATAACAATTATTTTGGGGGGTTTTGGGGGGTAAGTTAAAAATTTGGGTTCAGCGACCCAAAAAACTTAAAGTAAACCCTATAAGGAAAGTTCGGAGGGGAGATGGGAGGGCGAATGTAAACGTGTGGGTGGTTAAGTGGAATTGCGCAACTTAGTCCATGCAACACCGCGCGCTGTTCCGAAGCAGATCCCCCCTTCCCCTTCATCCTAAGTCATAATGTCATATATCTAATTTGTTGCAAATTTTGTCTACTTTCTGAATTTCTAGATACTTTTCCTTTTCCCCTAAAACAATAAAAAAATTGATTTTTTGAATAAAAACCTTTATTCTGGGGAACCGGTTGCCGGGGGAAATTTTGGTGGGAAGTTACAAATTCGGATTCAACGACCCAAAAAATATAAAGTAAGCCAATTTCCAGAACTACCATTAATTTTGCTAGGTAAAATTCCCTATTGCCTTGGCTACATCCCATTTTAAATATGTTTTAATTAATTAATTTATTTAAAAATCTATAATATATATCTTTATCTTAATCTATAATATATATTTTAAAATGTATTTATTAAAAAATAACATGAAATAAACAGTTAAATTTTTGAAAAAATCGATCAGTCCCATTTCGAAAGTGTAGTAGATAAGATGAGGAAGTGCTGCTATTCGGTGTTCATAGTATTAGCAAAAATGACAACTGTTGAAATTCTTAAGAACATTGTATACTTAGTCAAATGAAAAATACGAACTATTTACGATACCTTTTCTCATTGTGAATTTTATTTTCCTATACTCTAACTATTTTTATATATGGAATGAAAAGCCCCCGACTGGCTATCAGCTGGAAGCACTAATAAATTATTTATATGATTTTTAGAAAGTATTATCCCTCAATAAATTCGTGTCAAGATTTTTCTGCCATTTCTTTACGAATTGCAGTCGTGTAAGTAAAACTAATTTTTCTTTTGTGAAAACAATGCCCGAGACTGTCCCGAGTCCCGTACTCGGCCCGGCAAGCTTTCAAGCGGTCCGGGCCGGCAAAGTAAAGGCAACTTTTTTAATGGGTCTGGCCGATTAAAAAATAATAATAATAATTAAACGAGCCGGGCCGACTCGTCCGATATAACAAATTTAAAAGGATCTACTAAGCTGATAAAAATATAAACACTTTTCAATAGACATGACTGGGACAAGAATAAATATAAATGTGCTCTACGAGCCGATGCTAGTTTGACAACATCAATAGAGAAATATAACATGTCGTCCAGTGTAAGATCAGTATCGGACAGTTACATCGTATTTGAGCTATGGCTTTAATTTTTTCCATAGGCTCGGGTCGGGATCAGGCTTACATTTTTTTCTAAATATTCGGGCCGTGCCGAAATTGGAACTAATTGTTTCCAGAACGTATCGGACAGGCAATTTGTTTTGTAAAAATAGTAATAGCGATAATGAACTTCTGTTAACGGAATCTTTGGAAACATACTTTAACAAATTAGAGAAACAGGGTTAGCGGGGGTAACTGGACCCACGAGGTAACTAGGCCATAGGCTATTTCATAAAAATCTGTTGATGTTTTTTAAGTTTTAGCTTTTGTGAAAAATGCACATTAATCTCTACTTCCTAAAACAACGTGTGTCAACTCAATCATAACCCTCTCTTTGCTGTGATAGCTTGTAGAAAATTTACCTTTCTTTTTTTAAAAAACAACGTCAATATGGTTGAACTTCCTTGGCATTTTATTAAAATACGGTAAGTACTTTTATTAAACAATCTTTTTTTTTCTTTTTAAGATTAGGCATATAACTACATTAATATTATTAGGTATCTATACATATTTACTTCATGTTTCAAATGAAAGCCCGGTGTCCCAGTTACCCATAAATTTTTCACAAATGCGGTAACTGGACCACGTTGGATCCAGTTACCCCAATAGTTATAATTATTTATTTATTTTTTTTTTTTTAGTTTCTCTTACTACGCGGGAAATAAATTTCTCTATTGTTTTTTGCTCACAAAAGAGAAAATTATAGAATACCTTATTAAAATTACGTAATAAAATTTAAAAAAAAAGCATATTGTTCCTTAAACCCTTGCCAGGCGGTGATGCCGTTATGGCACCACATAATTTTAATTCCTAATTACCACATTGGCACCGGAATTTTATAATGAAAACTTCACCTTTATTAAGTACGCGAAAATATACTCTTACTTATTTACAAATAGATTCTCTTCTAAATACTGGTGTCATTAAATTATTTCAACATTTTACGAATACAAGTACCTTGCCCCTGAAAGCGAGATAGCCAAACCTTGAAATTGTAAGATACAGATGAAGTACTTAAGTACTTACGTAGCCGTTTGTTTATAGATTTACATAGTTATTTTTTTCCTTAAAATATCCATGTAACTTTTATGCTTATTACCTATACTAAAGTACATAAGTACTTACTTAATTTGTATGTTTTTTGGTATAAATAAATCTAATATTTTCACTTTTAGTGCTTTTTTTAGACACACTGACAGCTAAGATTTCCCTTACAACGCTCTTTAGTTGATATATAATTTACATGATCTGCCATATATACATATATATATATATATATATATATATATATATATGTGTGTGTGTGTGTGTAGGAAATATTAATTGTTACTTTCACAGTATTCATTTATTTCTGTCTTGTATTACTCGTCTATGACTGTAACCGCATTCTTATTGTTTCATTTTCATTGTTACTTTATATTCTTTGGCAACGATCAAAGAAAGTAAACGTCATGTGACGTAACAGTTGTGTAGTGGTAGTGGAGTTTGTTCTAGGCAGCGGGAAGCTGCGAGTGTTATAATGAGATCTTGGTTGTATTTTAATTGTGTTTTATGTGTAATTAAATGTTGTGTTCGTCATTTAAAATGACTGAGAATTTATTCAACCCCTAGACATCCCGACCCACAGAAAATTCGGGGGATCGACCGGGATTAATAATGAAACTTGTGCCAATCGAATAATTTTCCCGCCCAACTTTTATTGTGATCCATCCGAGTTCTGAAGAATTTTGGAGTCACCCTGACTCTGTCAAAGGAAAAAGTAAAAACCTCCTGGTTATGTGCCGAGAAATAATCATCCTGATTCTGCATTTCGGATCATCCACTATCTGTTTGTGATATTATAAGGAAAGCCATCTGGTTTTCTCTGCAAGTCTCATTGTGAAAGAATCGGTGAATAGAGAAAAAAAAAGAAATTCAGCCTAGTTTCTTTTATGAGCTAAATAGTGTGAAAGTGAATCAACATCCTTATTTCAGTTAAAAATTTAGTGAAACAACCAGCCCGGTATGTATAAGTTTGTGAAATATTTAGTGCGATCGTTAAATTTGTGAAATATTGACGCGGCAACAGGCCGTGTGTTTTTCGTTTCATTTAAAAGCTTTGTGAGTCGATTCCATCAGTGCGACACAAGAAAGCAAGTGTTTTTCATCAGAAAAAAAAATGGACCAAGTGATATTTTTTTTGTTGGTCCCAGATTCTACTTTTTAATAGATAACAGATAAGCAATGTGGATCCTTTTTTTTAATTTGTATAAGTGATTTATTTACTGTGGTTAAAAGGAAAAGACTTTGTTTATGAAATATAAATTTTATTTGATTGAGTAGTTGAAATACAAGTATATTTTTATTTATTTTTCCTTTCTTATACAAATATGTGATTTCAAACAGAATGTTTATTAGTTTCATTTTTGCTAATGTATTTATGTTTCAGCAACGATTTGAGTTCGGTAAGTTCTGTTCTTTTTCACTGATTTAAGAACTGAAATGCATGCAGTGTAAGTTTCTGCTTTTTATCATTTGTTTACTTCTCATTTAACTGTTGAATCAGGGTTGAGTGCACTCAAAAAAGGTTATTCTAGTTCTGATTTTTATTATGGTATTTGATTATTTGTGATTTTATTTTGATTATGCAATTTAACTTTTCTTTTGATTATGTTTATATGATATAGCCTGCTCATTTTGATTTGTTTACCTAATTTAATCTCAGAATTTATGTTTTACTTCGCTTCTGGTATTTAACTGACGATACTTATATTTTTTGTAAATTTGAAGTAAGATTTAAGATCTGATCGTTCACGTATGTGTTTTAAATCCCGAATCATGTTCCTTAATTCCAATTTGTAATTTTATAAGAACTAAATTTTTTAGTGGTGATAATTTTATAAAAACTAAATTTTGGTTTCTTAATAAGCAAGTTTTAATTTTTGGGGCCTGAAGGATAGTTACATAAAACTGTGTTTGAGAAAATGGCCTTCCTCAGCAAAGGTATTAAACAAGATTTGCAGCACGTCGCGATGGAATTGGGAGTTCCAGACGTAGAAAATTTAAAGGTTCCTGAATTAAAAGATGCTATTATAGCAGCTGCTAAGTATGAGGAGGAATTTGTAAGAGGCTATTTAGATACTGTTATCGAGGAAAGGAAAAGAAATAAAGAAGAGGAACTGCGAAAACAACAAATGGAGTTTGAATTAGAAAAAAATACGCCTTGAAAATGAAACAGGCCCGTAGCTAGACTATATTTCCAGGTAGGGCAAACGTTTTTCCAGGGAGGGCAGATTATTTCTTAATTTTTTCCCAGTCTCTTATTTGTAGTTCTTCAAAAAAATGTACTGCAATTTTAAGGTAAATGTTTCTCATTTAAAACATAAGATTTTTCTAAACTCAGTATGATTTTTTTTTTATTTCTTCCGAGGGCACAATGCAAATGTGTCAAAGATAATATATATATATATATATATATATATATATATATATATTTAACAGTTTTCCCGCGATTTTGAAGTCCTTTATTGCTTTTTACACTCCTTATTACATTCATTCTCCATTTTACATTAAGCAAAAAAATATTTTAAAAAAATCAAAACTTATAATAAAAAAATAAAAAAAGGTTTGTTTGTTTTACAGGTATAGATTGTCGAGAACTATTCTCCATTTTACATTAACCAATATATATATATATATAAGCAATTTAACAAATTACAACAACCATTTGGAAAATGATTTTTTCGAAGACTAAAATTTAAGGCATAAAAAATCGCACGGAGTTGATCATACATTACGTATGCCATGAATTAAACATTAACATTCCTGGACCCATCATGAACAAATTTAAAAAGAAATTTCAGTTTTACAATTTTCGGTATTGTAAACTTCTACGGAGTGACTAAATTCATACATAGCGTACGCCATGGATTACACATTAATATTCCTGGACCAATTTTAAATGAAATTTCCTACATTGCGTACGCCATGGATTACATTTTTCGGTACTGCAAATTTTTAAACTTCTACGGAGCTGATCATACATTACGTACGCCATGGATTAAACATTAATATTTCAGAACCAATTTTAAATGAAATTTCATTCTTAAACTTCTAAACATCCCACAATATTACTTTTTACACCGTCGTATAGAGAAAAAAAATTACTTTTAAATGCAATTTGTTTGAAAGCTGTATCTCGTTTTGTTTCTGAGTTATTAATTATTATTTTTTTTTTGTAGTTTTTATTACTTTTTTGTCATAGTGGCAACAGAAGTATCCATCTCTGTTGAAAGTAAAGGGAAAATACAAATTACTGTATAGACCAATCAGAAAACGAATAAAATGCGGATTCAACCAGTAAAACGCTTCAGATATGTTTTTTGATTTCCTACCCTGACAAAGAACAATAACAATTTTTCAAAATGGTTAAAAAATTAAAACTTATAATGAAAATATGAAAAAAAAGGTTTGTTTGTTTTACAGGTATAGATTGTCGAGAACTTAAAAATAATCATGCAATCAGTTAATTTATTCAAAAGTAAAAGCTCTAAAAAATAGCGTTTCCAAATAACTGAATTTAAAATTTTTAACATTATTATCCATAGGTTAATATTCTACTTTAAATACTTACCAAACATTTACCAATCACCCAGAAAAGAACGTTGATTTTGTTGTTGAGTTGTGTGTAAATTAGTTTTGTTTTGAGAAAGGCCAATAAAATATATAAATTGGTGCAAGTGAGAGACCTGATAAATATTACAAGAAAATAGTCATCATAAAGAAATCGACTTCTGTCAAGAAATCATCACATAATAAAGTAAAACGTCATTTGATTGTTTATAATATTAATGAGGAGTTTAAAAAATTCATGTATGGAGTGGAGGGAGGCTTATTTTATGTATATGTATATATATACAATGAAATCTGCCTAAGGCAGAATCGCTTAGGACTGAAATAAAATGCCGCCTTTGACAGATTTCCGGCTTAGACAGAAAAACTTTATAGACATCCCATTTACAGAATATTAATCATTTCTTTGACTAAAAATTAAAACTAACGTATTTTTCAATTTTTTAAAAAAATTAAATAAACATGAAATCTTTGTACATATTTTTATATATTTATAGTAATGTTAATTCACACTACAAATTGATAGTACACGAACACACTGTTATAAATCAAAATTACAAGTTGTAGTGAAAAAAAGTTATATTTACCTTAATAAACGCCTTAAAATTCTATTATCTTAATTTTTTTTTTTTAATCGAATATTGTTGTTTATCACTGTCATCAATCAGTGAGGCACCTTTCTGACCTCTGGGAGTTGGACTGGACAATACATGTCAGTATGAAAAGATAAGGTTTCTTTCCATTTATATTTCCAAGCGGAATTTTCTTCCGTCTTAAACAATAACTTTGTTACATGGAACCCCAAAATGAATGTCCGGTTCCACGTTATACAGATTATTTCCGTCTTAGACAGATTTCTCGAAAATCTCTATGTTTAAAAATGTGGCTCTTTGAAATTTTCCGCCTTAGACAGATTTCATTGTATATATACATATATCTATACTATGTAAAAAAAATTTTATATTTGCACATACTTTTCGGCACTAAAAATAACAAATATGTAGGTTAACAGATGGTTATAGCATGGAACAAATATAGTACATATGCTATTTCGCTTCTGACCGCGAGCTGTGAGGTGCGCCTCCCTAGCTCTCACATTTGTATGTTTTAAACTTTAATTTTTAAATTTTGCACTGATGGAGCTTTATGGATATTTTTCATTTGTGACATTTAACGTTATCCATATTTTCTTAATATATCGGCGCAAAGTTCAATCATCTTATATTTGTAAATATATGCATACCTATTACACATATAAAAAAATTTCAGGCTCAACAATACGGTTTTTTTTTTTTTTCAGATTCGCATTACCGTATTTATAAGAGAAACATAAAACTTACAGGCATTACTACTGAAATGATTTGGAATCGAGTACCGTCTTTCACTTTTCGGTAAATGTATTAAAGTTTAAGTTGTAATCTATTTCTATCCTTTATCGAGTTGTCGCGTCAAAGAATTTGCTTATAATAGCACCTTTGACGACATTTTCTGAAAACTGATTTGCTTTTACGAAAATGTGGAAACGTCTATTCAATTTCTTTGTTTCTTAATAAGAGCACACATAAAATTTTTGAATTTAAAAATAAAAATGACCTTATGAATCTGCCAGTAAGTAACCAATGTAGCTCGACATAATATATTACTTAAATATGAAATAAAGATTGGTTTATTTTAGAATTACCGACTTTTTAAATTTTCAGAAGAATAGGAGACAATCAAAGAGACGAAGGGACAGACCTTCCATTATCTATTTCTTATATTCACGAGGGCGGGGGGGAGGTCTATTCTGAAAATTTCTGGGATGATTTCCAGATGATTTATTTTCCCATGAACCCCCAAACGCTTGTAGTCAGCGCTTACGATGGATTTAATTTGTTACGATGTTCGTTAGCAAAAAGCCTTTTTAAAGTGTAAGCAAAGGTATGAAAATTTTTTAACCTACTTGAATCATATTGTTATCGGCACATAACTCCCTTCAAAGGATATAAAAAAGTAATATTTTTTGCAAGGGAAAACTTTGTATTATAAAATTGGAGTGTAGTTATTTAAATCTTATCGTAACTTTTTTCCTTTTATCCCTTGATTTATTATCGATTGTTATTACTTCGTTCCTTTCAGATTTTTGTTAGTTTAAGATGAAAAGGTATTTTGTTATGTTACATAAAATTTATTTAAAGCGAAATTCATGCAAAAGTGTAACACGGTAATAATTTCTTCTGCTAAAAGTCATGTAAATCCGTAAAAAGAATGAAAAGTTTAAAACACGTGTACATTAAAAACAATTAAGAAAATTCTGTAAATTTCTTGATTGAAACTTAAATTTACATCAATTAATTAATGCAAAATATGATATTCTATTGGTAAAAGATGATATTTTCCATGTAATTACATTTCTCCTACAAAAAAATTTTGAGATATTTGTTTGACAAATTTTTATTATTCCTTAATATGTAATAAAAAGTGCGAAAAATGAAACAAAGAGCGTATTGGGTTTAGTTGACCCCTCTTCATAGAGCAAACAAGTAAACATTCATGACAAAAGAGAAAGAAAAAAGTCCATATGCTTGAAAGTTAGAATACCAAGTTTCATGGAATCCGATCAATTTTCGGTGCAACAAGCAGAAGTGTAAGTAGAACACATGTATTCAAAGTACCCTGAGCAGAACTGTCAGGTACAGCTTATTGAAGTTAACGAAATAATATTGTAGGCTGTTTCATTGTAATTTCAGAAGCCTTTGGTTTCAACCCCGCCTTCCTGACGATCAATTTTGTATAGTGACAATTGTACAAAGAAAGCAAGTTTTACGGATATAAGCTAATTCAGATTTCTTTGTGAGGCGGTGAGGAGTGTGGAATAATTTCTACAAAGCAAAGACGCCAGGAATGACCTCAGAGTAAAGATACTTATATGAAAAGTCTGTGGGAATGACCAATGCCACAGTTCCAACAGGCCTGTTGAAAGGGAAAGAGAGAGAGAAAAAAGTGTAGATGAAATTTTTCCTATTTTTGCTTGCCGGTCTAAAAACGAAATAGAGGGGCAGAGGGTGAGGGGTTCTCTTTGATTAGGTCTGGCATGAAGGAGGGGGGGGGGGATGGAAATGTAATGTATTAAATAAAGCTTATTTAAAGTGAAATAGTGGGTGATAATGTGATCGAAATGTCTAGCTAGTTTCATGGTAGATTGGACAAAAATTTGAAAAAAAAATAGAAATCTATATTAGTTGTTTATACTGGAATTTAGAGTCTCACGCTAGGTCGGGCAAAATTTTTTCCAGGTCGGGCTTTGCCCGACCTGGCCCCCGCCTAGCTACGGGACTGAAATGAAAGAATCGTCGGAACCAGTAACCAAAACGGGAGTCAACCCGAAAGTAATGGAAAACCGCGTATTAAACTGAATAATATTATTCAAAAGTTCGATCCCCAAACATGCGATATAAGTCTTTATTTAATTCTTTTTGAACGCCAGGCGAAAAGGGCGGAAATTAAAAAGGAATTTTGGGTTACACACCTCATTGGACTTTTGCCCCAAGAAATTACGGAGATAATCGCTAGGGAGAGCGAAGAAGTAACCGATGATTACGAAAAGGTTAAAGAAGTACTGCTAAAGAGATATAAATTTACACCTGAAAAATTTCGACAATTGTTTGTCAAGCATGTTAAGAGAGCTGACACAACGTGGCGAGATTTCGCATACGAATTGAAGAACTATTTTAGCGAATGGATTCGAGGTTTAGAAGTGACAACCTTTGATGAGTTGTGCGATTTAATGATTACCGGCCAGATAAAACGGAAAATGTCTCCTGAGGTAAAAGAACACTTTTTCGACGAATGGTCGACGTTTAAATCGTCAGAAGTTATTTCAGAAAAGTTAGATGATTATGAAAATATTAAAAGGGCGTTTAGTAGCAAACCAAAAGAATCTCAGTACAAACAAAGCAGAAATATTCCTTTTGGGAGGCCACATTTTGGCAATAACGGTAAAGAAGATAGGACGTTTGCGAGATCTTACCCAGAGCAGAGGGATTTTGGCCGGGGAATGGCTACAGATCGACAAACGGAAAGGTTCGAAAGAAAAAAAGCATTCATATGCTATGAATGTGGGGAAAGCGGCCATGTCAGATCGTATTGTCCCGAACTCTTAAGAAAAAACGGAAGTAAAATCAATGAAGAGAAGGTTTCTGATGCACATGTAGCAAGAAACTGTAACGTCATCGCATTTAAAAAAGTTAAAACAAAAGAAGTTACCATTAACAATCAAACTATTCCTGTACTCATCGACACAGGCTGTTCAGTGTGCCTTCTACGCGAAGACTTATACCGACAAATTTCTGATCATCCAAAACTGTCCAACAACTCTTTAGTATTATCGGGAATAGGGTCATCTAAAGTTTATACAAAGGGATCGATTGAGCAAGAAATAGAATTAGATGGAAGTAAATACTCCCTAACATGGCATATAGTGCCAACATCACAGATGGATTACCAAGCAGTTATTGGTATGGACATTTTAGATCAAGCAAGATTAAATTTTGACAAAAATGGCGTTGAATTTTGTAAATACGAGACGACAAATGCATTATTCATGCAGCATCCCAGTTAAGCAATAAAGATGAAGTTGAGCTGAACCACGTTCATGATACGCAAATAAGGGAAGAGCTAAAGGAAGTTACTTCTGCATGTAAATCTGAGAAGAACGAATCGGTTGATGTCTCTATGAAAGTCGTGTTGACAGACGACACTCCAACAGAATCTGAAAAATCTTATTTAAGCCGATATTTACTAAACAGAAAGCTAGATGTAAAGGATGAAAAATCAGCTACAAAGCAAAATGTTTTCCGAAAGTTACCATTTAGAAGAAATAGAAATGCTCCAGATATACCGGATTTAAAGTCTAATGTATTTTGGTGGAGTGGTGTTGGAAAGGAGCAAGGTTGCAAACTTGGAGACATACCAGAAATAAGAGAACGAATTCAAAAAGCAAAAAATATCCGGCCTTTGTATAGAGTTCTATTTTTTCAATGGCCTTCAAATAGTCACGATATAGTTGGAGACATTCTTAAGTTTAATGGTTTCCAATTTGATAAATCTTCTTATCAATATAGTAAACGTCAGAGCCTTATGAAAATCATGCTTGATAAAACCATATGCCACATGTGTGAACTCCTGGAAATTAGAAAGGGCGATAAACTGTCATGTATAAAGAATATTCTGGACTTTTTATTATACCCATCTGCAAAAATTGATCTATCTACAGATCCTAGGTGTCAGACAACTGTTCATGTGGAGAGAATAAAAACTGATGATGCATCTTTTCATCAGTCATCAAGTAATGTTCAACTAAGAAAAGGTAAATGTTTTAGTAGTACCTCCAAAAATCCAAAGGAGAAGGATGTTAAAAGCAATTTGGTTACCCCTACAAGATCAACACTGAGTTCTGGTTCTGTCAACCATTACATTTTTAATGCAGCTTCACACTATGACAGAAATGATCATGTAATGCGTTTGAATAACCATGAAATAAATTTAAGAAACAAAGATTGCGATGTATTTAGGTCACATTCTTTCGATCAAATTCAAGCTGAAAATAAAAGGACTTATGGAAGAAAAAGAAAGTCTAAATACAAAATTGGTGATCTGGTGACCATTCAACGAACTCAGTTTAGCACAGGGTTAAAATTAAGACTTAAATATTTTGACCCATATAAAATAACTAAAATAAATCCCAGAGATAGTTATGAAGAGGGAAAAATTGGTGACCATCCAGGCCCCAATAAAACTACTACATCTGCTGATATGATGAAGTATTTCTCAAATATGTAATAAACTTGTATAGTATTATTGTAATTTCATGTTTAAATTTTTCGTTGATGCATCAACTGTACAGTATTATTATTTTTAGAAATTTGTATTGAATTATTTAATAATTTTATTCATATTCAGTAGTATTTGCATTTTGTGTAGTATGTCTTTTATATATTGTAAAGTTTTGTATTGTAAAACGTCCCTGAGGCCAGTGACACGCAGGATGGCCGATCTCTGTAGGAAATATTAATTGTTACTTTCACAGTATTCATTTATTTCTGTTTTGTATTACTCGTCTATGACTGTAACCGCATTCTTATTGTTTCATTTTCATTGTTACTTTATATTCTTTGGCAACGATCAAAGAAAGAAAACGTCATGTGACGTAACAGTTGTGTAGTGGTAGTGGAGTTTGTTCTAGGCAGCGGGAAGCTGCGAGTGTTATAATGAGATCTTGGTTGTATTTTAATTGTGTTTTATGTGTAATTAAATGTTGTGTTCGTCATTTAAAATGACTGAGAATTTATTCAACCCCTAGACATCCCGACCCACATATATATACAGGGTGATTCATAAAAGATGGGCAGAACTTTAAGGGGTTATAGTACACTTAAAGACAAATAATATTAAATAGGAGACTAAGGGTCCCAGACGTATTCCCAAGGAGATAGGGGGCATTAAAGTTTAGGGTCCGAAATTTCAAATGATTATAAAACATGGAAAAATTGGTCGATTCGTTTGCGGTTTTTGCAAAAAATTTTCTTTATGCCAGTATTTTCTTGAAATAAAATTTTAAAGTTCAATTTCAAAAAATGCCGATAGGGGGCGCTTTAGACTTTGGAGTAACAAACAACTATTTTTTAACGTTATTTTTTGTATTTCTTTAAATGATTTCAAAAGCTTAGACTTAAACTTAAATTTTGATCTAAAAATCTGAGTCCTAACGAGTAGTTAAGTAGCGTAAACTGAAATTTGAAATTTGAAACCCTTCTCCCCCCAGAACAAAAATCAGTTATTCCCGATCTTTGTGTCGTAGATTAGGCTCTAACTACTGCCGCGTTTTGCTAAAATTATTCTTTATGTCAGTATTTTCTTGAAAATAAATTTTAAAGAAAATTTTCAAAAAATTCCGATAGAGGGCGCTTTAGACTTTGGAGTAACGAACAACTATTTTATACCGTTATTTTTTGTGTCTCATTAAATGCTTTCTAAAGCTTAGACTTAAATTTTCAGCCCAAAATCTGAATCATTAGACGTGGTTAAGTTTCTGGGGAGAGGGGTTTGAAATTTCTACTCCTGAGCACAGTTCAGTTTACCATGTCCACACATTGTGTGCTGTGATACGAGGTAAAAAGACACAAATTAGGATTATGTTACCAAAGCATATTTATTAACATGTAATTACAATAAATGTTCAAAATTGTGACCACCAGAGGTTATGCACGCAGAACAACGGCGAAGAATGGAACGGCGAACATTCGCGAAAACATCAGGCTTTTCGAGCACTTCCCCTACAGCGGCGGAAAGTCTGGCGACCAGTTCCTCGGGGGATTCAATGGGTGTCTCATACATAAGAGCCTTCAATCGTCCCCAAAAAAAGAAATCGAGGGGTGAAAGATCTGGCGAGCGAGCAGGCCAAGCAACAGGACCACCTCGACCAATCCATCTGTTCGGAAATGTGATGTCCAGATAGTTGCGGACGTCTCGTACGTAATGGGCTGGCGCTCCATCGTGCTGGAACCACATGACCCGCCGGATGCGTGGAGGAACAACGTTTAACAGGTCTGGCAGCACATGTTGCAGAAATGTGAGGTATGTTTTACCGTTGAGGCGTTCAGGAAGAAGGTACGGTCCGATTAGGTGGTCTCCGAGGATTCCTGCCCAAACATTGATGGAAAAGCGTCTCTGATGAGCATGTGGATTGACATCCGCCCATACATGTGCGTTGTGTGTGTTAAATGTACCTTCACGTGTGAAGGTACATTCATCGGTGAAAAGCACAGTTCGTCCAAAATGTGGATTTAGCGCGTTCTGCTGCAGAAACCAGCGGGCGAATTCAATACGATTTGGATAATCCCCTGGAGACAGTTTCTGGACTCGTTGCACATGAAACGGGAGCAAATGTTCATCCTTCAGTACCCTCCAAGTCATGGACTGTGAGGTATCCACCTGCCTAGCCACTGTTCGTGTACTTGTACTTGGCTGCGCCGCTACTACATCCAGAATGGCTTCTGCAACAACTACTGATTCGTCCTTTTTTGCACGACCTGCATTCGACCGGGAAGCGAGAAATGATCCCGTCTCACACAACTGTCTGTGCAAGCGCTCGAAAGTTTTGCGGTTAGGCAACCGCCTGTTGGGAAATCGCTCTCCGTACATTCGTTGTGCCTCTGCACCATTTCCATCTGCCGCTCCGTAAATTAAATGCATCTCAGCCTTTTCCTTATTCGTGAAGGGCACCATCTTCCGATTCATTACTACAGCGACTTACACTTGACTCACCGTTCAGTGGTTTTTATGCCTGAATCGTGTCGAAATTTTGCATACGTGTTCTTCTTCTTCCCCATTTGACATTTGCATACTTTCTGTTTCCTTCTTCACCCGGTGACTAGCGTCAGGAATGGAGCTTTAACGTTTGCATGAGCGACGTTTCCAACTGTGCCAGTGCCTTTATGAGTGAATTCCGACTATGCAGTCCTTGACGAAAGTTGTATTTTTGCCTCGTATCACAGCACAGAATCGTTGGGCATGGTTAAGTAGTGCAAACTGAACTATGTTCAGAAGTTGAAATTTGAACCCCCCTCGCTACTGAACCACGCTCAGCGATTCAGATTTTGAGCTGAAAATTTAAGTTTAAGTCTAAGCTTTAGAAAGCATTTAATGAGACACAAAAAATAACGGTATAAAATAGTTGTTCGTTACTCCAAAGTCTAAAGCGCCCTCTATCGGAATTTTTTGAAAATTTTCTTTAAAATTTATTTTTAAGAAAATACTGACATAAAGAATAATTTTAGCAAAACGCGGCAGTAGTTAGAGCCTAATCTACGACACAAAGATCGGGAATAACTGATTTTTGTTCTGGGGGGAGAAGGGTTTCAAATTTCAAATTTCAGTTTACGCTACTTAACTACTCGTTAGGACTCAGATTTTTAGATCAAAATTTAAGTTTAAGTCTAAGCTTTCGAAATCATTTAAAGAAATACAAAAAATAACGTTAAAAAATAGTTGTTTGTTACTCCAAAGTCTAAAGCGCCCCCTATCGGCATTTTTTGAAATTGAACTTTAAAATTTTATTTCAAGAAAATACTGGCATAAAGAAAATTTTTTGCAAAAACCGCAAACGAATCGACCATTTTTTCCATGTTTTATAATCATTTGAAATTTCGGACCCTAAACTTTAATGCCCCCTATCTCCTTGGGAATACGTCTGGGACCCTTAGTCTCCTATTTAATATTATTTGTCTTTAAGTGTACTATAACCCCTTAAAGTTCTGCCCATCTTTTATGAATCACCCTGTATATGTACTAAATTTTGTCCGCACGATAGAAGTCGCAATTTTGCACGGATCGTCTTCAAACTCGCCAACAACTTTGAGATGGCTAATATCTCGGCGGGGATTGAAAATGGGCGAAATCGGCCCAAGGGAATGGAAATGGGGAGGGTTCAAAATTTTGAATACAGTCTTAACATGATTCTGATAAAACCTGCTCTTATACAACAATGACAGGAAAAAATAAATATTTTTCGTTATAGCAGTTGTCAACAATTAAAAAAAATCCCTGCTGGCTCGGGCCTACAGCCGGAGGCAGATTTCGAAGTTAAGTACTAAATTCACCAACAAAACTTAAATCAAGATTAAAGATAAACCCAGTTCCTTCGCTAAGAATGAGCTCTAGGGAGCTAAACATTTTGTGAAAATTCTAATATGCACACACGCATGTATATGGAATAGGTTTAAAAATGGCTAAATCAAATTCAGAGAACCTCAAAGTGTTAAAATATGTTAATATTTCCATACTCGGGTTTTTATCATGTTTTAATACGTTTCTTCAAACTCAATGACGTTACATATTCACCTGCTGTGGTCCATTACATTTTCAATATGACGCAATATTTTGTTGTTTTTAGGGTTTCGTTCATCTGACGAAACCCTATTCGTCTCACTCCTTTGTCTGTCTGTCCGTCACAGAGTCCGTTCTCAGAAACTATACATGTTAGAGACTTGAAATTTTGGGTACTTATAGCTGAACACCTCACATCAAACAACAATTCATAAAATTTTGAAAAAGTTGATAATTAAACGAATTATGGGCTAATTAACTTCTAAAATTATACCAATCCTCCTTTTTAACGCAGGTTCAAACGGACCTTCTCCAAATCATCCGCGTTTCTCCTAAAGGTTGCCAGTAAAATCAGTCGATGCACGGTTACCACGGAGAAAATTAAGCTGAAAAATGAAGTGGACATTTTAAGCAAAATCGCATATCAGAAAATATTGGTCGGAGAAATTTGTAAATGGAATAGACAGACGCAAAAAAAAAATCTACTTTCATTTGGTATAAAGTTCACATTTCTGCGATGTGTATAAGTTAAAATATCCCGTAAAAAACGATCGATAAAAATTTAATTTCTTTAATTTGAAAGACAAGGAAAAAAGATTTCAATTCGGCGGGAAAGCAGGTAGACATGACGACGCTGCGGTTTTCCATAATAGCATATTTTAATACGAAATTTTAACTTTTTAAATATTACATTTTTTGATTAAATTTTTTGGCATCCCGATGTCAAATTTCTCGCTGATTTCATTGATACTCATATCTAAGTCCTATCTTAATTACAAGCTGAAATATTAATTATTATTTAATTAATCGGTTTATTGCTATCAAAAGCGTCGATTAAAATGGAGACACGTGCTTTCTTAACCACGAATTAACTTAAATTAGGAAATCTAATAATCTGCGTGGGGTTTTCGAGCAGCGCTATGCGATACGTATAACTCATTCATTATCAGACAGTTTAAAAGTATTCATACCAGTATTTTCGAATGGTAATTTCAGAAAATATCTTGAATTATTGGTTAAGACCGCCAGTCAATCTGTTTTGAAACTTTAAGATAGATTATAACACATAAGAAAAAGTGTAAAAAAGAATGGAGTGTGATATTTCGAGGAGGGGGGCGGGGGGAGGAGCTAGAATTATTTTTTAAATCTTAGCGTTTGTTACCGCAGCAAATGTTTTAAATTCTTGTTTAACCCCTTGGGGACGAGCGACACGTATACGTGCCGGAAATAGGCCTAAGGATCCTCGTTTATCCTCACCAGAAAAATTTTACAGTAAAATTTGTCTTATTTAATCCGAGCATTTTCCCGATTTGAATAGGCACAAATTTCTGTTTTTTAATACCGGTAGCAAAGTAATAAACATTTCGCAAAAGGCTCCCGTCGCGAAGGGGTTAAGACCGCCACCATCCCGACCCATGTATCTACGGAAAGATTGCGTAAAGGAGTTTCGTTCAGATATGCTATTGTTAAGAATAGAGTGCATTCCCTGGTGGTGGAATGTGGAACTAACATAGCGTGATTTTGTTAAAATTAGGAAATCTAACAAGTCGATCTGTTTGAAACTTTAAGATATTTTATAACACATAAGATAAAGTGTAGAAAAGAAGCGCTAGATTTCTATTTAAAAAATTATTGTTTCTGACCGCTTTAGATGCCTTTTTCGAGGAAGTCCTGAGATATATGCTATTTATTTAATATAAAATTGCCTAAAGTTTAGTTACCACTATTTTCGAATAGTAATTTGAGCAAATATCTTAATTTCTTATTAAGACCGCCACCACCTCGAGTAACATATCTACTTATAGGTTGTTTAACGGAGTTTCCTTTGGATGCAGTTTTCTTAAGAATAGAGTGTGCTCCCTGGTGGTGGAATGTGGAACTAACATAACGCGATTTTGTTAAAATTAGGAAATATAACAAGGCGATCTGTTTGAAACTTTAAGATAGATTATAACACATAAGAAAAAGTTTATAAAAATGGCGTGTGAAATTTCGGGCAAGGGAGGGGGCGCTAATTTCACTAATTGATTTATTTCTATTATATATTTATTTTACAAGGCAGTCACGTGATGTTTCATTGCAGTATACTTCTGAACGGTGTCCGATTTTTAAAAATACGGCATAAATGTTACTTAGGCCAGATAAAAATGTCAGAAGTATTGATACCACTATTTTCGAATAGTAATTTCAGCAAATATAATAAATTCTTGGTTAAGATCGCCAACCCTTCGACAAACATATCTCCTGATAGGTTGTTTAATGGAGTTACGTTCAGATACAGTTTTGTTAAGAATAGAGTCCGCTCCCTCGTGGTGGAATGTGGAACTAACAGACCGCGATTTCATTTAAAGTAGGAAATCTAACAAGGTGACCTGTTTGAAACTTTAACATAGTTTATAACACATAAGAAAAAGTTTATAAAAAATGACGCGTGAAATTTCGGGCAGGTGGGGAGAGGGGGAGGGGCAAAATATTTCTTTTTTATTTCATACCGTTTCAGGTGCGTTTTTTTGACGGAGTCCTCAGACACATGTTACTTATTAAATATAAATATGTCAAAAGTTAAATTACCACTATTTCCGAATAGTAATTTCAACAGTTATCTTAAATTCTTGCTGAAGACCGCCAACCCCTCGAGTAACATATCTACTAATAGGTTGTGTAAGAGAGTTTCGTTCAGATACGCTTTTGTTAAGAATACAGTGCGCTCCCTGGTGGTGGTGTGTGGAACTAACAGACCGTGATTTCATTTAAAGTAGGAAATCTAACAATGCGATCTGTTTTAAACTTTAAGATACTTTATAACAAATGATAATGAAGTATAAAGAAGAATGGCGTGTCGCATTTCGAGGGTGAGGGTGAGGGAGGGGCGCTAGCATAATTAGGAAATATAGCTGGACAATCTGTTTGAAACTTTAATATAGCTTATAAAACAACAAAAATTTTAAACATCAAGCCGCGTCAAAAATCATGGTGACCATTAGCCCGCTTCACCCCCCCCCCTCCCAAAAGGGGGCACTTTTCTAAATTTGGCAGATACCCGTCATGTGATAGGTCGTAGCATTTCGGGCGGGGTGGGGGGGTGGCACGAACAAAATTAGGAAATATAACAAGGCGAATCTGTTTGAAACTTTTTACGATAGTTTAGGAAGGGTTTGCCAAAATTTAGTAGATGTTCCATGGCGATAAATTTACTGGACGTTTTGAAAGGAATATTAAACGAAACCCTTTGTGCGATCTATGATCACACTTACTCACTTGTTTTTAATTCGTCAAACTATTTATTTCATTTTGAATTTTCATGCAGAAATCTTGCTCTAGAAAACTTATGGCGTAATATTCAATTTGTTTTCAATTCGTCAAACTATTTATTTCATTTTGAATTTTCATGCAGAAATCTTGCTCTAGAAAACTTATGACGTAATATTCAATTTGTTTTCAATTCGTCAAACTGTTTATCTAATTTAATTTTTCACGTGAAAACATTGCATTAGAAAAGAAATTGTTGTGGTGAGAATTTTATTGCTTTTTTAGGGCTTCGTTCATCTGACGAAACCCTATTCGTCTTACTCCTTTGTCTGTCTGTCTGTCTGTCTGTCCGTCACAGAGCCCGTTCTCAGAAACTATACATGTTAGAGACTTGAAATTTTGGGTACTTATAGCTGAACACCTCACATCAAATAACAAATCATAAAATTTTGAAAAAGTTGGTAATTAACCTAATTACGGGCTAATTAAATTCTAAAATTAACCAATCAACCTTTTGAATGCAGGTGCAAATGCACGTTATCGAAATTCTCCCCAGTTTCTCCTAAGGGTTGCCAGTAAATTCGGCGGATGCTCCGTCAAATCAGCCGGTGCAGGGTTACCACGGAGTATTTTAAGCAATAAATGAAGTGGACCTTTAAAAAGCAAAAACGGATCTGCCGAAATATCGGTCGTGCAAATTCGTAACAGGTGTAGAAATACGCGGAAAAAATTCTACTTTATTTTGGTATAAATTTCAAATTTCTGCGTAGGATAGAACGCAAAAAATCCACTAAAAATCGATCGATAAAAATTTAATTTTTGTGTTTTTAAAGACAATGAAAACAGATTTCCATTCACCGGAAGGCAGATATCGTCATCTCTCGACATATCGGCGCGGGAGAAATTTAAGGGGAGGAAAGTCTAATACGAAATTTAAACTTTTTAAATATTAAATTTTTCGATTAAATTTTTTGACATCCGGGCTGGAAATTTCTCGCAGATTTCAAACATACCCGGTTCAAAGAGATTGCTTCATTACGAGCTGAGATATTAATTATTACTTTATTAATTCCTTTTATTTCCATCAAATGCCAGATTAAGATGGAGACACGTGCTTTTTTAACGGAGATTTCATTTAAATTAGGAAATCTAACAATTTGCGTGGGGTGTTTCGACGGCGTGCTATGAGATAAGTATTAATTATTCAATATGAAAAAGTTTATAGGTTTATAAGTGTTCATCCCACTATTTCCGAATAGCAATTTCAGGAAATATCTTAAATTATTGTTTAAGACCGCCACTCGATGTGTTCGAAACTTTAAGATACTTTATAACACATAAGAAAAAGTGTAAAAAAGAATGGAGTGTGATATTTCGAGTAGTGGAGGGGGGGGGACTAGATTTATTTATTAAATCTTAGCGTTTGTTATCGCAGAAAATGTTTTAAATTGTTGGTTAAGACTGCACCGCCACCCTCCCGACCATGTATCTACGGAGAGATTGCGCAAAGGAGTTTCGTTCAGATATGCTTTTGTTAAGAATAGAGTGCGCTCCCTGGTGGTGGAATGCGGAACTAACGTAACGCGATTTTGTTAAAATTAGGAAATATAACAAGGCGATCCGTTTGCAACTTTAAGATACTTCATGACACATAATAAAAAGCTTATAAAATAATGGTGCATGCAATTTCCTGTGAAGGGAGGGCGGGGGAGGGGCGCTTTATTTCTTTTTTAAAAATTAGCGTTTACGACCTTTTTAGATGTCGTTTTTTGAGCACTATGTATGATATACTCAGACACGTGCTGCTTATGAAATATAAAAATGTCAAAATTTTAGTTACCACTATTTCCGAATAGTACTTTCAGCAAATTTCTTAATTTCTCGCTTAAGGCCGCCACCAACTCGAGTAACATATCCACTGATAGGTTGTTTAACAGAGTTTCGATCTGATATACTTTTGTTATGAATAGTGTGCGCTCCCTGGTGGTGGAATTTGAAACTAACATAAGACAATTTTGTTAAAATTATGAAATCTAACAAGTCGATCTGCTGGAAACTTTGACATAGTTATACACATTACATATTATACACATAATAAAAAGCTTATAAAAGAATGTTCCGTGCAATTTCCTGGGGCGCCCACCTATCTCGGGTGCTATAGACCCGATCCCCTCGACTAATATACCTATGGATAGGTTGTAAAACGGAGTTTCCTTTGGATAGAGGTTTGTGTAGAATAGAGGGCGCCCCCTGGTTGCGAAATGTGGAACTAACAGATTTCGCAAAAGGATAAAGTGTGTTAAAGGAATATTAAACGAAACCCTCTGTGCGATCTGTGATCACACTTACCCACTTGTTTTAATTGTTGGCAACAGCTATAACGAAAAATATTTATTTTTTCCTGCCATTGTTGTGTAAAAGCTGGTTTTATCAGAATCATGTTAAGACGGTATTCAAAATTTCAAACCTTCCCCATTCCCATTCCCTTTCCCTTAGACCGATTTTGCTCATTTTCAATTACCGCCGAGAAATTAGCCATCTTAAAGTTGTTGGCGAGTTTGAAGACGTTCCGTGCATAATTGCGACTTTTATCGTGCGGACAAAATTTAGTACATACATACATATATATATATATATATATATATATATATATAAACTTTTTAGGTGGGGTGGTTTTGGGTTCCTGGGGTCATGTAATGAAAAGTTATGAAGGAATTTTTCAAAAGTCGCACCATGGTAACGACTGCAATAGGTAGTATTTCTTACGAAACCTACCTAAAAAGCAATAAAATTCTCACCACAACAATTGCTTTTCTAGTACAAGGTTTTCACGTGAAAAATTAAATTAAATAAATAGTTTGAATAATTGAAACAAATTGAATATTACGTCATAAATTTTCTAGAGCAAGATTTCCGCATGAAAACTCAAAATGAAATAAATAGTTTGCCGAATTAAAAAAATATATATATATTGCGTCATATTGGAAATAAAACGGACCTCAGCAGGTGAATATGTAACGTCATGTGAATTTGAAGAAACGTATTAAAACATGATGAAAACCCGACAATGGAAATATTAACTTATTTTAACACTTTGAGGTTCTCTGAATTTGCTTTAGCTATTTTTTAAACCTATTCCATATACATGCGTGTGTGTATTCGTATATATTAGAATTTTCACAAAATGTTTAGCTTATTGTGGCTTAAATTTATTTGTTGGGGTTGTTTGTTATTAGTTTGTTGGGGGCGCTGCTTTTTATATCAATGTTTAAACTATATTCTAATTTTTCAGATATTATTTACGATTAAATATATTAAAAATGATTCGCAACTTCCACTTATTTATTCATCGAACATCTTTTATTTTTTTTTTACAAAAAAAAAAAAAAAAAAAAAAAAAAACTGAAACTTTTGAGCTGTTGCCAACTCAACAAACTAAATAAATTTAAGCATACTCATAAAAATTCCTCCATTTTGAACTGATAGACCAGAAATGTGGTTTTTTCAAGTTGAAGCACAATTTAAAATTAATAATATTACAGTAAAACTTGGATAATTCGAACTTGTTTAATACGAAATTTCGGGTAATTCGAATTTTTTGGGAGGTTCCTGGAATTGTGTATTAAAATAATGTAAAAAAATCATGGATATTTCGAATTTTATTTTGGATAATTCGAATTTTTTCTACGATTGCCCTTAAAATTTTGCAGTAAAAATTGTTCCTGAGGCTTTTTTGAGCATAATATTGTAACAATTTATTTTAAAGGTTCTATTTTGAAGGTCAGTCTAATATTGAAGATTCTATTTTTGTATCATTAGATAGGTTGGAACCATATGCTATGACTCAAAGATTGCACGCAAAGAAGTAATAACAAATATTTGACTTTTATCCGTAAAAGTGATGAATGATTGAACTAGTAAAAAATATCTGATTTAATGAAAAAAATGTAGCAGTATTCCTAGATAACGTTTATGTGTTAAATCTTTCATCGTGAAGTTAATATATATATTTTTTTTTTATCTCGTCTTTTCGAGAGAATATATGTAATTCGAATTTTTGGATATGTCGAACTTTTCTCTGGTCTCTTCAACTTTGAATTATCCAAGTTTAACTGTACTAAGGAAGAAACAAAATTTAATTATTTAGTTGCTCAACTTGAATCTAAATACGTAGAGAATGTATGGGATATTATAAATAGTGACAGTTTAACCAAATATTCCGATTCCAAAGCTAGGTTGCTTACATTTATTTAGAGAAAGCGAAAACGTGCGAATTAAACGATTGATAACCGGAATTGAACTAGGAAATATGAAACCTAGTCAGCTCCTTCAAAAGCTAAGAACTGTAGCTACTTCTGATGTTTCTGAAAACCTCATTAAAACACTTTGGCTTGAAAAATTGTCCGACGGCATAAGAAATATATTGTTAGCGAGGAAAAATTAGCTATAATGTCAGATAAAATCTGTGATATGAATTCAAAACCTGAAATTTTTTCTACAAATAATAAATCTGATATTAATGATAATGCGGGATCTCACGTTAATAATGAACTCATAAATCGAATTGCTTCTCTAGAACAGCAGATTTCACAACTGCGCATTTCACGAAAATCCAAAGCTAATTATCGAAATAATGAAAACCGTTCTAGCTCGCGAAGCAGATCTCGTAAGCGCTACAATCCTAATGGCAAACTGTGTTATTTTCATTTCCGTTTTGGCGATCGTTGTTTTCCTGACAAATGTACCCAACCTTGTGCTTGGAATAAAAAGACCGATTCTAGACAGGAAAACTAAGATCTGCAGTAGATGTAGCGACAGATTCCACTGCAGATAGATTTTCGGATTGTCGCAAATTTCGCTTATTTGTTAGAGATTAAAAATCGAAAGTGCGTTTCTTGGTGGACAGCGGTGCAGATGTTAGTATTTTACCAGCTTCTCCTCAAGATAAGCAATACGTTGATCACAAACTATATGCTGAAAATGGCACAGAAATTGAAACGTGTGGTATAAAGATGCTAACACTTGATTTAGGACTTAGGCGAGAATTCCAATTTCCTTTTATTGTTGCTAAGATAAACAAAGGTATTTTGGGCGCTGATTTTCTAAACAAATTTAACTTGTTAATTGATTTACATAAGAAGAAACTAATTGATGGAGTAACTCAACTAAGCATTAATGGCGAAGTTGCTTCCATCAGTGAAGATAGTAACGTCGGCACAGTAAGTAATTCCACTAAATTTTATACTCTGTTAAGGCAATATCCCAAAATAACCAAACCAAATTTATTCTTATCAAGTGTAAAACATAATATTCAACACCATATTATAACAAAAGGTCAACCGGTCCATTCTAAAGCAAGACAGTTAGATCATCAACGACTTGCAATAGCGAAACAAGAATTCCAATTTATGCTCAATAATAATATAATCAGGCCTTCTAGTTCTCAATGGTCGAGCCCTCTTCATATGGTTCCGAAAAAAAGATGGCACTTTTCGCCCATCTGGAGATTACAGACAACTAAATGCAAAAACTATTCCTGATAGATATCCTACTCCGCGTATCGAAGGTTTTCATCACATTTTGAGAGATACAACTATCTATTCTAAACTTGATTTATTTAAAGCCTAGTATCAAGTTTCCATTGCCGAAGAAGATAGGTGTAAAACTGCAATTATTACGCCATTCGGCTTGTATGAATTTAATGTGATGAGTTACGGCTTAAAGAACGCACCAGCAACATTCTAAAGATTTGTACATGAAGTTTTTTCAGGTCTAGATTTTGTTTTCACCAATTTAGATGATATTCTTATTGCATCTACTAGTGAAGAAGAACACAAAAATCACCTCAAGTTAGTGTTTGAAAGATTAAATGATTACGGTCTTCGAATAAGCGTTTCCAAATCAATCATGGGAGCACAAGAAATAGAATTTTTGGGATATTTAATTACTCCTCAAGGCTCACGTCCTTTACCTGATAAGGTTCAAGCCATTCTTAACTACCAACTTCCAACAACTATTCATGAACTTAGAGCATTACTAGGCATGGTTAATTTTTATCGTCGATATCTAAAAGATGCATCTAAAAACCAGTCTCTTTTACATGATTACCTCAAAGGAGCAAGAAAGAAAGATAGAAGAAAAATTCCTTGGACAGATGAAGCGAAAAAACAGTTCCAACAATGCAAAGATGATTTAGCCAATACTGCACTCTTACCATCTCCTGAAATTATAATCCTAATGTGATAATTTTTTTGCGTGGTTATAATACTAAAAAGCCCAAACATAAATACGTTGAATTTGTAATTAAAAAAAAATTTATAATATGAATTATGAAATGAATATTAAAAATATGCGAATTGCATCCTACAATTTTTTGATAGATTTATATTTATCATGTCCTTCTTTTAGAGGTCTGCACGGGCCGGAATTTCCAGGCCCGGGCCCGGCCCGGTGTAAAAATTGAAAGTTCGGCCCGAGCCCGGCCCGTTTACATTTTTACCGTTCTCGGCCCGGCTCGTACAAAAATCAGTGAAAACAGGCCCGGCCCGACTAAATGTCTACAAAAAATTCCGTTTTTTCTCGACATACAATTAAGATTCTTTTAATGAATACTACATGCATATTTATGGGAACATTTTACAGTATATTTTAAATTACTATGTGTTCGCAAAATAGAAAACACACAATAGTAAACGTTAACGATTACTTACAGTGTTTTAGTCAACGTCTCTACAGACGTTTCAAAATTTAAATAAGGGTTCATTAAAAGATTATTGTAGTTTAGAATAAAGGGTTAAAAAAATGATAACTTTTGAAGCTTATAATAAAAGGTAGATTTGTGAAAATATTTCTGTCATTTTTAAGGCTTTTCTCAAATCCAAAGGAGCTACATTTTGATACATTTATGAATTCATTTCTTTTCGGAAACGCATGAGATTGGCAGGTATTCTTATTCAGAAACCATGTAAATGCCGTTTTTTTTAGATAAAAGTAATATATCTTTCAGAAAATACTGCCAAAGTTAGCGTTTTGAATCGAATTTCCGGAAGCGATAGCACAGGAAAGGAGAAAACGTACAGTCACGTGACAAGAGTCTCTGTTATCTCTGTACGTAATTTATGAAAAATGGAAACGCTATTTGATCCCAATTGCCTTCAATACTCAGCCTGTCAATTTTATGCCTTTATAGTTAAAAATGAGTCAGAAAATGTGTCTGAGAGTTTCGCATTGTTGAGCAGTAAATATGAGAACCGCCTTAAGGTACATTTCCAAAGATACTGTTAACAGCTATCGCTATTAATATCATTATCGCTATTAATACTTTTACAAAACATAATGCCTGTCCTACACGTCCTGAGAACGATTAAGACCAATTCCGCCCCGGCACAAGTCTGCCGAAAAAAATTAAACCCAGGATCAGGCATCATGTAACTGTACGATGCCGATCTCTACGATGGACATGTTACATTTCTGGATTGATGTTGTTAAACTCGCATCGGCTCGTAACGCACATTTATACTTCTCGAAAAAGTCATATTCATTGGAAATGACCTCGTATTTTATCTGCTTTTCTCAAATTCTTATATCGGGCCGATAGGCCCGATTAATTTTTTTTATCGGCTGGGCCCGTCCCTTCAGGCCCGTTCAATTTTTTTGCCGGCCCGGCCCGTTTATTTTGTCTGTCGGCCCGTTGAAAAAATTGTCCTAATTCTGCCGGCCCGGCCCAGCCCGTTTTAAAATTCTCCTCCATTCCGCCGGCCCGCGGGCCGGGCCGGGTACGGGCCTCGGGCCAAGCCCGGGCCCGTGCAGACCTCTACCTTTTTTATGCGAATACCTCCTGAGCGTAAAGCGTTTTGTGTTCTGCAATTTGCTAAGAGTGAATCTGCAATTTCTGTTCAACGTGCGTTTCGTTTAAAGATCGTGTCTGCGTTCCGCCGCTACCTAATGATTTGACTGAGTTGAGACACAAAATTGAAGAGGCTATTACTTTTATTACTCCGGAATTGTAAACCGAAGTGTGGGAAGAATTGGACTTTAGGTTGGATGTGTACCGCATAACTAAAGGTGCCCATATTGAACATATGTAAGAAAAACTAGGTTAGTTTACCTTCAATTTGATGTATGATTTGTTGTAAATAGTCTAAATTAAACTGTTATAATATAACCATTGAAACTGGAAGATTCTTTTATGGACAACCTGTATATGGATGCATTGTTATATTTGGATGGTAATTCCCAGAAAAGCGTGTTTAGTTGCTTGATGCATTTTCTAGCTGTTTTTAGTTTCACTAGTTAGTTCTTAATTTTAGTTTCATTGTCAAAAAGTTTCAGTGTCAAAATCCATATAGATCATGTTACAAAGCTGCACAAAAGTATACAATTGATGCATTGTCATCTATGGACCTGTAATTCCCAGAAATGCATGTTCAGTAGTTTGATGCATTTTCCAGCAGATCTAAATTTTAGTTTTATTCTGTGGTATGAATAAATTTTACAGATCATATACAGAGTTGCACAAAAGTATATGGATACATTGACATCTACCGGGTGTCCTAAAAAGGACTGACTGATTTTAAAATTCAATAACTTGCAAACGGTGACAGATATTTAAAAAATTCTTGCATGAGGGTTATGCATGCGGTCAAAAGTTTTTTTACAGTGATTTTCGATTTTAGTTCGAATTACAAGCAATAGATGGCGCTGCTATCAATAGACGCTAAATTCAGGCTCGATTTTTGGTCCTTCGGGACCCACTTAATACATTTCCATCTCCTTTTTCCGCATGGAAGAAGAGATCGACCAAAAAATCGAGCCTGTTTTTAGCGCCTATTCCTTACAGCTCCATCTATTGTTTGTAATTCGAACTAAAATCGAAAATCACTGTAAAAAAACTTTTGACCTTATGCATAACGCTCCTGCAAGAATTTTTTAAATAGCTGTCACCATTTGCAAGTTATTGAATTTTAAAATCAGTCAGTCATTTTTAGGACACCCGGTATTTACGTTCATTCGCAGAATAGCTTTTTTAGTTACTTGATGCGTTTTCCAGCTAATTTAAATTTTAGTTTCACTGTGTGGTATGAAGAAAATGTATAGATCATATACAAGGTTGCACAAAAGAATTCGCGTATATTGCTTGTACTCAACAGCAGTTGTTGAAAACGAATTTTTAATTTTGTTATATATTTTTTTTTATTATTGTTTATTTAAAAAGTATTTCACTTCAGTGTATCAAAAAAATAACATTAATCTGATTGTGTTGGAAAGTGTTTCATAAACATTGTTTGAAGCATGTTTTTTCGTTTTCATTATTTTTACAAATACAATTCTTATTAAGATATCGTGCATACTAAATTCTTTAAAAATAATACTGCATTATAGGTAATTTTTATTTACATTCTGAATGGCTAAGATTAATAAATACTTTTTAATTTTTTAATTACCTTCGTGTTAGATATTCGATATTTTAAATTTAATAACATATTTTCTGACTTGCATTGCTATCAGAGTAATCGTTAGTAGTAAGTATGTGCCGAATACCAAAGTGCTAAAGCGCGTCTCATTATGAACTCTGCATTTCACCCGAACGCCAAAATCAAATATTCGAGTTTTCTGTAGCTAATTTATTAACTTCAGTAATTGCATAAACTAAAATTTTTCATCGGGAGCGAAACATTATGCAGCATATAGCTAAAATGTAAGTTATTTTAAAATTTTTAATGTTACGAACTAATATTTTAAATGCTTGATTTGATATGTAAGATATATAAATATATCAAGTAATATTTCGTTTTCCCTTTTTTCAGCTTGGCGGTGTTCTTGTAAGCGCCATTCCAACTAAAGAAGACGGCACCTTCGATTTGGAGATTTTAGAGAGCAAGATTCGACTCCCATCTGAAGATTCGCACGAACCAATCACTCGGTTGATATGTTTAGAAAATACACATAACAGATGCGGAGGCAAAGTGTTACCTGTATCTTACATAGAAAAGGTAATAAAACACAATGCTCAGTAATACTGGTATATTAAAATAAGGGATCCGGTGCCTTGAAATATGACTAAAACTCTTATTTTTTCTTATTGACTCATTAAAATTTAGTAAATTTGTGATATTTTTTAGAGTACCGCAATAAAAATTTTGCATTTTAACAAAATTTATAGTAAAAAAAAAAACAAAAAAAAAAAAAACAATCACAGTAAGCACCATAAATAATGTTAATTTTTAAAATACTTTTATTTAAAGCGGTTCTTCGGCAGATGGCGAGCATAAATCCGGGAAAATTGCCAATTTTTCTATACCATTGTAATATCAGGTATCGCTTATGAATGTACATACATGGAATTAAAAAAACGATACACGCCCCCCTCACCTACAAACTCCACCACAAATCATCGTATAAAAATGTGACTGGTGTCAACCTATTAGTAAGCAGTAACGTCTACTATTGGGTCATCCGGAAAGTTCTGCGTTTTTTTAGCCCCCCGGAATGCTATTTCTTTCTCCCAGCTTATTTTGTCTCCAATAAATAACGTTACCTCGTGTACGCTAGCCGTAAAACAAAAGCCGATGTTTCATTGTGCGATTAAATACCCTACAGCCTACAGCATTTTTTAAAACTTCTAACCATCGCACATTTTAAATGTTTATACCGTCGTATTGTAAAAAAAAGTACTTTTTAATGCTATTTGTTTGAAAATTGCATCTCCATTTGTTTTTGAAACATAAATTTTTTGTAGTTTTTAACGACATTTGTTTCATTTTGGCAACTCAAATTCTCCATTTCTGTAGAAAGTAAAGAAAAAATTGTTGAAAAATAGCAATTACATCTTTTTGTTGCCATTTTCTCATAAAAATTGAAAAAAAAAATTAATTAAAATACGTGCTATTTTGAGAAAAATATAAATGAATGATTTATGATAAAACATGGAACTATTATAACTATATTTAATTTTAAGAATCTATATTAATGCAAATGACGTCATTTTACATAAAATAAAAGCGTGTGCTTTAAGTCATAAAATTGAAATATGTTTTGCAGTAGAGTCCCGATTATCCGAGTTATTTTCTTCTGGTGGACTGGTGGCCTTTATTATTACGAAACAGCCATTATAAATGAAGAGTTAGGTGAAGATGAAAGAGCAGCCGTAAAAAGTTAGAACTCTGATTTTCTGGTCAGAATGAAAAAAAAAATGGCCATAATTTTATTTTTTCAAAAAAAATTATGGCCATTTTTTTCCATTCTGACCAGAAAATCAGAGTTCTAACTTTTTACGACTGCTCTTTCATCTTCACCTAACGCTCCATTTATAATGGCTGTTTCATAATAATAGAAGCCACCAGTCCACCAGAAGAAAATGAAGTAATGTAAATGCCGGGGGCGACACTAAATTCTGAAAAAGCAGAATTCCTGTTCTCTAGTGTATTTTATTTTATAAGTTTCATTGAATAAGTACAGAAACACAAGAAAAATTTATTGAATCACATAAGTACCATTTTGTTCTATGATTTTTTGCAATCGTTCTGGCAGTTGAAAAATTCCAATTTTTTTTTTTTATTATTTATTTATTTATTTATTTTGTAAGTCATTAGGTTTAGTCGTAAAGAAGTTATCAAAGTGCTAATTGACAGTCTAAAAAAAAATGAGATCCTGTCCGTTCAGAGAATATTGAATTGACATATGAAAATGTGAGGGGGCTAGGTCTGGTGAATATGAAGGGAGGCACAAAAAATTTCCAGCCATGCTCAATAAGGCGTTGCCTGACATTTATCGGAAAGTGGGGTCCAGCATTGTCATGTTGGAACGCAAATTTCGTGAAACAATTGTCGGAGTTTCCTCTTTGTCCACACAACTTCGAAGAAAATCATTTGTTATTTATATGCTGCCACCACCGATATGATTACGTGATATCGGTCACGCTCTGAGAGGATTCTTTAAATGAAAACCAACGCTTTCAATTAACTAAATTAACAGTTTATTTACACAACACAAAACACTATTTACACTTAAAACTCGGATGTAGGTGATCCGGTTCAACATTAAATTAAATACAGTAAATGCTGACTGTGTACTGTTAAAACTACGTTATATCACTCTCACTCTATACACGTTAAATTAGCTTTACCGGAGGTTACTCTTAACCTCCCAACACATGGGCTCTAAACTCGGCGAGCTTCACTCAACCCTACACTCTATCTCAGAGCTCTACACAGGAACTACCATCCACTTAGCGCTCTCGGCTCCAACTGACTATCTCCCAGCCAAAGCGACTGCTTCTAGCAACCCCCTGCTTTTTCTGAACTCCTCCTCTTTCCCCAACATAAAACCGGGTTTTCCACTCTGACCCCAATGTCAGCTCTTTCCCTCTCTGGTGAAACCCTTGTCTCCTTATCTCAGGCAGGCACCTGAATAGCGGGGCAAACCCCTTTCTATTATAACTACTTCCCTTCACCCACTCTGTCTGTCTCACCAGCCCGGATTAAGTTTTAGATAAGAAAAGAAAGTTACTTTGCAATACTCAGTACACAGACCAACGACATGAATACAATATACAAATAAAAAGAATAATATATAACCCCAGTTCCAATAGCAGATGTTTCTCAGAACCTGATAACAATGTTGATATCTAATTGTAAAAGAAATATGTTTACTTTTTGCTTTTTTTTTCTTTTTCTTGTCGGGTCTTTTACCATAATAAAGAAAAGGAAAATAGTTGTTATTCTCCGAACTATCTGAAACTTTAATCGGTTATAAATATAACTGTATCCAAGACCTCTTTAAAATTTCGTGAAAAAATATGCACATTTAGTAGTGAAAACATGATCTGAAACCGCGCGAAAGCGCGCCGAAACAGCCCGCTTTTTAGCGTTTTCATCGAAAAATTCTCGGATTTTATTATTTTAAAGTACTTTTACTCATTCGGACGTTTCAAAATTTTTGTAGATGATGTAAATATGGTCTGCTGAGATGCTCTAAAAAGAATAATCGAAACACCGGCGTTAAGTTACTTTTACCGTAAAAAAAAAAAGAACTTTTTCCGGGAGGCGCGAAGTGACCTGCAGTCGCGAATTTTTTTAAAGGATTGAAATTCGTATTTTTCAAAGAAGGTCTCAGTTTTAAATAAGTATTTTTTGTGAATCGGCACTGCTGAAATCGAGCCTTAAGGGAGCGGTCACCGAAATGTAGAAAATTCAACCGCAAAAACGAACCTTTTTGAAATTAAAAATCAAAGGGTTAACAATAATAGTTTTTCAAAATGATTGCGGTATTTAAGACTTAAATTTAAGAATATATCTTCCTTTTCTCTGTATGCCCAATGGCTCGGACGATGGGCGTTAAAATATTCGGCCTAAAAAGAAGTAGAAAAAAACATCATTTTTATCTTCCTTTCTACACCTTCAGAAAGCAGCAACTGGAGCATTCTTACTCTAACTTTAAAACTGTTTGGATAGACACGAATTTAAATAACTTACCCTGTTGAAAATGGTCAGTGAAAGCTTAATGGTTTGTTACAAGACCACGCAAGAGAATTCTTATACATTAGCGTCTGTAGACGGTAATTATATTTACAGGACATTTCATGACGTTATGCACTGCAGATTATTCCTATAAAAAGGATGCGTGTATTACCTATTAGAGATTATTTCTATATTATTCCTAGCTCCTTATTCTCAACGTTATGCAACGAAACTAATGGAGAAATAAAATAATCGTTTTCAGTTTTACTTATTGAAATTAAAAGCAAAAAATTACATGTTTAGAATTTTTAAATAGTTTTTTTTTTTCAATTAATCATTAAAAATTCTTAAAATTACGTTAAAATTTAAAGATAAACAATAAACGTTATCTGAAAGCGCATTTTTTGTTTTAATCTGTGCTGTAAAGACTGAAATTCTGCGATAATTAGAAACAAAGATTCAAAAGGTGAAAGAAAATAGCAAATGCAAAAATCCAGAAAAAAATCCCTTAAAATTTAATTTATCGAATTTAGAACAAAATTTTTCTGAGGGCTTCTCGGTGCACCTTGGAGTACCACTATGCCCAATGTCATAGTGCTACCCTTATTTATCACAGCCTGAGAGTCTATACAGACACATAAATTCTTTGTTTTATTAATACATAGATAGATTACATAGAATCGTTATATTTTTTACGTGGTATTATATTGAAAAGCCTTTTTTTTTTCAGGTATGCGAGTTGGCAAATAAACATGGAGTTCTAGTTCATATGGACGGAGCTCGCATAATTAATGCATCAGTCACTTTAGGAATCCCTCCCAAGGATATTGTTAAAAATTGTGCTTCTGTTTCTATGTGTCTTTCTAAAGTAAGTTTATTTTACAAAAGAAAATAATCAATATTAAAATATATTTAAACGTTTAAACGCAGTTTCCATGTGCTATATGAAAATCATGCTTATATAATGGTACTTAAATTTGATATTTTCTGTGTATATAGGCGTATAAGTGTCGTAAACTACTTGAGAAGTCCGGCTTTTTGTAAAGAGCTTAGGCTGCTTGCAAATATCCTGGCTAATTGGAGAATCACATGGCAATTTCCCAATTAACCTAATAATTTTAAGGCTTATTGCAATGAGACTAACAGATTCAAGCTAATTGGAAAATGATCATTTGTTTGCCAATCGGCCTGCTTTGTATTGGGTTCGTTGCAATGATCCTATGCAGTTTTACGCTAATTATAAAATGACCAAATGTTTGTTTAAACAGTCGTTTCCCCTAGGCTTATTGCAATTAGTCCAAGGTAATGAATGCTTATGCATAATTTTAGTATTAAAAATAGAAGTAGGAACTTATATATATATATATATATAAAGCATACGAAAACAGTCTTATTGACAGTTAGGATTTGCGCACCTGTGTGTCTAAGAATCGTTAACACTTTACTTCAATTGCAGTTTGTGCAAAAGTTTTGTGCAGCTGTATCAATGAAATCTGCAGATGAGACATTTTTTTCATGTTTTTCCAGCATTGCGTATAGAAGAGGGGTATAAATCATAAGTAAATGTCACTATAAATATATATAAGAAAAATGCTATAATAAAATCTAGAGATGAGGCAGATTTTTAATGTTTTCCGAGATTACGTAGAGAAGATAAGTTGCGAAATGAAAATAATTATAAAAATATATAAAATAAGAAAGGAAAATCATGCGTACGGAATAGATTATGAAACACTTTCCAACACTCCCTGAAAGCTTTAACAAAACTTCATTATTTGGGGAAATAAGGTAAATAAGATAACTAAGTAAACATTTAAAAAATTGATTTCAGAAGTTACCATCCATTGACAAATATGTATTACAATTCTTTTGAACAACCCTGTATTTGATCTGTATGTTGATATATGTATTATATAGCGGGAAAATTTAGTTTAGCAAGAAAATGCATAAGAGGTTGAATTTCTCTTTCAGCAATTTATACTAATAGATGGAAACATACTTGAATACTTTTGTAAAGTCCTGTAGTTTACCTAGTATCTTTATTACACGTCACTATTTAGCTAAAATTTAATTCAAACTAAAATACTCTTAAAACTACTGAAATCACATTTCCAGAAATTATCATCCATAGACGGCATGCATCCAATTCTTTGCGGGACCCTGTATACAGGGGTGCCATTTCAGAATTTTCTTGGGGGGGGGGGAGGCAAAGCTGTCTTTGAGGACAGTGGCATAGCCAAGGGTGGGGTGGGGTTCGGTGGCGGGGGGGGGGGGGGGGGGCTGTACTCTCTCCCATCAAAACGAAAACCTATAAAAAATTCCGTTTTAAGCATGGTTTTTTTTTTTTTTTATCTTAGCGGGTATAATTTCAAGATAGTGACTAAAATTTTTTTCCGTTTAAGACAGTATTCTATTATAGACAGTTTCCCTTTTTACAAGTATTCTTAAAGGCATTTAAAACATCCTTTGTATAGTATACCTCTGAAGAGTTATACATTACATTACATTTTACATTACATATATTACATTTATTGTAAAACTTGTAAATACGAAACCTGTCAAAACAAGTTGGAAATTGCTCGTCAAACGTGGCAAATGAGGTGCGTTCGTACTATAACTAGTTTTATAATTATTTTTTGCACCCCATATTGTACTGAATGTATATTTTTTTGCGCTTCATAAGTGCATAGTCTGTAACATAATTAAAATGCACTTACAATAATATTTTCCCCATTCCCCGTAATGTAACGGAAAACTTTTGACTGTCCCTGTAATTAAACTATACATTCGATTTTCATAAAATTTGAAATGGCTCGACAAAAGTTTGCAGCAATTATATATTTAAAATTTCAGACCATTCGGAAGGCTGTAAAATCATTAAAATGCATTTGCAATAATTTTTTCCCATTGGCCATAATGTAACGGAAAACTTTTGGGTGTCCCTGTAATTAAACTATACATCCGATTTTCATAAAATTGGAAATGGCTCAACAAAATTTTGCAGCAATTATATATTAACAATTTCAGACCATTCGGAAGGCTGTAAAATCATTAAAATGCATTTGCTATAATTTTTTCCCTTTGGCCGTAATGTAACGGAAAACTTTTGGGTGTCCCTGTAATTAAACTATACATCCGATTTTCATAAAATTGGAAATGGCTCGACAAAATTTTGCAGCAATTATATATTAAAAATTTCAGACCATTCGGAAATCTGTAACATCATTAAAATTCACTTGCAATAATTTTTCCCATTGGCCGTAATGTAAAGAAAAACTTTTGACTGTCCCTGTAATTAAACTATACATCCGATTTTCATAAAATTGGAAATGGCTCGACAAAATTTTGCAGCAATTATATATTAAAAATTTCAGATCATTCGGTCGGGTAGTTTTTGCTCTGTTATATGCGGACGGACAGACAGACGGACTGAACGACGACTATAGGTGCTACGTATTTATATAATTACGAACGCATATCCGTTTTCCCTTTTGGTATGGTTTTTTAGTTTAACTAAATTTTTGAATACTACATGGTGTACATAAATTCCATAGAACATATACAGAGCAATTTTTAAATTCGTAAGACACACAGAAAAATTCGTAAGCATTATTGAGAAAGAGCAGGAATTGCTTAAAGATGTTATTTTTAATTTGAGTTATGCAGCTTCAAGTTGTCTTTCAAGCTCAACTACATTTAGTATAATATACTAAGGTAAGTTTGCTGCATATAAATAAAATCATATACAGGATTATGCACAGAACTGGATATATAATCGCCTATGGATATTAACTCATGGAAGCGTAATTTAAGTAGCTTAAGCATTGCTTGTAAATTTCAGCATTAATATGTGGCGTGTATTAAAATCTGTATGTCATATACAGGGCTGTACAAAAGAATTTAAGTACGTTTCCGCCTATCGGTAAAAACTGCTGAAGGGGAATTTTTTACTGTGTTATGCATTTTCTTACTAAACATAATTTAAGCACACTGTGTAGCATATGTACAAATTTATAGATCATATGCAGTGCTTCACAAAAGAACTGGATTACTTTTATGGTTATGGGCGGTAATTATTGAAATATGGTTTTTAAATGTGGCATAAGGAATGTTTCTTAGAAATCTGCACAAACTTTTCTTGACTTGAAAGTTATTAAAAAACGAGATAAAGAACTCAAATGGGCACTGTAAGGTGACTTCAATAAGCACATTCCTCTGTAAAACTGTTATCGGATTTCCATTAAACCGTTTCGTTTGACATTATCGATTTTACTTTTGGTGGTACTTGCTAGACATTGTACAAAATTTAAGTTCATAATTTTGAAACAATACTTGATTCTATTGATCAATTTCTGGATGTTACCTGCTTTCTAGCCTTTGGCATACACTTTTGACGTCAGATACTTTCAGAAACGCTCAATTGATCAAATTTGGGGAACGCTAACCAGGTTGTTAGACTTCTTTATGAAAGTGATGTTTTGCTAGCGGAAATGGCTGAGAACGATTTTGCAGAGATGACTGCTATCCAAGTCTGGCCAGATACCGTAATCACCGTCATTGTAGTTGCTACAGATGTAGGGGATAAGAAGACGGCGAATGCCCTTGTTCAAATGTCGTTGCCCATTGACAGCGAACCCAGACTTTCGGATGAACGGACGACTCAAACATTTCGGACCCATTGCAATCCATACGAGGATCTTGTCTTGGAATTTCGCTTTAGTAGAAAATTTAATGATATCTTGGGTCGTGGAGACATCCGATGTATAATAGCCACCATTATAGTTAAACGTGGAGTGCTTGAGCTTAAAATATGAGCCGTCACCGTCATCGAAGATGAATATTCTATCAGAGTATTTTCTGAACAAGTGACCACACTTCGTTTTCACGACAACCATTTGTTCGTTCTGTTATGACCATTTCTTGTAATATTTTATCTAACAAAAACATAGCTGTGAAAAAAGGAGCCAAGTTCTGTAAAGACAATGGCAAGAAAAGAAGTGATATCTAAGTGGTTGCCAAGTTCAAATAAAATTCACTCAAACTTACCTACTGAAGTATTATAGCATTTTTTAAATTGTTTAGAAATAAAAATTATTGATAGCATATTAATAATAAATCTAGAACTTGGCAAGTTTTTACCTACGAGTCATTTATTTTTAATAATGACATTATTATATCAAATCTTGTTATTTCATGATTGGAAGCCTTAATTTGAGTGAGCTCCTTCCCCTTGAAGGGCGGTGGGATAAAATATATCCCACCTAATTTAACTGCAAAATGCACCAGAATTCAGGACTAAAAAGTTTAATTTGATTAAATACGTGAAAAGAAGCTTTTACTCATTCTGAAATAAATTTGTTTTTAAATTCTGGTGTGATTCAATCATTTCAGCATTTCACGATTAAAAGTTATTTGCCCCTGAAAGGGTTAAAGGGGTGCAGTCTCTAGAGTAATGACCAAGAACAAGCTTAAGTATATCTGTCTCTTTGTCAGGCATCTTAGTCTGTTTGCATTGAGGTTTCTGGAGGGTGGGTGCTAGAGTGATAACCAAAGACGAGCGGGAGTGTATCTGTGTATTAATTGGTTTTTGAAATCTTTAACATGAGTCATTTGTTTATAACAATAACTTTATTAATTTGTTTTTGTAATGTCATTGAAATTAATATTAACATCACCATTTTATTAAGACATGAAATTGATAGGCATAACATTTATCAAAAACTTGCCAAGTTCTAGATTTATTATTAATATGCTATCAATAATTTTTATTTCTAAACAATTTAAAAAATGCTATAATACTTCAGTAGGTAAGTTTGAGTGAATTTTATTTGAACTTGGCAACCACTTAGATATCACTTCTTTTCTTGCCATTGTCTTTACAGAACTTGGCTCCTTTTTTCACAGCTATGTTTTTGTTAGATATCATTACTTTTTGTAAAGTTACAATATATTTAGAAACTTTACTTAATGCTTTTTAATGTGTTTACATGTGACTATTTTATTCACCAAGCAACATTCAATTTTAATTTAAATTTCCGACAACAAACTATTTGTCAATTTGCGGCAGAAATCTATATTTTAATACTGCTACATTGAATGCATGTTTTGAAACGAAATGTATTGATTCGAAATTTTTATTGTTTCTAAAACAACAATTCCTATTAAATTTCTATATTAAATTTTCCTATTAAATTTTCCAATTAAATATCCTATAGCTGGGCCTCCTTTTTTGTACTGAAAGTGAAAAATAAAGTCATGTGCTTATGCCACACTATGTATCATTCATCCATGGGTGTCGGAAAAGAGGCAGGGCAGAGGAAGGACACTGCCCCTCCGTGGATTTTCAAATTTAATTAACTAAATATCCTTTTCTCTGATGATTTTGAAAATAACAAGTGGGTAAGTGTGATCACAGATCGCACAGAGGGTTTCGTTTAATATTCCTTTCAAAACACTTTATCCTTTTGAAAAATCTGTTAGTTCCACATTCCGCAACCAGGGGCGCACTCTATTCTAAACAAACCTCTATCCGAACGAAACTCCATTTTACATACTATCCGTAGATATATTAGTCGAGGGGATTGAGCCCATAGCACCCGAGATAAGTAGGCGCCCCTGGCGGTAAAAAGTGGAACTAAAATATGTAAGGCTATGGTGCATAATATGAAAGAATGGTCAAAGGGGTGTCGGCAAAAGTTGGAAAAGTGCTCCTTGGGTGAAAAGGGCGGAGATTAGAAAAATTGCTTAAAATACACAAGTTAGAGCCTGGAAGAGTAAATAATATAAGACTTTTTGAAAATTTTATGATTTGTCGTGTGGCCTGAGGTATTCAGCTATACGTATGCAAAAAGTCATGTTTCCAACTCCCTTAGAAAGAAATTGCTTAAAATACGTATATCGTAGCTCAAAGGGTTAAGCGTAAGACTTTTTCAAGATTTTATGATTTGTCGCCTGGCCTCAGGTGTTCTGCTATAAGTATGCAAAATTTCAAATCTGCATTTTAATAAGGGGCTCAGATAGAAAGAATTGCTTAAAATACGCATGTGGAAGCACAAAGGGTTAAATGTACGACTTTTTCAAAATTTTATGATTTGTCGTTTGATGTGAGGTGCTCAGCTATAAGTATGCAAATTTTCACGCCTACAACATAATTAGGGCTCACTTAGAAAGAATTGTTTAAAATACACATGTGGGAGCCCAAAGGGTTAAAGGTACGACTTTTTCAAAAATTTATGGTTTGTCACTTATGTGAGGTGTTCATCTATCAGTATGCAAAATTTCACTCCTCCAACCTAATTAGGAGCTCACTTAGAAAGAATTGTTTAAAATATCTCAATTATTAAAATATATCAATTTGTTGATTTTTTGTAAGCAAGTAAACCCAGATAAACGCCCAGTAAGTAGATAGGTTTACAATGGAAGTCTATGGGAATTTGGCGAAATATTAGAGATATCGCCAGGGTGGCGTCACTTTTGGCGACTAATTTTGGTCGCCAAATTTGGCGATATATCGCCATGTTGGCAAGAAACTTGGCGGTATTTGGCGACAGAACAGCGTTCCCTCCTAAGGCAAATTAAAATTTCGCCTAATAGACGTAATGTTAAAGTAAAAATGGGCACCCCCAGGTGGGTAATTCATCGATTTTCTCAATTTTTATATTTTTTTCCTTAGTTTTATAGTGTAAACGAACTTCCCACCGAATTTGAAGTCTGTAGCTGCAGTAGATATACGAAATCTTTTTGATGAGTGAGTCAGTCAGTCAGTCAGTCAGTGGTAAAATTATCGATTATCAGACATTTTCAAATGTCATTATCTCGGAAACTAATTATGCGTTATTTATAAAATTTTGGATTTTAGGTAATTAGGGTGGCCTTACTACACATTTCGTATAATAAGTACGTAGGTCTCATAGATTTTCAGTAGTAGAGCATCGAAATTTGACGAAAACAGTTCGAAATGGTTCGTGTAAATAACACACGGCTATGTCAGGCGAACTTGGCTGACACACTGCCGTGTGTCTAGATGTTCAGGTTCTTAGTGATTGTCTTTTGTTGGTGGTTAGGTGAAACACTGTATTTCGAAGGCATGGGATGGATTAATACCAGGGGCGCCATTTGAGGGGGGCTGGGGGGCCCATAGCCCCCCCCCCCCCAAGGAATTTGATATTTTAGAAAATTTATCTGTCATCGCAGGTCAAACTCAAAAGAATTTTAAAAAATTACTCAAAACCTAAAATAGCTTGTCAAATTTTATTACAATAAAAACACGTATAAATAAACACTTTAGGTATATAAACTAATAATTATAAAAAAAAAATTTCTAATTTGCCAATTTATCTATTTTTTCCAAGTCTAATTTGCAAATTTCGCATTTTTTTTTCTGCGGTCAATTGACGGATTGATTTTGCGTCGCTCTGCAAGAAAAATAAGCAAATAAATAAATAAAATAGCATGGGCTTCCCTTGAAAATTAAACAAGAGAGAAAAATCATGCGTCAAGCATAGATTATGAAACACTTTCCAACACATCAAGAATGCTTTAGCAAAACTTAGCCTTTCAATAAGGTAAATAATATATCTAATTAAACATTTTAGAAAACATAAGGACTTTTTCCTAGAAATCCGCACAAACTTTGCAATTATGCAAAATAGCAAAGGAAACCGAATCAGGTGAAACTTGCACGTGAAGTGTTGTGCTATGGTATATAAGAGCATGGCCATTAGCCAAGAGATCATTAAATAATCTGTGTTTTCCGAGAATAGAGCCACAAGAGGAGTGTCTATGTATTATTGTGTACAAGTTTTACGAAAGCAATATTCATCAAAAAGCAAGTCCATCGTGAACTATTTATTTTCCGAAAATATCACCAAACGAACTACATACGATGTTCTAGAATGTTACTAGGAGGGACTCTCGGCCAAAAAAGAACTGGGATCGGGTAGGAAGGCAAAAAAAAAAAAAAAAAAAAATCTCCAAGCCAGAGTTAGAGCAGTTGAAAGGACTGTTTGACGAAAACGACGGAGTATTAATCCATCCCATGCCTTCGAAATACAGTGTTTCACCTAACCACCAACAAAAGACAATCACTAAGAACCGGAACATCAAATATTACAAGAAATGGTCATAACAGAATGAACAGAAAAACAAATGGTTGTCGTGAAAACAAAGTGCGGTCACTTGTTCAGAAAATTCTCTGATAGAGTATTCATCTTCGATGACGGTGACGGCTCATATTTTAAGCTCAAGCGTTCCACGTTTAACTATAACGGTGGCTATTATACATCTGACGTCTCTACGACCCAAGATATCATTAAATTTTCTACTAAAGCAAAATTCCAAGACAAGATCCTCGTATGGATTGCAATGGGTCCGAAAAGTTTGAGTCGTCCGTTCATCCGAAAGTCTGGGTTTTTCGCTGTCAATGGGCAACGACATTTGAACAAGGGCATTCGCCGTCTTCTTATCCCCTACATCTGTAGCAACTACAATGACGGTGATTACGGTATCTGGCCAGACTTGGATAGCAGTCATCTCTGCAAAATCGTTCTCAGCCCTTTCCGCCAGCAAAACTTCACTTTCATAAAGAAGTCTGACAACCTGGTTAGCGTTCCCCAAATTTGACCAATTGAGCGGTTCTGAAAGTATCTGACGTCAAAAGTGTATGCCAAAGGCTAGAAAGCAGGTAACATCCAGAAATTGATCAATCGAATCAAGTATTGTTTCAAAATTATGAACTTAAATTTTGTACAATGTCTAGCAAGTACCACCAAAAGTAAAATCGATAATTCACACGAACGGTTTAATTGAAATCCGATAACAGTTTTACAGAGGAATGTGGTTATTGAAATCACCTTACAGTGCCCATTTGAGTTTTTTATCTCGTTTTTTAATGACTTTCAAGTCAAGAAAAGTTTGTGCAGATTTCAAGGAAACAGTCCTTATACCACATTTAAAAACCATATTTCAATAATTACCGCCCATAACCGTAAAAGTAATCCAGTTCTTTTGTGAAGCTCTGTATATGATCTATAAATTTGTACATATGATACACAGTGTGCTTAAATTATGTTTAGTAAGAAAATGCATAACATAGTAAAAAATTCCCCTTCAGCAGTTTCTACCGATAGGGGGAAACGTACTTAAATTCTTTTGTACAGCCCTGTATATGACATACAGATTTTAATACACACCACATAAATTAATGCTGAAATTTACAAGCAATGCTTAAGCTACTTAAATTACGCTTCCATGAGTTAATATCCATAGGCGATTATATATCCAGTTCTTTGCATAATCCTGTATATGATTTTATTTATATGCAGCAAACTTACCTTAGTATATTATACTAAATGTAGTTGAGCTTGAAAGACAACTTGAAGCTGCATAACTCAAATTAAAAATAACATCTTTAAGCAATTCCTGCTCTTTCTCAATAATGCTTACGAATTTTTCTGTGTGTCTTACGAATTTAAAAATTGCTCTGTATATGTTCTATGGAATTTATGTACACCATGTAGTATTCAAAAATTTAGTTAAACTAAAAAACCATACCATAAGGGAAAACGGACTTGCAGCAATCATTCCTAAGCCAAACTTCGCATACAGATTTGTTCCCGAAATCTTTTATGTGTCCCTGTAAATGAATGATAAATGCAATCCCCATCCTATTTTACTGCAAGCATTTTGTTGTTAGCTTCAGTAATATATATCAGTTTCATTATGTTTGAAATAGTGCAACATAATTGAAATACGCTGTGAAGAGTTTTTACCCGTAGACCATCATATAATCGAACTCTTTTGCATAACCTTGTAAATGAGTGATGGAACATTCCGGAATTTCCGTGGGCTGGAGAGGTTGGCTGTGCGAGGTGCTCCCTCCTTATACACGTGGGGGGCGGTGACCGTTTTGCAGCCGGCGGTATCTGAGCTTTCTTTTCGGTGAAGCTTTCGCTTTTACGTTGTTGTGGTTCGAAGTAAGGTGTTTATTTTTTCTCTCTTTTCGTGGTGGTCATTAGTGAACTATCTTATTGGTGATTTGGTGGGTGTTTGGTAGGTGTAATAGTTTTATTTACGTTTTGTTTACCTCTACTTTTTGCTGATTATGTCCCTGGACAGTGTTATGGCTTGTTCTGAATTTAAGATTGTGGATATTGATGGAACAGCGGATTCTTCTGTTGTCAATGTTGATATGGTGGAATGTGAAGAAAGTACCTCATGTGACAGCGACAAGAAAAACGGGGCAGAAAACTTCTTGACATGTAACAGCGATAATAAAAATGTGGCGCGGTCCACTGCTTCCACAGAGCTGCTTCTTTCAATGGCTGCCGAGAATGGCGGTAGGTGTTTCAATATTTTCTTACAAAGTACAGAATCAAAATCTATTCCAAATAGAGATCCTAGAGCTGTGCAAGTAGAGATAAAAAAGACAATCCCTCATGCTAATCATATAGAGAATGTCCGTCACACACGTACGGGCAGTCTACTTATTAGCACGAAAGACGTCAACTGTGCTGTTGATATTTGTCAGGTTACAAACTTTTTGGGGGTTCCAGTTAAACATAGAGTTATTTGGGAGAACATTTCGAATCGCTTCTTGGTGTTCAACATACCTGTCGACATCCCCCTGGAGGAGGTGGGCCAGGAGATAATGATCAATAACAACGTGCAGATCTTAGAAATGCGACGATTTATTAAGAAAGATTCAGCTAGTACTGTTTCCCCAGTTTTAATTACCTCTCTTGGTATTGCTATACCGACTGAAATTAAGTTATGGTTCACTCTTCAGAAGATCCGACAGTTTATCGATAGACCAAGGCAATGTGTACGCTGCTTCAAATTTAACCATGCAACCGGAAAATGTCACTCCGAAAATATCTGTGCCACGTGTGGCCAAAAGCATACTGGTCCGTGCACGCTAGAAGTCAAATGTGTGAACTGTGGGGGGGGGGGGGCACAGGTCAGATTATCTCCAGTGCCCCACCCGCTTGAGAGAAATGGATTTTCTCCGCTTCAAAAGTGGAAATTTCCTATCTTTTACTGAAGCTCGACGAAAATTTTCGACGAGGGCGAATCCTGAATCATATGCACAGAAAACCAGTGTTAAAAAACCCGACCAAGATGAATTTAAAAAAGCTATTGAGATCAGGACGAATAATATGTTAAAGATTTTAGTGGATCATTCAGAAAAGCAGTCTGCGAAAATTCTAGAAACTATCAGTGCTCTGAGTAATATAATTATGAACTGTATGGCTAAACTCAGTGACAAATCCCCGGAGCGGAAACGTGCCTACGTGCATGGTAAAGGGGGATAAAAAAAAAAAAGTTTTTGGTTTTTTTTTTCCTTGTGTTTTGGGCGAGTGTTCCTGCAGGGGGCAGGTTCTTGATTTTTGTTTTGTGTTTGATAGTTTTTCTTTTTTCTGTCTCTTATGGGTATTAGTGTGCTTCAGTGGAATTGCCGCGGTATCTCCAACAAGCTCCCCTTCCTCCAGCTTGAACCTTTCTTGTCGTCGGATGTCTTGGTTCTCCAGGAAACTTTTCTTTCACCGGTGAAGCCTCTGTCGCTGTCGGGTAAAGTGATCTACCGTCAAGACAGAGTCGGTCGGGCCGGTGGTGGTCTGGCTTTGGCGGTGAACTCTACTTGGTCGTCTACAAGGTTGTGTTTCGATGATTTGGGCTCAGCTAACGAATTCTTAGGCGTCCGCATTTCCCTTGGTTCTTCCTGTCTCAACATTATCAACGTTTACTCCTCATCTGGGTTGGTGGTTGACGATCTTCTGAAGGTTTGCCGTGATCTTTCTGGTCATTGTCTTATCTTGGGAGATTTTAATCTTCATCACCCGCTGTGGGGATCCCCGGTGTCCTCGCGGGCCAGCGTGCGTTTGGTGGACTGGCTTTCTGATAGCCCCTTCTGCTTAATGAACTATTCTGCTCCTACCCATGTGGCCCCCGGTGGGGTTACTTCTCTAATTGATCTTTCGATCTGTTCTTCTGGGCTTCTTACTTGCTCCTCGATCGTCGTTGAGGATGATCTTTTCGACAGCGATCACTTCCCCATTGCTATCTCTGTAGAGCTTAACCCTTCTCTGCGTCCCGGTCCCATTCTTTACAACTGGGCCCGCATCACCCAGGAAGTTAACTCCAGCCTACATTTGGCTACCGATATACAGCCGTCATCGTTCCAGTCCTTGGTTCGTCGTGCCATGTTGAATCACGGTACAGCCTGTGTTAAGTCCCTGAAACGCCTCCCTGTGTGGTGGACTGCGCGGTGTAGCACCCTTAGCAAACAGAAAAAGTTCCATCTGCGAAGAGCTCGTCAACTAACTTCTGTGGATCACTGGATGAAATATAAAAGATTCTCGGCCAAGCTCCGCCAGGTGGTCAGGGAAGCCAAGCGTCGGTACTGGGACTCCATTTGCTGTAATGCAAACGACCCTGGCCTTTTATATAAAATTTTTCGTAACCTCAAATCTCGGTCCAGCTCTTCTCCTGATTCCCACCTCTACTTACAACTACCTGACTCTTTTTCTGCTGATGCGGTAGCCCAAGCTGAAGCCTTTGCAGATCACTTTGGTGAGGGAGGCTGCCACGAGTCAATCCCATTTACTTATGGTGATGAGTGTAATGATTCGCTCAACTGTTTGTTCACGATCTCAGAGCTAAAGATGGCCATTGGAAGAACGAGAATTTCTACTCCTGGGGAGGACAGGATTAGTGCGGCCCTGTTCAAGGGGCTTAACGATCACTCTTTAGATTGCTTGTTGAGTATGTACAACAGCATTTGGTGCTCAGGGGACATTCCCTCAAGCTGGACGTCGGCGACCATTCTCCCAATTCTGAAGCCTGACAAGCCGAGACATCATATTTCTTCATACCGTCCGATTGCCTTAACCTTGGTAACGGGTAAAATCTGTGAGCGGATGATTGCCAGAAGGATGGTGCACCACCTACTCTGCCATAAAACCTTGGTCCCTAGGCACCTTGGATTTCTTCCCTTCCGGGATTGCCATACGGCGTTAGCGATTCTCCAGCATGATATCACGTCTGCCAAAAAGGCGAAGAAATATATTTTGGGCGTCTCTTTGGATTTACATTCAGCCTATGACTCTGTCTACATTGATGGACTTATTTATAAATGTGCCCAGGTGGGCATCACAGGACGGATGCTTCGGTGGATTCATCGCTTTCTTTCTACTAGAGTCGTCAAGGTTGCGTGGAGGGGTCACGTGTCTTCCTCCCGAACTATTTATAGAGGTGTTCCCCAGGGGGCGGTTTTGAGTCCCATCCTTTTTACAATTTTCATGGCAGATTTTTATGAGGTCCTGGTGGGCCTGGGCATCAAGTTCCTCATCTATGCAGACGACATTTTCATCTACTGTGTGAATGATTGTTTGGATACCTGTAGAGCCAAACTCCAAGAGGCTCTTCGACTTATAATAGTGTGGTGTTCCTATTGGAAACTTTCCATCCGGGCTGACAAATGCCATTCGATTAATCTCTCGAGACGGAGAGCGGTCTGTGATTTCCACTTCAGCGTGAACGGTGGACTCATCGAGTGGTGCCCCGTTCTAAAGTTCCTAGGTTTCCTTTTTGCCCGTCGTGGAGGCTTCCGGAAGCATGTAGAATACCTCCGGACGAAATGCTTTAAAAGGATCAACATCTTAAAAGCTCTAGCCCACAAAAGGTATGGGGCTCGTTCACATCATCTGCGGACGTCGGCCCTCTCTTCTATCTGCAGTATCATCGAATATGGAGCTGCTCTTCTCACGGCTGCTAGTCCTTCGCTCCTGAAGATGCTTGAAGTGATACAGACGAGTGCGTTACGGGTTGCTCTGGGACTCCCGAAGTGGACGCCTAATATTCTTCTTCTCAAGCATGCTGGGGTTTGTCTCCTAGCTGACAGAATCAGGGTTCTGGCTTTCGACTTCTGGGTGAAGCATCTTGCCCTTGGCAGCTGGTCTCCTCTCTTGGACTCTTGTGAGGATATTCTGGTCTCACCAGGAAATCATCTTTCTCATGTTTCTGAGTTTTTTGCCGGTCTGGGCATTGATCTGGATTTCCTCATCAGCTTCCAAGTTCCTCTTTCTCTTGACTCGAACGCAGTGCAATTTTTCACCTCTGATCTTCCTTTTCAGCGTACGGACCTTGATGCTAGCATCATTGCCCCGATGTTTGCTGATTATTTCCAGAACTTTACTGACTCGTGGGATATTATTGCCACCGATGCCTCAAAGACAGATTCCCTCACTTCGATTGCCGGCTGCACTTCCTCACACCACTTTGGTTATAGGGTGCAGCATGTCAACTCCGTCTTCACAGCGGAAGCTCTCGCAATAGGTGTGGCTCTCGACGAACTGATCTCGTTATCTCGTCCCGTGGTGATTTTAACAGACAGCTTGTCGGTTCTTTTGGCTCTCCAGTCTGCTAATCTGAAGTCTCCCAGAGTTATCCTTTGGCTCCACAATAAAATTGTTCGGATGCAGCATTTCTCCATTCACCTTTCCTTTTACTGGGTTCCGGGACACCGTGGTATCCCCCTCAATGAAAGGGCCGATGGCCTTGCCAAAAGTGTTTCTGTATCTGACCCTCTGATTGATTGGACCTCGCCAGAGGATACTATCCGTAGGTTCTCTCACAGTGTTCTGCTGCAGGGTGAGCACTCTTACCGTACTTGCAAGTATTATGCTTCTTATGGGGATATCCCCAATGTCAATCACTCTCGGTGTTGGGTTCATAATCGTAGAGATGATGTGATTGTGTCCCGTCTCCTCTGCAGGATGCTTATTACCCCGGAGATTTTAGCTCGCTTTAACTTGGTTGCGGACGGCAGCTGCCGTGCGTGTGGTGTTTTGAACTCCTTGGAGCATATTTTGTTTTCTTGTGTCAGGTACCGCGCTCAACGCAGGAGTTGCTGGGCGGGTTTTGATTTGAGCGATGAGTGTTTTCGTTCGTTTGGTTGCTTTATCAAAAAGTTTTGTTCGTCGAGTGTTTTTCGTAACTCTACGCTACGGTTTATCCATAGTATTGATTGCTTCTAGCTAGGTGTCTAGTGCTGTCTATGTCTGACGTTTCTGTTTGTTTGGATCATTCGGGACAACAGCCGTGCTGCTTATAGGTCCCAAAGCTCCCCCACTACCTACCTACCAATGAGTGATGAATGCTTCGCACCCCATATTCTACAGAAAGTTTGTATTAGCACTAGAGATGAGACGGACTCAACCCGGACCTGACACGGGTTTGATTTTTATACCAGCCTTCGGGCTCGGGCCCATTCTTTCTCAAATTGGCAATTTTATTTATTCTCGTACTCGTGTAGAAACAAAAAATAATTTTTTTACCCCTTAAAAATTAATTATCCCATTGCAAGTCTTTTTAATGCTATTTTGATCAGGAGGAAAGAGAAACAGATTTTTTTTCTTTTTTTTTTTTAGTATTTGTCGAACATTATTTTGAAAGAAAACTTGTGATTTTTGATGATTTATGTCTGTAGTTTAACGCGAGTAATGACCTATTGATGTTGGCGGCAATCAGAATATGGCGCCATTAGGATACTGTTTAATTGGAATGTTTATTTATTATTACTTTTTTCAGAGGTCTAACGCGAAATAAATATTTTCTTTTACGCCAATCAGCATTAGCCTAAGATTTACAAAATTTTAGTCTCCTATTGTCTGCGATTGTAATCGCTCTTTATATGAAAATAATGTTGGTGATTTTATTCATGCTTCTTCTTGAAGTCTGCTCATTCTGTGGCTCTGTTCTTCATATTCATACAATCACTTTCATACGTAAGTAGATAAAATTGGCATGTGTTTTTATTCCCGATTGAAAGCAATCAAGCAGCGTTTCCTCTTTTTCTATAAAAGCATCGGATCTTTTCGGTAACAGTGTCAAATTTATAATTTAAACTTATTTTCAAAGCCATGATAAATGCGAAAGATGTACACCTTTTATAGGAAACAGAAAACGCTGTTCGATTCTTCGTCATATAAATCATAATTTCTGCAAATTTCATTAATTTATACATAAAATGTTCTTCGTTATTGTGTCCATCAGAGATACCTACTTGTTGCGGGAGAAAAAATAAATTTTTTTAGGGAAGTATATTTCTCTTTGACACTAAACGTGTCTTTTGATAAGATTTAATATAAATTTCATAAAATTAATTATGTGCTAGAGATTAACAGTTGTTAAAAAATGAGATCTATTACATTTAGAACAGCTTTTAAGTATGCATTTTTGTTAAACCTTTTTTTTTTTTTTCGTGCGTACTTTCGGTATCGGAATCGGGCTCTGATGGCACAAACTTTTTTGGATTCGGATTTAAAATTGTTGGCCCCGGGCTCTGAAAAATGAGCCCGAACTCATCTCTAATTAGCACATCTCAGAAATTTTTATCAATTTCATTATGTTTGTAACGGAGTAACATTATTAAAATACGTCACAAATATTCTTTCTTCATAGACTATAATATAAAGGAATACTTGTGAGTTCTTTCGGACGCGAACTGTAAGTGCTAAACATAACATTACATGTAGTAGTCATCTTTTAGTACACCCCAATAATGTATATACATGTTATTATGGTTAAATACTGTAATACAACAATATTAAAATATACCGCAAATGATTTTACCCGATAGACCATAATCTAACGGAACTTTTGAGTCCTCCTGTAAATGAACTATGAATGATACACACTTCATTTTGAATACCGAACATTCCATTGTAAACAATAATAACATATATCAATTATGCGTTAATCCGAGTATATTTACGTGAGTTAGAGCATGACCAGACGGGCAGACAAACCCAATTCACTTTTCAACTGCGTTGGAAAGTGTTACAAATATTTCTTGAAGAATCCCATGCTTATGAAAATGTTAAGAATGGCATGCTATTTCAAACCCTTCCCCTCAAACAAAATCTTGCCTCTTCCCCCCACTCTAAGAAACTTATTAAATGACTTTCTGTCCTGTCCGTAAAGCCTGCAAAGTCCAAAAAAAAAAAAATCTCCGTTTTAGACAGGTACCCTTCTTAGCAAGAATAATTATATAGTTCTTTCTTCATAGAAACTTAATTTTTTTTTCCGGTTACGAAACAATTCTTTTTTTGACAGGTTTCGTATTCGCAAGTTTTACAATAAATGTAATATACCTATACTCTTCAGAGGTATACTATAGAAAGGATGTTTTAAATGCCTTTAAGAATACTTGTAAAAAGGGAAACTGTCTATAGTAGAATACTGTCTTAAACGGAAAAAAATGTTAGTCACTATCTTGAAATTATACCTGCTAAAATAAAAAAACCTCCTTAAAACGGAATTTTCATAGGTTTTCGTTTTGATGGGAGATAGTACAGGCTCCCCCCCCCCCCACCGAACCCCACCCCACCCATGGCTATGCCACTGTCCTCAAAGACAGCCTTGCCCCCCCCCCCCCCAAGAAAATTCTGAAATGGCGCCCCTGATTAATACTCTGTCGTTTTCGTCAAACAGTCCTTTCAACTGCTCTAACTCTGGCTTGGAGATTTTTTTTTTTCCCCTTCCTACCCGATCCCAGTTCTTTTTTGGCCGAGAGTCCCTCCTAGTAACATTCTAGAACATCGTATGTAGTTCATTTGGTGATATTTTCGGAAAATAAATAGTTCACGATGGACTAGCTCCTTGATGAATATTGCTTTCGCAAAACTTGTACACAATAATACATAGACACTCCTCTTGTGGCTCTATTCTCGGAAAACACAGATTATTTAATGATCTCTTGGCTAATGGCCATGCTCTTATATACCATAGCACAACACTTCTCGCAGCGTATTCACCTGAGTTTCACCTGATTCGGTTTCCTTTGCTATTTTACATAATTGCAAAGTTTGTGCGGATTTCTAGGAAAAAGTCCTTATGTTTTCTAAAATGTTTAAATAAGATATATTATTTACCTTATTGAAAGGCTATGTTTTGCTAAAGCATTCTTGATGTGTTGGAAAGTGTTTCATAATCTATGCTTGACGCATGATTTTTCTCTCTTGTTTAATTTTCAAGGGAAGACCATGCTATTGTATTTATTTATTTGCTTATTTTTTTTTTTTTGCAGAGCGACGCAAAATCAATTCGTCAATTGACCGCAGAAAAAAATTGTGAAATTTGCAAATTAGACTTGGAAAAAATAGATAAATTGGCAAATTAGAAATTTTTTTTTTATAATTATTAGTTTATGTACCTAAAGTGTTTACTTATACGTGTTTTTATTGTAATAAAATTTGACAAGCTATTTTAGGTTTTGAGTAATTTTTTTAAATTCTTTTGAGTCTGACCTGCGATGACAGATAAATTTTCTAAAATATCAAATTCCTTGGGGAGGGGGGAATGCCCCCCCAGCCCCCCTCAAATGGCGCCCCTGCCTGCCTGTATATAATTTTATCTATATTCTACAAACATTTCTTAATAAACTAAATGCAGTTCAGTGTAAAAATGCATAACTCGTTTAAAAACCACTTTTAAGCAATTTGCGCTCATACCCAGTTACCCTTACGAATTCTTTTGTGTAGTCCTGGATATAAATTATAGCATTTATACACACTGGTGTCCCAAAAAGGACTGACTGATTTTAAAATTCAATAACTTGCAAACGGTGACAGATATTTAAAAATTTCTTGCAGGATTTTTATGCATAAGGTCAAAAGTTTTATTACAGTGATTTTTGATTTTAGTTCGAATTAGAAACAGTAGATGGCGATGTAAGTAATAGTCGCTAAATACAGGCTCGATTTTTGGTCCTTTCTCTTGTTTCATGCGGAAAAAGGAGATGGAAATGTATTATCCGGGCCACGAAGTACCAAAAATCAAGCCTGAATTCAGTGTCTATTGATCGCAGCGCCATCTATTGTTTGTAATTCGAACTAAAATTGAAAATCACTGTAAAAAAACTTTTGACCTTATGCATAACCCTCCTGCAAGAATTTTTTAAATATCTGTCACCGTTTGCAAGTTATTGAATTTTAAAATCAGTCAGTCCTTTTTGGGACACCCGGTATATAGTATGCATAAATATAGTGAAACATAAAAGCGCATATCATAATTGAAAATGCATTTCCAGCAATCACCGCTAATGTACAGTACTTCTTATACATTAGTATCTGAAATCTTTTGTGTGTCCCTGTAAATGCTATGCACTTCGTATTATACATGAAATAAGTTATAGTAAACCTCAGCGACGTATATCAAATTCATTATATGTGAAATGGTTTAACATAATTAAAATACGCCGCAAACAATTCCCCCCCCCCCCTCTATATCATTATGTAACAGAATTCTTTTGTGTAGCCCTATAAATGAATAATAACTATTCTTTGCACCGCATATTCTACAGAACGCATATTTTAGTGCATTTCATAAATGCATATAACTTTTGTTATGTTTGGATGCGTGTAACATCATTAAAAATCATTTGAAACGATATTTTCCCATTGGCTGTAATGTAACGGAATACTTTTGACTATCTCTATAGATGAACTAAACATGCTAAAAACTTCATTTGAAATAGGGATCGTGCTATGGTAAACGTCAATAACATCCAAAACTTTCAGGGCAATCCGAGTATATTTACGAGAGTTAGAGCGTGTACAGACTGCCAGACGGCCAGGCAAACCGAAGTCATAAACACTTTTCAACTTTGTTGGAAAGTGTTAAAAAGTGTAATAAAATGTGCAGATGAAGCAGATTTTTAATGTTTTGCAGTATTACGTAGAGGACAAAGCTCTACAAATTGGAAAAATCTGGTAGCCCAGCAAAAATTTCCAGTCGGCCAATAAAATAATATTTACCCCACCCCCTTCAACCGTTGTCCGATTTTCTCAAATTTAATTTAATCGTGAACCCTGCCAAAAATTAAAAAGTCCCATTTAAAAAATTTTCAAGTTTTTTCGATGATCAGTAGCAACAATAAACTTTTTTGTTTTGTTTCATGTGAATAAAATACCCCGCCGTATGGTCATGACACTGGTCACAATGTTACCATAATTAGGACTGATGCGGCTCGAGAGTTAGTAATAAAGTTTACCTGAACGCCAGCCTGCGTATCTCCTCAGACCTGTGATTGGTGATAAAATTTCAGATTTAAGGGGAAGTAAGACTTAACATTATGTTTGGGAAGACCACTTACCATCATGTGGCATATGTAACCGACATTAGCAACCTTTTTATACTCGGATTGGATTTGCATAAAGAGAATAATTTTAAACTGGATTTCTTTTAGAGAGGATAATTTTAAACTGGATTTCAAGAGTAAAGAATTGCACTCGATGTCAGAAGGGCATAGAATTGTTTAAAACGAAAAATCTAGAAATTAAATCATTTCACCAAGTAAGTGCAGTAACTGAAATCGTAATACCTCTAAACATCGATACCTTAATTTTTGAAATTCCTAATAAATAAAAAAAATTGTTTTCGCTTCGGCCGCATTAAGTATCGGACACTAACGATAGAAATAAAAGGAGTTCTGGTGACTTCATCTCTCGTCCCGAAATACTATTTCCATGAAAGTCGCTCATAAGAGCAAGAAAGCGGATAGGTTTTCAATAAAAGTAAGGAATTGACACAGGATTTGCCACCGGCTTAGTCCTTGGGACTGTCCTATCATCTTAGTACGGAAAAAAAGATGGGTCCAGAAGTTTCTGTCTAGAATTTAGACTATCTCCGGACCCGGTTGAATGGTATCACAAAGAAAGACAGCGACCCTTTTCTTAGATCAGACTACACTTTAGACACTTTCTCTGAACATCAACAGTTCCCTACTTTGGGTATGAAGAACGGTTATTGGCAAGTAGAGATATACACTTATGACCATGAAAAGACTGTGTTCAGTACGAGGCGGGGACTTTGGCAGTCCAAGGTTATGCCATTTGTATTGTGCAGTTCTTCTGCAACGTTCGAATGTTCAATGCTAAAATGGTTCTCTTTTGAATTCTCCTTGGTATTGGTATGTAGTTTATATCATCATCATAGCGCAAATTTTTTTTTCAGAAAAACACCATTGCTGTTTGGTTTTATTTGCGGCGTTGTATTAGATAGCTTTCATTACAAAAAGCTACCTATTGCAGCCGTTCGGAGGAAAGCGATTTCAAAAAATTTTGGTATATTTTCATCGATCATGACACAAGACTCCGAAACCACCCTCCGTTCAAAAGTTGATATATATATATTTATATACATATATATGATCTTTGTCACACTGTAACTCTCGTATTTATGAACCGATTTGGATGTAACTTCGTGTATACATAGTGCATACCAATGCCTCGACCGAGTTCGTTGGCTAGCTTCACCCGCCATCTTGTTTCTAAATGGCGGCCATTTAATATATATTTTTTTTAATTTAAAATTTGAAATGTGGTATCAAAAAATTGAAAATTGAAAAAAAAATTTTTTTGTATGTGTTTGACCTTGATACAAAGATTCCGGAGCAGTTTTTGTTTCATCTGTATCTTAAAAAATGGCTGAGTTATAGCACTTTGAATTTCTAGCGTGGCTGACATTTTGAAACGACCTGATTTTTGTCACGCGATAACAGGCGTATTTATGAACCGATTTGGATGTACCTTGGTGTATACATAATACGTACCAATGTCTCGACCGAGTTCGTTCGCCAGCTTCATCCGCCGTCTTGTATCAAAATGGCGGCCATTTAAATTTTTTTTTTAATTTAAAATTTAAAATAAGGTAGCAAAAAATTAGAAAATGAAAAAGATTTTTTTGTATGTGTTTGACCTTGATACAAAGATTCCAGAACAGTTTTTGTTTCGTCTATAATGTCCATATCTAAAAAAATAGCTGAGTAATAGCATTTTGAATTTCTATTGTGGCTGACATTTTGAAACGACCTGATTTTTGTCACGCGATAACAGGCGTATTTATGAACCGATTTGGATGTAACTTGGTGTGTACATAGTACATACCAATGTATCGACCGAGTTCGTTGGCAAGCTTCATTCGCCATCTTGTTTCAAGAGTGCTGCCATTTAAAAAGAATTTTAAATTTTAAATGAGTTATCGAAAATTGAAAAATGAAAAAGATTTTTTTTATGTGTTTGACTTTGATACAAAGATTCCGGAGCAGTTTTTGTTTCGTATATATCTTAAAAAAATGGTTGAATTATAGAACTTTGAATTTCTAGCATGGCTGACATTTTGAAACGATCTGATATTTGTCACGTGATAACACGCGTATTTATTAACCTATTTCGATGTAAGAAGGCATGTGGATAATATATCGCAATGTCTCGATCAAGTTCGTTGGCCAGCTTCATCAGCCATCTTGTTTCAAAATGGAGGCCATTAAATTAAATAAAAAATTGTATTTAAAGTGAGGTGCAAAAAAACTTAGAAATTGAAAAAGGTTTCTTTCTTAAGTATTTGACCATGATATAAGGATTCCGGAACATTTTTTGTTTTATCTTTATTTTAAAAAATGGCTCAGATATAGCAGTTTCAATTTCTAATGTGGGTGACATTTTGAAAAATCTGATTTTTTGCCTGCGACAGCACTTGTATATATCAACCGATTCCGATGTAGTTGAGCATGTGCACAGAATTACTAAGGTCTCGACCAAGTTCACTGATTAGCCTCATCCACCATGTTGTCTTAAAATGGCAGGAACTTCAAGATATCGCCGAATTCAGCAATCAAATATAAGTTACTTTAAATAAAAGCAGCTTGGATAAAGCTGACTAATTTCGCGAAATTCTCATTCATAATGATTTAGTATTGATAAAAATTAGTATTGAATCTCCTATAATCGGTTTCCAATAAATTGAGCTTCGTGTGTTTGAATAATATAAGCTTGCTTTTTAAAAATAAGGAATATGAAAGCTACCTCTTCCTCCCGGCACTGGCCGGAAGGACTTTTTATCTTTTGCATACAAGCGCTAAGCATATAGGGGCTTCCCATTTAAAGTAAAATCCAACCTTACTACGAACATCGAAGCCTGATTTGCGACTCGTACCCAGCACCTCTTGCCAAGCAGAGGAATGCCGTATCATCATAATTATCATCTGTATTACTTGTTTTAATTATATAAAAATCATTTATTAGTACTTTTTAAAATTTTTAAAAATGATCAAAATTAATATTTTTTGTAGGCAATTGGAGCACCTGTGGGTTCTGTAGTTGCCGGAACAAAAGATTTCATCAAAAGGTAAGACAGTTGAAGGAGATGAAGGATGTTAGAATATTTTGATTGTAAAAATGTATTACGTAGTAAACACATGATAATATTTTTATCATATTTAAGCAACTTTTTTAAAAAAAACTTGATGATACGGTATGCAGTAAAAGATTAAATGTTTTTCCTCACTACTTAAGATTTTATTAATTGACCTCTTCTTTAAAATATTTTTTCTTAATTACTCTCTCAATATTATATTTATTTAATTTTATAAACTATCTTAATTTTCTGTTACTTAGTCTTTAGTTTCGTCAGTTTATTTTGTATTTAATTCGAGTAGTTTTTCGGAGTAAGGAGCTGTCCAATTTCTTGTTTCTTCTAACAAATCTATTGACTTGCAATGACATTTGCGCTTCCGAAAACACAATTGTCTTCAACTTTTTTCGATCGTGTTCATGTCTAGTTTAGACAGACAAGCTTTTGTCTTAAAAATACAAGAATTTCCTTGCTAGATGCCTCTCAAAATTTGATTTGTTATCGTTATTCATTACAAGCCTTCGAAAATTCTTATGCAAATTCAACCTAGATTATTCTAAAATTTATGTTCTGTAACAGTGGTCAAGGTAACTAAAACTTTGAATTCATCTCTGGACGACGACTTGCCTAGTTAAACTAAAATGTGTCTATTTATCTCATATTATAATAAATACATAGGGGAGACCGGGGCTAGTAGACGCAGTTTTTAGTTATTGATTTTTATTAATTTTTTGTTTAAGTTTTTTATGAAACTTTAACTGTACTTTTAAAGAACAGGCATTGGGCTATAAATATCCGGAGTTTTGAGTTTGTAACTTTTATAGTTTATGTTTAGCGGAAGTCTAAAGTAAAAGGAAAATTGTGCGCCAACCTACCCCGTCACGGGGCAAGTTGCCTATAACTATGGGGTAAGTTGGCACACGCTTTATAAAAATTTAAATATAACTAAATAAAATAAGACACGCAGTTAAGAGAAATCAATTTTATTATTACCAGTAAGTTTAAACAAAGGCATTATCGCCGTACAATGTAAATTCTAAATTATACAGACATAAAAATAATGAATAAAACATTAACATTGAGTAACTTCTATCCTACTCGATATCATCATCAGAGTTATAGTTGTCAGATATAAAAAATCTAGTGTCTCCATTTGGGCAAGTCTCGTGTGCCCAAAATCTTGCATTGCAACCACTTTTCTCGGTGTTTGCTGTTTTTCAAGGTACCAGCACACACCACACGGAAAGAACGATTTTGTTAAAACAACAAAAAAATAGTTGTGCCAGCCAAATTTTGCCCCAGCCAAATACTTTTTGTTGGACTGACAAAATCATTTCGTTAGTTCAATAAAATTTTTTTGAACGAACAAAATCATTTGATTAGTCGAACCAACATTTGGTCAGTCCAACCAAACATTTTAGCTGGGGCTATATTAACTAAATCTTTTTTTCCGTGCAGACACCGAGCAAACTTGCCCCGTGTTCAATGCGCCTACTAGCCCCATAATAAATTTTTTCACAAAACGGACACGTAACCATCTAAGCATAAATAATCCGAGTAAATCAAATATGGGATAGGTACAGTTAATCATACACCAAGAAAAACTGCACAAGTTAAATCGCAATTATTAAGATAAGTATTAGAAATTAGAAAAAGAATGAAGCAACAAAAAATTACTTATAAGTGCAAAAATTTAGAAAAATCGTAATAAATGTCTACTGCACATAGGTAGCGCTACAAAACTAGAATGAGGATTGTAAAAAGCAAGAAGAAAAGTATTCTGTGATTGGTTGCGCAATCTGTCCACAAGCAGGCGATTTATGAGAACTGCGCCTACTTACCCCTGTAGCCAATTAGCCCCGGTCTCCCCTACATAATCAGATTGGGTAGCCTCTTTTAAATGAAATAGATTAATATCTAAATTATAATTCAGTTCTAATAATAATATGTTATATTATTGTTAGAACTCTGTATGTAATTCTTCTTATAACTTATCCTCAGGGTTCACAGATGTCGTAAAGTATTGGGAGGAGCAATGCGTCAAGCTGGTGTACTTGCTGCGGCTGCTCTTGTGGCTCTAGACACAGCCGAAGAGAGATTAAGAATTGATCATAAGCGAGCAAAAAAACTAGCTCAAGGTAAGTGGAATCACATTACGTAATATTTTCTCTTAAGTATTGCTCTTTTATCGAGAAGGCAATGGATTTCAAACTTTAAAAAAAAAAAACTAAGGATATATGAAATCCATAATCTACGGCACCCCCCCCCCCCCGCCCCCCCAAATACTAAACCTACACTCTGACTCAAAAAATGGCGGTGATCATTCGGTGATCTCAAAAAATGGTCTCTTGAATTTGAATATCTTTGCCTTATTTTTCGGCGATTAAATAAAGCGGAGAGTACTGTTTAAAACTAGTGGTATTCAAATTCAAAAGACCATAAAACCCCTGAAAAAAAAAAAAAAAATCCGCGTATGACAGCTGCTATTTTTGTAATTGCGCATAGGACTATCATTCAGGAGGCTGTGGAACAGCTACAGCACTAACTTCCGTACTCGCATGTAAATATCAAATTAATTAGAGTCACATTTAAGGTTCAATCAGGTCACTTAATTGGCCTTCGCTTTCTAGTATATTTCTTAGAGTATCTACAATAGTACCATCCAGATAATAACGCACAGCGAGATGATAATGTATAGAGAAATTATCTTACTGGAAATAAGAAATCTTCTCTTCGGAGCTGTTCATTTATAGAGAGTGCAATGGAAGCCAATTTGTACATGCATTAAAAAAATTAAACTTAGAGTCAAATTTACTGATCAAATGGGACATTGAACCTTTAGACTACTGACGGTACACGAACTGGTATGAAAATAGTATAGTGTTCTTCAAGTTTTAATCGGCCTTTAGTCTTTTAGCATATTTCTGTAAATGCTTATCATTCAAATAATAGCGCATAACATCGTGGCAATGGGCAATGCAACTATTTTACTTAAAACATTTCCGTCAGCATCAAACTCTAATTCGTAAGTTATATACATTTTCAATAACCTCCATAATTAGAGAATTTGTTGCGTTTTTTTTTTTTTTTTTTTTTTTTGCAAATCTAAATGATGTTCCATGGTTAATGTGCCATCAACAAGAATTTATGTTTAGACCCACTTTATTTAAAAGAAAAAAAAAAAAAAAAAAAAAAAAAGGATTTGACCCAAATTTTCCGCCATTCATGATCGGTTTGTGCATTGATCTCTAAAACCAATATCAAAATTTCTTTTCAAAATTTCTTTTTTCAAATAAATAGCTTTGGAATGGCAAAAAACATTTTTTTTACCCCCTGTCTCCTGCGTTTCGAGATTTTTATGCACCTACAGATTTTTTTCCCAGAAAGCTCTCTTTTGCAGAGATAATTAAATAAGTCTTGGACATTTTTTCCTTATACCCAATAATTTCTGAATATATCACAGGGATTGGGAGTTTGTTCAAACCCTGTATACTGAGGGGCAACGGGGAGACAAAATAAATTCACATGCAATATGAGAATATAGAATAGAATTATGGGGATAAAAGTAGCCTTAGGGCTATGCATATATAGCCTTATCATTTGGGGGGGGGGGGTCTGACACATGATATCGCATCTCTAGGGGAGGGGGATTTGCCTTTTGATACCGTTATCATTTTTTATCCAACCAAAATTTTATCTTTTTATTTGCCATTTATTCTTTACATCGAAATAGTATGATATTTTTTTTTAGCCTGTTATCTGTTTTTATAATAATACAAAGTTATTAAAATTATTAAATGATTGTAAAATTGTTTAATTCCAAAATATGGACTACCCCAATGTTTGACATTCCTATTCTTCTGTCATATGTGTATGCATATATAATCCGCTGTTCCAGAAACCAAGTGCGAAGTATGTTTGAAACGATACTTGTTGTGTTTACTAGTAAATAAAACAGAAAGAATATTGTCCAGCTGTTTTTTTTATAAGAAGTTCCATCTGATCTCCCCCCCCCCCCCCTCCACTGCATTCTGGGACAAGTGCACGAAGACATTATTATTGTTGGATGCATTATATAACAAAAAACTATTATTAAATACTTTTAAATAGTAACTATTTCTTTTAACTGTTATTTAATATATAGTTATTTCATACAGAAAGTGATATTTTTTGGACTTCTTTTCATTTGAATCAATAAAGTATGCGAAAAATAAATGTAGAAGCATATCTGTATTTCACTCGAAACAGAAGAAAAAAGAATGAAAAATCGAAGGAATCTTTTGACATCATTGATAATGATATCATTACAGGGAGATGGGGGGGGGGGGGGGGTGTCGAGGGTTGATAACGTATGGTATCACAAGGGACAGGAGGGGGTGCAAAATTACCAAAAAGCTGATAACATTATATATGTACAGCCCTTTATAAATAATAATATATTCGATTACGCAATCTACAACAAACAACTTATTTAAATTTATCTTTGCAGACATAAAGAATCTGAAAAGTGAATTAATTACTGTCGATCCTGATGCAGTGCAGTCAAACATGCTTCTACTCTGCTTTCCCTCAGACCGACTGACATCGGAACAATTCGTGCAAAGGATGGCTGAAGTAATCTTACTTACTTTCTTCCAGTTTCTTGTAGATTTCATTGTATATTTCAAATTTTAAGTAAACACAAATACAGGGTACCCATAAAGTTCCAACACCATTTCAGTTAGTCAGAACTCGGAATCTACTATATTAGACCTGCACAAACCATCACCACATCGAGTTGACGGCTGAAATTCCAGGATTAGTTAAAATTCGATTCGCATATCAAAATGCTACTGGTATGCCAAGTCATATCTTGGTGGAAAACACCTGCAAACCCGATTTTAGTGCACTAGATTAATTTTAACACACGTTAGCTGGGTGAAAAATTTTCACCAGATTCGTCCGGGATAGCTCAGATGGTAGAGCATTGCCGGCTTCAGCCGAGAGATCCCTAGTTCGAATCCTAGTCCGGACATTTTTCGCCCAGTTGGAAATTTGCATCTAATGAAGATATTCAGGTAGTCCACGAATTTCACGCTATATCACAATTGATAAAAAAATAATGGGAGAGCAAATTTTAAAGAATTCTTGTTTCTTTTTAAATCACATTAAAAGGAGTTAATTTCACGTATTATATTCTGAAGTTTCATGTTCATCATTTGTAAACAATCATCATCACGAGAACTTTTTGTAGATTATTATTGATACTCATACTATATACATAATTTACATTTATACATCATATTTACAAAGAAATATTTGCTTAACAATTGAAATTCACTTGTTCCTCTCTGGGAACCCAAGCTAATATTTTTATAATCAGGAACATTTTTCTTCCACTTTTGGAAGATCAAGTAATAAAACTATACAGCGTGCAAGCTGCTATCGAATTTCACATTCTACTGTAAAACTAAAGAACAAGAGAGAAAAAACAAATGGGCAAGTGTGATCATAGATCGCACAAAGGGTTTCGTTTAATATTCCTTTCAAAACGTCCAGTACATTTATCGCCATGAAATACCTTCTAAATTTTGGAAAACCCATCCTAAACTATCTTAAAGTTTCAAACATATTCGCCTTGTTATATTTTCCTAATTTTGTCCGTGCCCCTCCCCCCATCCGAAATGCTACGACATATCACATGACGGGAATCTGCCAAATTTAGAAAAGTGTCCACCATGATTTTTGACGCGGCCTGATGTTTAAAATTTTTGTTATGTTTTATAAGCTATATTAAAGTTTCAAACAGATCGTTCAGCTATCCCAGCAAAGAGGAAATTGCTGGCCAGCAGCAAGATAGGTGCTGGCAATGATGGAGAAGTGCTGGCTGATGGTCTACCACTGCATGACCACTGCTGGACAGCTTCAGTCATCTTTGCTGTTGGAAATCATCAGATAAAATTCTGGTGGGCATCCATTTTATCTCGTGCGCTGGCCCACCACTACATGGAAGTGCACGAACTTTTGCAGTATTATTGCTAGGAACCCTTACGCTAGGTGGCGATCTTTTTTCCAGCTGATGGCCCACTGTTTCTTTCTTTGCTGGGATATTTCCTAATTTTGTTCGCGCCCCTCCCTCACCCCCCTCGAAATGCGACACGCCATTCTTCTTTATAATTTTTTATCATGTGTTATAAAGTATCTTAAAGTTTAAAACAGATCGCATCGTTAGATTTCCTATTTTAAATGAAATCGCGGTCTGTTAGTTCCACATTCCATCACCAGGGAGCGCACTCTGTTCTTAACAAAAGCGTATCTGAACGGAACTCCTTTACACAACTTATCAGTGGATATGTTACTCGTGGGGGTGGCGGTCTTCAGCAAGAATTTAAGATGCTTGTTGAAATTACTATTCGGAAATAGTGCTAATTTAACTTTTGACATACTTATAGTTAATAAGTAGCATGTATCTGAGGGCTCCGTAAAAAAACGTACCTGAAACAGTATGAAATAAAAGGTAAACAAAAGAAATATTTTGCCCCTCCCCCTCTCCCCAACTGCCCGAAATTTCACGCGCCATTTTTTATAAACTTTTTATTATGTGTTATAAACTATCTTAAAGTTTCAAAGAGATCGCCTTGTTAGATTTCCTATTTTAAATGAAATCGGGGTCTGTTAGTTCCACATTCCACCACGAGGGAGCGCACTCTATTCTTAACAAAACTGTATCTGAACGTAACTCCGTTAAACAACGTATCAGGAGATATACTAGTCGAGGAGGTGGCGGTCTTAACCAAGAATTTAAGATATTTGCTTAAATTACTATTCGAAAATAGTGGTATGAACACTTATAAAATTTTTTATACTGAATAAATAATAGTTTTCTCATCACGCCATCAAAAAAATCTCACGCAAAACAGTACAAAATGACCTGTTATACTGCCTAATTTTGTTCGCGCCCCTTCCCCTCTCCCTCCCCTCCAACCGGAATATGACGCGTCATTCTTTTTTATAATCTTTTACTATTTGTTATAAATTATCTTAAAGTTTCAAACAGATCGCTTTGTTGGAATTCCTATTTTAAATATAATCGCGGTCTGTTAGTCCCACATTCCACCACCAGGGAGCGCACTCTATTCTTAACAAAAGTGTATCTGAACGAAACTCCTTTATACAACCTATCGGTGGATACATGGGTCGGGGGGTGCGGTCATAACCAAGAATTTAATATATTTGCTGAAATTACTATTCGAAAATAGTGGTATATCAATACTTCTGACATTATTATCTGGCATAAGTAACATTTATGCTCTATTTTTAAAAATCGGACACCGTTCAGAAGAATACTGCAATGAAAAATCACGTGACTGCCTTTTAAAATAAGTATATAATAGAAATAAATCAATTAGTGAAATTAGCGGCCCTCACCCCCCTACCCGAAATTTCACGCGCCATTTTTAATAAACTTCTTCTAATGTGTTATAAACTATCTTAAAATTTCAAACAGATCGCCTTGTTATATTTCCTAATTTTAACAAAATCGCGTTATGTTAGTTCCACATTCCACCACCAGGGAGCGCACTCTATTCTTAACAAAACTGTATCAGAAGGAAACTTCGTTAAACAACCTATCAGTAGATATGTTACTCGAGGTGGTGGCGGTCTTAATAAGAAATTAAGATATTTGCTGAAATTACTATTCGGAAATAGTGGTAACTAAACTTTAGACAATTTTATATTAAATAAGTAGCATATATCTCAGGACTACCTCAAAAAAGGCACCTAAAGCGTTCAGAAACGCTAACTTTTTAAATAGAAATCTAGCGCCCCCTCCCCGGAATTTCACGCGTCATTTTTTTTTTTACACTTTATCTTATGTGTTATAAAATATCTTAAAGTTTCAAACAGATCGACTTTTCTTAGTTTTAAGAAAATCGCGTTATGTTAGTTCCACATTCCACCACCAGGGAGCGCTTTCTATTCTTAACAAAAGCCTATCTCAACGAAACTCCTTCACGCAATTTTTCCGTAGATACATGGGTCGGGATGGTGGCGGTCTTAACTAAGAATTTAAAACATTTGCTGCGGTAACAAACGCTAAGATTTTAAAAATAAATCTAGCTCCCCCCCCCCCCCTCCTCAAAATATCACACTTTTAAAGATATTTTCGAATTATTAATCAGCGATCCCTTAAAAATAGTTACAATAGGCTGGACTAAAGCCCACGTTGGGAATATCGGAAATGAGAAAGCAGACGAATTAGCAAAGCAAGCAACTATTGAAGAAAATGCGGACATTGTGGCTGCTTTGGACTTTCCTATTTCTCTTATTAAAGGTGTAACTCGGTAAAATACTTGTGCTGAATGGCAAAGGTACTGGAATTCAAGCGGTAAAGGAAGGGATACATATGGCGTTATCAGGAAGGTAAACTTTAACTACATTTGCTCAAACCAGGTGGTACAGTACTTTATAACTGGACATGGCAGCTTTCCATTTTTAGGTGCGTTCGTAATTATATAAATACGTAGCACCTATAGTCGTCGTTCAGTCCGTCCGTCTGTCCGCATGTAACAGAGCAAAAACTACCCAACCGAATGGTCTGAAATTTCAAATATATGATTGTTGCAAAATTTTGTCGAGCCATTTCAAATTTTAGGAAAATCGGATGTATAGTTTAGTTACAGGGACAGTCAAAAGTTTTTCTTTACATTACGGCCAAAGGGAAAAATTATTGCAAGTGCATTTTAATGATATTAGAGCCTTCCGAATGATCTGAAATTTTAAAGATATAATTGTTGCAAAATTTTGTCGAGCCATTTCAAATTTTAGGAAAATCGGATGTATAGTTTAATTACAGGGACAGTCAAAAGTTTTTCTTTACATTACGGCCAATGGGAAAAATTATTGCAAGTGCATTTTTAGGTAGCTTTCATTACAAAAAGCTACCTATTGCAGCCGTTCGGAGGAAAGCGATTTCAAAAAATTTTGGTATATTTTCATCGATCATGACCCCCAGACCCCGAAACCACCCTCCGTTCAAAAGTTGATATATATATATATATATATATATCTGATCTTTGTCATACTGTAACTCTCGTATTTATGAACCGATTTGGATGAAACTTGGTGTGTACATAGTACATACAAATATCTCGACCGAGTTCGTTGGCCAGCTTCATCCGCCATCTTGTTTCAAAATGGCGGCCATTTAAAAAAATTTTAAAAATTAAAAATTTGAAATGTGGTACCAAAAAATTTAAAATTGAAAAATATTTTTTTCTTATGTGTTTGACCTTGATACAAAGATTCCGGAGCATTTTTTGTTTTGTCTATATCTTAAAAAATGGCTGAGTTATAGCACTTTGAATTTCCAGCTTGACTGATATCTTGAAACGACCTGATTTTTGTCACACGATAACAGGCGTATTTATGAATCGATTTGGATGTACCTTGGTGTATACATAATACGTACCAATGTCTCGACCGAGCTCGTTGGCCAGCTTCATCCGTCATCTTGTTTCAAAATGGCGGCCATTTAAATTTTTTAAAAAATTTTTAAATTTGAAATGTGGTACCAAAAAATTGAAAATTGAAAAATATTTTTTTTATATGTGTTTGACGTTGATACAAAGATTCTGGAGCAGTTTTTGTTTCGTCTATATCTTAAAAAATGGCTGATTTATAGCACTTTGAATTTCTAGCGGGGCTGACATTTTGAAACGACCTTATTTTTGTCATGCGATAACAGACGTATTTATGAACCGATTTGGATGTACCTTGGTGTATACATAATACGTACCAATTTCTCGACCGAGTTCGTTCGCCAGCTTCATCCGCCATCTTGTTTCAAAATGGCGGCCTTTTAAAAATTTAAAATTTAAAATGAGGTACCAAAAAAGTTGGAAAATGAAAAATATTTTTTTGTATGTGTTTGACCTTAATACAAAGATTCCGGAACAGTTTTTGTTTCGTCTGTATCTAAAAAAATGGCTGAGTTATAGCATTTTGAATTTCTATTGTGGCTGACATTTTGAAACAACCTGATTTTTGTCACGCGATAACAGGCGTATTTATGAACCGATTTGGATGTAACTTGGTGTGTACATAGTACATACCAATGTCTCGACCGAGTTCGTTGGTCAGCTTCATTCGCCATCTTGTTTCAAAAGGGCTGCCATTTAAAAAAAAAATTAAATTTTAAATGAGTTATCAAAAAATTGAAAAATGAAAAAGATTTTTTTTATGTGTTTGACCTTGATACAAAGATTCCGGAGCAGTTTTTGTTTCGTATATATCTTAAAAAATGGTTGAATTATAGCACTTTGAATTTCTAGCATGGCTGACATTTTGAAACGATCTGATATTTGTCACGTGATAACACGCGTATTCATTAACCTATTTCGATGTAAGAAGGCATGTGGATAGTATATCGTAATGTCTCGACCAAGTTCGCTGGCCAGCTTCATCAGCCATCTTGTTTGAAAATGGAGGCCATTAAATTAAATAAAAAAATATATTTAAAGTAAGGTGCAAAAGAATTAGAAATTGAAAAAGGTTTCTTTCTTAAGTATTTGACCATGATATAAGGATTCCGGAGCATTTTTTGTTTTGTCTTTATCTTAGAAAATGGCTCAGATATAGCAGTTTGAATTTCTAATGTGGGTGACATTTTGAAAAATCTGATTTTCTGCCTGCGAGAGAACTCGCATATATCAACCGATTCCGATGTGAGTGAGCATGTGCACAGCAATTACTAAGGTCTCGACTAAGTTCACTGGTTAGCCTCATCCACCATGTTGCCTTAAAATGGCAGGCACTTTAAGAAATCGCCGAATTTGGCAGCCAAATATAAGTTACTTTAAAGAAAAGCAGCTTGGATAAAGCTGACTAATTTCGCGAAATTCTCATTCATTATATTGATAAAAAAGTAGTATTGAATCTCCTACATTCGGTTTCCACTAAATTGAGCTTCGTGTGTTTGAATGATATAAGTTGGTTTTTTTTAAAATAAGGAATATGAAAGCTACCTCTTCCTCCCGGCACTGGCCGGAAGGACTTTTAATGATATTAGAGCCTTCCGAATGATCTGAAATTTTAAAGATATAATTGTTGCAAAATTTTGTCGAGCCATTTCAAATTTTAGGAAAATCGGATGTATAGTTTAATTACAGGGACAGTCAAAAGTTTTTCTTTACATTACGGCCAATGGGAAAAATTATTGCAAGTGCATTTTGATGATATTAGAGCCGTCCGAATGATCTGAAATTTTAAAGATATAATTGTTGCAAAATTTTGTCGAGCCATTTCAAATTTTAGGAAAATCGGATGTATAGTTTAATTACAGGGACAGTCAAAAGTTTTTCTTTACATTACGGCCAATGGGAAAAATTATTGCAAGTGCATTTTAATGATATTAGAGCCTTCCGAATGATCTGAAATTTTAAAGATATAATTGTGGCAAAATTTTGTCGAGCCATTTCAAATTTTAGGAAAATCGGATGTATAGTTTAATTACAGGGACAGTCAAAAGTTTTTCTTTACATTACGGCCAATGGGAAAAATTATTGCAAGTGCATTTTAATGATATTACAGCCTTCCGAATGGTCTGAAATTTTAAAGATATAGTTGTTGCAAAATTTTGTTGAGCTATTTCAAATTTTAGGAAAATCGGATGTATAGTTTAATTACAGGGACAGTTAAAAGTGTTCCGTTACATTACAGGAATGGGAAAAAAATATTGGAAGTGCATTTTAATGATGTATCAGACTATGCACTTTATGAAGTGCAAAAAATTATACATTCAGTACAATATGGGGTGCAAAAAATAATTATAAAACTAGTTATAGTACGAACGCACCTCATTTGCCACGTTTGACGAGCAATTTCCAACTTGTTTTTAAGTAAAATTGGGAAGAGAAGTTCAACAAAATGTGACTGCGGTAAGGAAGGCAATGTTACTCATTATTTATTTGGAAGGTGTCCATTAGTTCCTTTTTTCTTTCATTTTGATACCTCTGCAAGCGTCAGATACAACATTAGAAGAATTTTATTTGATAATCACAAATATAGGAAATTATGTGATATTTATAATGCTTTGAATGCTAATTACTCATTCATAAGGTATAAATTTTGAGTCTTCTATGTAATTATCTGTATTTAACATTTTGGCTTATATTTGAAGTCTCTGTTATTGTGGGCTATTAAGAAACTAGAATATGTGAATTAAGATCTCAAAAGGTACGAGATGGTTCAAATATTTTACTTATCTGTTCTAATGCTGGTGCATTATTATCAGTCTCATTGCCTGTTGACTAATGTTCAGAAATGAAGAAGTATATTGGAGGTATCGAATAGTGTTACATTATCTCATTTTCATAATTTCCATTTCTACTTTGTGTTCAAGAGTAATTCTTGCATATGGACATATTAAAATTTATTTTATTTACTATATGTCATCTCTTGGGATATAAACATTGTGTTTTATTTGCATTTATATCAGTATATTAATGTTCGCACTTATGACATTAACATTCTATCGTAATAGTTGTGATTTAGAGTGGTGGACTGACCATTAGTTTGTGTGTACTGTGTGTGACACTACATAGTTTGATTGCCCATTGTCACTTCATATTATTCTACAAATTATCATATATGTTTTATTTTATGCAACTACCAGAATCACTTGATGAACTCAGTATTGATTGATTTTCTATTGTCATCAATTGAGATGCTGTTTGGTTTGGATCTTTTTTGATTGGTTATGAAGAGCGAGGATTGGAGCTGAACTATACAGTGGAACAATTTAGAACTTGCTCTAAAGAATTACATTTAATCTTGCAGACTTTTAATTGCATCATTCTTCAATATATTTGGTTACAGGTAACCCATAAACCTGTGCTTTTGTAGTATCATTGTTTAGTATTTTAGTCTATTTATTGGTTGAGGGTTACCCATAAACCCCCATATTATGTTATTATTTTTAATTTTCTTATTTTGGTTGTGGGTTACCCATAAACCCTTTTTCTTGTACTGTGCATTTTCAGTTGTATGTTAACTTAAACATACGTTTGTGTTGACATAGCGAGTTGTTATGAGCATATAGGTTATGCGATTTGTTATTTTATTTAGTTATATAATCGCCCACTGGTTTAGCCCGTTTCTGCGGTAAGGTGGAACTGGGTGGAGGAGGGATTTACCTGCCAGGACATTTGTCTATTAGCCTTGCGGTTGGCGTCCTGGCTGGGTGTCTAAATATCACACTTTATTCTTTTTTACACTTTTTTTATGTGTTTTAAACTATCTTAAAGTTTCAAACAGATCGAGTGGCGGTCTTAACCAATAATTTAAGATATTTCCTGAAATTACTATTCGAAAATAGTGGTATGAATACTTGTAAACTTTCTGAGGATGAATGAGTTATACGTATCTCATAGCGCTGTTCAAAAACCCCACGCAAATTGTTAGATTTCCTAATTTAAATTATTTCGTGGTTAAAAAAGCACGTGTCTCCATTTTAATCGACGCATTTGATAGCAATAAACCGATTAATTAAATAATAATTAATATTTCAGCTTGTAATTAAGATAGGACTTAGAAATGGGTATCAATGAAATCAGCGAGAAATTCGGGATGCCAAAAAATTTAATATTTAAAAAGTTAAAATTTCGTATTAAAATATCCTACTATGGAAAACCGCAGCGTCGTCATGTCTGACAGATGCTTTCCCGCCGAAATGAAATCTTTTTTCCGTGTCTTTCCAATTAAGGAAATTAAATTTTTATCGATCGATTTTTAGTGGATATTTTAACTTATACACATCGCAGAAATGTAAACTTTATACCAAATGAAAGTAGATTTTTTTCCGCGTCTGTCTATACCATTTACAAATTTCTTGGACCAATATTTTCTGATATGCGATTTCGCTTTAAAAGGTCCACTTCATTTTTCGGCTTAATTTCCTCCGTGGTAACCGTGCATCGGCTGATTTTCCTGGCAACCCTTAGGAGAAACTCCGATGATTTGGAGAAAATCCGTTTGTACCTGCGTTAAAAAGGTTCATTGGTTAATTTTAGAAGTTAATTAGCCCGTAATTCAGTTAATTACCGATTTTTTCAAAATTTTATGATTTGTCGTTTGATGTGAGGTGTTCAGCTATAAGTACTCAAAATTTCAAGTCTCCAACATGTATAGTTTCTGAGAACGGACTCTGTGACGAACAGACAGACAGACAAAAGGGTGAAACAAATAGGGTTTCGTCAGATGAACGAAACCCTAAAAATGTTTTTAATATCAATTATCTAGTAGGTCACGTGACCTGGCGCTTCCCGTCTGGTCGAAAGAGGCCCGCACAAGAGAGTTGAGAAATATTCCACAACATCTGCCAATTTTGGTGATTGACTGGTAGGTTTACCATTGTGTTTTCCTGCTCCGAGTCTTCCATGCTTTCATATCTTTGAGGGCAGGAAAATACAATGATAAACTTACCGATCAACCACTAAAATCGGGTCAGCAGGTGTTTTACACCAATATATGACTTGGCAGACGAGTTGCATTTTATTGTGTAAATCGAGTTCTGTCTAATCCTGGAATTTCAGCCGTCAACTCGTTGAGGTGATGGTCTGTGCAGCCCCCCCCCCCCCCCGGTCTATATTAGAGCAGTGTGAATTTTTGGAAAATGTTTAATATTTAGCCAAGTTTCGTGCGTAATCAAAACTTGGAGAAATGTGGACTTTCACGAAAAATCGCTTTGATTTACTATGTCCAAGAAGATATAGATTTCTTTTAAATATCTCACAAAAAATTATTGCTTTGAAATAATAGTATTCAAAATTTTTAAAAAATAGCCGCCTGTGGAAATCCAGTGAGAAAATGAGCATGTTGTGCTCTGAGCTAAACCAAAAAAAATTCAACTGGGTAAAATTTCAACCAAATTGAATTTTATGCTTTACTTTATGCAGTAAATATTGGGTTGAAAACTGTTATGCTGGTAAGTTGGATGTCACTGACGTGAAATTCAAGGAATGCGACCATGACGACATGGAAATCGATAGCATCCGTGCAACCATTGAAAGAACCAGAAAATATTATTGCTGGTTTTCTCACAAAAGCTGTCAAAGAAGACAAATATGTATATTCCACGAAAAATATATGAGTAATAAATTATATGATACTAGTAGGCTTCACCTGCTACGCCGTCGCACAGTGGAGTATTTGACCCAAAAACCTGGCCAAAAATGCAAAAATTAAAATTTCGCCAACAATTGTAAAAATCATATTTTTTAATAGATAACTAATTGGTACATCGATCTGTGTCTATTTTAGGAGCCTGAATTATATCCGGTGGCTCCTGGCCTCAGCTGAAGAGGAAGTTTCTTTCTGAGAAGACGTGGTTTTTTGTTGTTCTTTGGCATTGTTGTTATGTTTAAATATATTTTTTTTGTGGCTAAATGAATTGTTGAATTGAAACTAAACAGGGCTTACGTGTTTAACAAAGGTCAGAGCTTAGTATTAAACTATGTGTTAATTTAAATAGTTTCTTTTTTAATGTAATAAAAAACATTAAATGTATAAAAGGGTTATTTTTAAAATCTTCCGCATGTTGTTGCCATTTTTTTTATAAAATTTTTTTTCGGGATAACTATTTAACCCTCCGTCTACCAGACGGGTCCAATGGACCCGATGGGTACATTCGAAATATTTATTCTAACCAGAAATTTCTTTAAAATAAACTAAATATGTAAACCAGACAATAATGAGTTAAGTAGATAAGTTCAATAGTTTTAAATAAGAATTCTGATGTGTAATATTTTTATAAAACTTGAGTAAAATTTTCGGTAGTTCTAGGGTTAAATGTTCTGTTTTGCGGCCGCCGATTTGAAGAGATAAAAACTATGTATTTGCTGTCGTATTGCAGGTTTTTACCTCACAGTATATTACCGGAAAGCTTTTGCACCTACATATTCTGTCTTTATGTCTGTACGTACATACGCACGCAACTCGATACCTTTTGATAGAAATATCCGATCGCCTTCAAATTGTATATACTTATTTATTGAAAAATGGTTCCATAATTAGTTCTTGGGGCTCATGTGTGTAACATAAGGAGAGAAAGGAGGGAATTAACCCTTTCGAGGGCGGTGTCCTTAAAAAGGAACACATAATTTAAATTCTAAAACTGAAAAGCGGCACCAAGAAAATTTAATTAAAAATTTCCATTTATAATGTACGCGAAAATAAGCAACTTCATGTTTTCTAATAATTCCGTTTATCAACTAAAAAGAGCAAGCCATACAGTAGCGAGACCCTACAACTTCTTCTTCCTGCAAGGTCTGATGGTAGTCCCGATAAAAGCCAAGAAGGGAGTGATGAAGAAGATGAAGAGTCATTTTGAAACTGGTAATATATTAAATACATTCAAAAACTAGCAATCTGTACTATATAGACTCCAATTTACTGAACCTACTATTAAATATAACACTATTAAACATAAATTAAATGAAATGATTAAATGTAATTTAAATATAATAAGCATTATTAAATGTAAATAATACGTTTTATATATAGTAAAATTAAATACATTTAATTAAACATTAATAGTGAATAAGACAAACCTATCAACAATTACTTTCCTCTTAAAAACAGTAAATAGTTAAAGTTACAAGTCTCTCAACTTCCAAACGCCCCTCGGTAATGTTAAGACAATGAACATGTGATTTATTCGTATTTTTAAAATATCTACTTAGTAAATTAATATTTTAACTTCTTTTTTCTTTGTGCTCTTCTTAAATGATGACTCTTTCTTTTCTTAATTGTCAAAATATTTATAAAATATTTATTATTATGTGAAGCGTTAAAATCTTGCTTACACTTCGTCAGCTTTTAAGATATAAAATATTAAACTAAGCTATGGATTTGTATGTATACTTCATAGTATGCTAAAAGTTAGTTCAATGAAACACATAGCGCAGTTAAAAATGCCCATTCAGCCATTTCTGTGAATAAACGGAAATGTACTTGAGAACTTTTGTGCAGCCCTGTATAGGATCTATAGAATGTATCCACACCAAGTAATATTTAAAAAAAATGTTCTATTTTAAAACGCCTATCACAACTACAAACGCACTTCCAGCAATTATTGGTCATAGACTTCAATAGTTAAATTTATTCTTCAGCCACATTCTTTTGTGTGTCCCTGTAAATGAACGATATATTCTATGCACACCATATTCTACAATAAGTGCCTTAGTACACCTTAGTGATGTATATAAATTTCAGCACGTTTAAAAGTGTGATATCATTAAAATACAGAGCAAACGATTTTCCCCCATAGACCATAATGTAAGGGAATTTTTTCGGCTGTCTCTGTAAATGAACCGTAAAGGCCATAGACTTCATTTACAATACAAAACATACCATAGTGATACCCAATAACATCTAAGAATTTCAAGCCAATCGGACTATATTTACATCGAAAAATATTTTTGACCAGGATTTTGGGTCAAATACTCCACTGTGCGCCGGTCGGTTTCTCCAAATGAACCATGAATCAAACAAAATATATCGGTGAATCTGACCTTGTATTTTAAAGCAATATAGGCCTTTATCTGGTATACTCTTCCACATTCCTGTAAACAATACGAAAACTATTGCGCTAATATATTTTCTAATGTGTCAGACAAAATTTGGAATGTTAAGCACCAAATCTTTTAATTGATCATTTACTGTAAGATTTGGTGAAAAACGATATAATGACATGCAATAAAATAAAACCACCACTGAAAAATTATTTAATTACAATGCAAGTCTCAACAAAATTCGTCCTGTAAAACTTTTAAAAAGGCTAAACTTTCATAATTGGATTCACCTGATTATGGAATTTTCCCTCATAATTCTATAATTAAACAATGCAGAACGATATTCAGTATACTAAAAACGTTCCATAAACATTATCTAACTAGTAAATCTGCAGATCAAGAGCCTCAACGTCATCTCTGCAACTTATTGTTTTTAGCAAATTTTGCTTAATATTAATCTTTCTACAAAAACAAAATTTAAACTTTTAAATTACACAAACATTTATAGAAGGAGAAAAAAATATTTCGATGGTTTCAGACATTAGAAGCGTTAAATTAAACACGTTGTTATGTAATGATATTCTGAAATTCTCACGAGCTACTTATTCTAGTAATTTTTATATAATAAAGCAAATTTCTTCAGGGGGGTGCCCTCCCCCCCCTGAACCCCCCGTTGTGTAATTTATTTTGCATTTGTAATTTTCTATTGATTGAGTTAATGATTATCCTATATCTTAGATTCATTTTTACACTGCGATTTATAAGGATAAGCAACAATTTGGTCAAGCATTTTACGTTATCCTAATATCCATACAGCAGTATTTACTTGCCTGCTAACCACAAACATCTGTATCTAATGGATAAAGAACTTTTGGAAATGTAAACTGAGACATCTAATTTAGAAATCTAATAATAATTTTGATTACCATTCTGCAATATTTATATCTAAGATCTAATCTAAATATCTAAAAATGTACTCGATAGCATTAACTTATTAAAATCACCCTAAAGTAGGGGGAGTTCTAAACCTAACGGTTAATAATTCATCATCGTGTCCACTTCCAATTGACTAAATAGATAAACGTGATATGGCGCCGTTAAGTATTTTTTGTGATAGCCTTTTAATAGTATCCACATTTAATTTAAAATCGTGATGTTACAAACACCGTTGAAATTTGATGCACACCTGTGTTCAGGTCAAATTACGAAAGGTTAACTAACCTTTTATTTCCCTTAGCCGGGCATTTTGTTTCATTTTTCGTAATAGGGATTATTTTAATAATTTATTTTACACTTCTACAAGCTGTTACACGGGACGTTGTTCACGTAGCATTAAAATAGAGATAAATGCATTAAATAAAACATTTCACTCACCACCAGACATGGCAAGTCTCAGGCTTTTTGCACAACACTATTACCTTACAGAAAATGTTGTTCTTTTAAATCGCGCAAATGTTTCAATTAAATAAAGTAACATTTTTTGTATTAAAATACTGGTATCCAGAACGCATGAGGCTTGGCAGCCCTGCTCCTCTTAATAGAAACATATATAGTTAACCAACACTTTATCACATTTTATAGGAAACAATACGGAATTTCTTATTTGTATGGCCTTACATATACCTCAGTCATAAAAATATAAAATTTTGTGCCAATTAATATACGCAATTGCGAAAATGAAATCGCAACCAATGAGAAAAGGAAGGCCAAGTAAAATCGTGTAAATCGAGGAATCTTTCTTCGTAGTGTTGGAAAATACCACTACAAAAATTAATTTAGGTGGTATTTGGTGTGAAATGTTTATATGTATTCATTCCTGTCCTATTTATCTTTTTTATTATTTGTAATTTGCTGCATTTTCCCTTTGCACGTGAAAATCTTACAAATTAAAATGAACTCTTTGGGAGAAATTGTTATTCCCTTTTTTTTTTTTTTTTTTTTTTTTTTGGCAACAATAAAGTTTATAAAGTTTAATAGAATAATGTCAGTTTATTCTGTATGAAAATAACGAACTTTTTCCTTTATAATCAAAATAGTTGAATACATAAATAAAGATATTATTCTATATAGTATATAAATACTATTTTCATTCCTGCGTTTAAATCAATCTGTATGCAAATATCTATACAAAGGCATTCATTAATTCATTCCTTTTAACTTTGATTTGACTTTAAAAACCATACATACTTTCACATTTATGATATTTTTAGATGAGATATAGTTGCTACGCAACGGTTAAAAGAAAAAAAAATGAAATATAAGTAAATTCATAAAATAAAATGTTTTATATTATTCGAACACATGTATAAAATTCCATCATAAGTTATACACCTAATTTAAAAGCTCTGACAAATGTTTTGACAAAATTGCAAACTAATAGGAATAATTTACTACTCTTATTTAAAAATTTCAGCATCAAAAATTTACCATTTAAATCCATTTTTTATATGAGCCATTTCTTTCAACAAATGAAAATTTGAAAATCGTCTGACTTGCCATTGAAAAGCATTACAGAGCAAAATAAAATGTTCTATATTTACCGAACGAATGAACCAAATTTAACCAAAAACCATACAGCTAAGTCCGAGTACCTCATCAACATGCCACATTAATTTCAAGCCGATTGGATGCTTTTTGCGGCAGTTATCGCGGAACAGACGGACAGACAGACAGACAGACAGACAGACAAACGGAAATCAAAACTTTTCGTGTCTCCACAGTAAGCCTTCACTGACGTTTCGGCAATTAACAATATAAGTCTCATCAAAATCCACCCAGTAGAACTTTTTAAAAAGGCTAATCTTTCATAATATGGTTCACTTAATTATAGAACTTTTCCTTATAATTCTACAACTGAGCAAAGTTTAATGATATGCAATATACTAAAACCTTCCCTGAAAAGTTATTTAACTAACAGTGCAAACCCTATCAAAACCCATACAACAGAAATAAAATTATAAACAGCTGGAACGAACTTCTCATTTGTATTTTATATATACAAGGGGATAAATCCAGACTTCCCGGGTTACAGAACATAGGTGAAAACAGTCATATATAGTATTTCTGTTCATCTTTTTTTCTCTGCACATACTAAAGGCACAGCGATGAATGAGGTATTTTTCGAAAGGTTCTGCAAGCGATTTTTGACGTAGGACACTTGTATATCGTTAAAACACATTGTTTGATTTAAAAAAAAAAAATCAGTTAATCAAAAATTAATGAAAAAACGTATCGGCAAATATCTCAAAGATTGCAATGAGAAAGCCTCGCAAGGCTGTACTTTTTTCTTCTTTTTTTAAATTAATTAACTCTAACAGATTTTTTACACGTAATATATTTTTTAGAATGCCCACAAACAATGCTAAAAAGCAATTTATATGAAAAATAGCAATAAGGCGTTCAAATACAGTTTAGAAATATATTAAAAGCTATATTTTCATATTGGTCTCACGTCAGGAGTTGACATCCGAAGAAATCGCCAAAGATCGTTATTTACAATCATCTTTTTTTTTTATTCTGTTCATTTCAGTAGATAAAGCGCTAAATTCGATTACACGTCTTAAATTTGTGTTTTATTTATATTTTATTGTTTTATTTATTGATTGATGAATGTTTCAATTTCGTTATGGCAGGACCGTTAAGAAGATTACAGGGTTCCCAGCAAAACATGACAGGCAAATTCCCTGACTTTACCTGACCGAATCTAAAAAACTCCCACAACTTTCCATAACCAAATCTCAAAAAATTCTCTGACCAAACGAGCATACAACAAAATTTGCTACTTATTTTCGCAATCCTTTGTCAAAACTAGCGATTTTTTTCTGCAATCGTTCTTCAAATTTCTCGATTTTTTTTTCTTTCTTTTTGCAATAGTTTGACGAATTTCGCGTCATTTTATATTTTTTCTCCAAGATTTTTTAGAAAATATTTGTAAATTCCCTGACTTATCCAACATATTTTGAAATTCCCTGACTACTTTGAAATTCCCTTGACTTTCCACGGCGCTGGGAACCCTGTGTTAAATCTTTCAGGGGCAAGCGATTGTGTTTCTGTAATGCTGAATTCGCACCGGAATTATCGAAAAATTTTATTTCAAAATGAGGAATTTTTTCACATGAAACACAAAAAACAAAAAATAATTAAAAGTTTCTTGTGCGAATCTTGATTAAAATTAGATGGGGCCCCTCAAGGGGTTAAACTTGACTTGTAAAGAAACTACGTGGCGCTTTACTTTTTTTTTTATTATAATTAAAAAGGGGGGTGTCATGATATTATAGTATAACGTGATTGCTATAACATGATGTCATTGTATTAAATTATCTGTAACCAGGGTTGCCGGCTTTTAGCCAGGCCAAAAAAAAGCCGGCCGGCTTTTTTTTTTGTTTTAACCACTTAAAAAAAGCCGGCTTTTATTGAAAAAAGCCAGTTTTTATTATTAAAAGTTGGTTTACAGCTAATTCATATTAAATTTAGATTAATTATTTTTTTTATACATTTATAAATATCTTCTACTAAAAGAATTATGAAATTCTATTAAATTTTGTCAAATAAATAAGTCTTGACTGCTAGAATGCAACAGTGAAGGCATTATATTAAAAAAATATATGTATAAACATTGAAAAGAATATAAGTTAGACTTTAAACTGATGTTTTAAAATTCTATATTACATAGCCCCACATATACTACACATTTTAAAGATTATATTTCATTGAACAATCACAAACTGTAGCACATCAAAATGGAAACATTTTTAATTCTTACGAGTCCATATGGAGAGATTACGTTATAATCGTAAAAAGAGAAATTTGAAAAGGTATAATATTTAAGGAGAGTTTGGTACATAAGTGTATAAAAATAAATCTAGCAATTATACAAATTAAATAAATAAATAAATAAAATACATTCTGTAAGTAAAATTGAAATAAAATTTTGAAAAGTTTGTTGTTATATAAAAGGGTGCATATGCTGTTCATAATATTGTTTTTAATAGTGAGAAATTGTATTTTTATTATATGATTATGTATGATTTTAAATATTAATGAGAAATAAAATAAGACTTGTATATTAATATAATATATCTTAAAATGTGTTAAGTAATAAAACATGTAACTTAGTAATCGCTGTCCTTTTTAATTTTATAGAGTGGTAAAAATGAAGAAGAAAAGGGGAAGGGGAGGGGGTTAAAGGTCAGTGTAAACCAGATAAAGCAGTTGGTATGTCTCTTTTAAAATTTAGCAGACATATTTCCAATTCTCACTTCAAATCACTAGCAGATCCATTTAAGGTTGTTGTTTTTTTTTTTTCAGTATTATGTCTTCATTATTGAGAAATTGGGTTACTTATTGTATTCTAAATCAACTAAATGTCATTAAAACTAATTAAAAACACTTTAAAATGTGTAGTCTATAATTAAGATGCTTCACTGTATAAAAGCCGATTTTGGCCAAAAAAGGGCAATTTCGGGCAAAAAAAGCCGGTTAAAACCAATAAAAGCCACCGGCGTGGCTTTTTTTTTTTTTTTTTTTAGCCGGCTTTTTTGCAACCCTGTCTGTAACCATTAACTATATTTTAAATTATCATGTTACTGTTGACGTGTGCGTCGTCTATTAACGTATTGCTGGTTTATGTTTATTAAAGATATATAACCTTAAATTATTAAAGTAGCGAATATAGTAATCATTAAATATTACATTTGCTACTACTATTTTAAAACTATAATCTTCGTGGTTACATTGCTTAAACATCTGCAATAGTACTACAAAGAATTTTGTTTTGAAATAGGCATCAAAGTTAGTAATTTTTGGAACGCTGCGAGCCCTATAGTGACTCTAAATAGCATCAGAAAAAAATTAGTACAGATCACTTTGCCTACTATAGTGGGTAACCAGTAACGTATATGTGTGTTGTTTTGTTGATAACCGGCTAGTCTGTGTGAGCTGAAAAACATAAGAAAATTTTGCGTTGAATTTTGTAACACAAGTTTGATTGTTTCAGTATTGATTTCAGTAGGAGGAAGGATGACGTAATATGTGTAAGATGATGCAATATGTGTACCCATTGTGTACCATATTTGTGAAGAAAAATTTACGTTTGTGAAAAATCTAGTCATAATTTTGTGAATTCGAAATTATCATTGTATTCGGATTTCTTTTTTGTCTATTTTTTGACAAGAACTTTTATGCATAAAATAGCTAAGTTGTTTCTTGACGTCAGCTATTTTATGACAAGTTAGATATTGTTTTAATATTATGAAATTTGTGTAAGATTCAGTTTGGTGTTGGAGATTAATTTTTTTGCTTTTTAAGGCGAAAAAATTTGTGAAGTGTCCTGTTTTGAGATTAAAAGATTTGTAGAGGATTCTTTACAGAACCCAAATTTTTCCTAAACAGATACCTGATTAGATAGTTGGTAACATCAGCGTTTGTAATTAGTGCCTAAATTCTTTGCAGGTTAGAGATCAAGATGATGAAAAAGTTGTAGTGAAGGTTTCTCCAAGGTCTGTCAACCGAGTATACGGTGTGTCTTACATTCTGATATTTCCCAGGAAGATCTCGATTGCGCTTTTCGTAAAATACGTAACGCTGCTTATTGATAGCTTGAAGAACATATTGATTTACCTCTTAATCAAATGAACCTTTGAAACAATAAAAAAAATTTCTTTCACAGAAATTATTGTTTATTCTTTGAAGTCATTCGAATTTTATGTCAATCAAAAATAGAATAAAACAAATCAAAATGTCTTAATTTTAGAAATGTTTCCATAGAACCTCAAACAGTTGAGAGTTAATATTTTATATTTATCCAATATAATATGAGCATTTGCAGCTTTTTATATTTTATAATTTGTTTGACATATTAAACAAGTATGTTAGTTTCAATTCACTCCTTTAATTTCTTAATACCTGGGAGACCGAGTGTCGGTCGCTAGAGCATATTATTTGGTCTCAAAATAATTGTACACAATCATTTATGATAGCGGTGTAATCCTGAAAAAAAAAAAAAAAAAAGAAAAGTGAAGGGACGTTCTTAGACGGCTTTAGATGGACCCAGGTAAACTTGATTTTGCAAATTCCTTTCCATTTTCAATTAGAGGAAAAATGAAAATTTAAAATAAATTTAATTTAAATTAAAATAGTTAATTTTTTTTAATCCATAGAACAGCGTTTAACACTTGTTGCAGATCATTAATATTGAGATTTTTCATTTCCGGGCCCATATAAGGAAAATATCGTGATAATGATTAAATAATAATAATAAATAAATCAATAACATAAAATTTGTGGCCCCTATAAAGTTGGTTAGAGAAGTAGAGAAAAAATTCTTTTAATTATAAAGACCATGTAATGGTACAAATACGTTGTACAATAACGCGGGCAGTTCTCTGAAAGCCAGACTAGATGAACATTTGATTAAACAAAAACCCTAATTTGCAGAACAAATTAAAAAAAACAAAATTTATTTCCTAAATTGTTTAAGCCCGAGAAGAGAAAGGGCAGATATTAAGATATTTCATTCAATTCGTTCTACATTTAATGTTAAATTTTTGTAACAAATAAGCTAAATCAATTGAACATTAAAAAATAAAAATGAAATTCATACAATATAATGTTTTAAACACCTATATATTTAGATTCCGTTCAAATGAAATTGAAATAAACCTTAGACAAAGTTTTGTATTTTGCATGTACCTTATCATATTATGTACAATCGTCATAAACATAATGCAAAATCTGCAGTACAAATATTTACAACTTAAAAATGTAAAATGTCTAAGATTTATTTCAATTTCATTTGAACGGAATCTAAGTATATAGGTGTTTAAAGCATTATATTGTATGAATTTCATTTTTATTTTTTAATGTTCAATTGGTTTAGCTTATTTGTTACAAAAATTTAACATTTAATGTAGAACGAATTGAATGAAATATCTTAATATCTGTCCCTTCTCGGGCTTAAACAATTTAGGAAATAAATTTTATTTTTTTAATTTGTTCTGCAAATTAGGGTTTTTGTTTAATATGTCAAGTTTTTTAATAACTAGTGCATTCAGACAAACACATTTCAAAATTAATGGAGGGTATCATCATCAGGCTTTGATTTGTGCGATATCGCATCATAATTTGTGATGCAATTTACCTATGTATAATTCAAAATGTTTCACCAGTGCAGTAATGCAGGTTGTTGTAGTTTGGTTACAAAATTAAAATCTGAACTTAAAAAATCTGCTTGAAAATATCATTTTTTTCCACTATGACGTCATATCCATCTTCTTTTTAATTCTTAAAAAAGAAAAAAAAAAACTATTTCAGTTTTATGTTTCACATGAAAATCATTCAACTAAAAATAGGCAAATTATTATTACGGCTTTTGAATTATTTACAACAATGAAGGAAAAATGTTAAATTTTATTAGAAAATGTCCGTTGATTCTCAATGAAAAAAGAGAAATTTGGAATTATTAAGAAAAATATTTGAATAATGTAAATAAAAATTAGCCCATGTTACTCTCTAGATTATAATTCACCTATATGCAAAGGCATTTTATGATCCGTTTTGATCCTACGTCTGGCAAATGTTTTTACACTTTGAATTTATATTATTAGAATTAGCAAAGAATTAAAAATGAGTGGCATCAGGGACAAAAAGGTGGGAAGAAAAAATGAAAAAGTTATGATCTCCATAGGCTTTTCTATGTTAAATTAACATTGAGAAGTGACACTGGAAATAAATAAGTATTGCGCTGCCGCGCAATACTTAAATAAGGTATCTCTGTGGTTACCAGTTAACCAGAATGTGCGTCGGGCATTACAATTCTTTGCAGTATTTCGAGAATAAACGTCCACTGATGTCGAGATAATGTGATAAAAAATTAGTTGATGTTTTAGCAAAAGCAAGATAGGTCATTCTCATGAAATGGTACAAAATAAAAGAGAGAAAAATCTCTTTGAGTTGAGTAGCCGTGACTGAACACAAGAGTTACAGTTACGGTTAGATACATGTGACACTCATTTCTAACGATGGAACTGATATGAAACATTCCAAAAGTTCAAATTTTGTTGGTTACAAGTACAGTTCAAATGATAAACAATCAAAGGTGTGCTTAAAGTGACAAGGAACACATCCACTGTACAAATGTGTTAAATTTAAATACATAAATGTTGTTGCCCGAAAAAAATTAATTCAGCGTAATAAGTGTTGCTTTTTTGTGTTTAAATTCTCATAAAATTAAGGAATGTCCTAATTCTCATTTAAAATGTTTCAAGTGTGAAAGTAAACGCAATGCATTCTTACATGAAGGAAGTAAAGGTAATAATGCTTGCACCGCTAAGTGTGAAAATAAAGTAGTCCCCATTTCATGTGAGAATAAGGGTAATGTCAGACAAACGTCTTTGCACACTTTTTTCCCTACATATCATCCCTACACAATGCCGCTAGCACTGTGTAGGTATGATATGTAGGCATTAGCCTTAAAACCACCAGTCAAACAAAAAATTTTTCGCAACTCAACATCTCATGAATTCAAGAGCGGATCCAGCTCACCATTTAGAGGGGGGTCACGGATTTCCTTTTTCTGGTGGGAAGGTATCACATCTCTTCATCAGAATTTTTTATATTGAAAGCTATTCCCAAATCCAAACTAACTACTTTTTTTATACTTTCGCAAAGTCTATTTTCATTCGTAAATACAAAAAAATTGCATCGTAAAAATACAAAATTTACCGATTTTGTTCAGACTCTAAGAAATTAAAAAGTTACCCTTTTTCTTACAAAGGCAAAGATTCATTCAGAAAATGTAGTCAAAGTTAGCATTTTTACCCAAGTTTTACGAGTTGACACAGTTTATCTTTAAAGTTAATTTGCAATTTGATGATAACATAACTAAAAGAACACTTCTTTCACAACCTGACAAGTTATTTGATCCGTTAGGACTCTCGGCTCCATGTATATCATTTCTATAGAGATTTTTTACCAACAATTGTGGGTGATGAAATTGGATTGAAATTCTGCTCTTCCTGAAAATTTCCAAACAAATCGGGGAAAATTCCAAAAGGAATTTAAACAGGTTTGCTCAATTCGAATTCCCTGATGGATCCAAGTTTCCAGTAAAAAACTCATACATATGTCATGGATTCAGTGATGCTTCAGAATTAGCATATGCCGTGGTCATACAAAGCTGTCAAGTCTCCGGTTTTTTGGATACTGGTATTTCAATACAGAAAATGTTGTTTTATTAACTTGGAACATCCTGCAGATTTAAAAGAATAATATTTTCTCTAAGATAATACTGGTGTGCAAAAAGCCACAGACTTGGCAATTCTGGTCATATATGTGGAACAATCCCATGAAATGAAGTCAAAGATGACCATTAGCTGCTAAAAAGTTGTACTATTTAAATCAGTTTCCATTCCAAGGCTAGAACTCATGGTGCTCTACTACTTTCCACATTATATGCTACATTAGTAACTATTTTAAGTATTTATGCATGGGCTGATGCATATGCACCACCAGGGGCAATTCCAAATTTGTTACTTACTCATTAGCTATAAATTTCTTTTGTCTTTTTTGGGGGGTGGGGGGTGGGGAGTAATGTGTTGTAGAATGCAGACTAAAAATAAATGGAATACAAGCAAAATTAAAAAAAAAAAACAGTTTTTTTATTGAATTTTTAAAATGTTCCCTACCAAAAGTTTAAAATAGATTTAACACCAGGATAATCATGTGAATAATCATGTGAATAATCTTTTAAAATATCTTGATATCTTTTTAAAGTATTAAAACATATTATGATTTTTCTGGTGGTGCATTTTACAATTTTTTGTAACTCTTTCAATGATTTATTGAATGAGTTTTCTACTTCTATTCGCTCTGCTATATCTCACATGAAGAATCTTTTAAACGTGAAACTACTTACAAGTTTATATAAATTTCACTGTCTTAAACATATTTAACTAAAAAATTAATTAAACATCTGAACGAGGTACTGCCAACATTATAAAAGTTATAAATCTTGAATATAATTAGAAAAGGAAATGGGCAAATATTAAATATCTATGGCTCTAGTGCAGGCTTCCAACACAGTAAATAAATTTACATGACATACACATTTTAAATTTTAAAATCAGATAATACATGAAAGACAATTAATGATATTGAGAAATGGAAAACAGAGAAAAAGTGTTCTGAAGGGGAATAATGGCTACTTCAATTTGATAAAGATGAGAATCTTGAAAAAAGTCTTATGTATTGTGTTATCCATAAAAAGAAAATTCAATGTTCAAAGCTTTTCCACCACCTCTTAATAAGTTACAAAAATGAATTATAAAATGTAGGAATTTATCAAGTTTAACGTTAAATGTAAATGTTTATTCAAGATATTTTGTGAAGATAAAAATGCAGACCGTATAACATTTTTTTTAACATTGAGGTAAGTTGGAAAAGTACAACAAAACTGATTTTGGCAGAAAAGCGAAGATGTATAACCCCATTGCATTTATAAAATTATGTTAAAAACATATTTGTGACAGAAGATCCACCTCTTTGACAAGTTAAAAAATGTGCAATTAATAGTTATTGTTAAGGCTCTATTACAGTTCCACCATGTGAATAGAGTTCAGATTTTAAATAATAAAAAGACATAATTGACAGATTAAGGGGGGGGAGGGCATAGTGACTTTACAGATGATTTGGTGGGGCATGGACAATAAAAGGTTGGGAACCACTGTTCTAGAACGTTATCTCCTAAAGATCTTCCTGATGCTCTCTTTGGTGGGAGAGTCCAAAATGGCTTTCTTTAAGTCAAGAACATTGACCTGAACCCTGTGGCAGAAAATTATTATGCTTTCTGCGACAAACTTTATTGACAGCAAAATATTTCTGCATGAATAGTCCTTAAAAAGATGACAAGAGTGATGATGATATGACAAACGACAAAAAAGTTTATAATACTTGCTCCTTCCCCATTTCCATATTTAGCAATTCTCCTCGGGAAATTTAGAATGATTATTTTTCGTTGCTTCGAAGTAACAAATAAGATAACCAGGTCACTAAGACATGACAACAAACATATAAAGCGAAAACAAATAAAAACAATATTTTAACATTTGTATACTTGGAGGAGGCAGAAGTACACATTTCAGGGGAGAATTAATAAAATAGAGTAATAAATAGGACAGTTTTTTTTTTAAGGAGTCCGTGACTCAAAAATCTTCAAATTTCCGAAAAGATATTTATTGCATTAAAAATTTCTCTGTTTTTTACTGCTTAAAATAGCGTTTAAATCAAAAGTTACTTTTTTTTAAAAATTTTTACTTTAAATATTTTAAATTTTTTTGAATTAATGTTTTTAAAAATACTGAATCAAAGTTAAAACTTATATATTTCTGTTTATTTAAATGAAAAAAAATTGAAATTCTACAAATAATATTTTGAGTTATAATGGTTTTAAATTACGACACTTTTTTAATGTTTTAAATTTTTGTAAGGAAAAAAAATGATAAGTTATCATGTGATTTTATTTACAAATGATAGGGTTAACCATCACAAAAAAAAATCAAAATTTTAATACATAAAAATTATTTTAAAATGTGTCCAGGACCTCCTTAAATGAAAGGATTTTAAAAGATTTTAAATTGCATGATGATGTAGCAAAGGGGAGGTGATCAGAATTTTCGGAGGGGGGCAGGAATCTAGATGAATATTTTTGTAATAGTATTTCAAAGTAACAAATAAAAGTACTAAGATGAAAAACATTTAAAAAAGGGACATCTTTTTAAAATTAAAACTGAATTTTTAAGATTAACAATTTTAAACCTTACTGTTTTTGGCAGCCTCACTGTTTTCTTCAATTGTTAACTATAAATGGTAGGGAATTTTTGTTTCGTTCAGCACCCTAGTACTATTGCGAGAGAGTTTTGAATACGTTAATTTTCATTATAATAATCCCGTATGTAAAGTTTAATACAGAAACAGTATCCTATTAGTTAACCAAGCCTTTTAATCAGGTTAATGCAAAACAGAGAAGGAGAGGTAAGAGAGGGAAACTAAAATTTTCGGCAGGAGGTAGATGATTCATCCTTCCTTTATTGTTACTTCAAAGTTATAAACAGGGCAGTTTTTTTTTTTTAGAGTTTTAAAGATATTAACCTTTAACTGGTGACGTGGGGTGGTTTGCACCCCACAGAAATTATATATAAGCTCTATATTTGCAAAAAAAAAAAAAAAAAAAAATGTGGTATTTAGATACGTGAATTTATATGTATATGTATGCACAATTACAGTACTTTTCAATTGTTTTTGTACAAGTAAATAATACAAAATTCACAGGAAATTTTATTATTTTAATTCGCCAAATTTTAAGGAGTGCACAAGAAATCAAATTTTGGGGTTACATACTTCATAGCCTCACCACTTACGTTATAAAAAAATCATCTCAGCACTCAAGGATTAAACAATGTGAGGGGGTTGGGAGGGTTATGAAATTTCTGTGGGGAAGGAAATGAAGATGGTTCCTTATTTATGTATTAGTAATTCAAAGTAACAAAATAACTGGGTCAAAACAATATTAAAACTAGAAAACAGGAATTCTGCTTTTTCAGAATTTTGGGTCACCCCCAATGAAAAGGGGAAAATATATATATAGATAGATAGATAGTACAAAGCATAATTCAGTTTGAAGACATAAAACATACACTTTTATTTTGTATAAAATGATGTCATTTGCATCTGAAAGAATTCCATATTTACGATCCAGTCTTATACAACATCTACAGAAAAGTAAGCATATGACGCCACTATCGCAGAATAATACACGATTCCAGCAAAAAAGCGATGTTGTCATTCAAGAAACTCGACAGAAAAAAAAAAAAAGGATCTGATGATTCATATGTTTGTAACATTAATATGGACACATAAAATTAAATATAGTTTATAATAGCTGCATGTTTTATCAGAAATCATAAATTCATATTTTTTCAATTTTTTCAGTTGTTATAGGAACATGGCAACAAAAAGATATAATAATCCACTATTTTTCCTTTAGTTTGTCAGATAACTAGTGACATCAGCATCAGCATTTATAATTAATACCTTATTCTTTGCAGGTTAGAGATCAGGATGATGAAAAAGTTGTAGTGAAAGCCTGCGGATGGTTTTTCAACCGAGTAAGATGCGTCTTGCACTCTGACCTTTCTCAGGAAGATCTCGATTGTGCTTTTCGTAAAATACGTAGCATTGCTTACTGATACATTGAAGAACTTGTCGATTTACCTATTAACAAATTGAACTTTTGCAAAAATTAAAAGTTTTGTTTCACAGAATTTGTTGTTTATTTTTTCAAAAGTTTTTTTTTTTAGTTTTATGCCGAAAAATAAAAATAAAACAAATTTAAATATCAGTCTTAATTTTAGAAATGCAAATCCGTACCTCAAATAGCTGAAAGTTAACATTTTTGGATTTATCCAACATGAACATTTGAAAGCTTTTCATACTTTTTAAAAGAATTTTTGTTGAAATACACATACACAAACAAAAGCAAGCAAATTTTATTTATACATTCATTTATTTCATTTTTTATATTGCTAAAGGGTGTTTTTTTAACAGATGCACCAAATGTTTGATATATATTCGGCATTAGCCATAGTGCTGGATATTTGGTTTGGTCAAAAAACAAATCAAAACAAATTAAACAAAACATACTTAAACAACTGCTATTTTTAACTTTCAATAGATCAATAACTTTCAATAGATAAATATTGATTCAAAATATATCAGAAACAGAATGAAATTTAAATAAAAGTGATTGTTTTAATGCTATTTATTTTGCTGTCTCAGAAAGAGATAATACTTAAGAAAATTATTAATGATGATATTCACAAAAATTAATTATGTTAAAACAATAGCAGCATACTTTTAATAGCAATAATTCTTCAAATACAAGTTATTCTGAAGAAATGCAATTTTTTTAATAGTATATCTTTTTAATACATATAAAATCTTTCAAAAAAGAAAATGCTTGCTTGCCAGTTGTTTTTTTAACTGTCAATAAATTGAGATTTTGATTCAGAATAATAAAAAAAACATAATCATATTGATATAAAAGAGATTGCACTATTATAATTTATTTTGTCATTTGAAAAGTGACATTTAGAGAAAACTAAATATAAATTATGATATTTACAAGAATTTATGGTAATTTTTTAAAAAATCTACAGCTATAAATCAATAAAAGGAGCTGTACATATATAGCATTATCAACTTTTTGGTAATTTTGAACCCCTCCCCTCATACAAGATCATATAGTATTATCATTCCTCGACAACCTCCATCCTGCCCTTACTGATATTGTTATCAACGTTTAAAAATTATTTTTATAACTATTATTACCTTTTATACATTTGCAGCGATATAAAGATGTGGCCATATTTTGTTCATTTATTATCACCATGTTTTGCATTATTTCACCATGTTTTGCATTAGGCGGTGAATATAATGTTTCTAGTTTTTATTAGCTTTAAATCAGATTTTATAATTTTGCTAACAGGTCCTATAAAAATGTTTAGGATTTTATGTTAGTTCTTTGGGGTGCTGGATTTTCTTTTAAAACATGAGATGCGACTTTATTTATAATAAGCGGTGAACGTACTTTTGTTGGGTATGCATTTTTTACCTTTTCCCCCAGTCAAATGTAAACTTTGATGTTTCTTTCCTTTTTTATTAATTATGCCACTTGTTTTATGTATAAAAATATTAAAAACACGCTTTTCATGCCTTTTATTAACAATTAAATAACAATATTCCTCTTCATAAAGCACAATACATAGCTTTCAATCCATTGTTTATTTTCCAGCAACATTTTAAAGCAAAGAATAGTTTTAATGATGCATAATTTAAATTTAAATCATAGAGAAAGTGAAAATTGCTAAAAAACGCATGAACATCTTATGTAATTTTCAGGCATGAACTTTTTATAATCATGTAGAGATGGGAAATATAGTTACTTTTGGTTAACAGGTTACACCGTTGTGCACTTGTACAGGTAACAGGTTCCAACAACCTGTTTTTTTTATAAGATAAAACTAATCACTGTGTATGCAGTCAATGGAAGTTTTAATTAGAAGGGCTTTTAAACAAAATGTTTGCAATAATTTTTTGACATAATTATGAATGCTGTTTTCTATTGAGAAGAATCAAAATTAGTTTGTGATTAAAAACTTAATTTTTGCAAGACAAAAACTTACCTAATTATGATACTTTGAATTTCATGCAATTTTAGCGATTTCTGACACTAAAAACGTGTTTTTCCATTTATGGTGATTAAAACATTGAAAATTCATAAAATTCTAAGTATCATAACTCAGTAAGTTTTGACTATAAAATAATACATTTTTGCTGTTTTACTTGTTAAAACATGGAAAAACTTTTTCTAAATAAAACTTATAGGACAGAGGCATTGTATAAAATTTGTAATTTTTAATCTATTTGAAAAGTAATTATTGTAATGTAAATCGATTTTTATGTGATGCAGAACAAAATGTGAAACATTTTTGCAATTGGAACTATACCTTTAAAACTAACGGTTTAGAAATTAGTTATTGGCAAACGATAAGAGATATCCAGTATAACAATTAACACAGTTTTAACTACACAATTTCTAATCCCTCCTCCCCCCCCACCAAATAAAGAATTATGCATACAGCATAGATTATGAAGCACTTTCCAACACATTCAGAATACCATAACAAAGCATCACAATTGACAAAGGTGAACAATTTGGAAAACGCATAATGCATTTGAAAACATGATTTCTGCCATTACCATGAAGAGTCATTAAAATATATGATTTTTTTTTTTTTTTTTTTTTTTTTTGCAGCCCTGTATAGGATCTACAGATATGTATGCATACTACATAGTATACAAAAAGTTAGTTCAGTTAAACGCATAATGCATTTTAAAATTTCCGCTCAGCAATTTCAACCAATAAACGAATGTTGTTGGAAACTGTTGTTCAACCTTGTATATGATCTGGAATTGATACACACCAAGTAATATTTAAAAAATAGTTACATTTAAAAACGCATACCACAATTGAAAATGCTCTTCCAGCAATTATTGTTCATGACTTCAAAAGTTCAATTATTGCTCATTTTCTTCTATATCCAAATACTTTTGTGTGTTCCTGTAAATAAACTATAAGTTCTATGCACACCCTATTCTATAGTAAGAACTTTTTAGTACACCTCAGTGATTGATATCAATTTCAGTATGTTTTAAATACTGTAATATCATTAAAATACACAGCAAGTGATTTTCCCCCATATACCATAATGTAACGGAATTCTTTTGAGTGGCCCTGTAAATGAACCAAATGTGCTATACACATTTCCTTTGCAATACCGAACATGCCATACTAAACTCAAATAAGATATATCCATTTCATGGCAATTAGACTAATATTTATGTGAGTTAAAGCAAGGGCAGACAGACGGACAGATAATCTGAATTCATAAACAGTTTTCAACTACATTGGAAAGTATTAAAAAATAGAAATTTGATCCCAGACTTCATAGCAGCCATATCTATTAACGCATATTCAAAGCTAATTTCACAAGAACACAAAAATATTATTTATATACTTTTAATCAAATGCAATTCATCCAAACACATTTCGTTCATACAGATATGTTTTTCAAATTAATTACAACTGTACTAAAATTAAGTTTTCTCACAAATAATAGGAGGCTATTTTCTTTCTTTTTTTTACAGCAAATTAAAACAATGACAAAACAAAAATAATAAAAAAAAACTTTGCCAAAAAACAAAATTTATAGTGCCGGAATTCCCCTCGCCCCCACCCTATCCCCTAAAAAAACAACAACTCCATGAGTATGTAGTAAAAACCCTTTAAATATTCAAATAAACCGCCAATGCTAAACACTCCATTCCTTACAAAAACATGAAGAGTAAATAAAAACTCTTAATCAAATATCATTTCACTCGGCCAATTATCCATTCAGATAAATTTATCCTCCAGCATATTTTTTACTTTCTTCTATCTTTACAAGAAGAAAGTATTGGTTTCATGAAAATTTTCGAATTCCAGTTTTCGACGGATTTACACGTTTTATGAGTCAGAGATTCCAAAAAACATGTTTTTACAAAATGTCTGTCTGTGAGTCTGTCTGTCTGTCTGTCCGTCTGTCTGTCCGTCCGTCTGTCTGTCTGTATGTGACACAAATTTTGTGGGCGTTCTATCTCAAGAACTAATGGACGAAATTTCACAAAACTTCATATTTAGTTAGACCTTGATATAAACTGGAACTGATTAGTTTTTGGTGAAAATCGCCCAACAGGTGGCGCTGCTATACGGAATTTTTAACGATTTCTGCAATAGCTGTATCTCAAGAACTACTGCACGGATTTTCATAAAACTTCAGATTCAGTTAGTCCAGGATATAGTTTGGTGCTGATTACTTTTTTGTGGAAATCGCCCAACAGGTGGCGCTGGTATGCTGCATTGTTCATGATTATCGCAATAGCTCTAACTCAAGAAAAAATGCATGGATTTTCATCAAACTTCAGATTCAGTTAGTCCCTGATATAAATTAGTGCTGCTTAATTTTTGGTGCAAATCGCCCAACAGGTGGCGCTGCTGTGCTCCATTTTTCACGATTTCCACAAGAGGTGTATCTCAAGAACTATTGCACGGATTTTCATCAAACTTCAGATTTAGTTAGTCCTTGACATGAATTGATGTATAAATTAGTGCTGTTTAATTTTTAGTGTAAATCGCTCAACAGGTGGCGCTTCTGTGCTGCATTTTTCACGATTTCCACAAGAGCTGTATCTCAAGAACTATTGCACGGATTTTCATCAAACTTCAGATTTAGTTAGTCCCTGACATGAATTGATGTATTAATTAGTGCTGTTTAATTTTTGGTGTAAATCGCTCAACAGGTGGCGCTGCTATGCTGTATTTTTTGCGATTTCCACAATAGCTTTATCTTAAGAACTAATGCTTGGATTTTCAACAAACTTCAGACTCAGGTATACCTTGATATCGTTTAGAGCTGTTTACTTTTGGTGTAAATCGCTCAACAAATGGCGCTGCTATGCTACATTTTTTCAGAATTTCCGCTATAGCTCTATCTCAAGAACTAATGCGCGAATTTTCATCCAACTTCAAATTCAGATATACTTTGATATGAATTGGTGCTAAATCGTTATTTCTTGTACTATTTAAATGATTTAATTGACGTGATTTATATAGAAGAAAGTTTTGTGATGGCCACAACATACTAGTTTTAATTTAAAAGACTGTCGTACCAAATGCTTCAAAATAAGCAAATGGTATATTAACCGCAGAAAATTTTAACAGATAAATAATTGCAAAGATGTTCTATTATCTCTCTTTATTCAAAAGCTTACCAAGCGATGAAATGATAATTTTATATGTTAAGAACTACATTCACTGATGGCGTGATTCAGAATGAATTAAGGAATTATCTGTGGTTGGTTTCCGTTTCAGCTGCTTTCAGTTGAAATCAATTGAAGTTTTAATGTACCCGTTTTAAATACGCTAATCAATTAAAAAAATATACATTCATGGATTTTATTTGAATGTAGCTAAACAATGTTTTGTTATTTTTGGAAATAGATTTTCTATTCAAAATCAAGAATTAAAATTTTTAAGAGACAAAACTATAAATAAATGTATTTTACTTAAATGTTGCAAAAAGGTACTTTTTATAAATTTAATGAATCTGCACTCCTGTTTTGCCGCATTTTTTAAAGGGGGGGGGGGGATCAATGCTTTTTTTCATTTACATAACACAAATGTTGCAAAATTCAACGAAAATTACCCATTGAAAATTAGAAGCAACCCCCCCCCCCTCCAAAAAAAAAAAAAAAAAAAGCATTTATATTTTTAGTTGAAAAGAAATTGCTCAGATCAAAAGTTAGACAAAACTTTTCTGGGTTTTAAAAGTCAAACTTGACTTTTTGTAATGGAAATGCTAAAGGAAGACAATATATACGATTCCTGAGTACAAAACAAGTCAAGCATGAGCTTTTTTTTTAGGAATTTTCAGATGTTTTACTGGTTTACTATTTGTGCTAGTGTTTTGTTTATGCTCTAATTTGCGCCATCAGAATCGGTGAAAGTATGTGATGATACTGATGACCCAGCACCAGGCACCAAGCCGAAAAAGCATTTAATTAGTGCTGCAAGCCATTACTATTCATGCATTAGAGATTGGTGAAATGCAAAATAAATTTTTAGCACAACACACCTAACAGAGTTGCCCATAACTAGAGGGTGAAGATGGGTCAAACTAGGAGTGCACGTCTCAAAAGAAACGACCGAGGACGTTTTTTGTTAATATTGTTCTATTTTAAAGGCACGAAATTGACAGTTGGAAACTTATATCTTGTGTAAATCCTTTATACACATACATATAAGGTTATTAGGATATATTGTTATATCACACTTTTAATTAAATAAGAAAATGCTTTAAAATTAAACATTTTACAAACTGTTTCTTCATTCAAAACTTTCAAATACCGTATTTTCCGGGAATAACGCCACAGCGTTAAACTAGATTTTTCTGGTTTCAAAGCAAAAATGCGGCCAATAACTAGGTGCGGCTTGTAAATAGTACCAAATTTACTGCCGATCTTTATTTAAAAATTTTGAAATCTGGTTAAAAAAAAAAAAATCCATGATCTTATGTCGTATTTCGGAAAAGAAAAAACAATGTCTTGCACGGCAGAAAGGTATCAACGTGTTTACTAACAATGCAATTTTCATGAGCAAAAAACTGAACTTTATCCGGGCATCGCATCCAATCACAATGGTTCTCCTCACGTGCGCATAGCATCTTGCATGCCATATAAGGAATAACTCCTCACACTTTCTCCCTCGTTCATTCTTTGCCAGCTCCGATAAAAAGCTACTGGAAAACTCTCTGGGTTAGTAATTACTTTCAGCATTAGAAAGATATGTATACTCACATTTGGCAACAGCTCGATTAATCTTAAACACAATCCAAAACATATGAGATCTGATCTGCCAGCTCACTTTTTTGATAATTTCGCGAATGATGCAGATGATTTCATAGACACCGATCAACGTTTCTCACCTGAAATTAAAAAATTATTCCACATTGATACTGAGGACAAAGATTTTGATGGATTTTCAAATGTATAACATTAATTATTTGTTGCCACTGTATTATTTCTTTTTCCGTTTGTTAAAATAAATAACGTTGATAAAAGATAAATTATTTATTTAAGTTCAAAATGTTTAATTTTATGTCCGCCAATTAATAATTTTAATTAATTGCACTTGGTATGTTTTTTATAACGTATGTGACGTTATACACAGTGCGGCGATATACCAATGTGGCGTTATACAGGGTGCGGCGTTAAACTAGGTTTTTTTTGTTTTGTTTTTCAAGTAACTGCGGCATTATTATTGGAAAATACGGTATATCAAATTTGATACATAATATACATATGTTTAAATATGTTCAATTATATGGTGATCGCATGTAAATTTTATTATGATCATCATGTTTGTCTGTGTATCTGGATGTCTGTTCCCCTGCCTATAACTTTCATATAATTCCTCCATTTATAACAAAACTTAAATGTCATTAAGGTAGAAACAGTAGTTTCCCCTTTTTAAATAATCATTATATTGTACATTTTTCTTCTAATTTTACAGACATACAAAACATTTGAATATATTATAATCTTGGGAATCATGTAAAAATTCTGAAACAACTATGAAATTTGAATATGCAATTCTGGGCTCAATCTAACACATATATATATATATTTTTTTTTTTTACAGGGTCATACAAAAATTTGTAATAGGTTTTCATTTATTTAGTACAGCAATGCTTATTTGTAATATCTATGCTATATGAACCCAAATTTGTAAATCATAATGGCATAAGATTCATTTGACATAAGAGCATAGCAATTAGCTACACATCTATGATGATTCAAACATAGCAGTATAATCAATATATTAAGATTAAACTAATTTGTACTAATGATGATAGAATTATTATTATTATTGGAATGACACTGCAAATTTTAGATTTCAAATGAAAATAAAAAAAAGTTTTATCAATGTGAATAAAAATAAATTGATGAATGACAAGAGCTTCAGATATTTTTTCTATTTTTATAAAAATCAATTTTGAAATTTTACATTTAACATTCTATAGATACAACTAACAGAAGTATGACAGGCAGTCAATAAATTTATTTTTATTGTCAAATGTCATTTTGCAGGGCTGAAAAAAACTCTACAAGTATTTTCATATAATACATCAGCTAGTTCATTGATATCTTCTTCTCGAATAGCAGCCATCACTTCCAAAACTTGGCTATAATTGAAGAAAAATAAAGATAATTCCTGCATCCAAATATTAAACATGCACACATATATGAAGAAGTAAAAAAAAGATAGCATTTAAAAGGGAAAAAATCCAGTTTCACATATTCAGTATTCATAGAGCGTACAGATGAACCGATTAATCAGCTACGTAGAATACTTTAATATCCGGTAGCAGAATAGTGGCTCATTTTTAATATTATTAGAAAAAGTTAGTGCAAAATTAATTTCCTTCTTACCAATATTATCTCATTAAAGGCAATGTTAACAAAAACAAAAATAAATATTCATATAACTTCACAAAAATGAAATTATAGGGTTTATATATACAGTGCATTAAGAAATTATAAGACCACTTGATTTTGAAAATTATGAAGTAAATAAAGGCTCTAATTATAGTTTAAACACATGAGATATCAAAATACAACATATTTATTAAAATTAGTTTGCAATAATTTTAAATAATGCAATAAATAAGTATATTAACGAAAATATAAGCAATGATTGAAAAATACACTGTTATCAAATTATAAGACCACTTGTCTAAAAACAAAAATATGTAAATTAATATGATATTGGTCCTACATTTTTCCTTATAACCTCAAACACTCTGTTTTTCATAGAAGTGACAGGTGATTAAGTACAGATTCAAAAATATTGTGCCATTCTTTTACAATGGCTACTTCTATTTCATTGGCAGATAAAAACTGTTTATTATTAGCATAAACTTTGAGACTTAATATGCCCTAAAAATTTTCCATAGTGTTTAAGTCTGGACTTTGACTTGGCCATGACAAAACATGAATTTTTTCTTTTTTAAACCATTGCAGAGTGGATTTAGACACATGGCAAGAAGCATTGTCCTATTGAAACATCCAGTTAGCACTATCTAAAAAGGTCCAAACGGTATCAAATGATCATATAACATAGCCTGATATTGCACAGAGTTCATGCATCCCAAAATTCGGGTTAAATTGCATAATCCATCATGACTAAAAACTCCCCAAACCATTACTGATCCTCCTCTCATTTGTCGACTGAAGCATTGTTTCGGTTCCTTCCTCAAATCATGCCAATAGTGTTTCCATCTGGACAGTCAAGGTTAATTTTTTTTTTCATCTGAAAAAAAATACCTGTTTCCATTTCTTGTCCCATGAATGACATTTTTAGGCCATTTCAGTCTTTCTTCTTTACGATGTTTCATTAACCTCGTTTTTTTTTCAACAGTTTCATACATTTTGTTATTTCTATTTGATTTCAGACTCTTCCAAACTGTTACATGTGAGGTTCTTTTGCTGAAACAGTTCGAAATTTCCCGAGTTGAACGACCTTTTTGAGTTGATAATCGAAATACCTGTCGATTATCCCGTGCTGTCAAAATCTTTTTCTTCCAGATCGTTTAATTTTATTTGAATCCTTTTTCCTATTTCATTGTGAATGGCAGTTTTAGAATACTTCATTAATCGAGCTATTTCTCGTTCAGATTTACCAGCAGCCTTATAAAACCAAATTTTTCTTACTTTGGTCGCAGACAACTCTTTATTCTGCGGCATCTTCAAATATATTGTAAATAACACTATCTAAACCTGCACCTTTGCTTCTCAGGAATACTTTCATGATATACAAAAGCATACGTTTTATAATTATTCTGATGTGATGTATAATATGCTAATTTCCTCAGGTGGTCTTATAATTTCTTAACAGTCCCCTTATTTACGTTTTAAAAAAATCAGAAGATTTTAATAAAATGTAACTTAAATTTTAATGTAGCAATTATAACAGAAAACGTTCTACGATCAATTTTAAATACACACACTAAAAAAATTGCATATTATGTCTTCTTCAGAAGTGCACCAATTCATTTGTGGTCTTATAATTTCTTACCGCACTATAAATTACAATATATTTAAAATATGACAACTAATTATTTATAATTAAATTTCATTAAAGGCAAGTTATGATGTAGGAACATTACATTCAAAATTTTCAGTCCGTAATGTGCTACATATTTCTTGCTGCTGAGAACAAGTGCTCACTCTCAACATTAGTAGCAGGGGTAGACAAGTACTTTCTTGCTAACTTTGATACTGCAGGATAAAAATATTGATTTTCTCGCCCCCCATGGCAATGGATTGTTTATCCTTGGTATCGGTGGTTGCGATAAGTAAACATTCAATTCAGTTAAGTATTTTGATGATAAACATCCAATAGTTTTACTTGCACTTGTTTCTGTTTCTTTAGTTCATTGAAACATAACAAAAATGAATTAATATTTAATTACTACTTCAAAACATTTATTTTTAAGTAACTTAATAAATGAATTTAAATCTAATATTAATGTTTCAATGACATAATATCATAATATTTTCAAGTTTTTCTTCTTTAAGCAAGCATAATACAGAAAGATTACTATTGAAATGGAAAATTAAAAAGTATTCAGATAGATATCGAATATTCGGTAAAATTCTGTGCTGGATATTTGGTATTTGTCATCTGGCGAATATCCACATCCACTGCATTCTTACTAGAACATGAGTTATAAGGATTAATTTAGAATCAATAATGTCTGGAAAAGTAATATTCTAGATAAGCAGTTCCTAAACTGCATTCTGCAAAATAGTTGTTTTCTCCAAAAAATGTCCAATGAACTATTGATGTAATGCAATTTTCAAATATCACATATTTGGTAAAAACTACAGCTCTGATTAAAGCACAGGCCGACTAGGCCAGGGTCTTGAATCCATGGCTGATGGAGGTCTTAAGGCTGTTCTCAAATCCAAAAGAGCAACTGTATGAAATAAGTTTTCATTCATTTTTATTCAAGAAATGCATGAAACTAGCAGGTGTTGCTGTTCAGAAACTATGTAATCGAACTGTTTTTTGCAACCACAATAGATCTTTCAGAAAATATTGTCAAAGTGGGTGTTTTGAACTGAATTTCCACGCGAAAGAAGAATAACTACTCAAGGTAGGGTGATAAAGTCTTTGCCACATGATCAAAATCGCTTATAACTCAATATGTAATTTATTTATCAAAAAATGGAAAATAGTTCGATTCCAAATCACTTTCATAGTCAGGCCTTCCAATTTTATTCTTTCTGTTTAAAAAGGAATTTGTAAATGTGTCAAAATGTTTTGCACTTGTTCAGCATAGCAGTTAAGAACAGCCTTAAAATTAATAAAATGATTTAGAAAAGTTTAGAAAAAGTAAGAGAAAAGTATGATTCTTAAAAATGTGATTTTCTGCAATTATTTTCTCAAAAACAAACCAAGATTTTGGTTAACTTGTAAACTATATCATAATATCTAATGATAATTCCCCAAAATATTTCTAGGTACTATCTTGGTTTGAGGGGATCCCAAAAAGGTGTTGGGCTTTGGGTGCCCAGAGAACTTCAGTCAGGCTCTGGTTAGAATTTTTTTTTTTTTTTTTTTTTTTTTTTTTTTTTTTTTTAAAGAAGAAAAATTGTTTTAATAGCAGATTTTATTTACATATGAGATTGTTTGGAATAAACTCTGTCATTAAAAATTTTATACCTCACTAATCTTGGAAAACTTAAAAATAATTGCAAACATATGAAAAGAATTTTTTCTTATAAAAATCACCAAATAATAATGATGTTTTTAGTAATATTTCAACTTTTTTTTTTTGAGGGCCCGGGGGGGGTGGGGGGGGGGGAGATAAATATAACAGTACAATTTAAAATTCATGAAATATTAATTAAATGTATAATATTAATTTTAGATGAAATCTAAAATGTCTGAACAAAAGAACGAAAAAATTTACATAGATAAGTAATGTATACTTACATTATCACAGTTTGATTAGGAGAAAACAGAAAATACAATGAAATACCATGTCAGATAATTGGGAAACTTCCAGCAAAATTGGTACAAGTTGAAATTATATTTGATCAAGCAATATCTTTCGGAAAAATAAATTACAACTTACACAATATTGGCAGGCTCATTCCGGCTTTTGACTTGAAAGCCAAATTCGAACCTTTCTTTCTTCTTACAAGGAAATGTAGTTTTGACAAGTTTTGCTCCAGCATGTGTTGAACGGATTTCACACCATGGTGAATCTGTACAGATAAAAACTGAATTATTGGAAGTAGAAATTAAGAGTTCATGCAATTATTATTATTATTTTCTCAACTCCATCACAGCTTTCTAGACTATTCATGCTTTATTTTGAATTAAAAAGAAATTTAAGACATTCAATGTTTCACTTCACATCAAAATATTAATAACCCATTAGCATCTTTACAATCACTGACATATTTTTTATTGAAAAAATAAATGAATGAAAGAAAATAAATATATACATCACACACACACACACATATAAATACAATGAACATACAGAATTTAAAATACCATATTTTTATGTGTATAAGCCGATCCACGTATGATTATAAGACTTTTCAGTGAAAAATCTTCCAAAATCAGAAACCGTATATAAGCTGATGTGATGAAAAATTCAGATAATGAAAACTTAGCACTTTTTTTTAAAAACATAACTAATAGATAAAAATGCATTCTCCGAAATTACTGATATCGGTGGCCTTATTTCTATTCTTCAAAAATTAGACATTTTACTAAATGAATCATTTAAAGACAGGCTCCATTTGAAATAGACTGAATGGATGTCATCTGCGGATGCAGGCATGACAAATTGCAGTAATTAAAAAAAAGTTGACATCATTGCTATCTCAGAATAGTAAAAGAAGCTTGGCTTGAATTACCACAAGAAATGATAGTGCGATCTTTAAAAAAATGTTGAATGAATAATGCGATGGATGGAACTAAGGATGATGCCAGTTTTGAAGAAGATGCCGATGATGATGAACTACATAAGGATGGTATACATACTGGTGTTCCAATGAAAGCAATTTTAAGGAGCTGCTTTAAAATTCCGATAATGACTTGAATAGTAAATGATAATTGGTGACTTTATTCATTGTAAAAGAATGGAGAAATTTTGGTACTACTTAGTTATCCTGTCGATCAATTTCACCAAATTATATAAATTGCCAAACCACTCACCAAATTATACACACTGACGTAATTTTTATTTTAAATAACGGAAGTTGATGGTTGGTTGAATGAGGTTTAATGGCACAAAATGCCTTAAGGGACATGCTGCACCAATTAAATAACGGAAGAAGTAAATTAGTATAGCATTAATAAAAATATAAATAAAACATCAAAATAAAAATCAAACACATGTAATTCTCTTAAAGTTAAGTGAATGTGACATTTACGATCAACCATTATTGGCATTTAATTTTATAGTTTGGCAACAGATTTTTGGTCGACAGGATAACTAAGTAGTACCGAAATTTTCAAGTACTTTTTTATGCTTTTTATATTTACCATCCTTTTATTTTAGAACATCAAACCTGGAAATTATCTTATACTCATGTATAAGCCAACCCCCCACTTTGGATCAAAAAAAAAAAAAATGCCCAAAAATTTTCAGCTTATACTCGGAAATATACGGTAGATAGCCTCAATAATTTTCAGTATCTGCTGAACATTCATTAAATTAAAATTTCACTCTGAAGCAACTATACATTTAGATAACAGACTTCTTTGCACATATTGCTTTGATTAGCTCTGTTTTAAATAACGGAATTACTAAATAACAGAAACACTGAACAATTTTATGTACAGAAAAAAAAAACTTTTATATTACTAACACTAGCCATTTAAACATACTGCAGAAAACAATTACTCTATCAAAGAATTGAAAAGAGAACACACATACTGCTAAGTTCAGTTTGCAACAATTAAGTAAATACTAAATGGCCACCCAACCAATTCATTCTAAATAAAAATTCTAACTTTTTAAGTATAGCATTACTTATGACAAAATTTTCAAACAATGCATTATGATAGACAGTTTACGTCTGACTGTCAGCTTGATAAATCCATCAAAACTTCATTAAAATAAATAGTATTATTGAAGTATTAACTCTATTAAATTACAATTGTAACAAAGTTGCTGAAAATCTATAATGTATTTCAACTACTTTATACAGTTTATGATAGTAAAATAATAAAACTTTAATGGATTAAAATGAAGAAAATAATGAAACTTATTATTAAACACACACACACAAAAAAACTTTATATAATTTTAAAGCTGAGAAGACTGATTTTTTTTTTTTTATCAATCTCTATAAAAATTATTACATTTATAAAAGGGAATATTAACACTACCAAAATAATGAACTGAAAATTTGTAGTATTTGAAAAAACATAAAGCCATAAAAAAAAAAAAAAAAAAAAAAAAAAAAAAAAAAAAATTAAATACTTTACATGTATAGACATGATAACATGCTGTTGTGATACATATATGTTAATATATTTTCGTTGTACATAAATCTTTGTTTGTTTTAGTACCTAAAACAGCCTTTTGTTTTAGTACCTAAAACAAAATTTAATTTGATTACAAGGGCCAATTTCAATAAATAAAAGATGCTTGATATTGTACTTCAACATAAATAGCATAAAAATCAGATTATTTTTTATAAAAATAACAGCATATATAAAAAGATAAATACTCTGGAGTAGGGTGTAAAAAAATAATCGGATTTTTTTGATTTAAATCAGATTTTTATGATTTTTTTCTCAGCGTTAAAATACTGAATAGATACCAAGAGTTTCAGGTTTCCAAAACACTTAAACCTCTAATTGCTAACATAATCTATGTTTTTACACTGTAATTAATAAAATTTAATTATTAGTTAGTATTTACAGAAATTATACAAACTGCAAATTAGGAGTTTCATTAGTTAGTAGAATACAATGAAGTTATATACATTAATATTTTGTAATAATTATGTAAAACTATATTAAATACTAGTGATTTAGTGATATTTACATTTATTCTACATCCTAAACATTAAGACTCAGGAATTAAGCTTCAGAAACAATTATTTAAAGCTTTTTTTTTTTTTTTTTTTTTTTTTTTTTTTTTATTCATAAGGCAAAATACCTGAAGAAACTTTACAAATTATATTAATCTCAGATTTTAATACTTTTATGCCATTTTAAACATTTAGAAATTTTTTTATTTTAATGAATGATTTTTTAAAAATTCTTAGAAATTCCAAGGAATGTAGACCTTGAGTTATTATTGAAATACTAGGGAATCAAACCCGGGCTACCCGGGTTAAAGAACAATGGCAAAAACCATTTATTTCTAACTCTAATAGATATTTCATATTTAATATATATTTAGATGGATCCATTAACAATGCCAAAAATCATATTTATAAATAAAAAATATCGATAACATATTCAAATAAAATTTTGAAATTTATTAAAAGCTTTTGTATTAGCCATATGGCCGAAGAAATCGCCAAAGATTTGATTACTTACAGCAGGCTTTTTTATTCTGACAATTTCAACTGTTTAAGCGTGTAGTTCGAGAACATGTTTAATAGAATTTGTGTTTTATTTGTATTATTGTTCATATTTATGTTTTGATCAAGTTTTGTTTTCTTTCTGGAAGATTAGCTGGTAATAAATGCAAAGTTATTTACGTTGTTTAAATGCAAATGACTAATCTTTCTCAATCAGGATGCATGCATCTGAGGTAGATTTAAAAACAAGGTAATTAGTAAATTAAAACATAATTTTCAAAGAAAGTGCATTTTTGCTTATTCAACGGTGTAAAAATTTAAATTGTGTGATGTTTAGGAATTTAAAAAGAAGCAGTAAAAATGAAATCTATTAATCAATTTGTGACCAACGTTAAAATGACGTCAGCATTACTAAGACATATGTTTGGTTTATAATGAATGCAATAACTTTAAATCATGCCAATATCATTTATGTGTGGCGCCATCACTTGACATGGATCCGATTACGTAAGATTAGCATCAAAATTTAATAAAAGAATTTTATTCTATATATTTGGATCAAATATATGAAATGAAAATAAGTTTTGATTTCCAAAGCAAATTTGAAATTTACGTTTTATAAACTAAAATGCACGTACTTTATATGGCATCTCTTTAGTCTGCATAGAAGACAGCCCATTTCTCCATGTAACACACACACTCTGATTTTTATGTCTCAGAATGCTGAAAACAACTTTAAATTCAATTTCATAGACCATAACAGATGAATTGTGAAATGTCATTTCATCATTTTCATATTTTCCTATTCTCTTTTACCATTTTGGATTAAATTTTCATGTGAAAATGCACATATTTTTTTTAGTCTTTTACTCAACTCATCCTTATTTTTGTATGTAAAGATGGAATTGTGATCCAATTTTAACTCACTTTCTGATATGCTAGAATTATACAAAGTATATACAAAGGTGTGTGTCTGATGACAATATAACACTTTGATATTTTTATAACTTAATTATCAATTAATGCATTAATATTTAGGTGCGTCAATAAATGCTTGCCAACATATGTCAAATCAAGTTCGGACCCTGCCAAATTAATGTATAATAATGGAAATGTTTTGGGGAAAACATGAAATGCAGGTCTTTACTTCGTTGATGCGGAGCTCTTTGCGTTGTACATGGGGGGCCTTTACCAATATAGTGGCAGGGTGTGTTTGTTGGTTATATTTTGGGTTTGTGTTTTTTCATATATTTTCTTATATCGGTGCCTTCAACTGGGATAAGCCTTTTTGAATTGCTTTTTGCTGCTGCTTCTGAATTATTTTTATCTGTGCGTTGTAGATATGTCAGGATGGGTCCAAGCACCCTCTGGTGGTTAACATAGAGTCAATGGAATTTATGGAAAATAAAGCGACGGCAATAATAGTAATGTGGCTCGCTCGTCAGCTTCATTGGATTTACTTCTGAATTGGGCAGTTGCTAATGGGGGTAAGGCCTTTAATATTTTCATTCAAAGTATTGACTCCAAAGCTTGTTGGCTGGCGATTGCGAGTTGTAATTTGCCTGGGTAGCTTATTAGCTGTGAGTCACTTCGCTTCTATTTCCTATTTACTGATTCTCTTTTTTATATATGGGCATAAATATAATTTAATGGAACTGTTGTAGCCTGATGAATAAACTTTCCTGGCTAAGTTACCCCCCTTTTTCTATGGCCGAGTGTTGGTATTTCAAGAATCTTTCTTGTACCCGGACAAATCGGTTTCTCTTCCTCAGAAATTTTTTTATAGGTCTGATAGAGTGGGTCACCCAGCTGGAATGCTGGCTATTGCAGTAAACAATAAATGGCCCTCTGTTAGTATCAACCTTTCTGATAGTGGTTCTGTGAATGAGTTTATGAGTGTCCATTGTTTTTTGGCTCTTCTCATTTGAACATTATTAATATTTATTCTGGCTCCGGTCTGGTTGTTCCTGACATTACCAGGATCTGTCATATTATTGATGGCCGACTCTAATCCTGGGTGATTTTAAGCTCCACCATCTGCTCTGGGGCTCCCAGATGTCATCTTCAAATGCTGAGGCTTTTGTGGATTGGCTTTGTGATAGCTCTTTTTGTCTTGTTAACTCTTCTGATCCAACTCATGTAGCCCCAAGTGGGGTGTGTTCCTTGATTGATCTTTCCTTATGTTCATCTGATTTGTTCACTAGCACAACTTTCCATGTCGAGGATGGCACATACGATCACATAGTGATCATTTTCCTATCAGCATCCAGGTGGATACTGCTCCGGCTTCTCAGCCTCATGTTGTCTACTTTGGTGGCATCATATTTGTCAGGACTTTAACGCACTCCTTCTTTGAGACAGCCTACAAGATCATGAATGAGCATAAGTTCTCTCACAGTTCATCGCCTAGAGGCGTCCCAGCCTGGTGGTCGGCTCGGTGCAACAATCTGCATAAACAGAAAAAATTTCTACTACGGAAGGCCCATCAATCTGTTTCGATTGACATGTGGGTGAAGTATAGAAGAGTGACTGCTAAACTCTGCCAGGTGGTGAAAAACACTAAGCAGAATATTTGGGATTATGTATGCCAGAACGCTAAAGACCCGGGCATCCTCTATAAAACGTTCAGGAAAATTAGAAAACAGTCCTGCTCTTCCTTGGATGCACACTTATGTCTTTACCAGGAAGACTCATTAATTACAGATGCAAGCATGCAAGGTGGAATCTTTGCTGATCATTTTAGTGAGACAATTGATCACGAACCCCTTCCCTTGGGCTATGGTAATACTGATAATGATAAACTTAACAGCCCGTTTCTGCTTTCGGAGCTCAGGGAGGCCATTCGCTGTGCCAAGACAACGTCTCCGGGTGAGGATAGGATCAGTGCAGCTTTTTTCAAAGGTTTAAAGGAAAATTCTCTGAATCATCAAATTTATAACAAGATCTGGAGCTCTGGTGACATCCCCCCTTCGTGGACATTAGCAATTATCCTACTGATTCTCAAGCCTGGGAAACAGAAGAGAGGTGTTGCATTATATCGCCCCATTGCGTTGACGTCAGTCACTTGTAAGATTTGTGAGAGAATGATAGCCAAGTGTACAAGTTATTATATTCTGGAAAATAATGTGCTGAGTCATAGGCATCTCGGTTTCCAACCGTTCAGAGACAGTCACACCACCTTAACTATGCTGCATCATGCCCTCGCAAATGCAAAGAAGGGAAAAAAATTTATTCTGGAGATTTCTCCCAACCTGCAGGTCGTTTATGACTCAGTGTACATGGATGGATTAATGTTAAAGTGCGCCCAGATTGGAATAACCGGGTAAATTCTCCACTGGCTTCACAGGTTCTTCCTCATTAGAAACATCAAAATACTCTGGAGAGGTCGCTTTTCAATGTCCCGTTCCATGGCCAGAGGGGTTCCTCAAGGGGCAGTCTTGAGCCCAATCCTGTTCACCATCTTTTTACATGATTTTTTTTAAGTTCTAGATGGCCTGGGTATTAAATACCTGGTGTATGCTGATGAGATTTTTATTTATTGCTCCAATGTTTTGCTGATTGTTTGCCACAACAGACTCCAAGAGGCTCTCAGATTGATTGCATGTTGGTGCCTCTACTGGAAATTGTTGATATGCCCCGACAAGTGTCATGCCATAAATCTATCTAGAAGACAAGGTGATTGTGATTTCGACTTTAGCATCAACAGTGGTTTAATTGCTTGGTCAGATGAAATACAATTCCTGGGTTTTTATCTGACTCGATGCGGAGGGTTCAGAAAGCACATGGATTACTTGCAGAAGAAAGCAATAAATAGAATATATATCCTGAAGGCTCTCTCCCAAAAATCATTATGGGGCTCGATCTTATCATCTCCTCATTTTGGCTATCTCCTCTATCCAAAGTATGATTGAATATGGTGCTGCAATCTTAAATACAGCTAGTGAAACCATGTTCAAGAGGCTGGAAGTTTTACAAACCACTGCTATCAGAATGGCTCTCGGGCTATCCAAATGGGTTCCTAACCTTATTTTTCGAAAGCATGCAGACATTCCTCCTCTTTTTGACAGAATCAGCTCACTCGCTTTTGGTTTCTGGATTAAATATTGTGCTCTGAGTAACTGGTCTCCTCTATGGGATTTTTCGGAAGATAACCCCAAGTCGATAGCTGGCAGTGTGCCCAGCATAGTGGATGTTCTTGAAGAGATTGATAGACAGCTGGAATATTTTATCATTTTTCAGATTCCTCTTCCGTGCATTCATGATAAAATTCAGTTTTGACTTGATGACCTCCTATTTGAGAGAAAAGGTCTAGACAGTACTGTTATTGTCCCTCTACATAATGAGTTTATCCAGCATTTTCTTGATTCTTGGTTTGTTATGGTCACGGATGCTTCTAAGTCTTCTTCTATCACTGCCATTGCAGGGTGCACTGCAATCTCCCAGTTTAGCTACAGAATTCATCCAGTAAATTCCATCTTTACTGCAGAGGCTATTGCTGTTGGTACTGCCCTTGATGAACTGGGTCCCTCGAATCGCCCTACTATCCTTCTCACAGACAGTCTATCGGTCCTCATGGTGCTGCAGACAGGTTCCATCAAATCTTCCAGGGTTATCTTGTGGTTGTTCAATAAAATCCAGAGAGCTGCTGTGTTCACCTCGAAGATTAGAATATGTTGGGTACCGGGCCATCATGGTATCTCCCTTAATGAAAGAGCTGACAGACTGGCTAAAGATGTGACTGATGCAGATGTTATGCTTAACTGGATTTCGCCAGATCTTATCTGATATCAAAGACAGCGTACCTACCAGGAATGTAGCCATCAGTATAATCTAAGCAAGTATCTCAGGTCCCACGGTGAGATTCCATCTGTCAAACAGACCCACGCCTGGCCTGCAAATCGCCGCAAAGATGTGCTGATTACCCATCTGCTTTGCAGAATGCTGATCATGCCTGCCCTCCTTTTTAGTTTGGTTTGGTAGATGATGCATATTGTAATAGCTGCCAGGTGACTGACTCCTTGGAGCACATATTGTTGTCATGCTCTCATTATCCTGTTCATCATGTTTTATGTTGGGACAGTGCTGTCTTGTATTCAAACTGCTTTCGTTCTTATGGTGTTTTTTTGAATGAGTTTTGCCAGTCAAACAACTTTCGGTCATCAACTCTTCAATTTCTAAAAAGTATCGATCGGTTTTAGCTTTGGTTATTAGTGGTTTCTTGTTTTTATGGATCATTTGAGACAACAACCTTGCCGCTATATGTCTCAAAGCAACCCCCCCTTCAAAGTTCAAGTTATGAAATGCAGTTAAAAAATTAGGCGGGATTTTTAAGTTGAACGTTGAGTGTAAAGTGTTTTAAAAAAACTATTTTTACTTTAATACTTATTTCTTTTGAAAAATTACACTTCCATACTTCTAAAAATGGTGTTAAAAATAAGGTATAAAAAATAAATAGAATCATAATGAAAAAGAGAAAGAGTTAAAGGTTTTTGATTTTCATTCTCCTACTGTCAGGATGACAGATAAAAAAAAAAGAAATAAAAAAATCGTCTGCTCTGGCAAATTTACAGAAAGTTACTTCACTTGTACATTAAAATCTTTGAAGGAGTCTATCAAATTAAACTGATCATAATTCATAAAAGAAAGAAAGTAAGAAAAAATAAAATAAAAATTACATTACAGTCTTGTTACAAAATGCTTATAAGCATTGTGAGCGATTTGTTATAAATTCATTCTGGGTTTATAAAAAATTCAAAGTGTAAAAAAAAAGTGCAAGATGATTATTATTCTTTTGCAATGGAGCCAGCATGCAATAGAGATACATTTACAAAATTCAAGTTTGGAAATTTTTAAAAAACCCATAATAATTCAGTCAATTAAGATACAGTTTTCAAACAAACTTTATTTGAAATTACATTTTTTCCTCTATACGACAGCGTAAAAATTAAAAAGTGCGATGTTTAGAAAAAAAAAAAAAATAAATTGCAGTGTCAAAAATTGAAGAAGCAAAATTTTATCATGAAGTGCCATTTGCAGAATGACGTCAGCATTACGCACAGATATGTTTCTCCTTTATAATATAGATAGATAATAAAGCTACTATAATTTGTGACTCGTGCTATAGCCAGTATACACGTCAGGACACACTGCCGTTATCGTTATCTTTTTATGCGTGAAGGATTCGCTATGGTACTCCATTGTGAAATTTGGTAATTTTTGAAATTCAATATTTGAAAGATGGCATAATCATTGGATTTGAAATTTATATCAAGAAAAAATTTTTTTTTTACCTTTCTAATGCAGTTTAACAATTTTCTGACAAATACTTTTCAAGCTATTAATTTTTTTAGTAACTTTAAATGTTTCATTTTCCGAGATTAATCGGTCGCAACAATTAGCGAAAAAGCAACGTCAGCAACACATAGCTTTTTATTAAAGAGGATAGTCACCTGTTTCTATCATTAGCCTGTCAATTGGAAGACTTGCAACAACATCTAAATTTTCTCTAGTTTTAAGAGAGCTACAATAAATAAATACAAAAAAATATTAATATACTTGCAAATTTGTTTTTAAAGAAACGTTATAACGAGAAAACATGTGTTTACACATAAATTGTTTAATATCTATTACTTTCTAATTGAAATGCAATATAACCAGCACTTGTAATGGCAGTATATGGCAATAAATGTTGCATACCTTCTGGATTTTTTAAAGAAACTTCATATATCCTTTGTTTCTCAAGTAAAGATGGGATGTACACTTTCTAGTGTATAGAGTTATATCTATTGGTCTTTTTACAAATACACCACTGAATATAATATGTCCATTAGAAATTAAAGCTCTAATCTGGATATTTTACACTGCTATTTAGTTAAATTAACATTTTAAAAACCAATAAACATGCACAAATATTGTAAACGTATTATTATTATTGTGAAAATTTCTTTCAGTAACAAATAAAAATTTCATGGATAAAAAGGCATAATGTTTCTGTTATATATTTCCATTGATCAAGAAAGTAAATGCAACAATGTTTTCAGATTTTTGTATGTTGATACATCTCCAAACTACTTTTAACCAAAAAAGATCCAAAAGATATACATACATATCAACATACATTCATCATATTCACATACATCACATTCATCATATATTCATTACATAACATCATACATAACATTTGCATTGTATGACATATTTTGATTTTTTGCAGAAAAATAAATCTTTTTTTTTCTCTCTCTCTATATATATAAATACAATATAAGTTTTATTAAATTTTTCATTATAAATAAGAAATTATATTTAAAATGTAGTTTAATTGAAAATTACAATAATTACATTTTGTCAAATTATGTGATTTTGATGCAATTATAGTAGGGTGTCTTTATTTAAAAAAAAAATCCCTATTGAGGTTGTATAGTGAAATTGCAATGCAATTAGTGGCCTCCAAAATTAGAGCGTATTTTGAGCACTTATGTAGTTCATTAATTAAAAACTGAAACCGATGCTAACATGTAGGGCTTGAACATCTCTACTAATGTATATCTAGTTGCCTAGTGAAATAATGAAGCGACTGGTGACAGTTCTCCAAAATTTAGGGCTGTCTTTGATTGCCTGCTTAGTTCATTAATTAAAGGACGAAACCAGTTCTAAAATGGAGATTTTAAAATTCTCTATTAAAAATGTAGGGTACTTGCTATTTTTGGATGATTTCTTAGTTCATTAATTAAAAACTGAAATCAACACTAAAACATAGAGCAAAAAGATCTCTAATAAAGTACATAGATTTTGCCTAGTAAGCAAAGCAGCTAGTGGCAATCCTCAGAAATTTACAGCTATTTTTGGTCACTTGCTTAGTTTATTAATTTAAAAGATGAAATTAGTTCTAAAATGAAGATCTTATGATTCTTTATTCTCAATTCAAAATTTTCAACTAAAATATAGAGTTGCTCGCTGAAATCTGGATACGTCTAGCGTATAGGTGCAGATTCCCAAAATTTCTCAGGAGTTAGTGGCTCCTAAACCTAAATAATCCAGTGGCCACATTGTGAAAGAAACACATAAAAGCAATTGCGTTTGTATGGGAGAAAGTTCAGAAATTCAAAATGAAAAATAATCTACACACATATACACAAGAAACACAGACTACTTCAAATGTGTCTATTCATTTAATCACACAATTCTTTTAATTTGGATACAAATTAAGCATAATATAAATCTTAAGCTATGTACTATCAGAAGATAAAGCTGGGCAAGATAAAGTTAGAGGTTAAAAAAATACATCTATAAGAATAAGCTAAGCAATCATGGTAGTAAAGAATATTAGAAAAACAATATTTCTTATTTTCATTTTGTCATACAAGAGAAAATACAATTCAAACATTTGTTTTTCAAGAACACACAAGAAAAGCTATTTAAAAAAAATCTTTCATAGACTAATACAGGGGTGATTCTGTTTTGAATTTTCTGAAAATTTAAGGCACTCTGTTCCGAAAATCAGACATAAAAAAATATCACGGAAAAATAGCAAGAGTTTCGACAAATAAATCAATTATAAAATAATTTGACAAAAAAATCAATTTTGTCAATCGTCAGCAGAAAAAAGCACAAATTTCGTCAAAGCATTGCAAAAAAATGCGAATTTTGTCAAAGAAGTGCGGAAAAAACACAAATTTTGTCAAAAAATTGCAGAAAAAACACACATTTCGTCAAAGAATTGCAGGAAAAATGTTAATTTCATCAACAGATTGTAGAGAAAGCACGAATTTTATCAAAGGATCGCAAAAAACCCCACAAATGTCGTCAAAGGATCACAAAAAAGCGCAACTTTTGTCAAAGAATAGCAAAAACAACTAAATTCGCCAAAGGATGGCGACATGGACGCTGAAAATTGCCAAAGCAAAAATTTAGTCACCACATGGGGACCTTGAATCTGCACCTATAGTTTAGCGGCAACACTTTGAAGAATTCGGCTTATTTTTGGACATTTCACTAATTAAAAGATCAAACTAAAGCTAAAATGCAGAGTTTACTAATCTCTATTTAAATATATAGGGTTGCCTAGTGAAATCATAATGTAACTAGTGGCAACCCTCCAAAATTAGAGCATATTTTGGGAGCCTAAATAGTTCATTAGTTAAAAGTTGAAACCTGTGTATCAAGGTTGGTTTCAACTTTTTAACTAAAGTATATATGGTTGTCTTGCGAAATCGTGATGCAACATAATGGCAAACCAGAAAAATACAAAGCTATATTTGATCACTTGCTTATTTCATTAATTAAACAATGAAGCCAGTGCTAAAAAATATAGCTAAAAGATCCCTACAATATATATAGGGCCTAATGAAATGCAATGCAACTAGTAGCAACCCTTCAAATTAAAAAAATTGGGACCATTTTTGGACACTAGTTTATTAAAATATGAAACAAATGTTTAAACGTAAGGATTTCAGATCTCTAATAAATTATATTAGGTTGCCTAGTGAAATTGTGATGCAATTAGTGACAACCCTTAATATATTAAGCATATTGCTGGACACTTGCTTAGGTCATTAATTTAAACTTGAAACCAACCAGCCTAACTACTAGAAAAATGCAAGGTAGCAAGTAGTTCAAAACAAAAAATCAGCAGTTTTCAGCAAAACAGTGATGCTACTTCAGGGGGAAATGTGTCTTTTTTTTTTTTTTTTTTTTTTTTTGTGCGAAGTGACTTGCTTATTTTGTGCAAAATGTGTTCTGCACAACAATTTGCAAATCTCAGCAACTCAGCAGCAGCGTTTAACAATATGCTCGTTTAACAATACGTCATGGATATTTCCATTGATACTTGCTGGTAAATCCAAGTGCCAAAATCCGAATCAAAGTAGTTTATTTTCTTGCTGGATGCACTTGTCTTCTTATTCATTATTAGATCTTAATGCTTCAATACCATGTTTCTTCCTTTGAAATTGCTTTATTTAGAGTTTTATTATTAAAATTAATATTGAATTGGACTGGTTGGCATACAACAAGAAATATGTGCTTAAAGTAACATTCTAGAGAATAATACAAAACATTTACTTTGTGTTATCTTTCTTCATTTTATTATTCTCTTGGGTTTTATTGCATTTATTTGATTGTATTGTGACAAACACAATATAATGAGTGGTCATTGCATTACTTAATCCATGTTCTCAATTTCAAGTGTAGATTGAATCATTTGAAAAACTCTGAAAGTAGCAAAGTAGTCATTACTAGTAGCTGTGGTTGCTAATTTTTAAAACAAGTAGTAGTAGTAGTAGTTAACTATATTTTCAATAAAGTAGTTGCAGTTCGCTACAAAAATAAGTAGATTTTCCTACTACTGACTATGACTATTACAGTAAGACAATACTGTTGCATGTTTCTAATAATTTGAATAATGGTGCCCTTCACTGTTTGTTACCAGGTGAAGTGCACTTTGCTCCTGTTTAGTTAAAAAGGTTGAATAGGCTACTATTAGAAAATTATATATTATAACTGCCAACCTTCTCTTTTTTTTTAAAGTCAAATAAATATATATTTTAACCAGAAATTTTATCAAATAAGTAACATATATAAACAAGACAGATTTTATTAAGTAAATTTTCTGCTTCAATATACATTTTGATTTGAAAAAAAAGAAAAAAAAAAAGAAAAGAAAAGAAAAGGGGAGCGGGGAAGGAAGGTTGGCAGTTGTAATATAACATAGAAAATACTGCTTCAGCCTTTCTTTTTGAAAATTTTGTTATTAAAAATTTTATTTCAAACTTGCACAAATTTATAATCTCATTCTTTTCTGCTAGTAAATGTTAGGTATGACACTATTTACAAAGTATTTTTTGTTCAAAAGATTGTCCATTTTCATACATTTCATATTCATGAAATTAATCACCCAGAGAAAATTTTTTATGATCAAGGAGAAAAGAAATATGGGGCTAGAACTTTTAAGGCTGATACAAATATATATTTAAATTAAACTAAAGAAAATATCTTTAAAACACACCATTTTCTTAACAATATTATTAGAGAACGTAATTTTCACATTTACAAAACAGAAGCAAATAGCTGCCATCCAGTTCATACAGACTCCTGAAGAAAAAATCCAAGGAGTCTAAAAATTTTTTGAAGAGGCCCAGGAATTTTTAAGCCCTATTATTACCTTATTTGGAGAGAAGAAAATAGGAGAAAAGCATTTCAAACAAATTTTATTCTATTAAAACCTAATAGTTTTGTGTCACAATTGCACAGGATTTACAATGCAATGCTTACTAGTTTCATAAATTTGAATACAAAATTTCTAACCAGTTATCTCTATAATAACAGCCTAAGTCACGTGACTGTCATCAACAGTTCCGGGTTGACCGCTTCGCTTTTTACATGCCAGGCAGCCAATTTGGTAGTTTAATGTTAGCCGTGCGCAGGTGATAAATCGCCAAATATTGTTTCATCGCTATCATGTCATTAGTGTTGTAATGTAATAGTCCATTTCATGCGACTGTCATAAACAATTTTTGGTGTGGTAAATTAAAACAAAGCTTTGATGTTGAAATTAAATGTCATGGTTTATGGTATTATTTATTACTTTTCTTTTCTCTTTTCTTAGTTTTAAAGAAATAATTGAGGGTCATAAATTTAAATATCTCAGTTTTTAAACTAAAGTTACGTATTTTAAATAAAATGAGTGAAAGTGTTATATTTTAAATGAAATTAATAAAGTACGAAAAAGTACGATGGGAACAATGTTTGGCTATTTATCACCTGCGCCTGCCTAACATAAAAATACAAAGTTCATGATTTCTGCATCAGAAACTTCCGATTTGGCGAAGGATTGAGCAAGTAAAATAAATTTTGAATAAAAGTAATATGATACAATGCTTAGCATGCATTTAAGGGAAACCAAAGTGGTCGCCAAGGGCGGCTAGTTCCAAAATACTCATCCTGTGTCACATGCAACTCGGTTTTAAAAATAAATTTCGAAACGGAAAAAAAAACACATGGTATATACGAAAAATACAGTAACTTTATTTTATTTTTTAAAAATTTAGAATAGCACTTGAATTTTACCTTTATAATCATGGGAATATTTTTATTATGCTTCCTTTAAAGGCGAGTATCTTTCATGCTACACTTATTTAAGAAAGATGATTATGCTGGCAGTAATCATGGCATCATGTAAGATACAAATCTCCATTTTCTGCTCTTATATACTTCAAATAAATGATTGAAGCTTAACAATCAATAAATTATTGAAGCATACTTCCAATAAATCATTGATTTTTTTTTCCTTTGTGTGGTTTGTTAAGGAAATTTTTGGTTTTATTTGATTTGAAAATTATGGGAGGTTAGTAGCTATGGAATAAATACAAAATTTATCATGTATAAATAAATAATAATAAAACATGCTTAAAGCCAATATTCTGCAGAATAAATTAGACCCTTTAGCAACATATGCATTCAATTAAGGTGATCTTTGGAGGAGAAAAGGTGAAAATTTTCTTTTTCCATTTATTTTTGTGAAAATTCCAATTTTAAAATGCAAAATTTACGTACTCTTAAATATTAAATTAAAAAGAAATCAATTACAAATTTATAAACACATACCACATACCAGCCATTTATCCCAATGTACAAACCTAAATCTAGTATTGATTTAGCATCATCTTTAATACCATCAAAAGAGTGAACCTGTTACAGATCAATATGAAAACATTTAAATCAGATATTTATTTAAAAAAATTATTTTAAATAATAAAGCTTCTTAAAATTTTTGAAAAAATTAAATAAAAAAAAGAAAATGACACATTGAATAGATTATTGACAAAGCGAATCAATCGTGTAGAGCATTTAAATATATAACAAGTAAAACTTAAATTATAATTTATTATTTGATTAAAAATAGCTGAATCTAACATTTATCCAATTGATTAATTTTACTAGAATGATATAAATTCAACTGAATTTTATACTTTTGTGAGAAACATAGCAATTATGTTATTGCAAGAAAGATACTCTTATTAAAAAACACTTTTTAAAAGATCAACTGTTTGGCTAATCACTCACCATTTCATGAAAATATATTATAAATACAGCAAACAACAAATTTAAATACAGTGAAGCACCATTTATATATTTTTCAAGGGACCAAGAAAAGAAAACGTATAAACAAAAATCACAAAAGTACAAACATTTCCGTAATTACCAACAATAAAAAAATCATAGATAAATTAAAATACATGAAATACAAGAGGTATGTAATACTAAACTTCTTATCCTGGCTATAATTTACAACTTACTGCTATTCATATTCATTCACCATGAACAAAATATTTTGTTATTTTAGGTTGTATGTAATTTTTGGAATGCACAGAAAAAAGTTCAGTGTTCAGAGTTAAAAGTGCCATCTTAACATTATCATTCAAATCGCTGCTAATGAGGCATTCTTGCGTGGTGTTAAAGCCTGCCAAAGCTTGTTGAAAACTTGGCAGTGGCTTTTCGGAGCAGTTATCCTCTTCTTCACTGCTAGTTTCCTCATTTGCAATCATTTCATCGATTGTTAAAAGAGAACATGTTGCAAGTTCAGAATCACATTGCACAAAATCTTCAAATGTAGTAACATCACTTAAATTTGACCAGTTTTCTGGTGGAGCAAAATGATCAGGTTCGGCGTTTTCAAAAGGATTGACATCCACTGGTGTTAAAAATCCGCCAAGGGCAAAGCAGTTTTTTATCGTTTTGGATAAAACATTTTGCCAAGCCATCATTATGAAATTCATAGCTTGTAAGATGTTAATGTTCACATTTTCAAAGTCACCGTGGTCTAAACTGGCGATAGCAGTTTTCACCAAAAGTTTTCGATAATGTTGTTTTAGGGATTTTATGACTCCTAAATCCAGTGGCTGCAATTTGCTGGTACAATTTGAAGGGAAGAATTTGACAGTTATGTTTTTAAGAAAGTCCGTGTTAGGTGGATGAGCTAGACACTGATCAATGAATAAAATGATTCGCCGCTTTTGGTTTCGCATTTTATCATCTAATTCTTTTAACCAATCGGTAAAGAAGGACATTGTCATCCATGAATTTTTATTAGCCAGGTACATTGTTGGTAATGTTTTCACATTTTTGAAGCAGCGGCGCTTTTTTGATTTGCCAATAATCAAAGGAGGCAATTTTTCTGATCCATCTGCATTGGCACACAATAGCACTGTTAATCGCGCTTTGCTCTTTTTTCCACCATGACACATATCCGATTTGATTGCAAGAGTTTTAGATGGCAGAAGATTATAAAATAAACCGGTTTCATCTGCATAGAAAATGTCTTTTTGTTCATATCATTTATCAGATCTGGCATTTGGTTTTGAATCCAATCCTCCACTGTTTCGCAATCAACATCTCCAGACTCTCCACTTATAACTTTGCTTGTTATGCCATGTCTTAATTTAAACTTGTGAAGCCATCCTGAAGAAAATGATGCATCACATTCCACATTTAGCTTCTTCAAAATTTCTCGTGCTTTCTCCATAAGCAAAGGACCGCTGATGGGAATTTTTACACTACAGCACTGATTAAACCACTGTAAAAGCAATTTTTCAACATCAGCGAATTTTCCGCTTTGAATTCGAAGTTTTTTTGAAGCACTACATCCACTTTGATGATGGCTTTTCTTGATGATCTTACGCTTATAAATTAGCGAGTTTAAAGTTGAAACCAGTGAACCTAATTCTTTGGCAAGATCCACTCTTTTTAAATGTTGGTTTTCATCCACTTTTGTTAAAATGCACATTTTTTCCTTCAACGACAGATTTTCTATTACGCAAAGTCATTGTGAACCGCTAGTGAACGATACAAATCCAGGCACTGAAGTTGCCAGGTAAAGAACTTGCCCTGCTGGGTCTGGGGAGAGTACAACAATAACTCTTATCTATAGAAAGTGGGATGTTCGCATTCCTTAGGGGTACGGCTTTTGTTCAGCTGGGCAGGTGCTGGTCAAGGTCACGTGCCTCTTGTAAAACTGGACAATCGGGAGTTGGGAATATGAGGATGAAATGCGCATTTTCTCTCTTCTTGACTTGTACAAAAAAACGTATAAATGAAATTTGCGATTTAAGGAAAAACGTATAAATGAAATTATTTAACGTTAATATACATTGGATTTTGTCAGGACTATTAAAAAAAAAGTATAAATGATAAAAACGTATAAACGAGAAACGTATAAGCGGTGCTCCACTGTATATCATACACATAAAAAAAGCATTTTCCTGCTAAAATGTACATTAATATAAAAATTACTGTAATTTGCTTAAAATTTTTATGAAATGTGTAATTCAATACCTAGCTCATTAACTAATATTTCTAATTAATTCATCAATCAAAATTGAATTAATTACAAAATGGTTAATATCAAAAGCATAGAAATAATAAGTTTAAATTAGAAGGATTTTTAATATCACAGCATATTTTTTAGCATCTCAATTTTCTCAATGTGATTGATAATGAAGTTTGACATATCTGAATGTGTGATATACTGAGATTTAAAAATTAGAGGAAAGGATAATCTAGAAGTAAATGACTTAGATTTGTCTCCAAAACTTTAGATCATATGTATAATTGCAATTCAGTTAATAAAACAATGATAGAGGATTACACTCAATAGAAGTTATTTTTTGAAGGTGGACACACAAATAAAAGCAATATATGTGAATGCACAATGCATTGAGTGACCTATCCTATTAAAATCTGTGCGTGTATCTCTTAAAAACTTACAGGGCGCAGGGCTATGAAATTTGGCAAGTGGGTTGTTGGTAGCGCATGAACGATTGGGGCAAAAAATTCGAAAATTTTAGACAGATTTTTTTTATGTTTTTGATGAATTTTTGCCTTTTTTATGTTCAACCTGTAATCACGGAAGTTCTAACCAGTTCTAAATGTTTACTGCAATGTGAGATATACATATTACATATGCCAAGCTGCAATACTAAGAAGCTGTAGCGGGTATTACGATAATTCTTTTACCTCACATGCAAATAATTAGAGATTATGTAATTGCGCTTAATTTTTACCTTTTTTTTTAAAAAAAAAACTTTATCACAAACATCAATAAAACTTTTTATTTTATTTATTTCCTTATTCCAAAGATATCGTTTTACCGTCTGCTGCCATAGCAACATGATAATATAAATTAAATTTCATTTAAAAAAATGCACAGCAGTAGAAAAATATTTTTCTAAATCGAATACTGATTTTTATTTTTAATTTTGGTTTTAAAACTAAATTCATGAACTCCCGTGCATAGAACGGGTTAAACAGCTAGTTGCTGTATTAAATAAAGCACTTACATAAGTATAATATTCATAAAAATTATTAAACAAACAGTTATTGATAGACAAATAAATAGTATAAGTAAATAAATAGCTTAAGAACGTTTTCAAAGCTTTTAAAAGAAAGCTATATTTTAATTGCTAATGGTAATGTTTAAACTTTTCATTAGTAAAAATCATATTACAAAAAAAAAATAAATAAAAAATCTATAAAACAATCAGATATTTAGGAATCTATTTTGTGCATAAAGTGAAAATTGATAGCTTTATCCTTTCAGATGAATCAATTCAGACTAGTAAACTATGATAGAGATATTTTTAAAACTTTGCATGCTGGTAGTTAAAGTCGGGTATGGGGAATTGTGTACATGTGAGAGGGATTTAGATAATTATTTATTGTTACAACAAAGTATAATGCAGAAAACTTTAAAAACATTAAAGTGCTTGAAATATTTAAAACTTTCTCTGCTGCAGAGGATAAAGATAGGAAATGGAAATTTAGGAGAAGAATTAAAAAAAAAAAAAATTTAAGCATAAATACACTGAAATAAAAATATTCACAGTAGAGCATTTTTAGGTGCTTTCGAAATTATATAAATATGTAGCACCTATAGTCATCATCTGCCATCTGTCCGCATATAACAGCGCAAAAACTACACAGCTGAATTAATTGTTCGGAATCTTAAATATACATTCATTGCAGAATTTTGTCAAGTCATTTCAAATTTTAGGAAAATCGGATATACAGGGTGATTCAGCTCGTCGGTGACAAACTTTAAGGATCGATAGAGCACACCTAGACGAACATTTTTGAATAGGGAATGTAGGGTCCCTGACGCGATGGTAAGGCGCTAGGCGCTTTCGAAAATTTGGGTGCCGAAATTCGAAACGTCATAAAAACTAGGGAAATGGTTAGATTTTCTTGCTTGTTGCGTCGAAATGATTCTGTTTGTTTAGACTTTCTTCAGTACCAATTTGATAAGCGTATCTCTTAAAACATGGATAGGGGGCGCTGCAGACTTTGGAGAGCTAGACAACAACTTTAAGCCCGTTATTTTGATAATTTAACACATGCTCGCCAAAGTTTATACTCTAACTTAAAGTTTGAACCCAAAAGTAGAGCCCTGCAAAAAGCGTAAGAGCCGGAATAAAATGTCAAAGTACAGGGTGGTCGAAACTCGAAGGCTCCTAAGAGATAAACAAACAGATTTCTTGACTTATGGCATGCATTTTCATGATTCTGTTTGCTGGGGCTCTCTGAAACTCAGTTGAACGGTACAAAAAGAAACATCGATAGGGGGGCGCTTTGGGCAAAAAACATAATTCGTTGACATTTCGGACGCTAACTGGAAACGGGGCGCTACGATCAGTTAGTAATAATGAAAACACATTTTCTACCTCTGCTCAACACTTCTGAATAAATTTAGACCAAAAACATCAATGATACTGGAAATTTATTTACAAAAAATAACACTACAGAAGATGCTCGAAATTTCGACCTTGGGCCATGATGCAGGCTTCGCACCTCCGTCGCATTGAGGAGTGTGTGTTTCCAACAATGCCAGGAGTATCTCTGATCTGCCCTGCAGCTGCCACAATGCGCGCCACAAGTTCTTCAGCACTGCTGACAGGTGTATGGTATACCTCGGCCTTCAGGTAACCCCAAAGGAAGAAATCCAAGCAGGTGAGGTCTGGTGATCGGGCAGGCCAGTGAACTGGACCCCCACGCCCGATCCACCGCTGGCCATACCTTGCGTTTAGATGGAGACGCACGTCGTTCGTGTAATGGGCCGGAGCTCCATCGTGCTGGAACCACATCTGGCGACGCGAACCTTCGGGTACGTGCGCCTCATCCAGAAGCTGCGGCAGCACTTGATCCAGGAAAATCAGGTAATTTCCACCTGTCAGCCGTTCAGGTAACAAATAAGGGCCAATGAGGCAATCCCCCAGAATGCCGGCCCACACATTTACTGAGAAACGCTCCTGGGCTGCTCGGCTTCTGGTTTCATGTGGATTTTCATCACACCACACATGACTGTTGTGGGCGTTCCACATTCCCTCCCGGCTGAAGGTGGACTCGTCCGTAAACAAAATGCTGTTTACAAAACGGGGATCCCTGGATCTCATCGCCAAGTACCATCTTGAGAATTCCACTCGAGGGCCAAAATCCTGCTCTCTGAGCAACTGCACCCGCTGGATGTGGTAGGGGTGCAGATTCCGGGAACGTAAGATGCGCCACGCAGTTGCTTGCGAAATGCCAACATGTCTGGCGATATCTCTCGTGCTAAGACCTGGGTTGTCCTCAACCAGGTTAAGCACAGCCTCTTCGTTGTCGGGGGTGCTCACTGATCGCTCCCGTTCAGGCCTGCCTCCGTCGAAAGATCCCGTTGTGGACAATCTCTGGTGTACTCGAGCGAAGAAGGCATGGCAGGGGATTTGCCTGTTGGGGTAACGCTCGGCGTACAACCGCTGAGCGGCTCGTCCATTACAACCAGCAGCGCCATACGCCAAATGCATGTCAGCCAATTCAGAGTTTGTGTACCGTTCCATCCTACTACCGATCTGCAGACAAGTAACCCGAAGCTTAAGTAGGTACCGCACGTTCAAAAGACGTGTCTGCGCATACAACTACGTCATCTCGCGTTGTCGTCTACGCATTACGTATCTTTTGCATATCGATATGGTACGATATCTTTTGCATAAATCAGCAAAAAGCACCTTATGTAAATTTTATTGCGCGCATTGTGCATGATTGAAACCAGCTATGTTTGTTAAAAAAAACAAACAAACTGCAGTTTTAATAGCTTCTTATGATAAGTAAATTACTCTCTTGTTTTGTTTCTAACTGATCGTAGCGCCCCGTTTCCAGTTAGCGTCCGAAATGTCAACGAATTATGTTTTTTGCCCAAAGCGCCCCCTATCGATGTTTCTTTTTGTACCGTTCAACTGAGTTTCAGAGAGCCCCAGCAAACAGAATCATGAAAATGCATGCCATAAGTCAAGAAATCTGTTTGTTTATCTCCTAGGAGCCTTCGAGTTTCGACCACCCTGTACTTTGACATTTTATTCCGGCTCTTACGCTTTTTGCAGGGCTCTACTTTTGGGTTCAAACTTTAAGTTAGAGTATAAACTTTGGCGAGCATGTGTTAAATTATCAAAATAACGGGCTTAAAGTTGTTGTCTAGCTCTCCAAAGTCTGCAGCGCCCCCTATCCATGTTTTAAGAGATACGCTTATCAAATTGGTACTGAAGAAAGTCTAAACAAACAGAATCATTTCGACGCAACAAGCAAGAAAATCTAACCATTTCCCTAGTTTTTATGACGTTTCGAATTTCGGCACCCAAATTTTTGAAAGCGCCTAGCGCCTTACCATCGCGTCAGGGACCCTACATTCCCTATTCAAAAATGTTCGTCTAGGTGTGCTCTATCGATCCTTAAAGTTTGTCACCGACGAGCTGAATCACCCTGTATAGCTCAATTACAGGGATAGTCAAAAGTATTCTGTTACATTACGGCCAATGGGAAGAAATAGTTTCAAGTGCATTTTAATGATGTTACACCCTTTCGAACATTATGAAATTGATATGCATTTATGAAATGTACTAAAATATACATTTTGTAGAATATGCGGTGCAAATAATATTTATTATTCATTTACAGGATCACACAAAAGAATTCCATTACATAATGGTATAGGGGAAACATTATTTGTGGCGTATTTTAATTATGTTAAACTATTTCACATATAATGAAATTGATATATGTTTCTGAGGTTTACTACAAGTTACTTCTTGTATAATAGAAAGTGCATAGTATTTACAGGGACATAGAAAATATTTAGAATACTTCACTGTATCCAAAATACTGTATATCAGCAATGATTGCTGGAAGTGCATTTTTAATTGTGATATGAGTTTTTTAGTTTAACTAAATTTTTGCATATCACTTCGTGTTTATAAATGCTGTAGAACATATACAGGGCTGCACAAAAAAATTTGTAAATGGTAAATATTACTAGTATAAACGAAAATAGATTAGAGGTGGTTTTTCAATGAGTTATGCATTTTTACACTGAACTACATTTAGATTTGTTCGCAGAATATAGACATAATGATATACAGGGCCATACAAAGAATTGGAAACATGGCCATGTATGGAGGATAAATTCTGGAAGTGTGATTTCAGTAATTTTAAGTGTATTTTAGTCTTAAATACATTTTAGCTAAAAAGTGGCATGTATGTAAAGATAGTAGGTAAAATACAAGGCTGTACAAAAGTATTCAAGTATGCTTCCATCTATTGGTATAAATTGCTGATAGTCAATTTTCAACCTATTATATGTTTTTAACACTTTCCAACATAGTTGAAAAGTGTTTATGAATTTGGTTTGTCTCTCTGTCTGTCCGAACTCTAACTTGTGTTAATATAGTTGGATTGTACTGTAATTGATATATATTATTGATATTTACTATGTCATGTTCGGTATTGAAAATAAAGTAGGGGAGAGAGGGGCACATGTGAACAATTTTTACATTTTTGACTATTTCTCAAAATTGTTATGGGCTATTGAACCAAAAATTAATTTATATGAATATTTAGAATTTGTTTGTTCTTTTGGTGAAACTTTTGGATGCATTTATCAAGAATTTTTAACTTATATCATCATTCTAAAAATTGTCTAAATTTGTTCACATGTGCCCCAGTGGAGGGGTAGTTGTGAACATAGCTGGGACACATGTGAACACATGCATAAATAAGACAAAAATAATTTTTTGTGAGTAAAAACTGTGATAAAAACTAATTAGATGCCCTCTTAGTAGTTGTATGAATAAATCAATAAATGTTTCAGCATAGATACAAGAAATTATTTGCAAAATTGTACACTAATATGCCTACTCCTTTTGAGTCATTTTTAATTGTTATCTAACTTCCAGTAAAGTAAAACTGTGAAGCAATCCTAAAAACATTGAATATATAGCTCAATGTTTAACAAGGGTAATTAAATTTTAAACAAAAAAAAAAAAAAAAAAAAAAAAAAAAATGCATTCACAGACTTAAAAAATACAGTTGTGAACTGTTCACATCTGCCCCCATATGTTCTGTTCACAAGTGCCCCATCTACCAACTTCAGCTAACTTATAAAAAAAAGATATTTTTTATTGAAATAAGAAAACAAAACTTTTTGTAGACTTACCTAATTAATGCCACTATAGAATACAATGCTGATATTCTTCTTTAAAAAATGTCTTGAATGAATTTTTACTTCAATAACTTAGAAGACTTTTTTACTTCACACCTTCTAAAACAAACAAATTACAACTACCAGAAATCAAAATGGCCTATTGTTCTGAAAATTCAGCCAAAAGATGGTACCACCAGTACTACCATCAATTGGTAATTTTTTGAATTTTTTTATTTCAAATTAACTGAGTGAAATAAGTACTGTTCACATGTGCCCCACTCTCCCTATGTAGCTTCATAGTTTATTTAGAGAGACTCAAAAGTATTCCATAACATTATGGTCTATGAGGAAATTTCATAATTATATAAATATGTAGCATCTATAGTCGTCATCTGTTCCGTGTGTCTGTCTGCATATAACAGCGCAAAAACTACTCAACTGAATGGTAGAAATATCATTGCAGAATTTTGTTTAGTCATTTCAAATTTTATGAAAATCGAATCAAAACTTAAAAAGATATTAATAAAACTTTTCTTCATTCTATTAAATCCTATCATACACAATTAATTCAATAATATCCCATGATAGGTAATGATTATAGGTTGCCATGGTGATTATATCACATTTAAGATGGAGTAATACTATTTCCATATTACTGAATTTAATATATGTAATCATAATAAACTTTGTATTTATGCATTTTTGCATAAGAGTGGAACATCTATTGCACCAAGTTCTGCATATTTATAAAACTAGTTATAGTACGAATGCACCTCATTTGCCACGTTTGACATACAATTTCTTACACGTTATAGAGGTGAAAGAAAGGTTTCTTCAGGATACTCTTTTTTGTCTTACAGCGAACTTTAACATATATTTACAGAAGACCATTTCCTCATTCCTACATGAAATTTTACTAATTAGAAAAATAAATTTGAAATACTTACAACACCAGTTGTAAACCGATCACGATTTCTTCTTAATATTGAAACTAGATCACTGCAAGCATTGCGACAGTGTAGGAACATTGGAAGATGCGTGGCTTCTGCTATATCAAATTGACATTCAAAGTATCTTAAAGAAAAATTCATATTTTAATTAGGATACTAAAAATAAAATAAATTATTTTACTTATTTGCTAATTATAAATACATAAAGTCTATAGCTTATTACCTGAGTTGTGTTTCTTTGGGACAAAATTCTAACCGGTCATAATCTACAGATAAAATAACAGCATGAAAATTTTATTTTCTAATTCATTTTTGATTTAAGATACAAAAAATTCATTATAAATATACAAGTTTCAATTAAAATCAAACAAATCAACAAGAATATGCATTCATGTTTTGAAAAAAATATGTACATTTCTCTTTTTTTTTAATGAAGTGAAACAAATAAATGTAATAAAGATTATCAAAAATCAGAAAAATACGTGCAGTAGGGAAAAAAAAGCTGGGTTTCACTTTAATGCTAATTTGAGTAAAAAAAATGCAAATTACCATTTTAGAATGTTGAAAGTTCTTTATAATTATATGCTGTTTATTTTGATACAATGGATTATATACATACCAAAATTAAACCTAATTTTGCAAAGTTCAGCAATAGCACCATAATTTTATTACATATTTAAGTTCAGTCCAAAAATAGAAATAGATATTTTAATCAATTTCAAATGATTAATTAGTAAAATATAAATTTTGGAAAAATCAACGAATCAATGTTATAGAGAAACATAAGTTACATAGACATAAATTTATAAATGATTCACGTATTCACTACTTTTTGTTTTACATGATACTTTGTAAAATCCCAACATAATGCTCATCATACATATTTTGGATTAAACTATCCATGGAAAATTAATTATTAGCTCCTTCACAATCAGCAAGCAGGAATATTAAGGAATGAACATATCTTATACATCATATATATGCAACACTTCTCATGAAGGGGCTAGTTAGCAATATGATCATCAAAAATTCATATATAGGATCATATACTTTTTTAGTTACTACTAGAATCCACATGGTTAAAAACCTCGCAAAATTAATTTTCGTTCACTTCTGCCAATTGGTTATGATGTTATGAGAAAACATAAAACTGGAAACTTTAAGGGATCATCCTTTAAATAAAAACTTAAAATCTCGACTACCATTTTATATGCACTAAATACAGAAAGTCAATGTTATATTTATGAGTTTCCAAAAAAGTATTGTCACTCTCATTAACAAATAACATTTATGTCATTATTTTGATTATTTTAGCATATATAATTGAATCTTTAAAATGCATCTCAATATTACCACTGTCCCCAAGCACATTTTAACTTATATTTAGCATGTTTTTCAAGATAAGGCAATGAAAGTTCGTATTTAGGGTAAATTCAGCATTACAAATTCAATGAAAGAAAGAAGCATAGGAGTTTGTATTGAAAATTTCCAAAGAACATATGAAAATAAATATGTACAGATTCTCGAGAAAATTTAACTATAATGGAAGTACACAAAACCATAAACAAGGAACTTTGGTACAAACAAATTTATTCTGTTATTTTTAGAACTGGAGCTATGACTATCATTCAGAATTTTCTTTGTTTATTGTATGTGCATTTTCAGTACTTATTACACTAAGATTGTTCTACTATTCCAAATTTCAAAACATTTTAATTTTCTATTGTTTAAATTAAGAAACAAGAATGAAGTCTAAATTATCTCAGAATGACTTTTACATCTCCTCCCCCCCCCCCCACACCCCCTTGCAGACAAATCCCTGAATAAGTAATGCCATGAACATGATGTAAAATTAAGCACTAAAATAAACCACCTACAATGCAATAAAAGAGGGGAAATAAATTACTTTGCATCTTTACTGCTTAACTCAAAGTTTTTTTTAAAGGAAAAAAGATGATGGGTGTATTTACGAAGAATTATTCTCCATTATGAAAATTAAAATATATATATATATATATATTTCTTTTGAAACATTCTTACTTCATTTCTTGTAAATATAACATAATAAAAGTAGTACATATATTTTTGGTAGTAGGAAATATATTTTTGTTTGGTATATTTTTCTCCCTTTGCTCCAATTGCAAAAAGGCAATTTAATTACAGATGTAATCGATGTCAAATTGGTTGAATATTGGATACAGTACAGTACAGTACAGTACAGTAGGGGTCAGAGATCCCCAAAAACATGTTTATAGAAAATATCTGTCTGTCGCCATTGTACCATCAAAAAGTGAATGAAGTTATGCATAGAATTGAACTAATTTTTTATTTTAAGTTTTTGGCTATGGTAAGCAGGTCCTCCCTGAATTTTGAAAAAATTCGGTGGTAGGGGACGCTGTAATAGTGATTTTGAATATTGTACCATCTAAAAGTGTATGAAGTTACGCATAGAATTGAACCAAATTTTTATTTTAAGTTTTTGGCTTTGGCAAGCAGATCCTCCCTGAATTTGGAAAAAAATGCCACTAGGGGGGCGCTGTAATAGCGGTTTTGCATATTGTACCATCGGAAAGTGTATGAAGTTATGCATAGAATTGAACCAAAAAAAATTTTTTTTAGTTCTTGGCTATGGCAAGCAGGTCCTTCCTTAATTTGGAAAAAATTAGCCAGTAGGGGGCGCTATAATAGCGATTTTTGTGCCATTTTGAATATTGTACTATCAAAAAGTATATGAAATTAAGCATAGAATTGAACTAATTTTTTTGTGTTTGTGGTCATGGCACGAAGGTCCTCCCTGAATTTGGAAAAATTCTGCCGGAAGGGGGTGTTATAATCGCGATGTCTGTACCATTTTTATTATTGTACCATTGAAAAGTGTATGAAGTTATGCATAGAATTGAACCAAATTTTTTGTGTATGTTTCAGGCTATGGCAAGCAAATCCTCCCTGAATTTGAAAAAAATCTGCCAGAAGGGGGGACTGTAATAGCGATGTTTATGCCATTTTCTTTATTATACCATCGAAAAGTGTATAAAATTATGCATACAATTGAACCAAATTTTTTGTGCATGTTTTTGGCTTTGACCAACAGGTCCTCCTTGAATTTGGAAATATTGCCCGATAAAGGGGCTCTGTGATAGCGATTTTTGTATACTTTTCTTGATTTTTTGTAGTTCTATCGTCCATTGGCAGCTCGTGCAGTGGCAGAAACTCGCTTCCTGCTAAGCCGGCTATTCACAAACAGCTGATAATAACAGAATAAGGAAAAACTATTAATTTTAACAAATATCATGATATAAATTAACTCGTTTTTAGTCCACTTAATTGACTGAAGCAGACATTTAAGATAAAAATCAAATTTGGTATAGTATTGAACTAATAATATTGAAGTATTAATAATATTGAAGTTTCTGAAATATTAAGATGTATAAGATAGAAGAAAGTTTTGGGATTGGCACATCCAACTAGTTTTTGAAGAAATTAACCACGGGTTTAAGAGGGAGGGACTAAACATTTTTTTTTTAAATCTTATTTTTAAATTTTCTATTAACACCTATTTTTATGATTATTTCAGTTTCAGACTAATATTATAATTACATTATTTTAAATCATTAGTTATTTTGGCATCAGAAAAATTTGCTTAGTAATGACAAATTATTTTTATGACAAAAACTTACAACTAAATACATTTAAAAAGGAATATAGTACTTTTATCTTCTCTTTTTATTTTAACAATTTATATTCTCTCATTGCCACTTATTGCTTTAACATTTAAAAACAAGTTTTGTGTTGCAATAACAGAAAACTTATTTTTGCTATTTCCTAAGTTATTAGCAACTTAGTAACATAAGTAAGATGTTAAGAAGTATTCTTTATCATCTGCATTCTAAATATCAGTGAATAAAAAGTAAAGTTATTTTTTATGTAAATTTATGAGAAAATAATAATGATACAGGATATTTAAAAAATTAAAAGCTTTTATGGATCAGGAAATGAATCCATAATGTAAAATGTCAGTACAAATCAAATTTTTTAAAGCAGCATATTAATGCTGATTTGTCATTTGAAACAACAGAAAAGTTAAAAAAAATATTTAGCATAAAAGACTGTATATATTTAATTGATGAAGTATGAACTTCTACTACAAAAGATCCTTTAATTGATGCATGGCATAAAATATGGTCTGGCTCTTTATTTATCGAAAATCAGGATGAAGATATAGATTTTTCAGGTTTTCAGTTAACCTTACCTCAAGCTAAAGCATCTGAACTGTTGAATTATGCAAAGCATTTCAAAACAGATTCATAAGAGCTTTTCAAAGGAGAAAAAATTGTTGAATGGGAGAAAAATAAAGATGAAATTTCGGTAAATCATGTTGCAGGTGAAGAAAAAATTTTTTCTTCAATAATGAACCCAGCCGAAGACAGTGAAACTGACTGTGACTGTGATAAAACAAAGTTTAAAGAAGGTTTGGTTTTTTGTAGAATTTCTTTTAAGTTCTTGGAACAGCAGAGTTATATAAATCAACTGGAAATAATGGCTGTTTGCAAAATTCAAAAGAAACTTCATCAAAATGAAATGGAAGTTCTCAAACAAAGGACAGTACAAGAAATGTTTAAAAATAATAAAAATAATTTGCATTCCATTCCCAAATGATAATGTAGGGGTAAATAAAAGGGATTCAAGCATAATTTGCTTAAATTGAATTATTACATGCTTTTCTCGTAAATGGATACAGGTAAGTTGAAAAAATAAATAATTTAAAATAGAATCTGCAAAATTCTAAAATCCACACAGGCTCTGGTCCCAAGCTGTGCGGATTTTTGAGACTTTACCATATAGCAAAAACAGGTTAGGTTTTACTTCTTCGATAAGTTATTCTCACACTTTTGCCTTTTTTAATGAGCCTGTTGCTCATATGTGCAGGTCATTGTATAGTATAAATAGTTATAGTTGTTTGCATACTTGTTCTCGTACAGGTTTATAAACACAATTTTCCATAAATATAAGTAAATTATTTTTAATTTAATAAATCATTGCATTGTATTTTCAAGATTAAGCTATCAGCTTTATAATCTGGAAATTTTAATAGAGTTCAATGAACAATAAAAGGCTAGTATAGCCTTATGATTTCAGGCCAGACATACCGGCGAACAGGGGTGGGGATTGCATCATTCTACTCACCACTGGTGAGTGAATTTTTAGGCAGCCTGTAAAAATACAGGGTATAGAAAATATTACAAAAACTTTATATTATTATTTGTTAGCATATTTTGCAACTCTTCCAATTGCTACGATATAAATATGGCACTTTCTATTCTACACTAAACTTTTCTATGTTGTATATGGGTCGTTTTCAAAAAATTTGCCAAATCCCCGTCCCTGGACTTTGGTGCTTATTTTTTTATATTTGTTTATGTAATTAGACAAAAATAAATTAATATTCTTATTTATGCACTATTTCCTGTATAATGTGCCAAATTTTACAAATGTCTGATGAATTTCGATATTAAAAAAATAATAAAACTTGTTTGGAAAAGTGGTTTCTGGCTGTCCCTAGCCTATTTACTCAGCCAAAATTTACTTTTTTATATTAAATTTGCATTATTTATTTTTAAAAAGGAATGCAACTTATTTTATATGCGATAAACAAACCTGTTATCACATTAGAAAAACTTTACTTGATGACAATATAAAACTGTAAAAGTCTGTCCCCAGAACTGCATCATGAGTGTTGCCTATTTTAGTTCTGATTATTTACATATAGGTAGAACTACTAATCAGTACATATCTAGTGTGTTGGTAAAAGAGATATTTTACAACAAAGGTTTAAGGAAGGAGAGTTTTTTTATTCATCATCATGAGTGTTATCTTACTTTTGGAAAGTAATTACGGATAACATGTTATTTTCTTAATTTTGATTTGATGATATAAAATGATTATTTATTTAGGCCTAAAAAGATTTATTTTGTTTTGACTATTAATATAGAATAAAGACATTGAAGTATAATGATGTCATGAGTGTTACTTTATAAAAGATCAGGCGTCACACATGGTACCAATATACCTGATGCTGAAACTTTATTTGATGCATTACAAAAAAAGAACTTAAAAGTGAAACTGTTACGAAATGACTGTTTCTTACTTTTTCTTTCATCCATGTATCAGTCACCTGCATAATTATTTAACTGGTTGTAATTGTATTGTTTCAATATCTGGCAACAGTTAGTTTTGTTTTTGTTCTAGAGAAAAGTTTATCAAATAAAGTAATGTGAAGAATATTTTGGCTGTTCTATCATTAGAGTAAGAATTTAAGTTAGAAATACATTCACTTTAGTAATAAGAAATGTTATTGAGTGCAGTTTTAATAGCTTATAGATATTTTAATACTTAACTTTTAGGGATTCATTTTAGTTAAGAGATTTATTTACATTGGAATCCAACATCTGGCATCCGCTGACAAGACTGGAATCTGTAAGTAGAATTTTATTTGAACTGCTCCAAGTGAGAATTATTGCTACTGTTGAATGAAAAATTATTGTTATTGTTGAATAATATGGATGCATTAAAAGCAGGTAGACAACAATATCATAGAATTTTAACTAAAGCATGTAACGAATTTGATACAAATAAAGACAATTTATTGTCTGCTGATAAAATTCTGAAATTGACAATGATAGAAGAGAAGGCCAAACTTACGGTAAATGTAGAATATAAAATTAGAGATATATTTTATAGTGAAAAAGCTTACGAAGAAACAATAGACAAAAATATCGATGAATTGGAGGTTTACATTGATCGCTGGCATGTATTGCAACAGAAATTAAAAGAACTTTTGGTTGTAAAAAATGAAAATTTGAAATCTGATATTTTGGTAATTAATAAGAATGTATTACTTCATTATCTTAAGATACAGTTACCTACTTTTAATGGTGAAATTAAAAATTAGTTGCAATTCTGGGGTCAATTTCAAAAAATTGATCAAGATACTAGCCTAGATTTTGATGACAAATTTGTGTATTTATCACAAGCCATGGAAAAAGGCAGTGTGGTAGAAGAATTGATTAGAAGTTTTCCACCTGGTGGCAATAGTTATACCAAAGCTGTAAATCAACTTAAATCTCGTTTTGGATGGGAAGAACTTTTGAAAGAATATTATGTTAGAGATTTGTTATGTCTTATACTATAGAAGCAAAATCCAGGAAAACATAACTCTTTGCGACGATTATATGATTCATTAGAATTGAAACTGCGAGCATTAGAAACTCTTGGAGTTACTAGAGACAAATAGGCTGCTATGTTATATCCACTTGTTGAATCGTCTCTTCCAGATGATATCCTTAGAGCATGGGAAAGGTACAGAACATCTCACAGAAGATCGCCAGATAGACGTAATGACATGGAATCTAAACTAGATAAAAATCATGATACAGATTTAAAGAATGATGTTGAAATTGGCTCTAAAACTGATCTAGATAATTTATTAGAATTTCTGCAAGACGAAGTTGAAACAGAAGAAAGAATTTCTTTGGCAAGTAAGAGTTTTGACAAAACCTTTCGATACAGAGCTGCACGCAATAAGCATGAATTAGAAGAATCTCAAATTTCACTGCAACAGATTTATTAAACAGTGATAAGAGAAAATATGGAAGAGATGCAAATAATTTTAATCTAGAACTATGTATTTTTTCTGATAAAAGACATTCATCAGAGAAATGTTTGAAGGCAATTTCAATGCCGTGTGATTGTTAAGAAGAACATAATGCAAAAGAAAAGAGCTTGTTTCGTATGTTTAAAATTAAACCATCTAGCCCCTAATTGTAAAGAAAAAGTAAAATGCATTGTATGCAGATAAAAGCATGAAACTCTAGTATGCCCAAAAGTTCCTGAAAAATTAAGCAAACCTGAAATCCCGGAAGCTGAATCTTTGGAAAAGAAAGATAATTTGTTAGCACACCAAGCTTCTAATAAAACTGGCGCAGTTCTACTACAAACTTTGGTGGCTCAGTTGAAGAACCAAAATAAAGAGGTTAATGTACGAGCTATAATTGATAGAGGATCTGAAAGAAAATATATAACTGAAGATGTCATTAAAACTTTGGGTTATAATAGTATCAGTAAAGTTAAACTTATCCACAAACTTTTTGTGGGTGTAGAAACAAAACATAAGTTAATCATCAATATAAGATGAAAGTTATTAGTACTGATAATAAATATGAATGTCAATTAATGTGCTTGGATCAAAATGCAATCTGTTCAAACAGAAGAAAAGTACCTAATAGTCACTGGATTGGAGAACTAAGACAACATGGAATAACTATATCTGATTTGGAAGACATTGGATTGAATGTTGCAAGTGAAATCAAATTATTGATTGGATCAGATGTAGCAGGAAACCTTATGACTGACCGCCAAAAGATTCTTCCTAATGGATTGGTTGTTATGGAGACTCTCCTAGGGTGGTGTCTAATGTGGAAAATTCATGAAGATGTGAATCATGAAAAAGTTGCAATCACAGTAACTCCCTTATTTCATGAAAACTGAAGATTTGTGGAATTGAATTTGGATGTGCATGGTAAAACTGACTCATCAGAGAAGAAAAACGCAATTAGATTACTCAACAGAGATGGGCAATATCGAAAATACATGTATTTGAAATACATTTTCAAAATACATTTGTATCTTGTATTTTGTATTTTAAACCGATAAGATCAAAGTATTTTTGTAATGTATTTTCTGATGGTTTTACAATGTATTTTGTATTTTGAAAATACTCAAAATACATTTTTTCAAAATTTCAAACTGCCATGTTTAAACCGCATGGAGAAAAGCTGCGATTCTTTAAAAGGAAATACACGACTATCTGTTTTGATTAGTTTTCAAATTCTGTTCTGGAAGTTAATATAAACACACTTTTCGACTATTGCTGAGACAAGGAGGTTGATGAATATCATGTTTTGATACAGCAAACGTATTCGTAGTGATTAGTTACAAAAATAACTTTTATATATCTTAATGTTGCTGTGGGAATTACGAGGAAAAAAACCATGTATTATTATAGACCAGAAGGATCTTTCAGAGTTGCGCAGGTGCAGCGTTCTATTACCGACAGTTGCCCATTGGCCACACGTATAAGGAGCTCAATTTTTTTTTTTTTCTGGTCTAGTAATTTTATTTGAAATATCGAAAAAGGATTTCTTAAAAATTCACACAATGAACTTTTAAAGGAACGATTTGACTATGAAAAAATGAAATTTATGACTTTGCAAATTTTGCATTCGAATTATCACTACTTTTTATGAATATTTTATAAGTGCTTTCTTTTTACGAGTGTACGAGCTTTGATATTTTTTCTCAAGTTTCAAGACTTTCATGTAAGTGCAAATGATTTCTTATTTCTTTGCGCTTATATATGGTTTGATATTTTACCTGAGTGTTTTAATTTTAAAACTACTTTATACGAAAAATTCAAACTTTTGTTAATAATAATTAATTCATCTTGTGTTAAAAATTATTTAATTTTTTCATTTAATTTTCGCACTCAGTAATACATATTTCAAATTTCGTATGCACTATTTCTAAAATGCACCATAATCGAAAAGTTGTGCCCCAAATATTTTATTAGTGGAAGGCCTAAAAAATCTTGCGTAGTTGGGAGCTCTTATTAAACACACGTGCATTATATAAAAAGAAAAAAATACATAACACATTTAAACAATTTTATTTGGTGTCATTGTACATATAAGATTATTATAAAATATGTTCTTTTGTAGACATATACTAAGAAAGACTGATTAAAAAGACATACTAGACTAATTTGTTTTTACATTCTTCTAATAAATAAGAAGAAAGTATTGAAATCGGGAAAAGATCGAGAAGAGAATTGAGAGGAATGGAGAAGAGATTGCTTGATTTACACGTTTTGGGATGTCTTGAACGCGATTTAACTATTTTTGAAAAATGTGTGTATGTCTGTTAGTCTATGTGAGACACAATTTTTGTGGCCCTTCAATCTCAAGAACTAATGCATGGAGTTTAATAATAGTCAAACTTCAGATTAAGATAGACTTAGCTTTAACTTAGCTTTATAGTATAACTTAGCTTTGGGTTTATATCGCCCAACAAGTGGCACTGCTATGCTTAATTATTTTATTCCATGATAGCTATATTGTAAGAACCAATATACAGAATTTCATTTAACTGCATATAGGCCTGAACAGAAATACTTGCCGATTAACTTTTAGTGTATATCGCTCAACAGGTGGTGCTACTATGCTGTTTTTTCATGATTTCCGCGATAACTATATCCAAAAAACTAGCGGACAAAATTTAATCCAATTTCATATTATTTGAGATCTTCAAATAAATTAATGCTGATAAAATGTGGGGTGCATCTCTCAAGAGGTGGCGTTGTTATGCTGTGTTTTTATGATTACCGTAACATGTACGTAAAATTCTGGTTATTTGTTTGTTTGTTTTCTTCCATGTCAAAATGATCATATTTGTAAATCAAATTTAAATGAAATAAGTACCACATAGATTAAAGGTACCTTTTTTAAATAAATTTTGTGGTTCGTAATGCTGATTTTTAAAAAATCTGAAACTGGCAGGTGAGAGCTTATATCTCAAGAACTAGAGCATGGAATTTCATCAAACTCCATCATATTCAGTTAGTATGGATGACATTTTGGTGTATATCGTACTACAGATGATTTTTTTTCTGTGCTGTGTTTTTTAGGATTTTCGAGATTTTTATATCTCTGCACCTATTGAATAGAATTGCACCGAACTTTTTATGCTTTTTCTGAAAATCAATACTGTCTCAATTTTGGCTTAGAGCACTCAGTAGCGGGCGGTGCTATCTTATGCCTCGTGAAAGAGATTCCTTATCGGATCCACAATCTAGAGGTCTGCACGGGTAGGAATTTCAGAACTGGGTCCAGCCCGTACATAAATCAGTCAAAACAGGCCCGGCCCGTCGAAAAATCAATTAAATAAGGCTTGACTCAATTTCTACAAAAAAAACAAAAAAAAAAAAAAAAAAAAATCAGATTTTTCTAAACATACAATTAAGATTCTTTTAAAGAATATTGCATAAATATTTATGGGATAATTTTACAGTATATTTTAAAATTACTATGTGTTCGCAAGACAGAAAACACACAATAGCAACATTAATGATTACTTAGAGTCTTAGACGTTTCAACATTCAAATAAAAATCCATTAAAAAAATAATGTAGTTTAGAATAAAAGAAAAAAGGAAGGTTAAAAACAGGATAATTTTTGAAGGTGTATAATAAAAAGCAGATTTGTGAAACTATTTTTCTGCCATTTAATAAGGTTTTTCTCAAATCCAATGGAGCTTTTTGATACATTTCTGAATTCGTTTCTTTTCGGAAACGCATAAGATTGGCAGGTGTTCTTATTCAGAAACTATGTAATCAAATAACGTTATCATTTTTTGATAAAGGCAATGGTGAAAAACCTGCAGTCACGTGACAAGAATCTCTTATAGCTCGATAAGTAATTTATAAAAAAAAAGGAAAAACACTATTCGATTCCAAATCCCTTCAGTAGTCAGGCCTGTCAATTTTAAACCTTTACAGTAAAAAATTACTCAGAAAATGTGTCAGGAAATTTCTCATTGTTGAGCAGTGAATTTGAGAACCACCTTGAGGTATATTTCCAAAGATTCCGATAAGAGAAGTTCATTATCGCTATTAATATTTTACAAAACATATTACCTTCCCTCCACAACACATTCTGAGAACAATAAAGTCCAGTTCCGGCCCTGCTCGAGAATGTAGAAAAAAATGCAAGCCTGATCTCGGCCCGTCCCAAGTCTGCTGAAAAAAATTAAGCCATGGCTCAGAAATCATGTAACTGTCCGATGCTGATCTCTACGCTGGGCATGTTACATTTCTGTATTGATGTTGTGAAACTAGCATCGGCTTGTGACGCACGTTTATACTTATTCTCTCAAAAGTCACATTCGTTGAAAATGACTCATATTTTATCGGCTTCGATTAATGTTTTATAACGGGCCGGTAGGCCCGCTTTAATTTTGTTTCTCTACCCGGCTCGTTTATTTGTTTCTCGGCCTGGCCCGTTGAAAAAAATTTTCTAATTCTGTCGGCCCGGTCCGGCCCGTTTGAAAATTCCCCTTCCTTTTGCCGACCCGGACCGCGAGCCGGGCCGGGTACGGACCTCAGGCTAAGCCCGGGCCCGTGCAGATCTCTTCTACAATCAATTCATGCAGTTATTTCTACTGAGTAACTGTCTTTAAAGGGTAGTTTATTCATTATTAGTTATTCTTGCAACTTTCATACATTTTTAAACACATTGTTGCTCTAATCTTTCACTTTTGTTTTTGTTAACTTTCGTTGAGTTTTAATTAATTTTGCTTCTCTATTTGGAAATTTATAATTTCTAAAAATTTAATCAGTTTTGCAAACCAGCTTTGCATTTGACTTATGCAATTTAATGCACAATCGTTTTTTTTTTTCTTTTTTTATTAATGTATTTTGTATTTTAAATGTATTTTCAAAATACATGTATTTTGTATTTTGAATTTTTGAAATTTGGAAAGTATTTTGTATTTTGTATTTTAAGTTGAAAAAACAATGTATTTTGTATTTTGTATCGAAAATGGTTTTTCGATGTATTTTGCCCAACTCTGTTACTCAAAGCAGCAAAGAAACATTTATTTGACATAGTTAAGGTTGAATATTATCAGTTTTTAGTGAATATGCCTTTGATTGAATGTCACCCTCCTCTTCCTGACAATTTTGAGCTGTGTTTGAAGAAGCTAAACGAAGTTGTGAACCATCAGAAAACAGAACAACTTTATGAGCAATATGGAAATGTATTTAAAGATTGGTTGAGAGAAACAATAATGAAGTTAGAGCCGGAAAATGAACTCAAGTTACCTGCACACTATTTAACTCACTGACCTGTAATTAAAGAAAATAGTACTACAAGGATTCAACCTGTTTTTGATGCCTCGGCAAAAAAGAAAGGCTGTTCCAGCCACAAACTATTGCAACTGAAATGGTGGGAGAGACCCGAACGGTTGTATTTGCCCTATGATAAATGGCCCTCCACTGAATTTATTGCTGATGAAGACAACGTTCTTAAAGAAAAAAGAAAAGGTGTTGTTTCCCCCTTGAATTCTGTCCTAATTTTTAATAGTGAAAATGTGGAAACTGTTTGGTATTACTGCTACCATTCTCAGTATGAAAAGATTCTTCTTGATTCTAATGAAAGTACTTCGAAAGAGTTGGGAAAACAAGAAAACCTTGACTCAAAAGAGTTTGTAGAAGTTGAAAAAAGAATATTAGTAATGATACAAAAGGAAACTTGTGATCTTACCTTCGTACCATGGAGTGCTAAGGCATTTGATATTTTTTTATCATATAAGAAACAGATATGGATCAGGGGCGGATCCAGGGAATCGTTTTGGGGGAGGGGGGGGGGGGCGATATAGAGTGACATATAATCAATGTAGTCATAATTTCGGTTGCTCAAATCATTCCTTGCAACTAATCATTAAATAATTTATGAAATAATTAAGGTGATTTGAAAATATTACAGACTCTCGATTATCCAACGTCTGATTAACCGAAACACTCTGTTATCCAGCACTCTTATTATATAATCCTGTCCTCTCCTCAAAATATAGTTTATTGTTACTTACTAGGTCCAAAAATTACAAACGTTATAACAGAATTTATTTATTAAATGTCTTATTTTTTTTCTTTTTCTTTCTACTCTTGTACTACAGTAATTATTTATCTTATTTTTTGTTCTTTTAGTTATAGTGAAGTTTTAACAACGTTAATAACACAAGCCTGCGATGATTTTGTTTTTTAACTTTTGATAATTGATTTTGATGTATTTTTTAGCACTGAATCTGAAAATGACCTTCATTTTTAACCATCACGTCACGATTTTTGCAAATCGTAAATTTCAAAGTTAAAAAGTAAAAAAATATCGAAAATCTCTCAAAGAAATTTTTCAAATCCTTAAAAAAAGAAGGTAAATGTTTTAAATACATCTGCGGCAAATTTTCAGTCTTATCAACCGTCAAAATAAAAGAGGATACCGAGATGAACACCATAGAGAAGATTAAAGGAAAAGCGTGAAGCAGAGCATGAGTGACTCAAAGAAACTTCCACGCATGGAATAAAATTATAAGGATTTAAAATGCACAATATTTTACATGTTTAACTGTAAAAATGCATAGTATAAGCAAAAAAAGGAATAAATTATTATGAAAAAAGTTACGTCTATTTTATAGTAGCAGATTTTCGTAATATTTCGAGTTTTTAAAAATTTGCGATTTGTGAAAAATCCTGACATGATGGTATGGTAAAAAATGAAGGTCATTTTTGGATTCAGTACTAAAAAATACATAAGAACCAATTACCGAAAGTTGAAAAACATAACCATTACATTCATTTTTAACATCAGATTTCTGAAAGAGGATAATCTCTGAAAAAGGATCCCCTTCAGAAATCTGAAAGGGCCTTAACATCCTTGAAAGTCAAAATGTGTCATCTAAGTGGTGTGTATACCTCTTCACAGGCGCGGATCCAAGGAAGTGGGTGATCGCACCCCCCACCCCCCACCCCTTGGATCAAAAACTATAAATCCACCGATTATCGCGAATTCCGACAAATGGTCACCGAAAGAATCAATTTTGTCAATCGTTGGCAGGTCAAACGATCGCAAAAAAAAACGTGAATTTTGTCAAAGGATCGCATAAAAAATGGCAATTTCGTCAAAGGATTGTGCAAAAATGCCAATTTAGTCAAACAAGCACGGAAGAAATGTGAATTTCGTCAAAAGACCATGGAAAAAACGCAAATTTCGTCAAAGAATCACAGGAAAAAATACACAAACTTTGTCAAAGGGCCGCGGAAAAAAACACACAATTAGCACCAGGAGGAGATTTCTCTAGGCACACATCCATTGGGGGGGGGGGGGGAGTTGACAAATAAACAAAAAAGGATTATGTCCTAATCCTAGTCACTTAAAAGCTAAAAGGCGTATGGTGTGTTGATTTCTTAAAAAACAATTTGGTAAATTTATTCTTCACTTCATTGTCCCAGTCGAACTCCCCCTTCCCCTTTCGTGGATGCACACCTAGGGGAATCTCCTCCCGGTGCTAATTGGGCGTTTTTACCGCAGCCCATTGATGAAATTCGCGTTTTTTCAGCGATTCTTTAGCTAAATTCGCTTATTTTTTACGCGATTCTTTGAAGAAATTTGTATTTCTTCAGAGATCTGTTGACGAAATTAGTGTTTTTTGCGAGCTTCTTTCGCGAAATTAGGGTTTTTTCCGGAATTGTTTGGAGAAATTAGCGTTTTTTCTTCTATTCTCTGACGAAATTTGCGTTTTTTTCGAAGTCCTTTGACAAAATGCGCGATTTTTTGACGAAATTCGCGTTTTTTCGCGATCCTTTGACGAAATTGGCGTTTTTTGAGTGATCCTTTGACGAAATTTGTGTTTCTTTTGCGATCCTTCGACCTTCGAACGATTGACAAAACTGATTTTTTTTGTGACCATTTGTCGAAATTCACGATAATCGGTGGATTTATATATATATATATTTTTTTTTTCGCCCCCCCTCCTCTCGATCAAGGCCTCAAGAGCCCTCTTCTCGATCAAGGCATTTTAAGCATCACTCAAGAGGAAAGAAGAATGGGAGAAAAAAAAATTCTCTTATTGACCTAAGTAGGAATTGACTTAAAATATATTTTTTTTTTTTTTATTACTTGTTTATATTACTTACCTATTTTTTTTAAATTTACTGTATTGATGACTTTTAAGTTGTGTTTAATTGTTAGTTCCTATCTATGAACACTGTTTTGATGAGGTCTATAGATGTCTATGATGGTTAGAGTTGCAGTAAAGCTAGAGATCCTACATACACAACTTCCAGGTTGTATAATATTTTAACGGAGCTTCTGACTGTAAAATAGTCAATGAAACATTGTCTTCATTTTGAAAGACCTATCCAATGATATGACACTCAATAGGGTGTGTAAATTTTTTCCCCGTCTCTACCGCCATTTTTATTTTACGGATGCCATTTTGAATTTATAAAAACAAAACCTAGCCTATAACCATCGGGCCATTAACACGAATTGATAGAGACCTCATTCATTAAAATCCATCCAGCCGTTGGGATGTTTCGAGGGTATAAAGAAATCCACATACACAGATACGCATAAAACACATAACTCTTCTTTTCAGTCAGGTAAAAATTAATTGTAGTTGCTCATTTTGTATGTGACCTTGTTGAAGGACCAATATGTAATTAAAAAATTTCATTTTATAGAACTAAACATTTTTCTTTAACTAAGAAATTCAATCATTTTGTCCAGTAACACTCATGACTTTGAAGCCCAATGATTCATTTTTAAAGTCAAATATCTTTAATGCCACAAAAAATTAAGCTTGAATATTATTGTATTCTAAAAGATTGGTTATTTTTAAGATTGTGTATTAACAATAAATTTAATTTCGAATAGTTTTGAATTTTCATTTTTTAAAATGCTGTTTTAGCAAACATTTTGAAAATGACCTATATATTTCTTAATTTTGTATTTAAAAAAAAAAAAAAAAAAAAAAAAAAAAAAAAAAAAAAATATGAAATTGTTACTACAAAAATGCATTGTAGTAATAAATTATTTTTGCATAAATAACTTACTCATAATTTAGTGTAAAATTTGGCACAACAATTTTCAACTGTACTTTGTATCTCTATGGCTGGTAAAATAAATCCTTGGCAGCCAAGATTTTCTGAAAATTCCTCACTTCTCCCGCTGAATAATCATAACATCCAGCTGCCAATTATCTGGCATACTGGCTGGATTGGCCAGATACAGTATGTTCACCAGGTATCCATTTCATCCCCAACTTTGACTTTAAACAAAAATAATTTAAGTTATCTGTTGTTTAGCTTATTATTTTTCCCTACTGAAATGCAGTCTTTGTAGATTTTCTTTATAAATTACTTCTAATTCCAAAAGATTTTACACAACATAAAAAGGAAAGTTTTTCACATTCAAAATAAATTTCATTCATTAATGAGGATTTTTGTTTTTCAATGAAATAACTAAACCTATGTCATATACCTAATCCACATTCACCAATAGCTACTACTTTGTGCTTATTTTCTAAAGCAAGAAGTTTCAGTTGTTGAAGATAACCTCCTGGATCTCCACAGGCTTCAAACTCCAAGCATCTTGTTGGGTGACAACCCACAGTACTGTATAGCATATCTTAAAAAGAAAAGAAAGGATGATAATTATTTATCACCTTGATGGATATACAGCCAAGAAATACATAAATCCAACTTTTTCTTTACTTCAAATAATTTTAATGAGAAAAGAGAAAAAAATTTATCAATACATTTATGACATTCTTTTTTTTATATATACACATTGCTATAATTTGAAACTAACTGTTAACATAATTTAAATGAGCTACAATCAGGGAAGGATCCAGAAAGTCGCTTTTTTTAGGAAGGAGGGAGGAGAGGAAAGGGATCATTACATAGTTACACATAATTGACATGATATTGGACAGTAAAACTTGCAAAAAAGAATCTTTCTATAATGGAATCCTGCCTTACATAAAAAATATCAAGGTTCCAACAGAAGAAACACAATACAATTATACCTACTAAGATGGAACTTTTTCTTGGTCTCTACCGATTCCACTTTTACAGGTTTACCAGTATGTGAAACAATATAGCAAAATATTTTTTAAGATTATATATGTCGTAATTTCTGTTAATTTAAATTCATACAGAAAAAATGTGTGTAAATGGAACTTGTTTATAACGAAATTCTGTCTTTAATGGAAAAATTTCATAGTTCTGATGGAATAGTATCCTACAAATCTACAGTGAAACCATAGATATAATAATATAACTAGATTAAGCACTCAATGTTATCCTGCCATTACTTCTTGATTCTGCAGTGGCTCAGTGGCAACATACATTAGGGTGGCAGAAAGTGAGTGAAAGTTGGGAAACTCACAGTAATACATGGTAAATGTCAAACTTTCCAGAGTTTTTTTTTTTTTTTTTTTTTTTTTTTGTATTATTCTCCTATATTAATTCTTCATTTTTTGCTGGGGGATTGGATATAAGTAATACTAATGATTCTAAGAAATAACAAATAGAGTATCATGATCTACAAATCTTGAGACCTTTAAAGATTTTAAACTATGTTTTTATTTTTATTTTTATTTATTTATTTTTTTTTTGGGGGGGGGGGGCTAAGTGTAGGCAAGTCATATATTTACTTTTGTGATAACTTAACATATAAAGCAGAAAAAAAAATGTTTTAAGTTTTGCGGGTAAGAAATATTTTGCATGATTGCTTGTTATTGCAAAGAAACTAATGGGCAGAAAAGAAAAAAAATGGAGATTTTAATCTGTATTCTTTTTGTTTGAGAGGAGGGGATAAGTTTTATATATAATTTTGCTACAATTATGGCAACAAAAAAATATTTTAAATGTTTTAAGTTCCTGATTAAGGAGAATTTTACATGATCATTTATTGTCATTGCAAAGAAACTAATAAGAAGAAAAGAAAAAAAAAAAATGAATATTTTAAAATGTTCTTTTTTGGGGTGGGGAGGACATTTTGAATGTTTAAGTTTTGTGGTTAAGTAAAACATTACATGACTATTTATTGTCACTGCAAAGAAACTATGTTTAAGTTTTGTGGTTAAGTAAAACATTACATGACTATTTATTGTCACTGCAAAGAAACTATGTTTAAGTTTTGTGGTTAAGTAAAACATTACATGACTATTTATTGTCACTGCAAAGAAATTAATGTGCAGAAAAGAAGAAAAAAAAAATTAAGATTTCAAATGACTTTTTTTTTTTTGGGGGGGGGGGGGGGATGAATTATACACAGAGCGAGCCAAAAGTTCGTTAAAACTTTAAAAACTCAAAAAAAGGAAGAAATTATGATAAAGGGGTGTGGTTTGCAAGAAAGGGCTCACAAGGTAGTTGGATTTTTTTTAGCAGAAAAAAAAATTAATTAAAAAATCACATGTAGAGAGTGACGACCTGAAACACAATTAATAAGTGCTATGACACAGCCTGGTTGTGTCGTAGAATGTTCTGGAGGTCATGTTGAACATTTGTTATTAGAAGAACAATTGAATGGAGTGTATTGTTGCCCTGTTCATTGTGTTTCGGGTCATCAGCGCCTTCTACATGTGATTTAAAAAAAAAAAAATTGCTGCTAAAACAAATGCTAAAAAAAAAAAGCCCTTTCTTGCAAACCACACTCCTTTATCACAATTTCAGCCTTTTTATGAGTTTTTAAAGTTTTAACGAACTTTTGGCTCACCCAGTATTTACTTTTGCTACAGTGTTTAACAATTTGGGCTGAAAAAAAAAACAACATAAATATTTTAAGTTTTCTACATAAGGAAAATTTTACATGACTATTTATTGGCATTGCAAAGAAACTAATAAGAAGAAAAGAAGAAATCAAACATTTTAAACCGTCTTCTTTTTTTTTTTTTTTTTTTTTTTTTTTTTTTTTTTTTTTCAGGAAGGGAAGGGGCGGTGTTAGGTAAGTATACCTTTGTTACAACTTAACAATTAGGACAAAAAAGAACACGTTAAAAGATTTAAGTCTTGTGGCAAAGAAAAATTTTACATGATGATTATTTATTGTCATTGAAAGAAACTAACGGGCAGATAGGAAAAAAAAAATTGAAGATTTTAAATTGTGTGTGTTTGGTGGTGATAAAAAGAAGGAAGCAAAATTTTTCGAGTGGAGGAGGAAGTGAAAATCTGTGGAATAATCTTACTTGTAACTTTTAAAATTAAAGCCGCCCTTCCCCCCCACCCACCCACACACACACCAGCTCCTAAAAAAGAAAATGTATGCATTTATGTGCATAAATTTTCTTTTGTATAGAACAAGTACTACTGATGGGGATTTAAATCTGAGTTACATACACTTTTAATGCACTTTTATGTTGAAAAACTTTTAATTATAATTGAAAAAAAAAAAAAAAAAAAAAAAATCAATGATAATTTAAAAACATTTCTTAATGGTACAAATTGCTAACTGGTGGTTAAAAATCATTGATATTATACATTTTGAAACATTCATAAAGGGTTAAACTTAAAATAATAAATAAAGCAGGGTGTAAAAAAAAATTGATTTTTTTTTTCATTTAAATCAGATTTTTTTTAAATTTAAATCGGATTTTTATGATTTTTTTCCCAGTGTTCAAAATATTGAATAGCTACCAAGAGTTTTAATATTTCTAAAACAATTAAATCACTAATTGCTAACATAACCTATGTTTTTACACTTTTATTAATAAAATTATAATAATAATTAGTTAGTAATTACAGAAATTATAAAAACTGCAAATTAGTAGTTTCATTAGGCAGTATCATACAATAATGTTATACACATTAATATTGTAATAAGTATGTAAAACTTTATTAAATACTAGTAACATTTCACATTTATTAATAACTGCATTTAATATTAAATAGCTAACACTACTCTGAATTATCAATTATTAAACAATTAACTCTCTAATTAGGAACATATACATTTTTAAGCTTTAATTATTAAAATGATAAAGAAAGAAAAAAAGGGGCAGGATGCTAGTTCCAAACAAGGGCACTATTTCATGAGGATGTTAGCAATTTGTTTAGAAATGACATAAGGGAAAAAAAAAAAGAATAATTTTTAGTATGATAAATAAAGTGTCCTTATTTTTTAATAACTTTATGAATCACAAATTGAAAATATATTATTAAAACATGTTGTTATTTAAATAAGAACATGTTTTAATAATATCCTGTTTTTTCTAAAGAAATAAAGTTCTATTATTTTTTCAAGATCTTGGGCACATGAATTTAGAAATACTGTTGAATGGGGAAGATTTTTACTTAAAATCTCTGACTGCAACTACACGTGGAATTAACTTTTTTTTTAAAGGCAGGGTGCATTTTGCCGATTTCAAAAGGGGCAGGGTAAGGCACCCTTAAAAAATGGCCTAGAAGTAACAATAAGTAATTACAGAATTAATAAAAAATGAAAATAAGTAATTTCATTTGTTAGTAGCACAAATATCAAAGCTAACAAATATTATTTGCAACTTGTTTTGCATTTGTACTTAGAAAAATTACTGTTATAGTGTTAATCACCAAAACTAAACTTACGCGCATGTTTGTGTATGCTAACCAAAAACATTATGAAAATGAGTTAAACCCATTCATACACATATACAGAATAAATATAAGGATAGCCAGTTATATCTGAAATCCTCAAAATAGTTAAATAAAAACTTTCTTACCTCTCAGTGGGGATTTTTTTTTTTTTTGCTTTTTAAGAAAAGTTTTGCTGCCTTTTCAATCCCTAATTAATTTTTATTTAGTATATATGAGTTACAAAGTTTAAAAAAAGAAAAACATTTATCCAACTTATCCGAAGAAACTCTTGCTGTGTTTAATATTTTTATACCAATTAGCTATTTTTCTCTTATGCATTCATTTACAATTTAGCTGTTGAGCAGATGTCACTCTTTCATTCTTCTTTAACTCGAGATTGCTATTAATTTATTATTACAAAAGTAGAATGAGAAACTAAGACACTTACTATTTATTCTTTTAGTTGCAGAAATTTATTACACTTGCTATGTATATTTTATATAAAATAATGGATAAATTGATTACCTTAAATAAATTATGACATTGCAAATTGTATGAGATTTAAATATAATTTTTAAATGACACTTATGTTGGATAAAAACAATGCTTTTTACAAACTTAACTGTTTTTAATTTTTTACAATACTCAGGAATTAAGCTTAGAAACAATTATTTAAAGCTCTTTTTTTTTTTTGTTTATTCATAAGTCAAAATACCTGTAGAAACTTTCAAATTATGTTCATCTTAGATTTTAATACTTTTTTTGACATTTTAAACATTTAGAAAATTTTTGATTTTAATCAATGATTTTTTTAAAAAGATCAGTTGATTAAAATCACGATTTAATCGCTAATTTAAACCAACTGCTTAATATTGTTGATACCCTAAAATAAAGGCATTTTAAGAACGCCAAGCCAGGGGTGCAGAAAATGTTTCTACTTCCAACATTTCCCCCAATCCACACGAAAATTTCCCCAAAATTTCACGGTATGTTATAGGTAAGTGCTGTATTACCGTAGGTATAGAAAATTTATTTTTCAAATATTTCTCAACTTATGCGCGAGTATATATGGCAGGGGTGATTCTGAGTGAAAAAAAAATTTCCTAAAATTCACTGCAAATTTTCTGAAAGGTTACCGCAGAGTGTGTGTGTGTGTGTGTGGGGGGGGGGGGATTCCACTCCCAACACTAACTATGTATTTTTCACGGCTTTTCATGGATCTTTTGACGCAATTCGCGTTTTTTCGCGATCTTTTGACGAAATTTGCGGTTATTTCTCCTTCCTTTTGACGAAATTCGCAGTTCTTTTGCGATCGTTTGGCGAAATTTGCGGTTCTTTCGCTATCTTTTAACGAAATTTGTGATTTTTTCGTGATCTTTTGACGAAATTTGGGGTTATTTCGCCCCTTTTGACGAAATGCACGGTTGTTTCGCGATCTTTTAACAAAATTTGCGTTAATTTCGCGATCTTTTGAGTAAATTTGCGTTCGTTTCGCGAACTTTTGACGAAATTTGCTTCGTTTCGCGATCTTTTGACTAAATTTGCGTTCGTTTCGCGATCTTTTGACTAAATTTGCGTTCGTTTCGCGATCTTTTGACGAAATTTGCGTTCGTTTCGCGATCTTTTGACGAAATTTGCGTTCGTTTCGCGATCTTTTGACGAAATTTGCGTTCGTTTCGCGATCTGTTGACGAAATTTGCGGTTGTTTCGCGATCTTTTGACGAAATTTGCGGTTGTTTCACGATCTGTTGACGAAATGTGCATTTATTTTGAGATCTGTTGACAAAATTTGCATTTATTTCAGGATCTTTTGACGAAACCTGCGGTTCTTTCGCAATCTTCTGACAAAATGTGCGGTTATTTTGCGATCTTGTGACGAAATTCACGATTTTAGGGTTCCGTACTTACAAAGTAAAAACGGAACCATTATAAGATCACTCCTGTGTCTATCCGTCTGTCTGTCACAGCCATTTTACTCGTAAACTATGGCACGGGAAAGTTCAAATTCGGGGAAGTAATAAAGACCATTGACCCACACATTTTCAGATTAATAAACATTCCTAAATATATTTAGTAAAAAAGTACAGTGTCTAATTATGCTACATGAAAAAAAAATCTTTTCTTCGTATATCATGTGGGGTATCCTGTGAAAGCTTTTGTAACGCTTAACTCAAAAATACATTCCTTTTAATTTTAGGTATTATATTTTCAAAGATATTGTTGAAAATGTAGTGCAAAAATATGCCCCCCCCCCATCTAATTCCGAATCTACTGAAACTAAAATTATGAAAAAATTACAGGTAATAGACGTTAATATAAACCTTGCTGGAAAATTATAGCGATTACTCTAGGTCACATAGTTTTTGAGTACTTAGCATTTTTCTGTTATACACAAATTTCGATTTACGGGCATTCAGAAAAATTGTTGAGCATCGCTGAATATACCTATCGTTTCAGAAGAATAAAAGCATTGTTGATAATAATTTTCGAAAAAAATCATCGGTAATTAGCCGAGATATTAACCCTTAAAGGTACGGTCAGTTTGGACATACACAAGGACAGGGGCGGCTCTATGCCTAGTTAACAATTTTTAATGATATATATGTGTAATGTAATGTCCAGTAACAGTATAAAAGCAATAAACGTCAAATTGTTAAAAACATACTAATTTAAGGGGTCTCGGGACTCTAAAAAGTGGAAAAAATGGAAAAAAAAAAGACCATTTTCAACATTTAATGTCATAAAATGTATATGATTTTAAAACACAATTTTAATTGGGATGAAAGATATAAGTATGTTCTTTCGTTTCATGTATTTAAAATATTGCAAGATACAGAATTAGTATTTATAGGGGGCTTGAAACTGTTGCTCGAAACAAAAAATTGGCATAACAGTTTACGTGCAGGATTACAAAATAAATATTGCAACTAAAATGAAAATTTTGGTGCTTACTTATACTTCAGATTGTAATAATTTCCCTGAACTTAAATAAATTTGCATTTAAAGCATTTTTATATTTTTAATGCAATGTTGCATTTAGCTAATGCAAAATTTTGAAAATTTCAACAGTAAAATCACCTAAAAAAATATTTTTTTACACAATAAAAAGGAAATTTTAGATTCAGTTTATACAGACTAACATAAAATATATGTTTTGAAAATTTCCTGAAAATATATTCGGAAGTTTTTGAGGTATCCTGCGCGTTATGCCCCAAAAACACCATTTGGAAAATAATGACTTTAAAGTTTCGGAAACGCCGCTTCAGCTATTGAGCGGGTATAATTCTAAAAGCCATAACTTCTGTTCTAATGGGAATTTCAAGGAAAAAATTATATCAAAATATTCAGAAAAGATAGGAGTTCAACACCTAAAAAAATTTAAATTTCTTAAATTTTGAAGCTTTAAGAGTCCTGCGACCACTTAATCCTTTCCGGCATGGAGTAATTCTATTTATAAACTTATGAAATAATGAATTGACACCAGAATTTATAAAAGAATTTATTAGAAAATGCGAACTTGCTTATTTTCACGTACATGATAAAAGGAAAATTTTAATTAAATATTCTTGGTGCCGTTTGTCTGTTTTGGAATTAAAATTAGGTGTCTGTTTTTTAAGGGCATCGCCCTCGAAAGATTTAATTAGAATGAATCGCATAAATACTGTGGGATTCGCGATAGTTTGCATTGATTGTATCTCTCAATATACGCCTCGAGTGACTTTAAAAGTTAATTAAACACCTATCTGGAAAAACGCGGCACTGACCAAGGCGGCGTTGCAACTTTGAAACCTCAATTTGAAGCACGCTTAGCACAATGCCAAATTTAAACTTTGAACAAAGGTTTTGTTTTAGCTACACTGTAAAAATAAAGGTTATTACTACGCTGAATTTAGTTTCATGAAATGCCAAATGAAGTTTAACTATGCACTGCTTTTATTGTCAGTACTGAATTAAGTTCATCATAAACAGATTAGGATAATATTAAAAAAAAAGAGTTACAAGAATAGCTATATTTGATATTATTTAGGTTCCATATCTCTTTGAACTTTCATGGTATACCCATTTACACTTTTCTAATATATACAGTTATACCCAACCCTACGTTGTATAGTTTTTTACAAAATCTTAGTATTATTTTAGCAACTTTTTTTTTTATATAATACAATTACAAATTCATATATTTATTCTACGGAACTCTCTGTGTGCAAGTAATGCTTGCACTTGACCGTTTATTTCCTTAATTCTTCGGCAAAATGATGTCCGTTTTGATGTCCGAATTTTCAGATTGATTAATGACCGATTTTTTTTTTTTTTTTTTTTTTTCGGAACCGAATGTCTTACACTTTTGGAAAATAATCACCCCTGATATACGGTACACATTATTCTGAGATCGATTTTGTGAAGGTCACCATACGGATCGTTTTATTTGTACTGAAATTGTTCTATCTCAGGGAATTATGGAATTTGTTGTTAAAATCGAAATCAATTGTATATGTTTCTAAAAAATTTCCCCAGGGGGTTAAAATTTCCCCCGATCCTAGATCGCCGAATCGGACATATTCTGCACCCCTGCGCCAAGCTACGTCATTTTCTGCATATATCAACTCATAAATCACCAGCTACTAGCTATCATAGATGAGTTCACACATGCCAACTCAACTTTTCTCATTGTGTGCGTAATCTAGTACTACTCTAGTAATTTCCATGAGTATATCTATGAGTGGAACCCAATTAAGATGCATTTCAAGGGGCTGAACGAAATCTGTGTATTAAACATGATTTGCAAAATGTTGCAGGAATTGAGCTTACTTATGCATCAAAACATCTAAATGAACTTTAGAGCTTTAGCTTACATGTTTATGGCTAAAAATTGCATCTTTTACACATATTTACTCATTGTTCCCATTTATAGTATCAATTGGAATAATTACTGAAAATAAATATGAATTCAGATATGACTTTATTAGCAATTAATGCATTAAAACCAAAAATAATTTTCCAGCTAGCCTATTTTTTACTTTCTTCTATCTTCAATAGAAGAAAGTATTGCAATCGAAAAATTTTCCGACTTCCGGTTTTCGACGTATTTATACGTTTTAGGGGTCAGAGATCCCAAAAAACATGTTTATACAAAATGCCTGTCTGTCTGTCCATGTGTCACAATTGTACCATCGAAAAGTGCATGAAGTTATGCATAGAATTAAACAAAATTTTTTGTGTATGTTTTTGGCTGTGACAAGCAGGTCCTCCTTCAATTTAGAAATATTCCACCGGGAAGGGGTGCTGTAATAGCAATTTTTGTGCTATTTTCAATATTGTACCATCGAAAAGTGTATAACGTTATGCATAGAATTGAACTACATTTTTTTGTGCATGTTTTTGGCTATGGCCAAAATTTACTAAATCAGCCACATGTTACAAATTCCGTTATATTTCAGAACAAGTTTACTTTGTAAAATTTTTTGCTTTTTAAATAAGACTTATTATATAAAAAATAAATAAATAAGCATAATTTTCAAATGAATTGCCGGTTTACCAACTCAATCTTTGAATCCATATTTCATGGTAAAACAAAACTATTTCTGCTTCCAAAGTTATATCAAAGCTACAGCAGCAAAGTTATATTTTTGGCAATCCTTCCACCATCATCAGTGATAAGGGTTCTGCTTTTACAAATAAGGAATTTAATGAATATTGCCAAGAAAAAATATCAAACAAGTGATAATTACAACTGGTTTTCCTCCTGCCAATGGTCAGGTGAAGCGACTTAATTCCACCATAATTTTAGTAATTTCTCTAAAATGTCAAAAGACAAACTAAACAAATGGTTCAAACACTTTTAAACCTACTGAATAATCATTCATCATCATGTCCACTGCTAATTGCCTAAATCGTATCGATTTGGCACTATATATATATATATATATATATATATATATATTTTTTTTTTTTTTTGTGATAGCTATTTAATAGCATCCATACTCAATTCAAAACAATAATGCTACTAACATTGTTCCTATTTGATGCAAATCTATGTTGCAGACGAGATTATGAAATATTAACTAACAATTTATTTCCATTAGCCATAATTTCTGATTAATCTTTCATAATTGGGATTATTTGAATTATTTTTTTATAGGTTATGAAATGCAGTTGCTAGGTAACTGACAAAAGGAAAAAAAAAGAAATATGTATCATTTCAAATAAGTAAACGGATAAAACAAAATGCTTTATGTTATTGGAAAACATACATAAATATAAAATTCCACCAAAAGTTATACACCTAATTTAAAAAATCTAGCAAATATATTGACAAAATTTCCAAAATAATAGAAATAACTTAAAACCCTTATTGGGAAATTTTAGCATCCACAAATTGCCATTTACATCCATTAATCAAATGTGCTATTTTCTTTCACTAAATGGAAATTTGAAAATAATCTGAATTGTCATAGTAAAGCATTATGTCACAAAAGAAAATGTTCCATATTTTCTGAATGAATAAACTAAAAACTTTACAGCTAAATCTGGGTATTTTCAACATGACTGCTTAAGTACAAGCTAATCAGATGCTTTTTCAGCAGTTATCGTGGAACAGACAGACAGAAACCAAAAACTTTTCGTGTCTCTGCAGTAAGCCTTCACCGATATTTTGGCAGTTATTGATCTCTTAACTAGTGCAATCGAAGAACAATTCATGAAAGATCGAGAAGACCTCTGTAAAGAAGTCAAGACGAATATTCTTAAAATTCAAAAAGAAAATTATAAGCACTATAGTTTACAACGTAAGTAACTACAACCATGGTGACTTTGTCATCATTAAGAGAACACAACAAGGACCAGTGCTAAAGTTGAAATCTAAAGTCTTAGGTGCCTATAAAGTGACTAAAGTCAAATCCAACGACACCTACGATGTTCGATATTGAGAAAATCGCATTTAAAGAAGGACCGATAAACACTATTACTTGTGCCGAGTATATGAAGCCTTGCCCGACGAACATTAAGTTTGTGACCCACTGAACTAACTTTTTTCTTTTCTTATTGTGTGTATTGTGACAATTTTTGATGTAAACGACTTTGAAGAAGATTGCTTGTGATGTTATACTACTTCAATCGTGCTGATGGATCTGTGTGATGTTCAGATCATATTTTTTTTTTTCCCCTGTAAGAACAGTTTTTGTTTCTTTTCCGATTGCTGTGTTTTGCTTTATGTTGCTAAGGCAGCTCCTGTCAGAACAGCAGCATGTGGGTTCTGAGCTGCACCTTCATACGTAATGAAAGGCAGCCGGCTCTTTACTGTTGCATGTTAATAAGAAGAATCCTGCATCGACATTAAAAGTGGGAACGAATGTAAATAGAATGCTGTAAAATATAGCTGGAACAACAATGTGCTAAAAGAAGCAAAATATCTTTTTGAAAGATATAAGAGGACTTATTTAACGATGTGAGAGCTGAGATTGAAATATTTGACTAAAGATTAGAAAGATGGCTTGCTAAACGATGGCAATCAATAAGTGTAATTAATTTGTGTTCAATGCTCTGTTCTCATCTTTTCATGTAAATAAATGTGAATATTCAAGTTTAAACAAGTGTCATCTCTGTTGTGGAACCTCTTCCTACAAATATATATGACAATACATTACTCAATTTATTATCATTAATTCTAAGTCTAGAAGAGTGAAGATAAAATAATAAATTATCACAATTAACTAAATTTATCTATTTCATTATAAAAGCATAACTTATTGCATTTATATATATATTGCATCACATATAATGCTAATAAATAAGAATTAAAATGACCTGAGTTCTAATTTTGCTTATAACTAAATTGATAATCAATTTAAGCTGAGCTATTAGATAAGTGATATGCAATTTAACTGCAACTGTTGTAGGAAAAAAACTCTCTCTTTCTATCTGGTATGGAATTTACTTATTTGTACCCCAATTTAATTTTACAAAAAAAGAAAAAAAAAAGGAGACAGAAAATTAAAGAAATAATAGAGGATGTAAAATGCAAAATGTAACATTTAGGACACCCTGCTTTATGTAAAATACAAGACAAAACAGAGAAAAAAATATTTTTTGCATTATTATAAACAATTTGAAAAATTGAAGTATAACTGAAAAAAGTGGTGTTAGGAAATATATTGCTTCTCCCTTATCAGCATATTGTTTAAAATTTGCAAATAATGTTACATTAATTCAAATTTTGTTGTCAGAATAACAACATATTAACTTCCCTAAAAGACATACACAGCAGATACTAGGAAATAAGATACTTACGTATTATCTGTACCAGAAAGATAGATTACCAAAAATGGTATGCCAATGGTTTGCCAATCATGTTCAAAGCAGTAATTTAATATATATTTATTAATTACACAACAGCATTAAAAATGTAAATAACATAAAAGCAAACTAAAATAATACGAAAGATTAATTTAGCATACAGGGTGTGACAGGTATTTGAGAACAAATTAACACCTGCTTTCAAACCTGAACAGACACTAGTGACAGAGCCTTTTTTACATTTTAACGTTCTGTACAAGTGACCACATACACAACTGATGGCAACATTCATTCAAAACACCATCAGCCGCAATAATAGTTTCTACAGGCTGTCGAAATCAAATGCAGGCAATAATCAGACGTGTGTTGGAAATGTTTGTCATTGAATACAAATGGCTAAACCTGAGAGCCGCAACAGTGTTGTGTGGATGTCTATTGGAGTCCCTCTTAACCATGCATAACATAACATGTAACATACATAATAGACCACCGTGTTAATACCAGGGAAGCTAGGGAGCAACAAGTTGTAGATGACATGGTCATGAAAGTTTTCGGCCATCCATTATTGGGTTGTATAGGATGATACAGTCTTGCTGAAAAATCTACGGCCCCCATGTGTTACAGAAGTAATCCAGAGCTTTTACACCTCCATATAAACAACAGTGTTGACTCTGGCACCTTGAAGAAAGAATTTCCGAGTTATCAGGTGGTCTTCTCTGCTGACGACCCCCAGAATCATCAGTGAGGCTGGAAATTTTCTTTGCATGATGGCCAGTACCTCTTCAGTGCTTTTACACAGCCACCAATCTTTTTGTAGTTCACTTTCTAGACTTCGAAAAAGTTTTTCTCATCTGAGGAAAATAACAGCATTCGTAGATAATCTTCATGTTTCAGCTTGTTAAGGAGACATTTGGCTTTGGTCAGGCAGTTATCCCTGGCTCTCTTGGATAAGAACTGTCCTCTCTTCAGTACGTACAACCTCTAATGTAGGTCCTCATGAATAGCACATTGGATGGTGGCCTCATCAACTTGCAGCTCTCTAGTGAGTGCCCTCATTTACTTCCTAGGATTTTCATCGACACTAATGACGAATTCTGGTGTCTTGATAATGTCGTTTACTGTATGAAACAGTTGCCACATCACATTTACTTTAAAGACGAATGACCCGGTGAGTTTCAAGAATACAGTAGTTTCTAAATCAGAGTGTTCTTCAACCAATGAGACAATGACAGCATGCTTCTTCATTTCCTCAGTTAGTCCAGGTTCTAATCTGTTTACATATAACAGAAAAGGATTTGTAACCATGATGTACAGGGTGGTATTTCACCTATAATATGTGTTCTCAAATACCTGCCACACCCTGTATATTTATCAAATACATAATATCAGATTGATGGATGCTGGTTATAAATGATATTTTTATTTATGGCAGGATGTTATGCTCATAGGCAGGGATGGGAAAATGCATCATTTCACTCGCCACTGGCAAGTGAATTTTCTGACAGGGCGAGTGACTTTTTAGGTAGTCTTTGAAAATTGCAAACTATAGACATAGAGGTATGCCAAAAACGTGTTTTTATTTAGTAGTTAGCTATATTTTTCAACTTTCCTAATTACTGCGATGTAAACATGGCATGAAGTTCTACTTTATATTAAACTTTCATCTCTTGTTTATATTTCTTAATTTTATAGGAAAAAATATATGAAAATGCATTATAGTAATAGTAACCAACTATTTTTGAGTTGCTAATTTTGTCAAAAAAAATTTCAACTGTAAGTTGCATTTTTTACTGGCTGGTGAAATAAATCCTTGGCTGGTAAGATTTTCTAGAAATTCTCTACCCCTGCTCATAGGAATGAATATTATATCATACCGGGTGTCCCAAAAAGGACTGACTGATTTTAAAATTCAATAACTTGCAAACGGTGACAGATATTAAAAAAATTCTTGCAGGAGGGTTATGCATAAGGTCAAAAGTTTTATTACAGTGATTTTCAATTTTAGTTCGATTTACAAACAATAGATGGTGCTGTAAGCAATAGTCGCTAAATACAGGCTCGATTTTTGGTCCTTTATCTTGTTCCATGCAGAAAAAGGAGATGGAAATGTATTATCCGGGCCACGAAGTACCAAAAATCGAGCCTGAATTTAGCGTCTATTGATCGCAGCGCCATCTATTGTTTGTAATTCGAACTAAAATTGAAAATCACTGTAAAAAAACTTTTGATCTTATGCATAACCCTCCTGCAAGAATTTTTAAAATATCTGTCACCGTTTACAAGTTATTGAATTTTAAAATCAGTCAGTCCTTTTTAGGACACCCGGTATATACATACTACATCTGTGAATATAATATCTACATCTATACAATATATATGAATTTAATATATATATACATACAAAACAAATGTCACAGGCATACCAGGGTTGGCGACAAATTTTTTTTTGCCGAGAAAACCCAGTTTTTGAATATTTGTTAAATTTGAATTATCACAAATGTTACAATGACAAATATGTCACAACACCAAACTTTAAATTCATTTTCTAAAAACAAGTTCTTTTTACCTGACGCTTGGATTGCTTGAGAACTGCTCAACCGATTTCTTTTAGATTTTAATACAAATGTTCAGAATTGAACTCTCTATGGTGCTACATGGGATTTTTTTTTTTTTTTTTTTTTTTTTTTTTTGTAGTTTCACTTTTTAACTTTTTACAAGGCCATATCAATTTATTTTTATTTATTTATTTATTTGCTGCTATTTTCACAAAGATTTAAATTTTTAAAAAATTCTATGCTATGTCATAGCCAATTCACTACAGATTAATTATATTAAGATTTTTTTAAAAATTATTTTGATGTTTCAGGAATGCTTGGTGCAGGCACTTCCTTTTCAGGACGCCCTCATTTACATGATTGCAAAAGACAGAGCATGGATTTTTTTAAATAAGAAAATTACAAAACGCTCTCCAAACATAACTAAATATATATATTTTTTAAAACCAACAATTTATGTTGTTATTGAAACCCACAAAAATTCCTAAAGTATGACCTTTTTTTCGATGTACAAACTGGTGTTTCATCCTGCCCCCTTAAACAAAAGCTCAATATCAATACTACTTGTTAACAGAAAAAAGAAAAAAATACAGTCTGGAAAGAATGAAGTCAGGCCCAGCTTGCCCCAGGTCTGCACAAGAAAATAAATAAATAAACAAAAATAAGCCTGGGCTGACCAGGTCACTAATTTTCATATAGTTCAGTTATCCTTAACAATATCTATTACTATAACGTGTATTTCATAATATACTATTTTGACAGATAATTCAAAACTCAACAGTTTAAAATATATAAAAGGTTTTTACAATATATGCCATAAAAACAATGGAAAAATAAATAATTTTCTAAAAATCATTCATACATCATCAAAGATTATTAAAATGAATTTCACTAATGTCTATATTACAAATGGTAATCTTAACTGATGTGCATGTAAAATGCAGTAATAATTAAATAGCATACAGTAAAAAATATTTATTTATGAGTGTGAGATATAGCATGAAAAAAATCTTTATACAAAGTGATAGTATTTACCACATGATTTTGAAATTTCTAGAGCAGTTCTACAGTCATCTAAACTACCTCCAGTGACAAATATCTAATAAGAAAAAATAAAAATTAAGTTTATTATTAGTTTTTAAACAACGTGAGCACTAAATAAATATATACATACATATAAATTTCACTCAATTAAAATATAATAATTAAAACTTTTAGGAAAAGCAAACAATGAAAACTTTTAAAATAAACAATTTTTCTCTGTATTTCCTTTTTATAATTTTTCATTTTGCATATATTTCCTATCTCAGAGAGAAAATACATAGGCATGACGAAAAGGGAAATTATTTAGAAAAAAAGACAAAATTTAAACAACAGTGAAAACCTAGAAATGGACTATGTGAATAATAATGTGAAAAAAGCTATAGAATTATGCTATTAGAAATTATGCTTTTAATTGCAAATCAATTGAAATTTCTATAAATGAAGGTACAAGTAACGTACAGAAAGGAACATGGAAACAAAATAAGATATCTTATAAGAATAATAAAAAAATATACAGGGCATAATAGAATAGAAGCAACACAAAAACTGAAAATATTTTATATTAACTTATATTAACACAACAGCTTTTAATAATAGTATGTTAATGAAACTAAACAAAGAAACAGTAAAGGTATGATATAAATATTAAGTTAAATAAAAAGTTTTCTGCCAAAGGGAGATACCTTCGCGTAAACAGCTGTCATTTGTGAGGTTGTTAGTTTTTCAACCAACCAATTTTTGCATTCGAAAGCAGAGCATAGGAACTACATGACTGTGTAATTTGTTTGTTAAAATTTTATTAACTTGTGCTTCAGAAAATTGTTTAAAATGGATCTATCATGTCAGCAGATCAGAACGATTATGTACTATGAGTTGTGTAAGAAACTCAGTGCGACTGAATACCACAGAAAAATATGTGAAAATTTAGGCATCAATGCTGTTTCTTATGAAGCAATCAAAGTTTGGTTTCGGAAGTTTAAAGTTGGAAATTTCGACATTGAAGATGAACCACGTTCTGGGCGCCCTATTGAAGTTGATTCTGGGCAGTTAAAGCAAATCATTGATCAAGATAAAAATGTTTCAACACGAACTATTGCGTTAGAGATTAACGTTTGCCAAAAAACAATAGTTAACGCTCTGAAACGCATAAATCTAATGTTTAAGTTCGACTGCTGGGTGCTTCACGAATTGGCTGCTGAAGACAAGCGCAAGAGAAAAAGCTGTTGTTTGGCTCTGCTCGGAGATCAAAGGAAAGAGAACATTCTGGTCAGAATTGTGACCTGTGATGAAAAATGGGTGTACTACAACAATGCAAGCCGTAAAGGAGGGTGATCAACACCTGTGGAATCAGCAGGCTCGGTTGCAAGATGTGCTCTAACTAACAAGAAGGTGCTTTTCTGCATCTGCTGGGATTGTCCCGGAATTCTGAACAAAGAGTACTTTAAAAGCGGACAGACTATGAATAGAGCAATATACAACAATATGCTAATCAAAGTTCGCGATGCCAATCGCGCAAAAAACAAAGAAACGAGTTCAGAATGAAGGTGGTTCTCTTTCATCAAGATAACGCCCGGCCACACGTTAGTACGATGACCGACTGGACACTCTACAAGCTAGAGTGGGATTTGATGCAACATTCACCATACAGCCCCGACATGGCTCCTTCAGATTTCTATCTCTATTCCTATCTGCAGGTACATCTTGATGGCACAATCTTCGATTCCAATGAGGAGGTCATAAATGAAGTCGATCTCTTCCTGGACTCGCGCATGCCACAATTTTTCGCAGAAGGGATTGAAAAGTTGCTAAAACGTTGGCAGACGATCGTAGATTTAAACAGAGATTACTGTCCTCATTAACTTTGATGATTTCGTATGTATTTATCATTTTACAAAAAAAAAAAATTTTGGCGGAAAACTTTTTACTCAATGTAATATCTCAATACAACCAAATCAAAATATTTTTCAAAGATTGATAAAGATAAATCAGATAAACTAGAAACTTGAATATACAAAATTAATTATAAGGAAGAAGATTGTTCAGAGGGAAAACATATTGGATTGATAAAAAGGAAAAATATAAAAAGAATACAAAAGCACAAGAGTGATATAAAATACAGAAAAAACACAATAGCATAAACAAAATTTAACAACAATGAAAACCTAGAAATAGACTTCGACTTAAAGATGGGGGGGGGGGTGTTCAAAAAACACACAGGCCTGTTGTATTAACCACAGAGATTAGTCATAAAAAAGATTAGTAGCTGAAGCAAAATTCAGGGAGTGTCATGAAGTTCCCAAAGTTCAATTACATTGCGACCAAGATACTCAAACCTATAGGCACAAAACCCCTCACATTCACATAACACCTGCACAGCTGTTTTTTTTCTATATAAAAGCAATTTCGACAGGTTGTATCATTTTTTACACTTATGTAACCCAATAATTCACCGTCAACATCAACTGCAAGTTAAGGGTTTAATTCTCTGTAGAAGCTGAAATCCAATTCACTGTTAGCTCAACTATCTGAAACGGGAGGAAAAATGTAAACTAAAATTGAGTAACTCAACTTTGCTATAGAACAGAGGTTTCTCAAACAAGCATGTGCAGATGAAGGAAAGATGGTAGTTATTTTGATTCATGTGTTGAAGTTTATTTTGTACCCAACGCTGCTTGTGATGCAGTAAACAAGAGAAATGTTAATTATAAAAGAAATTAATATGAAAGAATGCGTTGCTTTTCAATTTCAGGCCTTGGATATTTTAGCTCTGTGAATAGGGATTGACCGAATCAGCAATTTTGCCGAATACCGAATACCGAAGCTTCGGTCAAAGTGTACACCGAATATTCGGTATTCGGCAACCGAATACTTAAAAATTTTTAATACACATTTTTGCATATATTAGCTTTTTTAATAAACTTTAATTAAAATTAAATTCTTAATAATTTAATTCAGTTACATTTTTATTCTTAAATCTAATTACACAAAAAAATTTAATGACTTCTTTCAACTCACAAATTCATTAACCCATCACTTATTTTTTATTATTTTATCACTAGTCAATATCCAAATTAACCCAATGAAAGTATTAAACTATACAGGCTATTATTAAGGATAAGGATTCTCAGAAAAACAAAAGTTCATTCAAATAAAAAGAAACAATATTGTCATTAAGCTGATTTACTGATTGTCTAATTATATACATATTGAATTGGAATGTTCTCAAATACAAAAGGTATCATATCAATTTGTACATTTAACTATTTTCTGAGAAATTATTGATACATATTTATATTTTGATTAATATTTATCACTGTGGTGATGAAGATAAATTTGAGCGATTTTAATTTTAATGGTTATAAAAGCTATAGGATAGGCATAGGAGTATACTTACTTGATGCATTGTATTTTCTTTAATATAAACCTTAGATACAGGGGCGCCATTTGAGGGGGGCTGGTGGGGCAATAGCCCCCCCCCAAGGAATTTGATATTTCAGAAAATTTATCAACCATCAAATGTAGGGATGCACCGAACAATGATTTTGGCTGAATACCGGATGCCGAATATTTGGCCTGCAGGTAAACCGAATACCGAATATTTGGCCAGTCGAATAGTAACTGTTAGGCTGAATACCGAATATCAGGCCAGCCGAATAGTATCTATTCGGCCGAATACCGAATATTCGGCCAGTCGAATAGTAACTGTTGGGCTGAATACCGAATATTAGGCCAGCCGAATAGTATCTATTTGGCCGAATACCGAATATTCGACTGGCCAAATACTTTTATATCTCAGTGTTTAACATTAAAAAGTTAAATTTTAAACAATTTTTTGCAATATTTAGCTACTTCCACTTAGACAAACAACACTATTTTTATAAGTGAATTTTGTGCTAAAAAAGTATGTTTTGAGTTATTATTTGAGAAGAGGATGGTTTAAAAAATTTTTAAATAATAAAATTTAAATTCCATGACTTTAATTAATTCAAAGAAATGAAAAGAATTCTCTCATATTGAACAAGAAGCAACATATCATTCCACTTCTTTCATCAAAAATGAAAGGCGTACAAGCCGTAGCAGAATTTTCGTTTATAACTGTATAAAAATGAAGATATTTCAGCGAAATTTGCATCATATTAATTTGCTTGTATAGAATGTGATGATATCCTTGGAAGAGACTGAATTTTGGCCAGTGGTACAGTATAAGTATTGTTAGCTGCATTCTTAATAAAATAATGTCTAGCACAGTGCTGTTTAGATATGAATGGTTGCTATTTCCAGCACTTCTTGTCATGTTATACTAATTAAAGTAACTCTGTTGACAATATAGTTACAATACCTTCATTATTGTTAAAGTAACAAAAGAAAATTAAAGTTTGGGGATATACACTGTATTTCTGACTGTATAAGTGAATTGCGATCCTGATTTACTGGACAAAAAATTCTCTGTTTTGATGCTTATTATTACCCCTGAAATTTTCTTCCATTTTGTTTAGAAACACCCTGTTTGCGAAAAAGCAAGAAACGGATTATTTATCAGAAAATGCTCAGTAACTTGCATTTCCACATTTATTAATTCCCATGAACAAATGACATGTCATTAATGGTTATTTTTTTTTAGTGACATTTTTAAAACAACAAATAAATAGTATACAATCATTCTCTTTTATTTAAATATTCTAAGTATTCTAAATATCTATATTAATTGACAGTTAAAAGTAGAAGTTGTGTAACGTTTTAAAAAATATTTTTAAGAGGTTTAAGTATTCGGCAAACCAAATAGTTTGATATTCGGCCTAACCGAATATTCGATAATATGACCGAATATCGAATAGATACCGAATATTCGGTGCATCCCTAATCATATGTCAGACTCAAGCAAATATCAGAAAATTGCTCAAACTCTAAAATAACTTATCAGATTTTATTGCAATAAAAACATATGCATTAAATAAATGCTTATGCATAGAAATTAATAATTATCAAAAATATTTCCTAAAGCCTTACTATTCGAACTCCCTCAAAGTGAGACATATATCTTTAATGAGTACTGTGGTTAATTTTAAAAATACATGTGAGAATTTTTTTTATCAGTTGCTTCTCATCTGTGTGCAAATTGATCATGGGAAAACTCGTCAAAATAATTGACACAACAATCACAATGATTTTCTTCTAGCCAATTCTCGAATAAGCCCGAAGAAAATAATAACATTTAAATCCCACTGATGACGGTCTTGTGATGACTGAAAACGTTCTGGGTTTTTCTAATGTATTTTAAATAATTTTAAATTATATGAATGCACATGAAAGTAATTCTTGTGCATTTATTTGTGCTTTTTATATGAATATTAATTATAAATTTTACCTTTTCTGTAGAAAAAGAAAGATATATACATAGTATTCATTAATGTTCAAATATGTAGTTTTTTTATCTGAAAAATATTCAGAATTTCTTTGAAAAATCGAATTAACATGAAACCATCTCATAATAGGGAAAACTCAATCCGAAAAAAATTAACGCTTTACCTTCACTTGCAGAAAATCATTAACGAAAATTTTCTTATGCTTACAGATCACAAAATTTGTAAATTTCGTGACTTATTCATGACGTTCTTTGGCTGATTATCTCACGAATGATCGAATTTCATGATTTTTTTCTGATCATCTGATGAAATGTGCGATTTTTTCCGCGATCGATTCACGGAATTCACAATTTTTTTTTTCTGAAAGCTTTATACAAAAGGGAATTTTTTCGCATGAGCACTTGCCGAAATTCACAATATTTCTCCGCGACCAACTGACGAAATTCGATATTGTTTTCCTGATTTTTTTTTTTTGACAAATTTCATGATTCCTTATTACTATCATTTATTGAAATCCGTGATTTTGCTTTTGCCACTGACTAATAATATTTGTGATTTTATTGCGCGAGAGTTAGACAAAATTTTGGACCTTATTACGCGACCATTTGACGAATTTCTCCTCGATTTTATTGCACGATTTTTCGACTAAATTTTCGTGATTTTTTGCACAATCTTTTGACGAAATTTGTGATTTTTTTCGTGCAATCATTTGACGAAATCTGTATTTCTTTTCGCAATCTCTGATGAAATTAGCGATATTTTCCACGGTTGTTTCAAGAAATTAGCGATTTTTTAAGCGACCATTTTGAGACTTTTTTTTTTTCAAAACTTCCAAAATTCGCGATTTTTTTTGCGACCCATTGACGAATTGATTTTGCAGATTTTGAAAGAAAGAAAAATCGTGGACTCTCAGGAAAATTAAAAATATTGTGGAATAATCACATGCTTGTGAAAGACGTTATGGAGACAAAACCACATAGAGCATGTTTTATTGTGCGCAGGGTTGTCTTGGTTTTAACCATGGTGGTTTTAACCAGTGGTTTAAACCGGTTTTAACCGTCCAGGTCAAAATCATTTTTGACCATTTTGACCACTGAAATTGACTATTCAATTTATTTACTACTAATCAAATATGTTTTACTAGCATATGTTAAAAACTAAGTTGACATTTGCTAAAAATGCCATAATATAAGTTACATAACACCAGCAAATACCAAATTAAAAAAGTCATAACATAAATAACATAACACCAAGGTACTCATTTTACTCATTTTTTATTGAATTTAAAAAAGGATTTAAGTAACAAGTTTTGTGGTTGCCTCTAAACTTAGATGGTTTCATAATTTATTTTGGATTATGCCAAATTTAGAAAACAATCTTTCAATTGATGACGATCTGGCACAACAATTCATTAGATGTAATGTGGATTCAACAAATTTTATATCAATTCCTTTAACCTTCTTCATTGCTATGCACCAGATATCAGGCCCAATTGTATCTTTTACACTTTCAGAAAAACAGGATTTTGGATATGGTAAGGGTTCTGCTTGAAATGCAATAACAAGAGGCAAAAAGGTAGGATCAATATTATCGTGTAACCAATGCCTTGTTATTTCTTGCTTCTCTTCATAAATACTTTTACCCATGCTGACAGGATTCAGCATATAAGCCAGAAAATGAACTGGGGTAACATTTTCATTAAATCGAGATTATCATTTTAAAATAAGTTTCAAGATCTTTCTCTTTTAGCAATCTTAACCATTCGTCACATGCATCAGATATAGTAGCATCTTCTTTTTGAAGTTCATCTAAAGCAAGGGAAATAAATTGATTTTGTAAATATTTTACTTCTTTGTATATGCCTTCATTGTTAATGATTTTAACAATGTTATCATCAATATCATCCTTCATGCTCATCTGCAATTTTTCATTTCAATAACATCTTCATTATTGAACTAATTTTGTTTGTAATATCTTGTCCTACAAGATTCAAGTAATGTGCAGCACATCCATAAGAAATAAACAGTTCATCTCTATATGTATTTTTAAAATCTTCTCTCATGCGTTTCATCTTGTTTTCATTGTCATTTACAAAACTTCTGACTTTACAAACAAACTTGTTTTCTACCTCTTCTTTAGCATCAGCTGCTAGTTTTAAACAATACTGGGCAGTTTTTTTAGATACCCATGTATACAGAGGTAGATGTTAGGGTCAGCTGTTGATATATCAATAGAAGAGAATGAAGGAATGACTAAGGAATAAGCAAGAATGACTTTTTCCCTGTTGATATGCAATTAACAATGAAAGGGCAATTATGGATCTAGCTTTCTTATTGTATTGCATAAGCATATTTTACTAATGAGCCTCCTTAACTTATCAGTGTATTATTTTTTTTAACTGCCTGTTACTTTTATTACTTATTAAGTTACTTTTAATTGGAAAGAAAAAATTATTAAAATTAAGACCATTTTTAACCATTTCTGACCACTTTTGACCAATTTTGGACGGTTAAAACTATTTTTATCCAGTGTCCTGGTCAAAATCAATTTTGACCGGTTAAAATTACAACCCTGATTTGTGCGGGATTTTTTTCTGTGTGATTTGTGCAGTTCTGCAAGTTGTGCAATTTTCCACGTTCCCTGTTCCTCAAAGAAAAATTTTCCTTGTCCTTCATCAGGAAACTCATGAAATGGCTCCCCTGTAAATGAAACTTCGAAAGGGACTAGAAAAAAGCTCCATTTAAACAGGTTTTTGTCTTAACAAGTATAATTTTATGATTTTTTTCAACGAAATTTGATTTTTTCCCCTTCTAGAAAGAAATCTGTTATAGACAGGTTTCGTTTTCACAAGTTTTACTATAATGCATCTCTTTTCAGAGCTATATTATAGAGCGGATGGTTTAACAGTCAGTGAGGATACCTGTAAAAATGAAACCTGTCTATAATAGAATCCTGTCTAAAAAGAAAAAAAATCATGTCCAATATATTAAAATTTTACCTTCTAAGACGGAAACCTGTCTAAAACGAAATATTTCATTGGTTCTGAGTTTCCTTATTCGCAGTTTTTACTGTTATTGTAAGCACAAGTCAGTAAACGTTTCTCATACGGGGGTGGTGGGGGGGGAGTTAGACCCCTGTATCCTACCCTTAGCTATATAGCATCCCTCAAAAAATGTTTGCCCCCCCCAAGAAAATTCTGAAATGGCGCCCCTGCTTAGATATACAGAGATGAACTCTGATATACTTATTTGAGGTGTATATTAAAGAGAATACACATTAAATAAATTTAAATTGAAAAAACTAATGTAGAAATAATTAAAATTAAATGGTAATGGAAAGATGCCCATATTCCTTACTTTTTTTTCCTATATCGTAGACAGTTGTTCTGATTTCACCCCTATATAGACTATTTTAGGAAAGAAAAAAAAAAGTTTTTTTGTAATTAAAAATGGCCTTTGACTTGTTTTTGGTAGTGCAGCTGAACTTTGAACTCATGCACATAATACTGAAACTCACCATTTAGCCTATTCTACTTCTAAGTAAAAGAGAATTCTTCTACTTCTAAGAAAATACTTATCTGCAATTATTCGGCCGAATACTTCAAAGTATTCGGCCGAAGCCGAATATTCGGTTTACATGCCGAATCACCGAATACCAAATCGTCTATTCGGTATTCGGTCAATCCCTATCTGTGAACTCAAGATTATATTAATTTGGGATGAAGCTTTCAGCTTCCAAGACATAAGAAAGCTATTGAGTATTTTTATTAATGCCATCTACCGAATGTGAATAGAAAAAATGTTTTTCAGTTTATCCTCCCCTTCACATTTGTTCAAAACATGCAATCATGGAAGAAGGTTAAGTATTGCATATATATGTTTATTCATTTACAATAGATAAATAATAATATGTTGAATAACAATATACCATCTATACTAATAACAGGAAGTTTCAGTTTGTGTACGATGGCTAACAAAATCTGCAGCACGTACGAGGCTGGAAATTTTTATGAGGCTAGCCCAAAGTGTCTCCAGATACACCTGAGGCTCAGAATTTTAAATTTCTAATAATTAGCTATGTTATTAATTAAAAACATCAAATAAAAGAATAGAAACGTATAATAATTCAACTAAAGTATAGATATTTATCAAACTGCAGAAAATTTCTTCAAAAAAGCTAAAACACCATCATTTTAAAAACAGACCACTCTGGCTATTAATAATTAAAATGTTACAGATCCATAACAATCTAGAGGATTTTTAGTTAAAGTCCTCATAGATATAAATATATATATTTATACAAGTCAGATACATTTTTAATTATAATCAATAGTTAATTAATGATTGTTTCTGCAGCTATCAAGCTAAGAAAATTCAGTTCAACATCAATTTAGAGTACATGTTCAAAAGGAAATTATATTTTATTGAAAAGCAAAAAATGTTTGATTAACGCTCTTGAATAAGAATTTTGTTACAGTAGCATAGCATGAGAAAGACGAGGGTGGAGAGGGCTAAAAAACTGCCCAAGATGCCAAAATTTTTAGGGGCTCATAAAACATTGTTGCAATAAAAACTATGGTATAAAAAATACAATAGCTTCAATGAGGAGGAAAATCTTTTGGGAAAAAATTAGAATTATAATATTTTCAAGACAAGACTAAAAGTTTAATTACCACAAATGTAATTAAAACTAAAACAACTAAAATATTACGACTAGATAATAAACTTCAGCAAAATAAAAGCAATGTGGCAAGAATGTCAAACATAATTGAAATAAGATTTAAAAAACATACATTTAAAAGAATTTATGTGCTACTAGCTCCTATTTCATTTTACCTTTTCAACCCCATTTGCCACTGCTCTTCGTAATACTTCATGTAAATCATCAACATGTTTCCTCGAACCATTGTAAATGCCTCGAAACATTGGATCTATGGAATAAAATATATAATTAATTTTTAAAAAAGCTTTATAAAAACGCCATAGATTAAAATTAAAAGAATCAGTAATAGAAAAATTATAGAAAATGAATGAATGATAAGTAAAAAGTCTTGAAAAATAACAGTTTATGGATCATCCAGGTAAGGGTTGTGCACTGCTAGCAACAGTAAATAATATGAAAAGAAACAAAATTGACATTCCCATTCAATATTTTTATACAGTGATACACCTTGCACTTTCTTTATGCACTTTATAGAAGTGTAAAATACATCCTGACCATTTTTCAGCACCAACTTTTCACCCTGCAATTTTTTTAAGTATTTTAACTTTTATTTATTTTATTTTTTTTAATGTAGAATACAGTTTAAATGTTTTTTAAAAGACAGTTAATGAAAAACAGTTAATAATATAATTTCTCAAAGACTTTTGAATTGAAAATAGAAGCTTGATAAATTAAAAACAGAATAATAACAATAATAAATTATATATGGAAAAGCATGAAATTTTGATATATATGTATTATATGGACTTGGCAAATTATAATTGTCAAATGTGAGTTGTAAAACTGTAATGTATGAAAACTTAGCATATTTAGATACATTCTTATTACAGTTTTGCCTAAATTTACAGTAAATATTATAATTTTCATGCACTGTTAATATATTTTATTGTACATTAGATATGACTAAAACTCTTATAGATATCAAAAATTCATAAAATCAATTGTGTTCCATACAAATTATTGTATTTTCTGTTATATTTTATAAGCTATAGTATATGCTATTTTCTTAGAAATGTTATATTGATACTTAAAAAAAAAGTTAAATTGTTTAACAGCTTTAAGTGATATTGGCAAAAGATTACAAAAGATCTTTGATTATGAAAATTAGCAGATCCTGCATAAACTTAAGCATGTGTGAAATTTGTGTTAGACAGACAAGACTGTAAATATTTTGAACATACACCTTGCATGCTCAGGTGAAAATACAGCATAAATTAAATTTGAAATGCCATAAAATTTAATTGTATGTTAAAAGTGTATTATTAAAAACTTAACAATTTGAAGGGAGTAAATAATTCTACACAGTCCAGTCATATTAATGTGATCACCATCTACTTTCGACGTCAACATGAAATAACCAATCACAGAAAACAGGTGGCAGCACTTGCAGTGGAGTGTATATAAACAGAGCCGGCGCTAGACATTTTGCCGCCTGAGGCGATCCTTATTTATGCCACCCTACTGACATAATTGTTTTTCACTAGGGATGCACTGAATAGTGATTTTAGCCGAATACCGAATGCCAAATAATTCGGCACACAGGTAAACCGAATACCGAATATTTGGCTAGCCGAATAGTGACTTTGAACTGAATACCGACTATTCGGCCGAATACTGAATATTCGGCATGACGATAACTTTTAAATTTCAGAATTTGAAAGTATTAAAAAGTTAAATTTTGAAACAATTTTACATAATATTTAACACACATATTGGAGAAACAAGATCTTTTTACAAGTAAATTCTACAAAAAAAAATTATCCTTTGAATTGTTATTTAAGAAGAGAATAGTTTTAAAGTTTCTTTAATAGATAAAATTTTAAATTTCATGGATTCTTCTCTGAATTAAAACAAATGAATAAAATTTTCTTATATTCTAAACCAAATATTTTAAAATCAAAGGGAAATTTTGGAGGAATTGGATGAATAATTGTAGTCATATACTGTTTATTTGCCAGGAAGGGGCTGAAATCGTCATTATTGGTAAATTTTCTTACGCGATACTTTTCAAATAGCAAATAAAAAATGTAAAAGCCTTCTCTTTTATTTAAATATAATTTTATTTCTAATTATTAAATATCTTTATTAATTGACAGTTAAAAATTTTAGTTGTTTTAAGATTTTAAAAAATATTTTTTAAAAAGGTCTTTTAAGTGTTTTTAAACTTTATAAAAAGGTCTGGCCGAATATTTCGATATTCAGCCAAACCGAATATTCGGCATACCGAGTAGTTTGATATTCGGCATACCAAATAGTTTGATATCAGGCCTAACCGAATATTCGGTAGTATGGTCTAATAGGCCGAATACCAAATAGATACCGAATATTTGGTGTATCCCTATTTTTCACTACTACTCAAATGTTTTTTAGAATAGTAAATTAATATGCTAACTATAATTTATTTTGAAAACAAGTATATATCAAATTAATTTACATTTTTAAAATAATCAAATTACTTAAGAAATTTTGCATCTTGTAAAAAATAACAACAGCTAGCTTGAAACTGAATTAATAAAAATGTAATTGCATCCTTATAATATTTACAAAGTACCGTATGAAGAATAAAACTGACTCTTAATAAACTCATTCTCCTTTGGGAAAAAACATTTATTAAATAGACGTTATGAACTACATAAAATCTCAGTTACAGTTGGCAAAGAAATTAAGCTTAAAATAAGCATTATTGAGCCATAATATGTCAAACAATTAAAAAAATCAAATTACGTATAAAATTTGTGTACGAATTACAAAATAGAAAATAATGATATCAGTAACATACACTATATGGCCAAAGGTGACTGGTTACTCGCGATTTTAGACGTTTTGTTAAATATCTAGAAAAATACATGAGGAATTAACCTGACACTGCAGGTGTGCAAACAGTTTAGTATAGGTCATATAATTCCGGGAAGATTTTTTCCCCGAAACCCCATAGGGAACCGTCAACAAATTGAAAAAGAACAAATGTCTTTTGGGTAACCCTGTAAAAACTAATGTAGCAAAAGCGTTTAAACTCGAGATTATTAATAAGTGGCTTATTGTAATATACTGTGTTCCTTTTTATGGGGATATCATGTATATTCGTAGAGAAATTAAGGTTTTTATAAAAACAGTCCCAAATTTCGCCAAGCTTTTTGCTTATAATTTGCAGAGTTCTTAATATAAAAAAACGTTCTTTTCATAAAATATGACAAACAACATTGTACACAATACTCTGCAATCGGAATTAAAAAATAATAAAAATTGGATGAAAAATGAGCAGGTTTACTAAAACATTTTTTACTGCGCATGCGCGAATGCAATCAAAATATAATGTGCATAATGTGTTAGCTAAACGTATAGAACAACTTTAGTAAAAGTCTCAAAAACATAGTTTGAAAAGTCTAATAATCGCTTATAAAATAAGCTCAAGATTTGTTGTTCCCAAAATGAAGCAAAAAGATGAGGGGTTGTATCGATATATCCATTGATTAGTGCCAATATAGCATACATAATATTGCACGTACTACTGTATTTCGATACAGCCCCTCATCTTTTTGCTTCCTTTTAGGAATAACGGATTTTGAGCTTATTCTATAAACGATCATTATCAGAGTTTTCAAACTATGTTTTTGAGACTTTCATAAAAGTTGCTCTATACATTTAGCTAACACATTATGCAAATTATATTTTGATTATGTTCGAGCATGCACAGTGAATCATTATTTAGTAAATCTGTTCATTTTTCATACAATTTTTATTATTTTTTCATTCTGATTGCAGGGTATTGTGTACAATGTTGTTTGTCATATTTTATGAAAAGAACTTTTTTTTTATATTAAGAACTCTGCAAATTATAAGCAAAAATCTTGGCGAATTTTGGGACTGTTTTTATAAAACCCTTAATTTCTCTACGAGTATATATGCTACTCTCATAAAAATGAACACAGTATATTACAATAAGCCACTTATTAATAATCTAGAGTTTGAACGCTTTTGCTACATTAGTTTTTACAGGGTTATCCAAAAGATATTCATTCTTTTTCAATATGCTGATGGTCCCCCATGGGGTTTCGGGAAAAAAATCTTCGCCGAAATGTATGACTTATACTATACTGTTTACACACCGGCAGTTTCAGGTTAATTCCTCATGTATTTTTCTAGACATTTGACAAAACGTCTAAAATTGCAAGTGACCGGTCACCTTTGGCCTTATAATGTATATCTTTTTAAAATCAAATAAGCCAAAATAAAATCCCACTTTGAATAATATTTAAAAGAAAATAACTTTAAAAAATAAGACAAAACTTCAAGATCTAATTTGTATTAATTTTTCTTTAGCAAAACCGTTTATTATACTATCGAAATCAATATTTTAAAAAAATTATCAGACTTTCGGGCCAAAAAGAGAAACATACAAAAAGAAAGTGCACATGAAATTCTTGCTTAAGTTAGAAATTATGATATGATGAGATATTTAGATGATCATATGAAATATAATACATGACAATTTGATTTCACGTTTGTGATATTTACAAAAAAACACAACTATCAACAGTAAAATAAATAATTCGATACATAATTAGCTCTTTATCAAAATCGTTTATTATATCTTCCTAATAAAAATAATTTCATTTTCATCTGCTAAAATAATTTAAATTTAATACCAATTCTCGATTCAAAAGTGATTAAAAAAAGTATTTAAACAATTAAACAATACATCAATATCTTGCATAAAAGTAAAAGAAAAAAATAATTGTATAAAGAACAAATTAATTTCGTGTCTTTTTGAAAATATACTTTGTTGCCGGTACCTAAAAATAATTAAATATCCAATTATACAGACATACATTAAAAATATAATTATATATACAATGGCACTACCACTTACAGAAAATAAAAATTAAAACATCTAGCATAAATAAAACACAAATTTTAAAACTTAAATTGACTTCTTTGTAAAATTGTTTATTCTGATGGCGTAATTAATGTTTTAAGCAATCGTACTTTCAGATTCTAGAATAACTAAATATGAAGCTTCGTTGATGTTTAATCAAATTTTTAAATTGAAAAATGAATAAACAATTTTATGACAGTCAAACAACGCACTCAACTAAATAAAAATAGACCAAATAATAAAGACAGCAGCAACAAATTACTAAGGTGCATACTGCTTTGAATTTTCCAAGTGTCTGGCACGCATATTCACAATACCTACTCGGTTTAGATTTGACACTGGTATTTCTCCGTATATTTTTCTGGTATGAATTCGAATCCCTTAGTTTTGTTTTTATCTCTATGTAATAATAATACTATCCTAGTTCTAATAATATTGTAAATATGGAAGTGTGAAAATGTTTGGCTGAAGTCAGTGTCAAAACGGATAATTAAATACCTTTGTATTCATTATGCATTACATATATATTTTTTTTCATTGTTTAACATTTTCACTTAATAAAATCTACTCATTTTATTTGTTTGTAATGCATAAAATAAAACTTACAAGAAAATTGTGAAAATATTTACTTTATAATGGAAATATTAATAGTAAAATTCCAAAATATTTTTTTTTTCAATATTGCGCAAATATGTGCAAAATGTAAATTGGCAAAAAATATTTTGCTATTTCACCATTAATATTTCCAACATAAAGTAAATACAGTAGACTCCCTCAAATCCGCACAGCTTGGGACCAGAGGTTGTGCGGATTTTAGAATTTTGCAGATTTCTGGTCATTGATTTGTTTACATTTTTGAAACAATAATTTGATTGGTAGTTAAGCAAGGGAAATTATAATGAATGCTTACAATAAAGTGAAACATTAAAATAAGTAAAATATTAAAATAATTTATTAGTTTAAAAGTAAGTAATTATTAAAATAATTATGTAAAATAAAAATATTACGAATGAAATCGATTCAAATCGATTCCAAAAGTCCTATGCTGCCATCTAGTGATAGCAAGGAGAACAGTGTTAATGCTATTATCAGTATATATAGCTTATTGCGCTCACTGTAACTTTTTTCATTGTTATTTAGAGTCTTGAATGCTTTTCTTATACTGCTTTGTATGTTTAGAAATAAATTTGTCTATAATTTAAAAAAAAAAAAATCCGCAAACAATAATTTTAAAATAGCGTTCCGGTTCGTGGATTTTTCCATTTCGAATCCTGGAATTTTTGATATAGATATGCTAATTTATATCAAAATCAAAAGTAATGTAAATTTATTTAGTAATAAATCATCTGTAATAGCCAAAAGAGAAGGATTAACAAACAATTTAGTAAAAAAAAACATTGCGGTAGTCGCCGATTTCGGTGCCATCTTGAATTTTGTTCCTGCAACTTAACTGTAAATTTCATTGTTTACATCTGAAAAAATCCGCGGATTTTAGGGTCGCGGATTTAAGGGAGTCTACTGTATTTTCGCAATATTGACAGTTTGTTGAAGATGTTACAATTTAAAGTGTTTTGTTACAAATATTTCCAATATAAATCCAATATTTTACCAATATTGGTATTATAAGTCAAGTATCATTGATGGCAATCAGTGGTTAAAATGAAACGTGTTTTTGTATTCAAAATATATATCAGAAATTTTTCATACTAATTTTCGTTTTATTTAATGGAAGACTTTCGTCGATTAAATAACGTAAAAATACTGAATAAAAAAAACAAACTGTTATAGATTTTGAATTCAGAATTCCGCTAGATTGGCAATTCTTTTAGAGATGAATGCAAAAATTAGCACAATATAACCAACATAATACTAGTTTACAGGGTAATTGCGTTTTTGGATTTTTTAAATCTCTATTTCCAAATAGTAGGGAGACTGTGGATGAAAGGGACAAGGGATGAAAGGGGCACTCAAAATTTCAGGAAGAAAATAAAATGTAGAAATTTTTAACTTTCGATGGCGATACTTGTTCTGTCTTAATAATCCTTATAACTAACGTCAGCAATTGTAGCATTGTAGGTGGGAAAAGCAAAACCTGTTTTTAATATAAAAAGTAAATTTTGATCTTGCTTTTCTTTTTTTCTCTAAAAAATTGATATTGTGTTTAGCATTGTAATATTTATGTTATTTAGCACTGTAAGGTATGCACTTTATGTGAATATCAGTATATTTTGTTAGCTAAAATACTGCCATGCATGAATACATTTTTAATTCCCTAGCTGGTTATGGGGTTGAAAGGGACAGTAAATGAGGGGTGTAAAAGGGACATGTCCCTTTCAACACTTCGTTGTTTATAATTATTTCAATAAAATATTATTTACAGCTTGTAAAATTTAAGTTATGGTTTATTTATATATGTAGAAAGAGTGAATGCATTATTATGTAGAATTAAAATATGCAAATATTAAAATAGCATATTAATGCAATTTAGGTATATTTTCCTTTTCCAAAAATCATCAAAAATCAATATACTTCGAAAATATAAAAGGAAAATTGAGAAAAATCGAATTACTGAAGAAGAAATGATGAGTGCTGTATCCGAAGTGGATGAAAAATGTGTGCCTGTAAGATCAACAGCTAAAGGCTACGGCATTGAAAACTCCTGTTTAGAAAGAAATATTCTAAAATTTAAGAATGCACAAACAGATGAAATTAAATTCGCCCATTTGGTGATAGAAAACTTTTTAGTGAAGGCCAATAAAAAGAGTTATCTTCATATTTGCTCCAAGCATCTAATATGAACTATGGTTTGACAATTGTGCATATGAGTATTCAATTTCTTTGAATTCTCCAAATATGTCCCTGCCTTGACAAACATACAAGCAAGCTGGAATTGATTGGTTCCAAGATTTTAATCAACGAAATTTATTACTTTCTCTTAAGAAAATCTATAGCCATTAGTTTAACAAGAAGTACAAATTTCAACAAAGCTAATGTGGATATTTTTTAAAAACTTTTAGTCGGTTATGAATCGCTATAAATTCACACGGAATATAATATAAAACTGTGATGAAATAGGTTTAATGATAGAGCACAAGCCACCTAATATAGTAGCAAAATGTGGTGAAAGCAAATTTCTCACGTAATATCAGCTGAACGTGGTAAACTTGTCAAACTTTTGTTTCTGCATCAGGTAAATCTGTTCAACAGTACTTGTTTTCCCAAGGAAGAATTACAAAGAGTTCATGCTCGCCGCTGCTCCAACCCAAAGGTTTGGTCTTGCTCATCAAAGTTGGTGGATGCCCGCAGAATTTTTTTAAAGCAAATGAGCATTATCTTAATATTCTAGTAGTTGTTCCAAAATTGATCCTATGCTTCTCTTATTTTATAATCATGAAAGCAATATAAATATTAAGACAATAAAATTTGAGAAAGACAATGGAATAATTATGGTGATATTCCTGTCGTACTTTATCCACAAAACTCCAGAAAAGCACTCGGAATGAATTCGAAGTACATTTTTTCAGAAAAAAAGAATAAAACCACTTACAGTATAGGATCCGTTATCCAGAATGCTTGGGACCTGAGATATTCCAGATACGGGTTTTTTCCGTAATTCGGAACACTTTACAATAAATGTTAAGAACAGAACAGTATAAAATAATGGTATGAAATTTATAAAATATGAAAAATATATGAAAATACATAATTGTAAATTAGTTAATTTAATAACTTATTTACAGAAAATTAAAAAACCTTCTAAATTACAATTCAAATAAAAAAGAAAATTACATTAGCATATAAGAAGAGAGCAGAATCCTTTGATTTGGTTCTTAGAACATTTTTATTAAGACTGGTTGTTTATATAGTGTGTGTTTTGCTCTAATTGCTTCTATATACTGACACGATTTGCTGTTTGTGGGAGTAGCTTTTTTGTTGCATTCCAGAAATCATCTGTTTAATTGAAAATTATTAATAGCTCATTTGAAATCTTTTTACCACCTCATTCTGCTTGTCATCATCTTCACTTCATTAAACATATCCCTTGTCACAAATCTCACTGCCAGTCATCCGATCACTTACAGGAGTATCGTCATCAGCAATTAGACAATATTCTAATGATTCTTGATCCAACAATTCAGCTTCTGAACATGAAAGCTCTTTAGCTTAGTCCAGCAGATCTGTAATAATTTCTTTCTCTTTTTAAATTTTAAAGTCTTCAACTTCATGCTCATTCACACCACTAAAAAATATTGCGCGATTTTACGTTTCTGAAATGAAACAAATTATTTTACAATTATCATTCTGCATTCCGGATTTCAGAACATTCTGGATACGGGATTTCTGGATAACGGGTCCCATACTGTACCATTTACTGATACTATTGACATAAATGACGTGAATATTAATGATATTGTGATGATGAATTTATCTAAATTCGTAACTGGTGGTGAATCAGGTAGAGCTAAATATTTCTTAAAATTTTTGATTTAAAGTTGTTTTATGTCAAATATGCCTAAACAAGTTATTTTTCTTGTTTTTGTTTTATCACATGTCGCATTATATATATTTTTTATTTTTGGATTATTATCTTTTATTTCTGAATAATTTAATTGCAAATGAAAAGAAAAAAATGTTTATAAAATTGTTTTATTTATATGTGTCCCTTTCAACCCCACACACACACTGTTCCTTTCATCCCTTACAATGGGGTTAAAGGGACATTTCTCCCAATTTACAAAAATGCGTACAGATTTTAAATTACTGTACTTGAGGATAAGAGGTTTTATTCATATTAAAGCAAAGATTTTAGACGAGAATTAGGAGCAAACATGACAATGATATTTTTTGATGTTATTATTTTATAAGCTTATAAAGACAAAATGTCCCTTTCCTCCCCATTCTCCCCTAATTGTCGCATTTTTTAATCTCGTAATAAAAAATCCAAAAACACAATCGCTTGAGGATTTTCGCATCAGGTACATTTTTAGTAACATTAACATTACTGTACCTGTTATTACTTTAATGTCAAATCAATTTTCATACATATTTTTTTTTTCTTTGAAATGCCACAACATTACAAACGCAAGAGCTATTGCTACATTTGATTGGAAGTAGGTTTTACTTTTATAACTTTCATTATATGTATTACAAGCAAATAAAATATGCAAATTTTATTAAATTAAGGGGATATTTAAACATTGCAAAAAAAAAAAAAAAAAAACCTAATGTAATGGATAATGAATACAAAGACATTTAGTTATCTGTTTTTATTCTTACTTCAAACAAACTATTCACACTTCCACATTTATAATATTACTAGCCGCCTTCGCCCGCTACGCTGGTCGGTTTCTCCAAACGAACCTTTATTCAAACTGAATATAGCCGTGTATTTGATCTTGTGTTTTATAGCAATATAAACATTTAACTCCAAATGATCTTCTGCATTGCTGAAAACAATATGAACGCCATTACGATATTGTATCTTCTAATGTCTCAGACAAAATTTGGACTGTTAAGAAGCAAATCTTTTAGCTGATTATTTACAACTGAATATGGAAAAGAACAGAAGGACAATATGTAGCACATTAAAATCATCCCAGAAAATTAAAAAATTCAAATCTCATCAAAATCCGTTCAGTAAAACCTTTGAATAAGACTAATTTTTCATAATCGGGTTCACCAGATTATGGAACATTCACCTATAATTGTATAGCAAAGCAATGTAGAACAATGTGTTATATACTAAAACCTTTCCTGAAAAATTATCTTACAACCAGTGTTAATTCCATCGAACTCAGTAGAACCTTTTAGAAAGGCTAATCTTTCAAAATATGGTTCACTCATTAAAGAACTTTCGCACATAATTCTATAACTAAGCAACAGCAACGTGCGAAAGGGGGGGCGAAGGGGGCGGCCGCCCCGGGCGCAGAAATTCAGGGGGCGCCAAATTTGTACTACTAATTTCCGTTTTTTTTTTTTTTTTTTTTTTTTTTTTTTTTTTTTTTTTTTTTTGTCCTTGATCATTTTTATTTGAAAAATTTTTTTCACTCTTCGATATTCTATTTTTTTTTTTGTAAAAAAATTTTTTTTTCCCAATATGTACATTTTTAATTTCAAAGTAATTGCATCCCTCATATTTACTTTTCATTGAGTTTTTTAGGTTTGATGATTTTATAATATGCTTTTGTGATATCTTATTGCAGTGTTTCTTAAACTTTTGCACTCTGCAGCCCCTTTTACATCGAATACGAAAGTTTCTGCCACCTCCCACACTCAGTGAATATGAATTGCTAACCTATTCTGATTCCACTATGGGATCATTCTTATAGTCATTCGGTCATTACTTTGCTCTTAAAAAAAAGGTCCAGCACAGGATTAAAAATGCTGATTACATGAAATCTGCGGTTGTAGAAGGACGAACATTTTTCAAACTAACGTTCTAGAAAATTACACCTAGTGGAGAAATTATTAACGGTGATTGCGGCTTAGTATTGGATAACTTAAATAAGGGAATCACTATATTTTGTTTTCTCTGTTTATTATTCACCAATTATCATGATCGCCCTCCAAAGATAGCCAATCCAGATTGTGGGCTTTTCAAGTGGAAAAAATTAAATCCTAAAATTCCTGAGCATAAAAATGCTCTAGAACATAGCAATGCATACATTCGCTAAAAGGAACTTCAGAGACGTTTAAAATTATATGGGACGTTCAAAAAGGAACAAGCCGCAGTCTGGAATGTGCAAACCGGTGACAGAATGGTAATATCGTTGCGTCAGTAATAAAGAGGGTTTCCGACAAGAGCACGGAACTCCACATGCCCGCCGCTAGAGGGTCACGAGTGCAAGTCTCGTGACTACAAACAGGGCCGTAGCAAGGTCTTCAGAGCCCCCCCCCCCCCCAAACATATTTTTCGGGGCCCCCCCTCTAAGATTTTAAAGAAATATCTATATTTAATTTTCCACCCGAGTTCCATTTTATAACAATCCCAGCGCAGTTTCGCTGGTCGAATTTCCCAAAACGAACTTGAAACTGAACGAATTTGTAGTTGGGCTGCACTGCTTTCGGCAGCGTACACCCATAGGGGCTATGTCCGCTCCGATCTTGAATCATACGAACCTTGAATCATTGTAATTTTTTTATTTAGATCCAGATTAAATTCAAATTTTCAACATTTCGTTCACGTTGCTACAGGAACAGATTTGATATTCTTACAACGTGAATTTAATCAAAGGACTTGCAAAATTTAACTGAGAATTCTTTCATTTAGGAAAAAAAATGTAAAAAAAAATCGCCGAAGAACGCGAAAGAACGCCAAAAATTGCATAAAAATTTTCAAAGTTCATAGAGATCAAACTTTACTTATATTGGACTAAAAGATTGAAACCGGGTTTATTTTTTTTTTTTTTGCGAATATTAAAAAAACTACCAGAAAAGTGAAAAAGCTAAAAATCACATAAAAATTCTCGAAAATTTTAAAAACAGCAGAGGACAAAATTTGGCAAAAAAGTTTGAAACTGAATACCTTTTACAAATGTTATAAATTGCTAAGTATTGCTCATAAACAAAATAAATAAATAAAAAATATGGAAGTCGTTTTTGTATTTTCAATTTTCTCTTCAGTTTGACAATGCCATCCGCGTGGCCCAGAAAGATTTTTTTTTAAGCAGAAAATATTCACTTATAACAATTTTTTTCCCGCTCGGATTGGTGCCTTTTATTAAATACATATATATGTACGGATTTACTAATAATAAAAAAAAAAATACTTTTGGGATGTTGTTTTCATACATTCCGGTTTTCTCCAGTTTAAAATTGTCACCCAAGTTGAAATTTAAGACGAAAAAAAAATACCTTCGGATAGAAGGTACCTTTCTTTGGGCATGGTTGACGGGTTTCCTAGTAGCTAATAATAAAGACAGACGTTTGTCTGTCCAGAGTTTTTCTTTGTCTGACCAGATGTTTTTCTGTTCCGTACAAAATTTGACAGGAAGGTTACCTATATGCCTAAGTTGCTCGAAACAGGTTTTTAAATTTTTTGATTCGAATTTTTTCCATTTAATTTTTTACGATATTTTTTGTATTTTTTCGAGTTTCGTGCTTTTTTCCCCACATTCATAAAGAGAATCTATTTTCAATCCATCTTTCCATTTTAACCGAATATAATAGTCTTCTTCGATTTTTAAATATTTCGCGAATTTTTTATGTGATTTTTAAAATTTTTTCGCGTATTTTTTTACATTAGTAAAAGAATCAGGTTTCAGTCTTTTAGCCCGATGTACTAAATTTCGTACTTTTTGCGATTTTTGAATTTTTCACGAACGTTTTTTTTTTTTTCTTTTCCTTTTTAAGGCCCCTGTGATTAGAAGAGATTTTATCTCACATTTGAAGAAACTTTCGTCTTTAGAAAGGAAAATTTCTAGAAATTTTGATGTTTGATTCGCGACTTCTTCGTGTTATGAAGGAAAAAAGTCATACATTCAGTTTCTAATCATCAAGTTCAGTTTCTAATAGGGAAAAGTACAATGCAGAAAAGTTGGTGGAACACTCCTGTGATTTGATTTGGCAAAAATGCATCTTCATATTTAGTAAGGATGTTAGGTAATTTTTATGTTAGATTGGTGAGTTTTCTATATTTTCACGGAAAATGAGAAAATCAAATCAAAGCTTTTTTTGTGTGTGTGTGTTTGAATGAAAGAAAAAGTTACGGAAAAAATCCTCAATTTACTGATTTCATTCTTTCTTTCTTTCTTTTCTTTTTTTTTTTTTTTTTCTTGGAGAGAGAGTGTAAAAGGAACCCAGTTTCTATCTTTTATCCCAATATAGTAAAAATTTTGCCATCTGTGGCACAGATTTTTGACATCCCTAAAACGAATCAGGTTTCAGTCTTTTAGCTCAATATAGAAAATATGTCCATAGAAATTTCTGAATTTTTTACGAACGTTTTATGTGATTTTTAGCGTATTTTTGTCTTTCACGGCGATTTTTTCACATTCCAGTTACAATCTTTTGGCTCGATATAATCAATTTTCTCTCAGCGATTTTTGAATTTTTACCCAATTTTTTATAAGATTTTTACACTTTTTTTTTTCGCGTTTTGCGGAGTTTTCTTGACATTTTTTTTTCTGAAACCGAAGAATTATCCAGTAGATTTTGCTGCTGTCATAATTAAGCTGAAGTGGAAAAATAACAAATTTGTTCCTGTAGTGAGCTACGATGCTGGAAAATTTTACTTTTATCTGGACACTATCACTTTTATCTAAAAAAATCATCGAAATTCGAAAAATATCGAAAAATTCAATGATTGTTTGATTCAAGATCGGAGCGGGAATATCCGGAACAGGTTTACGCTGCGGAAGGCAGTGAAAGCCCCCCAATGGATAACTCCAAAAAATAGGTTATTTTTTTAAAAAAGCAATTAGCGAAGCTCTGCTAGTAGATTAAATAAATACACAATGTAATTTATGTATAGTAAACATAAGTAATTTATCGAGACAAGAGAAATGAAATGTTCAAAACGAAACAGGTCGAACATAAGGGGATAGGCGGCATATGCATTGCACATAGATGCCCGCTTATTGGGGTCCCCAACGAGATTAAGAAGCATATATTTTTTGAACATTAAAAAAAAAAAAAAAATGAGGCTTAAAAGTTTTGAATTTTGAGTTCCGAATGTTGCTCACTTTTAAGAGCGGCCCCCAAAAAGAAAATTTATAAAGTATTTAGAGCCTTCAAAACTTCTTTCATCTGGGCACCTTGAAAAAGAATGGTAGCTATAGAAAAAAAGAGCATGTCTGTTTTGGTTAAAAGAAGTAATAGTATTAAGAAAGTTTTTAACCTTATTGGGGCCCCAACAAGATTAAAAAGCATATTTTTAAAACATTTGAATAATAAAAATTGGGCCTAAAAGTTTTGAATCTTGAATTCCAACTTTTCCTCACTTTTATAGGCCGCCCCAAAAAAGTCAATTAAAAAAGTATTTAGAGCCTGCAAAATTTCTTTCATCTGGGCACCTTTAAAAAGAATCGTGACTGTAGAAAGAAAGCACATATCTGTTTTGGTCAAAAGAAGTAATAGTATTAAGGAAGCTTTGAACCTTATTGGGGCCCTCAACGAGATTAAAAAGCATATTTTTAAAATATTTGAATAATAAAAATGTGGTCTAAAAGTTTTCAATCTTGGGCTCCAACTTTTCCTCCCGTTTATAGGGGGCCTTAAAAAAGACAATTCAAAACAATTTAGAGCCTGTAAAATTTCTTTCATCTGGGAACCTTTAAAAAGAATGGTAGCTATAAAAAAAAAGGGCATGTCTGTTTTGGTCAAAAGAAGTAATCGTATTAAGAAAGCTTTGAACCTTGTTGGAGCCCCCAACGATATTAAAAAGCACATTTTTAAAACATTTGAATAATAAAAATTGGGCCTAAAAGTTTTGAATCTTGAGTTCCAACTTTTCCTCACTTTTATAGGGGGCCCCAAAAAAGTTAATTAAAAACGTATTTAGAGCCTGCAACATTTCTTTATCTGGGCACCTTTAAAGAGACTACTGGCTATAGAAAGAAAGCACATATCGGTTTTGGTCAAAAGAAGTAATAGTATTAAGGAAGCTTTGAACCTTATTGCCCCCCCCCCCCCCAACGAGATTAAAAAGCATATTTTTAAAACATTTGAATAAAAAGATGGGGCTTAAAAGTTTTGAATCTTTGGCTGCAACTTTTCCCACCTTTATAGGGAGGCCTAAAAAAGACAATCCATAAGAATTTAGAGCCTGTAAAATTTCTTTCATCTGGGAACCTTTAAAGAGAATGCTAGTTATAGAAAGAAAGCACATTTGTTTGAAGGAACTGATAGTATTAAGGAAGTTTTGAAACTTATTGGCACTCCCAACGAGTTTAAAATGCACGTTTTTAAGCATTTGAATAAAGTGAGGCCTAAAAGTTTTTAATCTTGGGCTCCAACTTTTCCTCAAGTTTATAGGGGGCCCTAAAAAAGACAATTAAAAAAGAAATTAGAGCCTTCAAAATTTCTTTCATCTGGGAACCTTTAAAGAGAATACTGGCTATAGAAAGAAAGCGCATATCTGTTTTGGTCAAAAGAAGTAATAGTATTAAGAAAGTTTTGAACCTTGTTGGGGCCCCCAATGATATTAAGAAGCACATTTTTTAAACATTTGAATAATAAAAATTGGTCCTAAAAGTTTTGAATCTTGAGTTCCAACTTTTCCTCACTTTGATAGGAGGCCCGAAAAAAGTCAATTAAAAAAGCATTTAGAGCCTGCAAATTTTCTTTCATCTGGGAACCTTTAAAGATAATGCTGGCTATAGAAAGAAAGTGCATATCTGTTTTGGTCAAAAGAAGTAATAGTATTAAGAAAGTTTTGAACCTTGTTGCGGCCCCCAACGAGATTAAAAAGCATATATTTAAAACATTTGAATAAAAAGATGGGCATAAAAATTTTGAATCTTAGGCTCCAACTTTTCCTCACCTTTATAGGGGGCCCTAAAAAAGACAAAAAAGAATTTAGAGCCTGCAAAATTTCTTTCATCTGGGAACCTTTAAAGAGAATGCTGGCTATAGAAAGAAAGTGCATATCTGTTTTGGTCAAAAGAAGTAATAGTATTAAGAAAGGTTTGAACCTTGTTAAAGCACCAACGATATTAAAAAGCACATTTTTAAAACATTTGAATAATAAAAATTGGGCCTAAAAGTTTTGAATCTTGAGTTCCAACTTTTCCTCACTTTTATAGGGTCTCCAAAAAAGTTAATTAAAAAAGTATTTAGAGCCTGTAAAATTTCTTTCATCTGGGCACCTTTAAAGAGACTGCTGGCTATAGAAATAAAGCACATATCTGTTTTGGTCAAAAGAAGTAATAGTATTAAGGAAGCTTTGAACCTTATTGGGGCCCCCCAATGAGATTAAAAATCATATTTTTAAAACATTTAAATAAAAAGATGGGGCCTAAAAGTTTTGAATTTTTGGCTGCAACTTTTCCCACCTTTATAGGGGTCCCTAAAAAAGACAAAAAAGAATTTAGAGCCTGCAAAATTTCTTTCATCTGGGAACCTTTAAAGAGAATGTTGGTTATAGAAAGAAAGCACATTTGTTTGAAGGAACTGATAGTATTAAGGAAGTTTTGAAACTTATTGGGACTCCCAACGAGTTTAAAAAGCATGTTTTTTAAGCGTTTGAATAAAAATGTGAGGCCTAAAAGTTTTTAATCTTGGGCTCCAACTTTTCCTCCCGTTTATAGGGGGCCCTAAAAAAGACAAAAAAGAAATTAGAGCCTTCAAAATTTCTTTCATCTGGGAACCTTTAAAGAGAATACTGGCTATAGAAAGAAAGCGCATGTCTGTTTTGGTCAAAAGAAGTAATAGTATTAAGAAAGTTTTGAAGCTTGTTGGGGCCCCCAATGATATTAAGAAGCATATTTTTTAAGCATTTGAATAATAAAAATAGGGCTTAAAAGTTTTGAATCTTGAGTTCCAACTTTTCCTCACTTTTATTGGGGGCCCCCAAAAAGACAATTTAAAAAGTATTAACAGCGTGCAAAATTTCTTTCATCTGGGCACCTTTAAAAAGAATAATGACTATAGAAAGGAAGCACATTTGGTTGAAGGAAGTAATAGTATAACGAAGTTTTGAAACTTATTGGATTCCTAAGTGAGATTTAAAAGCATATTTAAAAAAAAAAAAAAAATGGGCTTAAAAGTTTTGAATCTTGGGTTCCAACTTTTTCGCTCTTATATAGGGGGCCCTAAAAAAGACAATTCAAAAAGAATCTAGAGCCTGCAAAATTTCTTTCATCTGGGCCCCTTTAAAAAAAGGTTCCTGTAGAAAAAAAGCGCATATCTGTTTTGTTTGATGGAAGTAATAGTATTAAAGAAGTTTTGAACCTTTGGTTTCACCTTTTTCGCCCATTGATAGGTGCACCCCAAAAATACTGAAATACCATTTATTTTTTAAGTAAAACTTACAGCCTTCAAAAACTTTTATAAAGAATGGTGGATATAGAAGAAAAGCACATATCTGTTTTCTATTTCTAAATCTGATCAAGATCTTTGACAAAAAAAAAAAAAAATGAATTTCGATAAAACAAAATAAAATGTTATTAAAAATATATAAAAAAATTATTTAAAAAGTAAAAAAAAAAAAAAAAAACATTCGGCTGAAAGATACAATAGCTCACTACTGGGCCCCTGACTTTGCTCAGCCCCCCCCCCCAAATGGGGGGTGTGGGGGGCGGTCGCTACGGCCCTGACTACAAAGCTAGCAGAATCATGCATCAGTCGTCCAAAGTTCATTCGTGTTGTAAGCAGTGAAATCGAGGCGTCAAAATAGCTGCAAAGAGGTGTTGTTTGTTTTCTGACAGCGGAAGGAGTCAGGGGAACGGACATTCATTGAAGAATGTCACAAGTGTACGGTGAACACTGCATGTCCCTTGCAAGGGTCAAAACGTGGCACAAGTGCTTCAGGGAAGGACGGGTTTCCTTAGCGATGATGCACGGTCTGGAACACCAAAACGCATTATCGATGACATCGTCCAGCTGGTTGATGGACTCGTTACGCAGGACCGCTGAGTTACAGTGAAGGCCGTTGCCGCAGAGGTCGGATTGAGCGTCGGAAGTGTTCACACCATCATGTTGGATACACTG